>OW804094.1:25111682-27611682 GCA_942159475.1 Sthenelais limicola | reverse complement strand
TAGTCGGTTATGCGTATTTTGATAACTTGTTAAATGTATGGCCAATAAAAGTATTAAAAAAATGTAAGTGGATAATAATAGGTTGACATGGAAACAGACGAGAATAACACAAGATCTAATTAAAACAATATAGATTTTTGAAATTAGCACAAAAGTATTGTATACAAGCATCAGGTTTACTGCAATAATCTCGGAAATTGAATTTATAATCTCATTTTCACCTAACCATACAATTTCCCCCTTGAATCGTGACCTGTGCGACAATAATGACGAAAACAATTTCGGCAGCATTTTTTTTTCAGTTCCTAAGCTAGAGATCTTTTAGGGTATTTTGTCGTAGGTGTCCTTTACCTATATCTAAAATACAGCTTCACATTATTTTTTTCAGAGTAGGACACCGAAAAATTCTCAATGTTATAATTGGAAGTATTCTATCCTTTCCGACGCAAAAATGATGGATTTGATATACATTGTACTGTCAAAGGAAACCATTTTGAATGAATTATGTCACACTAGTCATTATTCTATAGTTGTGGAAATCTAAAGAAATGGCAATGTGTCGAAGGGAAGATATTTATAGATACCGTCATGCATTTTCTTCCCATGACTAAAACGATCCATTTTATCTCTTACTGACCCAAGATCTCAGAGTTCCTTAGGCTTCCTAAGTGAGAAATCTGGGTATGAGAAGGTTGTATGCTACTCTTTCTCCTCGTTGATATAACATTGCAGATAGTTTTAGGTCTCTGAAACAATTCATCAATGCAAAGGACTAGAAGTTTACATCGCAATGACCCCTTTGAGAAAATAACATTACATTTAAACACACATACATTATCTTGTGTATATAATTCAACACAATAGGAGAATGTCGAGATGTTCTAGTTCTATAAAGAGAGCATGGTAATTCATTCGTCAGGTATCTAGGAAAGAATACATTAATATACATAGCCTGGGAAAGCCCCTGAGATACTACGTCATTTCACACCAGATATCTAGACAAGAATACATTAATATACGTATAGGCAAGACCTTGCCGCCATATAGCTGTGACGAGGCCCCGCCCACTTGTTGTTTGTGTACGGTCGTCAACCACGTGACAGGCTCGACCAATAGGAGCGCAGGAAAGTTAGAACATTTTGTATAACTGCCACACCTTCTTCCACGCTCGGGTCGATCAGACCTATTTGCCAACATTGGAAATTTTGAACTTTGGTTGTTCTAACCTTATTTCCTTCGTGATGAATCCTAGGAATTGCAAGACGTGTGGGCAATTCCATGATCCACCGACTGGCAAGAAATGTAAAGGAACTATAGTTGACGGCAAAGGCAGCGAGAAGGAAGGGGGCGGGTCTGCCTCTGGCTCTGGTGGAGCGGTGGGCGGTGACGACATGGCCGTACGAATGACTGCATTGGAAGATATTGTGAAGGCTTTCATATCATCCAACGAGAAGAAGTCTCTAGAGTCTGGGGGCGGCAACCATAAATCCGAGTCGGACCAATCACGTTCTTCTTCGGTTGACAGTGATATTTACCGAATCAGCGATGGGCGGGGACCTCGCCGGAGAGTCAGGTCGTACAGCCGGGGAAGAGACCGTGCATCTAAACCTTTCGATCGTAGTCGTGAGGTGCCTAAAGGTGAGACTGTGGATTGTATAGAGAAACTCTTGTCGATTACCATTAGACTTGCTATCAAATTGCTCGATGACAATCGTCCGGAAGAAGAAATCGAGGGTGTTCTCCGACATGCTTTGTTATTGTCTGACAAGGCGGCAAGTGGTGTATATTCCCTGAAAGCGAGTCTGGATTATGACACTTCTGTTCGTGAACGTGCAAACAGGGTAGGACTGTCCGCGTTTGAAGACATTCGTCAAGATGATATACTTAGATATTTCTCCTTTGAAAATTCAAAGCGTTCAGCAAAAGTTGATTCTAAAGCTAAAGTTGTGAAGAAAGGGATCTGTTTTAATTTCAACTCTGAAAATGGCTGCTCCATGCAGAGTTGTCGTTATGTACATAAATGTCAAAAGTGTGGTGCATTCGAACATGGTTCTAAATCTTGCTCGAGCAAGTCATCGAATTCTAAATAGGATGAGGCTCTTCGTGAGAATATTAATACTAGTTCTATGTTCGCCAAACTGCTCCTTCATGTTATTATTATTAATTGTTCATATAATATAATCGTTCAAAATATATATCTATGCTTAAATGCCTCCCACGACAGACTATATTATAAATATTTATATATATTTCTTGAGGTTCCTTTATTACCATTTTGATACAGGTCTATGTTTCTCTCGCAACAGTCCTCGGTTGAACCGATTAAATCATAAAAGTAATCACAGTCTTCCTTTGTATTTCTTTTTGTAAGAAACGGCATCCCATTCCTGTTATAATATACATACCTGTGGTATCGTGTTTTGTAACCCAATATATCATTTTGTATGGAGGCTGTTGTGTTAGAAGGGTAAGTTCCATTACAACAAAATCCGTTTTACAAACGTTTACCTGAACACAATATCGTCGTTCCTGCAGATGTCAGGACATTGTTGGGATCACCTGCTTCCATATCAACTCTTCAGCTTTCTCAGCCTGATGTCGTCCTATCTTTGGAGTGTGCAAGAATATACACCCGAACATTCCGAAACTTCCAGTGTACTACTTAGTAGTAAATGTACCCGGATAAGAACAACTTTTATGTTGCTTTGCTGAGACTTGACCCACTTGGCCGACTGAATCCACCGTCTGCTTATTCGCAAAATATAATGCTAATATAATAATTAGCAGAGATTACTTTAGTGTTAACGATTTTGATCGAATAACCGGCGACGATTGGATTTTTTCAATGATCGGTTACTGAGTCTTTGATGTCGCCGACTGGAAAACTGCATAGTGGATACGGAGCTTACCTGTTCGAATTTGAGTTAATTTCACAGAAAAACAACACAAGCACGCATGGTCGATAATCCGGGTAACTGGCGCATTAGTCGCACGGAATTACTTTTGTTTAAAAAAGGAACCGAACTCGTAAAATCTACATTCATCCAGAGTGGGGTAACACATAATAATTATTGTCGTCAGATCCAATGCGTGTTTATGATTATAGTGAGTAAACATGTGGAATACAAGCTATATACCTGAGCCCCTGGCATACTGTAAAATGTAAAGAATTGCAAAAAGAACGTCTCATATACACAATAAGGAAGTAAAGATTTGATGCTTTTAAGCGAATAATACTTAACTACTGATCAATGAACAGTTCGTGTTTCGATTATATACAGACGACTCCTTTTAAATGCAATGTTATGTTACCGGTTAACATATCAAGTCATGCTTTGATTTATCATTATTATTATTAGTTGTAGGCGTAGTCTTTCTTCCGAACAATATAATAATTGCCCCCACGTAAGGAACATAACTCTATATTCTGCTAGAGCAATCCCATTTGGTTCATTTTCCCTAAAGCAAACTACAAATAAATAGCAGGAGATGACAGACAGGCATCTAAGACCTTACATCACAGAATCCTCCCCCGTTTGATACAGGTTTCCAGCATTCACCACAGAACCTTACTGTGCAGCATAGAGGCAATGCCTTAAAGGTATAATTCACTTGACATTGTCATTGAACATCGAGTGGACCCAACCTACCTGATTGAAGTGTGGCGTGATGTTGGCATTCCAGTCGATCATGACAGCATGCAAGAGGACTCTCTGGTTTACCTTAGTGAGCCTTGATTCGCATGGCCTCCAAGGTTTTGTCGTGCGTGTTAACAAATTCACCTGTTTACATCCTACCATGGCATTTATTGTCGTTTCTTAAACGGTATAATAGAACAGAAAGCGATGAACTCTAGGTATAATGACTCATCAATTTGGTGTATTAATAATATGTTTAAATTTAAAGAAGTTATTGCTTGAAATGTACAGGTGCAATTGAAGGACACATGTATAGGATGAGAACAGTGGTCTCAAATTCAAAGATTAAAATCATGTGATTGCGAAATGTTGCGGCCTATCCGTCTTAAAACGTTCTGTGAATCCAACAAATCCAGACGAATATGTACAAATACAAACTGAAATCATTCTTATAATTGGATAATACCAAATAAATTAAAGTCCAGTAAAGATGCATTCCCAGACCACAACTCATTTTTATCGATGTTTATTCCTTTGATCCTGAGTGCTGTAAAATAGAAGTTCCTTCAGTTTTTCGTGATTTCATGGCTTTTCTCTTTTCATGCTTTTGTTTTTTCCTGATCTACAGTGGCAGTTTGGGCTAATAGGATCAATGGCCTTGGTCATGGCCTCTTCATAACAACTATTTAGCCAGTGCTATCCATTTTTAATTTCAGTGTGGATTCCCAAAGAAGATGATAGAGTCAGATTGAAAAACGTGCGAATTCGGCGGATCCCCGAAAGGAATTTGGAAGATAATGATATTTTACACCCAAGAAGAACTGGCCAAGATACTTTTCTATTCTATATTGGATGTGTCAGGAATGGAATAGACCACTAAATATATTTCATGCATTATATTTTTCGTTTATTTTATATATATATAAAGACTTTTATTCACGTGCTGACATATAATAAATGAATGTACATGAATAGGAAACTAATCCTCTGAAGTCAGGTCTTCCTGGATAGTCCTATAGAAACGAAACGTTTAGAACTTATAGTCTTTCCGAAAGTTGTATTGTTTTGTAAATTGTCCGTCACATGGTAAAATACTCGGTGTATTACCAGTATGGTCGTTCTCGTAGTGGTAGCACTATGCAAGATCGTATTGTCCGTAATGTTCATATTAAACTATTCAACTCGATATTATTCAACTCATCATTATTTAATCTATTAACATAATTAATACAATACATATTATCATTAATCATTAATAAGTACACAGCACATGTTTTGTAATACAAGGTTATATTCTTCGAAGCCAACTTGTACTAGTCAGTATCTTACATTTTACCTTTGTAAGTCTTCATAACATCATAACTCTTACAGAACAAATAACATTTGAATCACATTCATGGTAATGGTTTGTTTTTCCCCTCCCCCTCCCCCCTCCCCCCTATCGGTATATCGATCTTATCCAAAGGAATACAGTCCTTTCTTCCCCTCCCTCCCACATAATAACATTGTAAGAACACCTGAAAACCTGAAAAACATACTATCAGGATATTACAGCTTTAGATATTGGTCGAACTCATTGATATACACATTGCGTAGATAACTCCTAAATTCCTTCCTATTATCTGTAAGTTGGATATTATCTGGGAGTTTTAACTTAGAATTAACTGAGAATGCAGCTTTAATCCGATATGGTGACTACCATGGATGGGTATTGATGGAATTAACACAGCCTCTAGTAGTTCAATATATAGCTCTATATACAAGGCGTCCACTGTTGAACAGCTGCGCTGGAGGCCCTCAACCTGTTCTCTTAAAGGCGTTAACAACCCTTTGAGCTGATCGATGAATTAACATCCTCAGAGGTCCTCCTTGAAGGCCCAGACATCAGGGACCTCAGTTATTATTCATCAGGACTTTGTAAGACTTTCGAGGGGATCATCAAGTATATATCCATGGGTCGGGGCGATTTTGTATGTTAACATATCACCTGGCTTAGCAACTATATGGAGGTTTTAGGAATATTCGAGTGTATTTCGAATTGAATAAAAGTCATGAATATTATTAATGTTTAGTTACGATATTTTATTATTTAAAAATTTCGATTTTCGTAACACTAAAACTAGTATCTCAGCATTTTTGTTTGAGTTTTGAAGTTTTATTTGATGTTGAGCATGTACAACGAGGGTGATTCTGACGTTTCGGATCATCAATTTAATTATTTATCTAACTTTATTTTTTTTACACTAATCGGACAAATCAGCTCGATGGGTTAAGAAGTTGCCCTATGGATAGGCATGTGGGATGACAGTGCACCATTTATGGTCTCTCTCCCAACTGTCAAACAACAATATCATTCGATTTTAAGCAGCATATATACATTTCCCATATTGAAACTTCAGAAATGGACTCTTCACCGTACTTCAGTTCATCAATGGACTCAACAGACTTCAAAAGGTTGCGGACTTCAAAAGGTTGCGGACACCGACAATATGTGGACCAAGACAGGACCAAGAGCAAAATAAACTAAAATAAAACGAGCAATATTCCTAATTATAACATGTGTGCATGTATATATATGCGGTAGGAAAACTTTGAACAAAGCCAGGAATCCCCATATAATGCATTCCCTTGCTGCAAACGTACGCCTGGTCTAATGTATAGCTTTTGCACATGAAGCAAGTATGAAAGGGGGCACCTGGAGGAAGCTCCTGTGTCATGTCGCCTGCCGCATCTACGTGTCGAACATTTCAGCACGTCAAACGATAGCCGCCTCCCTCCCCACCTCTTTGCCCGCCTCTCTGTATGCCTTGCCACTCCCCTCCTCCCCCAGGTCCTGACCAGAAGCATATCCAAGTGTCTGTTGTCATACCATGCCTGCCAACTGATTCATTCTGACCAACTACTAATATTGCATTGCCAGCCCTTTCCTTTGGCCAATCTCAAATGTCTGTCCATGTCTACAACCACTTACTATAGCTAGGGGAGGTTCCTTAAGGCGCGTTTCCAGTATCTTGTTTATGTTTGCCAGCAGAATGTAAATATCTTAGAGAAAGCTAGAAAAAGGGCGTAAAACATAATGGGACACTGTCTTGAAAACGAGTTCCCTACTTTGACCATATACCAAATATAAACACTTGGTATACAACTTTAATACTGGAAATGAACTGAAATATATGAAATATTGGAATGCATTAACAATGTCACAAATAGCTGGACAGTTGTAAATTAATACATTAATAAATATAAAGCTACATTTCAGTCCTTAACTTTTGCTATTATTTTATGTATTATTCTTTCAGAAGAAATAAATTTTCACCATCTAAAAATAGCTCACAAGCGACCATCTAACTTGGTGTATTGTGAAGGTATGTATATTATATGTTATACTCCATGCACGGAGATATTTTGAATTCCTGGGAGTACAATTTAATCTAATTGACCAATTGCGACAGCTAGTGAGCATTTAGGCATAGATTGCCATTGAATGAGGCACTGACCAACATTCCTGCTGACATATCAAATGCTAATAGGTAACTTCTAAATACACATCCCATCACATCATATTAACAAACAACCCGACTTTGACAATAAATGGAGTCAATGTAGCTTGCATCTCCCAGTCTGTCTCATCTCGGGCTTCACCAAGTATATGAGTGACCACACAAGAGAAACGTTACCTGGAGTTGTTTGGCCCTCTGACAAGATATCAAGATCTGGAGAGTCCAAGTATGTCTACGTGGTCTGTTAGTCAGTGCGCGTGGCTATAATATGGAACATGACATTGCCATGTCTGCTCTGATTGGTTTATGTGGGGGTGGAAGGTGAGGGGGAGAGGAAACCACATCCGGACCGGGGATTCATCCTCAGCATCCACTGAGGATCAAGCTTTTCCCTATCCTCATTGACAACCTGTCCGTTGTAGATCAGCGAAATTTCATGGAAAGGAGGGGGCTAAAGGGGTTGTCCGTTGACTACGATTAAAATATCCAATATTCTATATTCTACACAGGAAAGTCCGATAAAATACAATGTATCTGCTGTCTAGGTGAACCTGGTGGGGGTGGGGGGGGTGTGTGTGTGTGTGTGGGGGGGGGGGGGGGGTCCCACAAGGACCTGTGGACCTGTGAAAGCTTTAAAATCCCAAATTTGCGAATACAATTTCATATCTAATATCAATATTGTGATGTATTTATTTCTATTTTGTGAACTGAAACATTGAACTCACATTGATATATCATAATTATGGTTACGATATACGTACAATATAAATATAATATAAACAAATACATTTTGAACTCCATATAAGAAGTGTATTTCGCATGGGATATACTATTCAGATACATATTCTGGTGTATAATCGTGACTAGTATCTGATTTCATGATGAAAAGCCACGTTCTGACTGCAAGATCGAGACTGCTTTGTATAAAAAAAAGTGAATAAAGTATGTAAAGTATAGCAAATGTGACGATATATATCATATTACAAGAGCCTTTCAGACACTATCTATCTATTTAGCAATCCTTTTAAACTTAAATCTTGTTTTGGATAGAAATGGCTTATGTCAATCTATTTGGCAGACGTAACTTCTATTTGACACTTCGTTTCAAGTATTGCATCCTTGAGAATGTTTTAACATTCAGCGGGTATTATACTTACTTACTTACTAAAATATTTAGAATGTGAACAAAATGATCAAATGTAATAGATCGTAAGTTTAGTTTAGGTCCTGGGTAAGACCTTAAAGTGCCTGGTCCTGGGTGGGACCTTAAAGTGCCTTTCTGTCTCTTTTCTCTGTCTCTTTCTTCCTTCTTCTCTATCTCTGTTTCCTGGGTATGATCATAAACTGCCTCCCTCTCAGCTCTCCCGCCCTTGATATAACACTACAAAGTGTTGATAAGGGCGTAAAGCCACCAATCTCACTCACTCACTCCTATGAAAATATTGATAATGAGATTGTAATTTATCTCTCAAGCATAGTAAGTAATTGACATTGGAATAACTCAATGAAAATATTATGTATGTAAACCTTTGTAATATTTGTTATTAGCTAAAGCTAATTTTCTTATTGAACTGCTTTACGTCGGTTCCCATATAGATTATGTCATGTGCCCCCATAATATGTTTAATTACTCAATATTCAACACCTTACTATTGTGAAATCTCAAATTAACAGTAATATCCATTCACCATCCTTATAATTAGGAAGACTTGGAAGACCTAGATACCTTGAAAGTTATGTTATATATGATTATATAACTTTATTCCTTTTCCGATATAATGTAACTGTATTTACGGAAATAAAAATAGTACATACATACATATTCGTCGCTGAACTAATGTATGCATGTATAATGACAGCTTAATATCATGGCAATGAAGCCCAAAATTTTCCTCAAAGAAGATTGATTTGACACATGATCCGAAGCATTAAAATGCTCTCAATTAAAATTTCACAAATGTACTAATTATAATCAGAGCTTCTTATCGCTTAAATGAAAGGACCTAAGCACCTCACTGACAATGTTATGAAATAAGAATCTTGAAAAGGGGTAGCAGGTCAAGTACCCCCGAACAATCATGAAATTTAAAAGAAAAAACATCTTTATTGGCCATAATATTAGATATATTAGTTACAAAGATTCACACTCTTATGTAAATGGTTGTTTTCATGCGTTGCCATTTAAGAAATTACTACAATCAAAAGCTACAGTATAGAGAAAAAAGTTCACATTAAACATGCATGCATAGAGTTTTATTTAATAATGTAACTACCAATATATTATATACACACCAATGATGTATATTCAAGACTCGGTAAATTTAGCCCTTCAACTTATAGCTTCTCTCCCCCAACCCCCCACACCCACACAACACCTTTAACTAGCCTTCCCACTTTGAAATTTGAAGATCTTCTCCAATGGCAAGCTATGAAATTCTATTAAATCAGAGTGCTGGGAGCATGCATAAAGTAACGTAACAAGGGAATCACTTTGAAAGCAATCCTTTTAATGCCAGTCCTTGCAAGTCACTCAAATAGCTGTTGTAGGAAGACTTCTTCTTGGCCTCATGTTGATCTAT
This sequence comes from Sthenelais limicola, assembly GCA_942159475.1. Classification (NCBI taxonomy): domain Eukaryota; kingdom Metazoa; phylum Annelida; class Polychaeta; order Phyllodocida; family Sigalionidae; genus Sthenelais; species Sthenelais limicola. The sequence goes on along the minus strand of OW804094.1, from coordinate 27,601,965 downwards.
GAAGATCTCCCCGAGATGTAATCATTAGACATCTCATTTAAATAAAGTTTTTTTCGTTCACTTCTACGCTGATTGGAATTCGAATGAGGCAATATTCTGCTGCATGCAGGCAGAGAATGTTCATGTTGTGTTAGAAGGTGATACGTCTAGTGCCAAGGGGTTAGTGTTTACTGTCTGAGTGTCTGGTAGTAGCCATCATCGGCAATTCACCGCTTCTCTATGAGACATACATTTAGGTGAGCCTAGAAACCAGTGGAGAACTGAAAATCCTAAAAAGTTTCTGAATACAAAACTAAATTGAGATACATCTGTGCGAAGTTTAAATTGGTTTTCATCTTTTAGTCAAGGTAACTGCCCTCAAGCTAACATTTTTAACGCTTTCGTGCACGCCTTACTTGGTCTTCATCTTAATTGTAAATCGTTGCGCAAATAAGTAAACTAGTGAATTTCAAAAAAATAAATGGAAAAAGACCTATGGCAATATTTCAACACAAAACACAGCGAAGGAATGATTATATGCGTTTTTATCATGTATACGTCTCTATTGGGGATACTTCATTCTACATGAATGTATTTTTCTCTGCTCGTCTGACTTATCTAATGGTTTGACAAAGAGTGATATTTCCCCATGCACTTCCCCGGGGTGACAAACGGTATCAAAAAAGCAAGTCGTTTCTCTGCATGACATGTAAATCACCTCGGCTATCGGTTAATAATATTCCACATTTCCCCAGTGGAGACGGTGGGAACGCGTTTGCCTTGCTGATTAAGGAAACCTGTCCCCCTGGAAAGTGTAAGAAGTGCTGGTACAACACAGGGAACACAATAATTACCGTCCCCCTCCACCAAGAAGTGTCCTGTCATTGTAGACGTCATGCACGCACGTGTCATCGCATCTTCTCGCCGACTTGGGTCGCCGGCCGCAAGTGGGTGGGCATAAAGGTAATCACCCCAGAAAATTGGAATCGTGCTCCTGCCTTGGATCCCGCCATGTGGATGGATACCTTTACCATTCTACGTATATATGTATTCCTTGATAAAAGAATATTTTCCTGTAATTCAATTCTCCGAGATCCCGAAGGTACAGGGTGGTGTACAACGAAGCCACACTGCTGCTAGCTCACTGACATGTTTTGACTTGGAAAATATCTTGGTTTTATGGGGCAATATGAAATGCGTTTTGGCTTCTTCAAGACAAGTCATCAAAAGTAAGTCATGAAAACAAATTTAAAAGATTGAAGGAAGGCAACTCATCTAAAACAATCATGGGAACGAATCAGGTTGGCATTATGCAGGTTCATTGGCGTTCCTGACGCGTTTCGCCTTTCTTGGGCTTCTTCAGAGGATCAAATTTAAGTCAAAATGCTTCAACGTCCATACATTCTCATGATTAGCCCTTAAAGGAATCGGTTTCAAGGAGAGTAACGTTACATATTGCCTGCATGTGGGTCAGATTTTCAGAAAATGTACAATTGGCATAGATTGGCTACACATTTAGTAAATTCTGCTAAAAAAATGGCTGCAATTTGCTCAATACTAGGTAAACTCGAGTATATTTGGCATTGCATTGATTCTAGCAATCTGTTTGGTTAGGTTGAACTGTATTTTGAACTTTATTTCTGTCTGAAATTTGGGTTATTTGAGAAGATTGGTGAAGATGAATTGTACATTTTCTGAAAATCTGACCCAGGCGGCAAACGTACGACTTAAAAGTAAAGCAAAAATCTAGCGGATTCCTAATTGGGAACTTTCATTGTGCCGTCCTGTTAATGATATCTGTGTTGTTTAACCAGGAGGCTATTATCCCAGGCGTGGTGAAGAGAAAGTAAGTACAAACAACATCTCTCAGACTCGTCCCTAAGTTGGACTCACGACATTATGGATTGGGAGCTGAGGGTGAGAAACTGTGTCGTTTCTTATAAACCTAGCCATGTAAAACAAAACCGCGTAGCAAAAAAGGCACTAGTTTGTTTTATTGTTTTACCAGGCTTCAAGCCTCTTCACGATTCTCTTTGCATCCAATTTAGTCTTTAGATATATGTTTAACTTTCATGCACATAATGCTTTTAACTAGGTGTATGTACTTACCACCTGTATTCATTACTGTGAACATATTAATTAATGTTCGCACAGTATTTATTTCCGCGTATCTACCTTTGTGCGTGAAAATAAACCATGCACGAAATGTATAATAGTTAGTGCATAAACAAGGTGTGAGGCTTTCATACTGCGCGAATTTAAATCCGCGCGAAAACGTCTAAAAAAAACTGCGCGGAAATTTATCTGCGCGAAAATAAATACGTTTACAGTATTAGATTTCTTAGATTGAATTGGATAATTTACTCTTCTAGATATCTAGATATCAAATATATAAAAAGCAATCCGTTTCTCTTTAGGAAAAAGTTTAAATTTTGGCTCTAAATGTATACACTTCGTTTCATAAATCACTTAATTAGGAAAGGGAAATCGTTGTTTAATTAGGCTGGATTAATAGAAGACTGATAGATAAGGAAGACATAATGTGAGGTTGAACACCAAACGATATGAATCAGACAAGAAAAACACAAGATTAGCTAACAATCATTTGCATTCCTCCAAGCTAGGGGTTACGTGAGCTTTCCCCTGAATGGCTTCCCCAATGGCTTCCTTCGCGAGCGTTACAATCCTTCACACTAAGCCACGATGCAGTACCTCTTTTTGTCCTAGCATCAAGTTGGGATTGGAGCGAGTAGTAACGCTTTTTTACCAACACTTATTTGTTCGCAGTCTCTCTAATGAAGGTGAGCCCCGGAGTATAAATCCGGAGGAGGGGCCAAGGGGGCTCCTGTCCCACAACCCAGTAAGGTCATTTACCTTTTCTAACAACATATTTACAAGTTATGATTGATGAAATATAGTCCGGCACTTGAGGGGCTAAAAATTAGGTTTCGTGACCAACTCTTGTAAACCGCTCTGAAGCAATGTTATCTGGAGTGAATTTTTCTGAATTTTTCAAATCTGATGTTAGTTTTTTGCTAAAAGTGGGTTTATGGAACCTAAATTACGTTTCCATGGCAACCATTAGGATTTTCATTTTAAAAAATAGTTGTCATTGTATTTTCTCCAATAATAGAAATAATGTAATTTCCTTTGGTAGAAAAACGGTGCTATACATTATCTAGCTGATGATACCAGAAAAAAAACTTGGAATGTTTTTTATATCTGTAGTCATGGCAACCAAAACCAAAACACTCAAGATACTCAACATTATATCAATCTTAATTAAATATCCATTTTTTATTATTTTATATAGCAATGAATTGCTGGAAAAACAAATTTAAGGGCAATTTTGGCCTGAATATTTCATTTCTGACAGAACTATTCTTACTTATCTGCGTATAAGGTTCTTATAGTCAGTCTCTATGGCAACCATATGTTCATATTTAATTGTCAACAACAGTATTTTCATTTACACTTCATTTGATGATGAGGTACTTGTCAATATTTCCTTGTTTTGTGTACAGAACTCCTATAAAGTCCTGAAAACAAGGGTTTTTGGTCAATAGTAGTACTTTGTTTTTTTGACATTAAATTAAAGCTGAGATAACAAACATTCCAATTATGATGATCTCACATTCTAAAAAGTGTTTGTTTGACCTTTCATCAGGAGTCAAAATTCAAAGTTAACCAAAATACAAGGATAACGGGAAAAATGACTTTTCATACAATAGCTTTGTGAAATATGTAGCAATTTTCATTCTTTTTGGTATATAGTTACCTTCTAAGGAGACATTTATTCTGTTGTCATGCATTTGACCCCAAGGTCAAGGTCAAGGTCAAGGTCACTGAGTGGACTGCCAAAAATAAGTAGAAATTTAGGATATGACCGTCTTCCAATTAATTTCACAAGCTGAATACAAGGAGCTAGCAGCAGGACAATTTTAATGTTCCATGGAGCAGCTGTCATAGCAACAAGTATCTTTCAATTCTCCTGTCCCAGCATGCATTGTTCTACTGGAAAAAGGTCAAAGGTCAAGGGAGATGGGTCTCTAACCACCACCTGAAAAATTAGTTTTTCCCTGTGAAACTATTGAGCTCTCTTCATGATTTCTTTCATATTACATATGTGTATACTACCAAGGTAGGTTATTCATTTGCAAAAAAATATTTGACCTTGGCCAATGTCAAGGTCACATAATCAAGGTCAATCCACAAAATCTGGCTAGAAAACAAGGTATGACCATGGTTACAGCCTCCTGCTTCCATTCCAATTACAAAGGTATGAATGTCCAATAAGATTCTTTTCATTGAAAATATCATGGCAATTTTACTCTTTGAATTTAGTATTCCCAGAATGCATTTTTCTCTTAGAATAGGGTCAAAGGTCAATGATTGACCTTTGACTAAATCCTTCAGAAATGACATAAACATCTGCATATCTCTGAGGTTATTCATGTAATTGCATTGAAACTCTCCATAACCATGCTTCTCTTAGAGGTCCTTAATATATTTCAAAATGTCTGACCTGAAGCAAGGTCAAGGTCATCTAATTGAAGGTCAAATGTGAGAAAATATGAAAAAAGGGAGGTCAATACCTGTTTATGACCCTTACTGTAATCCAAACTTAAGAGATAGAAATGACTTTTATAACAAATTTGATTGCATGTGTCATGGAAACGATGTCCAATGAATTTGATATTCCCAACCTCGCGAGCCAGGGCAGATTCTACTAATCTAGCCCTGGCCCATCCTGGCCGTTTTCTGCGGGCAAAACACCCGCTGTGTGTGTCTGACCACCTTAATTGAGCGCAGCTGAGGCAATAGGGGACTTGCATGTCCGCCGACTTGAATCTAGATTTACATGGAATTATGGGACTTATGGTACTGGGTAAAATCTATATCTAAAAAACGTCATGTTCAGCATGGGATATTTGTCAGTGCTCTAATGTCAATATCCATGCATTTTACATGTTTCCAAAGCACAAACATCCATCTTCCCCAGACTTGTGAAGTGGCACATGCAATTCCCCTATTGAAGGAGGGTCTGACAGGGCCTCAACAAGTGACCACAACTAAAAATAGGTGCGTACAGAAAGCTTAACGCAAGCCCAGTCATTGGATGAGAGGGCTGATGAATTACTCATGAATCCCCGAAAAATCCTAACGATGATGCAGGGCGTATGACTGAGAAAACAAAAGGAGTAAAGCTCTGTACTGGAGGATGGATATTCCCAGCATGCACCATTCTTTGAGAATGGGGTCAAAGGTCAAAGGTTGACCAGTCAGTAAAATGCTGCTGAGATGACATACAAGGCTTAGTACCTCTAGGCTATTCATGTATTTGTATCAAAATTCTCCACAATAATATTTGTCCCTGAGTTCCACTTGTCTGCAAAAAATATTTGACCTAGGCCAAAGTCAAGGTCACCAAATTGAAGGTCAAATCAGGAAAATATTCACTTACTTGAGTGTGACCTTTTATGTTATCCAAAATTAAGGGGTAACAACATACAATGTTCTTTTTATCAGTGCTGTCATAGCAAAAATGCCATGAGAATTTAGTATTCCAAGCATGCACTGTTCTCTTAGAATAGGGTCAAAGATCAAAGGATGACCACTCACTAAATTCTTGCTGAGATGACATTAAAGTCTCCATATCACTGGGGTTATTTAAGTAATAACGGATTCCAAAATCAGGTGTTATCTTGTATACATAAGAGGTAGAAAAAAGTATTTCCGACACAGTGCTTTCAGCACTTACACTTCCAGTTCGATAGCTAAGAAGTATGCAACATGGTGCAAAGTTGCTGGCTACTTTCATTTGAGTTAATAAATTTCTACAGAGTTTGGAATTTACATGCTCTGATTATGCAGGATGAGATGACTGCCACTTTTTCTGTGAAAATGCTGACAGGCTACTTCCCCAGCACCAATACGTCATACCTAATACATTCAGGGATGCCAGTCAAGGTGGACCAAATTAATGGAACAAATTTGGAGAGGTTAATTACCATCCAAAACAAACCAAGTCTTTCTATTTTCTAAATACTAGTTCGGTAAAGTTATATAATATCGGAGCTAACAAGCATATTTGGCTGTGAAATTTGAATAACAAAGTGAGGACCAAAGGGTAGAAAAACACATTTCGAAAGTGTCCATGCTATGGGCCTTATTATGTGTTTAGATCTTAGGTCCATCTCCCTGCTATACCATGGTGATGGAGAGGGATGCACTGAGCACCGCTGGTGTCCCAGCGACCTGTCACCACTCTCATGCTTCCATTAGAGATACAGGATGGAATTTGAGCTTGGGAAACACCTTGTCTTTTAGTGGAAGAAGGCCTGCCCACTATACCGCACCACTGATGGGGACAGGGGGACCAAAAGCAGCGGCACATGCTCCCCATTTTTTGGCTCAACCTGGCCTGGGTAGCAATACGGAGGTATGTATATGATATACCGTAATTGTAGTGACAAAATAGGGCATAATGGAGAAGAAAATTTGAAACTGTTATGGATATTATGAATATTTTTGGAAGCATGAACATTATGGATATTCATTAATTCATGGAAGACTGGCATCCCTGAACATTGACGAACACAATACAGAGAGAAATGCCATTCAACATCACTGTATAGGAATTGGCAATGGTATCCACATTAACATAACGATTTGAGTGGTGCGTAAGCCAGTGGAAGTGTGTTTATCATCGATGCAAGTGGTGGTTGCACTATTTCTACCTCCTTTTGCCCCCTAGGGAGAGTTTAACCAGATGTAAGAATCAACATATTAAATTGACTTTTTGAAGTATGCTTCTCTCAGTGTTTACCAAACTGCAAGAGGTATTTGACCTAGGGTCACCAAATGTAAGGTCAAATTGGGAGAAAAGGTTCTAAGAATGGAGGCTTATACCTACTTATACAATCCTAAATCTTGGGGCAAGTATGAAATTTATATTAAATGTTATTACAAAACATATGGGAACCATGTTCAATTAGTTTGATATTCCCAGCATGCACCAATCTCAGAGAGGGGTCAACAATCATAGGTTGACTGATTATGATAGGTTGACTGATCATGATAGCAAAAATTAAACCGAGATTCCAAGACAAAAGGAGGTCTAATTGGATGTAGTAGAAGGACACAAAGTGTAGGATGATGGATACATTTATCAACACAAAGGAGTGCAATATGCACAGACTTGTTTCAGAGCAGCCTCTGCATGATAGATGAAGATTCACAAAAACAATGCACAAAACTAGGATGGAGCTGGATGAAAAACTCATCCAAAGTAGGGTTGACATAGTAGAGAATTAGGGAAATTCATTTTCCGGTGAGCAAGAAATCACACACTTATGTAGTGAGTGCATCGCTTCACACAAACTGAATACAGATTTGCTTGAAGCTTATTCTCTTGGCAAGGCTAAACTCATAGTTTGTTTAAGACAGTCTGCCCTCAAAGAATGTTGAGTTTGATGCACCAATGAAAAGCATGAAGCTTGCTACATTAGCTACCAATGAAGAAAAGTCTAAAGGAAGAGAAATTCAAAAGCAAAAGAAAGAGGTCTTACTGAATAAAACCATCACAGTCACACATTCCAACAAGATGAAAATGGCCTTATTCTCTCAATTTACCATGCCAAACACATAGTGTTAAGGAACTGAACTGAAGAAATCCTAAATCCTATTGATACATTGACCTCAAGAGGTTGATGCAATACTTGGGTAGAATGTGCCTGATTGCCTTACCTGATTTCCATGCTCCTACTGGCTGTGATTCTACTAGAACTTAGTAGTCCTTTTAGAAAGGGTAAAGGGGTAGTCTACAAGGCCATGAAAACATCAAAGCAGTGGTTGGAGGCAACAACAATTAGCTTGGCAAAGATGAGAGAAACTCATTGTGAGTTTATATTGTAAATGATGAAGAAAGCCCAGAGAAGGCAAGGTACAAGAATCCAAATTCATCACTAGCCAGACTACCGCCTACATATGATAGCCTAAAAGGCCATATTTTAATGAAGTCAAACAATCAAAATAGTTTGATCCATCCAAAATAGAGGAATCTGGTGGGAGGATGACCCAAGGCAGAATTGAGATTAATTCGATGACATATCCTCCTTATTCTCTAAATGCTTGAATGGTCAGTTCAAATTTTAGTATTTTCCCTTTGATAAGCATAACACATCATCCTTTTCTTGGCAAGTCAAACACCGATTAGGTAAGGTATAAATGTACCAGTTTCAGAATGCGACATTCACATAAGGAGTAAGGCATAATGCTATAAAAATATTAGCAAAGCAAAATTCTTAGTATCCAGCAATAGCTAGGATTATACCTCCCTAACAGTTAATGAGTGTGTCCAGTCATGTTACATTAGTGTGTCCAGGGCTGTTCCTTCATCTCTGTCAATATTCTATAGGATGGGGATCAGTTGCACTGAAAATCCTCTAGCATCCCTTTAAGCTTTAGTTCTTAAATTGCAAGCCAAGCATTAACAACCCTTAGTCTTAGGATATTTGAAGCAGTAGATGAAAAACAAGTACTCAGAAAAAAACCTCTAGACCTTCACAGGGGAACAATAATTCATACCCATGATGTAAAGAGTGTCTAATGTGAACCTTAACTATGTAGATATAATAGCCATGAAGTAATATATAGTTAAAATGGATTAAAAGATGTGCTTAATGTAGTCTATGTTATAGTCTTTTTCACTGGACAGTCGGACCAGTGAAACTTCAGTTTCACCGGTCCGACCTGTCTTTCAATGGTCAAGGACCACGGTCTGGCAGGTTTCGCCATGTCTGGAAATGACTGAAAATAAGAGATACCTTGACTAGGTCAGGTTGCCATGGAAACCATAATATAAATATAGACCTTCATAAAATCTATGAATTATAATATTTTGATGTATTAATCAAGATAATTCCCATACCTTTGTGTTAGTTACTTAGAAGAACTGTAGACTGAATTTTTAGGAATATGTGTTCTCACTCTAATTTCAAGATATTTGCCCAGCATTCCTATGTTACTTGTTGAAAATTAGATAAGAGTCTATATGGAATGTGTCAAACTGCTTATTTGGTTGCCATAGGCACTGGGAACTTCTTTCAAGTATGCCCCTAGAGCCCATCTAGTGAATAATGTGAGATTAAAAATGTGTTCATTGTCAATACTCATCTAAATGTATCTATCTGGTTATTGAAGCAGAAATGAGTGACACCATCATTTCTGTAGACTGATTCAGGTTACCATGGAAACCACATTGCAAAATGAAAAAAAAAACGTTCCAAAATCTGTCTACAATAAAATTAGATATTAAAATAATCCCAAACATAATACTTTTATCTCATGTTAATTTTTATGACTTCAATTATATGTAAACATATGTAGCTTATTGAAATAATACTTAAAATTGATCATAATGGCCGCAATGATGAAATTTGAGATATCCAAGCCCTCTATGATCAACAGCATCCTGGAACATTTTTGATAAATGCAACATCTGATATGGCAGTGACTGGAATCTAGATGTGTATATTACATTTTGTCACATAATAACACAGGTCTATATATTTAAAAATGATTTAAATCATACTTATATGAAAGTAAGTAGAAAAATACATGAGAATCAGCATATTTTTGTTGATCAGTTGCCATGGATACTGAGAAGGAATGTTTCAAATCATTTCTATCTCTATATTTCTATGCACACTTGATGGTGCAGTCCTTCTGCCAAAATTCAAAGGAATCTTCACTTTTGTTCCTTAGATATCATTAAATTGTTTTTTAACCACAGACCCCCTAAAAAACTAGAGTGGTTACCATGGAAACATGATTTTGGAACAATAAACCCACTTTTAGCAAAAAAAGGTTGTCAGAAATGGAAATTTCAGAAAAAATTGGTCCCAGTAAGATAACATGAAAACGGTTTACAAGACTTGGTCACAAACTCCTTAAATAAGGCCCTTTTTGCATATCAAGTGCCGGACTAATAGTCTAGGTCCAAAGATGAGGGAGTCCCTTCAAACGGAGGGAAAGCCTCTCGCCGCAAAGTGCCATTATAATTCCATTAAGACCGCAACATGTCATTGTAATCCCATTAGAACGCCTAGTCCTAGGCCAGGAAACCGATTAGCGAAGTAGGCGTCCAATCACTGACATACCGTTCTTATCTGATCTGAGGGTTTGGGCCTAGACAGTGCCTTGCCAAATGCAAATATTTCTGAAACTTTGGAATCTGCAAATAAAAAAGTTTGGATTGTCTAGAACGCAATAAATACAAGTCTAGTGCAAGATTGGTTTCTTAGGGGCAAGTATATATGATATTTGACTCTAGGTCTATGATTTGCATATTACCAGTTACCTTTACCATCTCCACCCTCTAGGAATTTCTGTATCCCCCCTGTTTTAGCCTCAGGCTACCTGATGAAGGCGAGTCGCATTTTTATTTCTCACCTAATCTCCATACTGATGATCCTATCTTGCTCTTGTGCGATCTTCTTACATTACTGATTATAACTTTTTTAATCCTTTACCACGGCATAACAGGCTGATAAGGTATTTAAGTACGATTCCAAGGATATGTTTTCAGTGGGGCTTCGTCCAATGAGAGACAAGACAACATAATCCTTACGACAGATGGATGGGGAGGCACACAATACCAAGTGTGACTTTCATGCATATTAGATGTAACGGGGGACAATAGAAAGTAGGATCTTAATTGCTCTGTTACGAGTTCTTAAATAAGAGTAAACTTACAAGAATAAGGAAATACGATTGTAAATTGTACAACTAAACTACGTGGAACGCCAAGCACATTACATTTCAACGCAATTACAATGCTGTTTGCAGTCACCTTTTATTTTCTTCCTCTTTGAATTTGGGAATGTATTTCTACTACTGGTTCTTTAGTTTTCCATTCTGATGGTTGGGTGGAAGACAAAGACGTTCAAGTAAAAGCCCTAAGTAGCCTACATAATTGCTAATATTTCTATGAGTCAACTCATTTGATATTCTTTATCATCTGCAGGGTACATATTCATACACAGGGTACATCAAATCGTTGTAATACTTAAACCATTTTTATCCAATTAAAATATGTAATACCATCATAATATGTAGGCTATTTTACAATACGTTGGGCGAAAATGTTGCATTGGTGTAATTTTGTTCCTGGATGACAACCTTAAATGGAAACCTAACCCGAAAACCTATTCGCTTCTATATTAGATTTTGTCCTCTTGTTGCTGAAGCTAATAGGTCATGATTCTCCTACTCTACCTGCCTACATACCTTCCTGGCGCTTAAAGCAATCGCCATGCACTTTGAACACAAAAAGGAGCCAGTGGTTTGCTGGCATGCGAAGCCTGTCCACTCCTATGTGCAATTGCTGGAGATGTTTTAGAGGCCTGCTCAGGCTAGATACATGACATTGGGCGGACGGGATGAATAGTAACACCGAGTCGGACGCCCCAGGAGAATTTCAGTGGACGGAGGGGGAGTGTGCTCGAGGAGTGCGAGTTGTTCTGGTCATCATTATCTGCCATGGAGCAAGGGCCAGTGTGCCTTCCCTGGAGGGTTGTGTCCATTGGTAGATGCTACCCACGAGCGTGGTAGATAGATCGTGACCTCAACTACACTTCCCCCCTCCCCCTCCCCCTCTCCCCCCTGGAATAGATGCATCCTATCAACGGGAGTCTCCTATTGACAGCAACTTGGACATTAGTAGGTTGTTCTGCAGTTTTAAAGGTCATTACACAAACCTTGATGCTTGTTTAAACATTCGTTTATGTAATGCTGAAAAAATGATACAAAAATACTATGTAGGCCTACAGTACGATTCTTAAAATTGTCTGACATCTATCCTTTTTTCAAATATGCTAGACACTTACCAATGACTATGAGAGTGCAAGTCTAAAATAAATGTTACATTAAAGTGTTAAGTTTTCCGTATTGCATTATCTTATCGTAGTCCGACTACATTAAGCGCATGATGTTGAAAGTTGCCCTTCATAGAATTAAGGTCAACATTCATTATTGCGTTGTTCCTGCGAATTTTATTACTAAATTGTATATCATATAAAATGTGTCTGGCCCTCCTTAGCAGGTCTGTCTGTCTTTAAATAAGGCTTTAGATAATACATTTATTCTATATTAATCTCTCCAATGGCTCTTATACAAAATGCACACATTCACTGAACTAAGAGATGTTTAAAGCGATTCACCCTTCTTCAATGCAAGCAGTACAGCCGTCTTAATTAGCATCATTAAAATGCATGTGGTTAAATAATTATTGGGCTTGGATAGCCTTACCCTCTTCACTCACACTACTGCTTGTACGAGAGGCAGATGTCCCTTGTAGAAGTTAAAAAGTGTCTCGGTACATGATCTGGAAGATGCAAGACGACAGGCTGATAAAACATTATTGATTCAATCTATACGTCCTTGTGAGGCAATTACAAGAGCAATGAAGTGACTTCAAACAAAATGTCACTGCAAAATATAACCAGAAATTGAGGCAATTGGATGGTGGACGTCTCGCGGTAGGGGAATCTTTACATTCTCGGGACAACAGGGATTGATTAAACAAAATTATTACATGTATTTCTAGATTCTTGAATTACTTTTAGTTCTATTAAAATATGCGATACAATGAGCGGATTTTACACTCATCTTCGTGCAAGGAAGTGGACTGACTTTTATTGGAGCCTTTTTGTACAAATTTAATGATAAACGATGATGCAAAACCATATCGAAATTTCTTAAGTTGGCTTTATATAATATTTTGACACGAAATTATACACAACTCTCTCTCTCTCTCTCTCTCTCTCTCTCTCTCTCTCAAAAAAGAAGCGAAACGGGTGTTTTCCAGTTGTATTTCCAATAATACAATACCCCCCCCCTGCCCATTAACCTATTGGTCCAATTATTGGGAGAAAACAGTAATAAATGTCGAAGCAACCTTCTGTGGTCTAATATGCTAACGAAGTGAAGAATTTCATTGACATTACTATTTCACATTATATCATGCCATCAATAATATTACGTGGAATTTGTGCTAGCAAAGATATATATGTATTTTTCTTTTCTTATTAGAGGCCAATGCAATTTCAAATAGGTATATGTAGAAAAGATGCAGTATCCAACACAAAAATGTTCTCAAGCGTTGCCTTATGATATCTAAAAAGCAGTTATACTAACAACCGACATCTTACCTACATACATCATATTCAATAACGCCCCCCTCACATTACATTACACTATATAATACCTTTTCCTTACCTATAAAATACAATAACAGCTCCTTTAATTTGCTTAGAGCACATTCTATTCACTAAGATCGTACCTAGTATTAACGCAAGGTGGTGCATGGTTCATACACTCCATTCTTTATACTATGTACACCGCTCCCAATACTGGATACATACTACACACACCACTTGACCTTTATGATATTGTCTTACAAGCTATCCAGGACCAAGACAGAGATGTATATGGAGGTACTTCTCTCCCAATTCTGCGGCCAAACCAACAACACCAAGAAGATCTATAGTAGTCTGAGTACCATGGCTGTACAGGTCATACATACCAGCCAATAAGGCGGAGATGGAGTAAACATTCTTGGCCCTGTTGATTCAATACCTAGAAAAGATGCAACTTTGGGGTCACTTCAATGACCCATAAGTGGTCAAGGATTCAAAATGGCAGAAATAAATTTGCCTATATTAGATATATTATTTTATGAATGTATTTAGAACCAGGTACCAGGTTACATATTTACCTCAGAGAACATATTTTCCAGCGTCTTGAAATGTCCTTAATCAACACACCCTGCACCAATTAAAAGGTCTCGGGCTATTTCTTGCAATTAACCAAGAACTGGAATCCTTTACGAACAGGATGGAGCGGTTGAAGTAGGATGACTACTGTAAAATCAACTTAATTCAACTCTTGATATTGATTTGCCAACGATTCCTGCGTTCTTCCGCAACTTTTCCCCAAACAAGCCATGACGTATAGCCTTGTCTGCACCGAGGAAAATATCCAATGTTTATTTTGTTTCTTCTGTTTTTTATCAAGTCTGACAGATAAAGGCGCCGTGCGCTAACTGCATTATTCAGACAGGCGTGAATAGGAGCTTGTGGCACTAACTTGGGGTGACATCTACCGTCCACGAAGCAAAGTATTGATAGGGAAGTCCGCATTGCGGAGAATGAGTGATCAGCGACTTTGTTATGCTTTGATGAGTGGAGTAGAATAGAGAACTATTCCTAGTGACAATTAAGCAAATTCCCCTCCTCTTCTCTCTCTATCTGTCGCCAGTCAATGTTTGTTGCTTTTGCTTTTTATATTTTGCTAAGACTGAAGCAAGAGGTTGGTCTAAGGAAAGTTGGGGTGTGGTTGCGATACTTTCAAATATAACTTGTATGTTTCAGCCATTATATTTTGAGTGTGGTAAGACCTACTAGAACGAGGTATGCTGGGTGTATATATTCCCACAAAAACCTTAACATGGACAACCATATGTTGGGGATTATAAGGGTCGCTGTAAAGTATTCGATGCGTTGGTTCGAATGTCCTTTTCTACACACAGACATACTGGCAAACGGAGGCACTCATACATAATAGATACGTAGGCCTACTTTAAGAACATTCGGTAATGGTGGATTTAAAGGGGCGCAAAAGCCATGTGACCCTCATTTTGACTGTCAAAACTAGTTTAAATATCGATGTATAAAAACAGGTGCAACCCCCAATCGCCCTTCTTGAATATCCGGAACCCGGCCCTTGTTCTTAACTATTTACCAGGAAGACAGTGAACCACGCCACATTCGACATAAGTTCCTTGAGATTAAAAGAATAAAAGTAGCCTATTCATTAACAATATATGGGATTAGCAGCAATGATTATAATACAAATAGGAAGAAATCGCTTGGAACAGAAAATCGCCTATTACGGCGAAAGGCGATTATAAAATTATCTGTTGTACGTAAATATAAAGTTCTTACTGCACGAAATATGCCCTATAGATAAGGGAAATTGTGATATACTCCACCCGTAAGAATATATCCGTATTTGGTTTCCAGCTATATAATATACACTCATATGTAAACAATTATAGAGGAAATCAAAGCAGAGGCATGGTCACTCATGGCAATTATGCCTTCGACCTGAAGGCATTTGTTCTATTCTCAGAGAAGGTCAAATGACCATTGTGGTAACCCCTAGCAGTAAATTGGGAAAAGGTAGAAAACAATCACTGTGTTACTAGGCCATTTTATACCAAACGCTGTCAGAAATATGTCGAATATAGATCTATTTCAAAGCAATCTATATAGAATTGAAGGGACCTATCTAGAGTTCTCATTACATATAATTTTTTATGTTTTTATTGGCCATCTTATATTTAAATTCAGATACAAAAAACGCATAACTAAAGACATGACTTTTTTCATGCTTTGCCAAGTCAAATACTATTCAAAATAGTTTTACGTATATCTTTACCATAAGTACACATTTAAAGCTTCGAGTACATAGACTTATGAGCATTCTTATATATATGTTGGTCGAGTACATCACTATCAATACATTACAACTACCTACACAATATCCATTAACTATCTACTCTATCGTGTTTGAAAAATCCAATTGTATATTTTCTTCATTACCAATTTACTTTTCTCTTTTCGGTGTCGTACTGGGAGTTCTTGGCAAAACTTATTATTGGAATACTTTTCAGCGATTATAGAAATGTTATCGATAGTTCCCTCTCCCCACATTGGTCTAAAAGTTCAAAATTGTTATGCCATACCAAAACATTTAGTATATAACCCATACACGTAGTGCAATACATTTTTGTTCTCGGTCAAGAAGACTATTTAACTTTTAAAGAACAATTGACATTGGTTCTTGAAACGATGCCAAATGGAAGGCTCGCTTTGGGTAGACAATTAATTTAGATGGGGAAATTATGAATGTCGTTTATACATATATGAACATTCTAACCACTGATTCTAGATTTCAATGCGAAAACAATGGCCGCAATGGATTGATTTCCCAATTGTCTAACACCATATTCAGAGGCGGAACATACATTGGAAACCATGCATCGAATGCACGGTAAAACTTTAACCTGTAAAATATTGTAATCTGTCTAAACCTATGTGAAACGGGAAGCTAGGAGGCTTATAGCTATAGTGGCATGGAAATAGACATTACTTTAACAATGGCTATTTGATGCTTTAAAATTTGTCACCCAACACCGGTCCATATGCACCGCTTAAATGTTAAAACAGTGCAATACTGACATAGGCAACAGCTGTATCGACATAAGATACTACATAAGATTACTTGTGCCAGAAGTGCTCATATTCTGCAGGTAACAGTAGAGGTGAATGCTGACGTTTACTGTAAAGCTAAAAACAGAAGTTTTGAAGCGACCCTGTGGCGTTATCATTAACTCGGGAAATATATGACCCGTTCACACGAAAGCGGTGCACCGCATCCAAAAAAGGTCAAAATTATATTTTGCTTGATGGATCTGAGTGTTGGCAGGTTTGAAGGTAATATATAGGTGATAATAAATCTTAGTTTGCCATTAAATTGGATCATTAGTTTTTGTACAGTAGCTTATAAAAAGTCAGCGTAAAACATCGGTGTAAAAACGTCGCCCATGCCAATTTGCTAATAAATTGGATCATTAGTTTTGGTACAGGAGCTTGTCAGGTTGAGTTGAAACTTTTGAACATGGTAATCTTTTGCTTCATTACATTTCTAAAAAAACAAGTCCTTATTCGATAGTACATTGTACTTGTCATGTTATGGCAAAGGCCACTCTTTCCAGGCTACCCTAATCCTTACAGTGAATAATGAGGGTCGGTCAGGAAAGAAGTATCTAATACTTATTGGGAAACCTTGAAGCGGCAGATGCTAATTCCTGCATCAAATTACCCCATTTACCCTCGGGCTTCCGTCCAACGCAGCAAACAACAAAGCTGTACCACATACTTAGGAGCACTTACGGAAATATCTTTTAGGTGGGGGTGGGTGGGGTGGGCTATCATAAAGCTGTAGGGAACTCAGAAATCAAGAGGAACTTGACAACATCCTCTGAAATATTAGCCTGATGACGTTTAGATGGGTAGCAAAAGAATGAACTAAAAAATAGAAGTTTTATTTTTTTATCATTGAAGACCAGTCAAGTTCAACCGGAAAATGCCCCTATCTTATGGCCTATACAGTATTTGTAATGACCCGTTGATTCGGTTTGTGGAGGAGAGACAAAAAGAGAACATTCACATTCTACTATTACCCTGATTTTTAATGAGCAGTAGTAGTGGATGACATTACATTACAAAGGTTATGGCCTTGGTGTGAGCATATATAAGCATACGCAGGATACATGGCAGTACCCTTTACATAATATTAGAAAGCGCAATGATCGAACGACAGCTCCCTCTGGTTGAACGAAGGCTTCAAAGACCACGGTGACCTTGGGTTCCGCCAGGCGTTTCGTGAGTAGTACAGAAATGTCGCTCTGCTGCTGGCTAGCTGGGCATGTATATTTAAGAAAAATTAAATATTTTCCTACATTTGATTAAAACTTTGCGTGTCAAGGTAACAAATACAATGGTAACGTTATTATGCTTTAGGTAACAATATGAACAGCTCCAAAACTACTGCAGGTGGTGCTGGGCGGACCTCCCCATTAAAAGTGGAATATATCAGGTTACATTTGATCTGCTGGTTCAGTCCATAGTAGTATAAGAGACAAGTATTGACAGACGCTTTTCATGAATAAGGCAGGAAGCCAAAGCCTCTCGCTTGGTTGGCTTAGTATTCTTTGATCATATAAGCCATCAAGTGGAGAACAACGATCCTTTGTCCCCGCGCAACCAACGCACCTTTGTCCCTGACCATCTAATGAAAACACTACATACCTTTTAATCCTTTGTCGCGTAGAGAACTTGCCACTTTCCCAGTGTTTCTACTCTGCAAACATTTCAACAGGAAAGAGTGGCTCAGATCATCTGAATCATGCCATCAAAGTGTGTACAACTGACGTTTCTAGAGCCTACAGAATACTATTATTGTAAAATGGAGAATGACGTGATTATTATAATGATATGATGGTTCATTTTGGCAGCGTTCAGGCAATACAACGTATTAATACCTATGAATATTACCAGAATTACCAGAATACTGAAATTGCTGATATTTGGCATAATTTTAAACAAATCTCAAAATGCGCAATTTCACGTAATTGAGTGAACCAACCCATAATTTTACATCCAAGCTTTGGCTTTATAAATCTATGATTTATATCATTAATGGAAAGCTGTTCAAATGAGTCTCAGTGAGATCATCTATGATCGAAAGGAGAGATGAGTTGAGAGATGTTCCGGGATTGAAAAGTTGAATTTTTGTTGCAAAACGAATATTGACTGCATGCCTTGAGATTAATTATGCTATGCATAAACTATTGCGTAATATATCTGGGTTCCAGGGCGAACCACCGGGTTCTCGTAGATCTCACACCTGAGCCGCTTTCCAAAATTGCAGCCCTCTTGTAGAGCCCTATTTCCCATATAATTCCTCTAATATTTAGTGGAAGTTTGAATAAGCTTTTGCGTGACAACATGACCAACAAACAACAAACGGGTGGGTGGGTGATGGGGAATAATTGCCAATTAAGGTAAGTTGATTAAAAAGACGTGACCAAATGACATAGGTATGCCTTAATTTATACACT
Organism: Sthenelais limicola; assembly: GCA_942159475.1. Taxonomy (NCBI): domain Eukaryota; kingdom Metazoa; phylum Annelida; class Polychaeta; order Phyllodocida; family Sigalionidae; genus Sthenelais; species Sthenelais limicola. The sequence continues at coordinate 27,583,235 of OW804094.1, read as the reverse complement.
TCTTTACAGTATAGGTTCCTGCACTCGTATATCTAGACTTATTGTGATCCAAAACTTGATATTCTCCAAGTTCCATTTACTGAACTCAATTTAGTCTGGGTAAACAGTGTTTCGCGATTAATTTCCCCAGAAAAATAGGATTTAATTGTTAATTTATAATATATTCCACCCCCGAGGAAAGAACAAGCTTTGCTGGCTGTGAATTCTGGCCCGGGCTAGATGAATTGCCAAGTCGACAGCTACAAATTCAATCAGATCTACAGCAATAAAACAGGACTATGTTTGCGGAGCGAGACCCTCCCTATCCTTCTATACCATTGGCCATTAATTCCCCACCCCCAAAAGATGCTCTTCCTCTACTTTGTCTAGCCTATTGAAGCTTGGAGCGACAGTAAGTCGACCCGCAGTCATCCCATTACAATCAATTTCAACTCGGTGAATAGCAATTCAATCGATTCTTTTTTCCTGCTCTGCAATTTACTTGTGGGAGAAATATAAATGCGTCTCACTCGATTAAATGTGTGCTGCCGCCTAAATGTGTACGATGGGCGTCGCTTACATGATTGCATTTGAAAAACATTTGTAAATGTCAGGGTTAACAGGGCATCTTCGATTCGGGGTTATTTCTTTTTCTCAGAAAAAAGTCCTTTCCGTGTCTGTCTACTGGCTGCTTTCCTATCGCTGGCGTCCTTTTTTTATACAGGACCTTTTGGCGTAATCTCTTGCCTGCAGAAAGGCCCTCCTAATTACCTGCCAGCAAACTGTCGTTATGAAATCCGGGACGGAAAGCTAACTTGTCCCCAGTCCCAAGTATCTGCCATCAGGGTGTAACGCACCTGTCGCTGGAACAGGCTATATTCAATATCCTTACCCTCACGCAATATAATACTACTGGGGGAAATCTAATATTAGAATCAATCGACTAATTTCTTGCTGAATGGGTGATATGTTCTTCTGCATGTAGTGAGACATCATTACTCGGAGAAAGTGCTTAAGGGCCATGTCGTCACACGTGTGGAATTGGAATGACCGACTCATTACATATTAGCAAATAACTTTTGAAAGGGCAGTCATTTCAAATTTTGGTTAAAACTGCTTTCTTGCCTTACCAGTTAAATTCAATTAAACCATTGTATAAATACCAATATAAATACGTGTGGAATTGGAATGACCGACTGATTACATATTAGCAAATAACTTTTGAAAAGACAGTCATTTCAAATTAAGCTTTAAAATTGCTTTCTTGCCTTACCAGTTAAATTCAATTAAACCATTGTATAAATACTAAAAGGTACAATTGTTTTTTCATCGACCGTTGCTGAAGCAGAAGCGAGTGCGAAGTTTAGCTTTTTGCTTACTTGCGCTACCAATTAAATTATGAATTAAATCTGTAGTTTGTGTTAATGTTAATTCCATTAGCTTTTAGTTTATACAAAACAATAGTTTCTAGGGAGTCTGATCGTGAAGTCACGGGCGTCCTGATCTATATGTGTATCATTTGGAAGCTGAACTCATATTGAAAGATAATTGAATGAATTTTAAAACCTACTTCGATATCTAATAGGGGATTTGCATGTCTCACAGTGCATATCTAATGCAGTGCATGTTGGGAAGGATTCAGTTAAAATCTGACATACACATATATAGTAAGAATTGTAAATTGTAAGAATGTTTTCACTAATATTATAACTTGTGTAAACGATCTATAAAAACCAAATGCAAGATGGGAGAGACTATGTATTGTTTTATGGCAACATGTAGCACAGTAAGCTGAGGGGCACTAATCGTTTTAGTTAGATCTATGGTCTTCCGCCTAGGGCTGTTGTGTGCATCATCAATAAGGAAAAGATGAGGATGACAGGATGCAGGCTATAGTGGTTAGTTAGGAGAGAAGTGAAATGTACTTGATTAACCTCCCCAACATCCTTATAAATTACAAGTGCAGATTTGCCATTTCCAATGAATGTTTTCTTCAAACCCAACACTGCTCCAAATATTAGAAAACTCAGAAGCCCCCTGTAATTTCATATTCTTTTTGTCCTTGATTACATGCTCAATTCGCGGGTTGCCAATTATCTTAAATTCGCAGCTGGACAGTGGCATTGTTTTGTGTTGAAATACGTTCTTACACCAACACATCAATTTGAATCTTCAGAAAAATCAGAATATTCATGAAAGGAACCAGTTAAATCCCAAGATCAGAAGTCCCATTTCGCTCTCTTAACGGTCCTTTAAATACAATCAATTAATATTTAAGAGCACGCCGGCGGATTTGGATTTTTATCATTAAAACAGTTTCCACAAAATGAAAGATTAAACGAGTTATTTTACTGTTTGCTGTCTCAAGCGACTCCAGGTATTTCCAAGAAAACGTATTAATCAAGGCTGGCGAGAAAGAGTTTAAGGACAACTGGTTTTTCAGAACAAGGATCCCCAGGCATCTGAAGGTTGTGTTTACTCTATTGTGAATTACTATTTGCAATGGATTGTTGAATATGCAGTTATGTTAGATAGTTAGGATGAGTATGTTCAGGCATGGGAGTTTATAGACAGAATGGTTCTGTGTGTATTTCACCTCTCCCGACAAGGATAGTGGAAATATGAACCTTCATAGTTAATTCTACATTCTCACAAAAACGCTACGATGCAAAATATTTGCAAAACATCGAGAAACCCTGTACACAGAGTCGACATGGTTAAATTAGACTTTAAAAAGAACAATGATAGACAGGTGGTATTGCTGGTGATATTGACTATCTTCACAGTATCTACAGACTATATGGACCAAATGCGATAATTACAGGTAAGTTATAAAAAATAACATTAATTTGGTCTTATGGACCAGATTGAAGACAGTGATTACAATGGCGTCTGAATTAAAAACAGAACATGTGAATATATCTAAATATAGCTCCCAGATAGCCAGTTCTAATTTCTAGCATTTCTGTTAATTACAGTCAATTCTATCCCATTATAAAATAATATAAATTTAAATCATTCAAAGTGCAATGTCACCTGTTTGATAACAGGTGGATTGTGAATAAAGCTGATGACATTGGTCAGAATACATTTATAAATACGAAAAGCTTTTAAAGGTAATACGTCAAAATTATATTGGAGCCACTTCCTCGATACGTTCTGTGAGATTGCACCAGAAAACAACTACATGATTACCTGTCACTCCTACTTATCTATGGACAGTCAGTTTATTCCGGATAATCTGCAATTATGGCACTCTACCTATGGTTCCCTCTCCTTATTACCAAGGGCTTAGTAATTGGCCTTTTGTATATCAAATATCCAACACATGACAATAGTCTGGTGCCATAGGTAGTGGCGTTCTTGCTTTTTTTCAGATTTACGGTAATCTGCAAATGATGCTATTGAGTAGACAAACATCCATCATTGATTAGAATCTGATCTGTGGGGGTGGGGTGGAGCTTGAAGTTGGTGTTAATCTCAGATAAATCAGAAGCAGAAGTGCATGGCTTAAGATGAAATATTTAATTATTTCACTAAGCATTTGTTGTTGCTTATTTCTCATAACACCTCTGCCCACCCTGTCTGTCTGATTACCATATAACCTCCAATAAAAGTGCTACATCAAAAAGAGTCAGAATATTATATTCTTATATGACAATAACTGTCACTTAACCATGGGTTACATGTAACTGACATCTGCAAACGTTATCCTTGGAAACGGAAATTAATTGAATTAAGCTGACACAAGTTGTGAATACTTTAAAACAGCAAAACAGCAATCAAATATTAATTATCAGCTGCTTCTTTATATCCACCCCTTATTCTGATATCACAAACCATGTATAATACTTAAAACACAGTATGCTTGTCTTAGGAAATCGGTGCTTTGGGATTCCTCACGATCATACACAATGTGGTTGGCTATTTGCATGGTCACATGAAACTCGTAGAAAGTTCATGTTGTTCAAAATCTAGAATGATTTCCAGAATGAATTCAGGTATGTAAATAAACCCTTCTGAGGACTTCCCAAACCATTGACAAAAACTATTTTGTAAATCCATTTTAACCATTTCATAAAGGAGTTCATGTTTACTATGAAGATAAGGTTATGATTCACTATGCAACAAACCTACTCCCATTTATGAGTATGTTACTTTGACCTGATTGCTGAGAACTTTCAATCTGGCCCAGAGTGAGGATGAATATATATTCGGCTTCAAAAAGCATAAGGAAGTGCTAGGATCATGGAAATTGGCCTCCTATAGTGGTGTGACATTCAGGAGCTGGGGAATAAGCTGGTCATATATTTATATAGGATCGTGATGTGAATATTTCCCACGCTGCAGATATATATCCCAGCAAGAGGTGCTTCCTAGGAATGGTTGTGGTTCAGTATCATAGATTGTTGACGACTGAGACGTAGTGAATTAAATTAGTTCTTCACTAATTTGTCAATAGATATTAAAATGCTGTAAATATCAATTGAGCAGGCAAGGAATCTATTGTTTATCAGTCCAATAAAGATGTGTTATGCGGATATTTTTCACCACCAAATAGCATTAATTCATAAACATTTAAAGGTCTAATATAATTTTTTTAACCGATATTCTAAATTCGACTGGCCTTGTATACCTCCATATTCTGTTTAGGTGGGGTTTGCTCTATGTAAAATAATAGCAAAAAAGAATTATGCTTTAAAGGCAAATTATTCAAATTCAAACAGGACCCCAGCCATTATACAATACACTGAATAATGAATAATTCAGAACGCTCAAGAACGCTCAAGTCTATTTGCATGAGCACAAAAGGTATCAGGTAGTCTACTCGATAACAAGTATTCCAGAATTATCTACAATGAATTGACTTCTCAAAACAAAAGAGTTTTAGATTTGATTTTCTTTTGATTTGCGACGGACTGCCAACCTGAGTTTGTGGAGGGATCGTCATAGTTTTTTATCCGGGAGGACAATGCTACATTTTCATAATACAGAATAACTATTGCCGGTTTTTATTGTGAGGGATTACGAACGTGTTGCACAGTTGTGAAAATATAGTAACAATACCATAGTGTCAAATACAAGGTGGACTGTACGCTGGAGTAAGACCAGGAAGCTACGAGGACATAAGCCGAATTGCTTCTTGAATACTTGACATTATGGTAATCTTACTTTTATTCGACGATTTCATGCTAAGAAATCGATATTCATTTTTTTAATAATTTTCTTGTTTATATCTTTCTATATATCGCCACTTCGCATGCATGTTCTATCCATATCCATCCCCATTCCTAGGATTCATAAACTTTCCAATTTGCACAGATAGACGCTGGAAGGATCGTGACGTCATTTCTCGACCTATTTTCGACACTATGGCAATGCAGCAAAATCATATTGTGCACCTTGTCAGCGGAGGCTATAATCGATATATTGTCCGCTCATGGCCTAATCAGGAAATTAATTTTAGGGCACTCGATCATACATTTAGGCAAGCTTAATGCTATCCCTAATGTAACTGTATATTGGTATAGTGCAGGTAGTTTTTAATATCACAGATCTTACTACATGTATCTCAAAACTGATTATCTAGGGCTAAATAGAAGGATTGACAGCACACCAGGACCTGATAAAGTTTCAAAATTACCGACAATTAAGAGCAGGTGAAGTGAACTGTGTTGAAATGACCTGTTTGTGACTGGGGAGATTTGCACGATCACTCCAGAAATGATAAACAGGATGGAATAAACCCTCTACTTGAGAACGATTCTGTCCTAGTGATATATTCATGGTCAATCGTAAAAATCTTCCAGAATTGATGGCAAGAGCGCCCATGTGGCATCATCACCGGCCACTGTCAAGGGATTATGTTTGCCCCAAGAACATGTTTTGCCAATACATTCCTGAATCCAATATAATTCGGACCTACGATGATTCACCTTAAATTGTGAAATCTTTAGCATACTTTCTAAATAATGCAGTTTTCATAATCTATTTCTTTCACATTCGTCAACTATTATTATTATTTACTGTTTAGCTTGATTGTACTTTTATCGCATTATATCTACTCACATTCTTCCATTACTTGTGTGAGTGACATACATGTATGTGTATGTCTTGATTTGTTTATCCTTTTGTATAACTCACCATCACTTAGGGTTCTCGTTGTATCGCAATGCGTAAAGCGGGCTTACTATAATTATGCCCTTATGACCTGCCATATATTTTTCTCTGTAACTGTTATATACAACGGTGATGTAACTCAAATTGATCGCTTTCTTTTTATATTGTATAACCTTGTACTTGATCAGTGGTCGCTGAGAAAAGCAACAAAAGATGTAATGCTATTGCTGAATAAACATAACTTAAACTTAAACTGATGCCACCACTTCTATAAATAGATTTATCAAGATAACATAGCAAAAAAAACCCAGTTGAGTAAAAAATTAATATCTAACTGTATTAGGCTGCTAAGCTGCCCTCGTCCTAGACGCCCACAGCGAGGGGACGAATATTTTGTCTAATTTTGTATACAAGTGGATCAATGGAGATCGAAGATGCTATCATTATGTAATCCCTCACAAGCTAATGTTTTGCAGCCCCCGGGGGTTCTGATGGAGAGGTATATGAACAGACTATGTATATTTCATTTTCATTGCTTCTAAAATATGATCCTTGGTGTGTTTTAATTTCAAGCAGCAAAAGCAGGGTATCGTTGGGTTGGAGAATGGAGATGGTGGTCGTATAGGGGGCAGGGGGCTGCGTCTCTATACCAGCAGGGTAAAATCGCCAGAAAATGTACAATTCACCTGCATCAATCCTCTCAAATAACCCCAATTTTAAAACAGAATGAGGTTCAAAATTCAGTTTAACACAACCAAACAGATTGTTTGAATCAAGGCAATATCAAAGGAGATCAAGGCAGATATACCTAGTATTGACCATTTTCCAGTGTAATTTAGTATAATTTACTAAATGTGTAGATCTGACGATTGTACATTTCCTGATGATCTGACCCATACTCACTCCATCATACATCACATTCTTCTCACATCACGAACCGGACGTCATAAATTTCATGATCCTCATGGTCATTGAGAACGATATGCCTTTAAGCTTTATTGGCAGTCTTTATTAACATAGATAAATCACGATATTATGATCTGATATGAATCATGATGTACAATTATACAAACGGTGGGAATAATAAAGTCGATCTGGATTAATTTCGATCAACAGCAGCATACATAACTCACATGGCAATGTCATTATAGATCATTTATCACCAAACAGTACCGCAAAACGTATTTGTTATGAAGGGAATTGGGAAACTATAAATTGGGTGCAGATTCAATTGTATCGATTTATACCAATTACATTCTCTGGAAATGACTCACAAATTATTATAAAATATTTTGAAAAGGAAAACAGATGGGTCAGGCCACCAAAGTATGTACACACAGGGCAGTCATATAATTTTCCAAATTTCATAACATTTCATAAAGCTGTGCTATTAGGGAGGATTCTTGTCAAACGTAATCATCATAATATAATATAAGCTATATGAAATCTTACATGAAAATTAAATGCATTTTGGTCCGGGCATTGTTAATATCATTATTTGTATGAGGAGAGGGAACACCAATTGCACATATGGCTAGACCAGCATTAGGGGAACTATTTAGTGTAGAAAGAATATTACTTTATTAGGCGGAATATACATCAAACTATGAAAACAAATATTATAGCTAACATATTTCTAAAATATCGAGAAATTATCTCACCCGGTTGCCCAAATTTCATAGTCTTTCCATGCTTGAACATCCCATTAATAACAGCATAGTTATAGTTTGTTCAGCTATTTTACAAACCAGGTTGTGTGGCCATGTTAAAGAGATATCATCCAGCCCATGCCTGTTGATTTATTGTTAAGTTTATTGCTCGTTAATCAAATGCAGCATTTGGTACAAATTTACATTGATATTAAACTTTGTTATTGTTCTTTAGATCTTTCGTATGGCCAGACCTCACGCTCGAAGACCTGGCTATCAGTCAGAAGCGTATGACCCATCGTATAATGATGCAATAAAGATACATCAGACAGCAAGCATCGTGGGGCCTGTTGCATAATACATAATTTTAGTTTACATTATTTAATGACATAGATTTAAAACGCTCTGACAATAGATATACTCATGTAAAACATATTACTGTATAATATATTCATAGACATCTGTTATAATTAAGATATTTAATGGCAACCGTCTATGTGAGGTTGTAATAGTTTGTATCACAAAGTGATAGTCGTAAGGGCCTATAGTCCACTAAACCGATTCTCATCCGATTCACACAGAATCTAGTGGAAAAGAGTCCACTGTGGCGCAAAAATGCATGAGAATCGGCTTAGTGGATTAGGCCTTTATACTTGCGATGTATTATGCACCAGACCCCTGGTTGGCATAGATAAATATCCAATACAATAACAACATGATCACTCGATAAAGGAAACGGGGCGCCGATTATTCGTATCATGACAGCATTTTGCGTTGAGTTACAATCATCTTTAGTGTAGCATTCATTATACACCAACCGACGGAGGGCGCTTCAACAATGACAGTTCTATACGGGCTGTTATATAATAATAATAATTGTAATGATATGCATATCACGAATATCCAACCTGCACATAATTCAAATGAGATTACTTCAGTATAAAACAGATTTACCAAGGATTACATATAATTGAACTCGGATCCAACATAGTTTAGTCACCATTAAAGAATGGGCAAGAATATGATACCTTTGACAAATTTCTTATTTCATGCAGTGGTTATCTTCTATGTACAGAAGTTATCCAGTTGGTAATAGGCGAGTTGTAATATATCATTAGGGAGATTTAGCAACCACAACGCACCAACGCAACACTAACGCATCCACTAACTGTTTGTATGTTGTTACCGCAGTGGGGATATCTGGAGAGAGCATCTGCATTGCAGGCCTCTCGAGATATCCCCACAGTGGTAACAATGTACTAAAAGTTAGTGGATGCGTTAGCGTTGTGTTGGTGCGTTGTGGTTGCTAAATCTCCCTATTACGGCTTGTGGGCGCACATCAGTTAATGAGTGTGCATGGGATTGATTGTAGTTTTGGCGCAACATGGCAGGTCTTTGAGAAATGTAATGCATTGTAGTTTATGTATGGCAGAAGGAAATAAAGTCAGTGTCATGGAAAAGGACAGATAATGACCTTCCTATCCGTGTATTCTATACTATAATCGGGAATCTAAGATAATTTTTATTTCTTTTTAGTTTATCCTAATCCCATTCAAACATTTCAATTTCAAATTCAATTTTCTCCCAATCCACCACAGCATAGGATTCAAAATGGCTATTAAATCAACTCGCCTATTAGATTTGACAAGAATAATCCTAGGGTACACGGATAAGTTAAATGCATGATTTTTCTTGGAGATCGAAGTTTCATAACAAAATATATCGGTAATAGATATATTGGAAAGAAGTGGATGGTCTTGATGATTGGAAAAAATACACAGGACTAGAACTAAACGTATATATAACGTGTATACATACATACATACATAATATATAATCTAGTTGTATGGGTTCACTCGATCTTTGTCAACAACTAAATGACAATGCATCATTGTCTTTGATCTGCGAAACGCGCCTATTAATCTTGTTTTACACTAGTCATTGACCAAGATTCTACATTCAGATCGTGTTATAAAGCAAATCCGAAGTAATTTGATACCATATTAATTCTTTCAAAGTCACATATTATTTGGATTTATTCTTTAAAAAATCATGTTTCAACCACCAATCTCCCAATTGAGGAACTAATTATTGAGTGGTCGATCAGTGTCAGAAAGCTGAACTATGTACAACCAAAGTTTATCCATGCCCCAAATAAAAATGAAAGTTAAATTGGAACCCAAATTTGTCTAGAAGGGAGAGAAAGAATTTCTCTACCGTGAGAATTTTACCCGTAGAATTCACTGAATGCTATATTCCGGGAAGTTTCAACAACAAAGAGTAAATAGAAGTACGACCAATAATTATATAATCTGTATGCGTTCATTGCACGTGTTGGGAATCAGATGAAATATAATAACAAATACAAAAACGGTACATGCTTCCTCCTGGAAATTAAACAGGGTTACGCCTTAACACAAAAGCAACAAAATCCCAGCAATTCTCTATTCAAATTACATTTTTGAAAATAATTATCATATAATGCGCCTGATTGTATATATGTTTGGGCGGCCAAAACATCGTTATATACTTTTACATGCATTTGACTGGGCCCACGACCAGTGTTTATATGTATAAATACTGCTTACAAAGGCTCTAGAAACAGATCGTCATAACTTATCGCTCTCACTTATCCCTTCAGCTTAATGGAATCGGAATGAAATAATCAAAGTAACCGAAACTCCCACATTTCTTTCTCCGGTTCAACATTTAACATGTTTAATAATGCAGTCCCAATCTCATTTTAATCCCTTCATTTCCTTTGCATCCTTTCCTGCGCTTAAAAACACGAAAACCTTTTTATTCAAATTTTCCCCCGGTTGGGTTTCTTTCCCCTTGATAGCCTATCGAGATTTCATGCTACAGGAAGTCAAAAACAATGAACTGCATGTTTGTTAAACTGTATTATAACCGTTCGAGACCTCTATGTTGGAGGGTAATTTGGGATGAATGATAGATAATCATTTATTTCGTCACTATGGTCGGTTACAAAATGTATAACAATAAGTGTAATATAATATGATAACGTCATGGAAAAGGCGACAAAAATGGTATTGTTCATCTCGTGTCTTCCTGGCCACGCCCAGAAACATGAAGATTTAGAAAATAACCAAGCATTGTCACATTACTGTTAAAAAGTACAATGCAAAATTGTAACAGTTCATAAGTCACCAATTCATAGGAAGGACCAATTTCTGACCCTGTATCTAAGATATATTTTCACATGAACCGGAAATTCTTCAACAGAATATGATACAAAATTATCCATCATGTCTGGAGCAATGTTTGCATTGTCTCCTGTTTAAATTGTCAATTCGTGTTCAACTATCGAACGGCTATTTGGCCTGGAAAAAGATCGAAGCCTTCAGGATATAAATCTCATTAGGATTGTAATGTTCATCTGTTTTATGATCTACAAATACATTATTTACTTCTTATGGGAGAACAAGTAGGATTTGTAACTGTTCGCCCAAAAGCAGCAATAAATCGAACTTACTACCTAGAAACATCAATTGTATGACTGTTGGTATATTACATAACACAATGTACACTCAATCCATCCTGAATATGGCTTCCTGATTTCATTAAGAAAATACTGCTGGTTCATTAACTCCATCTATGTTATACTCTTTTCGCTCAATTATCTATCATTTTGCTCTCTTAAAATAGATATCATTGATATACGATACAGAACTTTGGTAGGAAATTTAATTTAAATAGTTTTCCCTTCATTTCAGGCATTAGTTCAATGTTTCAAAAGCAATGGATATCCTCCCTCCATTCTTGTGCTTTTTGGTGGTGCATTTGATAACTTCGTACATTTATAACTATTACCAATCATAGACATACATGTATTTAGTGCGAAGATGGTAGCGTTGAGTGGATTACAAGGGATCTCCATAATCAGTCAAATCCTCCATCATATCGTCATCCCTTATCGCCACAATTGTGACCTTCTCTTCGTCCGACCCGTCGTCATAGTTACCGTTCCGAACGCGGCATTCGTGAAGTATCGCGAGAAGTAGCGCGAGACACGTGAGTATGGAGCCTGACAGGCGCAGGTTATACGGCCATAGACTGACGTCATCGAGGAGGCGACCATTGGACAGCTCTGCCAATCCTTTGTGGCGATTATGGCCGAATGTCACCAGTGATGCGATGGACAATATGCCTGTGGTAAAAAAAGAGGAAAAATTAAATAAATTTCGTCATCAAACAATTACGAGCAGGTTGGTGTTCGAATGGTAGCGGATCCAAGCTGAGTTAGTGAGTGAGTGAGATTGGTTGGATTAGTTGCTTTACGCCCTTATCAACACATTAAAGGTTATATCAAGAACGGGAGAGCTGAGAGGGAGGCAATTTAGGACCTTACCCAGGCAATAGAGATAGAGAAGAAGGGAGAGAGAGACGGGAAAAGTGACAGAAAGGCAGTTTATGGTCTTACCCAGGACCAACGGATCCAAGCTGAAATGGCTGTAAAATAATAGAAACTCATTATATTTCACATCAAAATGGGAATATTCCTTTCAAAACCATTGACAAATGGAGTAACTTCTTTCATCACGTACAATCACAGAAAGACATTAATATTGATCCATAGACTCTCAAGTAATTAAAGGATATCCTGTATCAGTGGTCTCGTTTACTACGACGCCTCTAGCCCCCACCCCACCACGTCAAAAAGATCAGGATCCGCTCCAACAAATTCAAGTATTTTTCCTATTATGGTTTCTAATTCATTTCCGCCATCGCTGGCTAAATGTGAAAGAGTTGAGATCCCCTTATGAAAAAGCTGGCGGTTCAATATCTGCATGGTAATCCTTTGCCAATTTCTGTTTTCCTACATTTGGATACGAAACTCCAAATTGACTCGTCTAAATTCACGACTCCTGAAATTAAACCTTACACGTGAACATAAAGTGTGAATGCGTCAGATGAAGACTTTCTCATTTTTTTGTTATCCCTTGCTTCTTGTCGGATCGAACAAGCTGAAATGGAGCCATTTTAGGAAATATGGGGAGCCGTCTGCCTTTAATAAAAGTGTGATTGAACTAGTAGTTTGTCCTATTCCTATTTAAGAAGTTTCAGATCGTGGAAAGAGGAACAGATTTGAAATAGTTTTTTTTCATTCGGTGTGTTTTCGTGCTTGCTTTTTGACATTTGCACTACTGTTGCAATTTTAAACTATTCCCCTAATGTTACATTGTAAAATACACATTTCAAATAGAATCCCCAGCTATTAGTTCAATCTTTGTAACAATTTGTGGATACTGAATTCCATAGTACTGTTGAAGCGGTTTTTACCTATGCATGCAGATTATTTTGTGTCCTAAAGCACGACTGAAAGCAAAAGAACAGGTAGATGAACAAAAATATACAGGTGTGTCCCATCCGAATCTAACAAAGAGTGGAAATATTTGTATTTGTATACATGCGATCTCAAAAATACATAACAAAAGACAAAAGTATTTCTTCTGTTTGTATCTCTATGCTATTTTCATTTGTCCTTTATACGTAGATTAGTTCCTTAAAGTTGCATTCGCAGCTATTACGGTAACAAAATATGTGATGTGTTTCAGGAAAATGCGTCACAAGTCGCAAAAAATGATATCATTCAAAGTGATTTATTCACAAGATCTCTTTGTTGGAAATCTCTCATTCTTGGAGGGTCAAGTGCTAGTAGCATGAATACATGCCCCAAATTTCTAGACTTTTAAATTTATCCTTGCGCTTCAAAGATCATCCTATGGAGTATATTTAGCTACTTCACTGGTAATTGCCCTCCCATAAAAAAACAGTAATTACATCAAACATGAAATATAAAACCACTTCTTAAAATGTCCTAATGTTACCCATCATTAGAATCGGCTTGATCTCATCTTTTCGAATATGGTGATATCTCAAATTCCATTTTTTTAGCGATTTGTGGCTCATTTTCTTAAAACACATTACATATTACCAATGTCACTTTTTATTGTGAATTATAGGACTGAATTTATCACTATTCTGCTGCTGTTAACTTGTAGCAAAAAACCCCAGAAAACTCCTCCAAAACTTTAGTCAAGTGACTTTTAGAAGGGGTGGAAAAGAACGGATCAAAAGGTCGAAAATCTTTAGTTTCTGATTGATGTTAATTAATAGTGCAGCTTTAATTGGCAAGAATTTGGCGTCAGACGGTGTGCATGTCAAAGGGCTCAAATTCTTTTGACAAAAATAACCTCTATCCACATCTACAAGATTTCAATTGTTAAATGCAATAATGGACAATGAACTACATCTTTCATAGCTAAGTGCTTGTCTAATCTGGCATAATAATCTCAATTATTGTGTAGTGTAGCGGTAGGATTAGGGTGGTCTCCACTGGCTGCGGTAAGCCTTGCGATGGTGCTGTGATGGTGAGAAGTGGCGAGGTCCTGCCTACATGGCCATTGATTCATGTAGGCAGGACCTCGTCATTCCTCTCCACCTACAGAACCAGCACAAACCATCGCAACGTTTACTGCAAAGCTTACTGCAGCCAGTGGAGACCACCCAAACATCAAGATCTATCCTGATCTTATCAAGAACTACCGTCCCACAGTATAATGAAAAGGCCGAGGACCTTGAACTTATAAGGGTGGTCTCCACTGGCTGCGGTAAGCTCTGCGGTAAGCTCTGCGGTAAGACTTGCGATGGTGCTGTGTTGGTGAGGAGTGGCGAGGTCCTGCCTACATCGTTCACTGACCATGTAGGCAAGGATCTCGTCATTCCTCACCACCTACAGCATCAGCACAAACCATCGCAAGGCTTACCGCAGAGCTTACCGCAGGCAGTGGAGACCACCCTTAACACAATTTTAATGATGTAGGCCTAACCCTAACAACCCTTGACGCTCGCTGTGAAGTGTAGAATCCCCGCATGCTAATGTTGAAATGCTTCTGACCAATACGGTCATCCCAAGATATAACTTTTATTTCCTACGAAATAGGCTAGGTTTACAGTTTCTGCTATAAGCAGCCCTTACAAACATCCCTGCGGGAATCATCTATCATGAACATACAACATTATAGTGACAACTACATGCATAATACAGAGAAGATTGTATCTCGACCAGTAAAACAGCTAGAATATTAATATCATGCTGCTCTTATAATTAATTTATTAGAAGTTTGTTGGTCCTATTTAGTTGAGACATATATGCTAGTACTGTTATATGTAACCACCAAGAACCTATGGCCACCACAACACCTGTGTATTATAATGTTTACACAACTTCAACCTAGCTTTATGCTGGGAAGGAGTGCACTCTAACCCCCTGTGTGAAAGTATATTTCTCCATTAATTTCCGAAAATCGGAATTGCAGCCATGCATGAATAGTCACAATCATACATAAATGTTTCGTAACGGTGTTTGTTATCTTTTCTCAACACGTGATTCCCCAACTATAATATTTATAGCAAGGGTCTTTTAATGGCGTCGAATTAGGCGGAAGTTTAGTTGTCTAGCGCAGAGGCGCCAGGTGCGCTTTTGCTACCTCCTTTTGCCTCTGGGGAAGAGCTCCCACTCCAAGTCCAACTCGTAGCTACTCGAGATGCGTGTATCATGTTGTGTGTGCAAGCAGGCAAATACATATAATGTTGCTTTTGGTGTAAACTGTTGCCGACTATTTAACTTCATGAATTAAATCCAAGCTCAATATTAACTTATGTTAGGCCGCATAAATAAATGCAATTAGAGTTTTGATTGAAATACATTTTACCTGAATTTCACTAGTATTGGTGTGATCACACTGTCACCTAAAACCTAAATTCATACATTATTATGTTAATAGGAAAAAAGACCAATAATATTGATAATATGATTCATAGCATATTTCTATCAACATTGAAGGCATGACATATTCGGCTCATCTTGAGAATGTACACTTAGGGGTACTGGGTTCTGGGTTCGTAAAATAATATCTAAATAATATCTCGATCATGGAATGTTCCCAATGTATTACTTCGTTTGCTCACTTTGCCAATTAGTTGTGAATCTTTCTAAAATTAACGCTGTCTCCTAAAACACTTGTATTGACTTGACCAACAGAGCATTCAGTGGAATAAAATATTCTCCGTGAGTTTTGTCATGCATACGGCGTCCCTGTGATATCTTGTGATAACGTGTGAACCAGGAATGGTGTCGCCTATGCCATGCAAATCTCGCCGATTTTGACAAAGTGGGTTTTGCATTGGAGTGTTTACTGCAAAAATCGGAGCAGCAAACATGCCGTGACGGTCGTTTGGCACTTGCCTGAAGTGAAAAAAAATCTCATTAAGGCAGCAGGAAAACTAAGGCGATGCCTTTGCATGCTATTTTTACGTTGGAAATTATCCCAAGTTCAAAAAACTGATAAATCAAATCAATAGACAGTGGGTGAGAGGGAAGCGGTGCATTCACACAAATCTGACAAAATTGGCGGATGAATGCTTCTGATCTATGAAATGTGGATCGATTTGCAATTTTATACACTATCTAACATAGAGAAATATTCATGGATCTCCTCCTGTACGTGTGCTTTGCTGTGCTGTCTTCATTGCTCATTCTACCTCGGATATAATCTGCATTATGCCTATAGTACTAGTCTTCTCCCACAATCATTCATATCTGAGTGATATTCAGGAGATCTCTTTTCTGTATCTGAATATGGGTCGGTTTACATGCAGTGGTATCCTCGATCGGGCACGTCACACAATCCCAAATTTGCCAATAAACCGAAATGTTGACTTCTTGAATATATATCTGATATTGCATATAACCGAAAACATAAGGTAATTCCCATTAACTTAGATGTCGACCTTGGTTCAATCGTTATGTGTGCAATTATTTAATTTTGCTAAATTCCAGGTATACACATCTCCGTGCTCCAACCCATGCGAACCCTATCTATGTATCAGGCGAATCAGCAACTTTCTCTCCATCCTTCTCGTCCACCGCCACCCAAAATCAGCCACCATGAAAAATCTAATTGTGGCCGGGGAAGCCTGAAGGAATGTTTCTTCTACAGATCTCTATGGGATTGTGTCTTGAAGATGCAGTGAAAGCCATGTGATGTATTGGCGCTTTGGGGTGGTATTCGAACAGAAGGCAACTGTTGTGGGCTTATCTCCGTTCCAAGCCTCAAGTAACAAAGCAAGTGTCCAAAATGATTCTATCGGTTAAGACACGTTTCTCTACCGACGGAGATGGATGCCTTCCACGAGAACGTCACCAGTCCAGCTAACACAGTTACCAAACCCCATAATCAGGTTTTACCTTTGGGTCACAGCTTAACAGGATCTTCTTTCTTTCGAGGGCAGACTCTCTACTGAGGCACTGAATCCAGAGTATAACATTCGGCTTAGTATGTCTGGCACGGAGCGAATCTCCCTATCTCCCACGTTCAAGAACTGGGTTTCACTATAAGATTGTCAAGATTCCATCAGGATTCATTGTCAATTATCCAAGCTTCTTCGCTGGATAATTTGCATTGTCAGTTCTTTCTATATAGAGACAAGCTGGGAAGGCGAGTCTGGATAATATGCTTGAATTGATGCAGGGCCGACCCATGTACAGGTATCTATCCCTGTGCTGGAGAGGCGAGGTCGTATCTTTCAGAGTAAAACAATGGCTTCGCTTTCGGATCATTCCCAATGGGGCTGTACTTCACTTAACTTCATAATTGACCGGAGAGCGCAGCAAAAAGGGCTACCACTCTTAGAAATGAAGGTTGTGTTAGTTGCCCAAAGGACGCCATGGGTTTGGGGTTACAATTGCCATTCGAATCTATTTCACTAGAATCTTGAAACATGTGCCTACAGTTTACTTGTTTCATCCTAGAATCTTTGGTTGAGCTTTCCAGGAATATTTTCAGGTTCCTTTTCAAGCGTATCACGCATCTTAAAGCTATATCCCTATATATATATATGCATACATGTACACATTCATATTAGGTAAAAATAATTGAATTTCTGCAGGAAAAGAACATATAATAGGCCTATGGGTCAGATTTTCAGAAAATGCACAATCGGCAGCTCTACACATTTAGTAACTTCTGTTAAATTAGACAGAAAAATTATGAATAATGGGTATACCAGAGTATTTTTGGCATTGTGTCGATTAAAAATATCTCTATGATTGTGTTAAACTGCATTTTGAACGTCACTTTTCACTAAAATTTGGGTTATTTGAAAGGATTGGTGAAGGCGAATTGTACATTTTCTGACAATCTGACCCATACAC
This sequence comes from Sthenelais limicola, assembly GCA_942159475.1. Lineage (NCBI taxonomy): Eukaryota > Metazoa > Annelida > Polychaeta > Phyllodocida > Sigalionidae > Sthenelais > Sthenelais limicola. Next base: position 27,565,247 of record OW804094.1, on the reverse strand, counting down.
ATTCAGTGGGTCTTTCAGAGATAGGGCAGCATCTCACTTCGTTCTAACATAATGTATCTTTATGGGAAGCAAGGGGAACAAATTGAAAAAGAGCAAAGGCCGGGGATGCAGCTTTAAGGAAAATGAGGATCAATAGCTAGCATAACTTTGGCCAAGGTACTAACGATAACTATCCATTATAAGCCTTTAAATGTTCCTATGGGAGAGAACGTAATGGGCAGACTAAAGGGTAAAAAAAGTTAATAATTTTCGCTGTTAAATAAGGCGAGACAAAGTATGCTTCACTATGCTCAGGCCTCTGTGGCGCTTATTTCTAAGGGATACAAGTGGGACTAACATAATATTTATAGAATTAGCAACATATTGCTAGACATGAATTTTACTTTTCTCTTCACTAGTTTGCTGCTTTACTTATTTACGGAATAAATAATTCTTGAGCAGGTAATATGAATTAAAATGTTTTAGATATAATATAATATCACCCTTTCTAGGTATATTTATGGAAAGGAGTGCAAAGCTATAACAAACTTTCTAACCTCAAACCTTCACATCGAGTAATGCAACACCGTGCATATTAGTGGTAAGGGGTATGCAAAAGAGGGATGGTAATTAATTACTTAAGATGTTGTCTCAGAGCCGGCGACTAATCGCAATTAGCAAGCATTTGTCTGCCCCCTCCTCTATGATTGATGTCCTGGAAGGCCTCAAGATAATGTTATTCATCAATTAATATTCAAATAGCTGCGGGATCTTCGATCAAGGCTTAACACAACATCTCAGATGATGTATTCTCCTTATTACACAAGCTCTAAAGGCGCCAAGGAGAACTTAAATCTATATTAGTCTCTTATGGCTCTTTTACGACTTTGTGCATTTTGTTGGCGCAATTACCGTTAAAGGTTCTTGACAGTCGCTTTAAGAAGACTAAGTTTTCCCCACGGAAATCCTTTTTTGGGGAATGAAAGATATGTTTGGATATTTGTCTTGAAGCACGTTTATATATAAAACTAATATACAAACAAAATAGATAGCACATTTTCACATCATCTTTAAACATTTGAATATTTAAAGGAAATTTGGAGTTATTTATCTTTATAGATATTGTTTTATCTGGCTATTGCTATTAATATATAAATATATATATGTGCTTTATTTGACGTATCCAATTTACCGGATGCTTTTATGTACTTGTACTTTACCAGCTGCTATAAATAATGGAACAATGAATTAATATGAGGTACATAATTCGGTTTAATATTGGTATAATAACACCCAATGAGGGCTGTGCGAAATACTCGCTCCGGATGTCATTTTAGTGTTTTGTTTGTTCATGGAAAGTTTCCAAAGTTCGTAACCACTGAGGATAACAATAAAATAGATATATTTACACATTATGTATGTACCTTTTACATTTATGATGATGGATAGATGCCAATAAATCCCCAGTAGGCAATACTTTCATCAGTCCAACTAGAGAGATTTACTTATTTGCACCTATCACTGTGCATCACTGGCATGCACAGCAGGGTGGAGTAGTTTCTGTAAAAGGGTAAGATTTTCAGAAAATGTACAATTCGCATTCACCAATCGTCTCAAATAACCCACATTTCAGACAGAAATGAGCTTCAAAATGCAGTTTAACATAACATACCTGACACTTTAAATCAATGTGATACCAAATATACTCAGATATGTATACCTGGTATTCTTCATTTGTCAGACTGATTTAGCAGAATTTACTAAATGTGTAGAGCTGCCAATTGTACAGTTTCTGAAAATATGACCTAAAAGCCATAGCAAAATTCCTCTCATTGTGTTCCTCTGACGTGGGTATTAAAGTAGTGATGCCGCCGAGAGTGAGAACGGACTGGCAATTTTGCCCACGGTGGCGGAAATAACCCGGTGACACCTGGGTCAGTGCTAGGTCATTGTTTTCACTCAGAGAATCAGATGACTACAACTCGATGTACTGATAACAAACTACCAGTTCTCTGTCTGTGTATTCTGCACATCTTCGCCCCAAGAGGAAGCATCAAGACAAGTCAGAGATTCTTTTCTATAGCCATTGACTGAGTATTCCTTTTCCACAAGCACATACAGTTCATTCCCAACCCTATGTACCATGGTAGGGTTGTTATGATGGCTTCCAAGGCATTAAATAGTAATTAATGTTTGCTTTGAAAGCATTGTGACTCCGACGATTGTTGAGAAATGATTGCTGATGATATATCATAATGTCGATGATCGATAACAGCGCTGGTAAGGAACTCATTGGTCTTCTTGATAAGATTGGTATCCTTGAAGTCAACACTATAATATTCAAGTCTGAATTGACCCATTTGATGTTGACCAGAGACCCTTTTTCATGAATATAAGTGCTGTGCTTGTTTTATGGATATAAGTGAGACGACCTTGAAGTTCTTCAAGTGCCCTCTTTATTTGTTACCCTCCATTTCAATATAAGCGACCAATTTGCCCAGATTTTGTATATAAACTGAACACATATAAGTCTCAATTCTAGCACATAAATCTCTGCCTTTCTAGTTGCTTGGGTAATTGGGCGGAGGAGAAGGTCTTTTAGAAGCAGAAATCGATGACGGTAAACGAAAGGTAGCTTAGCCCGTTCGAAGATATCATCAGGTTGTACATTGGAAAAACCTTCACAGACTCTCAGGGTACAAGACACCGAGAGGAAGAGAAACAACAGAGCGTCTCTGGCCCTTATTAAAGATGTCTATTAAACAGGAGTTGTAGGGTGGATCCAAGAACTCCTTTAGTCAGAGGGCTGTTGAGAAGTTGACGGGGCTGGCAAGAGATCAGGGACACAAGCAAGAGACTTCTTAAAGCGGGGCAGAAATCGTACTGTCAACCCTGCGTTTCTCGTCATGCTACAGTCATTTAAATGCCAGCAACATTGCCATTTTTATTAACATTATAACATTATTGCTATATTTGTCAAAACATCAAAATATGAGCCATTTGTCGAATTACCCCCAGAGCTTATATTATCTCATTGCATGTCAGGACATGACTCCAGATACCGTTAATTAACAGAATTATCTAATCAATATTTTCACTCGTCGAACTATATGTATAATTATATGCTGCCTCATTAAATTTATACTTGTTATTTAAGACAAAGCATTAGCTAAATCTAGGTTTAAAACTACGGCGAGCACTTGTTATGCGTGTTCAATTACAAATCAAATTTGTTTCCTCGTTTTATACAATTCTACCCAATGAAAAGTGTTCGTATAGATTCCTGGGTGTTCATGATGAATGGATGTGATTGAGAGGGTCTGTTGGAATCCACTTCGCCTCTCATTTCTCAGTATCCACCATTGGCCCATCTTGGCTGTTCGTGTGGAAAGTCTATCTGTTCCAAGCGTCTGTGCTTGGGCCCCTGTTTTGGACCTGATACGTCAGACAGATTACTTGTGCCCATGACATGCTCGACTGACTGAGGTCAGTGGCAATCTTTCCGCAACTTCTTATCAGGGACCTATCTCCTGATTAGAGTTTTAGGTCCATTTCCCCTTGAAATAATCAGAATGAACTTTGCCCGGTTAATTTACTTTTCCTCTCTTCCTTCTTCATCTTACTGCCGCCTACTTGCATGTGGTTGGGAGGTCCATGATTGGATTAGATATTATAGTAACACCCAATAAAGGTGCTTGATAAGTATCTTCTCGCTATATTTGATCGTTAATCAGGAAGAGTATCAACGGCGTCTGGATATTTCCTTGATTGGAGATTTATATAAATGGGTCGGGACACCAGCGTGTGTACCATTGGACCCTCTATTGGGTATTTGAGTATTCACAACTAATATATTGACCATTTGAACACAGTATATCAGGCATTGTATGAGATCTTAGAACAAAGTCTTATATATATCTTGGGAGGAAGATACATACATGTGCACAATATAGAGAGAACAGCTGGTTGTTTTTTATCAGTACATCAAGTTGTTGTCATCTGATTCTCTGAGTGAAGACAATGGCGGAATGGCCAGGTCTGTGACATTACCATGGCAGTGACCTAACAGTGACTCAGGTTTTACCGAGTTATTTCCGCCTCCGATGGGTAAAATTGCCAGAACGTTTTCACCGGCATCACTACTTTAAAACACATGCATATATGGAGGAACACACTGAACGGAACTGCTTTATTATTTGGATAATTCATAATTATTTCATTGTAGTAACTTCTAACTGGAAATAATATAATATATAATGCTGTTTGGACACATATCCCAATTCTGAATAAGAACACTTGGTTCCCTGATAATTACTTTGGCATGACTATGATTAATGTCAAGGTGGTGGAAGGGTCATCGCCTATATAGGAAAATATATACACCAGATCTCTAGGATAATGGGAGATAAATTCCCATCCTTAAAGCACCCACATGACACAGACCTCTAATATTCAGCTCTGCCAGGGGTAGTATACTCAACCACAGAATGGGGCCTTCTCTCCATAAAACAGCGCATGTATGTCATACCTACATCTAGTTCACATGCAAGTCCTAACGAGGTCTGTTCGTGGCTTGCTTCTAGTCATCGAGCCCAGTAGGGGAAACAAACAGAGAAGAAATTCGCATACAGGAACCATCACAATAGGTGACTTTATATAACCGGCTTTGTGGGAGCTGGTTCCAGACAAACACACACATATGTATATGTACATATATGTAAAATAATGAGTAGCCTGGTGAGATCTAAGAACGTTTTAAAAAATCTTTCTTTAAAAACAGATAAAAACCCAGAAAAAATAATAAAATGTCTGCAGAACTACTTGTACATATTCAGCAATATCTCAAGGACTTCAGTCCCATACTTGCCATGCAGTTAATGGGTAAAAAGAAAGCAAATAAACGAAACTAGGCATATCCCTATTCTGTCACGCCTCTCAAAATGAAAATGAAAATACGACCAATATTTTAACATAATAATTTATATTCTTGTTAATGTCTGTCCGTAATTACAAAACATGGACACTTGTACCAGCTATATGCAACAGGAATTTCCCTAAGGTACATTTCATCATTGAATTTTACATTCTTTTCTTCTATTCTCGAGGGGGCAACATCCGATTGTATAAGGTTCATTGGCCTGATCTATTCCCATATTGCCAAGATAGCTCCCCTAAAGAAATTATTATATGGCAGTACACTGCAATAGAGAACTTGCATGTGCCACTGCGCATGTCTCCTACAGTATATCATGGGATGGATTCTGTTGAAATCCGACATACTAATATTTGGCAACATTTTTATCGAAAATTGCAAGACTTTTTCCACCAATATCACAGCTTGTATAAATAATCTATGAAAACCAAATGCATGATGGGAAAGATGGAGGTGTGTTATGGAAACATGTATTAACATATGGATATTGACATTAGAGCATTGATCAATAGTCCATACTGAACATGGCATGTTTTTTTAATAGATTTTAGACTATACCATTAGTCCCACAATTCAATACGAATCAAGATTCAAAATGGCGGCTATGCAAATCCCTTACGCAGTTCCCTTTTGCTGTCTTGGCCCATGTGTGCAGTGGTTAATGCAGGTCCTCTACTAACTTACAGCCTTGACACAGCCAGATATTCTCATAAGCCTTTCCCACCTGTATAAATTAACCTAGTGGCATCCGAACATGTCTCGAATTCGCTGCTAATATAGAATTGCCGTCTGGCCAATATCTGCATAAAGAATCAATGACATTCTGTCCTAACTTTTCCGCCGACTCTATGTTCCTTTTCTTAGCAGATTGTCTGTATCAATAGTTGTAGAGTATTATTCCTGTTGTCTAATTTATATCAGGCGATAATTTATTTTCTCATTGGAAATAGGATCAACTGGTTGATAGCTGTTAAAGTTCAGAAGGTAATAAAAGATTTTGTAAACATCTAACGAAGTAGATACTTATCACTAAGATCACTAATAGTACGATATTGGAAGTCTGTAAAGATTGATAAATTGAAAGGATTATAAAGAGTGTAAATGTCATTAAACATAATATAATGTCTTTAAAGAATAATGCTTTTATTGGAACACCATCACAAATATAATTATATAATAACTAATAGAAGTGCATTGCGTTAGATCGTCCAAATAGGTAATGATTGCTTGAATACTTTATAAACCCGGAATAGCAGCATAAAAACAGTCCTCAAAAGGATTCGAAATGTATTCAGTAATCCAAGAATATGTTCTGATATTTCATAGTATTCTATAACAAATAAAATACTTAACCACCACTTTGTATTTGCAAAGTTTGTCAAGTATAACTTTGTGTAAAACAGACATGACATATCCTGCATGTAAGCCTACCCGCATGCAATAATTATTCGAACTTGGGATTAAGCAGTCTTTTTTATTTTCAAAGGACACTAGGACAAGAGTCAACAACAAGGCAACAATAGATCTTTTCATGGGAGCTGGCTTGCTTGTTAAATGCTTCTAGTTCCAGATAGCAAAGGCCATTTGCCTTTGAGGCATTTGTCTTTCACAGTAAATGGTGCACACTTTAATGCTAGACACATCACTATTCTCTTTTACATTCATACCAACTTGATAGCGTCTAAGCTAAAGGTTTACTTCGGGATAGAAGATCGGAAGCTCCCTTTTATCCGCATCTGATGAAAAGACGTGGAAATGTCCCCCCATTCCAGATATGTAGTCCATCGGAAAAAAGACTCCCCAAAGCCATAGGATCGACAGAGTATATTCACCTAAATGAAAGGACTCCTCAGCAGATTCTCATAAAGATTAAGGAGTCGGAACGAAGAATTCAATCCTCAGTCACTAGTATTGAATGGAAGGCATTCGAGCATTTATCTAGGGGCGACATTAGATTCAATAACTTACATTTGTTCTCATCTATAGTCAGAGAAATGAATTGATTGCCATTGACGGATGAGATCGACGGATTCACAACATACCAATGATTGGATTCTACCATATAGAATAGGCAATGGTTCCAATAGTGCTTTCTATTCTATCAGTAGGGATAATCCGGATTATATTGATTGCTTTTAAGTTATTATCTTGCCTTGAGCCCAGAAAAGGAAATCCATATTTCCATGCATATCCAGATGAAATGTAACTCCAGGTAACTTTTACTTCTGATTATTATTAGCATACGTAGAGATATTAAACTTATCTATAAGATACCGAATCAATAGGTTCAATATCAACGCCATTTGTTTGAATGATTCCTCATTACAGTAATGCAGTAATCCCCTGCGCCTGGGATGTCTGGAGAGTGAATATGAAAATGGACCACTGTGTGCTTTCCAAGCCCAAAAAACAAGTTCAATTCCCACTCCCATCAACTATCATAGCCACGCCCCCCACCTATGTGGGGATGATTGGTAACGAATGTAATTTGTAATTTGTTTCATTGACCAGAGTTCCAAATGGTCCCAACAAGGGGTTGCAGCAAAACAGAATGATATTGTAAAACATTGATAACAACAAGAAATGCTCCTAAAATCATACTTTCCTTCAAAATATTAGAAATTGGATAGTGGGTCTTCATAGAAATTTCATCAACCACCTGCAACCATCTGCATACCCAGTTCAGGGATGTTTTGAGAACCTTTCTGAAATTGCACAATATGACCAAGTCTTTTTGTCTATGTTTTTGAGTGGGAAAAGTATTCCTCTGATTTCCATTCCGCTTTGTCCAGGTATCTGCAAGGTTTATGTTAAGGCAGGGCTAGGCAGACACTGGGAATATCATATAAGTTACCTCAAATTAAAGGGGGTTGAAATGTCTAATTTCTATGTGAGTGGTCCTGTCTGAACCAAATTTGGGCCCAGGTTAATTAAGAATACAATGTCTACACCTATGACAAGTAAATTAATTTTGAAAATCCCAGAGAAACCCAAGTATATAATATGGGCCTTTGAACATGATATATGAGACAGTGCCTGTAATGGACACTAGATGGTGTAAGTATAAAAACGTCATCTAGTGTTTGTCACATACAAGTGGCCACCGCCCTCACCTGACAAGGGAAAAACTGCAATTCTCCGTCAAGCATGTGTGTAGGACCTAAACTTTTCATTTTAACTAGGGTAGTTAAATGGATTCATGTGACTGATACATAGTGCCATTAATTTCTCGAATATAATCGAAGAACCCAAGGGCTAGGACGAAACTGGAAATATCTTTGTCAATGTGACCCAGGTTTTGTTTTATGAGGCAAAGTCCGGATCATTTGTTCAATTGGGATCTAGCAAAACTCTAGCAAAATTGTATTTGAAGATGATAACTTAACAGCCTGGATTAAGAGGAGATATGAAATGGAGCTCAATTAGTAGCTCATGATATCTGAGTTACACCATTAGAGGGGTGCAATAAGATTTGTGTACCATATCTATGAATCATATTACCAATATTCATAAGAGGAATTAAGGAAATATCGAAAGAAATATCCCCAAATGGTTTTAAAGTCGATTAATGAAGGGCATAGAATTATAATATGGAATGGTTTTCGATGCAGTAATCGGAAATTTATGGAAGTCAATCCCTTTGGACAGTCTAGGCCCAAAGATGAGAGAGTCCCTTCAAACGGAGGGACAGCCTCTCGCCTCAAATCACTGACATACCATTCTTATCTGATCTGAGGGTTTGGGTCTAGGCTGTGGAAGTTCGTTCTATGAATTGCCTTTTACTCGCTACTCATACCATTCTGACTATGTATGTTCATGAAGTTTATTGCCCCTGCTGGGACGTATATAATCTTGGAAAGCATCATACGAGAGAGATGGAAGCAAAGAGAAGTGAAAACTTTTAATCTAAAATCAGCTCGAATTGGACAATGTGATATCGTATACGTATCATTGAATCATTGTTACGCCAAACTATGTCTATGCCGTTTATAATTTAATCTAACAAGCTCTCTCTTCTCCTCATTGTATCCATGCTTTATTTACCAGGTGGTCTCCTGATCCATTTATATGATCCTTTAGTCCCGGACAGGCAAGGTGTTCCTCACGTATTGCCCTTATAGAGACTACTTTTGTAATTTACTCAGTCTTTAATTAGCCCGACAGAGCTGGTTGTTCCTTCCCTCTTACTCTAAGGCCCTTATGTACAGAGCCCTGGGTTCTAATAGGCACCCAAGCTTCCGACAAACATTGCGAGTAGCTCAATTGAAAAGATGAGCAGCTACAGATGGCTGTATGCATCCATGAGATGACAGTTGAGAGCCTAGTTAACCCAGGCCACTGTAATATCACATGCTCAGATATAATAAAATATGGCCATTTTATCATTTCATAAGCCCCCTAAATGCCAGAATGATATGGCTTTGCTGTAGGGTGCAAACCAATATAAGGTTTTAAGTGGCTGGAAACGAAGCATATCTACACGCAATCATCCCCAATCCGATCTACTAAATGGCGATTCTATGCTGCCTGAGGATAAGGTCTTCCCTGAAAACCCATCTCATTAGAGAGCATGGCCTGTTTGCTTGAGTAGAAAGAGAGATAGCTATTTGGAATGTAATCTCAGTAATCAAATTTAGCCAGTTCGGCGACCGACGCTAAACCAATGATTGGGCATACACAAATGATATACACGGGTATAAGTGCCTTTTAATTTTTTATGGCAGCAATAGGGAAAGGGGAAATATACCCTGGGGCTGGAGAACTTTAATACAATTATCAATATCAGCGAAGTGACCCGTATGCATCAATATCATTAATCAAACTTCACTACGTGGGTCAGATTTTCAGAAAATGTACAATTGGCAGCTCTACACATTCAGGAAATCCTGCTAGATTAGGCTGAAAAATGATGAATACCAGGTATATTTGAGTATATTTGGTATCGCATTGATTTAAAGTACCAGTTCTGTTATATTAAACTGCATTTTAAAGCTCATCTTTGTCTTAAATGTGGGTTATTTGAGAGGATTAGTGAAGGCGAATTGTACATTTTCTGAAAATCTGACCCATGTATATTTTAGGAAGATGGTTCCTGGTTGGAATTCCGGTTGTACGCACCAACTCTGTGATAACGCTATGCATTGGAAATGAGGATGAAATGAAATTTAGGCGAGACAGTCCAATAAATATAGAAAGCAACAGCTCATATCTATGCTATTTGCTCCTATTGTGGAGGGTGACCATTCGTATTATATTGCTGCCCTCCAAACTATGCCCTGTCCTGTAATAAAAGATGTTTGGATGGACGGAAACTATGGGAACAGGGCGCAGATAAGTATTATGTCAAAACGCCAGTTTGATGTGCTGTAAAAAGGAAATTAGGGCTGGTAATAGCAGATAGTTCCACTTAAATGTGACAAATGACAAAGGAATCAGATGTCGTCTTGCAGAGGCATCCATCCCGAAGCCTTTCATTCTTACACATGCATGGTTAGGATTGACATTTATGTGCTAACAATGTGGAATATTAATGACCTTCAATCCAATTACTACCAACTTTACGTATCCCTTGTGGTTGATGCAAGTCCCCTATTCAGCTGTACTCTGCGCACATTATGGTAGTCACGTATTTCTGTTCAGAAAACATCTTTCCAGGCATATCATGGACTGAAAAACCTCATGCAGTAACCATTGATGGAACCCACAAACCTCTGAGCAGGTTGCTTAGTGCCAATTTTATGGCGCAGAGTCATTTCCATTCTTTCTTTAGCACCCTCACATAATATGCAGCGATACATGTATGAAATCGGGTATAAAAACGAAGGTTATCACACGTTTTGAAGATCTTGCATTGTTGTTGTTTTAAGGGTGGTCTCCGCTGGCTGCATTAAGCTCTGCGGTAAGCTCTGCAGTAAGCCTTCGATGGTGTTGTGATGGTGAGAAGTGGCGAGGTCCTGCCTACATGGCCAGTGAACCATGTAGGCAGGACCTCATCATTCCTCTCCACCTTCAGAACCAGCACAAACCATCGCAAGGCTTACCGCAGAGCTTACCGCAGCCAGTGGAGACCACCCTTAAGTATTCGGCATAGTTCTAACATTGCATCCTAGGATGCTGTTCTGAGGGAAGGTAAATGGCATCTACTTTAGAGAAAGTGTTGTAAGAGAAATCAAGTTAATGGTCCGAGAACATTCATAAGTAAATACGGTCGTAAGAGGAAAAGTCTCTATAGGTATATATTTTTCATAGTTCTTCTTTATAGGCGATGGAACATGCTCTGAACAGGTGCACACATTGAATAATATAGGCATCACATAATAGCTTTGCACCGTTGGCAACATTGTGATGAGAAAGTATTGAAGCCTGGTTGCTATAAAGTAAAGCTCATTGTAAAAATTATGAGATATGATTATGAGATCTACTAGCTTTGTAATGCTGAATATTTGATCATCTTCAAATATAGAAGTAGACGTTGTATTTCTGTACCTAACTAATAACTAACTAAATTAAATTAATTGATCAATAACTAACAATAACTTTAATTTCTATACTAAAGGCAACGGGAGAATACAATCCTCATGGGATTACGCATATTTTTAATAAAACTTTCGTTAATGTTTGACCATAACTAGCTGTACAGTCAAGTGAATGGTATTCACGTGTACGCAGTTGCAAGATATAATAGGGAGATTTAGCAACCGCAACGCAGCAACACAACAAACGCATCCACTAACTTTTAGTACATTATTACCGTTGTGGGGATATGTCGAGAGGCCTGCAATGCAGATGCCCTCGGCCTATAGCCCCAATCGAGATATCCCCACAATGATACTAATGCACAAGTAGTTAGTGGATGCGTTAGTGTTGTGTTGGTGCGCTGTGGTTGCTAAATCTCCCTATTATAGGTTCGATGGTTCCGCTAGGCCTAAACTAAAGGAGATTCGACGAATATAAGATTGGATCCGTTAACAGGTGGTATAGTTGAAGTGGTTTGAGAAAAAGTGGAGATGGATGTGTGTGGGTATAAGAGTTAGTGACGTCATGATTAGGGATGACAATGCCTTGTGACGGTCCTGCAAACATGCATTGTTTCACTGAAAACATTGCCATCTCACTATCTAGGATACACGTCAGTCTCAATTAAGTCTTGACTTGATTTGGGGATGACAAATCGAAAAAATGAAAATAAATCTAAGCTTTCATTGATTACATTTCCTGAAAGTACATGGTTTTCTCTAAAATATGCTTAAAAATTGGAACTCGGGGACAACTATTTACTGAAATATCATAGAAAATAGAATATCATAGCCAGTTATGGTTAGTTAGGTTATTCAACATAGAATCATAGGTCATTTTAATAGAATCATTTATATATGTAGAATCATAGGTCAATTCAGAATCTTATGTCATTATACATGCAAATGTGTATGTGTAGAATATTTTAGACACCCGAATATGTTGAAACCCAGCCTCAGAAACAGGAGACACTAAATGCAAGACTGAGATTGACCCGTGTTGATCTTTATATCAGTGCCTGGTTCATGAATACTGATAATAAAGATAAAGATTGCCTGGTACCACTGTATGTTACCTTTATGGATACAATCTGAATACATACAAATGACCCTAAAACTCAAACATACATGGTAATGTTATGGTAATTTGTGGAGCTCCGTACTGCATTTTTCATATATTGTACGTGGCGCCATGCGTTTGAATAATTCATAATCTACCGTTACTCACATTAATTCTATTTCAGACCGCATACAGGCGCTGCAATAAGCGTATCTCACTCGCTCCGCTAGGCTAGCCAAGCGACCCTCGGTAACCACTGATATTCAATAATTCTGACTATTTTTTCTATCTACGACCAATTAATTATAGTATGCTCCGGGAATGGACATTACCCCTAATTTGATTACTACCATAAAATAGGAGCGGTTTCCAGGGAGGAACAAAGTTGGCATCCAACCACTTAGTCCCATATCATGCGTTAAACTCACAAATGCAATTATGACAAAGGCAATAATAAGATATAGGGATGGGAAAAGGGTATGTTGAGCAAGGTTATATATATGAATACATGTAGAAGTGGGCTCATGAGAGCGTAACATACATTTTAATGATTAAAACAAAGGTGGAACAACATTTTAAACAAATGTTTCAGCGAAAAGTGACGAAAATGTGGTATCTGATGGGGTGTGGATTATAATATATAAAATTGTCATCATGTTACAATATGAACAACTTAATCATAAAAAAAAACCCAATTTAATCTTTTAATAATATTGCTATTATATTACAAGTTGGCAATCTGCAATTTTGCATAATTTGGTAGCTTAACCTGTTAGATATATATATGTGTGTAATTACTCACATGAAATAGCCAATAAGACAACTGCCGGTCTTCTGCATTCAAAAGGACAATTCTTGGCCCTCCTATCGAGACAGGCGACCAGTGATGGTATAAGGGACATGATCAGCGTTCCCAGATACCAGTATTCCATATGTTGAACTGCGCTGAGGCTTGCTGAAATATAAGGAAAAAAGACTTGCAATGATACATCTACAAATTAATTAGTAAACATTTTTCAGTAAGGTCGAGGTTGTGGTAGGCTACTACTGTTTTACGGTTTGAGGAAAGATTTTGCCTTGATCGTTTATTACTGATTCCGTATTGAACACGACAACATTCAAGTTACCTCGGCTGCCTAAAGGTCCATTCATTCACATTACAACGGCCGATTGGTGTACGGCTGCCGCACGGCAAAAACACAATGTTAAAGTATTACAGCCGACAAGTATCGGCTGGCCGGTCACGATAATGGGAATGGACCTATTGCTAGGGCTACACCAAGGTTTTCGTCCTTGCAGCAGATACGGTTCTCTAATCCGGCACCATTGGTTTACCATAAAGGTGTAACTTCACGAAGAGATTTTTCATTACAGCCCATCCGGGTTTCACCTTACGGCTAATGGTAAACCAATGGTGCCGGATTAGAGAACCGTATCTGCTGCAAGAACGAAAATCTTGGTGTAGCCCTAGCATTAGCCAAGGTGAAAACCGGATGGGCCTTAATGAAAAATCTCTTGGTGAAGTTACACCTTTAACGTAGACTTGGTGTACTGGCACCGCAGCAAACAACCCAATGTTAAATATTATAGCCGGCCGGCTGGGCGTGGCAATGGACACGGGCTTGTTACCAACTAATCATCAATCTTAAATAAACATCGATCTTATATGATGTGTTCGACATAGTAGTAAAGCTGGATACTGCAGTTAACTTTTTGCTCCACCCCTTTCCTGTTATTACCCATGGAAAAGAGAATAGAAAGTAATGGCAGGAAGCTGCGACAAAGTTCTAAATATATGACAACTCCTTCAATAACTATGAGTCAAACGATCTATATATGTCTATCATTGCATTTCACTAACTGAGAATAGATATTAAAGTGGATTCCACAGCCAGTCAATGTGGATAGCTTCCTCCCCTTGGCGCAAACATAATGCTATTCGCAATACTACCGATTTTATCATACCTCCATCCGATTTTATATTAGGTCACTTTGTGAGGATTTATCATACATATTGCCATGCACATAAATGTACACCCTTTGGCCTGAGCAGAACATAGTTTATGGATGTAGACCTGTACATTATGTCTCATACATCTTTTCCTATTAATGCATCTGGTTTTCTATAATTTCCAGGGACATAATTCTCACCATGTGTATGCGCAGTACGAAGCTAGTTGAGCTTTATCGATTTTTATTAATGGTCAGAATAAAATCTTTAATGACAGTCTAACTCCAAACTGATAATCTCCAGAAATAAAAATAGCTGTCATGTTACGATCTGTCACGAACAGAAGGCTACACCACAATATGCAATTGCTCTCGTGTTTTGTACTTAGCTATATAATGCTCAGGGACCTTGTAAATGGGCCTCTCCTACTACCTCCATTATATAGGGTTTCACACATCTACCAGGAGTCAGTCATTTTTAGCACCAATCTATGACAAATTGATGTGGATGTTTCATCGATCTCTATGCTTTCCTGTCGGCCGTAGAAGTGACTGGCATATTAGGAGAGCGATGGTGATTTAATAGGCGGGCTCAGTCTACTGGTGCAAGGCATATTAGCACACTAACCACGTTGGCAGGCCCACCCCTCTCTGACAGAAATCCTAAGAAGGGTGGACCAAAAATAAAGCCAAGAATCCATTAATTGCACTTGTTACCACACTGAGTCCACTGAGCCTAATAGTCTATAAAATATCACAACCAAAAACAAAAAAGGGGATCATTAAGAGTTGTTTATGCTTTCATCCCACTGTTGCTTACTATTGTTTTATATATAGCACATAACAAGAATACTTCTGTGTATATAGGAAGGTCTTTTCTTCCTATTGTTGGTCCAACGGTCCTATACACCATTGTCTAATGTTGTCGATGTCTGTCTGTCGTATTTAAATAATAAGCAACATAGTTGCTATTTTAGGCCTCAGTCTATGTTCTCAACTCTTACAGCATAAAATATAGTACTGTAAATGGCGTTTATATGGTTAGTAGTACATGGAAATAGGAATTCGATGACGGCACAATATTAGTAGTATATAGAAAGGGGCGGGAATGGCAAGAAATAATGTAGTAAGTAGTATATGGAAATAGGAATTGCATGACGGCACAATATAAGTAGTATATAGAAATGGCAAGAATTAATATAGGTAGTAGTATATGGAAATAGGAATTGAATGACGGCACAATATTAGTAGTAAATAGGAATGGCAAGAAATGATATAGGTAGTAGTATATGGAAATAGGAATTAGATGAGGGCAGTTATTTTCAAATATATATCCGCAAGTTGCAATGCTATAATCATTTATGCATAAGGATGCAGATGCGGGTATGATAAATTAATTACGATGTTTAAATGGAAACTTGATCACACTGTGGCACACAAAAACGACTATTAATGAGGACTCTCTACCTTTATTTACTTTCTAGGCAACGGGAAGGGAGGATGGATCAGCCTTCTAAATGGACACAAACAAGGCCTTAATTATTGATGGAATAGATCAATCAATAGGTTTCATTTGCTAGGTACATTCACGTGCATTATGTGTACATACGTACCCGCCATGTATACATGACTGGATGTCAGATTTATCACCCAATGCGGAACAAACGCTCCATTCTAAATATTTGAGATGAGGAAACGATTCCTTGAAACAATCATAAACAAGTGAGTAATGAGCTGACTGTTTTCGTGATGACAAACCACGAAATAAAGAGAATGTATATTAAATATTTTCTATGTACATCCGGGCCATTTGGCAGGTAAGTATTCCCATGGCAACAACCATTTTCTTTGTTTACACCACACGGAAGTAATCCCCCTTATTAGGACATATTGCGTTGATCTAACCCTCCTGATGTTATCAAGGTCTTAGTTTCCATAGATCGCTTGAAGAGTTCCTAAACCCCTGAGTGTTATGAGAACAGGAAGCATCTCTTGTGTCAGAATTACCTCAGTTTAGCCGCTAATGGCGTGGGTTGATGGTGGTAGAAACACTTTAATAGAGGTGAAAAATGCTACCACACGTTTGATGCTTTAGAAATAGAAAAGCCAACATTCCTTGTCCACCGTTTAAACCTGGCTATTGGATACTTGTCGAGAGCTGAGACTATACTAAATATAAGATATGTTGAGACTCTACGACACATACAAATCTTCAAATGCGTAAAACGATCGATTTTAATTTTGATGTAACAGTAGATGTTTATGCCCTTAATGAATAAAAAAAATGAATACAAAAATCGATGACTGGATTTTCAGAGGTAGTGTGGCAGGGTTGGCTATTGATAGGGAGGTTGTGGGTTCATTTTTCACCGATGGCTAGCGAATTTCTACGCAGGATCACTACTGATGGTGCTATTCAAAGATGCTCTAATGGGACTACAATGGGCTTCCATACAAACTTGAAACAAAATATGGCACTGTATTCATTGGATATGGGGTGGGGATGTAACATAGTAATGCAGGTGGGAACCTGAGCATTAGTAGTTAAATCTTTAATCCCAAATCTCCTATTATCTTTATATTCATGATTAATTCATGAAATTGTCAACTTATGCTGTTAGATCAGATATAGTATAAAAACAATAACCATTATGATCTCCAAGGACTAGTTATAATGTATATTTTGATACTTATGAGTTCATCATAGGTTGACTTGAAACAAAATATGATCAAAGTAAGTTTTACATTAGAATGTATTAATCCTGTTCGAAAATCAACTCAGTGATGCAAGCTCAATGATATCAATATTGGAATCAATAAATTTCGTTGAACTAGTATGTATTCAATCGTTTCAAACATAATATAAATGAGCAGCATGGTGTATACCGACCATGGGTGTATTCTAGCACATTATACATACACATCTCAGTGATAGTTCATCCAATAGGGGAGATGCATAGCCGCCATTTTGAATCTTGATTTGCATGGAATTATGGGACTAATGGTACAGTCTAAATCGATGGAAAACATGCCATGTTCAGCATGGGCTATTTATCAAAGTTCTAATGTCAATATCAATGTATCACACATGCGTCCATGACACAAGTCTCCATCTTTCCCATCATGCATTTGGTTTTCATAGATCATTTATACATGCTGTGATATTAGTGAAAACATTCTTGCAATTTTCGATAAAAATGTTGCTGAATATTTGTATGTCAGATTTGTACAGAATCCATCCCATGATACACTGCAACAGACATGCGCAGTGGCACATGCAGCTCCCCTATTGGAAGCTATTTTAGTTCGTTATTAATGTGAACAGCAGACATCCCATTATGATGGTGTTGAAATGCAATGCAGAGTCGGTAAATTTCCATGTCGATTCATTTATATTTAAGATGAAGTTTTGTGGGTTGTATCAATTGAAATCGCAGTAACGGAACTACAACACATCTAATTAATTAGGACAATGGTTTGCGATGTGATACTGAAAATATAGGAATAGTATTGTCTGAGAGACATTTCCCAAGTATTAATTAAAGCCTATACGAATGACCATTGTCATGGAAGCGCCATAGATAGCTCTAATTCCGATCACGATCACGAGGAAAGTTTCATTTACCACAACCACACAAACCTACATGTGGGAGAAAAGATCATTCACACAGAGGATGGAACAAGCCAGAGGAGGACCATTATGTGCCATACTTGTATAGTAGATGTTTACATAGAATCCTGCACATCACCACACAGTAGCTCAGATAGAACCTTGCTTCCAGGTTTCCATTAAGGGGATCTGTATGCAGCAAAGCTACACGCATTCATCCATATATGCACGGTTATTCTTTCCTTGTATCTCCATGCTCTCCGTCTTCCACAATGCCTGTCACTCCCAATTATGGACTAGCTTGATAAACGTAACAGTTAAAAGCCCACTCTTCAATATTATCACATGGGGGATTATTGCAGGAAGTACAGTGTGCTTAGTAAAGCAAGGCCCTATACAGAGAGAAGTTCCTATATTGTCTGATTGTTCCCTTTGCATATACCACCCAATCCTAAGCCATTCTGTTCTGATATATCACACAGGAAATTAAAGCGGTGAACGATATGCAGGTGACAGTAGGCAAACGCTGTGCCAGGTTAAGCGTGAGCAATTATGACCACTGAAAGAGTATCATTTAGATCTGGTAGAAAAAGGTTACAATCCGGGATTGCAGTATTATTGTCATTACCAGCAAAAAGTACCATCTCCTCTTCCAGTTTAATGTCGGCTAAATCGGCTTCGGGGAATGTGACTGTTATGCATGTTTAAGTGGATTGTGAGCTACTGGTTTTTATTATTTCATTGAAGAGGATGTTTTTTGTGGAAAGCAGCGTCCATCAACTGTTCTTTGTAACATACCCTAACATTTTAAATGAATTAAATCACGTTTAAATACTTATTGAATGCAGCTGGCAAGGTCATGGATTTTTATTGTTATCCCAGGGCTCAATATTCTCATTCTGGCAAGAGCTTTTTCCAAATGCTTAGCTTTCATTTTAAACAATTGCATGTACCTACTTTTTGCTGGATAACTCTAGCAGTCAGACGTATACCCTGATAGCTAGCAAGTAGTCGATATTTCGAATGGCCTCTTCTGTGCATTCCCCTCATTAAATACTAGTCAATATGCACCTAGGGTAAATACCCTGATGCAAGCACATTTGAGTCCCTATAACGAATTCCCTCACTTGTGGTTTCGTTTCAAGAAATTCTGACGGATATTTGAAATGGAGAGCTTATTTTTTAACTGGATACCCTGGCACGCGTGATTGTCCAGAAGCCCATAAATCGGGTCATGTTAGTTATGACTACATTGTAACAAAATTGATCTGACCACGCAGAAATATCGTAAATATTCTTTCCCAATCGGAATGCCACGAAGGCCTGTCATGTGTTGTGGAATTAGTAATGTTCAAACAGGTGAAATAGAAGTGAAACGCATAGAATGGATGACCAGGCAATCCATAGATTACCAGAACTCAAAGGTAGTTCAGGGAATTCACTACCTCCGGGTTTGTATGGCTTTATGACAATGCTTATCATTAGAAAGGACTGGTCGTAAATCTAAGAGCTAGTACTGTGATACCCCAAAGTTTGGCAGTGAGGACCGAGTCATGTATCGCGAGATTTGACGTATCGCGAGATTTGACACAGCTTTTCACGAGTGCTTGTCATGCTTGCCACATTCCTTTCGGTAATATCCACCTTGCTTCTTGCGTATTTATGCATATATTATCTAAAGGAATATATATTATGTGAGGGCACATCACCGTGCACAGATGCTACATTTAAAATAGCATATGTGCATATGCTATTTGATCAATAGTTTTCATTGTTAATTCATCTCCATTGGTACCTGATAGGCAACTAAAGTAAGCGTATTATAAAATGAATATAATTTCATGTAATTTTGCAAATTACAGGGGAATTATTGTCTCTTTTATTATTATTTCATTTAAGGCGGCCAATACAATATTTAAAATAGTATTCGAAAAAAAACCCGCACATCCCTGAGGGATGCTTTCGTGCGTCGCCTATTGTAATAGGAGCATACTTCTATGCGTACTAATTGACTTTGATTCTTATCGTGATGTTTTAGTAATCGTCTTGAGTCGGCATACCAATTGCTTACATGTATGATCTCTGTACCAACTACAACCGGTCATCCGGCATACATGTAGCAGGTGATATTGAACATTGTATTAGAATATAGCAAGGATAGTGTACACAGCAATTATAATAAATATATGTATCATATATGAGCTTCATAACAGCATGTGATGTTCTTAGGAATGCATAATGATGTATAATAATGAGCCACGTTATATTCCGTTGTTCAGGTAAAATATTAGGCAGGTCATCAAATATTTATGATAGGAGTTTGCAATAAGAAAAAACAAAACAATCTTAACTTTTCAGTTGATCCCCAATAATATGAAGAATATATCTACAGTTAAAGGTGTCTGACTGTATATCTTAAGTGGAATGCGCATTGTGGGAATTGTTAATAGCTTAAATGTTACTCCATCATGAAGGATGGATCGTGAATTAAATTCCCAGAGTACTCAATAAACAGGCACTTTAAAGAAGAAGAAGGATGCTGAAAGATTATTGCATTTCAGACCTCCCTCTCTCCTAATTAAAGGACACGGTGTTCAGCATAAAATATTAATGTAGAACATGTTCATGCCACAGAGGAACCAAGTAGAATATAAAAACCTGTACCTCTGCTTTGTATAAAATAATCAGCAGGGGTTGCATTATGCTGCCAGTTCATTCCTCCCAACATAATGGAGCAATCATGGAGATTGGGTGATTTTTATGCACTTACAACTAGTGATCAGATGGGATCTGAGGTTCCTTAACTGAAAGTTCGCTCCGCTCGTCCGGATTTGCTAATCGCATTGATGATCGATTACAGTTATTATCTCTCAAAAATGTTTCTAACAAGTGGTTCGGCGTAAAGAAATGCATCACAGCGACGACAGATCATTTGGAGGAGGCTTTTACTGGACTATCCTTTGTTGTAGTAGGCCTTGCTATAAACGAGTGATGAACGGTTCATGAAAGTACCATTGCCAGAGCATTGCGAGTGGTATATTGAGGTCTATGCGAGTGCGAGGGCTTGGTTGCCCTTTATGGGATGGCCCCTATATCCTGGTTTTGTGCCAGCTCATAGTCATATACATCAGTTATTGTGTGAGCTACTCTCCTTAGAAGCACGTGAACTTAATATGGTGGTGAATGATATTATCATGTTGTATATTAAGGTTGGAAAGTAACATCATCCCAAGCAATGCTTTGCAGCGAAGGAATGGGAATTATTGATACTCCCTATATAATGCTTAATAAACGTATAACCCTTTAATTGCAGAAGGGTCTAACAACCCTTATTGGCCTTATACCAAATGCTCTACATTTCAATTAGCCTTGCAGGAACCCATTGATCAGTAGGATAGGGTGCATGTGTGTAATGACTGTATCAGACTCGTACAAAATGTCGGCAACCAATAATTCGGACGGAACCCCCTTTCATCATTCCCAGTGCTGGTTGAAAAACAACCTTCCCTCTCTCTACCCTAATATACCACATACATGGTATGGCACGACTAGCACTTGCTTTTCCAGTTCAGTGTGTTAATAAAACCACTACCTTACTTAAGAGTTATGATGTACAAAACAAATGCTTCGATACATTGTTAGAGTCTTATACTACCTATTAGATGGTAAAAAGTAGGGTTGATTTGCAACGTGCACACACGCTGATCTGTTCTTGGTTCCCACGGTCCTCGATATTCCCACATTGTTGAAGCGGACATGCAATGAGAACAATGGCTCCCAGTTGTGGAGCTGTTTGTGAGGGATAATCCGCATTAGCAAACTCGGGTTCACATGTGGAAAGCTGGGTAAACCAGCTTCCAGATCCAAAGAGGAGGGACTAAGCAGGACGCGGCGGGGGGTCCATTCGACCTGGAATAAGGGGGGGGGGGGTCCATTTAAATTTTTGGCAATTTCCTCACGTAAAACTACTTTGGGCGTCGAATCCCCTTGTTACACAGATTTTCATTCGAATTGTGTTGCATTTTGTAGATATCAAATAAACGAGCTAGGGGTTATCCTTTTCCCAAATCTAAATGTAATCAAGATAATTCTGAGAAATTCATGACATTTTCTTATTCATTATTATAACCGAGGCATTCCTGTCAGATCTACGCTGGTGCAATAATTTAAAGACCTTAAGTATATGTATAAGGCAGTCTCTTTGGCCAGCCCCCTTAGCCACCACCAAATTGATCTGAAAAGCTCTGGAAAGCTGGTGGGACATTCATCGGAAGCCATTGTCTGATGTTTCCTTTAGTGGGGAATGTCCGTTCACGGCTTCCATTGTAGTTTGTGATGCTATTTTTAACCCTAATGTGACTAATGCTGTACGTAAAGCTTATATTATTGTGGTGTATACTAGGGTTTCCCAATATGGGCTAATGATCCTTTGTTTTTCTGATTGTGTTGCGTATTAGTGGCCAATTTGGTCTGGTTCCACAGCCACCGACAGGTGTAACTTGTTTTATTGTACATGAGGGCCTTATACCCTGTGTAACACATAACAAGAATTCAGCAACAGCAATTCACTCTATGGAAACTGACGATTTGCTTGAATATATATATTGTCTTGAACTTAACCAGAAAATGTATATTAACAGCTCCACATATTTAGTAAATTCTGCAAACTTTGACTGAAAAATGATAAATACTAGGTATATTTGAGTATATCCGGCATCGAGTTGATTCAAAGGATTTGTTTGGTTATGTTGAATTGTGTTTTGAGTCTCATTTTTGCATTAAATTCGGGTTATTTGATAGGATTTCTAAATGTGAATTGTACATTTTCTGGAGATTTGTACCGTTCTATGCGCGAATACCGATTGTACAACTACCAATATCGGCCCAGGCAATTGATTATCCTTTTGTGCGATGCTTTTGGGATAATAATGAAGAGTTGGAAGGCCCTTTTATGATTCAGCTCAGCAAAACATTAGATCTTACTTTACAAATTCACCTCCTTCAATAATACTTGCAATGTGAGTAAACCTATCCAAGGGTATAAATGCATGTACTACTGCTCCTTTTCTGGATGTTTCTGTTGCTTTGTTATTGTATGTACTCATATAGCAGAAATAAAAATACTAGGCATTTTATACTGTGAGCAAACAATACGATAACCTAGACTTATTTTCCGCATTGTCTGTACATATTTACTTGCCGTGTTTGTTCATCTCAAGATCAATCAGATGTCAATTGTAATTTCAGAAGAATACAAACAAAGACTACACTGAATTGAATTGAATTTCACTTTTGCATTTACATGAAATTCAAACCAACCAATAATACCATAATGTGAACATCACTTCCGTTATGAATAAGAGGATAAACGTATTGTGGCCAGCGGTTTCTCATTATTTTAAAGGGCTCTTATATTTCCTACCCAAAGCCTGACCACTTAGTACCGTAGAATCCTCCCTGTGCAGAATCAATACCACTGCGGGGGCACAAACAGACCTAATGATAAGTTGTCTCACTGTATGTATGTGCAAACTCAATCTCTGTCTGTCCATCATCAATCATAGAGTGCGACACCTAATATTCAAAAAGGCTTTTTGCCCCTCAGATCTCCTCCCCTCTCTTTTCGATGTATCACTCTGAGAACATGTGGTTCTAGTGTTCAACAGGGTTATATGGTTATCGTTGACAGAGATTAGCGACTAATCAGAAATGCCACACGTGTCTTTTAAAGACTTCTATTCAACATTAATCACCACCTTGAACGGTCTTGAGGCTATTGCCTCCTTAGGTAGAGACTAAAAGGCCTAACTTCCATTCCGGGCCTGCTGGTACACTGTGTATAATCCCTCCCTTTCGCCTTGGGATTATGCACCAAACAGTGCACCAGCGGCCCCTCATTGTCGGTAATCAATCCTTTAATAAATGTCAGCAAAGCCACTTCTTCACCTCTCGGTTTAACATTTAAAAATAGATGATGGATACTGTCATTTTGTATTTGGCTAAATAAATGGTAGATTTACTATTAATAAGTATATAAAGGAGGATAAAAACGATATCTTACATTCGAGAACCCTAGAATATTTTGTTATAGAGAATGCAATTCTTTGGTATATATAGGGGATCCTTTTCATATCAGATAATTATATTAATTAAACCTAATTACATCTAAACTAGTTGCACACTGAAGTTCTATATCGGCCGGCCTGATAGGAAGAAACCGTATAAACATTCCTATATTATATGGACCTTCTGTTATTATAATTGATCGATAAAAAACCCTAAAGGAGGAACATTTTCGCGAAGAAGGAGGGTAATTAGATATATAATTCTTACGTAACTTAGTGTTCTTCTCAGAATCCCAAGGAAACTTTGTTTCTAAGAGTGCCTAATCGATTTCTTGCCATGACGTGTATTCAGGACGAAATAAGACAGGGCACTCGTGAGTGTTTTGCTCGGGTTCTTAGCTCGTGGCATAATAGGTTTTACCAAAGGCCGGGCTGGGCATATTAAACCTAATCACTTTCGCTAGCAATTGCTTTTCCAGACGCCACTATCACCCCCTCCCCGCTGTTAAACTTGCATGACTACATTTTTCATCAGGTGGCTCATGGCCGGCCAAGGTGTGGGTTCTCCATTCTGGCCTTTGATCGGACTTCATTGGCTCTCCGTCCAAGGGGATGGCGCAAATCCCTGTCCTTCAATGAAATCCGAGAGTCGGGATTTTCCCTTATGAGAAACTGTCGTGTCACAGAATGTAATGAGGGTGGGAGAGGCCTTGGCTTTGGTGAATGATGACCAGGCCTTCCAACCTATTGCCCTCTCTCCGGAGCTCTCGATTGGCCGGTGATCTATGAGGGACAATCACCCTGGTCAATAGGAGCTGGATGAGGCTGGTACTTTTGCTTGATAGCCTCTGAAGAAGGAGATGATATGATCCCATAAGTTGTTTGTTTATGAAGGCACCCACACGGACCACCAGGCATGGTTGTCTTCAGCTTTGGCCAAATGATTTTAGACGTGGTGTGGCAGATGAAAAAAAGGGGAAAGATTGAGGTCCATGTTGAGGAATTGCATGGGTGGATTGGTGATTGCGGACCAAGGATACTAAGATACTGGGGAGTTGCTAAGGGAATTGCAGCCCCCTTTATCATTGCTAGTTCTGAATGCTATACAATATAGATGTATTGTAATATCTTATTTCTCAATCTCAACCTTTTTTCTATGAAGGTATATCTACTCTTGTTATCGGTCCAAGCTGAGAATAGCAACTACAATTTTAATGCTTATCGGAACATAATTTAATCAATCAATTAAACAACACTTGTATGGAAACAAGATGTAGAGAGAAATAATCATATAAATTACAGGCTTGGAATAAAATACTATTAAGTACAGAGCCTGATAGAGTATAATCTCTTTACAGATGATGGGAAAACCCATTATTTTATTTTCCGTAGGTAGTAATGAATTATCTAATTAATATTGAGGTTATTGGGTGGCCTTCGTCACAACTGGTTGTTATCTGATTTTTTTTTTTAAAGAAATTTTATTGAGCTGATTTCAATGTTTTACAGAGATAATCTCACAGACTCAAGGGAAAAATGCTAACTTTCAATGATACAGTATAATTTTATAATAATTTAAATTTTAACATTTATATAGCAACTTGAACCGACATAGATTACATAGAGTGGTCAGGTTCAGAAACATTTTGGAGTTATGTGCTCCTGGATCAGAGTATGTACAGTACAAAATTTTGTTTTTTGTTTTTTCCATTAGGCACCTCACGTCAGTGCAAGATTATCAGACAATATCTTTGTACAGTATACGATTAATAAAAGCAACAAGGTTACAGAGATCTTGACAATTCAGCATTGATTTTTTGTGTCGGGGTACATTGGCTTTCTTATCTCGACCTGGTTGTTCTAATACCAGTTATCATTCTTCCTTAGATACATCTTTAAACTCGCCCAGTTACCATTTCTAAGTCTAGAGTCAAGTTTATTCCAGATGAGAGGTCCCTGGTAGTGTGGACTTTTCTTAAATTTTTCATTCGTTGGTTTTTTTAGTTTCAGAACATAACCAGCTTGAAGTCTGGTTTCTCTGACAGTCTCCCTTTTGTCCACCAGGTGTTCCCTCATACTTGACATTATTCTCAGCAATGATATTTTGCTGCGTTTATCTAGTCTCTCTATATTACAAATTGAGCTGAGCTCTTCAGTACTACGAACATCATGAGGGTAGATCATTCGAACTGCCCTATTTAAGATACGTTGCATTTTTGCTTTTGTTTTTCCGTGGGCCATTCCCAGCAAAAATAGACCGTACTGGAGGAGGGATAGCACATGTGTTTTCACAATTAATTTCGACATGTTTGTTGTAAGGTATTTCCTGATTCTAAACAGCTGAATCAGCTTGAACATAGCAGAGTTTTTGATTCTAGTAAAGTGATCATCAAAAGTTAGATGTTCGTCAACTCTATAACCAAGATAATTTACTGTTTTTTTACCTGGAATTTGTTGGCCATTGATCGTGATCTTTAGCAAATTCGATTTTTTTATCCTTTTTAGTCTGCTTTTTGTACCAATAAATTGCGTTAAGCACTTTTTTGCGTTGAGCTTAAGCAGATTGTCACACATCCAACTGTTCACCTTACAAGCAGCTACCTGAGTGTATTCAGCACATTGGTTCCATTGGCACATGGTTGGAAAGCATCCATACAATTCTGTTTCAAGTATCCCATGCGCCAATGACATAGGGCGAGAGTGAGAGATTGCTTTATGCCCTTATCAACACATTTAATATGGTTATATCAAGGGCGGGAGAGCTGAAAGGGAGGCAGTTTATGATCATACCCAGGAAATAGAGATAGAGAAGAAGGGAGTGAGACAGAGAAAAGAGACAGAAAGGCACTTTATGGTCATACCCAGGACCAACGCCAATGACATAGCACTGTACTAATACATGTAAACAAAATATTCATCTAAATCTGCATCAACTGTACGTGACTTTCACTTGCAACCTGCAGTAGGCCACGCAATTCACTGACGGTCCATTAGTCAGTACACCATAACTACATGTAGTTGGCCCATACTAATTCATTAAAGCTGCATTATCAGCTATTACAGCAAACAAGATCTTCTCAAATTTAGTCATATTATGACTTATAGAATTGAATGCTGCTATTATATGCTTATACAAGGATTTTAAGTCTAATCACCGAGAGAAAACTTCCGCCGGTGAGCGATAATAAGTAAAGTTATCATAATAATGGATTCGAGCGGGTCCCCCAAATACAAATAGGGACGTTTATGAAGCCATATAGCAAAATCAAAACCAAATCAAAATCAAAATCTTTCGTTTTTTACCGACGTTAGCTGAGAGTGCAGCTTTAAGCCAGCAATATGACTTGATTTGATTTGATTTGAAAACATTTTTATTTTATTCTTATTTTTATTTATGACAGCACCCAGGTGAAAGAGGCAATCGAATTATTTCATTGACTATAAAATTATAACGTCAGTTCATTGTGTTTACCCATATTTATGCCACACAGGTTGGAACTGAGTGAAGTGGGAACTTATTTTATCAGGCAAGTTTGACCGTTAAGTATCATGGTCTACCTAGATTAAAGCTTCACTCTCTGCTATTACGACAAACAAATTCGTGCCAAATTTACCCATAATATTACTTATAAGGCTGACTTCATCAATATTCTGCGGCTGTTATAGTTTCCACAAAAAACGGGCGAGCAAAACCGCCGCCGATAATAAGTGAAGCCACAGCATACAGGAAAGGCGATTGGCGGGTCCCCGAAATATAGATTTTACGAGCCCTTTCTAGCACAAACAACCGGACAAAATCCTCCAAAGTTTTGGTCAAATGACTTTTAGATAAAAGAACAGAAAAGATAGTAGAAAATATCTTGCAATTTCAATAGACCCAATGCACCTATAGTTGATATATCGCTGCCATTCTTTATACAAACACACATGAATAACCATATCAGTTTTGCCAATTATTGTCACATTAACATGGGGGTCGGAAATATTAGGTTTGAGGGAGTGGCTGGAGCCCCACTCACCTCCCCTTTGTGCAGGTCTACTCTTGGAAGCTTGTGATTATGGAGGGGAGGTAGCACTGGGAGGGCTGAAGTATCGTCAGCAGCAGACGCTCTATTCGTTTGTATTTAGGAGGTGCAAATCACCGTGCTTGAGCAGTATGATTGAATTGAAAAGGGGCTATCATCTTCTCCCCTCTAGTACATGACAAATGGAGCGCTCACAAGATGGATTGCTCAGGTGGACTGTAGAGGATCAACACCTCATTTTTCACGGCCATATCATTCCCCCCTTCGTGGATAGTCTAACCCTTGTGTATTGCTAAAAGGTTGACCTTAATGTTGCTTAAATGAAGAAATATTACTGCCTTCTAGCGGGCCATGTAATCTGGTGGATTTGCATATTCGGTTTGACCCACAAGTTATAGAAAACAAATCGAGCGATGCTTCATGATGTCTCATATGGGTGTGGATGAATTAGCACCATATATATGATGAAGTGAGAGTTCATATGTTATACCATCGTTGTTATTGTATATTGGTATGTTTTAACGTATACTTCCATGTAATTTTTTTCCTGGGTTTTAAATTGAAGCTCAGGGTTTCCTATTCATTGCGAATGTTCTTTCAAACATGTGGATGTCTCCTTAAAGTATTTATGTCTTTAAATAGCCATGCCGACAGATCCACTAGTGAACAGTCTCTTCAGAAATCTTACCAAATTCTTATATTGTGACTGATACTGCCTAAAGTTGCTGTTCAAAGCACCAATCAAAGTTTTGAGGTTTAATTTATGTGCCATGTTTCATGCAATTAGGACATTTATCACATACATGTTCGTAGTGAGCGATTACAGCTTGTCATGGCTTAATTGTCACGTGACATAAATGACGCAATCTGGTTGGTTTAAGACGTTGTCTGCAAAGCGCTGTCTGCAAAACGCTAGATTGATTGTCTGGTCCAAAGTCAAATTTAACTTTAATACAGACTTCGAGAAGGTAAAACGTCAATAAACGTGTCTACATTCTCACGAATCAGTTTGTAATAAATACAAAATGTCACTCTAGGGTTTGCAATCTGGCACAACACGCTGGCCAAAACCGACTTGACCTATAGTCTTGTCTGTTTTGTCCAGCAGTCTCGGCTCGACCTCTTAATTGCTAGTTAGGATAAAAAGTGCATGTACAATTAAACAAAGAAATTGAATTTAGTGTAGTGGATGTTCCAGAAGGTTCCAAACGTGCTAAAGGTTTCTTTTGGGTAAATATTGATTGTAGGAGGAACACAATCTGATACTATACCTGTGAGAGTGCTTATTGGTCAAGAACTGTATGGTTTATCATATACCATATTTATTTATGTCCAAGCATTATTCCCAAACTATTAGTTGGGTAATACAGTAGGCTACTGTTAAAGGTCTAGCATTTGTGTAAGATACCTAACAACTAATATTTTGACATTCATACGACAAGTTCGGAAAGTGCAAAGAATACTTCCTGAACTGCCAATTCCAAGAAAGGCTACACCTAAATATTATTTTTCTTTTTAGAAGCTTTTATTCATAACTTGCCCAAAGGTGTGCGCCTTCTTGAAATCATTTATTGGAAGGAACTTTTTCCCAAATTGCTTTTGCCTCTCATCCATGATTAAATAAAATGGTTGGTGGCAATGAACCAGATTTTGACGGAATGAAATAAGACTTAAGAAACTCCAAAAGAGCCTTCCAAATTTATTACTTTATTTTCCGCCGCCCTTATGGAATTCATTGATTCTCGGACTTTTTCACCGTTTGGCGCCACTAAATAAGTCCGCCAAAAGAATTAACACCATGAATTCAACCCCCATGAGATTAAATCGAGATTTTCCAAATCAGAACCAACATTTCAATATAAATTTCTTATGAAAAAGGAGCTGAAAGATATTGGAAATGTTCACTGAGATGAAAACGTAATAAAACACATTGAGAGTGGTATTTGTGTCCATGACAAAAAACTAAAGCATAGTTCAAGAAGATGATCACCAGAGTTAATCGTGAGGCGAGAGGGTATTCTTTGACTGGGTCCCTGATAGGAATTCATCCATCATCGGTATTTAAACGGCAATTACGAAAGTGTAAAGGAATCCAGTGTTCCATCTTGTGATTTAGTTCAGATTGCCTCGATTTGAGGTTCATCTGAATGGCTGGCCTGATGGAGAAGCTTCCGGTGCATTTATCTGCGGTTGACCCGGGGAGAAGCGGATGTGGAAATCTCTTTAGGTGGAGGGGAGCTGTTCAAAGGGAGCCGACCTTGGTCTAGTTAATTGAAAGTATTAACTACTGTGTAGATTACATTATATACTATGTGGTACAGGCCACCAACATACCTTACCAAAATCAAATATATAAACGGTAACATTAGCAGATCGCCTCGTGTCAAGATTGGGTGAATCTAATCGTCAAGCCATTTTCTCATCAGCCAGCCAACCGTAAGAAAATCGGTCTAGTGAACACAGATCAAACGAGTCCGTTTTTACTTATGAATGAGACCTTCGAATTTTCCAAATCAGAATTGTAATGCTATATAAATAAACTGAATATTTCGGTAGTCTTACGCATGTATCGAAAATTTATGAATCAGTTTTATGAACTTTGTCAAAGATAATCCGATTAAAGTAACAAAGAATAATGATGAATCATTGTTGGAGGGTTCCAACCGACTATAGTCCCTCCCTTTTAGCAGCTGCTGCCAGAATATAGGAAGAACAGGAGGAACACGTGAAATTTATCAACAGCAATATATGGAGCTGGAAGGTGCCAACTCCCCCTATTATCGCTCTCATGGCCACCGCTTGGAGCATATCCAACACTTTGGCCCATTGCCTGCCTCTAACAGTTTGAAAAATTCCCCAATAAAATCAAAGCAGCTTTACCAGCAAAATAAAAGGCGACCTGCCCACCGATTGTGCACCGATAAATCAATTTCCCTCAACTAATGACCTTTTGATTGCTAGCTGATGCCAGTCACACGTACTTTATTACGAAATATTTTACTTATTACTTTTTTTTTTATTACTTACATGAAAAGAAGGTACGTCAGGGGATATAACAATATATTTCGTCCCTGTTAAAACTATGTAGGATAACAATATAGAATCCTGATTCACAAAATAGTGTTTAATCATGTGTAAATTCGTAGAAATCTATGTGTAAATTCGTAGAAATCTGCAAGTTTTCGGTTTAATATGTGATGTGTCACAGGAAAATAAGTCACAAGTCGCAAAAAAAGAAGAATTTTGAGATACCATCATATTTGAAACGACGCGATCAAGCCGATTTCAATGATGATAAACATTAGGACAGCTAAAATGTATTTCTATATTTTCAGTTTCATTATGGGTGGACCATTACTAGTAAAGTAGCTAAATATACTCTAGAGGATGAGCATAGAAATGCAAGGATTTATATTTAATATACAGTCTTGAAATTGGGTAAATACATTCACACGGCCTTAAACGGCAATATCCCAAAAATAAGAACATTCCTACAAAGAAATCTTGAGAATGAAACATATACTGAGAAATTTCTATTTTACGACTTGTGACTGATTTTCCTGAAACACGTCACATATTTGCTTGTGTGGGTGGAAACCCATTCCCTTAAGACCTCCATCCTGTTAGCTTGTGCAAGGCCACTTAAATGTTCGTTTCAATTGATTTTCCAACCGGATATAGTATATTCCTTCACCATTACTGCAAGGGGATATATTTTACAGAAACGTATTCCATTAATCTTTACTTATTTAAACAAATCCCATTTAAATTGTTCAGATAATTGGATGGAGATAGTGCTTAAATGCCCTATATAATTTGTAGACCCTTAAAGACAACAAGAATTGGAAGCCCAAGAGTCCTATAATCTATGGACCCAAAATATGTCTTGCTTCCTGAAAGCCCAGTCTTTCGTCTATTGTTTAAGCATTGCGTGTTGGACACTAGTTTGGGTTCCCATTGGAACCTCTAAAGGTTTTCTCACGCAGGAAAACACTTAAACCTCTACAGCTAGGTTCTTCTTCCGAGTATATTTTGTCCTCAGTATGTGCGTGGGTACCATATTCACTTTACACTCAATAAAATGTATATGGGAATAAGGATCTTGCGGTGAATGATACAAGTGTGATTCAATCTTACCTACTTAATTTGATCACTATATATACATTTTTATGCCCAAGCCTATATGACCTATCATGATCCCATTTCACGGTTGTTCGTGTTTCAGTTAATTGGATTACTGTAGGATAAGGAACACGATGGAAATCTTATTAACACATTTCCTCGACTGTTCATTTTTCATTCAAAGTTATCACGTAGAGAATAATCTAAGTTTAAAGTAAGATTACAGTTCATATAACAGGTGGATATCTGTACATCCGAAGATAATCAATTGGTCGTAGCCCTCAAATACAGTCATATCATATTATATTATATCATATTATATTATATTGTATTATATTATGTGATGATTAATGACCAACATTTCTGGCCTGCCAGTGTGCAACCCCGAGGCGAAGCCAAACAGGCTAGAAATTTGTATTCCTTAAAATCTCTGCCCAAGGTAACCAAGGACTAATATTTATTCTGGTTCACAGTACCTTAACGTGTACTGCTGGGTTATAACGCTTCCCCCCCCCCCCAAAAAAAAGAAGAAGAATAAGAAATGAGCTAAAGTACCCTACAAAAATATATGATAGAGCTGTTTCTTTGATTTACTGCCATTTGCCATGTATTAAGATATTTCTCGAATTTCATGTATCAGACATGTCTTCTATACTGTCTGTCAGCTTCTCCCACTTAATACAATATGTTGTTATTTTCTCCCGATGTTAATAGCTACTAACACTAGCATGGTGTTGACATTCGTATGACTGACGCATACTTTAATTGCTTAAATTCAGTGTAATGAGTGTCTAAATTTCCAATACAAAATAAGGGGAAATTTGAGCGCAGATTGTCAGTTAAGAATCTTAATCAAACTCGACTTCAAAATCTTCGCGATCTGTGCCGGTGGATCGGGACTGGATCCGAGAAAAGGTTCCAAATTGATCTGAAGAAGATGCATTTATTTCTTTTTTTTTTCTGTTAGTTTCAGTGGAAGGTAAAACTAGCCTAAGGCCATTGTATGTACACTCCTTGCACAGTTATTACTATCTTGAGATATTTTCACTTGGCATACACTAGTTTCACTCTACAAACTTATTCCTATTCAGGCAACGAAGAAGCCAATAGTAACACTGCTGATGATAATAAAAGTAATGAATGAACAATGCAACTTTTATGAGGAGGAACATATTTACTCAATTAGTAAGGGCAAGACATATATATTATATGGATTGACAAAAACGCCCTTTTCTAAAGAAACCTATCTCGACTCATCTCTCACTCAATTAAGATCTTTGCAATATTATTTTAATTCTATTGAAATACTGCTCCAGTGTTAAATCAATTGTGAATAATATACTATTCTTCTTCTTCTTCTTCTTCTTCTTCTTCATCTACTATATACTATTGCAATATTGACTCTTGATTAGGAAGATTTGTACGCCGTAAAAACAAATGAAATACTAACCAATGTAAAGTATAGAAGTAGAGAAATGGGATCGAGTCGTCATAGACGGGCCACATTATAATCTCTAGTATACTAAAATTATTGGGTCAAAAACAGATGAATTGTAAACCTCCCATTGATGGGGAACATAAATTTATCTGATCGCGAGCACACGTTTTGGAATAAAAACACATCAAAATCAAATCAATGTCCTAATACTTGGCAATATAAATCAATACCTTGTAAAAACTGTCCTGAAATATTATTTCAATTGTAAATTCCGCCTCTTGTCTCGAATAACGTTTTCAACATTAATCATTAAGGTTACCAAACAACCATGTCAGATTGGCAGACAACACCTACAAAGAATGAAAGGATGCATGCTTCATTAGTTCACGTTATTAAGTGCAGACGAATTCACCAATACTCATTAGGAGAGGAATTCAATCAGCACTAATTGTCATATTGATCAGGCCATTAGAATTGTGAAATTGGTGTTGCTAAACCTCAAAGAACGGCTGAAAATAAAAATCGAAGACAGATCAAAATTCACGTAATTGTTATTTCAAAGGTTCTCAGGTTCGCTGTTTTACCAAATACAAGTAAATATTCAGCTTATTTCTTTTTGTTTTTACAAACGACTTCATTTCTGAAACCTGCCTTCCGGGCGTTTACAATTCTAAGAGCTTATTTTTCAGCTTTAGTTAAAATCGTTGGGAAGTAAAAGGTGTGAATATTTGCAATTGGTGGGTTACACAATTTTGGGAAATTTAGCTATCGGATCATTTTAAGATGACGCACATAGCGTGACAACGTGGAAGCTATTCAACCACAATCCCAGCTTCAGTTCAGTGTTTCTTTTTTGGTTATGGAATGTGTAACACCATACAAATGTATGATACAATCGTAACCTGGCGCATACATACATTTACTGACAGATAGATATGGTTTGTAAAGCCCTATACATATGTCCAATTATCACTGCCGCCTGAAGTACATTTGGTGTACGAGCAACGTACGGCACACACCACAATGGTAAAGTATTACAGTCGGCCGGCCGTGGCAATGGACAAGGGTCTTTAAGGATGAGTGTCCGCAGAATGTCACTTCCACTGAGGCTAATTTAATTAACGGAGGAAATATTACCCACGGGATTGTATCCCGTCCCTTTCAGCTAGTCATTTTTCCCGTTCCTGCTTTTAATTAGTAATTAAAATGAAATATCCGTTTACATAATAATGAAATGAGACTGCAACCCAATACACCGGGACCATTACTTCATGGTGCGTTCCTAAGGTCAATTCGGGGCCAATTTCTTTTCTGTATTCATATAGGCTACCACCTGTAAATGTAATCTGAGAGACATATTTTAATAATAATATCACTGAGAAATCCTGCGTGTGGTATCAAATCAACTTTCTGACATTTCTTTGCTGTGTGCAGCACATCCCACTTTTACTCCTCAAAAAGACTTAAACACTATAAATTGGACAGTTTGGAGTAAATATAATCCATACAAAAATACTGCAAAGGTTACCCATGCCTGCAGGAGAATACATGAATTCTATATATTAGACTGCTCCCATTGGTCATCCACATTGTCACAGAGAAGGAAATATGAAAGGGACATTTGGTATTTGCTATTCCCTGTTAATTAAACACATCGTCCAATGTGTATATTTGGGTATTGGGTTTCATTATAATATATAATTATATTGTTGTATATAATTAAACATCTGCTATTATTTGTGTGTTTGCAAATGCCTATTGAACAAGTTTTGCATCCTGTCTCATAGATTCCCTTTTATAGATTTTATAGTTTAATGGCAAATAGTATTCTCCTCAGGTGTAGGCCAACTCTAACCATTTGTGAGACCCCTGATTTGTTTATATCTCCTCATGGTCATGGAACAGAGGTTAGAAAAGATAAGCTTGGACTCAAAGCCTTTTCCTCATGTCATGAAAGACCAGAACTGCAACGAGGTCACGACGACAGAAGTCCTTAGAAGTTGGAGTTCAATCAAGAGGTTCAAGTTGAACACATCACTTTCCATGTCGACATCACTCCTTAAATTGGATCCTGTTCTGCTTTAATGCTTCATATGCTTCGTTTTAGAGGTTTACAGTTCTTTCTATCTCTCTCTCTCTCTTCTCTCTCATTCCTGAGGTCACTCCTCCCCTCGTTTCTGCTGGTACATCTTTCATATCTTCTTTCTATATTTCCAGTTTTAAAGTAAACATGCATCAGGTTACTAGGCTTCCACTGATTTTCATTAGCCTTTCCGTAAACATTTCCTTTTTTATGTTTCAAGTTTTTAACAGGGACAGACAATGTTTCCAACCTTCTATGCTGATTACAAAAAAATTACCTGTTCCATCTCACTGAATATAAAAGGGTGAATAAAATAAAGACTATTCATTCTTATATTTGTAATTGACATGTTGTTGTTGTGCTGGTTCTGTAAGTGGACAGGTGGGGCGAGGTCATTCCTACATGGCTTACTGGCCTTAGAACCTGAATTAAAATGTATAAAAGAAGCCCGAGGGGACGCTGTTTAAAAAGTAAAGGCAACCTTATGGCTCTGTTGAAACTGAACTGCAGAAAATTACCTCTTAACCCTCGAAAATGTCTGTAAAGATTCGTGAAATTACACATTTTTTCACAACTTG
This sequence comes from Sthenelais limicola, assembly GCA_942159475.1. NCBI lineage: Eukaryota > Metazoa > Annelida > Polychaeta > Phyllodocida > Sigalionidae > Sthenelais > Sthenelais limicola. The sequence goes on along the minus strand of OW804094.1, from coordinate 27,528,889 downwards.
TGGCAATATGTAGCAATACTTTCTTGATATAAGGTAACACGTTTTAATGTGTTTTTCTCTCGTAAGAACATTGTTAGAACATCATTTATTATATATCTGCCTAATTACTTATTGAAAAATTGAATCGTATTTCATTGATGCAAAACCTTTTGTGATGGTCGGGCTATCGGAGCTGCCACTGTCTGCTAAACAGACGCAGTAAATAATACGTAATTTGCTTTTTTCCGATGTCTGAAATTCCCAGAAATATCTATTGCCCATCAGTTTACGTCTGCGAAATGGATTGTCTCAAGTTAATCTTCCTGGACCTGTTTTCATTATGAATGTGCGTCTATTAAAAGCTGGGAAATCCGTAATATAAGAACGATCAGACAATACAGATCTCCTCTTTAACATAACAATACCGTCTGTGAAAGCAGGTTATAAACAATTAACAGACAGAATTCGCGGAACTATCCAATCTGCATCGGTGAAACCCTACCCAATTGTAGATCCAATACTCCTATTTCCCTAGTGGCTTTATTGTGAATCTGATTCTGTAGTGATTACCTGAGAAATACGACAAGATGAGCTTATTTTTGCCAAGTACATTCATCAGCTGAAAGCGCACATTAATACATGGTTAATAAGTCTCTCCTGGGGCTACTGGGGTTGTATCGGCTACGGGTGACATATTTTTCATGTTAAGCTCGACCCTCACCGAACTGCATAATTGCAACATGTTTTTCAACTATCAAAACATGTGGGTCATCAGATCATGCGTCGTTTGTACTTAGCAGAATTACACAGAAAATTGCAAAAAGACATATTCAGATGTGATTGGATGTGAACAGACTCAATTCACTTATATCAAGAATGCATTCTCTGATGTTTATGTGAAACCTAATGTACTGAAATAATTCCAATACATGATTGTTTTTCAAGACTTTCTACGAGTTATGACGCCTTGGAACTGGGTTTAGCAAATTCGTCCTTACGATCAGCATCATTAGAGACAAAATAAATCACGGATACATTTATGCGTTATATTAAATTTGATGTGAATTTCAGCGCAGTTAAATTATTGCCCTTATTTATAGATAGCAACATCTGTTTTCTTAGAGTTTAATTTCTGATTAATATGCTAGAAAGTATACGTACTAGTCTATTTAATATTCTAATCCATTCTCCGATTCTAATCTACTCCAGAAATGCTACATAATAAGAAAACCCCAATGGTTAAAGAAGAAAATCGTACTTTACATTTCCCAAGGTGAAGAACACATCGTATATATTTATGTAAGAGGCAGTATACAGGGGAAATTCGATTGCAAAGCCTTGCTTGGTCTAAAGGAATTAGTTTCCATTTTCTACGTGGACTTTGACGCCAGGGGAGGAAGGAAAACTAGTTATTGGCTTAGTTGGTAGGTGTTGGAATGGTTATTCACAGCCTATCATCACAGCCTCTGCCACTGCAAATGTTGGTCTATGGGCCTGGGAGGAGCAAGTACATAGGTCTAGTGTCTCGTATATCTCACCCGGTGACAATGGTAAGCCTTATTTATACCTCACCCCAGGAGCGGACCCAGCAATTTATTTAAAGGGGGGTTAAGAGGGCTGAACTGTTTTTTTCCTTTGCCTTTAAGATGTCCTTTGGAAAAAGCGATTCTCTTCTTACCAATACGAATTCTGTTGAAGATAATGTTAGTCATTTTATAAGCATGACATCTCCATCCTTTCTATTAACAATTATCATATTTGTATGTGATAATAAATCATTTAGGGGGGTGGAACCCACTTTGCCCCACCTCCCACTGCTTCCACATCCGCACCTCCACCCTGCGAATTTGTCCCTTCTTTGCTACAACACGTATGACACAAGAAAATGGGAGTTGAATTGTTTTGAGTCATGAATTTTACATTCTAATTGTGAATTTACACTTCTAATGGTTGCTAAGTGTAGGCCAAATGGTTATAATTAATTCATGAATTGCCCTGTTGATGACAGCTGTTTTCATGATCATAGGGATTATCCTTTATCTGGTTGGCCTGTAACTAATACACAATCCTCGAGTAGTACAACAACTGTGATCCATGGTTTTTTTATCACCTCTCTTTTCTGCAGAAAAAGGTCTATTACTTTGGGAAATCAGACGTTGCGATGGTTAATTATTTAATGATGGTAGCTGGCTCGGCAAAAACAGAACAGTGCTGATGTGAGAATTCCATGGTAAAATCGTGTAATGGTGAAATAATAACATACGAACTACCAATAGCTTTGCATCCAAGAGAGGTTCTATTTTATAAGGATTTGAGTCCTCCAAAACGATAGGAATCTGTCTTTCTTTCATAGAAAAACAACTTGTGGTTTTGTTTATTGCATGAATGTTATCAACAATCGGTATGCCTATATTTCCTGACCAGGATATTAATGATATTCAAATTTTAAAATTAAGAAAAGAAATTACATAAAATGCTACCAATACCAACAATCGCTATGCCTATATTCTTTACCAGGGTAAAATCGAATCTCCTATTATAAATATGAATTCTGTTGAAGATAATTTTAATCATTTTTTAAGCATAACAACTCATTATTTCTATTAATAATTATTTTGTATGTGAAAATAAGTCAGTTGGGAGATGGAACCCGCTTCCCCCCCCCCTCCTCCACCCTGCGAATGTGTCCCTTCTTTCTTACAATAATATTCAAATTCTTTAACAATATTTAGGCAGTTTTGTATGAATCTTGACTATATACAACAGATGCATGAATTGTAGGGCATCAGGTTTTGGAGGCCAGGAGAAAGGCAATTGAGCCCTTGAAACCTTCCACCTCGGATGATTTGCAACACCATCTTGTGACCGGGCAGAAGCGCTGCGGGAGAAATATGAGCAAATGAAGACTACCAGCTCCAAACAGGCTAAGATGTAGTAGTGTTATGCGGGAGATAACAAATCCTACCTGTCCAGGGCCTGATAAGGATGGCTTATCTGCTACTAGTCTCTTTGTCCACTGCTTTATATTCCCGCGAACGTTTCACTATCGCTGAATCAAGCGATGAGGATATCAGTTTACTCGTACGTAGAGGCAGGGAAAATAGGATGTACCATCGGGATCTATATCTATATAAAGCAGTTTACCTTTGATGCAATCTTTTTCTCATGGTGGTCTAATCAATGGAGCTAATCGTGAGCAAAAGAAGTGCAGTGAATTTATTGCAACTAAACCTTCTCCAACTGCGGGGAGATAGCATCTATGTTGATTCCTAATGTATCCATTTGTTTGTTGTTATCGCTCTACTGAAAGAGTGGTATTGGCCTCCTTTCTATGCAAATTGCCGATGGTGATCAAATCAATCTATGATTTATAGGCAAGAGCAGAATATTATTAAATGGGTGAAGAGTTGGGTGGCTCTTTCTAACAACTTTTGATGTCGGAGCCTGAGGGGAAACTCCAAGGGAAAGCAAAGTGTCTTGGTAAGAATCCATCATGAAGCAATTGGTCTATTATATCTATATTAAGACTTCAGCCCCTTTACTGTCCATTAAGACGAATGGGTCCCTTATCAACGCTTATTATGTCCCTCTAGTGATGGGGAAGGCCAGCAAAATATGTACAATTGCACTCAACTAGTCTAAATAATTTGAAACAATGAATTTTGAAATTGGTAATCAGGATTGAGTGATTCAATGTGATTCAACATAACATATTCTCAATATTCATAAAAAGCAAAATATAAAACCTTCACACTGATTCGGAACAGATTAAATAATATTTTCAAACTGTGTAAGGGGCTTGACTGTACACATGTTGATAGTCTAACCCATTGTATTGTCAGAAGCAGGGCCCTTGTGGAGAGATACTGGCAAGTGCAGGAGTAAAAGTAAAAGCTGGTGTCACCCTCCTCTGTTGTGGCCTAATGGGCCACAAGAGACTGCTGGTTTTAAGCTTCCTGATGGCTAATGAACAGATGAAGCAGGGATAAAATGCTATCTTCAATGAAATATGCTCTTCGTCTCCATTTGAAGGTACGAATTCCTTTTCCTCGTCCAGATCAATAGGACACATAACTGGAGGAATGCAACTTGAGGAGAACCACTGCCAATTCTTGCCTTGCTTTAAATCTTTACAACCATAGTTATTCTTTCCCTGCAGCCCAATTGGGGAGGATTGAGGAATGTTGCCATCAAGTAAAGAAAAAAACTGAACGTTGCTACGTGTGCCTGAGTTGCAGGCTGTGCACGTTCATCGCTCGTTTGTTTCCCTGATGATCCCTATTAGAGCAATACAAAACCCTATATTACTGCTGCTGTCCATGTCTCCAATACTGCAACAGCTCATCCAGGGATGTCTTTGGATAAGAGGGAGAGAAGGGGGAAGGGGGACAAAGGGGTTATCATTATCATAACCTCTAATGAATGGGGCATCGCCCTAATTTCTATTTTATTTTAAACCTGTATTCTGTTTATTTTATTGTTCCAATACGATGGATATCTAGACTCAAACTGATGCAAAAATAATATAAACTTTTATCCAAATTAGATAATTGTTACTACCTAATCACAAGGCAATGAGCATGGCTTCATCTTTCTATATCAATAAAGCAATAAGGTTTATATACAAACAATTGCATTCAGAACTACTAGCGAAATAAGGATTTCAGATATAGAAAGCATTTTGTGGACGCCACCAAACTATGTATTCAGGCAGCCAGCAATTCATTTAGTAATTCTACTAGGCTATTACATCTTCAGCAATTTCGATCGATACTATTGTCACTGATGCTTCGAAAGATTGATAAATAATTCACAGTAACTGTCATTGGACATTTTACAATAGAGCACTGATACTTTTTCATTCCCCTCCTTCCTAGATGAGCCATTAATACTACATATCCCCCGAAGGGTTTGGCACAAGTGGTGGTTTTTACAGCCGTGGGATTGCCACATACATGGGTGTGATACAATGCCTATCATGTGATATATATGTACGACTAATCACGGCATCATTATAGCTGCTTTTTATATGTACGACACGGAAATATGTATATCTGCTGCCATTGTATACATGATTTCATTATGAGGAAAGTAAGCCTTTCCCTAAGAGACAGGTGCCAAGTTGAAGCTTAGAAAATATCTGCTGGGAAATGCAAGCCTGTCATAACAGAGTATATATTTTTACTATGTTGTAGGAGGCTTCGCACAAATTGAATGTCTCTCGACTATTGCCCATTCGTGTTATTTCCCTTCATTATTGGGAAACATAATCTTAGTTTCCTTGCACTGCTTGATGTATCAATTTCGATTTTTTATGATAACTGTCTTCTTTAAATATTATTCATTATTGTACTATTCGTCTTTTTTTATTATATAGATTATAATTAATTTAATGTAATATTTCTTTTTGATGTTGTGTAGAAGCTGGCCTATGGCAAAGTTAAATTTCATACTTCCAATCGATTATATTTATATAAGTATAACGGGAATACCTGACAGCAGCGTCCGAAGATGTAATGGTATTTCCTGAATAAAAACTTTAAATCTAAATCTTTTTGTTAGAATATTACCAGCATTTCTCATAGGAATTGTGAAATTCAAGAAATATTTTTACCCACATGTACTGTTTTTAGTAGCCTCAACCAAGTATACGACCCCTCATATTTATGGAAATGCATAACTCTGTACCACCAACACATGCACATATATCACATGTACATACAGCCATATATTAATTCCCCATCAAGTAGTCCTGGTGGGTGTGGCTATATACTATGTGTCCCTGGTGAACTAAACCCCATGTTTCTCTTCAATAGCGTGTGATGAGCGAGAAAGCACCAAACTACTGCCCACAGTTCTCCTTAATTGATTGACAAAATATTATGGAAAAGCTCCTGTTGCTGCAAGATAGATAGGCGAAGGCAGTCATCGTGAAGACTTCTAGTCTATTCGCTGTATATGAACACTCGAGTACAGTTCTATACTCGTTGATGGAACTATTGTATACTTGGGACAAAGCTCCTTATACATACGATTGAGTTCTACATATATATGAATTATAACTTGTTTATTTGCAAAAGATTTACATAAATACAAGAGTTGACAACGGGTCTGGGATAATCCCAGCTGTTCCAGCCGTTACCTTTACAGAAGAAAGAGGGTTTGCTAGTGAGAGAACTAATAAACAGATATAATGACATAAATCATGAGGACACAAGCCCAGCATGTAACAGTACATTGCGTGTATAGAATAAATTTATTACGTATAGTACAATGCAATATAATATAATATTTTATATCTTATCAGACTTTTTATCTTTAAATCTCTGTATATAATTCGTTAGGCAAGTATGACTGGCAGTATTTGGTCAGATATACTTCTCAATATTAACTCAAATAATAAAATAAAACAATAAAACAATAAAATAAAAATAAAGCGATATATTTTCTGTTAGGATATACTTCTTACTTGTGCTAAATGCATAGTACAAAAGACTAGTAGACGTTCAGACTAGTTAAAATGTTCAGCGGGAGGCGAATGGTTTATTCTAAAACATTTTTCCTTCTTTCCTACATTACTCGATATTCAAATGTTATGTAACATTGCGTACACATATCATAATAATTATTATTAATTATCATTATCATTAAACATTAATATCACATTTCAAAACTTCAAATTATGTTAATGAAATAGCAATATAATTGTGCACGTCAAAATAGCAAAGGGTTGCTATTATGTAACCATAATGACCACGCACTGCTGGTCACCGGGGCGACGCCTTATATAGCGTCACTAAGCGTCAATAAAGGGCCTAGTCCACTAAGCCGATTCTCATGCGATTCTCACAGAATTTAGTGCAAAAGAGTCCTCTGCGGTGCAAAATCGCATGAGAATCAGCTTGGTGGACTAGGCCCTTAAAGCAGTCTACATTTACCATTCAATCTAAATGGACTCTTCTTCCAATTTCTTCCAATATACAAATATATCAATAGCACTACATAACACACATATTCCCAATTATCTTGTATGCTATTATTAGCTTTTTGAATATCTAAGTTTACATGAAAAATAATATGTAATATATTCAATAATATCTATTGAAACCGATTGTACATGATTCATTTGATTTCGACCAGGTATTTTGTTTTGTAATTTCATCTTTTAGGTTTTCCTGATCGGCGCCTTTCTATTTTCAGATTGAAATTAAATTGATTTATTTGAATCTATCTTATTTACTATTGATAACAAGTTTCATGTAAAATAAAACTAAAAAATTGATTGATATGCGTCTGGCTGAAATGTGCCTTTGCTCAAGTTAATCGTGAAAATGTTGCCAAAGTTTAAAGAAAACGCTCATGTTGCTTGCGAATTCTGACATAATTATTTGTAACAGCAAATCACGTTCAATACCCGTCAACGTGTGCTGCAGTGAAAATAAGGGAGACACTTTCATCTTCCAGCTACTGTAGTTTGTCTATAATATATTAATAGGAAAATATGACGTTAGGTGTAGATGGAGAAGTAGACACATACTATTTTAAGAAACCGGTTCCCTTTCCTGGGAATGTACTATTTTAGGGCGATCAAGATACATTTATAACATATAGGGCACAGTATTTAATGTTTTATAGTTCCCAAACTGTTGTGAATATAGAATGATTGGGAACATCTATATAAACGTAGCACATACATTTACTTGGTACTACATAAAATCCTACATCGTATATATGCTTATTCTCCTGTGACTCTTTGTTTAATCAGAAAAATATAAGTAGGACAGCATGAAAAACGCTATCGTAATGGGATGCTATCTGTACTATATTTACCTTCATCAGGCAATAAAGTTGTAATAGTCCCTTTTTATTCTAAGTTTTCGATAGTCCTACAGTTTCTATAGTATATAACGTCGATGGTCTGGCCAAAATACTTTTGCTACTCACCTACTAGACTTATACTTTCTAAAAGGCAATGACTTTTGAGCGCAAATTTGAGACGTCGTCTCAAGATGACGTAGTCCCAAGTTCCTTTTATCGACGAAGTGATTTAACTTCTAAAATGGATTCAGATTACAGCCCATGGATATCAAATTGAGAAGGATTGCTCTCCTAGGATGCGCCTCTCTCCTTTTAACAATCAATAAGATAAGTCTTTTATATACTCTCTGCCAATCTAAGTTGACAGTGAAGAAATGCGGTCCTACAATCGCTCCCAGGGACGGAGACTTACTAATGACAGGTTTCTATGGTATGCCAGGTGACAGGACAGGAAAACTACCACCCGCCAGAAAGCTACCAACTGGAAGGCTACCATGCATGTATCAAACTACTGACAAGAAGAACTATTGACGACTATGAAGACTAAAACCCTGCCCACACACAGCCGATTTGCCTCCCGATTTGGGTCTCCCAATGAATCCTATTATTTCATTTCCAATCCTGGTTGGATGTTATCTAAAAAAAACAGAAACCAGGATTGGAAATGAAATCATAAGATTCACCGGAAAACCCGAATCGGAAGCCAATCGGGGGACAAATCGGCTGTGTGTGGGCAGGGTATAACACTCTGAGTGGTAGTACTCAGTTGTTCAGATGGTAGTTTCACTAGAAAAGTGTCATGCTAAATTGTACTTTGATGGTGAAAAGGTAGCTTTTCGTATAGACAAAACAGAGAAATATATTCAGGTAATGGCTAGCAGCTGCCTACCATCTACACACTCACACATGCCTGTGTAGTCGGGAACCATATCAAGAGCTCATATTCGTCATGTAATAATATGAATAAAGCAAATATACATTCCCAACCATTCTTTTAACCACTACCCTGTCCATTATGTATCGCATTGCCCCCTAGGTTGACATGAAGCGTTCCACAGCTTGGCCCAATATGTACTTGAATTTAATTTGCGCACCAGCAAGTCTAGCACTGGCTTTCCAATCATAGCTTTCGTGTCCAATATGATATTGGAAAGATTTTCCCTGCTGACGTTTTGCTTAAGTCCCTCGTGCAATCTGCCACATTGCCGCTGACTTTCTTAATCCTCTAGTCAATGCGCCAGAGATGTGAAGCCAAAAAGTGTGCATGCAATTGGTGCGAACTTTCTAACCCTGTATATGGGTTACACGATCGAATGGCATATACTGGGTCCATTCTCTCAAGTAGGCTATGCTTTGCCAATATGTGAAAGTGAAGATGCTTCATCGAAAGTAGAATTTCTTTTCAGAGAAATTCCAGCCAAACACCAATACCAATACAAACCACAAATCAGGAAATAAAAGAGCAGAAATTCTGGTTCTAGATCTATTGATTACATAAGTAGATAGACCCAACTCTCAGCCAACGCCAATTTCAGCTATATGATTGGAAATAATGATTGATTGATGAGATAATACTTGGGCTAACTTGGATATCTTGTATGAGTACGTTAGCGCTTAACGTATAAATGTTCTTAATCATTTACCTGATAGTTGTCACTATTTTGTACTTTTTCTAGATATGCTATTCGATGTCGGTTCTATGACTAATTTGGTATGGTTTGTCCGTTTTTCCCTTTCCAATTATGTATAATTGACATGATGAACCTTTTTTAAATATCATTATTATTATTTCTTCATATTGTGTTATTGCAAATCTTAATCTGTATAACTGAGAATAGCGTCCGCTAGGATGCAATATGTTGTTGCAGAATAAACACTTAAACAAAAATGCCAAATATACTAAAGCACTCCCAGGATTTCAGCGTGTGCCCAAGATTTCACGAAATATCCTTATGTGAAATGCCTCCCCCGAGTGTACATACCTCGGTAGCCGGATTCGTAAATGGTCAAATAAGGAGACCTTGCACCATCATGCGACTTAATAATTGTTATTGGCACCCAGCTTGGAATCGTAGCGTAGCCCCTACTATTGCACATCAATGGTTCCCTGTGGAAATTATGCGTAGATTGCACCTCAGGACATGATATTTCCATTATACCTGCCATGAACGTCCAGCCTCAAAATAATTTCATCAGCCATTTTTTTCTCTGACATTTCCATGAAGTAGCTAGCCCCCAGGAAAAAGATTCAATTTTCTATATTTTGCCTTTCTCTATAAACAAGCAGTAAGGGCATTCTATTCATTCATTCATTTCAGCTGAAGTCATCGAAAATTAGAAAGTTCGCTGCAGTATATATATTATGATAAACGGTGGGATATGGAAAAAAGATAAAAGGAGAACTGCATCAGATTCACAAATCTTCATGAATTGACATATTCGATCAAAGCTTTTTATGATCTGGGTTACGAATGAGTACATTACTGAAAGACCAGTCGGTCCAACATTGATTTATAGACGGTATTCCCGTAGCACAATCGAGATAATCAATTTGATTTAGGTGAGTTTATTCCTCATCCAGTGGGTGAATGGTGGCCTTTTATACACATAGGATCAAGCATATGGGGCATCCACAAACTGATGTGATAGGCAATATCAAGCCTTTTGCAAAATGCATAAAACATTAGGGCAAAAAGGGGGAATATTCTAGTACAGTTATCGAGTATATGCCATGAACGCCCAGAGCATTCTCTTCTACAAACAATATATTTTGAACCATCCCTTTCTTTAATATCTATTGTTTCCGAGGTTTGTAGGTTTGCAAACTGTTCATTTCTTCGTGGGAAGACCCATAAGAATCCAATAGCTATGTACCTTAACGTGTCTGGCTCCAAGGGTAATTGCCTAATTGGTATATTTCATAATTTATTACCTTTCTGGCTCGTGCCTGTTTTTCGCCAAGAGGATTCATACAAGGTTGGTTTAATTGAACGTATGGCCTTCAGCCAGATTCACAATAAATCACTCCATCACCAAACAAGTCCTATTTGGAAGCACCTGTTCCACCGAATACATCAATACTTTCACATTCATCACTGGTCCTGGTTATATCATTTATTGTATTACATATGAATTAATGACAGCAATGACTATGTCTACATCTATAGATACATCAATCAGTGTAAGCCCTACACGTTGTTAGAGAGCAAGGCCTTATCCAGATCTCTATAGATGGAAGTACGTAATAGATATAACTATACTTGTATATACCGGATGCTCAGTAATTAATAGGAAAGAAGTATATAATAATATGTACAAAATATTGGAAACAAAATAAAGGTTTCTGCACTGTACTTGTCCAGACTTTGAAATCCTGAGTGTAAAATGTTTGATCAAAGAGTTTGTGGTTTGTGACTACAGCTTTACAGCCAGCATGACATGTTTTCTTAACAGGTGTGTGTACATGGTCCAAATGATTCTATTTAATTTAACTCATCTAAATTGCATTATGAATAAAATACACTTTGACCAATTTCTGAAAGATTTTCCCAATGGAACGATGGTGAACATCGTATCATAACAAGTGTGTGTAGGTGGGTGGTGGGAGGTTCCCCATCTCATGCACCTCGTCTTGGAGGGGAATGAAATACGCATCAATAGGTGGTTTGCATAGCCGCCTTTTTGAATCGTAATTAGCATGGAATTATGGGACTAATGCTATAGTGAAATATCGATAGATAACATTTCATGTTCAGCATGAACCATTTATCAATGCTCTAATGTCAATATCCATGTGTTATGTTCCTCCATCTTTTCCATATATATCATGCATTTGGTTTTCATAGATCATTTATAAAAGCTATATTGGTGATATTGGTATAAATATATTGATATTAGTGTTAGTGAAAAAAGTCTTGCAATTTTTTATAAAAAAAATTGCCAAATATTTGTATGTCAGATTTCATCAGAATCCATCCCATGATGCACCGTAACAGACATGCGCAGTGGCACATGCAAGTCCCCTATTGTGATTTACCGCAATCAACTTATGTCAGTAATCTATACAGGTTCATGTAGTGCACATAAAGTGGGGAAAGTATGTATGGGTCTGTGAGATCTCCACAAATAATTATTATTGAACACCTTTAGATTAGAATATTTCTTGGACTATTTTAGAATATTAGCGAGGAATCGTTAAGGTGTATACACTCTATTTGAGTTCTACGGCTCCCCGTAGGTCTCAAACAGAGTGTAGTGTGGTAGACAGTCATACACACAGCCGGACTTACCGACTGGTGTTCATGAAAAGCATTTTAGTACTGTCTTTAGAAACTCTGAAATCAAGGTTCATTGAGAAGAATTTAAGGGTTGGTTGTATAAAACACATGTCCCTGAGTTCGATCCGAGATTATCAAAGCTACCACTTCTCAGACAAAGGAAAATGCCTCTTTGACTTCTTTATAGATTCTTTGTTCTAATAAGGAAAGAGTACAAGAGATACACAACAGGTAAATGGACACACCCATACATAATGCATTTATTCCTCTACCTCCCGGAATTGTTGGCACATATTATATAATGAATGAAGGGCACCTGTACAGCAAACGTTCACCACTGCAAAAGGTATTACTTCCACTGCAATATTACAAACAAAATAAAAACCAAATTTCGTTGTCCAAATTCGTTTAATTATGGCCCAAATAAACTTGCAATGTCTAAAATACTTAATTTCCATGGTTCGGCTGCCGGGGTTATAGTCATAGATCATTGCATCCAAATATGTACATTCATTTGTAAAAGGACAAAATCATGGAAAAATGTTTATTTTTTCCATAAGATTCAAACACTAGTTTTCTATGTTCTCAGCTCTATGTCCTATTTTAGGCTCAGATCGTTGTGGAATATCTGTTCTCAAACAATAAGACTGTACACTTTCCCTTAGGAAAATGTATCCAATGACAATATACATGGAAATAAAATTACAATATAAATTATGTCATATCATATATTTGATAAAATATTCTCAAATCAGAAATTTTCATTTGATTTTTGCGAACCCTAGACCCAGACACCATAAATTATTTCATTTAGATCCAGGCTTTCCTGTTACGGTGAAAGATATAATAACAGAAACAACCTCATTTATCGAACTTAAGGAAGCATAATACTGCTTATAGCGTGAAGAAGCTTCCCTTGGCTACTGGAGGAACCTGTGCCTGCCATACAGCAATGTAACGCCAGGTACAGTGTTGTAAATGTGTACAACAGTTTATTGCCCCCCCCCCCCCCCACCCCCGATGCTTTCCCACATGTATGGCCAAATTATGAGTAATATCGAGTACAAGGATAACCATTACGATGGATGAGTTGTATTTATGGCCTTTGGCTTTCTCCCAGTATGACAAGGCTACGATAAAGCTACATCTTGGGAAGGCTTTAGAAAGCGAGTCGGGGGGTGGAGGGGGGTGGGGGGGTGGGGTGATGAAGTGTCATAGTTATGATAAATATAATAACGCTTCAGTCCGAAAATATTAGAAGGTTGAGAACTTTTACAATTTTACAATAGTTAAAACAAATTCTTTCTTAGAAGTCCAATGAATGTGTTTTCTATTTCAATAATAAACGTATAACGACCGGCCTATATGGTTCTGGGTGAAACGAACAGTCCACAAAATACACTCTATTAAATCTTAAATCTTTTCTATAGCAGTCAGCCTTATCATGTGTTTACTTGACACCAGACACCTCATTGAATAAATCGCCAAATAAAAATTGAATGTAAATCTATCGGTTGGTAAAGGAAGCGACGTCAATCTATCAACCTTTTCAACTCCAATATCTATGAACAAGGCAACTATTATCAGAGATTTATAATTTACCTCTAGAATTAAGAACATGGGCCACCAACGAAAGAAATTCCGACATGCATAGAGGTGCCGCACTAAATGAAAAAGCAAATTAACATAATTAATGAAAACTGTTCCACAATAATGATGAAGCCATTACTATTGATTATGGTATGTTAGTCAACGATCGGCACAATATAAAAATTATAGCGGACTGATAATAGTATATCAGACCGTTTTCTGTCTTTCTGGGTGTTTAGCAATATGCTGGCTATTTAGCAATACGCTTTTTGTGACAAGGGAAGATGCGTGAAGACCGCGGCTTCTTGATAATTGTGCAATGCCTTGCCAGCGCCTGACCATTAGGGAACATTCTTACAATTATGCCTATTTCACCCACATCAGTACGACAAGACACCATGGCAGGTATATATTCATTGGCAGTGTATATCCCAAGAGATTGGGCTATGATAATCACACAATCATAATCCACAACAAGGAATTTGGTGTTGACTAAACGAAATAGACTCCTCGCTCCTTACAGCCCCCAGCTGTTGTATGGGATATTATGTGCCCCCTGCCTTTGGCACATTTTATCACACAAACACCCAGCCTGCTGCTTACAGCCTAACAGTCGCTCATGACCTGTGTCTTTAGTAATTCTGTCTATCACTTTCTGAACAGTCAGTGTCCCTCTGGAAAGATCCACATGATAGACCTAGATATTACTAGAACATTCTAAACGTTACATGAACGTTGCTTGCATGCAACAGTATTATATGGGTCAAATCTTCAGAAAATGTACAATTCGCCTTCACTAATTCTCTCAAATAACCCCCATTTAAGACAGAAATGAGCTTCAAAAGGCAGTTTAAAACAGCAAAACAGATACTTTGAATCAACGTGACACCAAATATACTCATATATACCCGGTATTCTTCATTTTTCCGCATAATTTAGCAAGATTTCCTCAATTTGTACAGCTGCCAATTGTGCATTTTCCGAAAATCTTACCCATATACTTCACGTACCCATGTTCATTTCTCAGTCATCTACAATAAACCACAGAAACATCATCTACGACTTCTCAATTCTTCATGCCTATCATCAGGACAATGTTAAGGTGTGATGGAAGGAACACTGGAACACGTCAAGTTCATCGTGAGAAGTGATAATAACCAACTGATTTAATGATCTAGTCAAGTACAGATTATGTAATATCCCTGGTCTAGCATGAATAAGCAGACTTACACAGTACTGGGTAGCTAAGCATAATTAGCGATTTTAGTAATATGATAATATAATAAATGGGTGATAATTAATAATTAATATAAATATCATGAGGTTACAAAATGTTACGTAATGTTACATAACAACAATAAGAGACACAGTCAATGATCAGTCCAGTGACGAGAAACTCACCGCCCCCCCCCCCCATACCTTTTTTCCACCTCCCACTCGCCTCCCCACATTCCCCTACACCTTTCCATCCAGCATTCACTCACGGTTCCCAGAATGAGCACCTGAAGCGAGCCAATAGACCATGGCGAGTGGCTCCACACCTGCTGGCTGGCATAAACCGTATGGGTCAGATTTTCAGAAAATGTAGCATTAGCAGCTCAACACATTTAGGAAATTCTGCTAAACTAGACCGAAAAATGATGCATACCGCGTATATCTAAGTATATTTGGTATCGTATTGATTAAAAGTATCAGTTCTGTTATGTTAAACTGCATTTTGAATCTCATTTCTGTCTTAAATTGGGTTATTTGAAAGGATTGGTGAAGGTGAATTGTACATTTTCTGAAAATCTGACCCATATTCACAAACTTTCCCACTATTAAGCTTCCACCACCATCGCTTTGGCACCTGAGAAGACCTCATGCAAAATTCAGATGGCAAGCGGGTGGTAGTGGCAGTGGTGTATTACCAAAATAGAGCGAGTAGTACTACCAACAGAATCAGGTGACATGGTGGGAGAAGGTTCACGTGCCCCCACATGGGCGCTTTGAGTGCAAAACAGTTGGTTCTTAGTCCTGGATAATATCACTATTATAGAACATTTCCATGATATTGATTGCTATCCGCCCCCCCCCCCCCACACACACACTCCTTTCGGCGCCAATTCGTCTGAGTGTGGCTCAATTGTCATCTATATTAGGTTGATTGATAAATACTTGTTCTAGCATGGCTTAAGTTGAAAGAGTATATATACAGGAACACTAGACATAGAATGGAAAGGAGAAGGACAAAGTATTGTTAGTAGACATCTGTGTCATAAGGAAGCACAGAATGGTTTATTATGATAAGGAATCGAACTATTACAGATGTAGGATGGGGAGAAAAGGACGATAAAGGATAAGGATAGCGACGAATGGCTACTTGATCATTTGTATCATAGCACAACAAAACTGTCTTTCATTGACAAAATTGAAATATCAATACATCAAACAAAGGCACTCACTCGAGGAATAGAAATAAGCTAGAAATTTCTCTCCTTTAACATCTTACGGCAAACGCCCATTGCCTTCTGTGGACAAAGTGGTCATACTCTGCATTAGTTGGTATGGTGAAAGCACAGGGGAAATTATTGAGTCAGACAGTTTAACTTCAAATGTGATTCCGAAAAAAGGCTATTGTGACCGACAATCTTTAGATAACTGCCCTGGGCCATTTTAAATTCATTTTGTGGACTTTCCCCCAAAGATACTTGCACTGGTTCAGGTGGCGTATCGCTACTCAATGGTATACGTGTATGCGCGACGTATCTCACTCTAGATACGTTCTGTCAAATCAAATGCAAACCATTGTATCATTGAGTATAAGGTCATCATTAAGGTCAAGGTATAATGTGTACACACCAGTACACCAGATACAAGGTTGGTCCCCCACCCACACACCTATATAAACAGAGATTGCTGGATAGACACAAAACATAGTTCTGGGCATTGGTAACCAACGATTTTTTATTCTAAAGGCTATACCAATTTCTGTAGCCAATAATATCAGTAATAATATCACACTGTTTTGGTTGCCAATAGGGCAAGAACCAAGGGCAATGAAATATAACGATACAATATAATGAGATATCACAGTTGAAATATTCATGATAGCAGTTTAGTCAGACTGGATTGCTTCATTTCGCCCTTTTTGTCATTTGCTGATTTGATTATGTTGACAGAAGTTAGGCCCCATCTTTGCAATGCTGTCAGACAACGGGATGTTTGGTCGGTTGTTATGAAGAATTGCCAGAAACTGGCTGAGATTTAGGAATTTATTTGTCTTCAGAGAAAGTTCAATAATATTTTGTTACCAATTTTCTGCCATTCGAGTTCGGGATGGAAAGTTATTATAAAAGACGAAGACCTGCCTTCTCCCGTTCCCTCATTTTACTAGCAGTGAGAGGGTATTAAATTTCGCATATTCACAAAGCTCGTATTTTGATATACAGCTTGGATTACAGTTTTTATTACACTATCAGTGTTCAAATGTTTAAAAAATGCCCAATTTCTTCGATTTAAATGTGTATTTATCAGGTCATAGAGCCATTAGATATGAGAACATCCACCCAATATAAATTGTAACTCATTGTTTTAAACTTACCTAGAGCATTCTTTAAGGCGTATGCCAAATGTCAATGTTCAAATTCTATGGGAAGAGACAAAATCTCGCCTATTCTGCAGTATTGAAGGTGAATTACAAAATGTTCTGATTAATTTAAAAGATTAGGTTAAAAAGTGAAACATGATATCTTAATAAAATTGAGTGAAAGATAAGACTGCCTTTAAATTGAATTTTAAATTCTATTTTTGTACCGTCAGGCACGAGAAACAATTCATGAAAAAAGTCACAATATTCGACTAATAAAATGGAAGTCAGTCTATCAGTTGAAATGGTAATTTTAAACAATCTATAGCATTATCTATAGGTGTAGTTTGAACCTCAATTTAAATATTTAATCATATCTGATATATGACTATAGTAAACTCAAATTACACATGAATGTTTTGCTGACCCGACCGCCACACTTGTAATCGTTAGTATCATATTCCACCAGTCACAAATATATGTGCTTAATTCTAGGCTTCTCTTCTAATAGTTCAATAGGTAGGGAAAGTAGTGGTTTGGTCAGTTGGTTTCTTTAATTTCCTTAATTAAATCGATCCCCCCCAGAAGAAATCCTTTCCCCCCCAGCAGGACTATTCTGTAGGAGGACAAACATTGGAAGCAAACTGCTTCTTTGAAGAGATCCAACAAGCCCCTTAGATTGATTGATATCGAAGCCAACGATTCGTCGACAGGACTTCTGCGCAACTTCTCCCCTTCCAGCCAGTCTATTTGTGCCTTAGCCGTGTTTATTGAGCATTGATTTGACATGGGTCAGTCACTAAAATGTGTACTATTAGATTCTAATAATCTAAGATCTAAGATAATAGTGAAAATGGGATGAAGTGGGGAGCAAAAGTATATATATACATATCTATATATAAGAACATATAATTATATACCCTTGCTTGTCTACAGAGCTAGATATGCTCAATTATATCAAATAACTATTTTCTTTTGCACAGTCTTCTTGAATTTAGATTATTGTAAGACTCGCTGATAGTGCATTACCTTGTGGCCCCATTCAACACATAATTTGGAGATTCGTAGGAAAAAAGCATCTAAAGCACTATATCAGCAGAAATAAAGCCATCTTTTGTCCCGCCCTATGGTCTGATTAGAATCGGATTTAACCTCGTATTTTGAAAGTCACATCAGCTTATTATTGAATGTCAAGGATTGGATCTAATAAGATTGAAGGGAGAACTTCTGAGGACTATCATGAAGAAGAGTAATTTTACAAAGGTACACTACTGAGATGAAAGTATGATTAAAGGTTAGCGTGACTCTAGATTTTATCCTTGATGCTAAATTTCATTCGGATGAAAAGTTCCGTTGAACTTTAAAGGCCTATCAATTATAAACTGGAACATTAGAAGTCTTCCTAAAAAATTTAACAATTTGCGACAATGCCTAGAAATAGGTGTCGCTTGTTTAACTGAGACCTGGTTGAACTGTAATAATAGTTCGAATACCTTTGCCATAAATGATTATATACTAGTCAGGCAAGATAGAAAAGTGAGGGAAAAAGGTGGAGGCTTATGTATGTATATCAACAAAAATCATAACTATGACTGTGACATTTACTCACTCACACCTCGCTATAAGAAATAAGGATATCTTGCTTATGGCAGTTGTGCTGAAAATTAAACATACTACTCCCTATATCATTGTATCCATCTATAGACCCCCTGGAGGAAGGATTGATCCATTCCTGGAGCAAATAGAAGAAAGTCTGTCAACTTTAAATTCAAAACACCAACTAATTGTAACAGGTGACTTTAATATCGATTTACTCGAAAATAAAAGCCAGGCTATAAATTTGAAGGCGTCCATGGAACAATTCCTATTAAAAGAATACATCTCAACTCCCACTCGAACTACCTTGAGATCAGACTCAATAATTGACCACATGTATACAAGCTCCAGTAATGTTCAAACATCAGGAGTAATAGAAAACTCTTCCTCTGACCATTTTTCTACATACATGCTAATCAAAAAGAATAAGACAAGCTATGTAAATAATAAATATTATGCACGTAACATGAAGGGACTGGACCAGAGAATCCTTAATGAGATCCTTAGAAACCTAGGCTGGGAAAATTTTTACTTTTGCACAGATGCAAATATTTTATTGGAACATAATGCCTGAGGCTATGATGCGGTTATGAAAAAGTATCTTTAATCCTCACCTTGCTCTTTATTTCTAGCTTAATTTCAGACACCGTGGTCAAAATTATATATCTCGTTTAAAATAAATTGTTCAACAAATTGCTCAACAAGCAAACATTTCTAACCAGGCCCTTCATAACACCCTACACACGTTTAAGGACATTCATCCTATTCATCCCTTGCATGATAGATGAATCATCTATTCGAGTATTTTGATGTCAATTAAATCTCGTTGCATCAATCCCGCTGACATGTTATTGCTTCGGGAATTTCATGTTGCATGTGGGTCAGATTTTCAGAAAATTAACAATAGGCCACTGTACACATTAAGTAAATAAGGCTGCAATTTGGTCAATACTAGGTAAATTCGAGTATATTTGGCATTGTATTGATTCTAGCGATCTGTTTGGTTAGGTTGAACTGTATTTTGAACTTTATTTTCGTCTGAAATGAGGGTTGTTTGAGAACATTGGAGAAGATGAATTGTACATTTTCTGCAAATCTGACCCATGTAATCCATCCCCACGCAATGAGTTATTGCCTTAATTCCTAAGGGGAACATTTTAAAGTGACTTCTAATGTATGTGCATAATTTAGTCAAATTATCTGGGGGTTAGAGTTAAATCATGATCCCTGGAGTTAGAAGATTGTAGAAGTTAATCTAATGAAGGACGCACTCCTAAGGGAATTTATATTATGTAAGGAAAGCCATGGAATTCTAAACAAGGGGAGGTGTGAAAGAATTATGAACATCTCCTTAAAGTTAGATATAGATCTTCATTGAATTTAGATTGAGCTATTCAATTTAACATAAACCGATGACTTTAAATCCCTATTCAATCTTAGCATATTTATTTTGCGTGTGTACACGATCAGGGGCCCGTTGCTCCGTTTCTCGCTAACTATTTCCCCATTGAAAGTGTATGGGAAAATAGTTAGCGAGAAACGGAGCAACGAGCCCCAGGCTGACAGCTCAAATCAAAATTTTATGGAAATTTACAAATGGATTTTTGGGGTAAATATCTAAAAGGTTGAATTACAAATATTTCATCTGTTGTTCTCAGCATCTCTTGACCATATAGTTATTATTATTAGTATCATTCATAAATCAGTTTCTGATTTAATAGATAAGTAAATAGCATTGCCTTCCAAATACTAGCATTTCTGACATTCGTCATGTAGCCTATACCCCACATTTTCCTTAGTAAAGTACAGTAATATGTGCCTACAACCACTCTTTGGTCGCGTATATATAGAACGGAAAAGAAGGCTTACAAGGCCAGATCACAGCAGGAAATTAAAGATTTAAATAAAGTAGGAACCGAGGGAATTCGCGTGGCCGTTGACGAACGGAGCATGCAACAAGCAGTGGATTACGGTCCCGCGAGCAATCTATAGCCTTTATCAGTCCCAAACCTGATTCCCACCCAATCAACCCTAGAAACCCCTGTGTTTTACGTTGGCGGCGTTCTGACAAGCGCAGATGGGTCAGATTTTCAGAAAATGTACAATTCAACTTTGCCAATCTTCTCAAATAACCCAAATTTGAGACGAGAATAAAGTTTAAAATACAGTTCAACCTAACCAAACAGATTGCTAGAATCAATGCAATGCCGAATATACTCGAATTTACCTAGTATTGACCAAATTGCAGCCTAATTTTGAATAATTTGATTAATGTGTAGCTAGATTTTTGCCAATTGTACATTTTCTGAAAATCTGACCCAGATGTATCCCTGCACATGTCCAAGGGCAAAGTTGTATACTGTAAACGTATTTATTTTCGCGCAGATAAATTTTCGCGCACTATAAGTACTTGGACACCCTTTCCGCGCGGATTTAAATTCGCGCAGCAAGTAAGTCTCACACCTTGTTTATGCAATATTAATTGTATCTTTCGCGCAGGATTTATTTTCACGCACAACGGTGGGTGCGCGAAAATAGCGAAAATAAATACTGCGCGAACATTAATACGTTTACAGTAATGTGGTAGAAAAACGTCTGGAGCTCGTCTAGCAGTTTCGGTGGAGGGGAGGTGGGGAATAAGTTAGAGGGGGGGGGGGGGGTTAGCTATTAGGGTTAATTCTCATTGCATTTAAGATGTTTTATTCAGCTAAGACATTATATGACATAACATTATTCTCAGTCGAAGCTATAGGTCAGTTGATCGGGATAGAAACAAAAGTATACACAGATATTCATAACAAAATGATCACTGCTACAAGAATCAGCTATTAATTACTCTTTTGTAAAGCAAATACACAAGTATCGAGAAAAACAATACTTCCAATGTAACAACATGAAAAATGAGATAATAAGAAAATAAAATCATCGATCAGTATATTTATTGGTCTATGCCATTTAAGTTTTAGAGAAAAAGAAGACCATTGAGCCAGCCGATAAATTACGGGTTTGGACACATTCCAAGCCTCAACATAATAATTATGTGACTAGATTATCCAAGCCTGACTTATGATTCATTGTATCTGACCGAATCTAAAGATAGTTATCTGTTTCGGGTAATGTAACCTCACTTTTATCTCTATACTTTTCGTTATGTTCTGGAGTTGGTAACTTTTAATAATATGTTTCTTCGTAGCCATGGAAGATGTGTTTATGAAGAATAACATGAATAATTCGCCTTAAAATATTCACAAATATCTCGCACATAGATGAGAAAATGATACAACATTCTCACGGTTTTAAGGTACATGTTATATTAATATCGCAATGTATATATAACCCGAATCCGAAATAGCTTCACAGAATCTATGAAATAATTACCCCCCCACACCCCCACACACTTAGAAATAACTGCACGATAAGCCTTATTAATTCTCTTCGATTAATTCCTCCCCATAGATGACAGTTAAATAATGAGGATCTCTTCTGGTTTTAGGGGAGATGTATAGAGCATTGAACCCCTCCCTGTAATAAGAACCTCTCCTGCCGGAGCAGAAAAAGAAATATCCTCCTGGAACTGGCTATTGTTTCCCGAGTGAACCTCGAGGGAGGCAGGCATGAGTTAGCTGTCGGATATTAACAAAGCAATCAGCCAGTGAGCAGCCTGCACCTGCTCCTCCCTGGGACCCAGAGTCCAACTTCTTGGTGGAATACTACATCTATTGATTACAATTTATCACCATTATGCACCAATTTCCCCTGTGAGCAGTTGTGGATGCAGAGGTATACAGGGGGTGTAACAGCTACCCCCCCCCCCCGCAGCTCTTTTTACAGTTGTCAACTGTTCGCCATTTTCAACCTGATAAACCTATATTAATGAGTGTATTTATATATGAGTGAAATCGCCAGAAAATGTACAATTCACCTTCACCAATCGTTTCAAATAACCCAAATTTAAGAAAAGAATGAGGTTCACAATTCAGTTCAACACAACCAATCAGATTGTTTGAATCAAGGCAATATCAAATATACGCAGATATACCTAGTATTGGCCATTCTCCAGTCTAATCTAGCATAATTGACTAAATGTGTAGATCTGCCGATTGTACATTTGCTGAGGATCTGACCCATATACACTGTGTGAGGGGTATTTATATTGATCATAGAAGCGTCCCGTCAAAATAGTTGACCATCGTATACATGTGTTTTGTTCAATTCAATTCAAGGATTCTTTTATTGCTGAAGATGTTATACAGTAGGGTTGTCCAACTATCTAAGTAAACCATTGTTTAGTTAGGTCTTCCATTGGGTGCCCGAATTCTTGTTTGATCTTTACTTTTTGTGACAGTTTGACTATTACTACAATGATATGACTACAATATAATAAATGTGAGTTTACTTTTAGCTATAATGGTTTGACTAGGAGTGACTATGACTAGTTCTAATTTAATGAGATGGTTATGAGATCTTAATGAGTATACATGGTTGAAATGGTTAATAGGTGTATAGTGGTATACAGTATATGTTCATTCATGAGGCAGTAATTAAGGTACATTGGTATACGCATATGCAGTTATATGTAGGTTCACTCATGAGGCAAAGTTTAAGGCACATTGGCACGTGTGGTGGTTACACGGCAGTTATCATAGCGTTGTAATATACATGTGTGGTAGGTACATGGTACTTAAGACAGTGGTATAGATTTACTCAGTAATTTTTTATGGGGCATAGTTGAGGTATATTGGTGCAGAGGTACATGTCATGTGTAGGCATTTTGATCATGTTTGTACAGGGTAGTGGTTACTAAGGAGAGGTAATAAAGGTTCGGGCACTAGAGCAAGTTACCCTGAGTTATACAGGAATAGATCGGGTACAGTCACGGTTGGGTAAAGGGGTAAAGGATCCTTTCTGTGTATTTCTTGAAAGCAGTTTTGTCTTCGATTTTATGAGCATCCGTATGGAGCTCATTCCACCTTTTTTGGCATTTGTATATCATTGAGTTATTGATTTTAGATAATTTTGAGTTAATGACTATTAGGTTTTTTCTGCCCTCGGCATGACTCCTGGTGGGTAACTTTCTGCCATCCAGGTTTTCTTGCCTTTGGGCTAAATAAAATGATATGTCTAGTATGTGTTTATCTCTTCGAGCTTGAAGGGGCCAGATGTTTAGGGTTTTATGTTCTTGGTCAACGTTTTCGAATTTTGTTTTGTTGAAGATAATTCTTAGTGCTCTGTTCTGTTGGGCTTGTAATTTTTGTAGAAGGGATTGTGGGACCGAATCATAAATGAAATCACAGAAGTCGAAGTTGGGGAGGATAGCCATTTTGTTGAGTCGATGGTCACCACCATAACCCCACCGGCAAAGTTTCTGGATCTAATACTTCTGTCTAAAATATTGTAATTCACGATACCAATATCTATGAGGAATAACACTAGCTGTACCCATTCAAGCGCGTACATATAATTACACATAGTAGCAAGGTTGATTGTTTAGCTAAGTTCGACACATAAGATAAAAACCTTCAATACGGGTTGTCTCATATGGCATAAAAGGCCAATATATACACAACAAAGTTTCTGGCATTTTGAGATGTAATGGCATGTGTCGAATGGTTACAGCCATTATTTGCACACTTTCTAAAAACAAAGAGGAACGAAAGGAGTTCTAGCCTAACAATGAATACTGCCATGTTTATCATTTGACCGCATAATTCTTCACGAACTCTATACTCAACTCTATTGTCCTGACATCCAACTTTATGTAAACACAGCATCATACATATATTGATGAATATTGAACTATCCTGATCATTATAGCTTATCACGCAAGGCGCAAGGCTATTTTTGAAATCTCCATTCGCAAGGACATTCACCTTTCAAATAATGAGTTTCAAAATCCATTTCAACTCGGCGCTAACCAGAAATAGAGCGAAATATAGAGAGGTAATGTGGACGTATATCTACAAATTAGAATCATTGGGACGTTACAATGGCCTAACTCCCATTGGGTTCAACGGCTAGTAAACTTTTCGACACAAGCAATCTAAACGTTCAGACACCAAGTCCCAGAAGTAATTACTTTTCGCCAAACCTTTCTGGTTTAAAAATCGAGGCTTGAGTACAAACCATTTTCCAATTTACCTGGTTCATGTCCACGGCCCTTTTTGGGTTTGTTTAATTAAAATTGCTTTTTGTTTTATTCGTGTTTACACGTATTCATGTCGGTCTTAAAGGACGAGAATGTGTCCTATATCGAAGACATCGAAGATTAATTCGACCAAAATGTGTTAGGATAGTTTAGTGTACTTGGACATCGACCCACCACAGCAAATATTGCCAATAACACTACAGATCACTATAAGTATATAAGAGTACAATTTAGTATCATTGCACCTTATTTTCTCTTTCTTCTTTATTTGCTGATGGTCGAACCACCCTATATACATCCGTTTAATAAAAGAGAATTAAGTTCTTAAATGTGACTGTCTAAGTATACTTCATATGATTCCCAAACCAGTAAACTAATTACATCTTGAAAGTTGTATAGAACGATAGATCTCTTGGTTTATGTTTCAACATTTCTGTTTCAACTTTTCTGTTAACATAAGCGCACCCATGCATGTGAAGGCATCATGGCGTAATCAGGCACAGTAACCAATTACTTTATGTCTCGGCGTCTTTCAAACACCAGTGAAATACTGCAAATATTAGTGTTTTTGAAATGAAACGAAACCCAGATACATGTACTTTGAAATAAAAAATATAATAATATAAAACCTGATTCGTCATTTGTGAGACTCAGTTCAATCAATGTGGTATCATTTCATCAATCATTCATATACCCACATTCGATCTAGCTAGCCTTACCCCTTGAAGGCTACGGACCAAAAATATCAGTCAGTCCCAAAGGGTAACATCGATTGGACCGCGTCCCTGCCCTATAGGAGGACAATGTATTTATAACAATTTTCTCCGGCACGATCAAACGTATCCATAAAAAGATGTTATGTCGCAATGTAATACACAGGGTCGCTTATGGATCAAGATCGGCGGAAACTAGTCGACTCTACCCTCAGAAAAATCATGTAGGAAATCCTTTTGGACCTCGATGATTAATCACGGAGCCACTTTGTCTGTGGGATCGAACCCTATTAGAAGACTCTTTTTGACTAGACAGAAATCCTCCACTTGTCTATATCCTGTCAGTTGTAATGGCGGCAGGTTTCATAGAATGAGTCAATTAATTTCTGCTCATGGCGGAAGTGTACATCCTGACAAATGACAATGAATGATTTGGGGGACAAATCGAGAAATGCCTTTCAAGCTGGAGCTAAAAACATATATATATGTAAGTGAAGCTGGAGGGACCTCAACATACAGTTAAAGCCCTCCTTTCCAGACCATTCAAAGGTATAGAGTGAAGAAGGGAATTCCTCACCAGTGTTGGTAAGTTTGAGTCATTGGGCAAGGGCACGAGCTCCATAGGCCGTCCACTCATAAATTTGACCACAGAGCGCTTGTCAATTTTTCCGGGATATTTGCATTGCATTCAATGGCCAGCCCCAAACCAAAGGCCATCGTATATGATTACACTTCATCAGTTACCTCCATTAATCATGACCACGTCTTAGGGACATTCCAGAGTGGGAGAGAGAGAGCCATGCTGGGCATGTAGGTGGGAAGGGATCAGCAGGATCATGCCTTTCGCTATCTCTGATACCCCAGAGTGATATATCTAGAGGCATATTATAAATAAGGCAATCGAGCACATTCCTTCCTAGATGTCGGAGATTTCCTTCTTTCTCTATAGACAGAGAGACGAGAGATATTTCTGTCAGCGATAGACACAGGAATCAGGTTAACCATCAAACCACATTCCAATCAGAGGCGTCTTAGCTTCCATACACAATTCTAAAAGAACATTTGAAATCTTGGCAATTGGTATTATAATATAATACCAATTGTCAAGATTTCAAATGTTTAGGATGACGTTAAAGGTTTATAAACAGCACTAGTCTGTAGGAATTACTTTATAATTTCGATTGATACCATAACCAAGTTTGTTATTTACTTTGTGGATTTTCCTGTTTTGTTTTGTGAATTCCAATTATGCATGTTTAGTCAGGCGCCACACAGAGGAAGATCTAGGGGCGTCCACATAGGTCAGCTTTATTATCGTATGACTAGATTCAACTTTGATGTACGAGCTCCTCGTCATGTGAGTCACTTGCAGTGAGTCCACTGTAGCAACTTCTATTATTACTGGTTGCAGCGCAAGTTGAGTTACTCTCCAGTAAACCTTATATTTACAGTAAGAAACACAGCAGGCATAACAAGAGATTTCTTTGTCGATATTGTCCGTGCTAATTTAAGCAGCAGCCAATCAGAAAAGTTAGCGAAGAAAGCTTCTCAATCCCAGGCGACCACACGCAGTAAATTCCAACCAATCAGCAAAGCGACCTGTTTAGCTATACATTGTGGAAAGAATACCAA
Source organism: Sthenelais limicola (assembly GCA_942159475.1). Taxonomy (NCBI): domain Eukaryota; kingdom Metazoa; phylum Annelida; class Polychaeta; order Phyllodocida; family Sigalionidae; genus Sthenelais; species Sthenelais limicola. Next base: position 27,501,571 of record OW804094.1, on the reverse strand, counting down.
CGAAATGAAGGTATCAATCATCGCATACTTTTGTAAGTGCGAGGGCCAAAGCCTATTCTAAGAATATGAGAAACCTAAGCTTCCTCCGACCCCGGAGAATTGTTTTGTGTCAACGGTAGCGGCCTACGGCTTTGGTCGTTTGATACCAGCCTGGGGCAAATCGAACCGAGGGTCATTGCATATACAATTAAATAAAGAGGGAATGGCTGCAACCCAACGCTATAGGACGTATTGTTCACAGAAGCCTTATTGGTATTTAACATAGTACTTATACATAATTTTCACATTGTGACAATCATCATTGCATCCATTACTTCTCTGTATACATACTTACATACATACATACTTACATACATACATACATACATACATGTATGTACAATTCTATGTAAAGAATTAACACATTAGCAGTGTGTGCTAACATGGCAAAGTATCCTTTATATATATGTGTGACATCACACTTTGAGGATAGACGTTTGCATTTATATGTGAAGTTGGTAGCAGAATGACAGCCTAAATAACCAACATGACTGTGTGTAAAGTATAAAAGTGTACCAAATGTATTATAGTAATTGTTTTCAATAAACATGGAGAAATCCGAAAGATGTACCTGTTTATAGATGAAATAAAAACGTATTCAAATCAAATCAAAAATAACATTTGAATATTTGAAATTGTTCTTTTATGCCACCTTGCAACGATATCACCCCGGAAATATTTTGAAACATAGATGTCTCCGTTTGTTCCCTTGGAGTTTTGAATAACTTCATCTGTTAATAGATAATTGTCATTTGAGACGGACTGTTCCTTTGAAGTTGTAGGAAGGCTTCTTGGCATGTTAAATTGCATATTCGACAAAACGTCTCTGGCAGGTCGAATGACTGTAATTCAATGATTTAGCGACAGTGCGACAGAATACTGAATGCTGTCCTGTTGAGCAGAGAGGTTAATCTTTAAATTAGTATGGCGTATGAGTTGAAAGTCAAAGTTATTTCATTGCGTTTCCTGATAAGTATCAGTTACCAGACAGTCTATCGAATTGAATTGAAGTATTCCTTTTTTGCTGAGATCGTATACAAATGGGTCGCCAACATCTAAAATTGATTCAGGTCTCAGTTTGGTTGCTCCATCAGAAATCCGATCATATAGAAATGCCAGCAACGATGTGTAGCTATAGGATCGTTGATGCCAGCAAGATTATCAAATTTGATAAAAGTTACTTTAATTCACCTTGTTCTGACCTGTGTATGTATGCTTTTATAAGTGAGTGAACAATGTTTTTTATTGCTGAGGGTGTTCTGTTATCTCATTGATTAATGATCTATAGGTTACCCTCATAGGTTACCGTCATTTTCTTTGATACTCTGGGTACAGAATCTTGCTTTCTTTATAATATAATTTCGCATTTAAGAATATTCGATACATTAATTAGATAGACATAGGTTATCCTAGAAATGACAGAAAGGAGAGCTTTAGTGAAACATGAATGTATCCCTCACAGTATAACACGTAAAGTGACATATATATTAAAGTTAAGAGTCACTTTTATGAGGATCAGAACGTTCAGTTACACAAATACATCGATGTAAGGTTTTGAATTATTTAGGGATAATAATTAAAATGTCAGCAGTTAGCAGCAGATTGACAGTTTATTTGACATGTTGTATCAAACCAAACCCCGGTGAACGACCCTGATGTGTCGGTGGAGTCATGTGACATCAGGAGCGAATCTCATTGGTTCGTCCAAAAAGGAACCAACCAGAGAGAAGGCCCCGCCCCAGCGCCGTTATATTTACTCATATGAAGTTTCTTTCACAAATTAAATCCTATGCTAGGTTTTGTAATATTTATTGATGGTAATTTAAATGAGGTCTGGTCATATTTCAAGTCCATTACCTTTCCTGCGATCGTTTACATCATTTATAATCAGAGCAAGTGGGAAGCAATAATACCTAACCTGAAGTTGATTACATGTATGTCTGGAGAGTATTTACGTTATGAATGCCATATCAGGGAGATTTAGCAACCACAATGCACCAACACAACACCAACGCATCCACGAACTATTTGTACATTATTACCGTTGTTGGGATATCTTGAGAGGCCTGCATTGCAGATGCCCTCGGCCTAGCGCCTCTCGAGATATCCCCACAGCGGTAGTAACATTTGTACAAATAGTTAGTGGATGCGTTAGCGTTGTGTTGGTGCGTTGTGGTTGCTAGATCTCCCTATTAACACCTATTGTTCCGCCCAGGCCATTAATTTATATTTACACCAGTAGTTTCAATGTGTACCATTAACCCTATATTGATCACAGTTCAAAGTTGATCGTATACACCCGGTGTGTATAATTTCGAGGAAACTATGGTAGATATCTTTCCGATCCGATGAACCAAAGAACTCAAAGGACACATTTAGCAAATATTTATACGTTTGGCTATGTTGTTGCACTGCTTATATTATCACCTTTACTTTTGTACACATGTATGACCTTTGATTGTAATTGATCGCAATGCTTATGTATGAAACCTTTCATTCTAATAAAGTATGCTTAAATGACATTTTATTACCCTGAGTATTTCTTCTTAACTGTACATAGTATGGGAAATAGAATAGAGACATAAAGATGTATAAAGATAGAATCACGAATCGGACATTTTATTGACTCAGTCTTGCATTAAACAAATGGAAATTCGAGCGACCAAAGGAAAACACCCCGCAGTATCCACAAGCTGGAATAGGACCCACATATTAAACATTAAGTTAAACATTGAAAATAAATAAATAATGGGATTCAGATGTCATTCAAATACGAGGTGAGTCCTTGCGTTGAACATTCTTGGAGTTATTAACCACTTTAAAAAAGACTGATTAATAACTCTATTTCGAACCTGCTGTTGCACTGTTGGTGCATAAGCAGCAGAACGTGACTTCAATAGAGGAGTTGCATGTGTCCCTGCGCATGTCTGTTACAGTGCATCCTGGATGGATTCTGATGAAATGTGACATACAAATATTTGGCAACATTTTTATCGAAAATTGCAAGAATGTTTTCATCAATTTCATAGCTTTTATAAATCATCTATGAAAACCAAATGCATAATGGGAAATATGGAGGCTTGTGCTATGGAAATATGTATGACACATGGATATTGACATTATATCATTGATAAGTAATCCATGCTTAACATGGCATGTTTTCCACAAATCTTACTGTACCATTAGTCACATAATTCCATGCGAATCAAGATTCAAAATGGCGGCTATGCAAATATCCTATTGTGCATAATATGCACCAAACAGTGCACCAACAGCTCCCCCAATGTCTGTCCTTAATCCTGGAATAGCACGCCTGAGTGTGTACGTCTATCCGTGGCTATCCTGAAATATGTGGTATGTCGGCTTTGAGGTAAAGAACAGGGAGCTAGTGGAAGAAAAAATCAGCCACGCCCAACTATCAGAAAGACTGTAAAGACAGTAAATAGTTTGTACGCTGTAACGTTAACTTCGTGGTTTATCTTGTGTTAAAGGAATCAATGACTAAGGCCAGACATTTCTATGACACAAAATACTTGGAAAATACTCAATACAAAGTATTTGGATCGTTACTGGAATGTATTGGCTGATTCTTTATTCATCTGTTATGTTTCTTGAGTGTATAATGGTGTATGGTAGGATGGTTCACATGAAGTGTACGTGTGTAAGTTGCAGGTGTTAATTTAAGCTGTGCTCTCAGTTAACATCGATTAAATAAACTTTCTATTTTTTGTTCCGTTCTTTCACAAGTCATTTGACCAAACTTTTGGAGCATTTTTCCCAATTGTTTTCTCTACCGGGCTTCATAAAAGACCCGCTGAAGTCCTTTCCTGAAGTGCCTTCAACTATTATCGCTCACCAGCCGTTTTCTCTCGGCCAATTCTACTCCCACTTCTTGTATGAACAATTATAACAGTAGCAAAACATGGATACATTCAGTCATTCATGTTTAGACATAGGTAGAATAGATATGTCGATATACGTGAGCTGCTAGATCCAGATCACATGACTCGTCACATGACAGTCGTAACCAGACCGTAGGAAATTCAATATATATATAAGTCATAATATGAGTAACTTTGATATCTGCCAAAGTGTTGAATTACATGTTATGATGCCTTCACTTTTATATATAGATTTTGCTTTCAATAGCTTAATCAAGTCAATAAAATTATTTAAAAAGAAATGTAATTAATTAATGGTATGTTGGCATTAAATAATTGATAACTGCGGTATACCTACGTTTTTGTATTGAAGTCCTCGCAGTTTCATTTGATAAATATAGGAGGTACCACATGACCACAATCGTGCGAACGGTTGCGCATATTTGATATAATAATCACAAAGAAAATGAATATAACTCGATAATGGGACATTCTCTCTGTTTTCCCACAGTACAAACAAAATTCAAATATCATAAGTATTTCATGAGTAAGGCCTTTGCGAAATATATAATGTTTTGGGGATCATAGGCCTACTGATTGGGGGATCTTACTCATAGTATGTGAGGAATTGAACTTGGTCTTTCCTCACGAAAATTGTTAATGCTAGAAAGACTAATGAGCTAGGATTTATCAATGTATCATTAGTGTCGTTCCACGCAATGGATAACAGCAGTGGAAGAATAGCAAGAGGTATCTCCGAGTCGCACTCCTGAATATATGGGTAAACAGTATACGTTGTTACATGTTTGCCGACTATGTTTAGAAGAGGTATATCAATATTAGTATACACTAGATGACTTTTGGAACGGCATAGACTACATTTGGATATTACCTACATGAGATATGAATACTAATGGAACCTGAATGAGATTGGGTTTGATTTAATTCACATTTGGATGGCTATGGTCCTCCGAATTCGGACGCTCATCAGTTCTTTTATGGAATGACGTCATTGACTCCGAAAAATAATAACAAATATCTGTAGTCCGAGTTTCCTGTATTCATATAAGAACGTATGGTCCTCGGTTTTCACCCATTACTGATTTCATATTTCAAAACGATATGCTGGAAGGAAAGGGCAAGTGCATTAAGGATTTTTCATATGGAAATAAATTTTACCCGGAAGTTTAAATTGTTCTCCGAACTTTACAGCTAGAATTCGGGCGATTTAAGTGCACTATGCAGACAGAACCTATCAATCGAAATAATAGATTTAATCTTTAAAAGATTTTTATATTGGAGACGCCACCTGATACAGCAATTAGCTGATGGATTCAGTTGGAACCCTTCCAAATACCGATGACGATGACCTCCCCCACGCGTAACTAATCGTTAATATATTGATTTCCTTGCCTTGCTAATCTTTCCCAATTATCCATTTCCTTGAACATTCATTATTTTGTCCACCGCTTGTCTACATCATTCAGGTATCTGCGAGCAAAAACCTATCTTCCCCTTCACTGCACAAAGGAGTGCGCGACAGGCATGCAAATTGTCAGACAATACCGTAAGCAATCTGAAAGAAGCACGAATGCGTCACGCGATATGGGTCCGAGCACACACATGTGTACAGTAATGATGTCCGATCTAATTAGGAAGTAAAAGGTATTGATTCAATAGGTTGACACAATCCCTATAGCTGTGTTTTCCGGTTTCTATAGCAAAATCACTGAAACAATATGAATACACCGCGGTGTCCTTAGACTAATTCTGAGAAGAAAGACATTGTGCTGTGATCACAATTGTACATAATTACCATGGCGACATGTATTTATATATTAGATATGTATATATATATTATCTAATAGCCTTGAACAAGGTAATGAGCCGTTATCAGTAGTAAAGGGAAATTTGAGATAATATCATGTCAATGATTGCTTTCAACTTTCCAGATGCCATAATGGCATAATGAAACTTCCATGATTCAAGTATTATACCTATAATAGCTGGTTAGACACATCATAATACTATCATTCTTGTCTTGGTTAAATACACAATCATACAAAATCTGTACGTAACACCAATGCTGCGTTGTGCAAACTCATCGGGAAATATCTTCGATTTATCGCATCTGTCTAAATCCAAAGGTTTCAGTAAAACCCCATGCAGCAACCTTCCGATTAAGCCATCAAATAATGCTTAAGGATAGCCCAGTCATTCTCTAAGCAAACGATTATGTGGCATTCATATATCCATCATATCCTTATACATAATGTAGCAGCGATTAACCTTGTATAAATAAAAGATAATTTATATATAACAAGACACGTACATTCTCTACATTTCGGAGTAGTGACGAATTATTTGAATACCTTTGGTGTAATCTTAAGACACAGACCCTTTTTCCCAGGATGCATTTTCACAGGAGATTTGTCCATACACTTGTGTTTTAAGGGCCTAGTCCACTAAACCGATTCTCAGGCGATTTAGCGCCGCACAGGACTATTTTGCACTAAGTTCTGTGGGAATCGCATAAGAATCGGCTTAGTGGACTAGGCCCTTTATTGTGTACATATCAGGGTGGCTTGACCCGCTGACGCCTACAGGAATGACAAAAGTAGCGAGGCCCCGGAACATAACCTTCGAAGGAGCTATCAATAATACCAATGACATCTCGATCGATGTGCAGAATATATATTTCATCTACTAACGATGAATCGCGAGGCTAGGTACTATATTGTTGAGGGGAGGTTGTCATGACTAATGCATATAACTAATGGGAGGGGGGTGGGGGAGGCAGTCAAGCTGGTATGTTTCTTGTGTATGGTGGGCAGCTGGTAGTGCAATATCTGAGCGCCATATATCACGAGTTATGATTTGTGCTCGGGCCGAATCTTATAGCCTTAACATGTGACAAAACTGGATACCACGCTGCGTATTCCACTAGGGAAATCCCACTAGGCAGGACATTACTGTTGTTAACCATGCATCCTACTTTGCATTGAGGGGAAGCTTTGTTTGATGATTAAATGTATACGGTAAACACTTTGTCATCGTTGGTTTGTTTTCCTTACTGGACCTGCATATAACATTGCAGTGTGGTGATACGTTATAATCCTTTTGATAAATATGGTCTGGCCGCTATGTGACTATAATGGGCATATTATAGATATATTTCAAACTTCAGAATATCATCAAAAAGACAACTTAAAATACATCGGAATATGTGGTAACTTAGTGTATGAAACACACATACTTTAATGTAAATCGATCCTTTTGTTTCTATCTTCAGTAGAGGTTTTCTACTTTTAGAATACATAGGTATTTGAAGGACGACAAGGACGCCACACAGACACTCAAACAATACTTTATTATACACAGGCATAATAAAGGCAATTGGATGTTCATCTTGTTACCTGTATATATACATATTCATTTAAATTGCATCCAGGCACTTTGCCATTTTGCTGTCTGACTAGATGTATTTTAGAGACACAGGCCATCGCCATTTATTGAAGTTAGCAGACTTCAATGAATTAACTCGACGGTGATGAATATGAAGATTACACGGTAGATATTCCACCTTTGCCTTGGTACCACAACCTTCATCTCTTGTTTTGATCTCTTCATCAACCTATATCTGTCCTTGTTTATAAAGGGAAAGCTAATATATAAATAAAAATAACTATAATGCACTTACCAGTGTCGACTAAATGGCAGTATATATGTGTTTTACCTGCAGCCAGACATTTCATTAGTACTTACCTCGCTTACTATAAATACTTCAGTCTGGTATTATGCTGGCAACGAAAAATATTGTGATAGATAAATGCCCGTCAGCATGCATAGAATTGTGTCGGGATGGCATTATAGCATGATATTGTACCGAGTTGTATGAAATTGGTCTTCCAATGTAAAGAATTAGCATCAATCTTAGAACCAGCAAACTTACTAGCCATGCGAATACTACTGAACAATAAAATACACCCCAGGAACTTGAAAGTAATTGGAATGGCATCGAGTGGCACTGTAACTATTATGAATGTAATTTTGAAGCCAAGGATATGATTGCTTTTGTCAATTGCATGAGTAATCAAGGCACAACACATAAAGGAGGGAACAAATGCGTTGTTCCGGTGCCAACCTACTACAACCCCATAATAAGCAATAGGTCATTTGAATTGACGCCAATATCAATCACAGTTGTCTCTGATACAAGGAAACTATACTATTTCCTCTTAAATAGAGGATAAATAATCCTACTTTTTTTGTGATAGTATGTCATACTCGGTTCCAAAGCCAACCATCTGCTCTTTCCTATCACGTTCATCAGTTTATTATTTAAGTGTATACTATGAAGAAAACATTCCAGTTGTATAGCTGTTTTAAGAGAAATCAATGAGATTATTAACAGAAACTGCAAACGATGCCATATTCCATCACGTCAGGCTTGTGCAGTGGTTAATGCATCCCCACGCCTATTTCCATAACCAAGAATGGCACTGTTGTGTTATCCCAGATGGAAAATCAACTGCATTGTTGTTGTGCACAGGGTGTGGTGGGAAAGCGCTAATTCAATATGGGACACAACAACAGCACACACATATATATATATGTATGGTATTCAGAAACAGAATGAATCCTTTACGAATATCATTCATTTCCGCAGAAATGGTTCACAGATTGGTGCCATAGGGGAGAGCGGGGACGGGCAGAACTCCAACTATTACTAGTAGGACTGTATAGTGTTCTCAAGGATATATATGATTATGTATGAAGGACATCGCTTTTGGTACGCCTGGGCTAATCCTATATTAATTTGATATGGCCTTCCGGAAAACTGCCGCCGGAAAAGATCATTAATTCCAGTAAACTATCAACCAAGAGGTCTTCTACCAAGAATATTAGAATCGCCGGGAATATTAGCAATTATAACAACACCTGCCATTACCGTTTAACTATGCTACCTAGAAGCCTTTGTTAACCGATCTGAGGATTTGTTAGTATTCATAATTCAATAATAGAATTAGAGAAGGAAAGGAAATCGAGAAAGTTAACATTAATGTAGCCAATATAGTTAATTAGATATGTTTGGGCAAAATAAAGAATATTTTTGAAAATGTGCCCAACAATTACAACTGTTTACTTAGTCCTATCGTGATAACATTAAAACTTTTAGTTTTTTTTTGTAAACTTTTAGTTTTTAGTACATTTAGCCGGCCCACCACCTGTTGCGTTACGAAACTCACGTATGAGTTGGTAGAATTAATAGTAAATAGGGGACAGGATGAACACTCAGTTGACTAGTTTTAGACACACACACTGAATAAGAATGTTTAGCCTGATCCACTTCCACCTATCCCTCTTAAGCAAAACTGGGTCAAAGGTGACGTCAGGTGGATTTCACCCTAGTGCGCATGTCATCTCTGTAAATGCCAAGTGAATTACCCATTATTTTGGTCTGCCAGTCTGAAATAAAATGGCCACCTATTTTCGAAAATATCAATAAACTATGGACAACATAGGTTCCACATCACCAGGGATAGGTTTCCGACTTATAACAATACATACTTCTTGAGTAGGAATTCTGCTAGACACAAATTAAATCCAGTACACTGTGAAAGCTTTCATTGAAGGACGGTTTTCGAGACTTCAAAAAAGCTGAAAAGCTGAGATATAGTGCGCCTAATTGTTAATTTCATGGTGGCTGAATTGTAGTTCTCCCTAACAATACCGGAGCGGAGACGTAAAAGAAAGTTGTTAAACGACTGAGAAAAAGATTGGCCTTTTCCAAACCTCTTATGTATTGTATTGCTCGCCTCATAGATCTACTCCTTTCAGCCAATGGGAAGTCATCTGAGTATTATGTTTCATTTCATGACATCTAATAAGATTATCTTTAAATTTCACATAGATGTTTACTCCTTTGGGATGTCTCATGCAAAGCCAGACTCAATGTGGAGAAAAATGTGAGGATTAGCTTTAAATCACAATCACAATCACCAAATACATTTTGTCCTTTTTCTTTTTTGTCCAACGCTCTGTCGATTCATCTTGACTTTCCCTTCAACTTTCCCTGAAGCAATTCAATCCTAAGAATTGAATGGGCTGTCCATGAAGGTCCTTTGCAAAGTCATCGATTTTAGTGAAGAAAGCGGCAAGCGTGAAAATTGCAAAATATTTGCTAAGAGAGATGCAAAAAATTAGACTAATGGCACACAGTCAAACATTACATAAGTTGGCTGACCTTTTCAAAGGCTTGGGTGGAAACTCAAGCGACCAATTTCCACATGGAAAAACCTAACAGCGATTTAGGCGAGGCTTCTAAATCTCCGCGCCCTTACTTAATGGCCTTTTCCCTAGGGACGGAGAGAGTCATTGTCAGGAATGTTTAAGAAAACGTATTTCTCAAGTGGTTGAGCAATCCACACTTTCAAGTGGCCAACTCTCGCTAGGAAGAAGAGACATGGGAGTTTTAAGATGGTCCAGGTCAGCAAAGTATGTACAATAGGGTTCGTTCTAAACAATTGCACATCTTTCGCGATATCTACTCAATTAGTAAAATCTTGGAACTATTACAGCATATTTTATTATGATGTAAAGAGTGGATACGCCCTAAGAAAAGAAAAATTTCGGCCTCTTTTGAATCACAATTTCCACAATATTTCTGGCTGTTAAAAACCGATTGGGCATGTTTTCTTTTAGGATTCAGCCATACATATACATACACACAGACTGAGTAATAAAGAAGGGGAAAGATACCCGAGGCCAAAGTCAGTCTACATAGCACTCTGGTAATGCAAGGCATGTCGAGGGAGGAAGTAGTAGTACAAGGAAAGTGGCAAAGGGAGCAGGCAAATTAGTTAATGGCTGCATTTGGTATGCTTGGCCCGCCATGAAATGTAACTGGTCATTAGTGATTCTTTATTCACGTAATCCCATTAGAGAGAGGGACTGTATTCATTAAGATCAACTGAGATGGGGATTTGGTGTTGGACAATTATTGATATAAGGCAGAGGTAGTGAGGTGGATGTGGCCACTAATATGAAGTGATAATGGTGTTATTATTCATCATTTCATGCCTGAGTTGGGACAGCCCAACCAGGAGATCGATTCCTATAACTTACTTGCCACGAAAGACATTTCTTTCTTTTCTTTAATGCGACAAGTAGTCGATATATCGACATACCGGATCCTTTTACCGTCCATAAGAACAAGGATCAGCATAATGTCCATGGTGCTTCTCCATTCGCTTTGAGGTTCATAGATTTTATATGATTTTATTATATTCATCCTGCAGAAGTTACAAAAGATGGAAGTTACAAAAGATGGAATAACTAATTGTGCCAATTATCCTTTAGGCCTCCTAGAATTACAGAATATTCAAATCTGCTTTTCGGCTTAATATATATCCTTTCTTGAACTCTTTCTTGAATCTCTGATCCTTTTTATAAAGAATCTTTTATTGATATAAGCCAGGGCCTCTCCTGCTAAAGCCTGGAAAAGCAATCTTCCTTGAATCTAATGCGTATATGAAACATTTAGACGTAGCAACTATATGTCAGGTGTTTTAGGAAAATGAGTCACAAGTCGCGAAATTTGATTTTGAGATCATATCTGAAAAGATGAGATCAAGCCGATTTTAATGATAGTAAACAGTAGGACATAGATAAAATGTATTTCTATATCTAAAGTTTGATATTTTATGTTTGAAAATAAGTTGGCAATATTTCTGGGTGGTCAATTACAGTAAGGCAATTAAATGTGCTCCATATAATGACCTTTAAAACGAAACGATATATTTAATACACTATCCTGAAATTTCGTACATGAATTCATATGACTTCGGGCGTTAAGCATCCTAATGATTAGAATATTCCTACTAAGAGAATTTGTAAATAAATCACTTTGAAAAATATCAATTTTGCAACTTGTGACTCATTTTTCTGAAACACGTCACATATGAAACATTTAGAATAAAGAAAACCTTTTTATTGAAACATGCATTTTAAAAGGGGTTTCATTGACATACGCCAAAGTGTTTTTGAAACATGCCCCTACCCAAACCTTTTAGCTTCCCAATGAAAAAACTGAGTATCCTCCTCACGCCTGTCCTTAGTTACATCCAATCTTATCTACCAACAATAGTGGATGTTTTGGTAGCACCTCGTATGGGGGGTTATCAGTTTACCTACCGGTATTAGCCGATAAACAAGGCAGAACAATGTTCCTTGACTGCACAACCTTGCTAATACATGCCATTTCGACAAAAACGTCCAATGTTTATGGTAGAATGTTTATGTCCCCATCAGACTAACTATACGGAATTAATTGCGAAGCCCAAGCCAGCACCTCCGAGGAAGCCAATTAGATAATTAGTGATACAATACATCAAGCAGATATTGATCGAAAGTTCTGTGAACCAAATGATGCCTACCTAAGATTGGCTCCTGACCACCCCATTACAACCCATTACACCACCAGCCCACGTTGTACACGTTGAGTTGATGTAATTATGTGTGGAGTGAGACCAGAAAGGATATCGCTCTGGCTTCTCAAATTGATAATGCCTCAGAATCCTTATAACGTTATTGTGTTAATATACAGGTTAACTAACGACTCGGGTTAACGACCGGGGATTATCGCACGTACGAGTTGCGCAATCACTATAAGCGACTTAAACCAACGAACTAGTTAACTGTTTAGTATTATTATGCCTTTAATAATACCAAAGTATTACCAAGAGTATTTAAAAGTCATAGGGTCCCGTCATATCCAGCAGGACGCCCATAAACATATGCTTTATAAATTCAGACGTTTTACACGAAGTGAGATTAAAACTATACAATCGCAGCTAACTTTGAAGGAAACCACCAAATGTTCTTCCTACTCACCTGTAAGTTTATTCCTGTTTAGGGTTTTACTCTATATCTAAACATTCTAAGTGTAGTTTTATGTTTATTTTTACTACCCCAAAGAAGCAATAAAATATGATATTTCCTTCAATTGGAGAATTTGAATCCCGAATATATTTGCATATACCATGACAGATCCATGCACGGTTTACCCTGGAGAGCCACCAGGAAATTTAGAAAAAATTAAGGCTTCAAGCTGCCTGAAATTTGATAGATAATATTGCCATGCAATAGGCCCACTTTTCCTATACTACTACCTCTCTAGAAAACAAGCATACTAGACAATAATCCAAATAGTTCACTTTGCGCCTGACTGTACGTAACTTTGTCGCCCAGTCCCAGTTTTTAACTTTTCCTCCAGCGGATCTACTTACCATAACCACTCTGACTCCAGTCCTTCATCCAAAAGCATGCCTTAAGTCCTCCGGTAACAGGTGTTGCAGGAGAACAGTCTTTACAGTCCGCCACACATAGGTACCACGGTGACAAACGAAGAAAAATTGAGCCATCCTCTCCATACCCAGCCAACCATGCCTTTGTGCTCATTGAAATCACAGAAATAATAGCTGAAGCCACGGTAAAGACCGGGATGAGAGGCAATTCACAAAATCTGCAACACATGGCTTCCGATGTGAGTGCGAGTGTGGAGTTCGAGAGTGAGAGACTTCAGGGTCCCTCCCTGATCAGAACTATGCCTATGCAATAATATCAAATGGTGTAGCTTGTGTTATTAGCTGTTGCACCAGGCGGGTCGATATTTCAAATATTTGTACTCTGCTCTGTATATGCTCTTTGTCGTAAGTGTGGTACGCTGGTGTATATAAAGTCCATACAGTGGTTTAAGCCACTTCTATAGCCAGGCCGTACAAATTCTGTACGTGACAAGCGGTTGGCTCGACCGTCAACGGGGTCCATTTGCTTGGTGTACCACTCAGATGTACCTCAGTGTTTGCACTTTGCTTCTGACGGTAAACATAAAATATCCACTAGAACAGCCTTCTCCTTCTTCTTCTTCTCCTTGAGAAGAATGTTCTCTCCCAGGTTGGCTTCTTGAGTGCGCTCTTAACTATTCCCTATACTTTCTCCCCTCCCTCCTTGAGAGAGAGAGATGGGTACGTACGTGGTGGTTGCCTTCCGCGGTAAAACGTTAAAACGCCTCCGCCTCCGGGCCCAAAGCTGGCATGCATGCGCTGCCTTAAAGTAATAGGCGTTTTCAATATTGGCCTCGCTTAGGGCAAAAATGCTTTTCAGGTTGGCTTAATCCTCAGACTAATGGTCCCTGTGAATTCTTGTCTTTAATGATACCGGCCTTGAATCAAATGTCAATCTGCACTGTTTGTTTTCTTAGGGGGTAATAACTCGTCCTGGGACTATTTTCTTTAAGCAGTTCAAGGATTATGACCCCAGTGGCTGAAAGCGATAGCATGTAGCCGATCCCCACGGCGCAAGATCAAGTATTTCTAGCTTATGAGGAAAACATCTCTTTAAGAGGAAGCAGTCAATGTGTCTTTCATATATATATCAATTGATGTAAGAAAGGATTACCTAGACGATAGCCATACAGCATGTGTTATAATAGTTTTGCTCTGTGTCAAACCACGCTTATTGAATCACCTTTTCAAATGCGTTTCCCCCTTCAATGTATGCTTCTCTTGCTTTCTCTTCTCCCTCTCTGTCGCTGCTCCCCTTTCTCTCTTTTATTACCCCCTTTCCCCCTTTCTAATTCTCCTCTTCCCCTATCCTTCCTTATTTATTTCTCTCCTATTTTCTGTATCTATCTTCTGATAAACTGTGAGAGTCCCCAAACTAGACACAATACTTCCACTAATAGCAAAAGGGAACTTGTCTGTGAGGAGGAGTGGGGTTCCATGGACCTTACTATCTTTGATGTATTTCCGACACCTGTAAACACTTTGGATGATACATCCAGCAACACAGAGGCGATGGTCATAGGAATTCTTTCATCTTAATTCGCGAGGCACCAGTCGTGTTGCTAGCATTGTTTGTGATATTGCCCTCCCCTCCTTTGCTTGCCGAAGGAAGGGGAACCAGGCTTTTCATGTACACCGTAAAAAACTCAGAGGCAGGTCCCATAAAAGGCAACGGTAAGAATATTCCCAGGGAGAGTTTGGTATAAACGTAGCCAGAGCAATTGTAGACAGCATATGAGGCGCATAAATCCAAAACAAGGATTTTCTCAAGTGGTTGTTTTCGAGCACTGATGAGCAATTAGGACCATGAAATGGCAGCTAAAACTCAGCGTTTATTGGCTTCGTTTTCGAGATTTGATTCCTGTTGTCGTCTGGATAAAATTTCTCTTGGGTATATCATAACCCCTCGGGCCAGAAAGAGTTATCGTCTGGAAATGGAAAAAAGATAGTATTCCTAATCACCTGGCAACACCGGAGGGCAATGCAGCTCTATTTGCCATGCACTGTGAGAGAATTCATTCGTATTGTCAGTTACTGGTCTCAGGTGTGTCTTGGACATGCAAATGTGTCGGTACTCCTTATAACCTGTCCTAAAAGGTGCACTGCCAGTCCCCTCGTACACTCGGGTCGTAATAGATGATCTCTAGCGTCGGAGACCTGACTTGATAACGTGGTTATTCTTCCTGCAGTCTTCCTGACCACTTCCTGGCCCCAGGGCTAGACAGGATCCTTCCTCTCTCTCACTCATATAAATAGGATATTGTGATGAGAAACTGCTATTTTTACTTAACAGAAATACCCAGCAGTGTGCTCCCAGATCAGCAGATACAGCCAAATCAAACTACTATAAAAGGGTTTTTTATTATAGTAGATCCAATTGCAGTTGCGTATGAGTGTGGTGGGAGTGTATGAGTGTGTAGGAAGAAGTCATGAGTGATACTAGAGAGTTGTAAAGTGAAGTTTCACACTTGACTAAACCTGACACTGGCTTCGTTTTCTCCTCCTGTGCACTGCTCCTATAGAGGACAAGGTGGTGGTATGTGCATGTATGCCAACTTGGAGTCACCTACCCGTTCATCACCAGCCGATACTCTCCGCTGACAAACTAGCTTTGTCCTCCTTCTCCACCTCCTCCTCTTCCTCCTCCGCCTACAGAGTAAACCCAGGCTCCACTGGCTTCTGCCCGGATGGAAATAACAATCGCCACAGCTTTCCTCCGGGGTGTCACGTGGAAGCAAGCAAACCAATGAGGTGATAGCTACCGCTCTACCACCGCCTCCTGTGGATGGATAGAGATATGATGCCATGTGGGCCTGCTTCATGTGCGTCGTGTGGAGGAGAGAGGAGGGGAGGCACGGGAGGGGGTGGAGCTGTGGAGTGGGGAGGAACAGGAGAAGATGTTGGTGGAGTAGGTGGTGGTGTTAGTAGTTGTAGTGGAGGTGGAGGAGGTAGGATGGGGAGGAGATTGTCATGCCTAACCAGGTAGTAGTCCTTTGGAGTGCATGGCACGGTCTAGCTAACTACTGATCACAAGGAATCTCCTACGGAACAATATTGTCGGTCAGATTTACTGGTGGAGAAGCAGGAGAAGGTGGTTAGGGATGACAAAAAGAAGGAGGATGAGAAGGTGGATGAAGAGGAGAACAAAGAGAAGAAAGGAGGTAGAAGAGAATGAGAAGAAGGAGGAGAAAGAGGAGCAAATAGATAGAAATAGGGGAAGGGGCGGAGAGAAGCACAGGAGAGCAAAAGGGGACATTAAGCTGGAGGGTTTAGCTACTTGCACTGCCCGCTAAGTGTATAGGCAAATTTGTACGGGGCATTAATTAGTGTACTTTGGGGCAGTGGTACTGCAACATTGGCCGGCCAAAGCTAATACCTCTGACTATTTGTGCCAGGGTTGAGCCACCAAAGTGTGTACCAATTGGGCGCCTTACACATTTTGCCAGAATCCCTTCGCATTTTATAAACAAATCTGAAATACAGGACAGCTTGCGGACTTGCATACTTTGTTTGAACTCAAAGGACAGTTTCTTTCATAACCTTTATTGCATTCTCAGTTTGCCTAGATAAACAACTAAAGACTTGCCACATGCCCATTATAAGGTCGTTTGACTGACATTTGTGGATGATTTCACCCAGTTGTTTTTGTCGCATGTCTTCATCAATTTCCACGTTTATATTACGGCGGCCCGCCGAAATCCTTTGATCCAGTGGTTTTAATTATCATCGAGCACCGGCACTCGTATTATTTCAGATAATTCGAATTCTAAATTCTGTATTTATAAACTTATAACCGCAGCAACATATTGCTAGCTTAATTTTGCACCTCCGTTGAATTTCTATTGTGACCCAAATGTTGTTCAAATTATTAAGCATGGACGTTATGATGATCCGATAGCATTTTCAAATACACTTCGAATAACCTTTGTTTTAATTAACTCTACTCGGCAACCTCTGAGTTAGGGATCTAATATGGCCTAGGACTAAATTGCAGACTACGTTCATCCTGATTAAATCGTATTCTGTTGGATTTCATTTATTATTTACAAATGCTGGTAGATTTAAAAAAGAAACAACCTGGCCCGAATGTCCTATCATGCACCTCGTAAATTTGGCATAGATTCAGTACTCTGGGAGGACGAATACATGGCTCATTTTCCACCAATATGGCACATGAAAAATTCAAGCAATCTTTGCTGTTTTTGGCGAGACTCTGATGAAATGCATTGTATTGTAGGACTGTGTTGCATGCTAGAGATAGAACAACACGTGTTGGCATGCTCGACCTATACTCCCAATATCATGTGAATGCTGAAGGAAATGGGCCAAACCTTCATCAGATTAAAACATCAGAAAAAGTATTTTGTCAACAAGTTGCTTTGGATCAAGTATTTAGGTTCCAAGGCTCAGGGATATGATTTTATAAAGTTGGGTATTATGATTTAAATAAACTCCATGCCTTCACCATCATACCGTTACTCAGATATCTGAAACCACGTTTTTTTGGTGACGGTATTCATAATTTATACATGCATGTGTACATATCGTGGTTTATCAGATGAAATATGCCTAGATCATGTATAATTACATTCTCGCATGATAGCTCCTCTTGCTTTTTATCGATCACTTGGAGGTAAACACAGAGGAACGGCAGTGTTTTAACTATGTATTAGCAGGTTGGCTATATTATTATCATAGTCTACCAACTCGGACTAATCTAACATGACCGCTTGGTATATTCCTTACATGCGTCCTGCGCATGGGAACAGGTGGAGGGGAGCCTTCCTGCGCACCTGACTACCCTCTGGAGTATTGGGGCCATGTGCTCATATAACAAACAACCAGTAGGGAAACATATTAAGTTTTATGCCTGGATAAGCTGGCCAGTCGCCCCGGCGCAAGCGGTGGGAATCGATAGCAGGGCCATTGCTTTCCAGACCAGGAGAAGAACCTTGTCCACCACAATAATTTGTGGAGTCTTGGCTTCCACACTTTCACCCCAGCGCCATCACTCTTTGGTTAACCGAACCATGGTGAAAGAAATAATCTAGTAGTTCTGTTGGGTTGGGTTGAGGCCGCCTGAATGTGTACTATAGGGGACTTGTACATGCCAATACTCATGTCGCGGCAAGGGAA
This sequence comes from Sthenelais limicola, assembly GCA_942159475.1. NCBI lineage: Eukaryota > Metazoa > Annelida > Polychaeta > Phyllodocida > Sigalionidae > Sthenelais > Sthenelais limicola. The sequence goes on along the minus strand of OW804094.1, from coordinate 27,483,168 downwards.
TGCACGGGATACAGGTACCCATGCCATGTAAATATAGATCTATGTCCACACAGTTTACAATTTAACTACCTTTTTCCGATAAAGGAGTAATCAACTAGTCTTCCTCATATCTTTGTTTTTGCAAGAGTCATCAAAATCCATAATGCATGATTGAAAAGGTAAAGAGTTTTGTTATTGTATCATGCATATAATACACTGATATTTATTTGAATGGTATAATAGGTTAATAATTTTTATTTTCATATTTGACAGAAAATGCAGACAGACATTTCGCTCAAAATATTTGTTTAAAGCGATTTTCAAGGCTATCTGCCCTAATCAATCATCAAAGCATTACATAAGAAAGTAAGGAGTTAGTACTATCCCAAACTAACAGAGAAGACTAGAAAATCTCATTTAAACAGCAGTTATTTACGTTAGAATGTGATATATTATTCCCAGGTTTCCCCATAAAGTAAAATGATACTTTATATTAGATATGGGATGTGACATTTAAAGGCAAATTATCTAGTGGAAAATAAAAGGTAAATGTCATTTTTCTGAAACTTTGGTATTTCATTCTTGAAGTGTTTCTGGTAAAAATATCAATGGGCCATGGTACTCATTTTTAAAATTACAGCATTTCAAAGTTTGGTATCTCAAAATAACCAATGACCACAAAAAGGGGGCCTCATTTTGCAGTACCTCGACTTCATAGTTCATATTTGCTATTTATATTCACTCAATTTAAGTAAAGTTAACAGTTTTGGAGAGAGTATTATTTGGCCAATAATTCTGGTCGGGAGTGCGACGTCATAATGACTTGGAACCATCTTGTCGCACTACCTTTATGACGTCACAAGTGGGCGTGGCGTGGATAAGGGATCACCGGGAATATCTCCATCGATGGGTCGATTACATTTTTTTTATAGAATGCATGGTTATTTCTATTCTGAAAACAACAAATCTGTTAAATTAAAAACTCGGAAAACCCCACTATTTATCACTATTTTTGTAAATGAAACAATTCTATTTTCCCCCCACCAACATAAATGTCATTTCTATATTGTTAGTACATTATTCTTGAAGTGGTTGTGGTCATAGAAATAAAAAAAAAACAGCGGGTCATGGTGTTCGTTTGGGCTTTGAAAAGTTCAGTATCTCAATTTACTTCAAAGCTGCAAAACCAGTATGGCCTCATGTTTGGATACCACAAAGGTTTCCATTAACAAAAATCTTATATCTTTTCTTTTACCATTAATTTTTGTTTTCATAATAATATCAAATAAACAATAATATTTTCCACTATACTTCAGCAACATTTGAATTTTATATCCATAGCAACATTGACACAACACCACAGAACATGCCCGAGAACTCCAAAATGTGCTGCTTTCCAAGTGTTCTGTTTCGTAAATATCTCTATTTCAGACTTGACATATATATTTTTTCCTTAACAAATATGTGTAGCATATAACCTCCACTGTTTTATTCTCTAAAACGTGAAAAAGATGCTCCATTTTCCAATAGACTTAATACGAAAGGGGCAGTGGTAGTGAATAGTAGCGTTTGCCTTTAAAGAAATTGTTTTTTTTCCGATATTATTCAAGCAATATATATTTTGAAATGTGTGATCTAGTGGTGTGTAATATATCGTTGATGTTGATGTTGATGTACATCATTCCAATTCTCAATTCAATACTTGTTGTTTATACCACTGGCTTCTAATCCATTCAAATATAAAAACAAAAAGTTGTAATCCAAAATCCGACTCCGCATATGAAATATCAACCGATCCATGGAAGGAAAACCGGAGCCAATTGTATCAGGTATGGCCAGGACAGCAGAAAACATTGGATATAAAACACATGAATCGTGCACTTAATATAAACAGATCTACATCGATATCCGATCGTCATTTGTATGAGTTTAAGCCAGTGAACGAAGAGATTATACTAAGGACAATTATTATTGAATAGAACCATTGTAGTGTAAGGTCTGATAGGTCCATGTTCTCCTATTCATCATTGATGTAGTTCTTGCCCCGACTCGGGGAGGATTGTGTCGCCATATATTCTGTATGAGCGTATTTATTGCATTAGTAAGTAGTATTTTTTTGGTCTGTGTGTATCCGGACCAACAATGATGGATTAACCTGGGGCACAGAAAATGCTCAATATTTTTATCACTGTCGCCAAGAACGATATCTTGTGTATGCAGCGGTAATAAGATCAATTAATGCATTGAGTTCGGAAGGAGTTGGTTCAACTGTCGAGCACGATTAGATCTTTACAAATTAGGTAATCCTTATGACAATTTGATGTTCCTACTTGTTGGTTAATGTGACAAGCGTATAAAGGGATTTCATATTTCAATGTTAAATTTCTATAACACAATATTACCACGATGAAAATTTTAACAATTTCCAGAGAAGCACGAACCTATTCCGTAGAAGAGCAACACAGATAAGCATGTATATGTGTACGATTGGTTGATATACTGTACTAATGATTAATTAATAGGAAGGATCGAATAAAGATCATTTCATATATTCATAGATATAGTACCTGTTAATAATACATCATGCATGATTTCAAATACTACATCAAAATCCAGGAACAATTTACGTGCAGATCATGTTGTGTTGAATAGTGACACAGGAAAGACAGAATATAGAATATTTATATTATTTCCCAATTCATATTGGAAAACAACTTACATATTTTATGATAGTTTCTCTACTCCAAGCATGCTTTGACACAAAAGCTCTTGCAAAAGCTTGAATTACATGGGAGCAGAGATGTGGAATTGTGCTGGTTCACAAATTGTTTATCAAATAGAAATCAATCTGTATCTTTAAGTGGACATAACCCAAATAACATTGCAACGCTACCTATATTAGTCCAGTCGAGTAGCCAAACAATTGTGCACTTTTTCATAAAAGCATGAAATTTGGCATAAAGGTATGTTTTGATATGCTGATCACTTTTGGCTAACCACCAAATGCTCCATTTAATTGTTAGCTTCAATTTGCTCTATTAAATGTTACTCTTGTTTCACATATACTTAATCATAAAGAATACCAAGTTGCAACATCATGCAGACAATACGCTCATGTATTTTTCTCTTATGGATGACGACTGTTTACCTCAAACTAGGTGATAATTTAGAAAAATAAACTTGGTGCAAGGTAAACACAATTTCATTCAATACTGATTAAAGCAATTATGTTAATTTCTCATCATAGTGATTATTGTATATAAATCGATTATCCTTCTCTAGAACCTTCGTCTAAATGGCAGGGCACTGAAAGAAGTTGAAAACTACCAGTACCTTGGGTTACTGATTGAATCCACATATAGTTTCAAACATCACATTCAAGGCATTAGGAAATAGACTAAGGCAAAAGTCATACAGTGCTCACACATTCAAGGCAAAGGTTGATATCTATAAAATGATAATACTGCAAAACATTGGCTTTGGTAGTATTTTTCATGATTGCGGCCCCAAATCAGAGCTACAAAAGCTACAAACGTCCTGCTACTCGCATGGTTTTTTGATAATTATTTCAGAACATGAATTACTAAAACGAATAACACTCGATGAGAGAGGAAAAAGTCATATCCCAGAGAGAATGCTTTACGTTGCTGAACATGATGAATGTGTAGATTTAACCGTACCCTCTCTACCTGTAGCCATCATCTGAAAAGGTGTTTCAGTACAGAGATACTATTACTTTCAAATATTTATATTTTAATTAGTACTATTTTTATTTCTTTGTACACAGACGGTTTACAAGCGTCGTCCACTCGGAATTGTATAACCTATTTGTCAACCTATCTCGATATAATAAATGGTCCTGGGTAAGACCTTAAAGTGCCTTTCTGTCTCTTTTCTCTGTCTCTCTCTCCCTTCTTCTCTATCTCTATTTCCTGGGTATGATCATAAACTGCCTCCCTCTCAGCTCTCCCGCCCTTGATATAACACTTCAAAGTGTTGATAATGGCGTAAAGCAACCAATCTCACTCACTCACTCGATATAATAAAAATTCCTATATTGTTACAAAACCATAGCACATGTATACATGTACATAATCACACTCCAACATATTATATACATTTATTACGTATATATATATCATATACCAGTGTGTCTCCTCTTTTGCAATGCGTGACATAGACAGTGAATAGATGGTGATCATCCACTTGCCTACCTTTGTCTGCAATGCTGGTGCATGACAACAATGACTATTGACGATTCAGCAATAGCGTTCCTCCATTCTCATGGAGCCCCATTATTTATTTATCATCATTCACCGCATATCCTGATGTGCATTGGAATATTTGTATTCATACAGCAAATTTGCTGCGACTACCTGAGCATACATGTATGTATATCGAATGAATCGTGTATCATTGGAAGACGACAGCCCTAAGCTTCAATTTGCTCTGTTAAATGTTACTCTTGTTTCACATATAATATTTATCATGGTCGGTTTAATGTTATCTTTTATTTCTGGGCAACAGTTCGTGACTAGTAGAAGTTATCCGTTGTCCATTAAGTTTGTCTTTTTAGTTATGTGATTTGAAGAAAATCACCAAAATATGCATGAGTGTCTATGCGGTTTCTTAAATGATCCTTTACAAAAAATCTTGATAAAATTAGGGACTGAATTTCTATCTGCTTGCTTATTTTGCACTGCATTAATGAGGATGGCATGTAATCTTAAATTTATATAGCCTCCCCCACCCCCCTCCGCATTTATTTGATGTATCATCAGGTTATTTTGGATGGGCCTATTTCATGTATGTTGGATTCTCACCATATTTTCTTCATAATATTGTATAACCAATGCCATTATTACAGCCCTGCACTGTTGTTGTATGAAAACAACATTTAATTCCAGTTTTAAGGCACATATATATAAAATGTGATATATTTCAAACACTATAGATCTATGACCAACGATGCTACGATTCAATTCAAATGATGAAGTTTTGTAATAGCATTGAACATCCACGAGAAGTAGTTTTCGTTATTGAAAGACTCTGGGCGGCCATTGCAGGCAAATATAATCATCATTAGTGTTCTTTCATCTTTGCCCTGGCGTTGAAAAGTGCTTAAATCATGACTTGCTTCCACAAAAGTGTGACAATCACATTTTACTCTCAGCTGCACGGTTTGAATCGGGAGTGAGTGCATGACGACTCTCTCAACAATGTAAGAGAATCTGCAATGGTAATATAGTGTGCCTAGAGTTTCTCATTTGTAAATTGGAACTGTACATCATTACTATGCTCAGAAAGTAGAAAATATTAAAGAAATAATATCCATTCATACTATGCAAAAACGTTTATTGATAATGTAGGTGTTTTTAAGTATTGGAAAAGTCGATATCCATGCAGGTATGTTTTTATCATTTCCCTGTTATGAGAGCGGGACTTTAATATTTGCTTGGGCAGGAAGGCTGATACTTTTACATATCGTCATACAAACCCTTCATCTCTCATACTCATATCCATTTCATGTGCTCATATTCCATTCATTTCGCTTAAGTGTATATGGGGTGATATGGGGCAGGACTTGACATGTAATATGTATTACACAACATTATTTGTACAACTGTTCTGTTAAATGTTTGTACATGTTGCAAAAAGATTCAAGTTATATTCAAATAATCGCAACACATCTGTATATATATGATGGATTGAAGCATTTTATTTAGGCTTGCAAAGGTCTAAGGTTAAAGTTGTTTAAATTAAATAGACTATTACACTTAGAGAAATACGTATATCAGACCATCATCCTATATACAATTTTCATGCGTTGGTAGGGTAAAATTAGTCAGATTTTCAGGACCCTTTTTAGGTCCAACTATTTTGAATCTTTCTAGACAGTTACAACCTAAAGGCTTAATGGTATTAAGAACAGCTCCCTTTCTAGCTCTGGTAAGCATATATAGTACTAAGATTCGGTCTCAGCTTACCTGGGCTAGCGTTCATAAAAAAGGTTTTAACTCCCGTGTTTAATTCGTGTCCATAAAGCTAACACACCGGTTAGTGGAGTGTTAGCTATCCTCGTGTTAGCCGGGTGTTAGCGCTAACACGAGGATAGTGGGGGTGTTAGCCTTATCCTCGTGTTAGCGCTAACACCCACGCTATCCTCGTGTTAGCGCTAACACCTGCGCTATCCTCGTGTTAGCCGGGTGTTAGCTATGTTTTTTTTTCATTTAAGGCCAATCGATATTTAACACTTAAATTTATTTCACTGCTCTATATTCGCCGAAATAATGTCTAAAATTATGTCCGAATACTTAGGCTCGTTACTCAAAAACTATTTAAGCCTTTTACACAATTTAAATTGTATTAGATACCCCAACATTTCTATTTGACTTTCCTAATTTTATATGAATATTGCGCAATTATTCGTACCTCTATTTCCAATCGTTGATAAAGTAGCTATAAAATATACTCTATAGGATAAGTTATTTGCCGAAATAATGTCTACAATTATGTCCGAATACTTATGCTCATTACTCAAAAACTATTTAAGCTTTTTACACAATTTAAATTGTATTAAATACCCCGACATATCTATTTGACTGTCCTAATACCATTGGATGATTGAGTCATTAATTCTACCTCTATTTCCAATCGTTGCAATTTGTCCGATTTATATCTGTGTCGTTGTATGTATACATATAAAACTTAATGGTATGGATCTGTGTAAGTATGTATCGTTCATACATGTATGTATGTTTTGTTTCAATAATCGATTTCCATGATCAAAATATATCTACAGAGCCTTTGATTCAGGGTGGCGCAAATGAAAAAAAAATGAAAAAAAAGTAAAAAAAAAAAATGAAAAAAAAAAGCTTCAGCTTCTTATAAGACGAATTATAAATGTATAAATGTATAAGTGTTAGCTAACACCGGCGCTAACACCGGCGCTAACACCAGTACTGGCTAACACCTGTGTTAACGCAGGTGTTAGCTAACACCGGCGCTAACACCGGTGCTGGCTAACACCGGCGCTAACACGGTGTTAGCTTATGGACACTACCGCTAACACCGTGTTAGTCACCCGTGTTAGTGTTAAGGCACCGGTGTTATAACACCAACTTTTTTTGAACGCCAGCCCTGGATATTGTTTTCCTTTTAAGCAGTAACTCAAATCTCTCCTTATATAGCTAGTGATTGCTTTGACACATTCTCATGCGTTTGAGTTTGAAATACGAACTCTAGTATCAACATTGACTCTCATAGCCTGATTTACTACCTTTTGCTGTTTCTGGTTACAAAAAAGGTCCATTACAAAGCCCTAGGCAATATATTCTACCAGTACATGCGTTTTCATTCATGAATCGTCTTTTTGCAATCTCTTGCAACTTTCCTAAAGGTAATTCGCTATTCCTTTTTATATTCTGCTTGAAGGTGAGACATTCTTCAAGGACAGGACATCATCCAGTCATATGGATACCATTATGGGCGATCATTGCTCCCCCTCTTGGACAAACACACACCACTACACATACACATCGATACATGTAGGGGATACACCTTGGTCTAGACCACAGACAAAGATTGCATCCTACAGTTTGACAAACCTCAAGCTCTAATGGGCCTCTATAATTGTGCTGAACCCAGATAGTCAGATAGGGTGTGAATTTAACACCAGTGGCGCTGTAGGCTGCATTATCTCCCAGTAGGCTGAGACGGAAGCTTCCGCCTTAGGTGTTCGCGCCGGCCGCCACCCGCGAAAACGGCAATAACACCAGCAAAAAATGTGAAGGGTCACAGGAAAGAGTATATTCTCAGCTATCCATAGGTATATAATTTTACCTATTTGAAAGAGTAGAGGCCGAGCAATGTTATAATCATATTTAGGCCTACTCTGTTTCTAAGGTTGTGGGAGCCATAGCCGGAAGCTCCCGCCTTAGCTTTATCTCCGCCTCCAGGTGGCGTGATGGTCGGATAGCTTATTTTCGCGCTATAAAGGATAAGGAGAGTTCCCTATGGGACTATGTAAAACTATAATCAGGGTCACCAGGTACTCCATGCAGACGACAAACAAAATATCGTGATTAAGAAACCACCCTCTTCGTAGCCATCATGGAAAGTGTTTCCTCACCCCTGTTGGTTTTAATAATTGGTGGAACAAGACCAGATGGGAATATACCCTATGAACGGTGTAGACACCCACTGGCCCAGCTTTTAAAGAATCAAAAACGACTTGACCATCTTAGAGATTTGATCAACACACCCATCTCTGACGGCTGAAGGGTAAGAGGGAAGTGGCTTCAGATATTTTCCAATAATCTAATCCCAAATCCGTATATTGTTTTCAGCATGCGACAAAAGACGGAATAAGAGAAACAAAACCTAGGGCCCAATGGTTATATGGTTGGCCCACGTCCACTACGAGAAGAGTGGCATATATGAATAATTATATACGATGACCTCATCATGAACACCTACAATTTACAACAGGATTTCCTGTTTTGATGAGGTGGGTTAATTGGTGATGAGGTATGGGATATAGGTTGATGAGCATGACCCCCGTCTGAAAGGGGGTCAATAACAAAGTCAAAATCAAAGGTTAGTGGCTTGCCAGGCATTTAACTCTCCTGACGAAAATGTTGGACAATTCCAAGTGAAAAATATCTTTCTCCTACATGAGTAGAAACCTAGAACTGCTTCTCAATGACTAAATCTATTGTATGTCCCAATATGTTGAATTGTAGCTGCTTAGAAGACCAACAAGAAATTCCACTACTATGGCTTCGAGAGGCCAGACGAAAATCCAGGGCAGGGAAAGCAGACAGATTCTTCTTGCTCAGGACCAAACAGCTAGGGTTCTGAATGGATTGTTACACACATATTACCCCAATGTGCTTCGAATCTATCTGAAGGCCAAGGCATGATTGTTGAGGCCATGTGTACCTGTGTTTACACATAAGGCCGGGTAGCCTCATGCCCACGATACTTCGGTTGAGACTCTCCTATGATTTTCACGATGGAGGCTTGGACCAAAACAGAGGAATAAAGGGCCATTGCGAAGACAATTATCGGGTACTTCAGGCATAACACAGAAGTATGTAGACAATGGCGATGTAGAACTATATTTTTCTGACACAAATGAACAATATTACAATCCACATCTCCTGCCAAAAGTGGCATCACATCCACCGTCAATTTAGTGATAGGTCATGGCATGGAGGCGAGCTGTATAGAAGGAACCAGAGCAAAAACACACTGAAGACAAACGCGAACAAAACTTGAAACTTGATACTATGAAACTCTGAAATACCGAGGCCAAAGAAGAACTGCAAAAGGCTGCGAGAAGGGCTACTTGGCTAGGAGTTACCAACGAATCTGGCGAGATGATCCTATAAGTACCAACATCAAAACTTTTCCAGATAGTCACGATTATTAACTTTGAATCAAATGAACGATCATCATCAGGAATCTGCTGTCCTGTACTACAAGGAAAGGTAATTGTGTTGGTATGCCTATTATACTGAGATAGCCCCCACTGACGGCCTTATTTTTTTTTACAAGGAACAGGAAGTACTTCTAGGTGATGATGAAGCTAAGAACAAATTCGCGCTGGAGGCACTCAATCTCGTCATAGCCTAAAGGATATGACAGACTACGCTGACTGACCAACGGATTTTGAATCTAGTTGAAAACCGATCAGAAATTGATTCAGTGCGCCCCTGAACCAAACAAATTCACCTATGTTTGATACAATTGGTTGGTCTAAATCTGTCAGTCAGTAAGCCTAGTGTCTCGTGCAATTTGTATAGGAAATCGTGACAGAGGAAGAAGAATTAATATATACACATCTGACCTCAATGTAATCAACATAGCCAAGTCCCTTATAATAGGCGTTCAACTGTGCCTGATGTGGGCGACATGGGATCTAATTGCTTGTGAGAAGGAAGTTAAGGTATTTTACAAAGATTTAAAAGAACAGAATGAAATACAATAAAGGTGGTTCAACTAGCCTGTTTTAATCCTCCATACTATCTCATTGCTGTTTTAAATATTGGCAAGATTATATAAAACATAGATCAGAAGAATGTTATATCGTTGTAGAAAGGTATTTCGGATTGTCTAGATGAATTTGTGAGTAATATTACAGGATGATAAAGAAATCTAATTCAATCCAATCCGTGCCTTTTTGTCCATGCTGACATTTCTCCACATCTTGTATGCAGGTCTGGATGTTTTATATCTAGGAGGAGGAAGAGCAAAACAGAGGCAGGGTATGGTTAGAGCTATGGGAACAGAGGCAAACACAAAATCAACGGTCCCCACCTTCCTAGCCTTATCTTTTACCTTTTTAAAAAAATAATTTCCCATTAATTCACTTATCTCTTTCATTAATGATGTAAATTTATATTTAAAATTGAAATTAATGCAAATAGAATTGTGACAACTCCATTACAGTGTCCATCATGTGTCCGCAACATTTGACGACATGTTTGTCAGCTCTTAGAACCATATATACTTCATCTTTATCCTCAACTCACCGGCAATAAATGGTATATCTATACATGTCAGTTTAAGTGTGGATGGAAAAGCTGGGGACTTCCCCTTACATATAGTACATGTAATTTTATTATACCGAGTTGAACACTATACGAAGCACAACATTGTAAATACTTTATTTTATCTATTTATCCTGGTTCTAAATAGGCTATTGGAATTTGAGCTCTTTCTAGGTTAAGTTTTTGTGTTGTCCTATACTGCAATAGGTGTGTATCACGATCTATGTTCCCAAGTATAGATTTATAAAATGGTGAAACTGAAAAAACTGGGACTTTAATTCAATGGATTTTGTTATGGTCTAACCTAGCTTCTCTCTAGTTACAAACTAGTGATTTTAAAACTATGCCATCCATACAATTTCTTATCATTGTTTTTCTTGGTTTTAAAATCTTTTTATTTGGTCTGATTGTCAGGGATAGGCTTTACAAGATACATAAAGATATATTTTATATATTCAGTTATTATCGTTGAAGTACAACAATTTTGCATCTGATTCATTCACGGAAAAGCAGGTAGAGCATTGTTTCTTTCTTTCATTCAATAAGCTATCAACTTACATTGATGTTTACAGCTTACATTGCACATTATAGAATAAGATGAGTCGACGTAAAACATATAACACTAATAGTATTACATGTGGATGCTATCTGATCATGGAAAGGTCAGTTCTTGGGAGAAATTCAACTAGTACAGGTGTGTCATGTCAGGGTACAATTGGCGTATTTCTAGGTTATAAATGAGCTAGTTTGCTGGAAATACCATTCCCCATTTTGTACAGATTAAATGCATTCTATTGACAATTAGTACTGTAGTAACGTTAAAGGATCCAACTTTTGAGCTATTTCCAGTGCTTCGTTTTTTTGTGATCATTGGATTTTGTCTATGATGGATCTATTGCATTTATTGAGGAAAATTAGAGAGAAGTATATTTGTATTAATGTATATATAAACGAGATGTTATATATTTTCATGTTATCAACTACAAAGAAGGCTTTGTTTTTCATAGTCGTTGAAGCTTTTATTTACGGGAAGATAGAATGTGTGTCTATATTATTGTAAAATGGCTACTGTTCAAGTGTTTCTCATGAGACGTTACATATGTTCACATTACCAATGGCAAAAAAGGCATATCCCAAAGATATGTCATTACTGTTATCACGAATACTTCTTATAAATGTGAGATCCAAATGAGACTACTCAAATTTGCTTTTAGTTTAAGGGTACAGATGAAAGAACTGCATGCTGATGTTGCAGTGGTTAAATCCCCCTAATTCGGCATTATTCGTGTAGATCTTGATGCAATGATGAAATAAGATAATAATAATTATTATTATGATCACAATGTATTGACATTATTTCAAAATATTTCTGTAGAAATAATGTGCGATTTCAGACTGATTATCTCATGTAACTTTTGAAGTTTTTGAACTTGCTTCAAGCAATATGATTTATTGGATGAAAATCCTTCAGTCGTCTTGCCAAACTATCTCAGCTTCCGACTATGCTTTGTGCATATTATAATTACGCGGACAATGCAATATCTACTATATTGCTTATTATACACTACGGAACCTCGCCATATTAGTCCCACTCTGACATTCCTATCACTGACGTTTGATAGTCAAAGGGATAAGTTCCAATCTCCTGGGGTTAATACAAAAATCTTTTCCCTCTTAGATGCAGCGCTTTCTTCCATAGATTTGAGCGGTATTTCTTATTGTCGTTCTGAAGGCCAAATGGAGAAGCCCACGGAGTTTCAATTCAATCAGACCTAGGGATTTATTACGCTTGACAGATGGATGGCATTATCTGTACAGAATTACCTTCAGGTCGACTCGAAATGTTCGCAAACAATTTCCTATTACGAGCTAGCTCACCTAAAACTGTGCAGTCTAGCCATAATGAAAAGAACTTTTTCTAATCTGACATTAGTTTGTATTGGCAACCGAAGTTCTCGATGTATTTGAAGAAATGCAATACAACTTTAATATGAATCTCACTACACACACCTTATCGGCGGTCAGTATTATAGTTTGCACAAAAAGTGAAGCGGGAAATAGGTCCATCTATTATAAAGGCCCTAGTCCACTGAGCCGATTCTCATGCGATTTTGCGCCGCATAGGACTCTTTTACACCAAATTCTGTGACAATCGCATGATTATCGGCTTAGTGGACAAGACCCTTTACTTTATATGAGAACATTTACATACTCAATTTTATATTCTCAACATTATTTTATACGCAATTTTTATTCATCAGCAATTTACTTTTTATCTATTAGCAATTATTTTATGAATCTACAGTTTCTGCACTCTATTTCTATAGTTCTACAGACAAAATAGCTTCCTCCTGACCAAGAATAGCACAGTAAATCAAATACACTGCACTCTATAACTCTTACACCACTTTATCTTTTCTCTCCTCCCGATCTGAGAGAGTGCGTGCTTCCACAATAATGTGATATTGAGTTTCGTTTCCAATCGGGATCTTTTGCTTATTTAAGGATAGCCTGATAACGTGACCTACTGGCTGTATGCGTGGCCAGCGTTCCAATACCTCCGACTCAGGCTCACACTTTAGTCAGATGGGATCTTACCAGAGCTAAGTGGGTCAGATTTTAAGAAAATGTACAATTCACCTTCACTAATCCTCTCAAATAACGCACATTTCAGACAAAAATAAAGTTCAAAATACAATTCAACCTAACCAAACAGATTGCTAGAATCAATGCAATGCCGAATATACTCGAATTTACCTAGTATTGACCAAATTACAGCCTAATTTAGCAGAATTTAGTAAATGTGTAGTGCTGCCAATTGTATATTTTCTGAAAATCTGACCCAAGTATTGGGACTGAAATGAATGAGTGGCACCTAGTGCGTTAAATATTCCTTTCATGTCTAGTACTAAACCTATCCTAACTGGTTTTAGTTAGACACGCAAAGCCTTCGATTTGCGATGTTATAAGATGGGAGGAAATCTGCGTAATAGGCAAAGGACCCCAGCAATCGAGACCTTAGTCACTGACCGACGACTTGCTGGTTAAAGATAGATGTCTGAAATAAGGCCATTAAAGATACGATGTATGGACATGTACTTCATGCTGAATTTGGTTTGAAAAATACTGATGTATATATATGCAGCTGAGGACTTGATTAAAAGGTTTATAACGATCTCTCTTTAAAACAAACTCTTACTTGTTTATGTTTGCAAAACTTATCCACCGACAGTACATTTATATATAATGATCTATATTTCTAGGCCATTTCCTCAACTAAAACATTTCCTCAACTAAAACATATGAAATATGTCCGACTTGTAGTTGGTTTTTAAATATTTCATGATTGTTGTTATGTCATGATATCTAGATCTATATATTTTAACAAATCTTATTAAACATCCTCAAGCTATATCAGATAATTAAGTTGAAATTTTACCTTTCACATGCAACTTCACCTAACATGATTCCAAGCGGCGTTAACAACTTTAGCACAAGCTTACATTATTGTAAACATTCAACCAACAGCCAGGCATAATATCGCGAACGTTTGAACGTTATACATTTGAATGTGCTGTATATGATCATATATAATAACTGAAAAAAACGACCGTTTATATTTTCTCCTTATAGGCATTGATCAATTGTTTGGTCAGATTTTCAGAAAATGTACAATTCAACGCCAATCTTCTCAAATAACCCAAATTTCAGACGAAAATAAAGTTCAATATACAGTTCAACCTAACCAAACAGATTGCTAGAATCAATGCCATGCCGAATATACTCGAATTTAGCTAGTATTGACCAAATTGCAGCCTAATTTAGCAGGATTTACTAAATGTGTACAGCTGCCAATTGTACATTTTCTGAAAATCTGACCCTGTTATCACAGCGCTATATTAACTCTTAGTGGAAATGCAAATCTACAGGTGTAATTATAACCCATTAATAAAATGTTTTTCGACACTGCCTTCCAAAACGGTAGTCTATAGTATTTAACTTTTATTGTAACAACTTCAAGAAACAAAGTATAAAGCCCGTGGGGAGGCAGTAGTTTGGACCAAATGGAAGGTACCCGAGTTTACAGGCCGCGTATGGCGCCACCTTCTCACAATTTACACGGCAGTTGAGACACGCTTTTGTGCAGTCTAACCAAGCATAATAAGTGGTTAACACGACTTGGCAGAGCTCCCTTTTATGCATTGATACTGAATCTCATAGGTCTTCTTCTGTACTGGATGCAACTGATGTTCGGGAAAAAAGGCCAAGAAACACCTGCCATGCATTAGTAGCACTTACAGACATACATTAGCGTAACAATTGGGTAAAGAGGTTACCAATGTGGATATATAGGTTCTGATTCTCAGACGCTACTAGAAGTATCAATGAATTACCGCCAATGAGATGAACAGGGAGAGAAGCAATATAAAGCGTCAATGTAAAGAAAAAAACTTATACACCGAATCAGGACATAGTGAAAGCTTTGTGAAATTAATGGAGAGGTGTATATTGGGCAGAACAATGGGTCAGATCATCAGAAAATGTACAGGCAGCAGCTACACACCCTTCGGTTAACTTTAGTTGAAAACCCATAAGTTCTCAGTTTATCTGAGTGTATTTGGTGTTGCATTCATTCAATCAATCTATTCTGTCATGCTGAACTGTATTTTGAACCTAGTTTTAGGCTTAAATGTGGATTAAGGACCATTTCCATTACCACGGCCGCCTTGGTGTACTGGCGCCACACGTCAATCTACGCAATGTTAACGTGTTACAGTCAACCGGCTGATCGTGGCAATGGACATGAGCCTTTATTTGAGAGGATTGGTGAAGGCTATTTGTATAGTATGGTGTGAAAATACATTTTTATCAAATTGACGAATTACCACGAAGCACGATGAAATGTTTCCCTAGATATGGAATGAACTAGACATGTGGATTATATTATATCAAATTTCATTGATTTATTGAATATTGAAGGTCAATGCATAAGTACAGGTGAAACGCTCTCCACCCTTGAGTCTAAAGGGTTACATGAACCGGAATTAAAAAGGATCAGCGTTTCAAAGAGACAAATCCCAACAGTGAGCTGGAATTGGGTCAATCGCCGCATTGAACCGGTATTCTAAAAGTGGATAGAGAAACTCTACGGGGGATAATATCGGTGATTGACTACTCGAAGTCATGGGATGAACACAATATAGTTCTCCTATACGTATGAATACATGAGACTTTAAGTATTGCAAGGAGATATTGAAAGTTCGAGCATGAAACTCTGTCGGTTTAAACGATTTATATTTGGCAAAGTGCTGTTGTTAATTATAGAATTGCTCGATGATAGTTGCGTGAGAAAGACAATGCTGCAACATTTGGAACACTATGTGTGCCTGTATTATTAGAGCCATTGTGAGATGTGAAGGTGGAAAAATCATAGGCATAAGGATAGTGAAAACAATAAAGGTAGAATGGAGTTTTTCTAAAAGCGTTCTTTGGGTAGCACATAATTTGTAATACTTATGTTATACTCAAGTGGAAATAAGAAAAGTATATCGTAACTATATCGTAAGGAGAATGATACATGGATTTAATGATCAAATTGAATATGATATTTTATTGAATTATGTTTAATTCAGAGGGATAATTACATCAGTGGGGTTTGGACAACGTTCCTAATAATGATGATAATAATTGTATTCTTTATTTATCAACTTTGAAGATTGACAAAAGGAGTCATGTATCTCGTATTAATACAAGTTCTCTAACATTGCTTTTCTCAACAAGATATCATAAAATTGAATATTCACATTCCATTCATTCAACTGGAAGCACGCCACAATGTGTATTACTTTCATCGCAATTGCATTATACTCCTTACGGTGCTGAATAATGAATAGCTTCATATGATATGTTTGAGCAAGAGCTCAGACAGCAAGAAGATTGGTATACCTTCTACAACAAGGCTACCAATCGATCAATAATCATCTGATATCTTCGAGTAGTTCATGATGTGAATGCATGTACAGAAGGCGTATATGACAACTCATTATACTTCATCACAAAATGTTGAATTTAGGAGAATAAATAATTTAAACACAGTATTGTGCCCGTTTTTGTGACCGAGCACTCGTTTGTTTTTGAGAGCTTTGCTTTGGCATATGGGTGATTTCCTCATGCGGTTATGGACATTTTCTACATGCAAGCCTACCTACATGAAGAAGCCCTAAGAACAGTGCAATAAAAATCTACAAACCAATCGACAGCTGCTGTCGACACTGGAGCTCACAGAACATAACATCAATCATAGGCATATTGGTGGACGTAAATTTGATGACGATCATGTCAGAAGAAAGGATAGGTTCACACTCTATTCACTGGGGGAACAAAGAAAGGAACAGACGATAGGTTTATCTTGGATTGTAGCCATTGTTCCTTGCTACATCATCGTGCCAGATCTTTCAGGGACTGGCCTTAATGTAGTGTGTTGTTTGTCTGAATGGTAGACTTTATGGAAGACCTTCCTTATTGAATGACTAGTTAATGTTTGCAGGAAACCCTAAATAGTGAGAATAACCTAATGCTGGTCATCTGACATGGTTCATGATTAGACTACAGTGAAAGCAATCACAAATAACTGCAAAATGAAGAATTTCAGGTAGGTTTCAATATTCAATTAGATACAGAGAGGACATTCCAAGATTTGAATAATTATATACAGGCTATTAGTTGCAACTTCATGAGATTTATCACAATAATACTTCACCCGATATGAGTTTGTATTGTTGGTCTGCATTGAACATAATAATAACACGTTGGGGAGTTGTTGCCCTTCAAAGGCATACTAAATATTATCTTCCAAAATGCAGTGTCACCTTTAGACGGTTCAAATCGTTCAGAGACTATAGTTATAATCTCATATGAGCTTAAACTTGATTTCAAAATGAGATTGCGCGGTTATAAAATTGAATAGCTTTAAAACTCTTACGTCGGTGTTTGACTCAAGCTTAAAGTTAAAGCTGCATTCTCAGCTATAACGATAAAACAAATCTTACCAAATTCACTCATAATATTATTATGACTTTTACAACTGGATTTATCAATATTCTGCTGCTGGTATATGTTTATACGCGAACTTTAAGTCTAATTGCTGAGAAAGAACTGCCGCCGATATGAGCGATAATTAGTGAGGTCATCACATGAAAGTATTCGGGCGGGTTTCCAAGTAGAATGAGGATATTTCAGAAGCCCCTTAGCAAAGATTTTGGCTGAAACAACTGAACAAAATCCTCCAAACCTTTGGTCAAATGACTTTTAGATGGTTTGGAAAAGAATGGATCAAGAAGTAGAAAATGTTCAGTTTTTAACCGGCGTTAACTGAGAGTGCAGCGTTAAGGAATAATCCAAATACTTTCATTCCATTGATATAGTATATCATCTTTTGATATTCGGAAGGTTTGTGGCATGAAAACACGACACCATGAAACAATCGAACCAAGACACTTGTCAGATTATTAATCAGCTGAAAACTGAAAACGATCACCGTTAAGACATACATGTGATTATTTAGTATTTATAAAGGGAATACTTAAAATATCAAGAAAGCAATTAATCTGATATAGAAAGATATATAGATCTATATGCCACTTTTTATCGAGCACCCATGTCTTACTTTGGAGAGCTCCTCTGCTGGTACTTTTGTATTCATGAAGGACATCAATCTTCCTATAGTCAATGCCAAATGAAATTGAAATCCATTAATTTTCTTTCTATGTTTCTATGTTCTATGTTTCATTGTTAAATCATTATATCATTGTTCTTAGCTTTGATTTCATGATTACATCCTTTGTGTACATTTTCGATTTTGATACGTCTTATATTGCATATAAACACCAATTCCTAATAATATTACATCTTGTTTTGAAAAATCTTCGGAAATCTTTGAGAACTATGTGATGAATCACTTAAATATTGTTGACCTAACCTAGATGCAGGGACACAATAATTATGACTTCATAATTGTAAGCATTCACAGGCTATAACATTCTAACCTGAAGGCTACCGCTCTCTGTATGAGAACCTGTAAGGATTGGGACTGCGTCATATATTTCAGCACTTCTGCTAGTGAAAACACCAGCAGTGATATCATTTGATCTTTGTAGTATGAGCGGTTGGTTTTACAAGTTCTCTACACACGCGTCGTCATCATGACGGGATGACGTCGTCGCAGCTAGAAGCCCTCCGTGCTTGCTTGAATCATTTAGGATGCAAATGCGATTTCTCTAACTAAAATACTCGTAAATAAAGTCGATCGAAAGAAAGATGTAGACCCTAAAGCAACTAAAATGGCGTTGGTAGTCAGAACCTAAAGTGAATCCATATTCAGTTTCAAATATTGTTTGTTTGATATACCTTTTAATTTTATTTTGGTACAAAGAGAAGTAGGTAGGCCTATTGTGAATTTGTAGGATCTGTGTACACATTGCACTCCTTTTCCCAGCTACGCACCATAGTTATTTCATCACATAAACATTGGATTATTGACATTGACTTTCACTTTATTTCTATGTAAGATTTTTAGGCGGCATTATTTTAAGAGAAAAAGTGCATACTCAAGTGAGATATGATATGGTTGTCTGGATAGAATTTCCAGCAAACAGGTCTCAAGTTATTGTTTGATTCAGGGATTGCCTTGACTCGCGGGAAATTCGACACTAGGAGAAATTGCTCTTTGCAGGTGTATAGAATTACCGAAGGAGCCTTAGTTTAAAGTTGTACTTCCTACTTATTTTAGATAAGAAATGCGAATTCATTACTTTTCCCTCCTTTCCACATTCAATACCAACATGTGAAAACTGTTTTAGGTTAAGTGCAGGTCTGATCATTCTTCTCACATTGTCCACCCGCCTGCTGCATTATAAACGATATGGCCGGATCTTAAAGCCCAAACACCAAATAGAAAATTAAAACTATTTTTCTCGCACAAAGCAGAAACATTATCATCTTAAGATTACTTCTACAGCATTATATTGTTCAATACCATCATTTACCATCACAAACATAAGAAATGACAATCAGTTCCCTGTGACCATGGCAGCCCAATGGTAAAGTATTTGCCATAATACTCATTGATTTAAAAAGTGTCACGTCTGAATCGTTAATACTCTAGTAAGGGAATCCCTAGGTTACCAGCAAACAAACAACTAGATCAGGAGTCGTCACAATGAATATATATACATCATATTTTATGCTAACATATAGGGTAAAATATAAGCAACACTCTTATGTTTCAAGCCTGCCTTTCACCTTCCTTTACTCAAATATCCATCCACAAAATGGGGGCTTCCAGCATTAATGGTTTAGAAATAATGTATTATAATACCGGAGTGAATTGAAATATTATTATAATATCACACAAATCTTCCCTTGTCACCTTTAGCCTTGAGAGATAAATGTCTTCAGATGGAAAGTGTATTAAAATTTGATCATTTTCTGACCTTTATACTTGGTTAAAATAATTTTTTCTTCGTCTCTAATGCGGAAACGTGGTTTCAGCAAAAGGTCAGAGAAAATATGCCTGATAAATATGGTGACACTGACAATCTAATAAATGGAGGCCCCGATTAAAAAAGAAATCCTGAAGTTTATTTGATCAATTATAGTTCTAAATCACCACACTTTTTATATTTTCATATCCCATTCATTTCATATTCTATCCTTAATATTAATAGGTTATAATAAATAATAGATTAAATACTCAAAATACCGTTAGGATATTCGGATCATTTGTTCTTTCTCTCCATGCAAATGTTTACACCTTATAGAATGGTGTAGCACACTTCCTTGTAGATAATCAGGAGGCTTCCCTCATGTGGTAATTAGATGACATCGGGGGCATCCACATACTATTCCATTCTACCTTATTCTATACAAACAGCCTTCAGTTCTTCTCCATCCACCCACTCCCTCCTAGGGTTTCGGGGAATCACTGACTAATGACTAATTGTACCACCTTGGGAGAGTTTTTGTCTCTCAGCAGAAGCTCGGTATTTATAATTGGACCATCTTTGTCTTGTTGGAGCTGTTAGCCTGAAGGGGTATATTTATCGTATGTTTTCTTCCCGTATGTTCATTCAGACGATTGGATATATCTGTTGATATAGAAGTTGACATAACCTATATTTGTTGATAGTGCCAAATGATGTATTATGCAGATGTCAAAGAAATTATGAATTCGTCCTGACATTATTCGAAGATTCCAGACTTCCTGAATAAAGAAATGTTTAAAAAAAAATTAAAAAAATATTCGAATGATATAAATAAACCGATTTTTTTTAAAAAAAACGACACAAAAAATGAGTATGATTGGATTCCATTGCATTATCAGTTCTGATTTTGCATAACTGTATGCTTAACACAATTACAAATTAACGGAATGGTCAATGCCAACAAGATAAAGGTTCAGGTGGGCCATTGATTGTCCAATGTTGAGACGGTGCGTTCACATAATTTGAAAAAAAGACACTGGTTTCAAATAATACAAATGTTGACCTTCTGTAATCTATCATCAAAATATTAGTTCTAGTTGTGCCGATTGTTAGAATTAAAAACAACTAACTAATCGTGTATCAATTTCGATTGTTATGATGTTATGAAAGCTGTGAACAGTGTCCTAGTCTCTCACCTTGGATGAAAGATTGGTGTTCTCATTCAGTGTATACAGCCGTAGTTGTGTCTGGGGAGAGCCCAAGGGAGAGAGTGTCTGCCACCTTTTCCACGGAAAAGTTATTATCAAATAGGCAGACGTCCAATCTGTAGCTGTTATTCAAGGCTTGGCTACCCCGACATATCTTGTTGCCTTGAGCTATATAGAATGGCAGATTTTCTATTAGTCACTGAGATGTCTCGTCAATATCTTAAATAGTCTTTAGGTTATCATTATGGGAACGTCCCTGTACCCTTATGAAGTGAGACAGTTCTTCGAGGATACTCATTGATAAGCCAAAATTCCAATTTCTATATACAAATGCAAGACCAAGAGACATCGTTATTTCAAAACAAAGTATAATATGACCCCTAAACTGACCTTTTATATATCAACAAAGAGCGTGAATATAATTACATAAAAACAGAATCCACGTCTAAGGTCAACAATAATTTTTAGTTAAAAGGCAGGAGATATTTAATGAATGATAAGCGACTTGGTAACCTTTCCGCCTGCACTAAACAACATTTCCAGATCTGTTAGACACAGAGGAATGGCCAGAAGACGACGACAAGAAGAAGAAATAAATCTGAATCTCCTTCTCATACATATACTTCAAACAAGGCATGCCAGTCAGCTCCCCCCAAAAGGAATACCTGTATGTAACCTGAACATTCAGTCTTGGCACCAGTCCCCTTGAGTCTCCATCATCTACTCCTAATTAGGCTCTTCTGCTCCATCTGCAATCCTCCAAGGACATCGCATCCAAGACCTCCAGTTCATTCCCTAGTCATCGCTTATCCACCCAGCAGACATGCTCTTTGATGATAAATACCCCACTACCTCAAGACCATATTGATTTATCTCTAATATGGCCTCTCCCTTAAACAGTCACATGGCTATTTTCAGCTGAGTGATGTCATTTGTCAAAAGTTGAAGTTTGACTTTCATCAGTGTTCACCTTTATTATTAAGGGCATCCAGGACACTATAAAAAAAAACCTCTAGCTCTTGGCTTTGGGCTTGCTACTATAAGTTACTTAAGGGATTAGGCCTACATTGCTGTATAATTAGGTAGGATGCAAGGGAACAAGGAGGAAGATAAGTGACATTCTCCGAATCCCCTGGGACAGTAGATACTCTTGGTTCCTGGATTGGTTACTCTGGCTTCAGCCCTGCTGGACTATAATTATTATATACAAGCTTATAATTATGTACATACTGTCGCATGGAAATGTGGTGCTGCATCTAAAGGTAGGGGGGCCTTAGAGGTATCTGGTCCTCATTCATGGAAAATGGTGTATATTTATTTGTAAATATAAGTATAATTTGTCCACCTTACCTTTGGGCCACAGTACCAGCTATTGTTATTTGCTGCGGACATACCAGTGCGTATGCGCGTGGGTTGTTGCTAGGGTGATTCCCGCAATTTTATTGTCAACGCAGTGTAAGTGTAATGCCATTGTTTTATTCTATTTTTCATATCCTACTTACACTTCTTATGTAGAAATGTACGCGCACTTTCGTACGCATTTCTAATGCATTCTGCGCATTTCTATGTGCAAATACTGTGTCTATATATTGTCCACAACGTGGCGTGTAAGTCCAAGTAGACTACATATTATTTACGTTACTTCTTTGTACCTTGATATACTTCAACACACCTTTTGACCTTTTACCATTGATTTTGCTATGTCTCCTGCTATATGAAACATTAAACAGAGTAACTACAAGCTTGATTCGTTCGTTCGTTCGTTGTTTTTACCTCCTCCCCAGCGATTACCAAAGGGTCATTACATTATATGTTCATGTGGAGGACGGACGTTGAATTTGTATTCTCTCGTCCTGACTGGAGACACCGAAATCCAGAAAAATCGCATATGTCTCTAATCAACTGTACATATTGCAACGGTAGACACAACATACCTAGTAGCTAGATTGCAGTAAATAGGCAGAAACAGTTGGACAGTAAGAACCAGTTCGTGTCTAAAATGGATCCTGCGAAAATAGCCGCCATTTTGAAGATCGACCAAGTCAAAATACCTTTGAGTGACTCTGCGGAATACTTGTCCTTGGTTGGAAAGTGCATAATTTGCCTTCTCCAAACCTCGCAAATAATTCAAATTTGAGACAAGAATACTGTTCAGAATTTGGTTCAACATATCCCAACAGGTTATTTGTATCAAGGCAATATCAAATATATTCAGTTATACCGATTATTGCCACTGTTTCAGTCTAATTTAGCAGAATTTACGAAATGCGTAGATCTGCTGATCATACATTTCCACCCAAAATAAAATTGTCTAAAGTAAAACGTCTGGTTGGATAATGGACACCTGATTACACGAGATTATAAGTAGACACGAAGTAACAGAGGAGTAACACGGCCCAAAAAAATGATGAAATTATTTTTCACTTAATCAACCTCCACCAGTGAATATAGAATAATTTGTTTTAATTCTAAAACTCCTAGGAGGTCAAATGAATATCTCTTTCTTTTGTTTGGGTAGGAGTTGAGGGGGCATTTGTGTGTATTTCTCCTTCTCCTGTTGTATGAGCAACAAAATTGTTTTTCTCTCTATATCCATACTGCTTAGTCATTGGTCCCCTTTTCAGAAGCTTCTCCTACCCCTTCTGGAAGGATTTAGACCACTTATATACGACAGATACTCGGTCGTCGTACACGGTGACATCAGCTCTCGTCAGATGGCGACTTGTGTCGAAATGGGCCGTTGTCTTGGCAGCAATGTTGGATTGTTTCATAAACGTATGAAACAGGAGTAGGTATGCGGCCCTCAATGAGTCTCCATTGGAGAGAGACGCGGCGACCTTGATCACCTTCTCCAACAGGGCTGGAGTGACTGGTGGCGCCGGCTGGTGGTAGTGCCTCACATTCTTGGACACAGAAAGCAAGGCATTCTTGACTTGGTGGGATGTAAAAGGGGCCGAGCTAAGGCCCATGTTGCGGTAGCAGGAGGACAGCGATGAGATGTAGTTCCTCACTGTCTGAGAAGTGTTACCCGCCGTCACACACTTCTCCACGAAGGCACATATCACATCATTAGGGGGTGCCTCAAAGTCACTCTTGCATCGACAGCAAAAAACCACAAACCTAGATAGTATCGACTTGTGGTTAGATAGCGTGCCCGGTCGAATTGCTGTGGTTTGGCGGTCTTCTGCGGCCTGGAAGAGCGAGTTGATGATGGGATCTGAAATTATATGAACGATCGAAAATTCATAGAGTCTCTGTGAGGCTTTATCTCACTTAGTTTATGTTTGGCAATGAGATGGGCGGCCCGGCTTTCCTCAGCTGGGCTGATGTGTCTGCGGCTAAGGGCGTCAGCCACCTCCATCTCCACACCCGGGGCATGTATGAACTGGAAAGAAATGTTACGCTCAGATGCAAAGTACCAAAACGCTCTACACACAGCGTTAATTATGCGGTCTCTTCCTCGTCCACCTGTAAGAGAGGCGATAGCGCCTTGATTATCACAAACAATAAGAATGGCACAGTCATAGCAATCAAAGCAGATGGTCCTAACGGCAATAAGGCAGTTTAATGCTTCCAATTGTGAGATATGCATTCCTTTTATGCGATTCTTGGGGTAGACGATTGAGTAGCAGATTCTTTCCGACCACCCGCCTCCCCCGGTGAGGCAAGAGTCAGCACGTATGGTGATGGTTGGTTCAAAACTGGGAAGTATCATGGCTCGAGCATTGTGTTGGGACAAGAAACGGATAAACCAACTCAGGTCCCTTTTAATGTCGACACTCACTAATATCCCAGATTCAGAGGCTTCTCTGAGTGTTTCGAGTAGTCTATTCATGAATAGGCGGGCGGGTTTTACCACCTGTCCAATATGATTAATATGACCTATAATCGATTGCAATGTCTTCTTAGAGATCATATGTTTGACACTAACTTGGCGGGCGAGAGCGAGGAAACTAGCGACCTTCTTTTCTGGTAGTCTTAACTCTCTTTTCTCTACATCAATTATTATTCCTAGGAACTTAATCGAGGAGCTTGGGGAGATGATCTTTTCCCAGGCTATTGGAGACCTAGTGCTCGAATGACGCCGCGGGCTATGTCGAACTTATTTTGTGGGTTGTCATTGATTGGGCAGACCAGGAGGGCATCATCTAAGTAGATAATACTTTCTACCCCCTTTTCGTGGAGTGCGCGAGATATAAAGTTGGCCATGCGCTGCATGTACAGCGAGCTGATGCGTGTGCCGAATGGCATGATAGTATCGACGAAAAACTTCCCATTGTGCTGCATACAGTTCAAAGGCCAGTCAATAGGATCGAGGGCGAAGTTGCGGTATGCGCGTGAGATGTCAATAGAGGCCAACTTAACCTCAAAGTTGTGTTGAATTATGGTCTCGACTGCGTCGGCGACGGAGGGGAGACAGTGGAAGACGCTTTTACCAAAGATTGAGTTTTTAGTTATTTGTGAATTTGGGCCGGTTTCCTTAGGATGGGACAAATCCACAATTATGCGTCTTTCTGTTATAGATGACTTAGGCCTAGTCATTATTGGAGCTATGTTGCACCACGGGGTGAAAGGTGGAGCAGCAAAAGGACCTATTAGAGCGCCTAGGCCGCGTTCCTTGTCAATATAGTTAACTACGTGTTGATCAAAGGCCACGGCGGAGGGGTGGTTTTGGTAAGTAGGGGATATGGATGGTGGAGGTCCTCTAAATTGAAGTGGAAATCCGAACTCGATTAAATCTATGATCCAGTCATCATCCATATGGCCTGTGGCGAATGCTCGCCAGTTGTGAATGTTGTTACATGTTACAATTGGGACTCGGGCCCCCAGTACATTTGGGAGAGCGAATTGACGTACAGGTGTATAGGCATGTAATAACTTTGATTGGGCTGCTTCTTCCGATAGATAGGGCCATGCAATTTCACGCTCTAGTTTCATTATTTTAGATAGTTCAGTGGAGGGATATATGCTGCGACCAAAATAGGCGTCACTGTCATATACTGGTGTTATGGTATCCGAAAATTCTAGGTGGTCAATTTCAATGTCAACAGAGCTAGTTAGTCGTGATGCGGGTGGCGGTAAATCTATTTTAGTAAGGTCGAGGAAGGCTTCAGAGCAATCATGATTGAGTTGTTTTTCCCCCTTTTTACATTGATCGTAGCTGGTGCTATGAGGGGGGACCTTTGGAGAAGATAGTCAGTTACTAGTATTATCCCTGTTATTTGAGGGTTTATAGGGCGGTTTGCCGTCCTTCTTATCCTCTGGTTTGCCTGTGTAGTTACCTTTCCTCTTGTTACAAGCTCTACACGTGTGAGGGTTTTCAAAGCCATTTGTGGCACAGAAAGCACATATGTGCTTCATTAATACTTGGCCGACAGAGTGGTTTTCTTGATTGTCGCACCTTCCTTTATTAAATTGGGGACATGGGACAGACCAAGCGACGTCGTCAATAGATTTTGCCTTTATGTATTTATCAGTACGGGCCCTCTCTATGCGCGCAATGTCGTCCCATTCCCACTTGCCCCTTGCAACGTTTGCTATAACTACGTTTGAAAAGGCACGTACATTTTCCCAGGGAATTGAAGTATTATCATCTGCAATTTGACCAATATGTACCATAATCCCGTGTTCTTCCGTACCTTCTTCGGCCGCGTCTGCGGCCATTGCACATAAACCAGATACATGTTCATTGAAAGAGAGTTCATCAGGGTGGGAGTTCTTAATGATTTTCCTTTGGGAATCCCTTTCTAAATAGGCAAAAGGCCTGTACCTTTTAATGTGTTGATCGATTTTCTTAGGATTACCTTTAGTGCGGCGGAACTTGGGCTCTAGCATTTCAGTTGCTCGTTTAATTTGCTTCTTAGTAGTTGGGCTTGAATCAGATAGGCTATAGTCCTCGGAGGACGTGGAGAAATGTTTCTTTCTTGACTTAGGCACACTTCCCTTTGGACTAGTTTTCTTAGCGGGGGAGCTAACTACCTTATTCTTTCCAGCCCTTAGTTGACCCTGCCCCGGGGAGAGAACAAGAGGAGATATCACCTGTTTCTGCTCGACCATTCGGAGTAGGCGGTTGCTGATTTCCGTCTGTTGATCCATTCTCTGAAGCAGGCTGGCTATGTGGCTAACGTAGCCCGTCTTCTTCTTCCGGGCAGCGCCCTTTGTAGCGGCACTTTCTTGAGCTTCAGTCAGAAACTCGTCACCTATAAGATCAGCCATTTCTTCCCGTCTGGCTGTCTGTGTTCTAGTGGTTGACATATGTGAATATGTGAGAAGTGCTGGCGGCCGTATAGGGGGCCAACTGGTACAGCAGGAGACGGTGAGGTGAGCGAAGTGGCGACCCCAAAGCTAAATTCGAAAGTGTGGTTTGAACAGAGAGGAGCAGGGCTTATATATGAGGGAGTTATGTAATATGTTGAAGTAGGTAATTTAGAAGAGGGAGGCCCGCCGCGTCTCTCATGCTCCACTGATTTTCAATAGTGATCACAATTTGCCTTCTCCAAACCTCGCAAATAATTCAAATTTGAGACAAGAATACTGTTCAGAATTTGGTTCAACATATCCCAACAGGTTATTTGTATCAAGGCAATATCAAATATATTCAGTTATACCGATTATTGCCACTGTTTCAGTCTAATTTAGCAGAATTTACGAAATGCGTAGATCTGCTGATCGTACATTTCCACCCAAAATAAAATTGTCTAAAGTAAAATGTCTGGTTGGATAATGGACACCTGATTACACGAGATTATAAGTAGACACGAAGTAACAGAGGAGTAACACGGCCCAAAAAAATGATGAAATTATTTTTCACTTAATCAACCTCCACCAGTGAATATAGAATAATTTGTTTTAATTCTAAAACTCCTAGGAGGTCAAATGAATATCTCTTTCTTTTGTTTGGGTAGGAGTTGAGGGGGCATTTGTGTGTATTTCTCCTTCTCCTGTTGTATGAGCAACAAAATTGTTTTTCTCTCTATATCCATACTGCTTAGTCATTGGTCCCCTTTTCAGAAGCTTCTCCTAACCCCCCCCCCCCCCCTCCCTTCCCACCCTCCATCTCTATTTTCCTATCTCTCAGAACCACTGTCTGGGTTTGTCCGTGGCCGTGGTATCCTTAAATTAAGTCCTGGCCAAGCTTGGCGAATAACATTAAATCAATGAATTTAAGGATATTGATGGGTCAAAGCCAATCTATTCCATGCTGGTTAATGATGGAAGGCTGTGGGTGAGCGATGATGATGCGGAAGGGACAGCTGGTGGAGGTTGATCAGTCATAAGAGTCAATTCACCAACACACGTACTGGTTTGCTACAACTTCCACATAGAGGTTAAAAGGTTAAAACGTCTTCAAACTGCATTTATCTTTGTTAGAACATGTCTTCCCCCTTTCAAGCAGTAAAAACAATACCAATATTGATATATTCCCGGGTTTTTAAAAGGTTTCTATATGCAAATTGAGGGGAAATGTAAAATTGTGTGATGCACCCGATTGTTGGTACCTTGCTGGTTGACTGACTCATCATTAAAAACGTTAAGTCATTGGCTTCGTGGCTGGTCTGAACCCGATAAATCCTAACTGGTTTGAAGTGGTGGTTTCCGAACACATCCATCCATCAGGCGAGTCATTTGCTCTCAGTAAACTTGAGGTCGTCAGAGCATCTGAAAATGGTGAAAAATATTTGAGTGAAAAAGGGGATTAAGCTAGGTGTACAATGTATTAAAACTGATTAAAAAGCTTCAACGTATTAAAGCGAAAGTAGTTATAAATGTGACAATAGTCTTTACTTTTGTTTGCGAGTCATCTGTCTGTAAAAAAAATGATTGATGTGTTGCGTGTGTTATCTTATAGGTAGTGGTAACCCAAATCAAACATTTCGGCCAAATACTTGGTCTAAATATCTATGCCTATTTATCAATAAATATTCAATATTTTTAGCCAAATTTAAATTATTGTAAATACCGAACATAATTATATCTATTCATAACTATACTGGACATTTCTACTGCCAACATCCCAGAACAGAACAAAACAGAACGATGTGACTGTTACGGAAAAACCTGAGGCTTCTGAAATGCAAGAATGAATCTATTCAATTTTGAAGGGCTGTATGAATGGACAAAGAGGCATTTGACAAGATCACAGATGGGAGATCTGATCATGGTACTAGAGCACACGAAGATCCTCCAGTCCACGGGTGATGAAACGTTCATCACCTCCTTGCATGGTGAACATATATTGAACGCGGCACGATTGTCCCCTGAGTTCCATGACAGTGAGAAGTTAAAGCTACCTAAGCCCTCACTTTCATGAACTGGATCCTCTGGAAGTAAAAGCCATAACTTATGGTTTCAGTTCATAAATCCGGTGTTGTAAGGATTATGGCAACTGCCAAGTGCTATGGGTTGTTCCAGTTTCATATATATACAAGTCGCCAAAATGAAAAGCTTGCATTAGAGATGACATGGGGTACATCCAATTACACCCATGATTGCAGTCCTGCTTCGTCTGTGTCGGATTTCTTGGATACGTTACCTCACGAAGACACAGGTTGTGGTGGTTTCATGCCAATAAGCAACTTGCACAATTTGGCGTTGACTAAACGAACTTTTGCTCTTCACAACCCTCAGCTATTGTGTTTGATATTTATGTAATCTCCGCCATCAGCGTAGGACGTAAAGTCGTTCATGATCTATTTCTTTAATTATATCCATGATATTGTACGGTAGTTCTTGGCTTGAACATGCCTGTATTGCTGTATTGATGGTAATAGAGTATGTTATGAATTCTTCAATAAATGGATCACATTAGGGAGCTCCAATCATCGTTATCCTATTAACCATTCACGAAATATTAATCCGAAAATGTCTCATGCATTATGGAATATTCGGCTTTGTAATTATTGGAAAAATGCCCAATTCCACTAATCCGATTCTCATGCGATTATGCGACGCAGAGGACTATTTTCTACTATATTTCGTGAGAATCGCACGAGAATAGGCTTAGTGGACAAGGGCCTTTACCCTTTCAGGTGATTGTAGGTACCATCATGGATAAAAAGTGTTAGTTCTGTTCTGTCGGAGGTCCAGATCATGACACTGAATTGTTTGGTGAAACGGATGGTTTGGGTCGGTGTCATGGACCCATGTCAACGACCCTAGAAGTGCTGAATGTACCCGGAAGAAGACCGCGCATGCGCTGGCGGTATTTAGAGCAGCATCCTCAGGTGGTTCGGGAGTGATATGCGAGTCGAGCCCGAGGAAAATGACAATCTTTAAGTAAATGGGTGGTTTGTATCTTTAGGATGGGGGATTGGGTCTCCAGCCCCCCCCCCCCCCCCCGAAAGAAGTCATTATTCACATTATTGAGGCCTGTCAATATGGGTAGAAATAAGCATACTAGAAAATAACATTAGACTACCCAGAATCTGGTCAAAGTGAGATGTGACTGAATTTATAAACTCATTTCTATCAATTGCAGAAGATTTTATTTGCGAATTCGACTATGTATTTAACCCACAATAATTATATTTAAAATAAAAAATGTGTTGATATGTATAGCCTTATAGACTTATAGCAAATCCATTATTATTGAACCTGAACAATTTATGTGGTATATTGTTAGCTTGGCACTCTATATACATATGGGTCAGATTTTCAGAAAATGTACAATTCACCTTCACCAATCCCCTCAAATAACCCACATTTAAGACAAAAATGAGCTTCAAAGTGCAGTTTAACATAACAGAACTGATACCTTAAATCAATGCGACACCAAATATACTCAGATATACCCGGTATTCTTCATTTTTCAGCCTAATCTAGGAGAATTTCCTAAATGTGTAGAGCTGCCAATTGTACATTTTCTGTAAATATGACCCATATACACATCCTCATGATAGGCCTTTACTGAGCATTGTGCATGATTATATTATGTATGTGTCGACCCACTAAAATGATTATATCTAATTTCATAGGTCTATTTCTATTTGTAAGAACAGCCCTGCTAACTACGGCACATCAGGTATTCAGGTCCAGACCAGGGTCAATACTCCTAGTTTCACCATCCACCGACCCACCGACCCACTCAACCCCCTCAACCCCCCTGAAGAGCTATCCGGATCCACTCATGTAAATGGAACCGCAGGTGCTCACACAAGCAAGCACCGGGATCAACAGGGATGAGTATCATAGAAAAAAATTGGCCTGACTTTTGTCTACACATTTACCACGTCGCTTTATCCTCTAGGGTACCACATTACTTTTTGTTATTTTCTCGGAGGCTGGATGTATTTGATAGATGGTAGGCATTTAAGAGCTGCGTTGAATGGAGTCTTTCCTCATGCAAGAGGCATGATATTCCATGGCATATACCAGGCTTAACTTTTTCATGTAAAGAGTGGCTTTGAGGGGCGGAGTGAATGGATCATAACATTTTCAGTAGCAGCAAGTTGATATGTGATAACGCATTTGGCCAAGGCCAGGTAATGAATGGTGTAGGTAGTTATGAAATGGCCTCATGTATTGGGTTACACAAATATTGTAAATTTACCAATTTCGGCCCTAATACCTTCACTGATTTGGAAGGCTCAAATAGTACATTTAGCTTTGAAGGAAAGCTGACCATTCCCATCGATCAATACGAGTAATTCAACTTCAAACGTTAATTTAATTGAGGTGTTATGAGGGGGTTTAGAAACACCTATAATACATGTTTTCGTGGGACAACTCATCTTCGTTTAATGAGAATGTATATTCTATTGTCATCTCACGATACTGCCTTATCTTAATTATCTGCCTATGTAACGGTCAATTATACAGTATTGTCAACACTCTTATCAGCCATTCGCAGACGCATAAAAGTGTCCTGTATCGGGTATATATTATGATTGTTATACATCGTTAGCTTAACAAATAATTACCACGACAACCTCTAGACAACCTTTTCTGCATTGGGATGTTCGTGTGGCAAGGTTCTAACTAAGAAGTAATTCATCAAGGAGGGAATGGGGGTTTTGTACGAGGCAGGTGTCTAGCTAGACTCCAATTTAATACAAACTGCACTACTTAACCTTCCTGATCAGGAGTGAAGGTCTGATCTGACAATTGTACTAAACCTGCGTATCTAATGTCTTCGGTTGAGGGTCGGGTCCGATAACTGATCCAAGATCTCTAAAGCTAAATAAGTACATGACCAATTATGTAAACATTGTTTGAATAGCTGTTTGAATAAAGATCTCGACAACAAAATCAATGAGAACCATTCATTCATTATTTAGACGGAAGGAAATTTAAATATAAGATATTTATAACTACTCGTTGGACTGTCCTGCTAAATATAGTACTTCAATAAAGTTTTACTTACCATAATCATAAAAAAACACCTTCTCGATCCGCCCTGGAACTAGCATGACTCATGTGATTTCGGCCATGACCCCCGAAACTGACCTTGTCACTAAGGTACGCGACCTTGACGTGGCCTACCAGAAAGGTGTGCCATCACTCCACGTCAGGAATATTCTCTCCACTTGCCACACGCTTTAGTGCAAATTCATGCTTTTGTCAGTCCAATTCCAGCAGGTTTTCTGAGTAAAAAATAGCGCATTATATCTCACTCTGAAGCTTATTGATTTGGTCATCGAAGAAATCTCCTAGATATAGCGGCGGAACCGGAAGCAGGCACTCAGAATCTGAGAACGGGTTATAGCACAGTCGCTGTGGTGGACATGCACATAATTCCCAGGCCATTTTGGCACGGTTCTGTCTTTTTTTTATAAAACAGCCTTTGATTTCAGTCGATAAAGCACATTCCACCTACTCCCTCTCTTTCTCTCGTTCTCTTTCTCCCGCTCTCTCCCTCTCAAAAAGGTGGTCTAAATCGGACACGAACGCTGACTTTGCCTCTTCCGTTTCCGGAGAAGCCAAGTGCCTTTATCGACCACGCGGTCTGACCTTTCGCTTGGTCTGCAGCTGACGGACTCTGTCTGGGAGTCTGTGACCGCAGAAAGGGAAATGGAGATGCTGAAAAGAACCCTAAAATCAGCTTTCTGGGTCAAGTCACCAGAAAATGCACAATTGGCCTTCACCAATCCTCTCAAATAACCAGAATTTAAGACGAAAATCAGGTTCAAAATACAGTTCAACATAACCAGACAGATTTATTGAATGAATGCAATACAGAATACAATCAGATATACCTTGTACCCGAACTTTTCACTCTAATTTAGCAGAATTTGATAGATGTGTAGAAGTGGAGATTGTGCATTTTCTGAAAATCTGACCCTTCTACTCCAGACAGCAGTACAGAGCTTTAAAAGCGTCTCTCACTACTGGGTCAGATTTTCAGAAAATGTACAATTCATCTTCACCAATCTTCTCAAATAACCCAAATTTCAGACGAAAATAAAGTTCAACACACAGTTCAACCTAACCAAACAGATTGCTATAATCAATGCAATGCTGAATATAGTCGAATTTACCTAGTATTGACCAAATTGCAGCCTGATTTAGCAGAATTTAGTCAATGTGTACAGCTGCCAATTGTACATTATTTGAAAATCAGACCCTACTATTGGACCCGGTGCCCAGAATGCAAGGTCTGGCACAAGAACTTCTGACCTTGCATCCATGGTGCATTAACTCATAAAGTTTTTATCTATAGAATAGTAAACTTTTTGCGCATATCGATAAAAGGATATAAATACGACTTAGAAGTCAATACGATTGTCGAGGTGGGAGTGTATCAAGGGCGGGAGAGCTGAGAGGGAGGCAGTTTATGATCATACCCAGGAAATAGAGATAGAGAAGGAGGGAGAGAGAGAGAGACGGAGAAAAGAGACAGAAATTTAAGGCACTTTATGGTCATACCCAGGACCATAGGTGGGAGTGTAGGTTTATGCAGGTCGATTCTCTTCGTTGAGGCATATAATTATGTATCAATGATTAAAGCTGGGTTTTTGTTTTGAAAATGTGAACAATTGAAATATTTGCTACCACAAAAATATCGATGCAACGATTTAGAAATATGAGCAAATACAATTATTCATCCTGTTAAAACGTGCCTTAACTTTAAACACGCATGTACTTGTTTCAGAAAGAAATTAGAATTTTTTGTAATTGCGATAATGTGGTTTAGTGGAACCTTATGGTCGGACTGCCTGAAATATTTCTAAAAAAAAAAGAAGAAATAATTGCGATGCCACGATAGCCGTGAAAATTATTATGATTGTGAGAAAATAGGAATAAAAGAAAGTGGGACACTCTTCTCCAATAAAAAGATAAGTGACAGGTTACAAGACAATTCATTGTAAGCGAAACCAAAACTGCAAAAAAACTGCAGCATTATGAGATGCGTTATTTTGAACACGAAAAGGAACCTGTCAGAGATGATGGGAAACTTCGCGTGATAAGCAGAAGTACCAGCGAGACCTTCCTTTATTTTGATGACTTAAGGGAACATCTCCTTTCTTTAGTGAATGAATCGGATTTTTTTAAAACCGAAAGCTGATTGAAAATAAACCTTTTTGTCTGTTATCGATGTAAAGTTTCATGAAAAGAAAATTGAGAAACAATGAATAATGTTCTGCTGAAAAGAGTATGTGAATATTATTGATGAGGACCGATTGAGTTTTCATTGGTATTATGATTTTGCTGTCTTGAGCAATGTTACGTAATGTTACATAACACCTCCATCAAGCTGTCTCTGTCTGGTTCATCAAATGTGATCATCAACTTTTGTCTAACATAATTATGTGTGACCTCAGCTTTGTTTAGTTGAGCCAATTTAAACGTACATTTTGCAACAATCATATCTTTACACTTGAAGAGAGCTCTTGAAGAGAGCTCTGAAGCAGTATAACCCTGTTCATCATTCTTGTGACTCGTTCGGAAAATATACACTATTACAATGAAACATACTGATATAGAATATAAGCTTTCTGATTAGGTAATCAAGGTAATCAAAGGTATTCAATGCAATTCAATTCAATTCGAACATCTTTTATTTGTATCTAGGGTGTTATACAAATAGGAGACGTAAATCTAAATATAAATCCAGGTCTTCCAGTATGTTCCTTAACTACATGGAGTGGGTCAAAATTAAAAGTAATTGTAGATTAGTTATAAAGTCTGGGAAAGAAATTGTTGACTATTGTTCTATTAATTAAGATCTAAGGTCTATTGCTATGTGGGTCAGATTTTCAGAAAATGTACAATTGGCAGCTCTACACATTTAGTAAATTCTGCTAAAAAAATGGCTGCAATTTGGTCAATACTAGGTAAACTCGAGTATATTTGGCATTGCATTGATTCTAGCAATCTGTTTGGTTAGGTTGAACAGTATTTTGAACTTTATTTCTGTCTGAAATTTGGGTTATTTGAGAAGATTGGTGAAGATGAATTGTACATTTTCTGAAAATCTGACCCATAAAGGTTTGCTACAAGTTGGTATCAGTTGTAAACTGGTAGAATACTATAATACAATTTCACTTTCTCAACTAGCTAACCAATCGTGTAAGAACCCCAGGAGCAATACATACAAATAGATAGATCTATGGTATCTGTTTTTCATCACCCTTTGAAGGTGGCGCCACTTGCTGTGACTATATTCCAAAGTTCATCATTCCAATCTTAGGTACTCCCAAGTTCGTCTCTCCAACACTAGGTGGAAGCATCACAATATAGCAACAGGTGAATGGGTTTCCCAATCTGCCAACACTGAATCGAACTTCAACAAGTGCCAAATGTCATTTTACTTACTTTGAATGTTTGGTATAATGTACTGGGGTTTGAACAGCTAGGATTGTATGGTAATTAGGGGAGGGGGAGCGAAGGCGATTGACGTCACCTTCAACACCTGTACATGAACTTGACAGGTGTGACGTCAATCCCATAAAAGCTGAGTAAGAGGCATCTCACCTTGATGGAATGATTAAGCGATTTTCCAGGGACTAATGTACTAATTCCAGGGCTTGTACTAATTCATCTATGCCCAATGGATGTAAGGTTAACAATAATGAGCTATATAAACTTGAATTCACCTGAGACGGATGTCTGTTGGGCTAAGCAGCTCAACGAAAGTTACGCTTTGACCTGAGCTCTGGTCAAATGACCAGGGTAAGATTGTCAGAAAATGTACAATTCACCTTCAACAATCCTTTCAAATAACCCAGATTTAAGTGAAGAGTGACATTCAAAATGCAGTTTAACACAATAAAACATATATTATTAATCAACACAATGTCAAAGATACTCTGACATACCCATTATTTATCATTTTTCTATCTAATTTAACAGAAATTACCAAATTTGTAGAGCTGCCGATTGTACTTTTTTAAAAAAAATCTGACCCACCACTAAAATCTACAATATCTTGGTATGTATATATTATACCGCCCTGACGTAACAAATATTTTGTGACCGATTCAGGACAGGAGCCGAAATACAATCAGTAGCAAAACGTTCAATAGTAGGTAACTGGTTTGTGTAATATCCTCTGATAATGGACAGGGTTTCATATTAACTTGTACATGAGTTTGTTGTTGTACATGTGTCTGCTATCTAAATTTCTGTGTCTGCTATCCAATATGACTTTGAGATTTCGTTTTTAACTTTCTTTTATCAAATGAAGCATGTAGCATGTTAGGATTACATTGTTTGCGCGGAAAGTATGTTTATTTTAAGAGACTGGCATTATGTACCTTTGTCTTATTATATTCCACGCTTTAAAGCTAGTACATACTATTTATAGACATCCGGGTATTAAAGATGTAAAAGAACCATTTTCTTTTTACAGACCAAGGTTTTGACTGGAGACAAGTAATTCCAATTCCCGAAACTGAACGACATTATAAGCAAATTGCGGTAGAGGTATTTTTTCCACTAAAACACTAGATGGCAGCAGGCTCACCAGCTATCCAAAGGGCATCTTCCAATGATTCCAACACTGTGTAAGTCGACAGCTCTCGCCTCTGTCTGTTTTAGATTAATTACTCCAACTTTGTGAGAGAAAAACCATTGGAATATATAAAAAGCAAATCTAGCTTTCCATTTGGAGCTTGCTTGTCGATGTCTAAAATCAACAGAAGATGTACGGACAAGTAACTGAATGTCATCCTTATATGTGTTTGGCTGGGATACGTGGATGAAACAAAAAAAGATTATTCACTCTTGGGTATTTCCGATTCATTAACGGGAGCTTTCATAATACTCGCATATATACACAAATTAACTATGATGGTACACATGGGAGATTGGGAAAACCGATTTTCTAAAAAAAACAAAAAACCAACAACAACCCCGGAACTCTTTTAATATTTTTATTAAAAAATATTAATATCTACACCTGAGATATAGAGTTAATAAAACGCAGTTTCCCCGACCTACCCTTTGCTGGACTCTAGAATCACCCACTCCTACGATTTAAACAAAAAAGATATTTTCCGAACTGCTCACGTTCCTGATTTTTCTCATTTCGAGATGAAACGATGAGATAGATCATACAATGATCAGTAATTTAAAGAGAACAAAATATCGGTTTTATTCAAAATATTCTGCCTTCGAGGCTTCTACATATCTAAGGTACAATATCAGTCTCCCTATATATATATTTTTTTGGCATTTCATAATTATGTTTTTTCTTTAAACCAGCTGCTGTGCGAAAAGCACTATAAATGTTGCATTAAGTCAACCTACCCAGCACCGATTCTTATACTTTCTTTCTATTTCATGTTTAGATACATTCCAGACCAATCACAATAACAACAATAAAAAATAAAAGCACAAAAGCTTCACACGTTTTTACCGCGTTTACATTATTTCCTCACGCATGATTTATACAACTATTTCTTACTAATTAACAGGGCTCCAAACTAAGAATCAACATGATCAGTTAAATTTAAATGTGGCTTTCAAGGAAAACCACCCAAATAATACCAGTTTTTAATTTTAGAATTAGTATCAATTACGCATTAAATCAAATCTACATCAATATATTATATTCTCCGCCTTCTCTACGTCACTGCCGTGATGTCGCGCTTGTCCCACCCCCCGCTTTCCCTTTGGGATACTGAAGGTTCATTACGTTAACACTAGAGGGCAGTCCGAACAGGGTATCACTTTTTTAAAAGTTAGTTGTACAGATACATCATTTTTTCACTATAAAATGTAAAACACTAGTAGTTCTTTACAAATGATCTACAATAGTAGGTGAAAATAAAGCGATCAATACAGTTTTGATATACAGTCATTATAACCAGCAAGTTACATTGCCACATTTAGTTAGAGCCACCTATTTTGTTGTTTTTAACTAAGATACATATTCGCTGAACGACCGGGTCGCAGTTGAATATAACAAACCTCTTAAGTTTCTCTGGTCGCCACAGGCGCTTCGGTGCTAGTGGCCCAAACCTAAGCCAAAGTCAACCCCTTGAACCCCTTTACCGCAACTCTGGAGAGACGGAGTTATACTCGGTCTCCGTGGCCAAGAGAGCGGTACCCTCTTATTTAGCTTTATTTACCTGCATTCTGTACCTGTACTTGTATACGACCTATCTTCCTTCCTCTCTATGGGAGACAGTGTATACCTTTACGATAGATGAAATCTCTTCCGCCTCACTGACGGCAAAAACTGAGTTCTTTAACGCCACACACACATAATTATACTATTATATACTCGATCTTTTCTGTAATATGCAAATATTTTTGGAATCGCGTTTATTAGCTTTTTTTATGTACAGTGTAATACATTTCGCAAGTGACCTTACATATTTTCATAATCCAATAAGAACTTAGTATAAGTTACATGTCGGTGGATTTTACCCAATATGATCAATTAGGCTGTGTGAAATATTGTCAACAGCGTGCATGATAGCTAGATACCCTACACTCTGACATTAACATAACAAATGAATAGAATTGATTAATACATGGGCACTAAGTCCGCGGTGGCTTCCGTTGCTATCACTGCACGAAGTTAGTCCCCGTAAGCATTGCGCTACAATACAAATCACTGACTGGATGTTTCAAATTCTACCTTGGCTGGTGCCACAAATAACGAAAAGTTTACCAACTTGTCGCTGTATCAGTTGTTTCATCCAAGTCTTTTCTTTTTTTGCAAAAGACATCCCAACCTGCTGGCGGTAGTTTACCCTGTACAATTTCTTCAGAAATCATTTTGTCCATTTGAACACAATTTATAATCCCAGCTGAATGATTTCCGGATCTGGGAGTCATAACCGCCCCTCATGTAATTTTTGTAATGTTATTGACTAGGTTTAACCATGTTATCATAAAATCGGTGTATTTTGTCTTTTTCATTTGGAGGGTCAGATTTTCAGATAATGTACAATCGGAAGCTCTACACATTGCTGGACTGATACGTGGTCAATGCTATAGGTATATCTGAATATATTTGGTATTTAATTGATTAAAAGAATGTTTGGTTATGTCCAACTTTATTTTGAATGTCATTTTGTCTTAAATCTTGATTATTTGACAGGATTGGCAAAGGTCAATTATGCATTTTTTTGAGATTTCACCCATGACCTTTGGGAGGAGGCATTATTTCTCACACTATATTGCGGAAGCCCCGTTGCTGACCGTCGGGGGGGCCGGCACCCGCGGCCGCCGCCCCCTCGGCGGCGGGCAACGCCCGTCCCGTAGGCGCACGTCCCCCCTCACGTCGGCCAACGTCCCCCCTCACGTCGGCCAACGTCCCCCCTCACGTCGGCCAACGGCAGGTAGGACGTCGGCCAACGGCAGGTAGGACGTTGGCCAACGGCAGGTAGGACGTTGGCCGACGCAAGGGGAGGCGTTGCGTGGCGGCCCATATAACGTTAGCCACCTTTATGGTATACGTTTGGCAACTGATATATTAGCGTCAGGCAACTAATATGAACGTTGGGCAACAGGAATATGAACGTTGGGCAACAGGAATCTAAACGTTGGGCAACGGAAATATGGAATTTTGGGGTGCTTTGGAGCGCTATATATAGGATCGGATTTTACTTCTTTCTAGGGTTCATATGCTACATAAAAGCAGAGTAAAGACAAGACAATAAGCTCTTGTAGATCTTATATTTCACTGATAATGAAAACTTGGTTTCTTGCAGCACACAAATACCAATAAACAATGCTTGATTATTGTAAAGCTATGTTTCAGCAATACTTGAAGTAGTATAAGAAATAAGGAGTCTTGGTAGTTGTAGTTTGAGTACTGAACCCGTTCTGTTTAATTCTCCTCAAACATGTCACATATATATCATTCATCACATATAGCAATATAGAGAACATCCAATCATAATCAAGTAAAACATAGTAGGCAGATGCTGGCACATGTTTATATAAGAAATTACTTTGCATGTCACTTTGGACCAGGTTGAAAGGCCATATGGGCTTGTTATAGAAACAATTAGCAGACAGTAACTCAGACAAAATGGCGTCACTCTGT
Source organism: Sthenelais limicola (assembly GCA_942159475.1). Lineage (NCBI taxonomy): Eukaryota > Metazoa > Annelida > Polychaeta > Phyllodocida > Sigalionidae > Sthenelais > Sthenelais limicola. The sequence goes on along the minus strand of OW804094.1, from coordinate 27,442,499 downwards.
CTGAAGTATCACATCTTAATTAAAGGGACTGGCCATAGTAAAATCGTATAAGTCAAGAATTACTCTAGATCAACTCTTAAATTCGTTAGATATTTGATATTTATTTTAACATTATACATAATTGCTGATATATAACGTTAAGATAAATAATAATACTTAACGATTCTCTAAATATATAATCAATTTCTGGTATTTCTAAAGTTCATGATTCTTTTCTTGCAATGTTCTCATCTTTATATAAGCCTGTATAAAACAACCGTTGAAGGCAGGACGGGGCTCACTGGCATGTAATAACAACGAAGTTGATGTAAGCCCTTCCTGACAGGCGCCTCCCGTCGGCCATTATTAGGCGCCAAGTGTCAAGTTCACAATTTCGTTGATTACTAACCTTTTTCATTGACAAAATGGTTATTTAAGAACAAAATTGTAATAGTGCAGTCCCAAACTCAATTTCGTCTACGAAATGAATTTTGTGCAGTCCCAAACTCAATTTCGTCTCACCCTCTCTTTCCCTCCCACCCTACCTCTCCCTCTCACCCTGTCACTCCCTCCCACCCTACCTCTCCCTCTCACCCTGTCTCTCCCTGTCCTGAGAGGGAGAGAGGGTGAGAGGGAGAGGGATGGTGAGGGGGAGGGTGAGAGAGAGAGGGTGAAAGGGAGAGAGAGGGTGAGAGCGAGGGGTAGGGTGGGTGGGAGAGAGAGGTGAGAGGGAGAGGTAGGGTGGAAGGGATAGAGAGGGTGAGAGGGAGAGGGCGGGTGAGAGGGAAAGAGAGAGGGTGAGAGGGAGAGGTAGGGTGAGAGGAAGAGGTAGGGTGAGAGGAAGCGGGAGGGTGAGAGGGAGAGGTAGGGTGAGAGGAAGCAGGGGGTGAGAGGGAGAGGTAGGGTGAGCGGGAGAGGGAGGATGAACTGGATGAGCGGGAGGGTGAGAGGGAAAGGGAGAGGGAGGGTGAGAGGGAAACGGGGGTGAGAGGGAGAGGGAGGGTGAGAGGGAGGAAGGGTGAGAGGGAGTGTGAGAGGGAGAGGGAGGGTGAGCAAGAGTGTGAGAGGGAAAGGGAGGGTGAGCAGGAGGGTGAGCAGGCGAGGGAGGGTGAGAGGGAAAGGGAGGGTAAGGGGGAGTGTGAGAGGGAGAGGGAGGGTGAGCAAGAGTGTGAGAGGGAAAGGGAGGGTGAGCAGGAGGGTGAGCAGGCGAGGGAGGGTGAGAGGGAAAGGGAGGGTAAGGGGGAGTGTGAGAGGGAGAGGGAGGGTGAGCAAGAGTGTGAGAGGGAAAGGGAGGGTGAGCAGGAGGGTGAGCAGGCGAGGGAGGGTGAGAGGGAAAGGGAGGGTAAGGGGGAGTGTGAGAGGGAGAGGGAGGGTGAGAGGGAAACGGGGGTGAGAGGGAGAGGGAGTGTGAGAGGGAGAGGGAGGGTGAGCAAGAGTGTGAGAGGGAGAGGGAGGGTGAGCAAGAGTGTGAGAGGGAAAGGGAGGGTGAGCAGGCGAGGGAGGGTGAGAGGGAAAGGGAGGGTAAGGGGGAGTGTGAGAGGGAGAGGGAGGGTGAGCAAGAGTGTGAGAGGGAAAGGGAGGGTGAGCAGGAGGGTGAGCAGGCGAGGGAGGGTGAGAGGGAAAGGGAGGGTAAGGGGGAGTGTGAGAGGGAGAGGGAGGGTGAGAGGGAAACGGGGGTGAGAGGGAGAGGGAGGGTGAGAGGGAGTGTGAGAGGGAGAGGGAGGGTGAGCAAGAGTGTGAGAGGGAAAGGGAGGGTGAGCAGGCGAGGGAGGGTGAGAGGGAAAGGGAGGGTAAGGGGGAGTGTGAGAGGGAGAGGGGGGGTGAGTGGGAGAGGCAGGATGAATTTGGAGAGGGAGGGTGAGCGGGAGGGTGAGAGAGAAAGGGAGAGGGAGGGTAAAAGGGAGTTACTTGGCAATCTCTGTATAATCTCACTTCTATTATACTTTACATTCAAAATCTCAGAACAAAATACACAACTGCCCACTGCGTTGGTCAGATATACTAGTATATATTAATCATATACATCACACTTAGAAGTAGATTTTTTTGCTGGTGTTTTTTTCCAGGCGCTCCTTTGTGTTGTTGAATGTGTTGTACTTTTGGAGCAGCCCACAAATCTTGCTGGAAATTCCTTTCCTTGCCTTTTTAACTTTCTTTCCATCTTGCTCTGGCTGGATGCGCAGGTAGATCCTGTGAAAAATAATAGATTAAAAATGATTACATACTGGAATGTGCAAAATTGGCAGACATTGGAAGAAACTCCTAGATTTCATTTTGACAATGTACATTATATTTATGTCTAACTCTGCCTATGATACAGTGGTGAAATAAGCCTGGGAAGGTACCAATCAAATGACATGTTTGGAATCAGTATAATTGGATTGACCAGTGTAGCAATACTTTTCAGACAGAACTAATGACCTTTGGAAGCTGCCTTTCAATAATTACCCATCTTACTCTATAAATCTATAAATCACTATTAATATTAATATGAATGAGATAATTACAAGTCTGTCACTTACCTCTGGAAAAAGTCCAGGGTCACCTTTATCTTCGCCGGGTATTGCATATCGAACATGTAGGTGACGCCGAAGAAAATTCCGAGTGCCATCAGGAAAGTTGGTATATTCTCGCTGATGACACATTTGTCTGCAGTGACCGTGAAGTGCTGTGCAGACAACAGCGAAGAACCGAAGAAGACGATGCAAGGGTGGTTTGGGAGGCGACTTTGCACCTCTTCAGCAGTCTCTGTCCCCTAAACAAAGTAAATAATAAAAACATGAGTAAATTAGTAACTTTAGTAAATTACATGGCCAACCAAACCTGAAGAAATTGCATTCTGCTCCTCCCCCCCCACCCCCCACCCCAACCCACCCAGTGTTATATCATATTACATAATCAGAATAATAGTGTAATAGTGATTAACCACATTGTTATCAATAGTATAAATCAATTAGGGTCTTTAATTACTATAATTACTTATATTATCTAGAGATTGTTTCTGGTCTAAATTCCAATTGTATTTTTAATAGCAAGTTTATGCTTTGGACATATCTGAATTTCCACCCACCTTTGCCTGAACGAACATAGACTCTGGGTCCTCATTAAACCACTCTGCAGTCAGGATCACAAGTCCGGGTAGCCTGGCATCCTGCACACCGGTCTTCTCCACTGCTGCCTCAATCCTCTCTCTGCAACAGTTTGATATCAAGAATTGATTGCCTTTCAATGCAATGCGGGAATGATTTGCTTCAATACTTTTATGGTCAACATAAGAGTAATAACAATTATAATTTACAATATCATAATCTAATTAATTTACAATGACTTTCAATGTTAAAATTCATGTTCCAATGCCAATACAATACAATGATGTGATCTTACGGAGCAAAAAAAACTCTTTGTTACTTACATCAGCTCACTCCTCTTCTTTGAGTATATCCCCTTAAAAAAACCCATCCATTTATCCCCCACTTCCTCGTAACTGTCCACTATGTTTCGCATGAAATGCTGGCCTGTGAGCTGTTTTACATGGGCCATTATCCCCTCATACGAACAGATGGTCGGCCACGATTCTTTGAATTCCCGTGCCTCAATACCTGTAACCAACAAATGGACATGTCAACTATATCTCATAACATTATAACATTTTAGAATCTCAATAGTAAAGGTAATAAAAATGGAGCTGAAACTTTTACCTTGACAATAATTTAACCTTGACTAAATTTGTATTTATATTGATATTGATTCACGTTCTATTTTGCTTGTCCCACATATTGTACAATTTCCTCTACTCAGTTACTACTTTGTCATGATCATCAATGGTCTCTTCTACTGTTTCAAAAATACCTACCGCCAGTCAGGTGGAGTCTCTGGGAGAAGTATGTAAGCTTCTCAAGGTTATGTACCTCCTCGCCTCGAGACCCAGTGTCTGCCAGTTCCTCGAGTCTTGCACGCTTCTTTTCTTGCGTCTCGGCCGTCTCACCCACTGGTGGTTTGCTGGGCATGTAGGCCGGGCAGCCATCACTTGAAGTTACAATATTTATTATTATTTCATTATCACAAATCAGACTGCAGCCAGCACTGAAAGTTACATCATTCATTGTAATTTCATTATCATAAATCACACCAGTGAGTACTTTTCATACATACATATATACATACATACGTGTTTCAACACACCTTTTTTGTTCCTCTACTACAGGTATTAGTAACTGTGTTCAGTTTTTAAAAATTAACTCTTCTGTCTGGAAAACATTTTAATATATCGGTTGTCCGGCCTTACCTGTCCCTTTTTCTTTTCCCGCAGTTTTCTGTTAGCTTATGGTGGACTTTTTTGAGCCCAGTCATCCTCTCCAGTTCTTCCCGGCGAAAACGGACTATGTTGTCCCTCCTGTTAATGAGCTGGCGGTGGAAGCCCCGTTCCCCGCCGCCCACTACGGTTGTGCCATGGGAGTCACGGAGGCTGGGGTAGTCCGTGGTCATCTTGCTAGCCAGCACGAGCAGCTCCTCCGAAGTAGGATTGATCTGTTTCTGAAACACATTATTCATCATCATTAATTAAAAACAACTAACGTTTTTGTAATTGCATTATACAACAAATTCTCTGCCAACATTTGTCAACATCCTACCTGCAACATGGTGTTAGTGGTGATTTGGTTGGTTTATGCCCTTAACAACTCATTCATTATAGGATAAAAGTTGTAACTTGTTTCTTACGATTATACTTTCATACAATTTACCTTAGCACCCAGGACAATCAACAAGCAATGCACATGTAGTCATATACTTACTCCTTCCATGATGGAGTCGATGATGTTGCGGACCATGTCATCTCTTGCCAGCTTCTTCATGGTCCCATCCCGTAGAGTTTTTTTCTGTGTTGCCGTCAGTTCCGGGGTGAAGGTATCCACCCAGCTGGTCAACCGGTCATCCACATACGCCACCTCATCTGGGTTAAACCTGCTGCTGCTTCTGCTATTGCTGGGGGTGCTGGTAGATGGGGTTTTGTCTAGCGTAGACAGACTGGCCATGCTACTTGAGGGGGTCCGTGGTTCTTGCAAGGCCAATATTGTGTCTCGGCGCTGTTGTGCACGCACTTCACAGAGCTCTGTAGGGGATAGAATCATTGGATGATTATATAGCAACATTTCAAGAAAAGGGTTGCAACTTAAATTAATAGTAGAGAGGGGAGTTATCGCTGTATATCGATCTTGGTCGTTCGGTAAATGATGATTCAGGTGCAAGATGTAATAAAGTTGTTGTTTCTTATTGATTTTATTTGACACAAGCTTTCGGGCTAGTTTGCCCTTCTTCAGGTGAGATGGTTGCACTTAAATTAATGAAAACACCATAATTATTGGTTGCGTGACACAAAAGTACTCAACAATACATCAGACAAATAGGGAATTAAATTAAATTAAATTAAATTAGGGAAAAAGCTGATTTTCAATCATTGGCAGACTGGCAGATAAATTGTAGCTATGATACAATACTTATGATAACTACAATAATTAAAAGTTAAATTATTAAAAAATAAATTAATTAAAAATAATTAAAAAGATTACAAATGAATGTAAGAACAACTAGTTATATATAAATGAATACTTACGTTTAGATTCTTGCAAAAGGCGCTTTGCCTTTGCAGGAGGCAATACCTTCAAAAGGTCTGGCAGCTCGACCGCTGCGATGTCCCCCTCATCTTCGCAGCCAGTCTCATCTATGAGTAGTTGTACCAGGGCTGCCCAGGTCTCATCGCTGACTGTCCCGATGATCAGTCGTACCACTTTCTCAAAGTGAGCATTCATTATTCATTCTGGAAAAAAAGGTACAATATTTTAATATCTTAATCTTACATTCTTGTTCTAGTTCTCTGTACAATATGCCATTTGGTCCTACACTGCTTTTGCAGTTGGTCCATAGAGACCATTCCACTATCCGCCACCTGTGGAGGTGCTGGGTTTGGGTGGCATTTTCCGCCTGGGAATGCAACACTTTAATAAGCCATTATAGGAATAAGCATAATTGCTGAATGAAAGCAATACATTATATTATTCTCTCAGGCATGACTATAACGATGGACAATGGAAATTTTTCAAGCTAAGTTTGAAGATGGCAATGATTTATTTGGGGGTCAATGAATCACGAATTGCGCAGCCAACTCGTCAGGTTTTAAAGCAATACAAGAGTTTCCTAGTGAAAAATAACTTCAACATACCTACACCCTAAAGTAGGACGAGGCATAATAAGGTAATGACAACCAAACTCAGAAACAACTAAGTTAACTGCCCAAATCCTCTAGCACCTGCTCTGAGCACTAAGCTTCAGAGGGGCCGGAGGGAGGGCATGTAGTCGTACCACACCGTGATGTCCTCGACATAATTACAGATTAAACCTCAACTTCCAAGTAAGTCTCAGTTAACTGTAAAATTATGTCTCGTCCTATCACGTTAGTGGTATGAGACTCCATGAGATTTCGTAGCTTCACTAGGAAGCCCAAAGTAAATGGAAACCCTCTTAACTTGGAAAAAAGTTAGCAAAGAGGAAAGTTTTTTTCACTGGTTGTCCTAAACAGGACTGAAAGGCCTGTAATAATAATTTTACAGTAACCAATCAATAATAACCATATAATAATAATAATAATAGAAACGTGTTTTTAAAAACAACGTAACCATAATTTAATAACCATCAATGAACTAAGACACACCTTAATTCTTCTTCTGATGCAGGACCTTCTTCTTCGTCCTTCTGTCTTTTAAGATTGAGTAGCCCACTGTCTCTTTTGGGTCTTCAATGCACTGTTTGTAGAAGAGAGCGAAAGTTCTAGTATTCTTCCAGCAAGCCTGTTTGATTAACACATTCATGTTGACTCCTAGCTGCAATGCTTTGGAAGTCACCGCCCCTCTGGTGCTATGGGCCTTGCACTTGTTAGTGCTGATGCCTGCCAATGCTAAGGTTCTCTTTCTCCAGTTTGACACAGTGTCCCGAGATATCTCCTTGTGAGGCCAAATATAGCTCAATAAGAGCTGGTCCTGACCCTCATGGATACCTTCCGTCCTATCTAGATATTCAGTAATGCATTCTACTGGGCAAATCTTCCGGGAAACGAGGAATACTAATAATGTCAAGTGGTTCCTCCACTCTATTGTGCTTCAATAGGTATTTCAGGTGAATTTTTATAAAGTTCGAATTGAATTCAAGGCCTGAAACAGGCAACCTCCAAACTGTCTGTCCTCTCTGTGCGGAGGTCAGAAGAAATAACACAGTCACCTTCAATGAAAGATGCTTTAAAGAGAGCTTCGAATTACTCCCCCAACGACGGAAAAGTTCCAATACTAAGTTAACGTCCCACATAGAGTTATATTTGGGTAACGGGGGTATGAATAATTATCATACACCAGATATGTACAGTAATTAGAGAAATAATCATCACACACATGCCAGGTGCGTAAATCATTCATTGAAGAGTCGTCCTGACTGAAGGTAAACTTGGAGCAACTGATGTTTATTTGCGAGGGTGTGGGTTATGTTTTTGAAATTTTTGGTGTTATGGATGCACCTCTTGAAATAAGAATGTTTTGATTCAACGCACCTAAGTCCTGGAAATTACATGTTTAATTACAAGATAGTCTTTGAATTCGACTGTATACACCTCCAGTGGATGTGGGTCAATGAGGTGGCAAAGATTTATGCACTTGGTGCCCTCAATGGAGTTGTCTACATGAAACAAAAAATTATACGCTTGTTGGAAGAGTGTGTGGAGATGTCCAACTACATACACTCCATTGAAAGTCTGTATTACAAGGAGAATTTTCAGCACTTTGGTTGGGTAGCTGTGCTCTGTCCTGCTGATCACACACATGCCAGGTGCATAGGTATGTCCATTAATGACAACCTCACATACTGTGTTGGCATCGTAGAATGAAGTGGGGACAGCAAGCACAGCTTCTTGTATTTGAGGTGAGTACGCATCAAGTTGTAGTCGCTGGGGGCCCTTCGTTTCCTCTTCTTCATTGAAGAGTCGTCCTGACTGAAGGTAAACTTGGAGCAACTGATGTTTATTTGCGAGGGTGTGGGTTATGTTTTTGAAATTTTTGGTGTTTCGGATGCACCTCTTGAAATAAGAATGTTTTGATTCAAAGCGTAGTGTCCAAACATTCCGTAAGGGTCCAAATTGAGATGTCATTGCTGCGTAGTGTGAAAGGTAGTGATGCTTGGGCTTCATAGGGACATCAGGAAAGGCCAAACTGCGCCTTTCAAGGTATTCCTCGATGATGAGATGAATGTAGCCAAGATCAATTTTGGCCACCACAGGTGCCATCACATAGAGCATAATCTCGTGCAGTAAGTGCATCATCTTCCACACATTGTCATCCTTGTCGATAACATGCATCCCAACAAAGATGGGCATGAACACCATGAAATGGTAGTTTTGGATTGCTTGCCCACCTAACTTACGGCCTTTGAAGTTGACTGGTGCTGGTACAGTTGCACTGTCCTTCCTTGTAAAAGGGAACTGCTTAATGCGGCGGTTCAAGTCCTCAAAGGTGAAATACTTTTTTTCTTTCACAAAGTACTCTAGGCACAAAAAGACATCACTCTGCAAGATGCCTTCTAGAATGTCGTGTCCAGCACACGGTGGTAGGCCTGGGTCTGTCACATGAAAATGCTGCAGCTCATTGAAGACAGAATTGCTCTTCACTCCACGAGAAGCAGAGAGATCATCCTCCCCCCTTTCTGCTACTTGTACATCATTCTCATATGATTCCTGTGTGCGGCAATCAGCTCTGTGGGTTGGGTCTTCCCTGAACTGATTTTTCATCACATGGCAGAAGCGGCAGAAATATGTCGTATTGAAGCTCTCTGCAAATCCACCTATCATATGCGAGCCAAGGTTGTCTCCAAGGAGGGCTATTATGTGTACTTTGTAGCGTTTGCCCTTGATGACAATACCAGAAGTCTCCAAGGCTTTGAGGTCTCTCATCAACCATTTGAACACTTTCTTTGTTCCAAACTCTTTAAGATGTGCTTCCTTACACAGGATACTCAGTTGCAGATTGTCTATTTTCGAACGGTACTCCACTGGCACATTGAGTACGCTGTAGTAGACACCCAGAAGTTTGTGCACTATCCGGCTCGACCCAAGAGGATTCACTACCTCAAACGCATCCTGGTAGAGTAACAGGCTGAGCGTATCATTAGGCATCGAGGAATACACTTTGTCTTGATAGACTGTACCATCTCGTACATCTCGCAACATACCATCATCAACAGGTGGACTTTGATTCAGAAGATGGGCTGGAACCTTACTTATGAAACGTCCAAGGCTCTGTTTAATAGAGACATATTGCATGTGACATGGTTTGTTGTTTTTATTCTTGCCCAGTTTAATCTGTTGGGGTGTTACATGATTAAAGTTCTTCTTATAGAAGCTCCGCCTAACTTTACTGGAACGAAAATGTGCTTTGTTCAGGGTTGATAAGTTGTTACGAGAGTTCATACGACCAATTACATCAGGCACATTTGTATGACCAGATGCTGTCAAGAGCCTTCGAACATCAGTTGTGGCGCGCTCATTATCCATGTCAGACAGGATGGAGAACTCACTTACTATTTGGTCCAAGGTCGTAACTGGTACCAGGTATTTGGCCTCAAGGCGCATGTAGAATAGAGCCATGCTGCGGGCTAGCTGTGCATCATCGACTGGCTCATCCCCATCAACGTCCATTGGCTCAAGGTGGGATTCACTGCAATCAAGGTACAGGTCCAGGTCTTCAGTATCGTCACACGGGGCTGTCTCTGGTACATCAAGCTTGGTATATTCGGGCCTTAATTGACTGATGGTGCGTATTTTATGATTGCGACGTGTGTGGCTCTTGAAGCCATTGTAGTTGGTGAACTTCTTTTTGTTGCACTCAGTGAAAGGGCATTCAACAGTCTCCATATTCCGAAGGTGTTGTCGCTGGTGCGCCAGGAAAGCATCATATCCTGTCACTTGCTTCCCACATAGAGGACGTGCACAGGTGAGTACAGCATCGCACATGGGTAGACCGTTGCTGATGGTCTGACCCTGCCGACGACCCTTACCATGATCACGCAACACATGTGACTTAAAGCCACTGTGCTTTTTGTACTTCCTATTACATTGCTCATATGGGCATGGAAAGGTACAATTTGAATCATTACGATGTAGCCTGAAGTGCCTCACATAGGCAGTCTCACTAGGGACTTGCAGACCACACTGTGGACACAAGAGCATGATGACATAAGAGCAACACCTCTCCTATGCATTCATCTTATGGGTGGGATCTGTAAGTAAGGATGCTATATATGTTATTATAAATATATTATAAATACATACACATATATAATATATACTTATTTGGTATAATTGGGCCATACAGTAAAATGGAGAGTATAATGGGGGCCATGCAGTAACAAGGAGGCTATAATTGAGGTCATACAGTAACATGGAGAGTATAATGTGGGTCATACAATAACAGAGAGGGTATAATGGGGGTCATACAGTAAAATGGAGAGTATAATCGGGGCCATGTAGTAACAAGGAGGCTATAATTGAGGTCATACAGCAACATGGAGGGTGTAATGTGGGTCATGCAATAACAGAGAGGGTATAATGGGGGTCATACAGTAAAATGGAGAGTATAATGGGGGCCATGCAGTAACAAGGAGGCTATAATTGAGGTCATACAGTAACATGGAGAGTATAATGTGGGTCATACAATAACAGAGAGGGTATAATGGGGGTCATACAGTAAAATGGAGAGTATAATCGGGGCCATGTAGTAACAAGGAGGCTATAATTGAGGTCATACAGCAACATGGAGGGTGTAATGTGGGTCATGCAATAACATAGCGGGTATAATGGGGGTCATGCAATACCATAAGGGTTATAATGGGGGTAATACAGTAAGATGGAGGGTGTAATGTGGGTCATGCAATAACATAGAGGGTATAATGGGGGTCATGCAATACCATAAGGGTTATAATGGGGGTCATACAGTAACATGGAGGGTGTAAATGGTGTCATGCAGTAACATAGAGGGTATAAGGAGAGAATAATGGGGGTTACACAGTAACAGAGAGGGTATAATTGGGCCATACAGTAAATGGAGAGTATAATGGGGGCCATGTAGTAACAAGGAGGCTATAATTGAGGTCATACAGCAACATGGAGGGTGTAATGTGGGTCATGCAATAACAGAGAGGGTATAATGGGGGTCATACAGTACAATGGAGAGTATAATGGGGGCCATGTAGTAACAAGGAGGCTATAATTGAGGTCATACAGCAACATGGAGGGTGTAATGTGGGTCATGCAATAACAGAGAGGGTATAATGGGGGTCATACAGTAAAATGGAGAGTATAATGGGGGCCATGTAGTAACAAGGAGGCTATAATTGAGGTCATACAGTAACATGGAGGGTATAATGTGGGTCATGCAATGACAGAGAGGGTATAATGGGGGTCATACAGTAAAATGGAGAGTATAATGGGGGCCATGTAGTAACAAGGAGGCTATAATTGAGGTCATACAGTAACATGGAGGGTATAATGTGGGTCATGCAATGACAGAGAGGGTATAATGGGGGTCATACAGTAAAATGGAGAGTATAATGGGGGCCATGTAGTAACAAGGAGGCTATAATTGAGGTCATACAGTAACATGGAGGGTATAATGTGGGTCATGCAATAACAGAGAGGGTATAATGGGGGTCATACAATACCATAAGGGTTATAATGGGGGTCATACAGTAACATACAGGTATAAGGAGGGTAATACACTAACATGGAGGGTGTAATGTGGGTCATGCAATAACATAGAGGGTATAATGGGGGTCATGCAATACCATAAGGGTTATAATGGGGGTCATACAGTAACATGGAGGGTGTAATGTGGGTCATGCAATAACATAGAGGGTATAATGGGGGTCATGCAATACCATAAGGGTTATAATGGGGGTCATACAGTAACATGGAGGGTGTAAATGGTGTCATGCAGTAACATAGAGGGTATAAGGAGAGAATAATGGGGGTTACACAGTAACAGAGAGGGTATAATTGGGCCATACAGTAAATGGAGAGTATAATGGGGGCCATGTAGTAACAAGGAGGCTATAATTGAGGTCATACAGCAACATGGAGGGTGTAATGTGGGTCATGCAATAACAGAGAGGGTATAATAGGGGTCATACAGTACAATGGAGAGTATAATGGGGGCCATGTAGTAACAAGGAGGCTATAATTGAGGTCATACAGTAACATGGAGGGTATAATGTGGGTCATGCAATAACAGAGAGGGTATAATGGGGGTCATACAGTAAGATGGAGAGTATAATGGGGGCCATGTAGTAACAAGGAGGCTATAATTGAGGTCATACAGCAACATGGAGGGTGTAATGTGGGTCATGCAATAACATAGAGGGTATAATGGGGGTCATGCAATACCATAAGGGTTATAATGGGGGTCATACAGAAAAGATCATACAGAGAGGGTATAATTGGGCCATACAGTAAAATGGAGAGTAAACTACTATACTCTGGTGAGTGCTTTTCATTTTAACCTGTTTCTTCCTGACTCATATCTTCTGCTATTGCCTCGCTATAGGCTTATACATAACATTGAACAATCGTCATACAGTAATTACTGGAACATTAATATTCGCCTTGATCTGATAGAGGATAAATTTGTTAGTTCAGAAAAAACTTGGAAAGAGAAATTTGTTATACCAAACAAGAGCTATGATGTACCGAAATGGTACGTGAACTGGAAGAATAACATGTAACACTTGATGAGTTATGATTGTGTTTTAATATCTCCACAATAACTGTTAGCTTCGTATAAAACCTGTTAGTCCAGGAGGGATGTGATGAAAGAGAAAACCGAAAATACAAAAAACCGAAAATACAAAAAAAAATATAAAATAGAGAGGGAAACGATGTTAGTCCAGGAGGGATGTGATGAAAGAGAAAACCGAAAATACAAAAAAAAATATAAAATAGAGAGGGAAACGATAATTGAACGTTGATTAGAATTGTATGAGCCTAGTCGGCAGGATATGTTGAATAAAACCTTTTAAAAAAAAAAAAAAAATATTCGCCTTGATTATATAATTCTTATATAACCATATTTAATATTCATATAACCCCCTCGCTACCCCAACGTTCCTCCATAAAGCACACCTGCTTAAAGAACAATTTAAACATAAATTCCAAAATTAAAATCAAATAAAGAAATAATCAAGAAGGTATATCACATACGGATTTTTTCATAAATATGGTATATAAAAGCATTTTACTACACATTAATTTGAGAAAACGGGGACAAGCTAAATCTTCAATGGTCCAGATCAAACTTAGAATCGTGATTAGTATGTCAAGATTCCTATGTTAAATCTCCAATAGTCCGGTCCAAACTGAAAAGCATAATCGCTCTGAAAAAATTCTCTATGTTAAATCTCCAATAGGGCGGTCCAATCAGTAAATACAGATGGCGCCACCACCGATTTGTTTTGTACCGCACACATCGTTCAGGTATAAATAGCGGATAAATTGCGCAGCCATTCATACCGATCTTCGCCGGCCAGCTGGACACTGCCAAAAAGAGGTTACCCACAGCTTTGAGAAGAGTTTAGTTATATTCACTGCCGACCTTCTCAATGCAGGCAACGACCCATTGCTTGAGAAAGAGTATTTGTTATATTCAATACCCCTACCCTACACAAACATAGCCACAGCTTAACACTTTTGCCGTTTTTTTGCAAATTCGTGAGCAAAAAATCCTCATGATAAATCAACCATGCTTAGTTGATAATCCTTCACCGCCTATACTACACGCGTGAATCTTTAGTAGGGTACCATGCTAGGTTTGATTACCAACGTCAACCGAGCTATACCCTATACTGGGTTACATAATAATAGCAAGGAATAGGATATAGGTCTAGTATATTCTTAGACCGCTGAGGCTAATTGCCTCCTACGTAAACAACTAGCTTCGACACACAATAATGATCCTGTAGATCTGGTGAATGAATCAGTTTATAATCCAGCGAGATTTGAAAATATTACATTAACTTTTCTTCTCAAAATTAGAGAAAAATAAAACGCTCTTATTCTCTTGGAAGAAGGGACCCGTTCATAAAGATTTCATACGGAACTACAATGCAATTATATATCGTATAAACTTAGCCAAGAACACTTGTAAGCTATGCTTCGTTAGGGGCCTATAGAATTACATAAACAATCTCGTCACAACACAATCATGACGGACTGCTTTGCAGTTTCGGTGTATATACTTACACCTGATTATGCACTATATATCATTCATCGAGGTAATTTGTAGAAACACAGGCAAAACAGAAGTGTCCACGATACATATATCAGTAAATACTCTAACCATAGAGAAAACATAGATTTCAGACAATGACGCTTGTCTGTTGCTTAAAATTGGTTTGATTTCACCTCAATCGAAGCAAAATTCAAGAACATAACAATACAAATACATTCATAAAAGCAAATAAAATGGAAAATATACTCTCTTTGAGTATTCATTACAATTATTGTAATCGGGCACTTCTCATGAAACGTCGACAGAGTGGTCATAGGTGGTCACAATCAGCAAATATCATGACAATGCGATGAGAACCCTATTAGTTATTTAATTTTATCAATTTTGGTGAAGGGAATGCATCATTCCGCATCACGTTTTATTCCAGGTATTGGCTGAGAAATATAGGGAATTGGAGGAGAGAGAACTAATAGAAAAATGAAACTGAATGTACTTATGGGGTGGGAAAATAAGGAAATAAGAAAGAATTTCGAACTGATTTGTTTTGTATGTCTATGCGAAACCTTGCAAGGCCAGTGGCACAAATGAAAATACTCTCTTTTTATAGTGTGTAGAGGTGTACGGTAAGGGTCAAAAGGGGCGTGGCCACAGTGCGATAGAGCATAAGGTGGAATGTTTGGACCGGAGGGTTGCTTATCGCGGCAACGTCAATTGTATAGGTAGAAGTAGTTCTTCGGTTGTGTGATGTGTACGGTATGGGTCAAAGTGGGAGGAGCCATGGTATCTGTCAACCCTTATCTTCATGTTTGGACTAAACTATCGCCACACCCACTAGGCCGTAGTAAGAGTTGTAGACGAAATAATCATAATATATCAAGCTCAGCAGGAAGAGAGGCATATGTTCAGAGCCATAAGCAAGGAGAAAAATATGCTGTGGAAAAGTCTAGTGGCAGATATATCAGATCTGCTGAGCAATAACAATGCCCAAGACTAAATGTCTTGCTATTTGCCTTATTTTACATCGGTTGGAAGAGATATATGCTCAGGTTGAAGCTTTTAAAATGTATTTTTAGTTTGCATGTTATCGATGTGCTCCAGTCGTGAACCCTTAAAATAAAACCACGAAGGATCCCAGCCAAAAAGAAAATACCCTGTATATAAAGAGTAGAAGTGTACGGTAAGGGTCAAAAGGGGCGTGGCCACAAGCGATAAGTCATTAGACGAAATGTTTGGACCGTAGTGTCGAATATCGCGGCAACGTTAAATGTATAGAGATATGTATTTCATTTTTCTCTGTTGTGTACGGTATGGGTCAAAGTGGGAGGAGCCACGAGATTCTAAACTCATAATGCAATGTTTGTACCAAACTAGTCTCACTTTTAACCGACTGTAGTTACTCGTAGGTAGAAAATCATAATAGAGAGTGTATTCCAAGAAGAAAGGCATATGTAAATCTCGATGTCGATATGCTGGAGGAGGAGAAAGTTCTTTGTTGACATATTGAATAAAAGTTGATGTAAAAAAAAAGAAAAAAAGAGAGGCATATGTAAATCTAGATGTCGATATGCCTGGTAAAGCGGAAGATTTGCTGACATATTGAATAAAGTTGATGTAAAAACAAAAAAAAAGAATTATCTTGTCTGTACCGACATCTTTAAATGATTATAGGGTAAATGTTATGCTAAAAACATTTCAATGAATCTCCAGTAGTTCAGTGCAAACTGAAAATCTTTATACTACAATGAAATGCTAAATCTTCAATGGTCCAGATCAAACTTAGAATCGTGATTAGTATGTCAAGATTCCTATGTTAAATCTCCAATAGTCCGGTCCAAACTGAAAAGCATAATTGCTCTAAAAAATTTCTCTATGTTAAATCTCCAATAGGGCGGTCCGATCAGTAAATACAGATGGCGCCACCACCGATTTGTTTTGTACCGCACACATCGTTCAGGTATAAATAGCGGATAAATTGCGCAGCCATTCATACCGATCTTCGCCGGCCAGCTGGACACTTCGCCAAAAAGAGGTTACCCACAGCTTTGAGAAGAGTTTTGTTATATTCACTGCCGACCTTCTCAATGCAGGCAACGACCCATTGCTTGAGAAAGAGTATTTGTTATATTCAATACCCCTACCTTATCATAAACATTGCCACAGCTTGACACCAGTTACTTGGATACTACATAAATGGCAACAGAAAATTAAATTATTTTGGTGGAAATAAATGACCATGTTCAGAAAATAATCTTCTGTTCACTTTTTAACTCTGTATTCATTGTTTGCATCGAAAACCGCTTGCCTTGGAAATAGTATAAAAATAAAAAAACATCAATGGAGAACTGCTGAACTTGATATTTATGGTTATTTCGTCTACAACTCTTAATACGGCCAGTTATATCAAGGGCAGGAGAGCTGAGAGGGAGGCAGTTTATGACCATACACATTGCGGTGATGTTTATGTGTGCGAGTCGTGCACCATTGCGCTCTTTAGCGAAATACATTCTCGTTCAATCTTGATCTGGGACCCCACCCATGCATGCTAAATTCTGTTAATAAATATATGTTGTAGCAACAGGCACAGAAATAGCTTCAAACTATTACAAATTTATAGCCTCAGAACAATATACTGTCTGCAATGTTTTCAGTTCTGCGAGGGAGTTTTTTTCTGGGCACCTTGCAGGAATAACATCGCTGTCATTGCAATATTATTGCAGAATTTCCCTCGCAAACCTGGTTTTTTTCTGGGAGGGGTCCCTGGGTATATCTATAATTATCACTCCTTCTTCAAACCTACTTCGGCGATGTTTTTTTCTGGGTCCCAGATCACATCATGTATAATTAAAATAACTGCTCACCGTTTCGGAGCTGTGATGACAGTGTGTCTGTGTGAGTGTCAGTCCTTCACTGCCTCGTGGCTTGACTGTCACGCTCTGTGTCTAATGAAATCGCGCCCGGAATCGCACTATTCCAGTATTCCTTCACTGCAAATGTTAGGCATACATTAAGTACAATGAATTTATATTAGGGCATTATTTAAATCGATAATGTGTGCCTTATAATAATCCTATATTTAGGAGCCTACCTAAGGTGATAGAAGCAGACAGCAAAAAAGACTCACCTCGTGGTTTCCGCGGAGTCCTTCACTGCCTCGTGGCGTGACTGTCACGCTCTCTGTGTCTAATGAAATCGCGCCCGGAATCGCACTATTCCAGTATTCCTTCACTGCAAATGTTAGGCATACATTAAGTACAATGAATTAATATTAGGGCATTATTTAAATCGATAATGTGTGCCTTATAATAATCCTATATTTAGGAGCCTACCTAAGGTGATAGAAGCAGACAGCAAAACAGACTCACCTCGTGGTTTCCGCGGGAAAAGGAAGTGTCCTCGGTGTCCTGATTGGTCAAATCGAATCACGTGTCTGTGTAGATCTCTTTTTGAGTTATATTCCATAAATATTTTGCCCCTCCTTTTCACTTTTAACTTGTGAAATGGTATTTAAATTAGCAAACTTAGATGGTTAAATTAATGATTTCAATTAATGTAGCCATTTTCACAAACATTTCATAAGATTTTTCCTTTCACCGGTTGACTCTAGGTGTCGCCATCTGGCCATTATTTAAGATTTGTGCAAAAACATCATTTATTCATTATGAAAATGATTTTTTTATACCAATTTTTTTTTCAGGCACTATGAATATAGAGCCTACCTGATCATCAGTGAAATTTTTCCATTTTTTAAAAAAAATTAGAACATATCATGCCTTGACATGTGTAAATGGGTGAGAATTGTAATCTTTTAACATCATAATTTATTTTCGAGCTTGTCCCATCTGAATAAATATAAAAATTGATGAAAACAATTTTCTTAGGTGTCCAAAGGCCGCTGGTCACGAATTTCGAGGTCCCGTGTCTGGGAAATGAGTAAAAATACCGAAAAAGGGACTTCGAATTTTTCTGAATTTCCGACCTTCAAGGACCTCAAATTGCCGACATTTTGTGAAATGAAGTATGTCTAGAAATCTGCAATCATCGCCTCCATCCTGCTTAAATTAGATTAATAAACAATTCCTGTATGCTCTAGACATGTCAATCTATCCATTAAATACCCTAATTTCTTTCCCCTTGCGAATAATAATTCTATATCTCAGTCCAAACTTGACATAGTCATGTTTAAAAGTTGATCGCCGCCATGTTGCCATTCTGATTGATATTTTGTTGGTGGAAAATGGAGGTATTACACTACTAATTCTGCACAAACTATTGTCATTCTTAGTAATTTGGAAGAGGAAAATGTGCTCTTGGATTGAGGCTAATATTTGGTTGTGTTTGAGTAGGGTTTGAAACATATTTTAGGCAACAATTTCAGGATGTCAGAATGGGAGAATGGACGGAAATTCTTGCTAGAATCTCGAAGCTGTTTGGTAATATGTACAGCCTATCACTAGTTATACTATATATAGCCAAATTGAAAGCTAATTTGATTCAAATTTGCTATATTAGATAGGGTAACGCTCATATTTAAACCATTTATTTGGAATTATCACTTTAAATTATTCAGTTTTAGAGGCTTTTAGGCTCGAATTGTATGCCAAATACATGACGTGCAAGAGTTTAGCTAATTCCAATGACTGACCAATAATTTATTTCTTGTCAATTTTCCTCACAAATTCTCCTCGTTTTGTAGCCAAATAGAAGGATTATTTTATCGAAAATAATTTTCTTGGGATGGACAAGGTATATATCTAGGTAATCGAGCCAGAATTATAACATTCTATGAACTGCAGAACCCAAAAAATCTGACAGTGGATTTCTACCTGAAGTAACCTTCTCACACATAATCGCCTGATATGTGGTTTGAAGCGTCTACCTTAGCTAAAGCAGTTTTCTGGAATATCCAGGTAGTTGATAAAACAATGTTTATATTTTGATTATAAACTATCTTATATTTATGAATAAGTTGAAAGTCACGGTAGGCCTTCGTGGGGTCACGGTAGGCCTTCTTGGGGTCACGGTAGGCCTTCGTGGGGTCACGGTAGGCCTTCTTGGGGTCACGGTAGGCCTTCTTGGGGTCACGGTAGGCCTTCGTGGGGTCACGGTAGGCCTTCGTGGGGTCACGGTAGGCCTTCGTGGGGTCACGGTAGGCCTTCGTGGGGTCACGGTAGGCCTTCGTGGGGTCACGGTAGGCCTTCGTGGGGTCACGGTAGGCCTTCGTAGGGCCAGGATAGGCCCTTGTGGGGCCAGGATAGCCCCTCGTGGGGCCAGGATAGCCCGTTGTGGGGCCACGATAGGGCCTTCGTAGGGCCAGGATAGGCCTTCGTAGGGCCAGGATAGGCCATCGTAAGGCCAGGATAGGCCCTCGTGGGGCCACGGTAGCCCTTTGTGGGGCCACGGTAGCCCTTCGCGGGGCCACGGTAGCCCTTCGTGGGGTCACGGTAGGCCTTCGCGGGGCCACGGTAGGCCATCGTGGGGTCACGGTAGGCCTTCGAAGGGCTAGGAGAGGCCTTCGTAGGGCCAGGATAGGCCCTCGTAGGGCCAGGATAGGCCTTCGTAGGGCCAGGATAGGCCCTTGTGGGGCCAGGATAGGCCCTTGTGGGGCCACGGTAGGCCCTTGTTGGGCCACGGTAGGCCCTTGTTGGGCCACGGTAGGCCTTCGTGGGGTCACGGTAGGCCTTCGTGGGGCCACGGTAGGCCTTCGTGGGGTCACGGTAGGCCTTCGTAGGGCCAGGATAGGCCCTTGTGGGGCCAGGATAGCCCCTCGTGGGGCCAGGATAGCCCGTTGTGGGGCCACGATAGGGCCTTCGTAGGGCCAGGATAGGCCTTCGTAGGGCCAGGATAGGCCATCGTAAGGCCAGGATAGGCCCTCGTGGGGCCACGGTAGCCCTTTGTGGGGCCACGGTAGCCCTTCGCGGGGCCACGGTAGCCCTTCGTGGGGTCACGGTAGGCCTTCGCGGGGCCACGGTAGGCCATCGTGGGGTCACGGTAGGCCTTCGAAGGGCTAGGAGAGGCCTTCGTAGGGCCAGGATAGGCCCTCGTAGGGCCAGGATAGGCCTTCGTAGGGCCAGGATAGGCCCTTGTGGGGCCAGGATAGGCCCTTGTGGGGCCACGGTAGGCCCTTGTTGGGCCACGGTAGGCCCTTGTTGGGCCACGGTAGGCCTTCGTGGGGCCACGGTAGGCCTTCGTGGGGCCACGGTAGGCCTTCGTGGGGCCACGGTAGGCCTTCGTGGGGCCACGGTAGGCCTTCGTGGGGCCACGGTAGGCCTTCGTGGGGTCACGGTAGGCCTTCGTGGGGCCACGGTAGGCCTTCGTGGGGCCACGGTAGGCCTTCGTGGGGCCACGGTAGGCCTTCGTGGGGCCACGGTAGGCCTTTGTGGGGTCACGGTAGGCCCTCGTAGGGCCAGGATAGGCCTTCGTAGGGCCAGGATAGGCCTTCGTAGGGCCAGGATAGGCCATCGTAGGGCCAGGATAGGCCATCGTAGGCCCAGGATAGGCCATCGTAGGGCCAGGATAGGCCATCGTAAGGCCAGGATAGGCCTTCGTTGGGCCACGATAGGCCCTCGTGGGGCCAAGATAGGCCTTCGTGGGGCCACGGTAGCCCTTCGTGGGGCCACGGTAGCCCTTCGTGGCGCCAAGGTTGCCCCTCGTGGGGCCACGGTAGCCCTTCGTAGGGCCACGGTAGGCCTTCGTAGGGCCAGGATATGCCTTTGTAGGGCCACGATAGGCCCTCGTAGGGCCACGATAGGCCTTCGTAGGGCCAGGATAGGCCATCGTAGGGCCAGGATAGGCCATCGTAGGCCCAGGATAGGCCATCGTAGGGCCAGGATAGGCCATCGTAAGGCCAGGATAGGCCTTCGTTGGGCCACGATAGGCCTTCGTAGGGCCACGATAGGCCCTCGTAGGGCCGGGATAGGCCTTCTTAGGGCCAGGATAGGCCGTTGTGGGGCCACGATAGCCCATTGTGGGGCCACGATAGCCTATCGTAAGGCCAGGATAGGCCTTTGTGGGGCCAGGATAGGCCTTTGTGGGGCCAGGATAGGCCCTCGTAGGGCCAGGATAGGCCCTTGTGGGGCCAGGATAGCCCCTCGTGGGGCCAGGATAGCCCGTTGTGGGGCCACGATAGCCCATCGTGGGGCCACGATGGCCCTTCGTGGGGCCAAGATGGGCCTTCGTGGGGCCAGGATAGGCCTTCGTAGGGCCAGGATAGGCCTTCGTAGGGCCAGGATAGGCCTTCGTAGGGCCAGGATAGGCCATCGTAGGGCCAGGATAGGCCATCGTAGGCCCAGGATAGGCCATCGTAGGGCCAGGATAGGCCATCGTAAGGCCAGGATAGGCCTTCGTTGGGCCACGATAGGGCCTCGTGGGGCCAAGATAGGCCTTCGTGGGGCCACGGTAGCCCTTCGTGGGGCCACGGTAGCCCTTCGTGGCGCCAAGGTTGCCCCTCGTGGGGCCACGGTAGCCCTTCGTAGGGCCACGGTAGGCCTTCGTAGGGCCAGGATAGGCCCTTGTGGGGCCAGGATAGCCCCTCGTGGGGCCAGGATAGCCCGTTGTGGGGCCACGATAGCCCATCGTGGGGCCACGATGGCCCCTCGTGGGGCCAAGATGGGCCTTC
This sequence comes from Sthenelais limicola, assembly GCA_942159475.1. Taxonomy (NCBI): domain Eukaryota; kingdom Metazoa; phylum Annelida; class Polychaeta; order Phyllodocida; family Sigalionidae; genus Sthenelais; species Sthenelais limicola. Next base: position 27,420,596 of record OW804094.1, on the reverse strand, counting down.
GTGGGGCCAAGATGGGCCGTCGTGGGGCCCTGATAGGATTCGTAGGGCCAGGATAGGCCTTCGTAGGGCCAGGATAGGCCTTCGTAGGGCAACGATAGGCCCTTCGTAGGGCCACGATAGGCCCTCGTAGGGTCACGATAGCCCGTCGTAGGGTCACGATAGCCCATAGTAAAGTCAAGATGGCCAAAAATTAAATAAAGACAAAATAAAAATAATAAATACAAAATAAAATAAATGAAGAAAAAAGAAAATTTTCAAGAAGTAAATAAAAAAGAAAATTTCAAAAAAACAATTTTTGCAAACCATATTTTGTAATCACTAGCCATGGGCTCTTCTCAGAAGTGTGCTTCTTACTGGTTTTTAAGTTGGATTTATATTCGAAAATTCTTATAACATGCATATCCATTTATTTAACTATATAAACGTTTCACAACGCATATCAAACGGTATCCAACGCCATGACGACGTTACATAACCAAAAACGACTGCCACGCCACCATCGGGAAATTTAGAACTAACCTGACGGCAGAAGGACCGTTGGGTGCCGTTGTGCCGTTGCAGACCGGCAGGTGGCGTTAGCTAACAGAGGGTGCCGTGGTGCAACATTCACCTGGACGGTGCTGAAGGCACCAGGGACGGTCAGCAACGGTCAGGCAATACAGTGCACCAGCAACTCATACGAATTTTAGGCAAGTATACGCCTTGTCTGTCTGGATTCCAGGGCCCGCATTCTAAGTCGTTTGGCTTATTGGTAAGATTCTGGCTTAGAGTCTCGGCTTACTAGGCCCAGGCATAAGATGGCAGAAGCCGAATTGTGGCTTACCGCCTACTTTACAATATGGCGACGTGATGTTTCCGCCGTCCACCTGTTGCTATAACGTCATAGTAAAGATGCTCAAGTAAACGTCATTTAGTCAACAATGGCTAATGCAAACATAGTAAAAGACACTAAGTCAAGTTCATAAGCCTTAATTTAGCTTAGCAATGACTTAGAATATGACAGAAGCTTACTTTTTACCATAAGCCATAAACGAGTTTAATATTGTCTTAACATAGGAAGACACGTTGATTTGACTTAGAATGCGGGCCCTGCAGGTGTTTGATATAGCAGGCGGTACACTATCAATCATGTATCTTGAAGCCATGTCAGCCAGTGCTATCTCTAAAGTAAATATATATGTTCAACTCTGTAAAATAGGCCCAGGGCGTCTGTCATTTCCTACGAACTTTAAATCACCTGGAATTAAATACAACAAGAAATCCAATCCTAGGCGCAACGTAGACTGTGGAGCTGCATGTTCTTCTACTGTCAAAGTGCCGAAACGCTTGGCTTTAATCAATCAGGTTATGATAGTAAGATAAATCTCAGCCCTTCCCTTGTCCTAAAACTAGGGGGAAACAGTCACAGATTGTTCCCACGGTACGTCTGCGTGTAATGATTCCGACTAGAATCTATTTGTCGCGGAGAACAAACTGGCGAGTTGTCTTGGCGGTATAGACGTAATCAATGCCCCGTATTTGCCATTGCAGACGCTTGCAAACAAACTCCGACAATATAATCAATTATACAAGACCTGAAGAAAGCCAATCCTTTTGATAACTGTCATTCTTCTTTCCCTCTAGATTTACCTGCGCGTCTGTGAAGTGTTGACTTTTCCCTACTACTTTAGACGTCCCCAGGCTAACTCGGTTGTGTGTGTTCCATTTTATTAGTTCTTCCATGGCTGATAACCCAATATCAAGCATCGAATAGAACTCCAGTACATGTTCTTACCTTCAGCATTCCAGTATATATTCCTCTCCAGCTGGAAATGTACTCAATGATGTTCTTTCATTTGCCTTCTTTCCTCTCCTCCCTATGTTCCTCATGCATAATTATCTAGATGTGGTATGCCTAAGTGTTTTACTTACGAACCTCGTGGTTTCTCCACCAATGCCACTAACGTGTCAGATTGCATTAGCATCTAAAGAGGGTCCTGACTGGCACCTTCGCTTTTAGTTCTGTGGAGAAGATGCGTTGGTTATTTACTGGGCTAAGGTACGTTATCTGTGTATAAATAGCGGAGAGGTTCAGTAACCAGACTGTCCTGCTGCACATTTATATGGTCTTAGACTGCTAGCTGGTTTCGTTGGGTAAACATGGTCAGCCAGTCCTTGGTTGTAGGTGAATTAGGGCACTGATGTAGTGGATTAGGAGGATTACAAAGTTGGGGGAATTCAGCTTGTTAAGTTTTTGCCCAATTGCGTCTACTTATTTTGAAACGCTCAATGATCTTTCGCTTTCTGAGTAATATTATGTCTGAATCAAGCAAAATAAAGATCTCATATCTTCATTTTGCTTGATTTGGATGCGCTGATGCTTCGAACCTAAATATACAGCGCTGCAATGCAGTGCTGATTCCAAGTATCATTCATCATCGGAATTGAATAATGATAATTAATGAATATTAATGAAGTAACATAGATAAATAAATTGCTAATATGGCTCCCAGTCCGAATGCAGAAAGAGTAAAGGCTCCTAAAACTATGCTTATGTGTCCCAGTATAAATTATATATTTCACAAGAAGATGTTTATAAAGAGATTACGCGTTGCACGAGTGTAAATGCATGTATTGTGTATGTTTAAACAGCGATCGGGCTGTTTCCCAGGTACACTATAGAGTTACAGCATACTGGTAAAAGTATTGTAATGGACCACTGTTTCGTATTTTACACCCTTTTTATTAGTGCCCACAACCATAAAACCACAACAGATAATTTGGTCTTGACGCTCATGATCTATAGTTCATATTTTAGAGACATAACATGGCAATATCGTACACGTCCCTTTTCTGTAATTATTTGGACTTATGAACCTAGGCCAAACCAAACGTACATTTGTATTACTATACTGACATTATATTTTAAAACTCAGTACATTTTAATGTCAAACAAAATGCTTGGAGTTCGTCTATTTGGTGTGATCTATTCACACAGCACTCCCTTAATTCATGATACCATCTATGTTATAATAAGTTCATTCATTTCAGTGGAGTCCCCACAACTACGTTTATTAAACAAATGCAATATCAGCAGTAAATCATGCAACATAAAATGTGTGTTTCAATTAGTCTAAACTTTATCTATCACATTTTATGTACTATATTGAGTCATATTATTGTGCAATGTCTCCGCTGCAGGCACAATTTAATCGGAGTCTAAGAAAGTATGTCTACTACGAGATCTATACGAGCACCATACAAAAATATATAAACTTGTATAAAAAACTTAATAAATACATGTATATCACCATTCACTGGGCATATCCTGGATCCCAACATATATAGTAATCAATACACACGTATTCATCATGAGTATGATAGAGAAATACAAGGTACAACGGAGTAAAGGGAGGTCAGTAACATGCTGAACATGTTCTTTTATTGTGAAAACTAAAAATACAAATCAGAAATAGAACAAATCTGTCAATATCTGAATAAACCTTGAGCATTTAATAATGCCAGGGTTGGGGTGGAAATCAGACGAACAGCCTGAATCCCCAAAGATGAATGGGCAGGCAAATGCCTAACCCTGTTTATAACACCTGGATAAATAAAGATATAAAAAAAAAAACAAAAAAAACCCCAATAATATAATGTGTTGAATTTAGAGTAAATAACTCATCTCACTTACTTTAGTCTATTTTAAACTTCTCCATAATTCTCTAACTTATCAGTAATGTGTATTTATAAGTGCCAGAAGATAGCGGAAAGTCTCTTATAAACTAACCACTCGAAATCGTTATTCGTGACAAAGCAATATTTAATATTATGTGTGCGTAACTAAACAGAATCCATTCGGATTCACCCATCTGACTATTCGATTCCAAGCTACCGGAATAAGGAAGATAATGTAGAAGAAACACAACAAACTTTGCGGCTAGACGTTCCTGAGTGGATTTCCAACGAACATTTTTTCAGCTTTACATCATCTACTGTTTGTAGACTTGACACGGTATCCTCAGTTTATTGGATTCCAGCTTTGATATTCCTTCTGGAAAAAAGAGAGCAGAATAAATACATTTATTGTGAGAGAAAACCTCGGGTCCTGTCCACCAGACACATAATCAACTGCTAGACTAGGTAGCCGAGCCTCCAAACAAGGCCCCTGGGCCCAGGTTTATGTCAAAGGATTGAATCATGTCCAGCCAACATAGTTATAGATTTTACATCGGTCAGAACTCCAAGGTGTTTCTTTGAGATATTCCTGTCCAAATGGACAATGAATGCTTTAGAAACTAGTGTCATAATAGTGTTTTTAGGCATACGATTATTAGGATTTCATGGCGTTAATCAACTAAATTCAATTCAATTCAAGAATTCTTTATTGCAGATCTTTTTTACAATAAGGTGGTCTAACAATCTAAATAAACAAACGTCTAGATAGGTCTTCGGTTGAGTGCCCGATTCTTGTTCTTGAGCTTTAGACAGTTTACATAGTTACTACGGTTTTCTAAGACTATTACAAGGTTTGGTAATGAGATGGTAGAATGAGTAGAGTGGTTTGTGGTGTATGAGACATTCAATGAGTACATAGTAAGGTTCAGGTTTAGGCAGTGTTGAACTTTCCACTGCATGCCTTTGTACTTTCTGACTTTACAGTGATAATATATGTGTGAGCTGGGCTCACAGTGATGCAGTATACCATAATTGGTCTCTGTTACCAATAATATAATAATAACTTAATTACCTCACTCATGTATACGCAACCTCCACTATTACGCCTGTAGATAGTGAGAAGGTATATCACGGTACATCTGTATTTACAAGATAATTTCTAATTTACCACTAATTATCCTGGAGTCCTGAAATGCCATGTATACATGAGATGACTATAGGATAATTAGTGGCACACAATTCATTCGACTCTATGTGCTATGAAAGTGTTTTAATACCATGCCCATGATATATTTCCTAATCCATATAATATAAAGCTAGAGCGATTTCTAGGAAAGGAGGTAGAAAAGAAATGGTAGAAAGAAGGTTTTCTTTGTCCGGAATGTTCTCGGAATTTGTTGAATTACAAAATACTTTACTCATCTGTAGATGTCAATCCCCCCTCTCTGGATGTCGTCGTATGTGGTTTGTGAGGGTATTTGGGGTGGAAATGTGATTTTGAAGCCTGTTTTAAATTGCGATCTCTACACTCTATTTATAGCCTGGGAAAGCCCCTGTGAGATACTACGTCATTTCCCATAACCTACGTCCAGGGGGACCTAACCAAAATCTTACAGATTTAAAAAATCTGATAAAGATTTCCAGGTATAGTTAGCACGTTTAGAACAGTAGTAGTAGACTTTTCAGTATAGATGAATCCTGGAGAATTATAATATTAATAAAGATACCAAAACGATTGATGCACAGAATGGGTTTGGTGATTCTTAGGACCATGACTGACTGTATCTCAGGTGCAGGGATGCCAGTCAGGGGTTGAAAAAATAATGGAACTAGAGTGTCCCAACCCACAGTCACATTCAGGGAGACCGGGTATAGCTACTTGGGTTACCTCCCGGCTGTGGAGAGGGGTGTGCCGAGGGATTCTCAGTGGAAAACCAGCGGTCTAATCTTCCATTAAAGAATACACATGGAACACAGCTCAGGGAGGACCCCGGCCTTTAATGGAACAGGGCCTGCCGCCTATACCCCACTCCTGACGGGCACAGGGTGTCTAAAATTGTGGGGATATGCTCCCGGTTTCTGGCCTTACTTGGGCTGGGTAGATATTCAACAATGCTAAAATCCATATGTATTATCATTATGATATAAAAATAGAAATATGGGATTTAATAGAGAAGAAAACTGGTTAATGTTATGGAGATTATGAATATTTTTGGAAGTATGGATATTATGGAAATTCATTAATTCATGGAAGACTGGCATCCCTGCAGGTGAGGGGGAGGGGGAGGGAAAGAAGAGGGGGTGAAAAAGAGGAGGGAGAGGATGTAGGGGAAGGGAGAGAGGGGAGGGAGAGAAAGCGGGGAGGGGGAGCATGAGGAGGAGGGGAGGGAGAGGGGGTGGGGAAATCGGAGATAGGGTTGGGAGAGAAAAGCAGGTATGAAAGTCAGAGAAGAGGGGAGGGAAAAGAGGGAGAGGGGGAAGTGTGGGAAGAGAGGGTGACCGTCCGGAGGACGGGTACTTTGCTAGTACTTAATAAAGTCGTAACCGAGGTAATGCAGATCTCATTAATTTTCTAGGTAGAAAAAGTGCAATTATCAGCAAGTGATACAAGTGATACACTTTATAATCAATTCTTGGCATATCCGAGGGACTAGCGACGTGGGCTGACACAACCCACTTCCAATTTGAGCGCTCCCGTCTCTGTTGGGCTAAGGCCCCGGGCGGGACTGTGGCTTCTTCCTCTACCACAGTCTCGACTCCCTGCTCGGCGTTCAACCTGGACGAGTGTAAGGAGACAGCCTCCCATACCGCAGGATCTGTCAAGCTTCTACATAGTTGTGGGTTCTGCTATTTCTTATGGCTTGCCTACTATTCCCCAGGCAGTCAGTCTCATACAAGGAAAAGGCCGAGATGTGTGCATGTCTGTGCTCAACTTGGAACGAGCTTACAGGCAATTCTCGGTCTGCCCACTAGACTGGCCCCTCCTGGGCATATTCGTCGAAAAAGCCTACTACTTTGACAGGGCTCTTCCCTTCGGGGCCAGAGCTAGTAGCTTCATAATGCAAAGCATCTCTGACTTCTTTATTCGTGCATTGGAAAGAAAAGGCGTCACCGCCCTAATGTACCTTGATGACGTCCTCATCATATCTGAGGACCTACCAACTTGCAAGACACATCTGGATGTAGCCCTTAAACTCATACACGAACTTGGCTTATCCATAGCTCCACATAAGCTCCAGCCCCCGTCTCGCTCAGTGACATGGCTAGGGGTTACCATCGATCTGTCTGCAAACACCCTATCCATTCCTCCTTCAAAGGTTCAAGAGATTCTCTCTTGTTTGGCCATTATATCATCTTCAAAAAAGGTCACCACAAAGCAGATGCAGAGCGGAGTGGGGAAGATAAACCACCTGGCAAAAGTCATTCCCCCAGCTCGTGCATTTATAAACAGAATCCTTGTAGGCATGAGAGCTGCAAGAGGGGCAGACATCACATCCCATATCAGAGCCGACCTAAACTGGTTCAAATTGTTCCTCCGAGACTTCAATGGGAAATCTATCTTTCCCTCAAGGGAAGTAACCAAGACCCTCTGGGTTGACTCCTCAGTGAAGGCCGGCGGAGGCACAGATGGCACATACTGGTTTGCTCATAAATATGACCACGAGTACATATGTAATGACATCAACGTCTTGGAGGCTAAGAACTGCCTGGCAGCAGCAAGACTATTGTGCTCGGACTCAGATAAAGGAAATATAGTCCAGATTTGTTGTGATAATGCTGCCGCCGTCCACTCCCTATCTGGCAGAAGGGCAAGGGACCTCCAGCTGGCTGCCTGCTCCAGAGCCTTCTGGTTCTTGTCAGCCAAGATGAATATTCAATTCATCTTCACTCATATTCCTGGAATCTTCCTCGAAGTACCAGATGCTTTATCTAGAGCTTTCACTGACGACAAAGCTAAGCTAAAAGCAGCGTCCCTCATTGAATCAAATAATCTGAAATCAATTGAAATGCACCGGAATTTATATGATATCTCAAATTTCTAGGCCCTCTTCAAACTTCCCTGGCCGCAGCAGCAGCGAAGTGTCAAAAGATGGCGTTCCGTCCAGGGACTGAGGCAAACCGCAAGTCAGCAGTGATACTGTATAGGGGCTTCTGCGACCTGCTAGCCTTGAATTTCTTCGCCCCCTCGGCCTCTGATGTGTGCTGGTTTATAGAATATCTCGCCAGCCATCAGCGGGCCTCAACCATGATTAGGAATATCATCTCCAGCATAAAGGCATACTACCGTGTCTCGCTCATCAGCTATGACGAGCTTGAGTCTCAGCTGATTCTCACAGCCCTTCGAGCGTTGGACCTCTCACATCGCCATGTCCCCGTACAAAAAGAGGCAGCTACCCCTGAAGTGGTGGCTCGTGCCCTGGGCACTCTTATCTACGACCCGCACTACATACAACTCCGGGCTGCATACAGCCTAATGTTCGTCGGCTTCCTCAGGCAGAGCAATCTCTGCCCAAAATCCTCTCGTCTCTTCAATTCCTCCAGACAGCTCATAAGGGAGGATGTGTCCCTCTCTCCCCTCGGCGTACAAGTCCGCGTCAAGTGGTCGAAAACACTCCAAGCAGGGACCAACCTGTCAACTATCTTCCTACCAGCCATCCCTGGCTCCATCTTCTGCCCCCTTGACGCTATGTCTGCACTTCTGAGGATGATCGAGGATCGACCAATGGCCCCTCTCCTCACATTCTTGGACAATAGGCCCATGCCTATCTCATTCCTCGCCCAAAAGTGGTCAACAGCAGTTACCCTCATTTGACTAGACTCTCGCCTCCTCTCTCTGCACAGTATGAGAAGAGAAGGTGCCTCCTTCTCTTTCTACAAAGGAGGAGCCTCCATCAGTGACGTCAGGGCTCACGGGACGTGGGCGTCAGCCTCCGTCATGGCCTACCTCCGACCGCAGCCAGGTCCGTCAAACAGTGTTCATAGAGCATTCCAACAACTGTCCTCAGATATATAAACATTTATTGGCTTTTGTAATATATCTATCATACACTTGATATATGTTTACATCTCCTCCTGCTCATTGATATGTCTTCTCACTTGCTATGAATATATCAATAATATTATGTCATGTTAATCTTCATGTACGCTACAAGATCATGTACAACTCAACACGTCATAAGGAGGAGGATTGTAATACAAGCCAACAATGAGTATTAAACATTGAAATTTTAAGTATCTGTGTTGTGTTATGATGCTGTAGGCTTTCGGGCTTGCCCCGGAAGTCGTTGGCATTATGACCTAAGTCTCCACCAACCAAATGACATGGACTGACGTCATGCGGGCATTCTCTCCCTCATTCCTCTTCGAGGAGCAAGGTGTTTGAAAAGTTTCCCACCTTCCCTCCCTTCTAATTCACATTTATTCTTACTCAAAATCGGCATTTTGTAATATATCTATCATACACTTGATATATGTTTACATCTTCTCCTGCTCATTGATATGTCTTCTCACTTGCTATGAATATATCAATAATATTATGTCATGTTAATCTTCATGTACACTACAAGATCATGTACAATTCAACACGTCATAAGGAGGATGATTGTAATACAAGCCAACAATGAGTATTAAACATTGAAATTTTAAGTATCTGTGTTGTGTTATAATGATGTACATATATATATACATGTTTTCCTTATTACATTTCATTCCCACTAATTATATATTTTTACGATGAAATTCAGAACATACATTCATGCACCTGATTGGCCATAATCATATATTTTGTTTAACGATTTTTTTAACTGCGTTTTTTCATTTTTTCATCCGGTCCCAGATATTAGCGGTTTCAGAATGAGTGTATACAAATGAAACCTGAAGTGGCTATGGCCGCTGAATATACATGTATCAGAGCTGCATATATATATATAAGTACGATGGGAGTAACAGAATTACAAGAGTCGAAAATCCATAGGATATTGTGAGCTATTTTGCTGGAGGTTCCAATTGCTAGAGCGGAGTAAGCCAACGAGGATGAAAAGTGGAAATAGATTTTCTGTCAGAGGGCGGTTGAGAAGGTGAGACATGTCAAAAGTTGCTCACAGTCAGTGTGATGCAATAAAAGCCTGGGGAATTGATCTCATGTCAATAGAAGACCAGTCATCGTGGCACTCGATCTCTCCTATTCTACCTCTCACAATACTTTATGCCAATAGTGTACATGCATCTGAGCCCTGTTGATACTTCTTTCACTATTGGATTGTTGGAAATGTAAATCTTGATGAAATTGGGATAAAATACAATAGATTTGTGATAAGAATTTGCAGAATGTACAATTCCGAAATGGAACATATGTAAGTGGATTTTATGTCTGGCATCTCCAGTATATATTCTCGTGATGCATTCATTCATATCGTCCAAAGGAATTAATTAGGGAACCTTGAATTAAGGCTAATTATAATGACCTGCCATGAGATTGACATTAAATTATATAATTCTCATGGTTTAGGGCCGCTATATATCGGTGAAATCGCCAGAAAATGTACAACTCACCTTTCCCAATCCTCTCATATAATCCAAATTTAAGAAAAGAATGAGGTTCAATATTCAGTTCAACACAACCAAACAGATTGTTTGAATCAAGGCAATATCAAATATACGCAGATATACCTAGTATTGACCATTTTCCAGTCTAATTGAGTATAATTTACTAAATGTGTAGATCTGACGATTGTTCATTTTCTGAAGATCTGACCCATATCCTTGAAAACGACGAGAGAATCTTCGCTTGACTATATTTTTTAAAGGTTTTATTTATACTGGGTTCACCAATTGAGTCTTTTTTGCAGTGTTTTCACTTGTCCCAGTCCAATTTAGTATGTACAATCCGAAGAGATGCATAGAGAAATCTTTTCAAATATCAAAGATTTTCGGTGTTTAGAGTGGGCTTGGGTGGATATTTATTGTCACCAAGACTTTACTTCTCCCCCAAATCCACGCGGTAAAGCGAATAATGGGAAAACAGCTTCCTCTGCACGAAATTGTGTTGTGGGCGTGTGGTATATTGTGATGTAATTTAGTGCATAGTAATTCTATAATATATTCAAATGAATAAGTTATGCTATAACTAGGTATTGACAGGGATGTATAAAATAAAGCAGTATATAAACCTCCCTGGTATTACGTACATGTGTAACGATTTCTAAGGTATTGTTAATGCAAAATGGTGGTCCTATATATCACATATGGGTGGGTTTTTTCATTTGTGCTATATTCCAGAATGTAGGGCTTAGAGAGGGACTAAAATTCAAACGGCCAAAGCCTTAGTTTTGATGTAAAAATCAGATTATACAACTATTAAGCTAATCTCAATATTTTACTCCAACAAAATCGGGCCAACAGTTCATATTTTATGGCCATGTTGGTTTTAGGGCAATTTGAGCATCATTTCCCTAGCCCCTTTTCATCTGAAAATACTCAATTTCCTAATAGATTGAATAATATATCAAATAACATTCACCAAAATTGAGCGTCTGATGCCTTATATCTAGCTAATGGCATTTCCAGATTATTAGCCTTGTACTGTCATTGGATCTTCATTGGCAACAAATTTAGATGTATGGAAGTTTTATGATAATTCATCATTTGGGTACATAAAATATTAATATTTCTTCCACTTGACCCCATTCTTTCAAACAAGGCCTAAATAAGACATTTTTTTTGTGGTTAACTCCTTCGGAGATTCTGAGCAAGGAAACTCCCACTCATGACTCCTAGTCTGATTCAACTTTTCACAGACAGCCTTCCAAATTGTGGTCAAAAGGGGCTAGGGAAATGATGCCCGGAGCAGAAATACAATGGGTTCATATTTTAAGGGCATATTTAACAAAGTAACAAACAGACCATGCTCTAATAATTAAGAATACATGTTAATATCATTAGAAAACTATTTCACATGAGAAAAGCATGTTGAAATGCTTATCAATATTTCATAAACTTGATTTTATGACAAAAAGTAGGCAAAATTAAGTCAAAATTCACATTTTTATCAAGAAAATTTGTCAAAATCCATGGTAAAACAAGAAAAGAAGTCTTATATGTCTCACTTATTCCTAATTGCTTCCTAAGAGTGCATAAAAAATATGAAACCATGTAATATCAATGGCTCATTCTCTACTAAGTTTTCCCTTTTGTAGGGGCTAGGGAAATGATGGCCAGAATATGTTTTAGGCCATAACTTTAAAAAAATCAAAATAAACCCACTATGATCATTAAGAATGAACATTAGTATGATAAAACATCTATTCTACTTGAGAAAATCACATTGGAATAATTATTTATCTTTTATGGCCTCAATTTCATGAAAATAGTCATCAGAAATGACATAAAATTCACACTTTTACTAAGGAAAATGGTTAAAACCCATGGCCAAACATGACAAAAAGTAGTATATTCATCACTTATACATATTCACTTCCTTAAAAGTGCATAAAAATAAAAATACAATGACCTATAAATGGATCACTCTTTACTAAGCTGTCCCTTCTGCTGGGGCTAGGGAAATGATGGCCAGGATGTGTTTCAGGACAAATTGCAAATAAATCCAAACAATCCCTACCATGATCATCAGAAATAGATATTAAGATGATTAAACAAGTATTTCACATGGTAAAGCCCATTGTTATCATTGTTTATATTTCTTGAATGCAGAAATGTGACAAAAACTATCAAAAATAAACACAAAATTCACATAGGAATTATTAACATGAAGATGATTCAAATCATTGAAATTGCCATAGTCATCACCAATACATAAATTCTCTCCAAACATCAGGAATAAAGATTTAATAAAATACCAATGGCCCACTCATTACTAAACATTCCCTCTTATTGAAGACTTGGCCCTTTCTTAAAGGTACATTGCTAATTCTTCACTTCCTTCTTTCAGTTGAAAAAAGAATTTAAAAAACAGGAATGATTTGTAGAATTATTTTGTAGGTGTATAGCAAGAACTATTAGTTGATTGAACTCATGAGATACACATCTAGGATATATATGTGATGCACAGAGAGGCAATGCAAAGAAATTAAAAGTGTTTTCTTCTTGTTTAGATTGCATAGAAATCTGGAAATATATGGCATCATTTCCCTAGCCCCACATCTATGTTATAACTTAGCCGATGAGCAAAGGCCATAACTGGTGTGTAGTATGTATAAATAATGGAATTAACTCATGAGATACAAATCAAATATATATCCACTGCATATAGATGCAGTGCAATAGAAGTGATATTGTTTTCCACTTGTTTAGGGCGGGTAGAAATCAAAAAAATAAATGGGATCATTTGCCTGGCCCCACACCAATGTTATTAAACATAGCTGATGTAAAAAGGCCAAAGCAGGCATATAGCAAGTATCAATAATGGATTTGACTCATGAGAGACAAATTAAAAATACTCACACTGCACAAACAGGTCATGCAATGAAGTTTAAACTGTTTTCCTCTTGGTTGGGGTGGGTAGAAATCCAAAACTAAATGGCATCATTTGCCTAGCCCCTCATCAGATTCATAAAACTTAGCCAATGGAAAAAGACCATAGCAGGGGTATAACAAGTATAATAATGGATTTAACTCATGAGATACAAATAACAGGTATACACAATGCACAGAAAGGCAGTGCAATAGAATTAAAACTGTTTTCCACTTGGTTAGTGTGGGTAAAAATCTGAAAATAAATGGCATCATTTCCCTAGCCCCTCATCAATGGCCAATGGGGAAAAGGCCATAGCTGAGGTATAGCAAGTATAATTGATGTATTCTAGACATAAACTAGACATATAACATATATAAAATGTACAGACATCAGTACTGTAAGTTTAACAGCATTTTCCACCTGTTTTGGGTGGGTAGAAATCAGAACATGAATGGCATCATTTCCCTAGCCCCGCTAAAACCAAGTCCAATAATAAAGGCTATAGTAGCTGGATAGCCACTGTTATCAATAATTATTCATCTTAGAATACAAATCTAACATATGCACCATAGTCAGAGAGGCAGTAGGATAAAATTCATTTCATTTACTGCTTGTCTAGAGAGGATTGAAATTGGAACATGAACAGCATCATTTCCCTAGCCCCTAAATGTCAAATTAGGCGAATGAACAAAAATGGGGATAATGATCAAGTCACTTAATGCAGTCCAAAATTTTTAGTGGTTTCATACAATTTATAGTTAAATCATGTTTTAAATCATCTCAAAGAAGGCCTACAAGATGAATTCCCATTGTGTAACAATCAATTATTCCAGAATACAATAAAAAATATTAATAAAACCATGTAATTTCACAATATATCTGACATACAACGGCCTCAAGGCACTAAATGGCCCCCTGGAAGTAGGTGTGTCTCTTATCAAAATGTTGTCCACTGCTCAGCATTGTCAGCTATTAAAACTTTCTTTCCTATGGGGTCTGATTCACTTCATGCAAATTAGCAAAAAAGGGGCTAGGGAAATGATATTATCAAAGTTGAGGATAAAATAAACCATAATGGTTTTTTTTTTAGATTTTCACCTCTGATATTTTGAAAGATGTAGGCAAATACAAATCAGTCAAGTAGATTCCAACAAAAAAATAATATTTCTCTTCCAAAGGGGGTCAATTTAGTGAGCGTCATTTCCCTAGCCCCTGATTATTGGAAAATGCCTTCGTTAGACAGTAACTGACAATACTCTGGAAATAGTGCACATTTTTTCATAATTTTTTTTGTGTGTTATAGGCATTTAAATCCATGTTTTGAACAGTACAAATTAACAAACTCACCAAAATTACATATTTACCAATTATGTGTTATAAAAAAGGGGCTAGGGAAATGATGCTAAGTTTTGGAATAATTTGATGGATGGCATGAGGAGGAAGAAATTGCCCAATAAATGGGAAAAATGAAAGGGGCGCATATCTAGGCATAAGTAATTGAATGATAAGAAAATGTACCAGGAAATCAAACTTGAAAGAGGCAAAATGAACTTCTGAGTTATTTTAATCTTTAATTTTTGATAAAATATAGGGCAAAAAGCAGTTTTTTCTATTTTCAACTTATAAGTACTAGTGTCAAACCTATGAAAGTATATATGGAATGAAAGCTGGCGTCGAGACGAATCCAATGATATATACAAAATAAGTATTCAATATATATTAATTGAACTATATAAAGAAAACCCCAATTTCTGCAATATAGCACAAATGAAAAAACCCACCCATATATACGAGCCACGACGCTAGGATGAAGAAGGAACACTGTCATATGAATTTGGCCAGAACAGACAGAAGCTGTTTATTAAATAAATACCCTACAAGATATCCACATATACAAGTGATTATAAATCAATATCACAGAAGCAATAGCAATAAATAATTACCGAACAGACAATATCGGATAAATATAAACAGTAAAGTTAAAAATTTTCGGCGATGCACGACCCAACGACTTCACCGACTCGGTGAATGAACTTGAATGAGCGGTTGGGAGCATCGAATGTGGGCGTGGCAACCCAATGCCCGCCTGTGATTGGCTGAGGCGATGAATACGTCATAGTGATTCCCCTAGCGAGGTGGGCGTGGTCGATATAACCACTGAGGCTTCAGTTACACATATCATTTATAAAGAAAGGCAAAGCTTGAAAGATTATTCATCCTTTATTCATATGGAAGAAGTACCGGGAATTCAGGTAATTTACTAGATTTCTACACACCCAACATCAAAATCTTTAACATTTAATATTTGCTTCCAAGCCCAACCTAAAACTCACATGGATCTTTATGATAGAGCAGTAAAGTGTATGTCTTCATTTGAGGCCAGAATTAGATTTCATATTGTAAATATATTTTGATATATTTAACGCAGACATAGCGTTTTCCTTTAAATTGATCTAGAATGCATATAATCATTATGTAGAATAACAGATGCTTATGAAAGCATACATTTTAACGACTGTAACATGTATTTTATTCGCATTGTTATATAAACCTGGGGGAAATGGGTGTGTTAAAGGGTACTGGATATTTGTAAAAACTTTATAGAGATTAAGCTATATCGCATCTTCCCTAGGCCATGCTTATTACTCTATGGGCTATACATAGAGAGAGGATGAACTTTCAGAATGTGTTGCTTTGACATGGCTGGAATCGCGTGCTTAAAAGGGTGATACATTTCCACCGATAACTGCTGGTTATGATTTGTTATATCTACAACGTTCACTTGATAACCATATGTAATGGTCCCATATTAGTAGCCACAGAAAGCGGATGAGTACTAATTGTCAGCAAACACTGTTGCTCTTATGACTGATAAAACGGCAGGAGTTCCGAGGCGGATTCAGAGGTGGCGTTAAGGGTGCTCTAGCATGTCCAATTCCAACTATGAGAAGAACATAACAATATACATGTAACGAAATCAATTAAATTCCTTTATTGATTTTAATCAATTCATAAAAAATATCTGTATCAACTCTGAGACTACCCTCTGAAGAGAAACTCATTTGACATTTAATACAGGGATATTTATTTGTTTAACATTATGCTTAAAATATAAAGGTTTCAATCTAGATAAGAACATTTCACTAATAGACAACTCACCAATCTACTCAAGAAAATGGTATTTGTAATAATCGAATCCAAGATACTGTCAATTATTCACCCAGTTTGGGATACAGCTATACTCCTGGTAAATATACGTGAACTGCTGAGGTGGTGTACTTAGATGACGGTGTGTATAATATATAAAGAGTAGGTGGGCCCTAATTGACAAATATTCCCTTTGATCTTTCCTGTGTCGTTGAAAAGGCATCTCCTTCTACTCTGCATGGTTCTTAGATACACTAGGCGGTGGTACCTCTGTAAACCAATATCTATTCCAATCCCAAGCTGAAAGTAATAAAGTTCACGTTCCTTAACTGAAAATTGATCTTCTTTCATCCTATTGATGAATACCTTTACCTATGCTATTGCGACTAATCTTTCCTTTACAGAATATAGAATATTGTGATACATCTTTCATCAAATATATCACTTTGCGTTAATATTAATTCCGTGTTAATGAGAATATACCACGGGGAGTTTAGGCTTATGCTAAATTTATAAATGTCCTATAATAAGTTGAACTGGCGGGATGAGAATATTCAATTATAAAGATGGTCAATTTCAACCAAATAATGTGCCTATTCTTTCTGAAGAACATGTGGATACAATGCCGAAGCCCTGTCCATTTCGCCACAGAATGATGGAAGAATAGAAATTTCATGGTTAACAGATAAGTACATGAACAAAGGGAAACAATCATTTCCCCCTCAATTTCAGTTGTAAAACCTGTTAAAGTCACTGACAACCATATGTTCTATGGGCCGGGCAATAAATGACTTATGGGGAAATGCTCCAGTCAATTTCGCTTGCAATGCAGTTTAAAGCTGAAATGCTAACGTCAATCAAAAGGGAATGTTTCTCTCCATGTCCCCTCGACCCACATTCACCAGAAGCACATGATTGACAGTTGTAAATATTTGATAGGCCCCGGAGGCCTCCTCCCCTATTCAGACAAACACCAAGACACTGACGGAAATAATTATGTACCTCTGTCAAATCAGCATGCGAACAAGGACACTGCTGTTGACACACCTAGGACAAATTCTACCTAAATTCCACAGACTAAATGTTAGGGAATTCATGAGGCAGAAAACGGGCAATATGGCAATACACCAGGAGTGACTGAAAGCCTGTGCATGTTGTATAGATTGTAGAGGCTTTGGGCTGGAAGGATAGATGGGTCTATTTCGTTTAGACTATTTTGGGTTGTGCTGAAATGTCACCATTTGTAACCAACTCGCTTTATTCTCCTCCCTGTTGGACGGTCAGCCATTGAAGAATGAGACTTGTTACATGCTGCCAATTTTACCTTTTATCGCTTACTTCCGGTTCTGCTAACTGCAGGCATCAAGTGAAAGACGAAAGAAATATTTCTAGCGAAATGAAGGAATGAATCGTACCAAATCGGTAAATCTTGGAGTAATATTGTTACGGTTTAGCTAGATGTAAACTAATTATATATCCATGCATATTGCTTGCATTTCTGACTCTAATAGCTCCAAATTCTCTTAACATACAGATAATGTTTGCTTTCGGTCCATTTACAAAGGTCTGAGAAAGCCATTAACGTTTAACGACCAAATAAATGCAGAAATAATTAGGAATAAGTTAAATCTCGAACGAAAAGGACGATTATTTGCCATCAGTTTAGTTTAGTAAATATACTTAGTATATTTCGTACATCAAACAATGGATATATTGCTTCTTTTTTTAAAAAGAATTTTATTTTCACATTTAACAGAAAAATTGCAGACGAACACTTCGCCTAAAAGCCACTTCGCCTAAAAGCAATTTCAGGCGATTTTCAAGGCTATCTGCCCTTATCTATGAAGAAAGTGGATACTATATAATATGAAAAATGATGTACATGATCATAAACAAATTCAGGCGAGTTAGCGCTATAAATTCACATTTAAATTGTTCATATTTTTGTACCAAATTGAAATTATTCGCATATTGGTATGAATGGTTGAAAAAGCGAAATAATGAGGGGTGTAAAAGAATATTTCCTTACTATATATTAATCTATTCTTGAGGACAGACGGACATTAGAGAGAGACCGAGACTACTGGTTTTGTTCTAAATAGATTTTTTTTATTTCAATTTTGAAATGATCATAGTCTTGTATATTTCTAATTTTACTAGGTAAATTGTTCCAAGTTCGCTTAGCAATCTACTAGTTACTTTCTCAGTCCTTTTATACTTTTTCCACTCTGTCTCTAAGGTTATAATATGCCGGGAAAAGGACTCTAACATTGACTACATGTCAACCCATAGCTACCTCACCAGACAAGAATTGGTAATGTGATTGTCCGTTGGATAGCTAAACCAGGTGTAATTTTTATTACCATTAACCCAGCGAATATTGGGTTACGCGCACATTATAAATTGCCATGAAAATTAATACAACTCAAGGGTATTTCGAATTGAAAGCTGATATAGGCCGACGGCTGTGGGGCGAGTAAGGGAAGTGGTATGCGCTACGTGTACATTTTTGTGCTGCATTTCTACATGTAAACTGGCACCTAGTTTGTTTGTTGTCAGGTCTAATATTCGAATCAAAAATAGCAATTTACTAAAAGTTGTGGCTGCCGATGAAAAGAGAATTCCTCCTGGCAACATATTCACTCCCAGTTTCCTTCTCCACTTGAAAGCCAGACAGTGGGAGAAACAGGAGAGAGCAGAGAGAGGGCCTCATTGTCTATAATACTCCATCTCCCCTCTCACAGTCTGCCTGCCATCTCGTTGAATTCAATGGGAAGCCCGAGCTTGCCTCTCTATACCTGAAGTAGCCTTTTCAACAAGGCACCAGAGCACTTTTCCTGCCAAGGTAATCATTGACTACCACTCACGCTTTCCACGTACACTGGAGGTCCCCACTCGAGAATCAGACCCCAAGATTTTTATTCCCATGACATGTTTCCGCCAATGTGAGTCTAATATAAATATGACAGTTGTGGGATCAGTGTGGTGTGTAACCTTAGCGCTGTTCGGTAGAGTGGCTACTATGTTTTTATTTCAGATGTGGGTCAGGCCATAAAGGGTTAGACAGTCAGGTACATTGTACGATATTATTGTAAATTGTATTGTATTGTGGAAATACATATAGAAACTCTGCAGAGTCGGGTGTGCACATTGCAGGGTCGAATACAGAGATTTGAGACAAGGTTGGGTGTGGCGTACACTTTGAGTCTGAATAAACATGTAAAGGACTTTGAAATATGAATAAAAAGAATAATTGTTTGATAACAGTGAAATAAAATACTATGAATAACATGAATTTGCTGTGGGTCAAATATATATAGGAATTTGAAACAAGGTCGGGTGTGGCGTACACTTTGAGTCTTAATACATATGTAAAGGACTTCAAAATATAAATAAAAGAATAATTGTTTTGATCACAGTGACATGAAGTGTTGTGAATAATATATGAATATAAGATGGCATGTATGTTATCATGCCTTGGCCTGGGGGCATGAGTGGGTTGTAGGCTCTTTGTGTGACCGCTTCTTACACCTCTAACACTAGGAGAAGGCCTGCAGTATAAGCTGATCTGATAAGGTAAGAAATGTAAAAAGAAACTTGTCATTTCTGGGTTTCCTAAAGACGATTCAAGGACATAGGCCTATAGATACCGTTCAGATGTCGTAAAGTTCTTATTTTCTGTTTAAACACGGACTTAGGTTACTTTAAACAAAAAGGATTTGCCTTCTTCAGCTGACATGATCACATAATCAATCTAAATTATAATCTACATTTAAACTAAAAATAAGTGCATCAATTCAGGGATAATCTTTTTATTCTTGAAGAGGAACTAGGTGTCTCCCAAACTCTGCTCTGGGATTGGGAAATGTGGTATCTTGATGCGATTGGAGGAATTGTACACGTTCTGAAGACCTGGTCCAAATCGACCAGAGTGAGGCAGTTTGATTGTATCAAGGCATATTCAGACACAGGCGATAGAAATGTATTGAACACCATTCAGCCGTCGTGAATCAGCCTTCGTGAGGATATCTTTCTCAATTTTATAGGGATATCAAAGGAGTATGACGTCTTCAGCATATTTCTCCAACTTCTGAAAGATGTAGGGTAAATGATTTATGGGTGACTTCAAAGCTGATGATGCCTATTTCGGTGGGGTGCCTCTCTAATTATGCAAAACCACTTCGTCATGCCCTTTCACGAACTGACGGTTGATATGGTTAATCAATGACCTTTGAAATTGACTACAAGAAAAATCAGAGAAAAGGGAAGGAGTTTTTTCTAATTTTAACAGACGTAGAGGTGATGATCAAAAGTATAGTTTTTATTTTGAATATTATTATATATTATTATATACAGGTTAACTAACGATTTGGTTGAAGGAGTGTGAATATTCCTAGAGTTGCTACGCAACTAGGCCAATATTCTAAGCGACTGAAACCAACGTGCATTTATTATGCTTTCAATCCTGAATATATAAAGAAATCGAGTCATAGATTTGAATTTCAGCAGTTATCTTAGAAAGATTGGTTGCAATGACAACCCCACATAACTCACTAGTGAAATATGTACTATGCGTAAATCACTCTAGATACGTTGTTTTCAGAGCAATGCGTATAAAATAATATATAATTCTTCTGAAATAATTGTATGGTAATTTTACATTGTATTTCCTGTAAGTTAACATGTCAGCCATGCCTGATACGAGTCAGAGAAACTTACTCGTATAACTCGTTACTGATACATTATCGTATTTGGGTCAGATTTTCAGAAAATGTACATTTCGCCTTGACCAATCCTCTCAAATAACCCATATTTAAGACAAAAATTAGCTTCAAAATGCAGTTTAACCTAACAGAACAGATCTACATAAAATCAATGCGATCCCAAATATACTCAGATATACCCAGTATATTCTTCATTTGTCAGCCTACTTTAGCAGAATTTCCCAAATGTGTAGAGATGCGAATTGTACATTTTCTGGAAATCTGACCCATTTACCTTTTTACCTGATTAAATACCGTGACAATTGAAATCCTTGGCAATATCATAAATACTCTCCCATTATTTCGTTTCTCCAGAGCTCCACTTCTTTTACCAGCAACCAACATTCATGCATATTTCATGAGTATCTTCTTATGACATTCTCTGCTTCTTGTCATTCGCTTACAAGTCAGAACAGCAGACTATGAACAAGCCTCCAATGGGCCTTATTTCAATTGGCCCAGTATTGTAAGGTGACTATACGAAAACAAAGAAAGGAATATATGGTTATAACACAACATAATTGCGGTGATAATAGCATTGAAGAAGTAATAGCTTATGTTATAAAAATGCAAATAATTCAGAAAAGATTATATGACACTATATAATATGTAAATTCTAGGTTTTGGCTTTGTGTAAATTCCTGTATGGACCTTTCACACATCTTTAAGATTTCTGGGTAAGGCAACACGATTTGCAATTTGGCGTATTACACATCATTGTAAATAGAAAAATGAAAACGTTTCAATATAGGTATTGCTGTGAAAAGTTCTGCTGAAAACGTGAATTTGGTGTAACTTTCGGTTCCTCGTTGGCAATTTAGCGAATGTTATAATCTAACAGAACACATTTAAATTTGGATGTTGCCATTTTTCTCTTATTATGATTGAATTCCGTCTTGTCGCTGAAACTTGAGTGTGAACATGAGAAATGAAACACAAATGCCAAGTAATTCCTTTAAGTATGTTATTAATAGTTTTCAATTCAATTGACATTTGAACGTTGACGTTAGTTCCTTACCCTATAATGCCATAATATGACAATGTATGTAACCTAGATATTGTTGCAACATCCACATTGAATTGAAATATATTTCATAAGTAATACAAAGAAGTCATAATTAAATTTGTGACGAAAATCGATCGATATTGCCCATCCGAGGGAACATGTATATCCTTCAAAGCGTGTAGATTGCTCATCAGGTGCACTAAATGGATTAGCATCCCCTGACATGGCTTGGTAGAGGTATTTAACTAGTGCGCAAGTTATCCATGGGGATTATGCAAGCCATTCAGTACTTATAATTGAGGCATTTGAGGCAATGGGGCCGGAAAAGTCGATTCAGCATTTTCTTGTTCAACTCTTCTTCTTCATTTGAAAATATGGCGAATAAGGTAATAAGGAATGTAATCTGATCACATTTAAATTAAAAATAAATAGATTTAAATCTGTTGTTTCATAATAGAAGATCGCATGATGTCTCTTGATAGCCCAAGCTATAATTATAATGACCTAATTAACAACAACCCTGATTAGCACCCAACATGTGCTAGTGCAACATAAGGGCATTTTGATATGTCACATTGTAAAACTGAACAAAAAGCCAAATTCTAGGACTATAGATAGCTCACAAAGTATCTCCTTTAATCTTTTCAGCTGACACAAGCAGAACTTTGATTGAAGACTTTATGCAAATAATACAATTTTTTCACTTCAACACAGAGAGATAATCTCACGTTTTGTCGTTTATACTTTCTCTCTGTCCTCACAAATACGGCTGACGTAATCTCATCTTAGATTCGCTAATTCCATCAACTGCCAAGCTGTGGCAAACTGGTGGTAAAGTGCCTCCTCAGATCTAGCGAAATTTGGATGCATTCGGGTGAACTAACGATATGAGAGAAATAAAAACTGACCTCGAGAATGGCTTTGATATCTGCTAACGATTGCTGTGCTCTGGCACCTCGGTGCTTTAGCTGCTACGCTTCCTTCTTATATTAATGTGGTGAGGTCTAATTGGGTTAGAAATGGGCAGACATCGATTCCAGGAATATTCACTCAGGTTCCTTGAGGGCCTTAAACAAGCATCACATCAAAGGGTTCAGGTCTCCCTTGTGTTTGGAAGGCTCCAAGTGCCGCTACTTTCCTCTGGCAGGCCCAGTATTCGATTTCTGCTGGCCAACCCAAAATAACTGTTTCTTTCGTCAATGGTAAAACGATACTTTCAAAACAACTCTCCAGAACCACCTACGCACATGTCATATAATCACACGTGCGTGTATACATATAATGTTACATTAAGGTATGCATTTGATATATTGAATCGTATATAATATATATCATACATGCATATATATAATATCATGTTTAAATATATAATTCACAATGTATTTATTATAGGAACAATATCTGACATGGGGTTTTACGACGTCTGCTACCCACAGATCCGCTCATTGCATTTTGTTTACAAAATACACATGTGTTTTCAATGTGCAATGTGCTTTGTGAAGGTGTTTGTTAATCTCATAGAATAGATACATTGCTTAAAGTGGCTAAGATAGTTAATATGAGTAGTCATGGAATCGTGTGAAACTTTGTCAGTGTAATCATATATGATAGGTATAGCAATATCTGAAGTATTGAGTATCAGCATTGCGTTTTCATTCAATGATTAGTGAATATGTGTAATGAATGGGTTAGAACCTAAACCCATGTCAAATCCATGAGGAAATGGCTTTGGAGACCAGGAGGTGCTGCTAGATTTAGCCCTGGTGGCAGAATGCCCTTTGTACTGATCAGTGCCGACCTGGGGGTTACATAATTCCAGATGTCATCCCAACTGACAGTTTGAATATTGGATTGGCAAGCAAAAACGATTTTGCTCTCTATTTTACCACATATCTGATATAATATGAATGTTAGAGTTTTGATATCCACAGGAGTTATTTAGGAGGGTAAGGTGAATCAAATACTAGAAAATGAAGTAGAAATTCAGTTACTCGATAATCTAGCCAGCAACAGTGAGAAGTGTCACTTTAACGTGTTCGTCGACCGACTGCGCTACCACAACTGAGCAAATGCGCTGCTCAGTAGAACGTTCCACCTGGCTCACCTGGCAACACAGTTCTGTCTCAGATTCCCAGGAGGCCAAAAATGAGAGAGACAAGGAGGAAAGGAGATGGATAGCCAGATTAAAATCACTTATTCCATGCGGACGAACTATTTTGGATTAAAATACCCGGTAGAACAATGTCAGTCAAATATACATTTAAAATAGAATAGATACATGTAAAACATTGTCAGCAGGGATCACAGGACAAGGTTATTTCACAATTTAAACATCGTAGACCCGGTGTCCACTAAGGAGATGGCAGACTGATGGTGGGTCAACGGGTCCCACTAGTGGACACGTTTGGTCGCCAAGCATCTGGCGAGCTTTATCCCTGAGTTGGCCGTCCAGCGGACAAAATTGGATGAATCCAAGCATCAGTGTCAGGGCCGAGTCCTCCATATCCTTATTAGTGGACACTGCATCTTAGTTGTGAGATAAATATGGAATACATAGACAAAACTGACTTTGGGCTACGCAAATTTCGTTGGGTGCTACGGTTGGGTTTCGTTGGGTGCTACGGTGATATGCAAATATCACCCAGCGGGAGATACGGTTTTCCTAGGCTGTAGCCTATAGATGGAATACCATTATTATCATCCCATCAAGAGGTATGATAAAAACTCACGGCTGTTTCAAAATATCAGACACACTTGAGTGAAAATGTATGCATCATCTTGTGTGGCGTTGCCACTCACAATGATATGTACATTTTCACCGCTTGAGTGTCTGATACGCTAATTCAGAACAACCATTCCATCTAAATATACATTATATACATTTGATGACAAGTTTGTGGATTACTATGACGTTACTTGTTTCTCCCCATTAATATATATGAATGATAACAGGCAACACGTGATTATAATCCACAAACGCAGATGCCACTCGCTAAACTCCAAGCTTAAATTGATATGTAAGATGTCAACGGGGACAGTTCCTTCCCATATATCTACACTGAAGTATTTATATTTCCTTTATACTGACAAGTTCATTGAACTGAATTGAGCAATACGATGTCAACTAAGAGGTAAAAATAATATATTAGACGCTATGATTACAAATTAAAGTGCAGAACTTGATTAATCTACTTTCAATATATCAGGCATCTTCTTTTCCTTTGGGGATGGTTGTATATAGTTACTCTCAGAGGACTCGCAGAGGACTGATG
Source organism: Sthenelais limicola (assembly GCA_942159475.1). Classification (NCBI taxonomy): domain Eukaryota; kingdom Metazoa; phylum Annelida; class Polychaeta; order Phyllodocida; family Sigalionidae; genus Sthenelais; species Sthenelais limicola. The sequence goes on along the minus strand of OW804094.1, from coordinate 27,395,279 downwards.
GATCGTCTCGATTACCTTCAACCCTACGCCTGAGGTCTGCTAAGATTGATGTCTCCTGTGCAATGGGAGATGGGTGAAGAGGAATACTTCAGCACTAGGTATCTTGCATTCACTTCTTTGAAGTGGATGCAAAAATGTCCTAATAGGACGCTAAGTACTTTTGTGATATCATTTCATTTCTTATATATATATGTGTGTGTGTGTGCATATGGACAGAGGGTCAATGACCTGTCACCCTTGCCGTTGTCATTATATCATTACCATTACTTAATGGTTATTTGGCTTTTCTTCTAGTTGGAATATTTTCACTAACTAAAAAACGTTATCACCATTATGGCGAGAAATATCAAGTACAAAATAGTTTAAAACATGGTAATATTACAAAAAAGAAATGGCGCAATATAAGGGGTAGATTTTTCAATTGTGCTAAATTGCAGAAATGGGTGGTCATAGGGTGGCCTAAATTTGAATGTCCTAAAACCTATTTTCTTTATTTCTATCATAATGCTCAACGCTTTAGCTACATTTAACACTTTATTCCAACAAAATCGGACCAGTGGTAAAAATTTTGCAACTTTGCAAGGATTTTCAGAATTTTACCCTAACGTCCATAGGCCCTTTTCAGTTGGAATAACTACAATCCTCATTCTGTGCTTTAAATATATCTCGTACTTTGACCATGCTTATTTTTCTGAGTCTTTATATCGAGTTCTTAAGGCTAGAGGAATAGAATCTGTGAATATTATACCAGTTTCATTTGGGAATCATTTATGTGGTATGGAATGTTTCTGAAAAACTGCATTTTTGGTCCATATGAAATGTACTTCCCTTTCATTTCACCTCTTGTTTTCTAATCATGATTTTATTAACTTGTATGACTTTAATTCATTTCCTGACGTGTTTCTGAGCATATATGTTCCTTTTCGAATACCTTTATGTTATAATTGAGTCTGCCATGCATCTTACAACTGTGTCTAAAAGGGCCTATGGACGTTATGCTGCTTGTAAGAAATCAGTGAATTTACAATATACACTCTAAATTGATTACTTCTGGGTTTTTTTCACTACATTTTCTTGATAATGGCATTATACTCTAGTTATACTTGTTTGAATATTTAAATTTTGGATTTACATTTTTGGGTTGGTTTTTTTTTGTATTTTTTTTTGTATATATTTTTTTAAAACTTCAAGATACCATTGTACAATCCTCAAGATAATATGCCATGTGAGTAACTAAAAACAATGTAGGCATCATGGCAAATGTGGTTACAACAGAGGAATAACTTTTATTCCATGCTTGCCCATGTATAATTCTTCTTGCAGGCCAATCAGTCAGTAGTCCAAAAGGGGCTATGGACGTTATGCCGAAGGCTAAAAACGTATGCCATCAAATAGGACATCATTCATCTTGGAAATATTCATCAAATCAGATGGAATGATTATAAATGATGGGAAACACATTTCTAGATGTTTTTGATACCAGGAAACCTCATTAGAAGAAACATTTATCTTGACTTCACATAACTTGGGGCAAAAAATTCTCATATTTAAGTCAATTTTCAAACTTTCGACCTCAAAAACATAAACAAGATCATGTCCAATCATATTCAAACAAGCTTCTCCCCATATCTGTACATGTTTCCCGGTAGTAAAACCAGTTACATTCAATATCAAACACAATATAAAGGTACCAGACCACTCAATGTTATGCCTATATGAGGGCCTATGGACGTTAGGCCTAACCCTAACGTCCATAGTCCCTCATATAGACTTCAATTTGCACTTGATATTATTCATCAGATGAAAGGAAATAAAGAGAATTCATCAGAAACATGTTTCTCCATGGTGCTAAAACCAGCAAACCTAAATAGAACAAACATTTATGTTGCTAGACATCATTAGTTTTAGGAAAAGAATTCTCTAATTGCCGTAACGTCTGTAGTCCCTAGTTTCAGACCCAGTATTAATCAATATTTTTTTTCATTAATTATCCCAGATAGGTAAGATTTGTTCAATACATATTAACAAAGAGTAGTTTGCCTCAAATTACACCACATATGAAAAAAATGACACCATTTAATTTTTGTTAATTTGAAAATATAAATACGGCCCTAATCTCCATAGTCCCTGGATTCAGACCCAGTCGTAATCAATATTTGTTTGATTAATCAGCCAGATAGCAAAGATTTGTTCACTACATATTAACAAGGAGTAGTTTCCCTCACATTACACCTAATATAAAAAACATGCTATGATTCAATCTTCTTTAACTTCAAAAGTCAATACGGCCCTAACGTCCATAGGCCCCTTGACTATAGGTGGCTAAAAGGCTAAAAGTGTTTTTCATCAAGTAGGACATCATTCATTGGAAAATTGTTCCTCAAATTAGATGAAACGGTCATAAATGATGGGAAACATATGATTGTATAGTTTAAACACCAGAAAACCTACATGAAAAAAACCATTAATGTTGACTTGACATCATTTTGGACAAAAAGTATTTTAGTGAATTCTCAAAATGTTCTGTATATGACTTATATCATATCAAATCATATTCAAACAAGTTTCTTCACACATCTACACATGTTTCCTTTATATATACAACCAGTTACATTCAATATCAAATTCAATAAAAAGGTACCCGACCTCTCAATGTAAAGAAAAATACAGCCCTAACGTCCATAGTCCCTAGATATAGACCAACATATATTTGGCATTTTCTTCAATAATTCCACCAGATAGCAAGGATCTATTTCATAGATATTGATACGCAATAGTTTGCCTCATGTTATAACAAATATGAACGACATTTGATAATTTAATCTTTGTTAACTGGGAAAGTAAATATGGCCCTAACGTCCATAGGCCCTAGATTCAGACCAAGTTGTATTCAATATTTTTTCATTAACTAAAACAGATAGCAATGATGAGTTGGACACATATTAACATGGTACAGTTTGCCTCATGTTATACCAAATATAAATGATATGGGTCAGTTAAATCTTCTTTTACTGGGAAAGTCAATATGACCCTAACATCCGTAGCCCCTGTGACACATCTTTCTCCAAAGTTGAGATAAAATACTAAAGTTTGTACCTACTCTGTCCTTTCAAACTTGTTTTCATAATGTATGATCATCGAGGAATATGTTCCCTTGCTTCATGTAATCTGCTATCAACAATTTCTAATGTAAGGAGGGAATCAGTAGGCTCAAAAGTTTTGAAAAAAGGGCCTACGGATGTTATTGTAAGGCATTTTGGTGAATAATTTGAAAAATATTCAAATCCCAATTTCCAACTTTTACCAGCACGAAGGTATGTACTAATGCAATGCTTGAAATGATATTCCAACAAGAAATTAATATTTCCCTTTAAAAGAGGATTGATTTAGGCCCCCTAACGTCCATAGGCCCGAGAAATTGGAATTTTGGGGTGATAGACAAGACCAGACATTATAACAAAACATTATGAATCTTTTGGAACAAAATTTGGGGTGTGTGTTGATAAGATCTTCTGGTTCAAGTTTAATGCTAATTTAGCCATTTACCTTTAATACTTACTAATCTAGTACAGGTATTAATAAAGGGCCTATGGACGTTATGCTGATAGTTGGAAAAATTAAAGGGACCAGGGGACAGGGAAAAATGTCCAACTTGTGCAAAACAATTTTTTGGGGAACAGATTAAGACATAAAGTATTGGATGAAACCATTAAGATTAATATAGAGAAGGAAGAGAACAAAATAGAAATTGTTGAAGTTTGTATTCATTTCATTTCATAGTCAAAAACAGGGCAAAAATACCATTTTTGGACTCTCAGATAAAAAAAATTGACCACACATATAAGAAAGTATGGTTGGAATGAAAGCTAAGGTTGAGAGGAATGCAATGAGATATACAGATATTGAATTCTAGCTATATCTAAATATATACAGCCCCCAAACCCCCATTTCTTCAATTTAGCACAAATAGAAAATTTAGCCCATAACCATGCTCCTTGATTACCGTTATTTCATATCCCGAGACTAAACTTAAAGAAATATTAAACTTTCAAAGAAGCCTTAAGTCTTAAATACCAATTGCCTTCCAGTTAAAAGGAGACATATTAGATTCAGATCAAAGCTTCTGCTGTACAGATTCATTTAACTGAATGGTGTTCTTAAATTCTATTGATTATTTCACATTTCGGGGTACAATAATTTGAATTTCAGTTTGAATTTCAGAGAGAGATCCAGGATTTTGACAAAAGTGTGGGTAGGTAACTTTAATATTATAGCAAAAACAACATCTCCATAGAAATGAAATAATAACAATAATGACATAAAACGATAGCAGAAAATACCATTTTCCATCTATGATAAATGTTATTGTTCCGACGTGTGTTATCAACTTGAAATCACCTTGTGCCACAGCTTCAATATCAGGTTTTCATCCCTTTCCAATTTTTCATGGACCGAAATAGAAACTACAGCGAAGACGTGTACATTTCATTAGTTAAAGTCTGATCTGTAGGTCTCGAGTTAGAGATTAAATTCCCAACACCCCACCCATGCATCGAAATGAACCAGGCTACAGAAACCTGTATCAACAATCACGCTCATCATTGTTCGCTTATTGTTATTATTATCATATTAGGCAAGTATCTGATGATTCCAAATAAATGCCTTCACGTAGTTAAGCAAGTAACCCAGCATCCTTTACCCAAAAGGAAATCTCCCAAATATATATTTTAATATACATTTCTAAATATTTTACTTTCCTAGGGGAGACAAATATCCCCAAGTGTCTACGAGTTCCTGTTTTGACCTAAATATTGTATGAGTAGAATTGAATCCCGGACAACAGTTAGCACTTGGGGTCGATTAGCTAGAAAGGAAGATAGGAAAGTCTATGGATATTAATGCCTCCTTCCGTGATGCAAGAAGCTGGCCTTTAACACCTGAGCCATAAACCGCGCTTGAAAGCGGCCAGCTCGCGTCTAACTTTTCATATTTTATCAAGGAAAAGTCCCCACACATAACTTACAAGAAGGAAATTGTTAAAAATATCACTGACCTTTCAATATGTTACGCAGAGGGGTCCAAGGGGAACTGCAGTCATAATTGATTATGGTAAGTCTGAATTGATCAATGTCGGCAGGTGACATCTTGCTACTCATGTTTCATGCACCAAGTTTTCGTATATATTTTTATATAAGTTTCTTTATGATATTGAGATATGTTCGCGTAGATGTTAGTAATACTATCGTTAGGTGTTCATAGTAATAATATTGGTTGACATTATTTTCAGTGTCAATGCGACACTACTTTTGAAGTATGCATAAGAAGGATAAACTTCATGTCATACCAGTCACTGATAACTGATACAATATATTTTCTAAAGTGTTCTTCAATTAAACATAAACTAGTATAATTATATACTATTATCAGTTTTTACAGAAATAAATTCATCTATCTAGAATGATATATTATGCCCACCCTGGTCGGACCTGTGTTGAAGGGAAATATAATATATACGACAGGATGGGATATAATATGATTATTGCGTATAGAAGACATATAGCATAGAAAAACTGGATAGGGTAAAGGGACATATCATTTATCTATAGCACTTTTCTGACAGTTCTAGACAGAGAGTCATATTGATGCCAACAATTGGCTTCGCATTAGGATAATACTTCTCCCAGGCTTCTAATTGGGGATTTGTATTAGCACAGTTTTGGAACATCTACTAGAGATTCTCGCTATCGGGCGGGGTTGCTGCTACCGACGTCCAAATCGATGTCATTGCGATGACGACACATGTAAATTAGAACCGAAAATGGATAAGAAAAGTTATGGATATGACTCCTGCAATTACTCTGCTGTGATGTATTCCTGTATTTATCAATGTTATCGAAGTAATGGTAGATTTAGTGTAGTTTACTACAAGTAAATCGACTCAGGTTCAATTGAGAAAAACAATGATCTGATTGTAATATTGTTCATGAATAAATTCTTTAGATACTAAATACAAATTTACTTTCACATTACATAGTAGATTTGCAGTGTCTACATGATAACTGTGATGGTTTCCTCAGATTACCGTTGCGTAAGGATATATATTTGTACACTATTCGGGATGATTCTGGAAGTTTTCCTTCCTTCATTTCATCCTGTGTAGAGTCTGGATGTGATGACGTAGGACATTAATGTTTCTCTGTCTCTCATACCTGCTTTTCTCTCCCAACCCCCTCTCCGATTACCCCCCTCTCCCTCCCCTCTTCCTCATGCTCCCCTCCTCTCCCTCCCCTCTTCCTCATGCTCCCCCTCCTCGTTCTCTCTCACTCCCCTCTCTTCCTTCCCCTACATCCTCTCCCTCCCCTATTTTCACTCCCCCACTTCTTTTCCTCCCCCTCCCCTCTCCTATTTCCTCACCCTCTCCCTTTTCTTCACTCTTCCCTCCTACACCCTCTCCCTCCCCTCCCTCTCGCCAATACCCACACCCTCTCCCACCCTTTTCTTCAATCTCACACTCCTCTGCATGTAGTTGGGTCCACCTGGAAGTGACATAGTAGTGTGTAGTAAATGACGTAGTATCTCACAGGGGCTTTCCCAGGCTATAAATAGAGTGTGGAGATCCCAATTTAAAAAAGGCTTCAAAATCACTTTTTCACCCCAGATTTTCACAAACCACATAATTATAATGTCCTCTAGACAGGGTCAACGGACCTGTAGAAACCAAAAAACCAGCTGGGGAGATGCAGATTCCCAGAACATGCCTGACCAAAACCCCTTTGCAAAGTACCCGTCCTCCGGACGGTCCCCCTCTCTCCCCACATTTCCCCCTCTCCCTCTTTTCCCTCTCCCTCTTCTCTGACTTTCATACCTGTTTTTCTCTCCCAACCCCATCTCCGATTTCCCTTTTATAATGCTCATTTCCCCTTCTGTACATCGCTGTCATTTAAACCAAAACCAATTTTTTAATATTTATTTTTTGTACATGTGATGTGTCACAGGAAAATGAGTCACTCCCCCAACCTATTTGAGAGCATCTACTGAAAACTCACATAACTTTACAAAAAAGCCCATATTTCAAATTCTGGGACTTTTCAACTATTTTCCAGGGGGACATGCATATTCAGAGTCTATGATAAACCCAAATTGGAAAATTTGACCCTGGGATCCCCTTCTGTTTGGCTGGTCACTTATAGTTAGGTCCCCTGGACGTAGGTTGTGGGAAATGACGTAGTATCTCACAGGGGCTTTCCCAGGCTATAAATAGAGTGTAGAGATCGCAATTTTAAAAAGGCTTCAAAACCACATTTCCACCCCAAGTACCCTCACAAACCACATACGACGACATCCAGAGAGGGGGGATTGACATCTACAGATGAGTAAAGTAGTTTGTAATTCAACAAATTCCGAGAACATTCCGGACAAAGAAAACCTTCTTTCTACCATTTCTTTTCTACCTCCTTTCCTAGAAATCGCTCTAGCTTTATATTATATGGATGGAGGGTCCTAAATAAACTCTTTAATACAATTCTAAATAAACTGAATAACCAATCAAGATCATGCTTCCTCGTAAAGGGTGGGTTCCGCCATACCCTGCTACTCCTCCCGTTACTATGACAGTCTATTGCTCCCGTTTCTTTAAGAGCATATTTACCGAGATGGAAACAAATTATTGGATTCCCCCCAAAAAAGATATTTTAGGAAACTTGAACCACAGATATTTGTATTGGCACACATGAATGTATACATGTATACATGTATACGATGTGGCCAGTGGTTAAGTGTATAATTCGTTCCATTCAGAGGCCAATCTTATGCTGACCTGCTTCTATATTTTATTGGCCATTTTATGGCTGTGAGCTCTGTGCCTTTGGCACAATCTGCTCAATACCATAACGCCAACCAACAGTAGCATGGAACCTCTTTCGAGGAAACCCGACTTTAGGCTTGATTATAATCTCTCTAACTGAACTATTTAAAACAAACAAAAATATGAATATCCTGATTAAATACAATCTGGCTCGCTTCTACCACCACTCGAACCAGCAATATTTCATTTTAGCTTTGCTTAAATATGTCTTATGCAAGCCCGCTATATTCTTTCTGAATAAGCCTTACTGACAGACATATTTTTATTAACGATAAAACCTTCCTCGTAGGAAAGAATAAGGCCAGCAATTTATTGGCAGGAGTCTTTTAAGGCGTTTCATATTCTGGATATGTCATTGCAGGCGTTAAATGATTCTGAGAGGTGACAGATATGGGCGTCCCTTTTTTATTCCCATCCAGGGAAGTAATAATATGAGCAGCAGAGCACTGACGGGTGCCAGAGGGAGGGGGCCTGAAGGGACTTGAGAACCGTGACAGATGCATCATTGATTATATCCTATTTTCTTATATATTTTTTAAAGATAAATGGTATTGAGCACATGAGATTCAATTGAAAAGGCATAATTTTGGTCAGAGTATACGAAAAAGGTTATACATTGTTAAGCCTTTTAAAGGTAAATACCAGCGTTGTGAGCACTGCAGAAGGCGGGAATTCAAGAAACTAATGCATGAAACAATAGAAGTCAATATACTTGTTCAAACTGCATCTTGAGAAAGAACATGGTTGGGGGAATACACAATGCCAAAAAAACTGGATGTTATCATATTATTTTGTGTTTTATGGTTTTGGGGGGCTTTCTGGGTTCCCCAAACCATGTTCTTTCTAAATCCAAAGTTTAAAGAAAATTCCATGATTCATTCTTTTTTTTATTGAACACTGGCATTTACCTTTAACAATGATTTTAGAGGTTATCTAACAGAGAGATAATACTCTTTATAATAATTATAAGTACAATAACTGAAAACTGGTAGCTTCCAGAGTTGTTCGAATAATTCAGGTAGATACACATCTTTCATAAAAAAAAGTGATTTTTTGCCGAATTACAAATTTTTGGGTTTTTTTTCTCCATGTTCAAACATAACGATTAAAAACAGCCTTCACGAGTGGTAAAAACATGAAAGTATAAATAAATCAGTTCATTCTTATGCTTTTGTTTTAACAGCAAATGTCTAGATTTGATACTTTCAAAATATATACTTTCAATGTAGCTCGATCTGATTGTGCATTGTATTCTTAAATTCTTAAAATTAATAACACTATACACATTTAGATAAAAAAAAAAAAGACGAATAAGAGTAATTTGAAACATAAAAATATCTAATAGGAAAAGAATTCCTGTTAAGATAAATGCCTTTCATACAGGTCTTCTGTTCCAATTCTGAATTGATATAATAGAGACAATTTAGATGCCTTATTATATGCCTATGCTGAGGTGCAACATATATTATTATCATTAATATAACAGGGGTGCAGTAGCAGAATATACACGTAAATAACAAATCTTTACTATTTTCTTTACTTTTAACTTTTAGACACTTTATGGCGATTCAGAGCCACAAATAAAGGTGCCGCAAAGATAAATAAAATCGTTTCAACAACAACAACTTCTTTGTTAAAGCATTATGATGAAATAGGGAATGGAAGTCGGTGCTATTGATTGGACTTCATTAATAATCTCGTCCAATGGATATCAATTACTAGCGTCTCGTTCCATTTTCTCTACATATATAACAATTATAGATTATATATACCTAAGCCTATAGGTCCACAGCCACCCCTATCCTCTCCTCTGTCACCACCTAAATGGGACCTTGGAACTTGCTCTGACAAAGTCTTACATTATCACGTTGGAGTGCAGTGATTATAAATAGCATTGTAAAAAAAATATTGTATCATATTTCAGGTTTCATAGGGCCTGTAAGTGTCACGACCACAGCAGCTGGGTTCGACATACACTTGGGCGAGTTTCGGGACAGGAAGTGATGTCACGCCCATAAGCTTAGCATGGAAAAACAAGTTTTCAATGTTTTTTACCGCAACACATCAGAAAATATCTGACCACTGTATAGCCATGTAGTGACTGAACTTTCCAATTATGACCACCAAAAACTTCAAACATTTGCTAGGGCGATGAAGGGAGAGTATATTTATGCTCGCATTGCAAAATGTATGGGCATAACGTCACTTCCTGTCCCTCCCACAACCATGTGCCAAACCCAGCTGCGGCTGCCATGACACTTACAGGCCCTATTATTCTCTCCCCTTCTCTCTCCTAACGTTACTCTTGTCTGTGAAGTCTATCAGGTACCCATCAAGAATACTGCTTGATTCATAACAGATAGCAGAGACGTTGCAGACTAACGCTTATCACTTATCACTTATCCAGTCTTTCCAGTGGATAATGGATGAGGGACTTATCACCTTGTAGTTTCTACCTTGAGCGATCCAGGAGCTAAAATCACCATACACAGAGACTAAAGGGATTAATAACCTTTACCTCGGGTTCATGCAACATCAGTGCACCAGCAGGCCAGAAATGTCAAGCATAAATCTTTCCAGCTAAGATCCAAGTGCAGCAAAGCAATAATGTGGCGCCCATGAATTCAGGAATCACCCACTACACCTAAATACCACGGTAGCTCTATGGTGATACCTACAATTAAAATTGGGGAGCATAGATCGGATAAAGTCATCCAGAGTATATAACCGCGAGATATTAGGATTTGTAGAGTTTCCTATGGTTAGTGTTAGGGTATATGAATAAAGAAAAACACTTGCCGAGGCACGTATGCCCCTCCACCCAGCCCCGTCTCACCTAGTATCCCATACACACACTGCCACTGGCGTTGTGTGTATGGGACGTTCATTCATGTAAACACGCACATATGTTACCGCCGGAGCAGCTTGTCTCGGAACTAAAATGCGTGAACAAGACGGTGGGAATGGCGGAATTGCAATGCCGAGTGGAATATTAGGTCCTGTATTTACAGACACTGTTTATGGAGTGAGAACAATTGTGAGGCGATTCATCAAAAAGAGTCCCATGTCGGCAACTTTCATTTTGAGATATAGGGCTCCAAAGGTGGTATAGGACTTTTTCGGTCGAAAACTTTTTTTCCCATAATATTAATCTTTATTATGTTTTTTTTGAGACTGGAAAATATTTTGTACCAAAAACAATAATTTACGCTTCATAACGGCCGGTAAACATTTTCCTAACATGGTTGGATGGGTTTAAACAAAGGAGCCGAAGGCTATTTTTCACTAAATTCACTCGTACGCCGTGGACATTTGAGCGTAGGGTACCCCAGCACATTTGGTATCCTCGGAAAGCCGCAAATCTCCTCTAGCCAATGGGATTCTTCCCTTTTGAATCGCCGCGTAAGTAAACCAATCACAGAGCTCTCTCCAAGTGCATTCGGCATAAACAATGGTTGCTAGGGTCGTCAAGGGAGCCCACATGGGGTCGATACAGCCCTGTGATTGGTCCAGCCGCTCCGAAAGATCAACTTCCGGCTGACGCCATCTTCTAGCGTGGTCTTGGATTTGAATCGAAGCGACCAGTTATTCCTCGATTCCAGACGATAAAAGACGTGTTTTACTCTCCAACAAAGTTTTAAATGGACCAAGGTTTATTATTTAAACATGGAAGCTGAGGCCACCGTCGCAGAAGCTCTTAATGGCATCGCTCGAGCCAATTTGGGAGGTGTTGTCGACAACGCCGAATGGCGTAACCTCATCGAAGAGTATTTTGTGTTCAACGAGGAAACAGAGACGGAGGAATCTGACTCAGATGGAGAACCAGACGTCCCTGATCAGCCTGAAACTCCGGAGACGAACGAAGAAGAAGTTGAGGAAGCATCAGAACCTATTCTTATTATTGATCACATGCAGGCAGTCGTGGACAAGGAACGGGAAAAGTGCTCCACGTTTCGGTAAGTGTTGGTGCTCTGCAGCCATCTTTTCTATCATGTGTGTTGACATGCTGGGGGACGCGATCTGAAAACTATGCTATGTACATCCCTGGAAATCATTCCAAATCTATAATCCAATGCTGTTATATGTGCTAGATACCTTGTGGGTATATTTAGAGGTTCTAAAATTTAATTGGTGTATGTTTTAAGTCGCATGGTGTTGTTCGTGCGTGGGGAGTTTAAGGCCCTCGAGATCTGGGGAGTAGCTATTTACTTGGGACGTCTGAGATTCCTTACTCGTCTTGTGTGGAATGTAGGGTTAAAAATACATTGTTTGTTTGTGTCATTATGGGCAAATTAAAATCTAGGATTTTGTCCATTTCAGATGTAACTGCCGATTGTTTAACGGCGGGCCATGCATAGACCAGTTCACTGTGGAACAGCGCATCTCTCATGGGTCGGAACATGACCAAATCGATCGAGGTAATTTCAAAATAATGTTTTTCGCTATTGCCTCATTGCCCATACATGCCTGTATAATACTCATTCAGTATTTTAATCAGTATTTTAAGCTGTAGCTTGTTAAATAATGAGGACACGTGCTACCCAATTACATAGGATAACTAATTACGTAGGATAACTGTAGGGACTCAGACTAAGATTGGTGTCGGTGATATTAGTCAGTCACAAATTCATTTTTACATTATTGTTATACTGTCGTTTCAGATGAGCTCGACATGGCACTCTTTGGCGTTTTCAATACTGTTACTGACAACAGTGATCGATGCAGTCCAACCAAGAAGGGGTGCCAGTGGAAGGGAGAGAGAAAACACCCAAAGAGCCACTACAGGATGCATAACAAGCCTATTTGCAAAGCTACCTTTAAATTCCTTTACAAGTGAGTATTATCATGAATCTTGTTGTCCCATTAATACTGAACATTAGGTAGCTATTCATAATAACATGATTATTTGCTAAGAATCAATATTTTGGTATTGTCATTTTAAGATCCTGCATTATGTTCAATTTTTTCCTTTGTCAACGATTAAATTATTATTAATTATTTTTTCTATTTCTTTTCTCTCCCTTCACTTTTAGGATTAGCCAAAACTTGCTGGTCTGGTCGTTCACGAGAGGGTGGTGGTCACCGTGCTGTGAGGTCTTTGCCAATAGATGACCTGAAGAACACTATCAACTTCATCACATCTTATGCCGAAACACATGCTCTTGTCTTGCCAGGCAGAGTATCTTCTCACCACAGAGACGACATCTTAATTCTCCCCTGCCGTTCTACAAAAGCTGAAGTTCATCGTCTTTACACACAAGCCATGCAAGAGACTGGCAATAGGGCTGTTGCCTACTCCACTTTTGGTCATTTATGGCGCAAGTATCTTCCTAAAATAGTCACAAGTCGTCCCATGACAGACCTCTGCTGGGAGTGCCAGCGTAACAACAGAGACATTTCTTGTAGTAGTAATTTACCTGAAGTTGTGAAAGCTGCCAAGTTAAAGAAACAGCAGAAACATTTAGACACTGTAGCAGACGAGAGAACTCTTTATCAGAAATATTGTGCTGATGCAAAAGAAGCATACAGAGACAATGGTGAACCCCCTCTTGGCAAACATGCCCCTTGCTCATGTGACATTCGAGTACATCTCAGTTTTGACTTTGCACAACAAGTGCATTTACCTTCTTACCCGATGCAACCAGGTCCCCTTTATTTTCTCACCCCGAGGAAGGTAGGCCTGTTCGGTATTTGCATGGAAGGAATGCCTAGACAAGTTAACTACCTTATAGATGAGAGCCATTGCACCAGTAAGGGGTCAAATGCAGTTATTTCTTATCTGAATCATTACTTTGAAAACTATGGTCTGGGGGAGAAAGATTTAGATCTTAACTGTGACAATTGTAGTGGCCAGAACAAGAACCGGTATGTTTTGGCCTATTTGATGTGGCGTGTCCTTACTGGAAGGCACAGGTCTATTACACTTAACTTTTTGATTACTGGGCACACTAAGTTTGCCCCCGACTGGTGCTTTGGTCTCTTGAAAAAACAATTTCGTCGGGACAACGTTTCTTCTCTTCAGCAATTAAAAGACAGTGTGCAGCGCAGTACGCCAGGGGGGGTCAACCAGGCCCAACTTGTAGGTGATGAAAGGGGTACTGTTTTTGTTCCATTGTACGACTGGCAGGCATTCCTGTCACCTTTCTCCAAATCTTTTCCAGGTATCAAAGGGTATCATCATTTTGAATTTTCTAGTGACAAACCTGGTGTTATTTCTTTCAGGCCATTTGTAGGCCCTGAAAATAGTGGTACTTTTAAAATGCTTACTGTTGATGTGGGTGATGTCCCTCAGGACAACCCACCCATTGTACCTTCTCCTGGACTGTCTGCATACAGACAGTGGTATCTTTTTAATTCTATTCGTGATTTTTGTACCGAAGAAACCAAAGACATTATGTGCCCCAAACCAACTGTACCTGAAGAAGGGCCAGGGAGGGGGGGGGGGGGATGGCTACATTGTACAGGCTTCTGCAGTCGCCCCAGTAAGAGGTAGAGGGAGGGGAAGTGGAAGGGCTAGAGGAAGAGGGAGGGGTAGAGGAAGGGGAAGGGGAAGGGACAGGGAATCTTCTTCTGACGAATCATTAGAATTAGGTGGTGATGAATCTTCTGAGGAGGAGGAGGAGGAGGAGGAACCTCAAGAGGAACCTCAAGCTAGGGGTAGGGGTAGGGGTAGGGGTAGAGGAACAGTAAGGGGAAGGGGCAGGGTAAGGGAATCTTCAGAATCTTCTTCGGATGGGGAGGTTGCACCTCCTCCAGCAAAGAGAGGTAGGGGGAGGGGGAGGGGAAATGTTGAGCAATGCCGGCCAGGGAGGGGTAAAGGGAGGGGGAGGGGGAGGGGTAGGGGTAGGGGTAGGGGCTGACTGCTATTTTATTGATTTTATTACTGATTTTATTACTGATTTTATTACTGGTGAATACTGTTGTACATTTTGTTTTGTTAGAATGAATAGGTGTGTTATCATGTATATATTGCAAGCACTGCACCGAAGAATTTTGTACAATATTATTATACTCGTGTTAACAGGGTAATAAAATAAAAAATATTAAATGAAATGCACTGATTTTTTTATATATTGTGGCCCTACTAGTCTATAATACCTGCCCCAAATCTGAGAAAAATCCAATCATATGAACTGGTCATTTTGCATGACGACACGTCCAACATAAATCCCACAAAAGTCTCCTAGAAATGTATTTTGCCCAAATTTCACCCAATTTTCATCGCGCGATAACTGAATTTGGTATATGTTATGGCTATTGCAGTTAGTAAAGTGTGTCCCAAATTTCATAGAAATCGCTTGATAACAAATGGCCGTAACCAAGGATGGCGCGCCGAAGGTCACTCGCCGAACTTTGACAGGCTGTATCTCAGTTTCCGGCTCCTCCAGTAACCGCGTCCCTTAAATACTCACCGCAACCATAGAATTATACCTAATAGGCCTAAAATTAAGCTCTATACATCATTGGAAAGCTCTTTCCTGCTGCTTACCCATCCAATAGCTAACTCCAAAATCGATTTTGCCGACATGGGACTCATTTTGATAGAGCGCATCTCAATTGGAGAAATCCACCTGAACAAAAGTGTACAGAAATGGTACCTAGGACGATTTTACTAAATAAAAAGTTTTTTCACCGGGAAAAATAAGGAGAACAAGTCAATAATGATACGAGTACTAATCTACCAAGCGTAGAACAGATATGGCTGTTGCAACGGTTTTTGGGGTTGATAGAAGTCTTTTTTGACTTTTTCCTGGGAAAAAGCGGAAGTGTTGCCGACGGTCCAGGTCTCCATAGTATATATTCAAAGCGACAACAGATATTAAACAAAAAGATGTAGTTATATAGTTCTCCATATAAACAAGAATCCTGTATTTTCTGTATATGTTGTTTATTGAAGCTAGATGTTGATAGGGCTTATAAATCCCTACGCGTTTCGGTCTAGCGGTAACCTTCTTCAGGGGAGTGACAGGTTATAATAATGTTGCGATATATAATATTATAGTGATCGAGAGTATAGCACATAGTAACACATAATAACACATTTGACACATTTTGGCACAGGGGACACATTTGTCACTTTTTAGTGAAGTGATTTGATTGGACGAGGGGGGTAGGGTTGTATAAAGGGTAGATGGGGGTAGAAATGTTATATATAAAAGTTATACAGGTTAGAATTATTTTAAAGTTAACGTTGAGGTAGATACAGTTAGCAATAAATGATTAATCTAAACAAAAAGCAAGATGGCGGCGTCCCCAAAAGTAAAACGTCTAGACCTCTCGGGGGGAGGAGTGTGACATTGATAAATCGCAAAAAAAATCATTATCTTCAACAAGTTCTAAACGCTGCTGGTGTCAGCGATGGTTATTTATCTTCAGACCATTTACCTTGTTTTGGTTCCCATGGTGACAAGGCTGGTGGCCGGCGATCATGCACCAGGGGTCGGAGACAGGATGAGGTTTGATCACCAGACAACCAGAGACCTTTGACATTAGTCTGAGTTGGGGCACACTATCGTAATTAAGGATGTTTATCGGAGATTCCTTTTCATCCCTCACATCAAGTTAATTGGTATCGAGTGACTGTACAACGAGGGGACGAAAAGGTTCCTCTCGCGCGCAAATACAAAAGCAACCGCCGTCCCATTAAGGGTGATCGATTCAAAGACGCTGTGGACACCATTATTTTTTCTACAGGCACTTGATGGGGTCCCCAAGACCAGGTTTACTGCAGTCAACTCGTCAGAAATAGCAGGTCCAAAGCGATTTATCACCCAGGGCGTGGTTCTAGCGTCAGGGAGAAGGTCAGCTTGCACTCGAGAGGACGTACAGGAGTCGGTACATGTCGGGGGCATGTATACACTCAGATCGCACACTTTTTTTTAAAAAAAAATTGGAGGGAAATTTGCAATTTGAGGAATCGTTGAGTACATTAATATGTCCTCACAGGGGGATAGATTCAGATGGAGAAAAAAGACTTGCAACTGTCTCTGTTTCCAATTTTCCTCTTGTTTTTATTATATTACGGCTGATCCGACATGTTTCGCCACTTCTCGGGGCTTGTTCAGGGACTCGTGTATTATAAGTGACGATCCAACCTCACTATAAACTCTTTCATTCAGCAACATTTTATGCAGGGGATCTCCAATAGCACAGTGTATGCGATGGGATTCGGAATTATTCAAGTAAAACCATGGGAGGGTTAAGCCCCCGACATACCCCTTTATACAGTTGTAAAATCTATATGG
This sequence comes from Sthenelais limicola, assembly GCA_942159475.1. Taxonomy (NCBI): domain Eukaryota; kingdom Metazoa; phylum Annelida; class Polychaeta; order Phyllodocida; family Sigalionidae; genus Sthenelais; species Sthenelais limicola. Next base: position 27,378,170 of record OW804094.1, on the reverse strand, counting down.
ATTCTTCGGGATTTTCGTTTCATGGAGCTTTCAGGCTGCCGTTTTTTGAGCGAAATACACGTACAGCGAAAACAAGAAAGGAAGAAATATAAATTCATGAAACAGTGGATCAGGATTACATTGGGGTTACAGAAAGTACTTGCATTATAATTAACAAAGTAGCACCGGAATAGTTAACACCAGATTCCTGAACATATGAGACGTGCTCCATCAAAATGAGTCCCATGTCGGCCAAATCGATTTTGGAGTTAGCTATTGGATGGGTAAGCAGCAGGAAAGAGCTTTCCAATGATGTATAGAGCTTAATTTTAGGCCTATTGGGTATAATTCTATGGTTGCGGTGAGTATTTAAGGGACGCGGTTACTGGAGGAGCCGGAAACTGAGATACAGCCTGTTTAAGTTCGGCGAGTGACCTTCGGCGCACCATCCTTGGTTACGGGCATTTGTTATCAAGCGATTTCTATGAAATTTGGGACACACTTTACTAACTGCCATAGCCATAACATATACCAAATTCAGTTCATTTACTTAGTAACTTATCATTTTATCGCGCGATGAAAATTGGGTGAAATTTGGGCAAAATACATTTCTAGGAGACTTTTGTGGGATTTATGTCGGACGCGTCGTCATGCAAAATGACCAGTTCATATGATTGGATTTTTCTCAGATTTGGGGCAGGTATTATAGACTAGTAGGGCCACAATATATAAAAAAATCAGTGCATTTCATTTAATATTTTTTATTTTATTACCCTGTTAACACGAGTATAATAATTCTGTACAAAATTCTTCGGTGCAGTGCTTGCAATATATACATGATAACACACCTATTCATTCTAACAAAACAAAATGTACAACAGTATTCACCAGTAATAAAATCAGTAATAAAATCAGTAATAAAATCAATAAAATAGCAGTCAGCCCCTACCCCTACCCCTACCCCTACCCCTACCCCTCCCTGGCCGGCGTTGCTGAACATTTCCCCTCCCCCTCCCCCTACCTCTCTTTGCTGGAGGAGGTGCAACCTCCCCATCCGAAGAAGATTCTGAAGATTCCCTTACCCTGCCCCTTCCCCTTACTGTTCCTCTACCCCTACCCCTACCCCTACCCCTACCCCTACCCCTAGCTTGAGGTTCCTCTTGAGGTTCCTCCTCCTCCTCCTCCTCAGAAGATTCATCACCACCTAATTCTAATGATTCATCAGAAGAAGATTCCCTGTCCCTTCCCCTTCCCCTTCCCCTTCCTCTACCCCTCCCTCTTCCTCTAGCCCTTCCACTTCCCCTCCCTCTACCTCTTACTGGGGCGACTGCAGGAGCCTGTACAATGTAGCCATCCCCCCCCCTCCCTGGCCCTTCTTCAGGTACAGTTGGTTTGGGGCACATAATGTCTTTGGTTTCTTCGGTACAAAAATCACGAATAGAATTAAAAAGATACCACTGTCTGTATGCAGACAGTCCAGGAGAAGGTACAATGGGTGGGTTGTCCTGAGGGACATCACCCACATCAACAGTAAGCATTTTAAAAGTACCACTATCTTCAGGGCCTACAAATGGCCTGAAAGAAATAACACCAGGTTTGTCACTAGAAAATTCAAAATGATGATACCCTTTGATACCTGGAAAAGATTTGGAGAAAGGTGACAGGAATGCCTGCCAGTCGTACAATGGAACAAAAACAGTACCCCTTTCATCACCTACAAGTTGGGCCTGGTTGACCCCCCCTGGCGTACTGCGCTGCACACTGGCTTTTAATTGCTGAAGAGAAGAAACGTTGTCCCGACGAAATTGTTTTTTCAAGAGACCAAAGCACCAGTCGGGGGCAAACTTAGTGTGCCCAGTAATCAAAAAGTTAAGTGTAATAGACCTGTGCCTTCCAGTAAGGACACGCCACATCAAATAGGCCAAAACATACCGGTTCTTGTTCTGGCCACTACAATTGTCACAGTTAAGATCTAAATCTTTCTCCCCCAGACCATAGTTTTCAAAGTAATGATTCAGATAAGAAATAACTGCATTTGACCCCTTACTGGTGCAATGGCTCTCATCTATAAGGTAGTTAACTTGTCTAGGCATTCCTTCCATGCAAATACCGAACAGGCCTACCTTCCTCGGGGTGAGAAAATAAAGGGGACCTGGTTGCATCGGGTAAGAAGGTAAATGCACTTGTTGTGCAAAGTCAAAACTGAGATGTACTCGAATGTCACATGAGCAAGGGGCATGTTTGCCAAGGGGGGGTTCACCATTGTCTCTGTACGCTTCTTTTGCATCAGCACAAAATTTCTGATAAAGAGTTCTTTCGGCGGTTACACTGTCTAAATGTTTCTGCTGTTTCTTTAACTTGGCAGCTTTCACAACATCAGGTAAATTACTACTACAGGAAATGTCTCTGTTATTACGCTGGCACTCCCAGCAGAGGTCTGTCATGGGACGACTTGTGACTATTTTAGGAAGATACTTGCGCCATAAATGACCAAAAGTGGAGTAGGCAACAGCCCTATTGCCAGTCTCTTGCATGGCTTGTGTGTAAAGACGATGAACTTCAGCTTTTGTAGAACGGCAGGGGAGAATTAAGATGTCGTCTCTGTGGTGAGAAGATACTCTGCCTGGCAAGACAAGAGCATGTGTTTCGGCATAAGATGTGATGAAGTTGATAGTGTTCTTCAGGTCATCTATTGGCAAAGACCTCACAGCACGGTGACCACCACCCTGTCGTGAACGAGTGACCAGACCATCCTCAGCGAAGGATTTTAGCAAAACTGTCAGCAAGTTTTGGCTAATCCTAGAAGTGAAGGGAGAGAAAAGAAATAGAAAAAATAATTAATAATAATTTAATCGTTGACAAAGGAAGAAATTGAACATAATGCAGGATCTTAAAATGACAATACCAAAATATTGATTCTTAGCAAATAATCACGTTATTATGAATAGCTATCTAATGTTCAGTATTAATGGGCACCACAAGATTCATGATAACACTCACTTGTAAAGGAATTTAAAGGTAGCTTTGCAAATAGGCTTGTTATGCATCCTGTAGTGGCTCTTTGGGTGTTTTCTCTCTCCCTTCCACTGGCGCCCCTTCTTGGTTGGACTGCATCGATCACTGTTGTCAGTAACAGTATTGAAAACGCCAAAGAGTGCCATGTCGAGCTCATCTGAAACGACAGTATAACAATAATGTAAAAATGAATTTGTGACTGACTAATATCACCGACACCAATCTTAGTCTGAGTCCCTACAGTTATCCTACGTAATTAGTTATCCTATGTAATTGGGTAGCACGTGTCCTCATTATTTAACAAGCTACAGCTTAAAATACTGATTAAAATACTGAATGAGTATTATACAGGCATGTATAGGCAATGAGGCAATAGAGAAAAACATTATTTTGAAATTACCTCGATGGATTTGGTCATGTTCCGACCGATGAGAGATGCGCTGTTCCACAGTGAACTGGTCTATGCATGGCCCGCCGTTAAACAATCGGCAGTTACATCTGAAATGGACAAAATCCTAGATTTTAATTTGCCCATAATGACACAAACAAACAATGTATTTTTAACCCTACATTCCACACGAGACGAGTAAGGAATCTCAGACGTCCCAAGTAAATAGCTACTCCCCAGATCTCGAGGGCCTTAAACTCCCCACGCACGAACAACACCATGCGACTTAAAACATACACCAATTAAATTTTAGAACCTCTAAATATACCCACAAGGTATCTAGCACATATAACAGCATTGGATTATAGATTTGGAATGATTTCCAGGGATGTACATAGCATAGTTTTCAGATCGCGTCCCCCAGCATGTCAACACACACGATAGAAAAGATGGCTGCAGAGCACCAACACTTACCGAAACGTGGAGCACTTTTCCCGTTCCTTGTCCACGACTGCCTGCATGTGATCAATAATAAGAATAGGTTCTGATGCTTCCTCAACTTCTTCTTCGTTCGTCTCCGGAGTTTCAGGCTGATCAGGGACGTCTGGTTCTCCATCTGAGTCAGATTCCACCGTCTCTGTTTCCTCGTTGAACACAAAATACTCTTCGATGAGGTTACGCCATTCGGCGTTGTCGACAACACCTCCCAAATTGGCTCGAGCGATGCCATTAAGAGCTTCTGCGACGGTGGCCTCAGCTTCCATGTTTAAATAATAAACCTTGGTCCATTTAAAACTTTGTTGGAGAGTAAAACACGTCTTGTATCGTCTGGAATCGAGGAATAACTGGTCGCTTCGATTCAAATCCAAGACCACGCTAGAAGATGGCGTCAGCCGGAAGTTGATCTTTCGGAGCGGCTGGACCAATCACAGGGCTGTATCGACCCCTCGTGGGCTCCCTTGACGACCCTAGCAACCATTGTTTACGCCGAATGCACTTGGAGAGAGCTCTGTGATTGGTTTACTTACGCGGCGATTCAAAAGGGAAGAATCCCATTGGCTAGAGGAGATTCGCGGCTTTCCGAGGATACCAAATGTGCTGGGGTACCCTACGATCAAATGTCCATGGCGTACGAGTGAATTTAGTGAAAAATAGCCTTCGGCTCCTTTGTTTAAACCCATCCAACCATGTTAGGAAAATGTTTACCGGCCGTTATGAAGCGTAAATAATTGTTTTTGGTACAAAATATTTTCCAGTCTCAAAAAAAACATAATAAAGATTAATATTACGGGAAAAAAAGTTTTCGACCGAAAAAGTCCTATACCACCTTTGGAGCCCTATATCTCAAAATGAAAGTTGCCGACATGGGACTCTTTTTGATGGAGCGCCTCACATATTATATTTTTTACTTTAAAGTTTGATTTTAAATTATGTTTATTCAGGACAACAGAAATACATTTCAGCGACAAGCGTTGATATTCTCAGAAATTGCCTGATTGCATAGGGCAAGGCACTAATTTATTCAATAACACATAGGAAGAAACTTATATAAAGATATTAATCATTTCAATACATAAAGACTTCGTCATGATGGATCCATTGTGATCAACTTCACAATAGTCAATAGTATTTCGTATTCAAATTCAAATCTTTGTCTAAAAACATATTTAAAAACAATGAGCAGAATATCTCTATAATTCGCGTCGTGCTCTTACACATATACCATTGGGTATTACACTTTAAATTGTTATATCATATTAATTTAACATTAAGACAATGCAATCCATAGTATCAACATAGGCATTTCGTTTTTATAATAATTAACTCCCAACTCTAATAACAAGGACTCCTTTTTGTGTGTACATATGTATGTATAAAGTAAGAAATGGTATAAAAAGAAAAATAAGGGTGGAGTAGAGCTCCCCCCTTATTATAGGATATATAGATATTAGGAATGAAACTATCTACATGAGCTAAAAATAATGGGATTTTCGCTTCACTTTAGAACAAATTGAGTTCTCGTATTACATTTCCCACACGGGTGGGTTCAGTCAATGACGCAGGAGCATGCACCGTCAGTTTAAACATACACAATTTCACCTGACATTCACAAATTATTTATTCACTTCCATTTAAACACATTCAGTTGCAATGTTAGACCAATGACGTTTGCCTATGTCTCAAAATACCAAAATCCATTAACATTTCAAGACTGCTGACGAGTTTCCAAGGATCCATTTTCATGTGTCAAGCCAAATGAGGCTTGAAATATGGTGGCACGTCTGTTCAGTTTTAATATTTTCCAACTACTTTTACTATTATTATTTCAAATTAATCGCCAAAAAACCTTGTAAACCTCGACAAAATTCTGAATTACCTCTCATGGTACACTTTAGGATGTCCTGAACGTGTCCATTCCCAGTCGGTCCGTCCATATGGTCGCACTCCTTACGCTGGTCAATTCCCGTTTCTCAGCTCCCGTCTTGTTTTGTGGCGACGAATAAAATGCACTAGGGTCTTATTTCCATGCTTGTCAGTTTGTATTCCCAGTTTTCTTTTCACCTATGACCCTGTTATTGGAAATCAATATCATTCGCTTCCAGAATTCCTCTATGCCCTTAGGATTTCTTACCTTCAAGTGCGCCCCAAAAGGTTAGATATAAAAGCAACAACATCATATATAGAGCCAGTCTGTCTTATTGGGAACGTATGTATACATGCAAACAATATGAAGGACAAATTACAAGAAGCACGGCACACTTCTCAAGTTAAGGCTTGTAGAAATGTATGTGGCTTGTTATCTAGATACAATATCAATTTGTCAATAGCATGGTGTTAAAAGGTTTTTATTGCCATGGGATGTAAATGTATGTGATACGTCTGGAACAAACGGTAAAGATCAATTCACCCATAAATGTATCAGGAGATACAATACGTATACATTTGGGATTTACGATGCTTCATTTCACTTCAGATTCATTTACTTCATTTCACTTTTTGTATATGTGAATACATGTGTAAATATCATCATGCTACCATTAATATTATTGCCCAGAACATCGGTCACCTTTTTGTTGATCGGGATGGACGCCTTCATTTACTGAATCCAAATAGATGGATTTGAATAACAATATTGGTAACACTCATGTCTGGAATTCAAGTAACCTTTTCATCAAATTCAGTGGCAATATGATAAGTATGTTTGATATGGAACGTGGATAAAGGAAATGTGAATACAAAAGCAGAGGAGGTTGTCCTTTTATTATGTGAGGATATTAAGTAGGACAAATTCTAGCAAAAATGATTTGAATGTTGAACTTATATAACTATAGAGCCATATTTCGAAGCATTTCTGAAGAATACCAGGATTTCCTGTAATTATGTGCAATAAAACTTTTATAAAAATCCCTGCTGAGTAAAAATGTCTCTAAGAATGATTAGATATTTGATATTTAGCTGAGATGAATGCAGATATCTCGACAAATGGGATTTTCATATGGTCCTGTACAATTGGTGAACGAAGTGAACGTATTCAGCCAGATTCGATATAATAAATAATATACTAACATCTATAAAAATAATCATAAAACTATTATAGTCAGGGAGCACAAGGCCCAAAATGGGGGTGTTGCTAAACATTTTGGTTAGAGCTTGACAACACATACCACCATATAGCATTCATACTGGTCTATAAGAAAACCATTGTTGGCATTCTGGCATTTTGTTTATTCCATGGTTTCCATGGCAACAGAAGCCAAAAATTGAAATTCTGAGGTAAAATTACTTAAATGAACCTCAGTCAGAGATGAGTCATGTGAATACTTTGATATTTTGGGAAAATATTGACATCCAAATTGCACATTCAGATTATTATGACATTTGACCTTTGATCAAGGTCAAGGTCACATTTATCAAGGTCAAACCCCGAAGAAGCCCACAAAATGCCATTTCCCCTCAAACATATTCACCCCTCAGTAGGTAATTTATTGATCTATCTTGATAATTTCATTCTAGGAAATTGCCAAAGCATCATTACTAAGAGATTCGCTGACTTAAAGTTGCTAAGGTACAATACTGTTACCATAGCAACTAGAAAACTACGAAAAAAATGCATAGCTCTTGTTGCCATCCAGGATGCCAGTAATATGAGTTGGCCAAATATGGATGTCCTTCCAAGAAAATATTTTTGGGGAGAATGACCATTATCAGTGGGAATATGTTGAATATGAAGTATATTTCCAATTTCATTCCTAACATTCTAATTAAATATCTTTTTTTGTTGTTGCCATGGCAACGGTTCTGGAAATCAGGGAAGAAATAATGGGATAACAAAAAGCTGAATAATTCAAAAGATATTTTACTTAGAATTCTGGAATTTTGGTAACTTATAGAATACTTAATGGGACAACAAATATATTCTAGCAATTGACCTTTGATGAAAGGTCAAGGCCATTTTTCCAAGGTCAAACTAGGAAGAAATGGCATACTTTGTGTTGCCATAAAGAGGGCAAAAATAGGGGTATGCCAGTTATGGATGCTCGTCCTCAGAAATATTTTTTATTGAGAGCCACTATTTACAGAGGATAAATGTTGAATATGAAGTATATTTTCATTTTTATTCCTATCATCTTTATTAGATGTCAATTTTTGGCTGTTGCCATGGCAACCGTTCTGGAAAATAGGGAAGAATTAATGGGGTAACAAAAATTGTATAATTCAAAGGATATTTTACTTAGAATTCTGGAAATTTGCACATTTATAGAATATTTGATGGGACAACAAATATATTGATGCAATTGACCTGGATGAAAGGTCAAGGTCATTATTCCAAGGTCAATGTCATATTTGTACTCAATGTAAATGATGGGCCATCTAAGATGCTGTGTCCACTGAGGAGACATCAGACTAAACTCAGTTGCTGACACCCCCAATTCATGACTCAGTGCTAAAACTCAACAGATGCTTGACAGCTTGCTGGGTTCATTAGTGTGACTTATCTAGCTGTGAGGCTGCCAGTGTGGTGCGTCATCAGTGGACACAGAATCTAAGGGTCCATTTCAGACCTGAAATGGGTGAGGTGTCTGTGCGAGAGTCTTCTGTAACACAGGCTTTTTAAAGAATACACATTCTTCAATTGATAATGTGCAAGAAGTAAAAGGAGGAGGCCTTACACCATCACACATCCTCCCCAGTCCCTGCCATGTCCCTGGGCCTGATTAACATTGAATTGAAGAATCATAATATGGGATTAGAAGAATTAATACAGTTAAAGGAAGAGAATCAGAGAACAGAAATCTGAGAAAAAAATAAACATCTGGAAATGAGGGGTTGATTTTTACTTGTGGGAACGATTGGTGATTTTTACAGAAGAACTGTGTCTGAGCGGCTTTGAAAATCAAAACAAACTTCTGACTGACTAGGTAAAGTAGGTCTAGAGGATCTTTTGTTCATGGCTCATCTATATTGATATAGTTTAGCAAAATAACATTTTTTAATGTCATTATACAGTAGACCTTTTCATTTTTAAGCTTTATATTGATTATTTCAAGAGAAATTAGGGTGAACGATTGACGATTACATCCTCCAAATTGGTGTCACATTAATACACAATTTGACTTCCAGTGATCCTGCCAGACCTACTTGTTGTATGCACCTGGGAATGCATAATTCTCATGTTATTGGGAAAGTGCTGGCCATAGGTCAGACAAGCAAAATGTGCCTATGGTCAGCACTCTTCCAAGGGAGGACCATGTAAATCATCCCTGCTCACAATGGGATTCAATGGGTTCCCAAGTTCTGTGAACTAGTGCCGCACTTTGCCACTTTTACTACCCTTCTTGGTTGTATTTGTAAAATGTTTATAAAAATATGCACCAACTCGATCTCCTCCAGCTGCAGTGAGGTCAGGCTGTATTCCAGCATTGTATATGACACTACTAGTTGGTTGTGTCGCTTGGGCCAACAGGCATACCTGCCTGTGGGTGGTTACCTTTGGGTGCTGGGCATTCTGCTTAGCCAATTGATCTACTATTTCTTCAAACTCTAACAATTTTGGTTTTGGCATAGCATTATATCCAAATTATATCACCAATTAGCTAGATAGCATGCAAATTCAACACCAGTGGCGCTGTAGGCTGAAATATCTCCCAGTAGGCTGAGACAGAAGCTTCCACCGCCACTCTTTTAAGGTGTTCGTGCCGGTTGCCACCCATGACGACACCAGCAAAAAATGTATAGATGATCATGGGATTAAAAAATATGAAAAGAGTATATTCTCAGCTATCTGTAGGTATGTAATTTACCTATTTGAAAGAGTAGAGGCCGAGCAATGACTGTATGGGTATAACCATGTTTAGGCCTACTCTGTTTCTGAGGTTGCGGGAGCCATAACCGGAAGCTCCCGCCTTAGCTTTATCTCCGCCTCCAGGTGGCGTGGTGGTCGGATAGCTTATTTTCATGCTATCAAGGGTAGGGAGAATTGCAAACCCTCAACCAGTGATGAGGCTTCTACCATGAACACTAATTGGTTATATGCCTAATTAATGAACAAGATCTTTTGTGCAATTAGATCCAAGCAAGGATCCATCAGTACCTTCAATTCAACAATTGTATTCCTTGCATGAGTCAGCCCTAACATTTGCCTGGATTCAGTGCCTTGGTTTAGTCAATCAATCTTGTTTAATGTTTCAATCAGGTTCTTTGGTATTATAGGGTTGGCAGGTTCAGTTGGCATTATCCTTCCTCATATTTGAGAAGTGAATAAGAGTGTGAGTAAGAATGTGGTTGAGGGATTGGTTTGGTGGCTCTGCACTATATATTCTTGAGCATATTGCTTAGATATCTATAAGGTGGAGACCAGACACTGGATTTGTATTCAAGCAAGCCTGTCATACAGTTGCAACACATGGTTGGGTTCATGAGGTCCATGTCCTCCCTAGGACTAAAATCTGCTTAGCTTTCTAAGCACAGGTTGCAAAAGTTGAGCTCCACTGTGACCCCCAAGTATTGCTGTCTCTGGCTGTTGATGTTCACCCTTCTCATACCCCATGGTGTGGCTGTGCTATGGATTGTTGTGACCTAGGTGTAGTAACTTACACTTGTCAGGATGAAAGCACATCTGCATCTTGTATCATTTTTGGATGTTGTTGAGGTCCTGTTGTATGTTTGTTGTGTAGTCTATATAAGAGTACAACATACAGTCCTAGTCTGCAGGATGTTTAAATGTCTTGCTGAGCGAAAGACCTCTTCACAGCTTGAAAGCTACCATGTAAGTTGTGTCACACCAACTTGACTGGCTTCTATTGCAATTGGTTCTCTCCAAGGTAACACTCGTTGTATACATTGATGTATTCACTGATCTAAGTGAATTGTTTTTTTATTATCACTAAATGAAAAAGTAGGGGGCAGGAACCATTCATACCCTTGTGCTCGGTCAAGCTGCTCCATCGCACAGTTGTATGGATTGACCTTGGGAGTCAATTGTACATTGGGTCAGTGTACATTGAGGTTAGCATAAAACTGTAGGCTACAGGTAATGTAAATCATTTATGAAGGATTCCATCTGATTTGCCCATATCTTACATTTCAGCAATATGATCTGTGTATATATTGGAGAAATATTTTTTCCTGTCGTGTCTTTGACTACCAGCATTATGTTTTTTAGCCTTGGTCAATTGATGTTTTATGCAGAGAAGACCAATGTGTTACTTTCCGAGACTCAGGAATGACATTAAGTGAAAAATAACCAGATGAGCTGAGCAGGCTAAGGGCAAAAGAAGTTGCTCTGTTATTCACTACTGCGTCTATGACTGTGAAATTAATGTGTGACACATATGAAGCACTATCTCACCAGTTGAAATAAGGTGCTCAGCCACATTAGCCCATCCAAAAACTAAATCTACATAGTCCATCTTGGAATAGTCCTTCTTCTTGGTGTCAGATTTAAACACATAGAAATCTGGTCTGAAGGCTTTACCTTTCTCATCTTTAGGCAGTGTTAATTTGGTCAGACCATCAGACCCAGCTCCAGTAAGGTAGTCTGTTGTTACAAAGTTTTGGCCTTTTGTAGGGTCAGGAATAGTATTTAAAGGGTAAGTCCCTGAAAGGGCAAGAACACCTGAAGGGATTACCTGGGTGCAATCCCCTCATGTTAATTGGCCAGGTGGGTTGTGACCAATCAGGCTGTGGTATTAATCATTCTCTCGCTAGCTGTTGGACAGGTAGGAGCTAGTACACATGAATTAAAAATTACCGATGTGACACAATGAGCATGGCAAGTACATACTGGCCTTACATTTTAGGAGCAAAAAATATGATAGGTATGTGATGCGGGACAAAGCAAGCAGGTTTATATGTATATTTTAGGCAGTAAGAGCAAATTTACAAATGTATAGAGGGCATTCCTAAAGAAAGGGGATATGGCATTGAGCTTTGGTTTTGCCTAGTGGCTTTCAACCAACACGGGACACCTTTTTGTCCAGGCAAGCTGATAGGTCATCAACCTTCCTTAATGTTAGTTGAACCAAATTCCCCACAGGTATGGAACTGGTCTTCAGAAGATTTTAGAGCAGATTCTAACTCCTTCATGTAATCATCCATGCTCATTCCATGATACAGAGTCATTGCTTTGAACTACAAAATAGAGGATCATGTTTGGATTGGCATTCCAAACAGTTCTTAGCTGGCAAAGTTTAGAGGAAGGTGTCCATGATTTTTGGTCCCATAGGGGAACAACTTTTTAACCAGTTGATCCATTTGTTTTTGAACTCTAAGCATCTTGCAAGAAGAGTCATCCACATGGAACCTTATGAACTCTACACAGCAGATTCTTTGTCAGTGATGAATCTGTGTTGCTCCCATTCTTTGAGATGGGAATCAGGGTATTTACAGGTGGCACTACAATCAGTGGTGAGCACTGAGGTGAGTCCCATTGCCACTAATGCAAAAATTCCCTGTTTTCAACCTCTTTGAAACATAATGGGTCAAAATGCTATGGATACATCAAGTATTGTTCATACATTGCAGTCGCTAGTTCCATTTTGCCGACAATTGTGTATAATTTAAGAAATAAAAAAGTTGGAGATTTTAAGCTTGGTTGCTATGGTTATCAAGGGTCAGTGGCCCCCATGGCCCAGCCCGGCAGTTGGGTGAACTTAAGAAAGGGTGAAATTCAATTCAATTCAATTCAAGTATTCTTTATTGCAAAAATAGGTGTTGTGTACAATGAGGTGGACCAGCTTTCTAGATAGACTTGCGTCTAGGTAGGTCTTCCGCCGGGTGCCTGAAACTTGTTTGAACTTTAGGTTGGTTACATTTTCCTACGGTTTTCTAAATCTAATGTACAGTTAAACTAATATGGCGATGAGAATGGTAATAATGAGTGATGTTATGGGCAAGATGAGCTTCTATAACTAGTGTGAGATGAGTTTCATTAGATGGTAACGAATAATGGCACATACTTGGTCATATTAATTGTCCATGTATAATTCACACTTTGGTGTAGCTCTTGCTACATCGTTAATTGTTATATGGTATCAGAACCGATAGTGTAGCATAATTATAGTTCACCGTCATCAATCGCGTTATTCAGTGTTGACAGTGTATCAGAATTTTTACAGACATGGGTAGAAACTGCACTGGTGATATCTGCCAGTCAGGACAAGGTTTCATAGGTAAACAAATATGGATAGAGATATTTGGAGAAATGTGTCGGTTAGGGGGATGCCAGGGGGGAGGTTGGGCACTAGAACAAGTTACCTTCCCTCACACCGTGACAACCCCCTCACCATAATCCCCCTCCGTTGGGGGTGGGGGGTGGCGCAGTCACCCGATGGGGGGTCAGTTGATATGGGGTTGTGCGTGGTGGTTGGGGGATAAAATTTTCTCGGTGTATTTTTTGAATGAGTGTTTGTCTTCTATTTTGTGTGCCTCAGTGTGTAACTCATTCCATCTCGTTTGGCATTTAAAAATAACTGAGTTAGTGATTTTAGTTAATTTTGACTTAATAACTTTTAGGTTTTTCCTGCCAGGGGCATGGCTCCTGGTGGGTAGGTTTCTATCATCTAAATTATTTGGGTTTCTAGCAAGGTAGAAGGACATGTCCAGAATGTGTTTGTCCCTGCGGGCCTGTAGCGGCCAGATATTAAGTTTTTTATGCTCCAGGTCAACATTTTCAAATTTGGATTTGTTGAAGATTATTCGGAGGGCCTTATTCTGTTGGGATTGCAGTTTTTGTAGAATTGAGTTCGGGGCTGAATCGTATATGAAGTCACAAAAATCGAAATTTGGAAGGATTGCCATTTTATATAGATCGTGTTTGGCTTTCATGCTCAGCATTACTGTAGATTTTAGGCAATAAATGTTGTGGAAATGTTGCTCATGTTCATGATGAATATATTTTATGATATGGACTTAATATTATATAAGATTTAAATGTTCAAAATCAGTTTGTTCCTAGATTTGTGGATGCACTGTCATGTGACCAGATAAGTGGAGGCCGTCGCAAAGAATGTTTGAAGAGTATTTTGTTTTGACATGTACTATATAACTTCCAATAATAGCCAGGGGCGGCTATTTAGTCAAACCCCCTCTCACCACGGCATTTATTAGAGCCCCCAGCATTTATTAGAGCCCCCGGTGTCTACTAACAAGTGGCCTGAACTCATATCCAGGATATCCTGTTTTATTACAGACATATAAGATTGACTTTCAAGCGTTTTACATTGAGCATATTAATAATCCTCCAGCTCCAACTCCAATTGTGTACATTGGTCATTAGGCTAATACAAAAACAGTTCGGTCAGTACATTAGACTTTTTAAACTCATTTATATGATTCACATTTACCTCCCCTGATGTTCAATGGGTTTATTTGTTGGGCCGAGATGCCCCCCTCCTCTGAGTGGTCCGACCAGTTGCTGCTACCTCAACCACCACTACACCGGTCACTCTCACTCACACCACCATACTGGACACATGCAAAAAATTTTGTTCACTTCCAGCATGTTGGATATAGATAAATGGAGATTTTGCAGGTCGGGCTGTAAGATAAAACATGCTGGGCCCTGGGGGGCCAGGTGTGAGTTTGTTGTGGCTGCGAAGGCTAAGTCTGTGCAACTTGGAGGGCCTGAGGAGGATTACGGGAAACATTTGGATTTCTCCAACATTGAACTCCAACTGATTAACATTGATGACAACTTACCTCCTGACGATGATGAACCTCCTATTACCAAGGAGTCAGTGGACGCTCTCTTACTTGCTAATGCTGCTAGCAATGCCCAGATGAATGCTCTGGTTTCAAAGTTTGATTTATTGTTCGGTCAAGCTAGTGGTGGGGGTGGTGGTGCTAGGCCTAAGACAACTGGGCCTCCTCCATTGACTGTCACTGTCACTGTCGGTCAGGCCGCACCACATGTGTATCAGCTGCCTATCAATGCCCCTACAGTCACCGCTTTGACCACTGGTGTCACCACTTCCACCACTGGTGTCACTCCTACTACCACTGTCATTTATATAAATATATATGCTTACAACTTAACCTAACTGCTATTCATAATGAATATTCAGAATAACTTTCTTATTCTTTCCCTAAATAGAGTACACTGAACTTCTAAGGAAAGTTAGAATTAAATAAACTGAAAACAATACAGTTGTTGGTCAGAATTATCAGATGTTTTACACCACAGTTGACACATGTCTCCGTCACATCAATCTATATCAAAGTTCCCAGACCACTGTTCAATGGAAATGCACCAAGAGAACCCTGTCATCACAGGGAGTCAAATGACCATTCCCACCCCCAACCATCCCCACCCGGCAACTATTAGAATCCCGGCTACTATTAACAAATATCACTGACACCCCAGCGGTAATTAGATCCTGGGCCATTATCAGAAACCTGGCTATTATTGGAGGTTATACAGTATAGTGATGTAGCAAACATCCCTTTCTAGTCTTTTGCATTATGATAGATGCTCTTGACTTTTGAAAACCAAGACTTAACTGTGAGCCCATATCTCAAAGTTAATGTCCTCAATTGATTCTTTACATAGAGTGCCAATATGAACATGACATTGACCTTGGAATAATGACCTTGACCTTTCATCCAGGTCAATTGTATCAATGCATTTGTTGTCCCATCAAATATTTTATAAATGTGCAAAATTCAAGAATTCTAAGTAAAATATCCTTTGAATTATACAATTTTTGTTATCCCATTAATTCTTCCCTATTTTCCAGAACGGTTGCCATGGAAACACCCAAAATTTGATATCTAATAAGGATATTAGGAATGAAAGTAAAAGTATACTTCATATTCAACATTTATCCTCTGTAAATAGTTGCTCTCAATTACAAATATTTCTGAGGACGAGCATCCATAACTGGCATACCCCTATTTTTGCCCTCTTTATGGCAACACAAAGTATGCCATTTCTTCCTAGTTTGACCTTGGAAAAAGGACCTTGACCTTTCATCAAAGGTCAATTGCTAGAATATATTCATTGTCCCATTAAGTATTCTATAAATGTGCAAAATTCCAGAATTCTAAGTAAAATATGCTTTGAATTATACAATTTTTTGTTATCCCATTAATTCTTCCCTATTTTCCAGAACGGTTGCCATGGCAACAGCCAAAATTTGATATCTAATAAGGATATTAGGAATAAAAATGAAAATATACTTCATATTCAACATTTATCCTCTGTAAATAGTGGCTCTCAATAAAAAATATTTCTGAGGACGAGCATCCATAACTGGCATACACCTAATTTTGCCCTCTTTATGGCAACACAAAGTATGCCATTTCTTCCTAGTTTGACCTTTGAAAAATGGCCTTGACCTTTCATCAAAGGTCAATTGCTAGAATATATTTGTTGTCCCATTAAGTATTCTATAAGTTACCAAAATTCCAGAATTCTAAGTAAAATATCTTTTGAATTATTCAGCTTTTTGTTATCCCATTATTTCTTCCCTGATTTCCAGAACCGTTGCCATGGCAACAACAAAAAAAGATATTTAATTAGAATGTTAGGAATGAAATTGGAAATATACTTCATATTCAACATATTCCCACTGATAATGGTCATTCTGCCCAAAAATATTTTCTTGGAAGGACATCCATATTTGGCCAACTCATATTACTGGCATCCTGGATGGCAACAAGAGCTATGCATTTTTTTCGTAGTTTTCTAGTTGCTATGGTAACAGTATTGTACCTTAGCAACTTTAAGTCAGCGAATCTCTTAGTAATGATGCTTTGGCAATTTCCTAGAATGAAATTATCACGATAGATCAATAAATTACCTACTGAGGGGTGAATATGTTTGAGGGGAAATGGCATTTTGTGGGCTTCTTCGGGGTTTGACCTTGATAAATGTGACCTTGACCTTGATCAAAGGTCAAATGTCATAATAATCTGAATGTGCAAATTGGATGTCAATATTTTCCCAAAATATCAAAGTATTCACATGACTCATCTCTGACTGAGGTTCATTTAAGTAATTTTACCTCAGAATTTCAATTTTTGGCTTCTGTTGCCATGGAAACCATGGAATAAACAAAATGCCAGAATGCCAACAATGGTTTTCTTATAGGCCAGTATGAATGCTATATGGTGGTATGTGTTGTCAAGCTCTAACCAAAATGTTTAGCAACACCCCCATTTTGGGCCTTGTGCTCCCTGACTATTAAGAATATATTTTATCTAACTCAATCAAACCGTTTAAACCCTAAAAATTATCAGTATGTATTTAATGCTCTCTCTCTCTCTCCCTCTCTCTCCCTCTCTCTCCCTCTCTCTCTCTCCCTATCTTGCTCTCTCTCCTCTCTCTACCTATCTTGCTCTCTCTCTCCCTCTCTACCTCTCTCCCTCTCTCTCCCTCGCTCTCCCTCGCTCTCCCTCTCTCTCCCTCTCTCTCCCTCTCTCTCCCTCGCTCTCCCTCTCTCTCCCTCTCTCTCTCCCTCTCTCTCTCTCGCTTGTACAGGTTTCATACAACGCAGTATCAATACAGAACTTTTATCTAACCATGGCCAACTTGATTTAAGTAAGGGCTGCCTACTGAAGGAAACTAGATGCATATATGGCCGTTCTGCAATAACCATAAAGTCTAGCTCGATTACACACACCCTCTCCAACTATAAGGTTATTGCAATATCACAATCCTTTGTCTTCTAATAGTGAGGCTATAATGCGAAATTAAAACAAAGCACCTGTCGAAGCCATCATTGTCTGCTTGCAAAGAGTGACATCTATAAATAACTTTACAATTCATCTCAGTGCATGTGGGAACCACACATCTTATAAGCACACCTCTTACTTGGCCCCCGATCAATGTTGAAGATATAGACAAGTACTGCAAATAGGTGTTATAATTTTTAGGAAAAGATACTTTTTTTATTGAAGGTGTGAGTATTTCTGTTTACCTTAAATTGCAATAATGATTATAATTCAACAATTATGATATAGAAATAGGTTGGTTCGGTTCTACATTTTGGAGAAGACCAGACAGAACAACGTTCATAAACTATTGCTTTCATTGTATGATCCATGCGCGTATAGTGATACTTATGGCCATTGGGAATAGAAATATTCAATATATTCATAAGAAATACCTTCTAATTCAATGATACCAACTGGAAGACATAGATCTATGTTTGATACCCATTCTAGCTGATACTTCTTTTTCACCACACGTTTACATCGACTAGAGACAAAACAAAATATTCTCTTATCTTATTTATTTAATTCAATTCAAAAATCCCTTATTGCTGATGTTATTACAGAAGGTAGATCAATTCTGGCCGCTATAAGTTTGTGTATATCCCAGAAACATATTCTAAAAATAAAAGAGTCCATAGTCCCCAAGGGGATAATTACATGATGAAATACATGGTGGCAATACTGTGTAGATGAAATAACCGGCTAACCGGCTATACGTATAACATTGAGTATGTAGACTTTATCATGGAACTAACGGGTTGGGTTGCTTGCCTTCCCCAAATAACGACAGTCATGCTTCTTTTGCTGTGCCATGGCTTCGCTAGAATAGATGTATGCAGCAACATACATTACCTCTAGATAAATCTATAAACTGGACACAAATATGTGCGATAGTTGATTTACTTTAACTAAAACACTGAGCTATATAACATATCAAAGGCCACCCGTCGGATGATGACAATTTGTTTATAATTTATAACTTAGATATCTTAGTTTGTTCGTTTTGATAATCTCAAATCACAACCTGGTCTTCAATACTTAAATGACTACGTGTTTGGGTCTTGTGGGAAATACTATATGAGAATATGCGCTTTTAGTAGCATACTGTATGGTGTACATACTTGTGTGACAATACGCCGAGGAGTTGGACCCAGTTTCGTGCATGTTTCATCGTGTTCGTTTCTCGGTGCATTATCTTCCCTGAAATAGATAGATCTATACTCACAGGAAGAGAGGTGTCCATCATAGTTCCTCTGCAGTATGTTTCCTGACTATTCTTTCATGGTAGCTTTCATTTATCCTTGTAGTTTGTAAATTCTAATCTGATATTTAATCCTGAGAAAGGCGAGCGGTGATATACCGGCCGCTGCTGTTTTGAACTAAATGAAGCTAAATAAATGTTTACTACATGTGTGTTTAGTGTTTGTTTAACACATACCAGTAAACAATTGGGATGCTTTTCTCAGTCAGATTATAAAGATGTGTCATTCATATTATCAATTAATCCATCTATCAAATAATAATAATCATAAAAAAAAATTAAATTAACGTAGATACATTTAACCATTATTGATTGAGTGGTAAACGTTTTTATTATGTCCAATCGTGGGTAACTCTCTCCCATAAGCAGGTTTTAGTTGTAAGTCCCACCATCACAGAGTTAAGTAATGTTATGTAATTATTAGTTGAATGATAACACCACAACCTCAAACTTCATTATTTGCTGTTTTATTCCGGCATTGGTTGGTACATTAGTTACACTGTTATGTTATATAACATCAATTGTGTATATACCAAAAATTCATTACAATATCAATAGTAATTTAATCACACCATTCTGCTTCCCTTTTTCGCCTGATCCATGTACAAAAATTCCTGCCTTGGCCTAATGGGGTATACGCAGGCTAGTACCCAAATTATAAGGGTGGTCTCCACTGGCTGCGGTAAGCTCTGTGGTATGCCTTGCGATGGTGCTGTGATGGTGTGGAGTGGCGAGATCCTGCCTACATGGCCAGCGAACCATCTAAGCATTACCTCGTCATTCCTCTCCACCTACAGAACCAGCACAACACCATCGCAAGGCTTATCGCAAAGCTTAACGCAGTCAGCGGAGACCACCCTATAGATCATCAGGAGAAAGGCTATAATAATAAGGATATAATACGTTAGTTTACTATCGGTTCATATCAAGATTTGTCAATAATCACAAATAAATGTGTACATGCCCGATTGATGCCTAAGAAAGCCGAGATGTTGTCATTATGATACAACCACCGCAAGGAAATCAAGGCTTTATTTTATTTACTTCGGTTCGCACTGTAATATGCGCGAAGTTTATATTGTATACTAGCCACATCGACCACGTGTAACGCTGTAACACGAGAATAAATAAAGCCCTTCAAACGTAGCTCTCGTGTTTGAGTTTTATGTTCTATTTGCACTAACCGTTCCACCGAGGTCTAGGTTCGTTACATATATATCCACCTGATGATGGGGTGAGCTGCGCAGTCTATACCACTGCATTTGAAGACCTAAATGACGTTGTAATCAAGCATACCATGGAAGTTATCAACATTTTGAAAAGGAATTAAACTCCAAATAAATCTCTTACATTCGCTTTTATTCTGTGTGTATGTTTTTCAATTTATATTTACATAAATAAAGAATTGAACAAATCAATCAATTTAATTGCTAACTTATGAAGCATGAATCAATTTATGTGTTTATATTGTAAATAATTATATATTTTTTTAGAGCAGATAACAATCACTCAAACCAACTAACGTATGAAATTATGTTATGTATGTGTCTACATACATAACATACATCCAGTAACTACCATTGCTGCCAAGAGGCCATTGATGATGGAATGATGGACAGCTTGTTTATCCCGGAAGGACATGCAAGGTGCATAGTCGATCCATCAGTCCATGCATGTCCCTATTGTATGTAGACACCCTAGGCCTCAGCAACCTCATGTGCCCCTCCCGCCAACCTTTTAGTTTCATATTCGCTAAACACGCAGGCTGGCAACGCTACCGCTTACTGGGAATAAACTATAGCACCTGAGAGTCAATCCGAAGCCATTTTTTTCACCCGAAGCCAATTTTTAGGAGACTTAGTATTCTGACTATTTATATCAATGACCTTAATATAAATGTCTGATTTATTGTAATGGGATATAATGGGAGGCTTAGCAATATGACCCCAAAACATATTATTATGTGATGTGTTACATGGATCGAAATGAGTCAAAAGTTGCTAAAGTTGTTGTTGTTACTTTTATTTTGACAATCAGCGGACAATGTCAGTGGGTCAAACTCCCTGAGTTGGGGGGATTTCAAGCCCTACTGGACACAGTTTTAACAAGTTTATAGGAGTAACAATCAACCATTATATAGGTCAACGATCTAATGGCTGCTCCTAAAGTGATATTTTCCAAAGTGATTTATTCACAAGATCTCTTTGTTGGAATGTTCTAACTTTTAGGGGGTTTAGCACTTTAGGTCATATTAATTTATGTACTAACTTTCAAGACAGTGTTTTAAATATATCCTTGCGTTTCGAAGGTCATCCTATGGAGAACATTTAGTTTCTTTACTGGTAGTTGCCCACTCAGGAATATTGCAAACATTTTATCAAGCATAATATATCAATCATAAAATATAGAAATGCTTTTTAGATGTCCTTAATGTTTAACATCATGGCAATCCCCCTGATCTCATCTTTTCAAATATGATGTTATCTCAAAATCAATTCTTTTCGACATGTAACTCAATTTTCTGGAACACATATCACATATTGGATGAACAACATTCAAAAATCAGAATGTTAACAAAATATCAACCATTGAACCTTTAATTTAAAGTTAAATACACTTTTCAAAGTTGTATGATCTGATTAATGTAGTGATAAATACTGCACTATATGGATCCCTAGGATATTTGAACAAAAATAGCAAAAACCATTAATGAAGGCCAAATTGAAGTCTGGTGTTGTGAAGCGTATAAGCTCTCTGCATTTAGATTACCTATGTAGCGTTTTAATACAAGCAGGTGCTCTAACTTTAATTACTTTCTATTTCTGCACTGCTCCAGCAAAAACCGAAGGTTGTAATTAGTACTGCATCCCTTTTCTTAATATCCTTATCTATGCCCCTTTATTAATTGAAATAAGATCATTGTGCTTAGAGAGTATGGAAAATCACGCACAAACAGATTATTATCGAATCATTTAATCCCAAGAGCAAAAAGATATTAATATTGCAGTTTCCATATTTTTATGGCACAATACTTGATTTCCTCTCCTAACTTCGATTACTGCAAATGTATTTTCAAGATGTAAATCATTATGCATAGATGAATGCCACTATCTGTAATTAGAATTCAATTCAACTACCAAATATAAATTGTTTAAATGTCGGATGAAATATGCAAGTTTTTAGTCAATTATCTAATAAGGTGGTCGTGATCCATGTCCTATTTCAGATTGGGTATCATATTGTTACGCTACGTTAGTATTAAACATTTCCAACAATTTATTTGCCTGGAGGTCTGGTCCAATATTGAAGGGGAAGTGGGAGGAGGAACTGAACCACCAACCCTATACTATGCTCCTACGTACGTACAGCTAGTGGGGTGTTGACGGGAAGGTATACGGTAGTCAGTGTTATTACCTGCTCGTGACCGATCAAATCTAGGTGCACCAGGCAACATCTACACCGGACGTGAACCTACGGTGGCTCAAACACGGAAAGCACGCCAAATACGCCAACATCAAACACCTAAAAACAAAAGTAGCTGTAACTGATAACATGCCATGGAGTTTCCCTCCATCATAAACAACACTTCTCAACAATGAGGCGTGCATATGCGCTGGGGAGAGGATAAACATTTCGCCTGCCATGGTACCATTAGGAAAAAATATAATATCCTTGGACTTATATATAGGTGTTGGCCAAACCAGCTGGTGGCTTGCAGGTGGTTTGCATAATAATGTAAATTGCCGAGATTTTCTTTGACTAAATCATAACGCTTCATGATATTTTATGTGGGTGAATTATCCTTGTTTCACATTATCATAACCATCCTACGCATATCTCCACTTACTCTTAGATATTTGTAGAAGCCCCAGATAAACGAAATGCCATAATTAGGTGTTCTTTACGCGACTATATATTTTGCAATTTCAAGAACAATTCCAAGGATCTCAGATAATGACATATATCCTCTTTTTCTAAGAACTCCCAAGTATAGGGTTTGTAACACACCTTAAAGCAAGCATGGATGTTGGCTATGAGCCATGCATATGTGGGTGAATTAGCCTTCTTTCCCCCATTATTAGAACCATCCTACGCATATCTCCACTTACTCATAGATATTTTCAGAAGCCCCAGATAAACGAAATGCCATAATTAGGTGTTCTTTACGCGACTATATATTCTGCAATTTCAAGAACAATTCCAAGGATCTCAGATAATGAGATATATCTTATTTTCCAAGAACTCCCAAATATAGGGTTTATAACACACCTTAAAGCACGCATGGATGTTGGATGGTGGCTAAGGGCCATCAAGAATAAAGCCTGATAGAACCGCATATTCCACTCAAACACTAGATCACTGCTTCTTTCCTACCATCGCCATCAGGATTAGGCGCGAAAGCAAAATGTCGTCTGCATCTAGTCTCTGCAGGAATTATTTGGCGGGAACAATCAGGGCTCAGCATGAGCTTCGTCTGGGTAGGACATTCCTTTATACCCTCCCGTTGGTTGCCAGGAAAACGCCCGTCACGTCGTTGATGGGATGTCAGATGCCTTCGGTTAAGAAGAGATTTCTGGCAGATAGAGAAGATCCTAAGAGTGGGCTTTAGAGGCTTCTATGGTCCGCCTAAAGTGTGGAAAGTTATGATTTGTTGTCATCTAAAGGTTACAATCTAGATATATTATATACAATAACAGATTCAAAGGGGAGAATCAAATGGGACTTGCTTACACATACAATTGATGGCCAAGGAATTATTTCCTTCGTAAATCGGCATGTTTTTTACATGATTTAATAGCACATAATACCTTCATCTTTCTCATCATGCAGTTGTTCTTTGATTCATGATATGACCTGTGTAAGAAATTTGGCGAAATCGTTTGCGAGTCAGATGTTCGATTTCAAGTGGTTAAATATCCCTATACATACCTTACCTGGCAAACACAGTGGCACATGCAAAACCCCTATTGATTCAAATACAGAACAGAAGCATTTAAACGACCTGTAATATATAAGAGACTGTACTATCAGCGCCATTTGCACCCTCGCCCCTCCTTCTAAATCAAATTCTCTGGATGCTCCGGACACTGCTTGGTATAGTCATCTTTAGGGCTGTTCTAAATCGGCGACGCTTCCCTTTTCCATTGATCATCTTCCACACAGAGACAAGCATTGCAAAAGGGTGCAAGACAAAAGAGAAAAAATGGAAATCCATATTTTGAAGCCGGGTCTTTGTGAGTGACTCTTGTAATTAGGGCGGGCTAGAACAATGGGACAAAGGATTGGGATTAAATTGATAGGGGCTCACAGTACAAGCGGTTTCAATAGGAGGGTCAGATTACCAGAAAATGTACAATTGGCAGCTGTACACATGTAGTAAACTAGGCTAAGTTAGGCTGAAATGTGGTCAATACTAGGTAACTTCGACTATATTCGGCACTACATTGATTCTAGCAATCTGTTTGGTTAGGTTGAACTGTATTTTGAACTTTATTTTTGTCTGAAATTCGGGTTATTTGAGAAGATTGGCTCAGCTGAATTGTACATTTTCTGAAAATCTGACCCAGGAACTCTCTATAAGTTGTCGTTTCCGAGTCTTGCTCAACGGTGCTTAATAATATCGGGGGCATATCCACCAGACCAACACGATATATGTGTTATCTCAGCAAAATACATACAGTGGAGTTTTAAGATAGAAATTATATATTAAAATTGTTAGGGATAGATATAGTTTTTTAAAAATTCAGGTCATTAATTAAGATGCATAATGAATTTAGACATCAGGCTTTTATTGCCCCCCAGTTTTTTAACTATTATGAATGATCAATAGTATTGTAAACCTTTTTGTAAACAAAAAAGGAGTAGCTCTCTTTTTTCATGACATTGCCAAAGTATTTCGATATTTACTTTTAAGATTGTCACGTACGTCGCTTTGTTTGTTTTAGCGGTCTGGCCTGATAGATGCTGAGTATAGCCCCTTTTCCTGTCTCAACTTCCCAACATCTCCGCCACGTACATATATCAAGATCCGTCCAGACTGGTTTACAAATCCTTCTGTCTCATGTTTATCTGGGAATGCTTAAGATGAATAGCATTCATTCAGAAGAAGGCTTCAGAGGATATACTGCAGACAATTCTATACGTTTTTGTAATGTGTAGCCATGGTTTGTCCTCTGGAAATAAGCTGGTATATTCTGCCTAATCGCCTTTGGAATATTGCTCTAATCATTGTGTATTTGGGAAATGTTAGGACTTGGTTATGGTTCTAAGTGGGGGATTGCTAAATGGAACTGAGACTGCCAATTCGTCAACCACCTAGGACTATTGGAGATCTAGGCAGGAACTACTTATGATT
Organism: Sthenelais limicola; assembly: GCA_942159475.1. NCBI lineage: Eukaryota > Metazoa > Annelida > Polychaeta > Phyllodocida > Sigalionidae > Sthenelais > Sthenelais limicola. The sequence goes on along the minus strand of OW804094.1, from coordinate 27,352,955 downwards.
AGGGAATCAATGCATTGGTCATTGTAGATGCTCAGATCATAGTATTATATGTATGGTTGTCCGTGTTCAATCATTTGATTAGATTGAAGACTTTTATTTCAATTAAAGATTGCATGAATGGGGGATTCTCCACCTGGAGCAGGTTTTCAAGCTCTCTTATCACTAGATTACAGTATTTGTTTTTGAAATCATTAAATGAAAACTATATTTATTCACACTATGAAATCTGATTTTATTTTTTAGAAAAAAATAGCCTTTGCTCCATACTACTTTACCTATTTACCTATATTGATTAAAGTTGACATTATAAATTTTACTAGGTGTTAAACGTTTTGAGGCTTTATATACTAATACTTATTTATGCTATATTCTATACATGATCATCTTTATCTTGCACACATTGAGAAATGGTATTAGTATGGTTCTGTTATGGTGTAAAGTGGCATTATCCCCTCTGCTCAGATATGATATAATCAGCACGTGCACTGTAGACCTGCCAATCAGATTTGGGAGTCGTGGAGTTGCCTCTGATTTATATCTCCTTAACTTAGGAAGTAATAGTTGTGGCAAACTAAAGTATCTAAAGAAACACCCGGCAAGATATTAAGCACACTTTCAATGTTTGATATGTTAATCATCTGACTTTTATTTAGTTCTTTTCACATGATATTTATGATATATAAAACTACTGCAATGGTATTTCTTGTAATTTGTTTATGTTTCCCCTCGTCCCCAAAGCACATGTTTCTGTACAGCAATAAATACATCACCACATTGGTGCATTTGTCATAGTCCAGTAGCAAAGTGGGAAACAACAATGAATGATCACAAAAGTTCCATAATTTCTTGGACATTTTCCAGACTGATAAGTTGAACGAAATCATCAGGAAAAGTTAATAGATGTTAGAGGCGTCATTGGACATCACCTTGCCTGATTAATTATGGATTCCTAAGCCAGAATTTTCTGGGCTGAAGTTATGGAATCAACATGAAATGATACGTCGGAAATAATAAATCAATATCACTCGTAGACATTAATAACAGCTATGTGAACACAATTTCATTGAGAGGCCATTCGCATACAAGTTGCGCATTCGCAATTTAGGATTTACGAAAATGCTTTGATTTAACCACACTTTGATTTAACCACATCGAATTATAGAGATGTCTTCCCTATATACATTAGCCATATTGGAATATACACATTGGCCGTGTTAGAATTTATTTCAATCAGAGATATTACAATTGTTGAAACCTATATCAATGACCTCATTTTTCAATGACGGAGAGTAGTGCACAAGTATGGTGTGTCATATGCATACACATGTAATAATTTCAACGATATCATAATATATACATGATTATTGATTATAAATAATTTCAGTAAAATGCGGTGTACGGCACAAGTGAATTAACTCTACGTAGCATGATCAAAAAGACGTGATATGTTTCTATTTCGTTCCTAACTTAAGCACTAAACACAAAGAATGGAAAGAAGAAAGCATCATAAGAACATATGCTGGGAGTCATATTTCACAGAACGACACTTGAAATGACATGGAACAGCAATACCTTGGTTAAACGAAGCCTTCAACATTTATACTGAAAAGAGCAAGGACGGCTAAAAATAAAGGTAATCTTTCTTTGTGAAAGCAAAAACTACTTCGTCATACAATGTGACCAGTCTCAGAGAGCGCCCAAGACCTCCCTGGAATAATTCATCAATTCTCTTAGCAACAGACGTGGAACCACTGACAGAAACGGACCCAGAATTGTCTACACATGGTCAGGAGTGAAATATGTGTTAACATTGAATATCCATTGTATAGCCTTTGTCGTGAACGCTACCCTATGTCCAACAATATACGACCAATATTTAATATCTTCGATTCACATTACATGTATTAGTCTGTAGAAGCCAAAACGGCAGACAGGAGAAAATAAAGAATTTGCCAAAATAAAAAAAACATTGAATATCCTAAATATCAAACTGCTTGCAATTGATAGAAAGTTACTCCTCCTATTGTAAACATGGTATAATGGGTTTTGTTATGTTTATGTTATTCACATAATCAACTAAACCAATTAAGACACCATGGCGTCTTCTATTTTTCATCGTGATTCAATCTGTCGGTAAAAGGCAACCGCTGGAAAAACGAGGGGAAAGCCAATTCGAACTGAACACAATTAACGGTCTGAATGAATATATTAATGATAATTATTGTTACAATGAATCAGGCTGTCAACAGATGAGCATTCAGAGCTGGCTCAATTAGTAAAACTTAAAAACATTTTGAAACTTTCCGAATATGAATTTAACCTGAGAGCTGAGACGCAAACTACTGGATAAACCAGGGTTGGAATTTATTTTGGATTTATTTGGTGGTTGAAAACGCAATATTCGTCCAACCTTGGAGCTATTTTCGATACATTTCATTTGCCCTATTGAAATAAGCTCACATCTAGACCAAAGATAATGATAATTAAAAATGATTTGTAGAAATCGTTCCATAAAATTACAACTTTTTGAATTTACAAAATTAATAAAATTACACATTTTAAAATTACAAATTGTGCGTTCCTTTCTGGATCTGTTTCTGACGAATAGTATTGGGGCATTTAACAATCTCGTTTCACATCAATTATGGTGTTTGTATACTACAAATTCTGGGATTGATATCCTTTGTGATATTTATTCTAACCAACCCCACCTCCTTTCATTTTCCATAAAAAATATCTCCGATGGGATCAATTATTTCATTTTATTTGTAAATTTAACTGGTCCATATTTTATTTACATAATCAACATCATTAGACATAATATATACACCAAGCTTCATACGAACCATGTATAATGCATGATTCAATACATTCACACGAGTTGTCCTCAGCATTCATCATGAGTATTTAATCCACAATTCAACATATGGGTCAGGCCACAAGTATGTATTATTAAGTGATTTTCTCCAGATTTCTCGGGATTTCTGAATCATCTAAATTATCAGGTATGATTTGGGGGAAATAGTATTGACTGCTTCATAGCAAAAGATATAATTCTCATTCAACACTTGGGTGCATTTCAAACCATGTTTTTTAAGATTCATTCTATTTCATCAAATTTAAAGTTTAGATGACACAAGTACCAATTGTATATATCTTAGTGGTCCAAGCCATACATGAAGTCACTATACAAAAACCGCAAAAACACCGATCAACATCTTATATCAAACGCCCCTTCAACTCTTAAAAGTTGATGAGTATAACTATTATATAACATTATCATCAATAAATCAACATTTACAAACTCAGAATTTAAATATCGTCCAATTTCCTTATCATACTTTGATAAAATTTAGTTTTAAATGACTTTTTTGTTTACAGTTTTACAATGGATCGCCATAGTCGGACAGATCTTCCAGCATATCATCGTCCTGTATTGCAACAATGGTGACTTTTTCCTCGTCTGTGGGATCCACGTAGTCGCCATTACGTAGCCTACACTCGTGGAGGATGCCCAGAACGGTGGCCGTGCACGTGAGAAGGGCACCAACGAGGCGGAGGTGGTAGGGCCAGCAGACCACCGCGTCCAATTCGCGTCCATTGGCCAGTTCGGACAGCCCCCTGTGTCTGTTGGTGCCAAAGACTGAGAGGGAAGTCACCGAGAGCAGGCCTGTGGATAGAGAGAAAGCAGAAGGATATGGATATGCATAATATATAAGGCTCATCTCCTAATGTGTTCCTTCCGTGCGGACACTGTTGAGTGGTAGTATAGTGGTTGGGGGCATTTTGTGTGGGCGGCGAGACAGACAACTCCCCTTATTATAGTCTATGCATGTCTTTTGTATATTGTGCATTCATTTGTCATGTGAATGAAGAAACCTAATAGTATAATATAGAGTGTGTCCACTTGCCTAAAAAGTGATATGTAGATATGGACATTACACTATAAATATTGAAGGAAATCCGAAATGTAACTCTTAAAGATCGGTGATGTTAAATTTAAGACCAATAAAAATAATCTAAAAAAAATTCATTCAAATGCGATATTTGTAAATTCCATGTTGTTTTTAATGGAATAATAATTGTTATAAAATATATTACATATACAAAGTATGCTTTATGATTATGATCTTTGTCCAATATTAAGTTTTCATAAAGTTTAAGACATGGATAACCATGTTTCATCGATACTATATTGTATCCCCTGGCCCGTGTGTTGTTTGAATGGAAACACAATACCAGGAGTTGTCACGAAAATATTCCACGTGCTACAAATAAAACATATACGTGTCTGTGTGATGAAGTTAGTTAAATTCTCAAAATGTGGGGAACAAATGAAGTGTTGGCACGTATAATTACTTCTTTGTCAAATATATCCGGAAACATGCTAAAATATCACCATTATTTTCACTATAATAACATTTAATAATAATTTTGAAACTAAATTTAATCTATAAGTATCTTATTACTTGACATATCTGTTCCTTTTGTTTTTGCAAGCATTAACTCTTATATGAAGTACTTGGTACACATACAATTTCTGCGAAACTCACCCAGCAATTGCCATGGTTAATATTCAATATGGGTGGAATAAAACTATTCCGTTCCATCTGGGAAACAAGTGATCGATCTCTGTCAGAAAGCAATATTAATTCACTCCATTTTAATCTTTAGCGTGTTAACATGAACGGAATCAAAAACGGGACTGCTTGGATCTGGGCACATTTCTTTAATAATGTCGTCCTTGGAAGTGTCTTGACAATACTTGGTCATTCATACTGCTCGGTATTCTTGGAATATTTGCATTCGGTCACCAATGTGATATTATAAACATCAACTGGAAGATTGGCGCGATTATGCTTTTTTACTTATAAATACTACTTCTAAAACTTTGTCCTATATTTTCAGCCTTTTACCAAAGCTCAAGTGGCTCTCTTGCAAGAAGGTAGGTGTATTAGTATTAATTAGTTTATGACACTAGTAAATAAGGTTCAAAATAAACATTTATATTAACATTTTCAGGAAGTACACGTATGTAATTAATCCATTTTCCTCTAGAAAAAAGTAACAATTTGATATGAACACGAGCTAAAGAAGCACTGAAGCTTCTGCAATAGACCCATACTAACGCCATGTGCTGTAAACCAAGTGTAAACTAAGCACCCAAGCCAAGTATAGAGATTGATAGGCCTTTTGCATTGGGAATCTCTATAAAGTTTCAAACAACGGCCTAAGTCAATTGGTTGCCCCGAGTTACAACAGAGGAAATCACAGCAGCTGGGAAGAAGGGAATCCATCACTGGCATAAATAAGGAAGGGTCTTGATTACTAAATGTCTAATGCTTGGTTGATTCTCTGAGAAGAACATTCCTAATCAAGGGAAACATTAATTGCGGAGGGAGACACAGAGAACAGCAGTAGTTAATAAATCTAATGTGGGCTGATTACGACAGAAGGAAGATCTTGGGTCAGATCCTCAGAAAATGTACCATCAGCAGCCCAACAAATAATGGTAACTTCTGCTGAATTAGACTGAAAAATTATGAATAATGGCTATATCAGAGTATATCTGGCGTTGTGTGAATAAAGAGTGTGTTTTTCATTGGGTTAAACTGTATTTTGAACGTCACTTTTCTCTTAAATCAGGTCATTTGAAAGGATTGGTAAAGGTGAATTGTACATTTTCTGAAAGGCTGACCCTCTTACGCTTTACTCCCGTTCTGCGAATAATTTAATCATCAAACTTCTGATGAATGAGATTATTGAGGAAGGCAAAATTGGATTCTCTCTGAGGGTTGGTGGGTCAAGTCCTCAGAAAATTTACAATTGGCCTTCACCAATCCCCTCAAATAACTACAATTTAAGACAAAAGTCAGGTTCAAAATACAGTTCAACATAACCAGACAGATTTACAAATGAATACTATACAGAATACACTCAGATATATATATACTCAGTACTTATCATTTTTCACTATAATTTAGCAGAATTTGAGAGATAGATGTGTAGAACTGTAGATTGTGCATTTTCTGAGAATCTGACCCTGGTGTTATTGACATGGTAGGGCGTGGCATGCCAACAACGCATAACACTCAGTAATGGTGTTAAGCAAGGGACAAGGGGATAAGAGTCCCCACCCCCACCCCCACCAAACACCCACACCCCTTGAAGTTAAACCATAAAAAATTAACATTGTTAACCATCCAAACGAGAAATTCTACTAATGAACAGTTAAACCTTGTTGGCATCTATGTGGTCAAAAACCCTTACTCTAATGAATAGTTAGAGTCAGTGGCAACACTACGTAGATATTGTAGATACTTGAGCCCAGCCCAAGAAGTTTTAGGGCTAGGGTTATGATGCATTCCTTTTCAATATACGGGAGATACCATCAATACGTCTAGAAAAGACATGTTCTATGCTCATTTCATAACCTTGCAAGTGAACTCAAATAATTCAAAGGGTTCACTATAACTGGTATAACATGGGTTATGTGAATAGCACATATGCATGTTTGGCATACGTTACGTATGAGATACTGATCAAGTATATATATCCCAATTTTCACGAAGTTGCAAGTTGGGTTGTCTTAAACGCCAGCTATTCATGCTACCAATACTATCAAAGACATTATCATTATCAATGTCGCCATACTCTGAGAATCTGTAAAATAATTAATTTATCTTAAATATGAAAAAATCTAGTCATTTATATAACCAATAAGTGGGTGTCATTCCTTATATAGTACATGCGGAACTTAGACTATCCGTACATCAAAGCCAGGTTAATAGGGGACTTGGATAGACGCCATTTTGAATGTTGATTTGCATGGAATTATGGGACTAGTGATACAGTGTATATATATATATATATAAATAACTTTATTTCATATCGTACATTTACATTTCAATGTCAATTTCAAGTCCCCTATTGCCAAACACCTTAGCCCTCTTTGCCACCTGAGCACCCCAACTCCATTTACAATTTTTTAGCCTCTGTTCCTTGTGGCGTGTCAGGAACGAATAACACTAACGGTCGATATCTGATTACCCGTGAAGAAATCGCCAGCCTCCTTCTTGGCAAGCAAACAAGCAATCAGCAGTAAGGACTGGCCAGAGTTATATTTCCCATCGCTTTAATTGTACTGGGGAAATGGTGTTTTATATAAGGAGTTATGTGCACGGAGGTGTCCTTTAGTTTGTGAGTGAAGCCACTGAGGTATATATATATGCACTTGGATGGGATGGGATGTGTAAATTATTTTCGTTTTCGTCATAGTAAAGGAACGGATACGGCTCTAAAATCCTTGTTAGATAACATCTTGCTTTACAAGGATCATTCTATAAATTCGGCGGTAACTTTTTTAGATATTTCCAAAGCGTTTAATAGCGTAAATATTGCCCTCCTGTTGGAAAAATTAAAATCTTTAGGTATTGAAAAGAACGTATTGAAATTATTGCGATCATACTGCGTTGGTAGAACCCAACGAACAGTTTTCAATGGTTTTTTATCCGACAAGATAGTTATGAAGGCAGGAGTGGCCCAAGGAAGTATCTTGGGACCATTATTCTTTGTAATTTATATGAACAGCTTAGCAGATGTCGACTTTCATGGACATTTGATTATGTATGCCGATGATTGCGCGATATGTACTCCTATTTTAAATAAAGATTCTGTCAAATTGTTGCAATTAGATCTGCAGAAATTTGCAGAGTGGTCTACTAGTAACTACCTAAGAGCTAATGCTAAAAAATCTCAAATTCTGGTATTTAAAGGAAACCTTGATGTTTTTGTAAGAAACCTTCCTCCAGTTCATCTTGGAGAAGAAATCATAATGTATGTCGAAGAATATAAATATTTAGGTACTTGGCTCAACAGTCAGCTATCGATGAGGAAACAAGTTAGCATCAATTATGGTATCGCTAGCACCTATCTAAGACGGCTGAAAAAGGTCAAACATCTATTGAATCAAGACAGACTAGTTTTAATATATAAAACCTTTATATTACCGATTCTGGAAAAATCTTGTGTATTTATTGACATTTCTAACAAGTGTGATTACATAAGGTTACAGAAATTGCAGAACAAAGCGTTGGGTATTATCTATGGTGAAAATTATTATCGAGAAGGAAAATTCAATATGCATGTGAAAAGCAAATTGTTACCTTTATCCTTCAGACGAGAAATAAGAGCCATATGTTTATTACGGCGAACTGGTATGTTTTTAGACGATATTAATGTGGGTCATGTTCTAAGAAATGGTCACCGTAAAAAAATCGAATTGATAAGGTGGAAGAAACAACAATTGAATAGAACCACTTTAGGGAGAGTAACTGATATCTGGAACAAATTGCCGGAAGAGTTAAGAGTGATAGAAGGAGATCTTGGATTTAAAAATTCTATCAAGAGACACTATCACAAAAAATTTCTTGACTCCGGCGTAATAGAAATGTGAATGGTTATGTAACGGACTATAGTCCTGTGTGGATTGTAGAATTGATAATGGAATGCTTGAAGGATGTAGAATCATTTAACTGATGTCTCTTTTGATCTTCAGTAAAGTTTCTTGATGTGAAAATGTTATAGATGCCCTGAATGTGTACATTGAAGCTCGTTTATCTTGCGAGAAGTCCATGAGAAAAATGAAAGAGATGATGACAAATTAGTAAAAGTGTCAAAATATATAAGAAATAGAAAATGGAATACCCAACGGTCAGAATGTATGAGCACGACGCGAAATTTTGTTTAATTGTGGTTTTTACAAGTATACTATGTTTTTAAAAAAAAAAAAAAATGTTTCTGATTCCTACAAGTGTGAGCTGAATATCTAGAATACTAAAGAATGTAAAGCTGGTATGAACTCTCTTGTATTGACGTACAAATAAGACTTAGCAAGCTACTGTTGATCGGATCATTTGTTGATATGTGACATGTTAATGTAAATTCATATCTAGAGAAATTCTTTTTACCAATAATTCCTAGTTTGAGTAATAGTATTTCGATGTAATATAAATTAAAGTTAATTCAGGCTATTCTGGAAATATTCGTACTGTCGTATGGAAATGTCTATGTCCTGAATAAAATATTTCAAAATCAAATCAAAATTTGTTCTAATCATCACTTTCCTACCAAGGCAAATTTACTTTGGTGTCACATCAAAATACTTTTGCGGACCAGGGGCCCGTTCTATAAAAACTCCTTACTTAAAGTGAAACTTCTCACCTTTCTGGCCTTTATTCCCGAGTAGCGGAATTTCAACTCAATTTTGTGGTATCTGGTGCTTCTTAACCTTCCTAACTAATCCCTGCTGATATTAAAACAATGTAATTCTTAGTATATGAGATGTTTAGTCAAAATAGTGAGTAAATTCATTTCGATGTGAAGGTTAAAATCCAAAGTGCCACTTGGGTTGGCATCTGGAGTTATGTTACCTTATCTATTCTGGGGTGTGGTCACTGATACAGGTTGGTGATTGGTCAATAAAATGGAAATTAGTTTCTTTCCTCTCCACTTGGTGCATGGGAGCAGCACGTTATGGTGGCTAAACCCGTTCCTCAGGGATACGAAATGAGTAGAGGCCTCTGACCCATTCATTACAAATATTCAATAATCCTTGAATGAAAATATAATGTTGGTACTCAATACTTCAGACACTGCTATACCTATCATACATGATTACACTGGAATAGTTTCACGAGATTTTCATTTAATTATCTTAGCCACTTAAAGATATTCCTTCCTTAGCTACTTAGCAAGTAAAAGTAACTATAAGGAAGGAACTTTTAGGAAAGAAAATTTCTATACAGACAATGCTAATTGTAGTATTCCTACATTAGAAATGCCCTACCAAAGCAAGGGGGCATAGCTGAGCAAGAAACATTTAAGTAAGGATTTATTATGCAACAGGCCATCGTCATTGGCCTCTTGTTTTCACTGATATATATCCTGGGTGCTCTGGAGGAATTCCCTGTGTTTGGCAAGTTCACAAAATAATAATTTTGACCCAAAATGTATGACATAGGCCTACAGATAGTTGGGATACTGCATAACCCACCCGATCCAGGGAATTGATTGTTGCTTTTCTTTTGCATTGGGTCAATTAAGTCAATAATCAGATATAATCATACATATCAATACCCCTAACAAAATCTTCCATACCAAAAATACCAGACATGATATTATAACTTTTATTGTGCCATTGCATTGCTAAGTTGAATTAAAAGATTTCTTTTTCTTTTTAACATTTTATTTATCCAGGAGATTATAAAGGGGTTATGGCATTTGCCAGCCCAAATTTATCAGGGATCAAGCTAATTGCCTGATTTTCACCTCGAGCCTATCACTTCACTTTCACGTGTGGATATGGATATATAAGAGAACAAGAAGGTTTCTAGGCGATAATGGAATGTGATGAGATGGGATGGGATTTAAAGTTCATTGCTTGTACGTTTGCTAGGCCGAGATACTTCAATGCAAATCACCTATTGGGACCATACATAAAGAGTTGCAAGCGCACTATCGTAGGGTGGTGGGAAAAAACAAGAGTAGAGGCAAGTGATGTATTTGCAAGGAGTCACTGCACACCTAATATGCAAATGCACACCAAGGTAATGAAGGCTAGAGTGTATCAATGGCAAACACACCATGCTGAGTCTACCGCTAGATTGCATTCACTGATACACGAGCATTTGTTTGGACCTCATCAGTTGTAGACGCCGAGTGGAATCAGTTGAAAGGCTTCCAATCCCAACAACGATAAGAAAACAGCATTTGTTCAACTTAATGCACCAATTTCTTTATCGGATTCAATGCAATGAACATTTATCGTTCAATATAAAAATGATAAATATTTTTTATAGTACCTTCTGGGTGATAATAACAATGATAATAATGGAAATTTAATATTTTTTTGCCAGTGAATGGGTTTTTACAGTTTTCTGCTAGTTAGCTAATAACAGACACTTAGGGTAGGTCTATGATCTGGCATTTTTGCCCCCACCCCCACCCCGCGTCAGAAATTTGCTTTCATCAATAATAATATCATGTACAGATAAGTTGCCTTTCTCTCAAGCGCAATAAACAATTGCATTAACAACATAGGTTTTAATGACATTCTTTTGCTAGATCAAAACCTAGAATTACCATCGCAATGAATCAATTGACAATTACCATGATCACAGAGATAATTCTCTCATAGTCCCATTAAAACCACTCTACAATGTGGTGGGGAATGACTTGCTCTATAAAGCAGTGGCCAATACAATCAGAGCCTATTCGTGTTAAGGCATATATATAACACATTCCAATTGTCATTGAGCTAAATGAAAACCGAGGGACTGTATCACTTCCCTATCCGCAGTTGGCTTTTGCCCTTATCAAGCTCATTGTAATGTTTGTGCACATGCTATACGTCGATTTCTCTGCTCTGGCACATTAGTTTTTTCTCTTCTATATTATGGCGGTGTGGAAACAAACGTGTTCAGTCCCGCAACAAGAAAGGTGTTTGCAAATAAGTCAAATTCCTGTATCAACTGTATCTGCAGCTAATTTTGGTGTCAATGAATTCAGGAATGACTGGCGTGTGGTGCGAAACGTGAACTTTAATGGTTATACTCATGCAGAATAACGAAGAATAGATGTGCTATGCATCAAAACAAGTTTTTCTTGTTAAGACTTGTTAAATGCATTAAATATCGCCAGATTTTCAAGCTTCTGTTCAGATTTTATGAAATAAAATCATTCCCTGAAGAAGGTTCAACTCTGTAACCGAAACGTAGGAATCAGAACATCACACCGCTTTGTCAATAAAAATCAACCTTATGAAAACTGCTGTTGTCTGCTTTTGGTGTTCCATCAACCAACATTTTTTATGAAATAAATAGGTATAATTGGTGACCAGCCTAATTTTGCATATAATATTCTCGTGTTCAAAGATATGTACTGCATATTATGATACTGAATAGTTTGTTGTAATCTGTGCAGTTTAATGATCGCCAGGTTTAATTCAATATTTAATTGTGACTAATTGTGCAAATTGAGTGTGAAAATCGACTGTAATTTGGAAACAATTTGGAAGGGGACTTTCTTTTCAAAATGGAAACGTTTTCTGACCACAGCAAGGCAATATCGCCTTAATTCCAATTATCAATATATCGATTACCTCACCAATCGACATGTAGGCGTTACATTTCTTCATTCTCATTGAAACAAAGACTCCTACTTGGGAGGATATAATTTCTTTGCTCGCAACTCTTTCACTCATGATCAATTGCAACGGTTTCTTTACTCGATTTAGAGTGGATTAAGGAAATGTAATTCAGTGGAAAAGTAATTTCGACTTTTTTTCAGGTCACGATGTCTTCAAACGCCTGAAACAATTCCAGGCCCTCACCTCAATAAAACGCATCAATTAGCTGACGATGGAGATCCAGGGGAAGGACAATTTGCTCAGTATTATGGCGTGGTGGTCGCCTTTCAGATTCAGTTACAATGCAAAACCCCTCCAGAACAATTCAAATGGTCATAGTCGATGGAAATATTCTTATCATTTCATTATGACCAATGCCGCTAAATACTAACCTCGTTATCTATTAACTATTGTGTTTGCCTACATGTGACATCCCATTTCTTTTAAAGCAAACTTAAGTTATTCTGTTTAATGTCTACTGTCGCTGCCCATGTATAGGCCAATGCAATTTTATTAAAAATCCGGTACACAATTCAAAAAGGGACGGTATTGAGCAAAATAAATATAGAAGCCCTCATAAAATAACTCCCATAATTTAATCCGAAAATTATAACTTTTGCTTTCAACGGGATAGGGATGGAAATATTTGAAGATACTTCGAGAATTGTCCTATTTCAGGCAATGTATGATAGTAATGCGTGGCTGTATTTTGTATGATAATTTTATATGCATGAAACCAGGACTCAGCAGATCAGAAACTATACCGGCAGCCTGGTTTTTTTAATCAAATTTTATTTGAGATCAATTTCACATGACATGATATCCTCATGAAGCTCAAAAGAAAAAAATAATTTTGATGATGATTCGCGAAGCAAGATAGCACATTTTAAATTCATGTAACAAGGTCTTTTTAGAAGAGAATTAACATGAATCGTTACGATATGTTATAATATACATACATTTGTCTTCTTGTTCCAGTAACTAGACCTTGGAACAGTTTTTAATTTATATAGTACAATACAGTAATTACTACGACGATCACAACGATAAAGTCCCGGATTATCAATAATTTGACATTTCGGGGGGTATTTTTCCTCCGAATACAACCATAGTAATAAAAACAGCCCTCACGAGTGTTAAAAGCAACAGGGCTCACATATATTTTCTGTCATTTCTTTGATAGGTGGTCTAGGTTTGTGCATTATGTCTATTAATGCCACCAGTTTTCCTCTGATTTTAAAATTCGTTTAATGTCCAGCCAACTACCATTCCGTACATTCACAGGAAGCTTGTTCCATGTTACTGGGCCCTGATAGTGGGGAGATGTTTTTATTTTTTTCAATCGACGGACGATTTATATTAAGTACCAGCCCTTCTTGTAGTAGGGTCACTCTCGTTCTTTGTATCAAGTATATCAAGCCTGTATACATCATTCTATACAGCATATATATATATATATATATATATATATATATATATATATATATATTAATCTAATCTAGAGACGCCATGGATAGTTAGGCATAGATCTGTCTCTCTATCTAACATAGCATGGAACGATTATTTTTGTTTGTCATAAACCTTCAATATACTAAAGGGATTTAACTTAAATGTTTGTGGTTCATCCAGCAAATGGAAAATGGTTTATCACACATGCATGCCCATTGTGTAAAAAGGAATTTCGGTAAAGGAAGTCTTTGTGACAATTAAAATGTATGATCGAGTGAAGCTGGCCACAAAGAGGACATTCTCTAACTAAGAACCAAGGAGGAAGAAGTACATTAGGCAGCTCCCCTCCAGCTATAATGAATTAGATACATGGTGCCTATCAGTCTCGGTATTAGCTTATAACATCCAATTGCTTTCTTCTAGTATACATTTGATATATCTGAAGTTTATGATGATGGTGTGTTAAGGCGTATAGCATAAGATGTACGAACCATATACTGCTTTTGTTATGTAGTACTACTTCAAAGGAATAATGTAAAAGTGAATCTATAAAGCTAAAATAATATTTCAGATGTTAAAGGCAAGACAACCGTCTTTAACTCCCTTGAAGTCAAGACAACTGTTTAGTACAATATAATGCCTCCATTGCGCGCACTCACCCACCCACCCTTCTCTCTCTCTCTCTCTCTCTCTTGCCTTTGTCCAATGGGGAGGAATTCTTGCATTATTCATCAATTATTTTCAGTACCCAACTATCTGTGGAAGCATACATTTGTCTTTTTCAATAGTGGTACAGGTATGGGTTCTAAGGACTCACAATGGAGGCCCCCACTCCCAACCTATCTGAGATTAGAGAAATTCAATTACATGTCTTAATTAGTATACCCCCATTGTTATTTTGTCTTACTGTTCATGCAAATGCTTTCTAATATGATTGGAACTGGTTTTTTAATTCTAAGATTTGATCTCCTATCGAATGTCTCCATTGAATGGTTGATGCTAATATCTAATGTTCAAGTCAGTATGTTATCCTCTTGTAATCCTCTTTTGTATGAAAAGGCTTTCGGAGTCATGCAGTGACAATATCTGAACAATTAGTTAGAAATGTCATGTTATTTGCCTTAATCCACTTTAAGGCTCCCGATACACGCCAATGCAATTGTATGATATAAAAATGAATATTTATATCGATATAGATTATGGTGTCCAGAAGTCTAGTCAGTTTATTGCTGTTATTTCAGGGTATGACCGAACTGTTCCAGGTTGATGCAGAACATGTCTGCCTCCCAGGAAATTCTTCAGCGTCACTTCCCGCCTCCAATTTGGGTAAACGGCTTATTGCCTGCGATCGAAGTGTCGAATGTATCCGATGATTCAAGTCGCAAACGGGGTAGTTGTCGCTATTAAAGGTCTGACCCGGGGGCTTTATGGGCCTCTGGCTGCAAAAATGGGTCCCTAAATAAATCCAAAGAGGACAGGTTTCTCAGCAAGGGTATCCTTCACCCTATTTTCCCAGAGTCATTGGCTGGTTCCCGAGAGATTGATACTTCTCAATTTGCACTCTATGTAGCATGATAGCGTTGGTTTTACTCAGAGACTAAGCTATTTACAGGCATGTTATGTCGATTAAAACTAATGGAATTATTGATCAGGCCAATGCTGACAATAAAAAACAACAGATAACAGAGAGTAGATATAAGTTGTTTGCAACGACACTTATTTACCTGAATAAAGATATGTTAAAAAAAACAAAAAAACTCTGTAATGGCGTTTAGAACTGTTTATATAGATGTATCTAATATCAAAACCATCGGTGAAGTTTAAAATGCCACTTCTTGAGATTTTGAATTTGACTCGGTATAAATAAGTATAACCACAGAACTAGAATAATATTATATACTTATCTAGTTCTGTGGTATAACTAACACATAAAACAATGTTTGTGGGCGGGTGAGGGCGCGGCGAGGTTTGTTGTTTCAAAAGCAGGAGAAGCACACAGAACAAAGTATAAACCCGCATCAATATCTGGGGACTTGTGGAGAATTTGGTAGATGTATAGACCTGTAGATGTTTAGAACTTCTAAAAATCTGACCCATATGAGGACTTGTGCCCTTTAAACTTCTCCAAACTTGTTCCACCACTGTAAAACACTACTCCGACATGTACAAGGACATTGTTGGTACAAAATTAGGCACCACGTCAAGGACACTATGTACTCGTATGTCCTTGCACTAAACGGTAACCTTTACTTTATAGTAAACCGGCAAATTTGTTCGTATTTGTCTATTGTCAGTTGGAAATCCTCACCCATGTCCCTGCTTCAGCCATATATGTTCCATAATGACATGATTGCATATTTGACTCAACCACCAAAACCAGTGTTAAAATAAAATTCCAATTTTACTCAAATGTTCTAAATATTACAGACCATTATCAAATAATGCTGAGATTTAGAAACTATCCATGGTCAAATCTAGCCTGATTGAACATAATCAATCCTCTTGCCTTGGCTTCTAGGCCATTATACATAATCACGGTTCTAAAAGAGAGTGCATATTTCAAAGACTATTTCCAGTAGATTCCAAAATTAGTTCACATTTCCAATAGGTTTGCAAAATAGGTTATTAGTTACAGAAAGTGTTTAATGAAAATACATTGCTTTAGCTTTTAGTTTTAAACACCTTGTTTTGGTTTGAAATATTATGTGGCTGGAAGGTTGACCGAGCTATTATTATCTGAAAACGATGTCAACTTTAGTCACTACACACGATGATTCTTTTCTGTGGTCTGACCTTTGAAGAGCTATGAAGCGTCAACTTCCATAGGGAATATGGCAAATGTTAGATACGTCATGTGTACTAAGGTAGTTTATAAAAAGACCAGAAGTGACATTCTCAATGGGTCATCCCACATCCTATATCCTATATCCTCACTACTGCCCAAGCTGAACCCATTCGGTATTGATTTGATTTTTTTCTATTTGCCAATGTTTACTTGGGATGAAATTGACACTTGGCGGCTGTTACTATTAACAAGCAGAAAGCATTACTCTTTCAAGAGTTCGTTGAACCTGTTCTTGCATACAAACATATTGCAATACTGTTGCCTCAGTTGCATTCACAGATCTATGTGATGCTTATAACACCATAATAATGTTCCCAAGTTATCTGGATCTTTTGATACTCAATAACAATAAACTGCAAAATTAAACTCTACTCTAAGGGACCCTCTGGAAGAGCTATGGCTGCCACAGAAGAGGGCAGACCCATTTCCGGTGTAAGTTATCTTATATTTATCATCATAATATTCTGTTTTCGGAAATAAACAATATACATACATACAACACGACTGGAGACTTTGATTTTGATTGAATTTCGATTTTGAATAACCAAATAAGAATTGAAACCAGAGACATCGATCTATATATAACCTAGGTTTAGACTGAGGGATGCTATTTTTATAGTAAAGAATGTTTCCCTCAACGAAAACAGATTTACAAGAAGCAAGAAATGCGAAGTGGCAGTCAGGCATCATTGCTCTGGAGAAATTGCGGAATCTGTTACTGAGAACTGATGTTAAAATGAGACCCCGAGACGAATGCACAGAATACAAATGAGGTCAAATATGATGCCTCTTTGCTTTCGCTATGACAGTTCTATCCTTTGACCATTGGACCCTAGTACTGGTCCTCTTGACTAGATTAATCATATATGTCAAACAGCGCGGTCTTGAGAGGGAAGTGATTGTATGGCCCTACTTGTAGTTTCTCCTTAGGATGGATATATCATCGTAAAACTGTATAATCTATGCTGAGGCTTTGGAATTGGGCAAATGTATACAAGTGTTAATGTTGCACGAATCCCATATATATATGTTTAATTGCTGTACAATTATTATTCATGTATAAAAGGGCTATTATTTATGTATAAAAGTGCTAATATCATCTAGCAAGTAAGAATGACAGTTTAGACTTAAGAGATCTCAAAACAGGGAGCCACACAAAGGATAGAAAAATGTGAAGGTCCTGCATCCCAGATCAGCAAAAATCTCAAATTCTATTGTATATAAATGTCAAGTTCGGTGGAATACCAACTGAACACAAGTGGAGCTTTGCAAACTACATTGATAAATCGTTTGCCACCGAACGGTATTAGTAGGGGGAAATTTCCAGAAAATGCACAATTCACATTCAGAAACCCTCCCAAATAACCGCAATTTCTTAAATAAGACTCAAAACAAAATTCAACATAACCAAACAGATCCTTTGAGTCAACTCGATACCAAATGTATTCCGATATGTTCAGTGTTTATCATGTTTCAGTCGAATTTAGCAGAACTTACTAAAAATGTAGAGCTGCGGATTGTACATTTTCTGGTGGCCTGACCCAGTATGTTATTGTAATAATATTTTCAAATCTGTCATCCAATACTAAAAATATCTCACGATTTTATTGTCGTATTATATTATCTTGTACTTAGTTAGTTTCTACCATATGGTCTATAGCATCGGGCATGCAGTGGAAGACCAGATTCTTAAATCTAAAGAGCATAACCAACTTTGTATCTCTTAGTCTTGCAAATAAAGAATTTATTATTATCATTATTATATTTGACGTTTGATTGATAGAGCCACGGATAACGAACCGTTTAGATTGAATAGATACGTGCCTCTCCGAGGATAATTATAATACTTTCGATTACATTTTGAAATACAAACTAATAGACAATGTGTATTACATTACCTTTTGCGTGAACACGCTGGAATTACAGACACAATCTGTGTCTGAGACGATTACCTTGTCAAAATTGTTTGAAATCCATGGCGATTCATAAAAGGTAGACCACTAAATTCTAGTGTGATTGTAACTAACGATCCTATAGTTTCACAGCTATAAGATCTTTGTTGTAAGTAATGTCCTATTGTCGACCGTATCCATTATTAAATGAACTGACGCAGTTTGTATTTGCCTGAGACTAGAAAACACCTTTCTCACAACGGACAAAGAATTCTCTCAAAGCCTCACGAGGCGATGAATACCTTCGGGACACATTGAGTCATTAACCGGTAGATAAAACACTTTGGTCACTGGACACCGAGGTCAATGGACACACCTTAGCAAAAAACACATTCAGCCTTATGAAAACAAAAGAGGAGAGGAGGTTGGGGAGGTTGAATAGTGTTAAGTTCCATATTTATGATTTCTTTGCAGACAAATTCTATTATTAAAATAGATCCTTCTCTTCCGTAGATTCAATATCCTTTTTTTATTCGAAATAATTTAATAGATCTATTTAATAAATATGAATGGGCGGTGAGGAAGACCTGTATTTATGCAGATGGCTCAAACCATTTCTGAATTTGATTATGTAAAATGCTCTCAGAATGAAAATGTTATATATACAAATGTGGTGCCATGCAATAGGCCCAATTTTCATATACTACTACTTCTCTTCTGTGCTGTAGTAGAAGAGTCTTATTGTTGACAATAAGCCTGAGGCCGCCAAACGTGGTTATAGCCCCAACACTCTTCACGGACGTAACAAAACCTTTATATTGCCCCCAAATTTTGTTTTCATAAAACAACATAATATTTAACAACATTATTTCTTTGAAATAACTTATATCAAACCCTCGTTTCTTTCATCTTGTTGAGGACTTTGACATTTAAATAACATTGTTAATTTTAAGTGGTTTGTAGAAGCCAAGAGGTAAGTAAGATTTATATGTGATGTGTTATAGGGAAATGAGTCACAAGTCGCAAAAAATGGATTTTGAGATCTCATCCCATTTGAAAATAGGAGATCAAGCCCATTCTAATGGTGATAAACAGTTAGACATTTAATAAGTATTATTCTAAGTTTGATATTTTCATTTTTGAAAAAAAAATTGTGATATCTCCGGGTGGAGAATTACTAGGAAAGTAGCTAATTTACTCCATAGGATGACCTTGGAAATACATGGATATATTTAGTACACTGTCCTGAAAATTGATACATGTATTCATACTACAAACAGCGTTAAGCCCCCCAAAAATGAAAACATTCCTGCAGATACCCCTTGTGAATAAAACACTTTGAAAAATATCAATTATGCGACTTGTGACTCATTTTCCTAAAATAAATCACATATTTGGTGGAGGTTTGGAGCCCTCTCATCGCCTCCCTGAGTCCCTCTACTGAAATCAGACCTCATCATCAGAGCACTACCTCAAAGCGAGCGGAAAAGTGCTCTTGAAGATGTGAAGGTCAGCACCAGAAGGGAGTGCAGGGTTCCAGGGTTGTCAGAGAGAATAAATTGGGCAACCTAGAGGTTGTGAGGCAATGTAACTCTATAGAGGAAGCATGTGTATCGTACGCCCACATAAAATCTCTTTGTAAACACGTTTACTGTAGCATAGTTCAAGTCTATTTTGTATTATCTTTATCTCCCCCCACCCCCTTTGATTTGAGTTGTGTCTATGATCTTTGGAAGTAGCCCTTGATTTCCCTGTTCATATTATTATCAACTCTTTTCTTTCATCTCTGATACAAAGCCAAATGAAGAATGTAGTGGCATCTGCTTACCGCAATTCTTCCAGCCAGTGCTCCTGGTCTAAAATATTTCAAAAACTAAATCCTATTTTAGAATATCTTATTCCAGTTCACTAATCAACCATATTCGTTCAAGGATAGTTGTGTAAATAACCACACTCATGTGTTAATATCTGCCTGTTGTGACAAAGTGAACAGATTTTCACTTTTTCGCTGTGAACAGTTGGCGTGATACGCCCAAATGATCTCATTCAAGCAACTTTGCATTTGATTCAGGCACGTTGGGAGACAGTACACAGGCAACCACTTCACTCCCACTACAAATTTTCACCCTCGAGTTTGGACTGTGATTGAAACCAATGGCTGAAGCCAAATACTTTTGAAGGTGGTTTGTTTGCTCATAGTCGGCTCCTTGTGTCGCCCTTGGGCTGTGATTTTGCTGCTGAAGCAGATGCGGTTTTATTGTGGTTCGGATCACTGAAATGTATCCACAGTCCACAGTTTGCAGGAATTAAAGACTTAATAGGAAATGGGTCTTAGTGAAAGGAAAAAGTGTTTTAAACCTCAAGATAATTTGAATGTAATCAAATATTTCAAGTGGTTTAGGTGGTGTAAGAAAAGAATACACGTGTTTGGTAGTATACGGTAAATAGTAAGTACTATGCAAACGTTATTCTTAGATTTACATTCATTGTTTAATTTGCTACACCAATTTCACAAACATCTCTCATCCAAAACATATATTTATTATGATATTTCCCATATTCTAGATACATTGCAGAATAAAGCTACTTTTTGGGGGTAATGTTATGAAAAACATTACCTAAAGGCGGCACTATTCATCAAAGAACAAATTAACCTACCCTATTCTTCCTAACTAGGTGTTGGATAGGGCAAATTCGATGTCTATATCTTATCTTGAAGAAAATGTTATAGGTCTATTTAGGGGTAAATTTGGGATGTTTGTCAGATTTAATGGGCAGTAATTACTGGGCTATCAAAAATATTTTTTCATTCATAATCTCTTCTGTGCTTCGATGACTGGACCTTCTATAGAGTTCAGCTTTGGATATCCTTATTCTATTTCCTATTGAGGCTCTCCTTCCTGAAATAATAAAAAATCGAGCCATTCTCTGTCAGGGGTAGCACAGTTTTTCATTCATATACCTCCTACATAGATCTACGGAAGAGATACAAAATAAATCCTCATTTTCTGTATTGTATTCGACATGAAAAAAGGCCGGTTTAGCTGGGAATGCAGCTTTAAACTTTAAAAATTCTAGCTTAAAAATAACCTCCTCTTGCTCTTTCCCCAAGTGTTCGATTGAATAATACCGGCTGATATCATCACGCAGTAAACAGAGGCATCTGTTAAACTTATTTCACAAATGACTGAACCCATTACGTTTAGTCTCAAAGAGGTGGGAGCAATACGTGAGCGAAATGCTATTGAAGCTCGCGTGGGGGAAAGGTTGGGCTTCTGTCATTTGTTTTCTGTGGGATGTAGAACTAGGAGCGATGGAACTGCTCGATTTTGTGTCTTGATCAATGGTTGAATGGGTCGTGCGATGCTCTCTGGGAAAACGGTACTCACTGATTCTTGGGAGGGGCAAAATGGGCTTCAATCACCCCTAAACCATCGTAATAAGTCATCAAGATGGGGAATCTTTAATAATAAATTTACTGGAAGCTATGAACCGGTCTGATAACAATAAAGCACTCCTATATCATAGTATTATTCCGATTATTAAAGGGCATACCATGTACTATCGCTAAACCGGCTCCCTTTATTTATCCAACTGCTTTTAAGTGAGAGAAAAAAGTATCGTTATTGTATAGAGTTTGCAGGAGGCGTGGAGAGAGAAGGATAATAACTGGGGGTGTAACAAACAGATTTCTGTCAATGGAGATGTGGTGCATTAACCCTGCTTAATAATTTTGAGCGAGGTCCACTTCAATCACTTCAACCATGCACTTCAACTAGCCACTTCTCACCAGGGTTCTCTCCGTTTAAAGGTCAGTAAAGGTGTAACTTCACCAAGAGATTTTTCATTACGGCCCATCTGGTTTCCACCTTGCGGCTAATGGTAAACCAATGGTGCCGGATTAGGGAACAGTATCTGCCGCAAGGACGAAACCTTGGTATAGCCCTAGCAGAACCGAAACGTCTTCAGTCACAGACCAGTTATGCTAGAGCTACACCAAGGTTTGTGGCAGATACGGCTCTCTAATCCAGCACCATTGGTTTACCATTATGGTGTAACTTTACCAAGACATTTTTCGTTGCGGCTTATCCAGTTTTCACCTTTCGGCTGATGATAAACCAATGGTGCCGAATTAAAAAACTGTATCTGCCGCAAGGACAAAAAGCTTGGTGTAGCTCTAGCATTAGCCGCAAGGTGAAAACCGGATGGGCGTAATGAAAAATCTCTTGGTGAAGTTACACCTTTAGCGGCATTGAACTTCAAATCTGCCAAATAAAGTGGTGTAGGCGTTCGTGCTTCTCCAATTGCGATTGACATTCTAACTCATGCCAATACTCAAATGATTTTTGTATTTTTATTTCATCTATTTTCTAATAATCCTGATTGTCAGGCATGTGTTATAAAAGGAACACGTCCGTGCAAATGACACCGAGTCAGGAGTGACAAGATATTAAACCAATATTCATGACAATGAGCAATGGCAAGCATTTCACTGGCTCGATGTAAGTAACCAGTAATGTAAGGACAATAGTACTCGTCCCGCATCTCGTGATTGAGAGCTTAAATATGAACTGTGCAGGCGAAAGACATATTATTCCTAATATTCCTGTATCAAATCCTCTTCATCACGAACTCCATCATGCAATTCTATTAGAGGAATATGATTGGGGACGAGATTAGTATACGGAGACGTCTATTAGGTAGGCACTTATACAGATGAAATGTTCACCATGTAAGGGGAGAGACAGAAACCAATTGCATATTTCTTTCTCTCTCCCCAAAGTCTCGCAAAGAGTTAAGCAACGTAATCCTTTATACGTCTACTATGTCGCAATTTGGCGACGAATAAAAGTAGACAACATCATGCAAGAACGTAGATCCTATCGAATGAATTTCGAACGGCACTATAACCATTATTTTGGCAATTATTTGAAGTTTTAACATTTCGATTATGCCAGTATGCATGTGCGTTGTCCTTAGATATATAATTGCATTTGTATAAAAACAACCAGTTTAGCTGAAGATACAGAATTTGATGTTTGATGTTCAGATAATATGAAAAGTTAAAATGTCGCCCTAAGAGATCGCCATGCTCTTTGATATATTCGAACTCTTTGTGCATTTCATGTCCGAATAAAAATGCTACACATATCTTATTGCAATTTTTGTCGGAAGCTTTATAAGATGATGGAAAGTAAAGCTCAGGGGATTACATTTTTAATGAACTTGGGGAAAGTGAAAGAGAAAATAGTAATGGGGTTCTTTCAATATATTCAACTTGTATGAAAGCCCAAGCCGGTTATGTGCATGGATCATGGTGGATATTAATATTCCTTTCTGTCATTTCCTCTTGCAGTTATTTGACGTTTGCAAAGGACTTTTATGTTCCGTGGCTTATATAATACACCCACGTTAACGTCTCGTCATTTAGATTGAATTGGAAACCTTCAATACTATATAGATTGCTATAAGGGGGTAATTCGCCAGCCAATGGGAGGTTTTCAAGCCCTCTTTCCGTATCTTACAATATTATTTATTAGTAGTTTTTAAGTTAGATTTCCCCAGCTCTTATCTAACCAGGCAAGTCATAATGTGTACTGAATATAACCCATTGCTGATATAAAGTAGAGGTAAGAGTTGCTCTCCCTTGAGGAATTCTCAGCAGTGTTGCGATGCATGAGCATGTACAGCAAATGGTCTTTGGAAAGGCTTGGTATAACATTTCCGATATGGTGTCAATAGATGTGTTGTGTTAACTACAGACAATTTTCAGGCGATGTACAAAGTCCCGACCATTAATACCCAAACTCTCCTATAGAACGGAATGATTGGTAGCAATCTCCTTGTAATATGTATGAAAAATCTAAGATTTAGCAGCAATCTCTTTGTTAAAAGACCTTTAATCTATACCTACAATATAAAGTTACTTTCAATAATCTATTATGATCCATTGGTAGGCTAACCCGCTACAGCTGCCCCTGAATCTAGCTATCGAATGCTATGTTGATATTATATATAAACTTTCAATTACTTTTGTGGGAGGAAAAATGACCAGCAGCAGTGGATGGCTATTGCTCTCCTCCCACAATGAAATACGATGTTGCCAAGTACCTGGGATTGGACTGCACCACCGTGCATGAGGGTGTGGGAGTTCTATGAATAGCAATAAGGAGAGATTGGTAGACATCAATAACCAAACCACAACCGCACCATCACCCATGTGAGCTTTTTTATGGCAACCACAAATTGTCTGTATTTTTGTTGTGATCAGGTATTAGGTATTGGGCTACGTCTACACAGGAGAACACTGTTTGTGCTAGGACTGCATGTAGATCTGTACTAAATAATATTCCTCAGATGTTTTATTTGTAGAGCATAGATCTATACTGATAGATCAGTCAATAATCCTCTGGTAAAGGGTTCCTAATATGAAAATCATGAGGTTTTTTTGTAGAAGCTGCGGTCACAGCTAACTGGGTCAGATTTCCAGAAAATGTACATGAAATTTGCCTTCACCAATCTTTTCAAATAACCTAAATTTAAGACGAAAATCAGCTTCAAAATACAGTTCAACATAATCAAATAGATGTATTGAATGAATATAATACAGAATACACTCAGATATACCTAGAATCTATCACTTTTTACTCTAATTTAGCAGAATTTGAGAGATGTATAGAAGTGTAGTTTGTGCATTTTCTGAAAATCTGACCCAAATTGTCCCATTCTTCTCAGAACTATTTTGAGCAAATATATGGTTGTAGATCCAGGGGAGGAACTAGCGGAAAGAGCCTACCCCACCAATCTATCGAATCTATCAAAACCGTCATTTTGAAAAATGGCGACGCTAAGAACAGAATTGCTCGTTTAGAAATTGTCCTCATGACCATTGGCCTACAGCTAGGATTCCTTCTGAACGATCGAATCGTCCCTAAAATCTCATTAAAATATATATCAAAATATCTTTATATACAGGTTAACTAACGAGTTGGTTGAAGGAGCGTGAATATTGCACGAGTTGCGTAGCAATGAATGCAATATTCTAAGTGACTGAAACCAACGAGTTCGTTAACTGATTTATTATATAGCTTTAATGATATGATTAGAAAATATTCTTGTGTAATAAAGTTGAATTTTGGCTCTAAACTTGGTTTAAAAAACTGTATTGGTTGCCATGACTACCACACGTAACTCACTAGTGACATATGCACTGTGCATAACTCACTCTAGATACGTTGTTCCCAGAACAATACGTATATAATAATAAATAATGGTATTTGAAATGAATGAATAATTTCAATAGCCTCTCTTCAGAGTATTTGATTTTGAGACAAATGTGGAAACGATGCCCTGATTAAAGGGGACTATACCATTCCTAGCCTTCTCCTTGCAATCAGTATCCACAAGGGAAATGAACCTTTAACATCTATATCTCTGTCCAATAGCAACGCTACGGGGAGGGATTTACATCCGTTATTCCTGGTAGGGAAGGTCGAAGGCCAGATTGTAATCCAATTCTATTTCCTTAGCTTCCTAATTCTTATTGCCATGACTTCCTGGCGTTTTAGCCAGGATAAATGGGAATCAAATACACATTTTTGATGGGGGGCTTCGCCAGGGGTTCGTTCGGTTGCCAAGCAACACCATTAGGATAAATCCCACACGATGATTGATTAACCATTCCCCAGGATTTAAAAATCAATCATTAAATAACATGCGTACAATGGCCCCATGTTTGTTACATCATGCAGCGGGAGCTGAAAAAAAGTTATGTTGGTAAAAGACAAATATCCATCAAGCGCACAAGTTTGGGGTTGCCAACTTAAATGGTTTCCCCTTAAAGATGGAGCGATTTCGTGCTTAAGG
This sequence comes from Sthenelais limicola, assembly GCA_942159475.1. Classification (NCBI taxonomy): domain Eukaryota; kingdom Metazoa; phylum Annelida; class Polychaeta; order Phyllodocida; family Sigalionidae; genus Sthenelais; species Sthenelais limicola. Next base: position 27,326,716 of record OW804094.1, on the reverse strand, counting down.
GGGCTTATCGATATAATTGAAATGTTCAGGATGGAGACAGGGTACGTAGAGGGTGATGTAAACATGCAAGAATACATATCAGTGGGTGGTCCTTCATTATTGCACTTGTCTCTGAAGCTAGTTCAATGTATATGGGTCAGATCCTCAGAAAATGTACAATATGCCTTCACTAATTCTCTCAAATAACTCACATTTAAGACAGAAATGAGCTTCAAAATGCAGTTTACCATAGCAAAACAGATACTATAAATCAACTCGACATCAAATATACTCAGATATACCCGGTGTCCATCATTTTTCAGCCTAATTTAGCAAAATTTCCTAAATGTGTATAGCTGCCAATTGTACATTTTCTGAAACTCTGACCCATATGGAACTGGATATCGACATACAAGTGGAATCCCATGATCCTTATGAGAGAGCTTTGATATATTTCCCATACTTTTGAAATTGAACTGAAATGTTGCCAATATTCGAGTATATATTTATGATAGCGCACGAAAGTTGAGAACCTGCGAGTCATGTAAATTTTAACTCAGTTCAATTAGAAAATATTTACTTGTATTTGGAGCTTGTAACCTCTAACTGCCTATGATTATACTGACGAGCTGTCATATCCATATCCAATTGAAGTCCAGGCGACCAAGATTTGACAATCAGGCAAAGTCTTTACAAATGTTCGCACTAATTAATCTGCGGCGAAAATATGCAAAATTTAATATTGATTGGTTCGTTACACATTTTAGTCAAATGATTGAACCAAACGATTAGAATTATATATTGTTATCTTGTACATGTTCGTATGATCAATATTAAAATACTGTGTTGGTATAATTATGTATTGTTATACAGTATACACACTTCTCTATGTTATTGCAATTGTTGTGAGACGATCTGTTTAATTGTAAGCAAGGTTGTAATTGGTAGGTAGTTAAAACCATTGCTGTAAAATATCTAAGATACATCATATATATATTCAATCTACTCTGCTATCATGGTATTTAGGTACATATTATTGCTATGGAATGAACACCGCTATAGTTGAAATACAGACCTCCCTACATCGCCCCAGGCGATATACAGGAGGATAGCGGATGGCAATCGATGCCCAGCTACATTTATAGATGCTCCTGCTTGAACAAGATATGAATCGTTTAGTTTCCTATCTTGCGCGCGGTCCATGACTTGGCCATAGAAGGCAGTTGTACATTGCCAAATTTGCATAATACGAGAGTTGTATAAACGAATCATAGGAGTTGCATTTCATAGTAAAACCTAAAGAAACATATAAACAAAATGGAATATTAATCTGTGCTCAAATGTAAAGTTATGATATGTGCTGTAGATGATATGTTTGTGTTTGATTGTGTATACCAATGTTACCGATGTTTTTTATGTATAGACCAAACTTTGCCTTTATCATAAGATTTAATCTTTGCCATCGTGGATTATAGTTTAATGTAGGCTTATACAAGCTACACTAATAACAAAATGCATTCTGCCTGTTTAGCCTACATATATGATATATATATATAGAAAACATGTTGACGTGTTTTATAGTTATACAAAAATGTTGTTAATATTTCTTTCATTAGCAAACTTGTACTTCGAAAATTTCCATACTTAAAACTGAACCCCACTAGTCATAAAACTCAGTGAAAAGCTTAAATGTAATTATTGTAATTAGTTTCGAGAAATGACAGTAATTGGTCCGGCCAGGCTGGCTTTGCCCATACGAAAATCATAAGGTTCCTCACATGTGTCAACCATCATGGAAGAATGCAGTCACCTATACACTTTGAGAGAAATTCTGCTAATTTTTCGGCTTAAAATATGTACCAGAAGAAAAGTGTAAGAACTCGTTTCAGCTGATATATATGTAACCTTATATGCTTCCTACAATATATATTAATTGTTGCGAGACAATTAATTAATCATGTTTGTTGTTCTACATATACCATATATATGGTTTGGTAACCAAGGAACTTTCCCGCGCCTTGCCATTCTTGTACCTCACTGCTGTACACGCTGGAAGTGATTTTTTCTTTTTCAATTTAATAAATTAATTTGATAAATAATTGGGCGGTTAACACAGACCGTCACTGTCTAGTGCCATCTCGTGTTGGTGCTTCTCTCTCTCTCTCTCTCTCTCTCAAATTATTATATGTTAGTTCTAACGAAGTCAACCGTTTCTCTTAAACTTCTGGGGTTCTTGTGCGACTCATTTTAAAAAGGTGGTAAAAAAGAAAATCTTTTAGAGCTCGTGATTGTTTTGATCAGAATGCCTGTTAAGATAATATGTTAGTTTAAGTCGGCTATTTAAAGGTGCATAGTGTTTTTTTTATTATAACAACATGTTACATCCACTGTGCGTGCGTTTTTTGTCAATATTTCTCACGCGAATAGCTACTGGCAAAAAGAAGACAAAGCCAAACGTGCACCGTGCACTGTTGGAAGAAAGGAACGCTCGCAGAAAGAACCGGAGAGAAATATAAACAATTCTTTTGCATTTTGATGTTCGTGACATAAACTTTAGATAACACACCATCATGAGGTCTTTTTCTTTCACGACAAAATACTGCACCTGATTGCAGGTATAAACATATACATGTGATCATTTCTAAGGATACACTACTACAGGTATACATGGACCTCGGTCCTAAAATTAGTTCAACAAAGACATGCAAGTAATATATAAATAGAAACAAAATTCTAATTCGGGGTCAAAAATCAATGTTTTGGTTATTTTGGACATGCTTGCTGTATTACCTGTTTGGATACCCTACCTACTCTGCTGCCCCAGCAATAAACATTTATTTTCTCTCTAGAGGAAAACGTTCACATGCAAATAATATATAAATAGAAACAAAATTAGAATTTGGGGTCAAAATTTAATGCTTGGAATAAAGATTCCATCTAAATTAGAAGATTGCCGAATGTTTGTAAGATTCCATCCAAATTAGAAGATTCCCGAATAATCTCCATTTAATTCTTTACCAAATTCTCCCATGCATACAGACCTCTGCAACACGCCTGTATGTTCATCCGAATTAGCCCCATACAAATCGCACTAGCACATCTATATAAGGGTGAAATCAACAGAAAATGTACAAGTCGCCTTCACCTATCCTCTTAAATACCCCAAATTGAAAACAAAAATAAGGTTCAAAATACAGTTCAACATAACCTAACAGATTATTTGAATCGAGGCAATACTAAATATACTCAGCTATACGTTTTGACGATACGTAATTTTGACGATTTTCCGGTCTAATTTAGCATAATTTACTAAATGTCTCGATCTGCCAACTGTACATTTTCTGAAAATCCGACCCATAAAGGCCCCTATATAGTCTAGAAGAGGACCACCACGACCAACGATGAACTATTATTCCGACAATGAGTAGCTCCCCTATACTGCTCAATAAAATTACGATTTCATGCTGGAGGCTGCAAAGCGACGCCTGTTATAAAGTCTGTATGTTCCTTCAATTAACGCCACTGCTGATGCTAATGACTGCTTTTAATTGGGACATGTAAATGCATCCTAATGACGCGAATGTCAAATAGGCGTGTTGGTAATGTAAAAGGAGGAATAAGTCAAAAACATGGGATTTAATTGATTAGGTCTGGCTGGAATATTGGAGTGATATTTACTGTTTCCTACCAAGGCAGTCACTTTGAATAAGTCGTTTTCATTTGCGTCCATTTGAATAGTAATGCACAATGAGTTATACATGGGAAATTTAGCCCTTCTTGATGGTTTGATGGTAATTTTTTACATCCACTCAGTGCGACGACCAAGGTGTTTCTGGCTAGCCACGGTCGTCGCTAGCAACAGGTAAACAGGAGATTCAGGCAGCAATACAATATATTTATAACTACATTTATCAAACATAAATATATCACATTTTACAAGGACACTTTCAAACTAAAAGGGCTCAAGCTAATTAAATTGTTCGTCATTTTTGCGTGTATTACGAGGTATGAACATTTTCTCCAATCAAAATTCACTCCAATTCTCATAACGTATCGGATGTTTTACTTTTATGACTGTGTGGTTATGTTTCAGCTAAAAGGTCCCAATGTACCATCAACCACGATTTATCGCGAAAGTAATTGCTAAATAAACAGTGATGGGCGCAGGGCCCTATGCAAATGCTCTATTGGAATATGAACAAAACTAAAATTCTTCTCCGCTGGGAATCAAGCATGTCAAGTTGTTTGTTTCACGGGGCGAATAGTCCCATGAGTTCATTAATGGAAAAGTTAATAATATTACACAGTTTTACCTGAACAAATGTTACAGCCGTCTCCTCTTGAGATATTCTCATGCCCGGCTCAATCAAAACAAGTCAAATGAAACCAAATTATGAGAAGTTGTGCACATTCTTATCAGAAAATGTTGCTGTTACCTCTCGGGAGTTGACATCCTTTAAGAACATCATTATTTACACTTGGGTACTTGATAACAGGATAACAGGTCGAAACGCCACTAGCTATCATTAGTTCTTGGATGATTTCATGAAGTAAATGAATAAAATGCACAGTGCAAAAACATATAGTGACAGAGTGGAGAAACTAGTTGCCTGAGGCAAGATGGCCATCAACTCTCCTGTCATTTGCCTTAGTGTCTGCTTGCTGTACTTTGGACAAAATGACAAGATAACTTACTTCCTATGTTCTTTGCTTGTGTTTGCCGTTCTGATAAAGCGACAGATCAAAATGAATTGATCCCCCATCTTTGTTATAGAAGGCAAGTTATCAAATGAACACCTTTTATATGTGATTTTTAATTATGGCTTTGGCACAAAAAGAAGTGGTTTCCAGTTGGCTAAATTTAAGAGTGATGCGGACGAAATTTCTAAACCAAATAATCCCTATTTAACACTGAAGTTATTAACAATGGGAAATAGATAAGTGAGTTGGGCCTCCATGGTTGCTGCCACATTTTCGTTTCACAGGTTGCGAATTCTGTTTTTAAAAATTCAAGAGTCTCTCAATGGAAACAACAAACACACATTGATACAGACGTGCATGAGGAGGTTGGGGCGGGGTAGTGGCGGTGCAGTGGTCTAACGCGCTGGCCATATAGACTAGGCCAAAAAAAATAATAGGTGTGTTTCCGATTTATCTGGCTAAAAACTAGGTAGGGGGGGTGGTAATTTTTTTCTTTGTTAATTTATTTTTGTTTGGAAACCACCTCCCAGGAACTGAAAAAAATGTCTTTTTCATAACAATAGTTGTTTTGAACATGGAAAATGTGCTTTTTGACCGTTTAGGGTTTTCCCGTTTTCCTGCTTTTATAAGTTTTTTTGTCAAAAAATCCAAAAAAACTAAGATATGATGGGGAAAAAATCAGGTTTGGTAAAATTTTTTTTAGGTAGGGTAAGGTTTTTCTAGGTAGGAATCACACCTATTTTTTTTTGGCCTTACCCGGAGGCATGAAAATGTCTTAGTTTTAAACCCTTTAGTGGCCTAGAATTGCCATTCTTTCCCCAGGTACAAGTGAAAACCAGCTGTATGAGCCGAACTAGAAACAGGCTGGTAAAATAAATATACTTCTGCGCCAAATAGACTGGGTACAGTTATATGCTATTCTAACGCATACGTGTACGTTTATGTTTACGTTTTGTAATGAAAAAGAAAACTATATGAGAACTAACGTTACTCAAGTGAGTAAAACTATAGAATGTTTAAAGATGGACATATATGCTATGGTTTCTATGACATAATCAACAGTGTTAAAGAAATGAGTAAAATATCAAACTCTGTAATGGAGACTGGTTCCTAAGTTTATAAAAATTGTAATTTTAACTTAAGTTGGGACACCCTAGAAAAACTGGATTTTGTAAGAAGAGAACGTCCTTTTTCTATATTTCTGTAACTGTTGAATGTAGGAAATAAAAATACAAGTTTATAGATAATACAACACCACTTACAATAGTCCCTTGGAAGAAGATATATCTGTGCGCCTACCACTTTACCATATGATGTATACATACTTACATGCAACTGAAAGCAAGATGATTGCTGGTCTCCGACAGTCGAACGGACACAACCGCGAGCGTCGGTCAAGACATGAAACTAACGATGGGAAAAGGGAAAGTAAGAGGGCCCCTAGGCACCAATACTCCATATGCTGAACCGCTGTCAGGCTGCCTGCAAAACAGGAAAGTCAAAGTGAAAAAATTAGCTTCATATATGAGGATAGTTATTAGGCAAGTGACAAGTAATATATCATACGCTGAAAAAGGTTGACTGCTGTTAGACATCCTCTCACATTTTCTTTATGATGATGGGGTTTTTTTCAATTTCAACCAAAGTTATAGGTCTGAATGTAGATAAAGGACCACGAAGAATAGATATGTCTGGTAATATTTGATATGGATATATAATATAATTGACTGTAAATATCATGGTAAAATACCAATATATATGTACATAATAGTTATGACGTATGTAATTAATAAATCTGACATTTGAAATAGAGATGTTTACGTCGATATTATGGTTCATGTTCGTTAATAATGAAGGGACTATTGTACTTCTATACAGTGTCGGAATATTAATGATCTATAATATCCAGGATTATGAGAAAGAGGATGCTATATTTGATGGAAAACTAATAACATGTAATACTATCCATACGTCATATAACAGCGACAGGTTTCCTTGCAAGAAACGAAAGAAAGTAAATGCGAAATCTAAGCACCAGGGATTACGTATAATATTGCGAACGTATATTTTTCTAATTTAAAGCTGTGACTGTCGAGTGATGTTGAGAATAACATACGTAATGTTTGTATTACATCTGAACTATTGGAACAAACCTAACAATACTCGCGACTTTAACTGCATGAACATTTGCACATAGTCTAAGTAAATGAGCTTCTGCAAACACAACCCTCTACAGAGAAAAAGTATAAATCAACAATTTACTACACAACTGCAAAGATATCAACGCATGGTAATCAATATAATTCTATAATGGATGAACTAGGGTTTACACTGTGCACATCGTCTTAGCGAGTTTAGTGAAGTAAAAAAGGAGCGAATGTATTTAGGTTTCCAAAAAAGGTACAACTGGCGATTTCAATACTCAATTAATAGCAAAAATTCAGATTGAGTTGGATTCAAACAGTAAAAGTATCTATGATGTCTCAGGTTTCACGGAATTCAGATTATACTTAAAGATTCCCAATTGTTTTATTTTCGGTAAATCATGTACAATTTATACAATTCAGATGCATAGGGTGCTAGTTGTACACATTTTGGTTGTCGAACCAACATAAGCTAAGATATATGGTAGCAAGGCTTTGGGTCAGGTCAAGGGAAACGCATACATCTATTTCTGAGAAGGAATCGGGAAGGTAAGATTCATTGGGTAGATTCATTGATATTTGTCCATTCATTGATTTGAAGGGAAGTGGAAAATTAACATGTGTAGGGCAACGGGAAAGGGCAATGAAGCATGACATAGAATCACAGCAGCGAGTATGGTGTCAAATTGGAAAAATGGAAATATTTGTATCCGTAGGATCGAATGGCCGTAAACTGGCCACCATGTCCTTGTGGAGGATATGTTGTGTTTGTAATGACGGATACAACAGTGAAAGTAAGGGGGCATGAGTCTATTTAGGCGGTGAAAATATGAGTAGCCCTGGTCTCTTCGTGAATTCTTTGTACGAATAATATTATGATGAAAGGATAAATTTTTAACGTAATACATATAAGTACTCATATATGTCAGAGCCTTAGGATGGCATGCTAATTACACACATGATATGGTAATTAAATTTCCCCCCTTCAACCCTCCCTCCCCCCGCCTAAATAAGAGATATGGGCTTCAGCCCGAGGAGAAAGTCGGAGTACTTTTATCCCTGGCATCTGTCATCGTATGACTCCAAAACAAGGGTAATATCCTTGTGTATGATATATGTTTTAGAGGCGGAGGTCTTGGCTCTGTGGGTGTGGGAGGTGTGATGAGGCGAGGGAGCAGGGATTTAGAGGAGCAGGGGCAGGAGGAGCAAGAGAAGCAGGAGGAGGAAGTGGTGGTTGTGGCACACTTGCCTGGTATATGACTCTGAAGACAATGATCCATTGAAGGCACGAGAGGGACATGAATCTCGTCTAACCCCCAACACTGTGTTTGTTCTTGCTTTAGTTTGTCTGAAAGAGGCCACAAAGAAGAATATGTATGAAAGAGGAGTGAGTGAGATGTCACGACAGCATATATGTTCATCTCTGTTTCTCTAAATACATATGGATCAGCAGAAAGTAATGAGTAAACTTTAAAAGAAAATGGAAAGAAAATCACGGAAAGAAAGTGTGGTTTGGAACTATGTAAGCTATATAATGAAACATATTCTCAGTCATCTTCATGTAACAGTTCCAGCACTTCAATTCTATTTGCAAACTTTATTAAAAAAAAAATCCAATTCAAGAAAGTACAATTTACGACCCTTGAAAAAAAGGATTATGTACATAAAGTACCTTACGTTGTCATAACTACTCAAAACCCGACTGAATAGTACTGTAGGAAAATTTATGCAATGGGCTCTTGCGTTTGTGATCATAATATATAGGTTGTAGAATGGACATCACCCAGCTTACAACTTTATTACCATTGATAAGAATAGATTATAGTTTTAGTTATACATGTAATATCATACATTATCAGTTGTACATTGGTGCAGAGACATGGCTTCATTATCAGTACCTCAATTCAGCATGAACAGTAGAGAGTTATTCACACAGAGACTTCTGTGGATTTTATCAAAATCGAGGGTTTTAATTCTTCCAAATAGAAATAGTTGTTTATATTTTTGGTACTCGTTATAGTAGTGGTAGATTTATAAGGACAGATGTTTTCTTTCTTATACGAATCCCGTCGTAGAAATAGTTTTTTTATTACCCTTGCTCGATCTCTGGTGAATTATTTTTTTATATTCTAAAAGAGGATTTGAACACGCCCAAGTATCTATTTCCTAAGCAGCTTAAATATAACAGATAACCTTTCCTAGGTTATCAAAGCTACTTTATAGGGGACTATGTAGGACATAATGGATTCTTGAATAAACATATACTATAGATATGGTGGGACATCCCTTTCATTCTATATTCCAAATGGAATTGTTTCTGCCTACATCACATACATTTGTCTGATTTGTTTGTATCAGCTAATTGTTAAATGCAAAATGGGGGAATCCTTGCAATTTTATAATGCAAATTTATGCAAATGACTCGTTCAATTGAACAATGCTCACTTTATGCTTCTCTTGCTATACCTACATTATGTTTCCGACTATTTTTCTTCCCTCATTTGTTCCTCAAATTATGGAAGGCTAATTAGAAGCGGTCAAACCACCTGAAGAAAGGGTCACCCCAAATATTGACTGCAAACATTGTTCCGTCCCCATCACCCGAATACAACCCTAAAGAAAGATTTACTAGGGAATTTAAGGATTAAGACATTAATTTCGAAGGATATTTATGGTAAAGCCTTAAGGTGTGGTCCATTGTTCTCATTGAAATCCAGTTTCAGATTCAATATATAATACGTCATTTTGGAGTGGCATGTAATATCCTAAGGCACAAGACACAGTAAGCCGACGGTTGTAGATAAAAGATCCTTTGCCTGTCTCCTGATTAACTATACATGTATGTATATATTCTGGTATACTGACTCACATGAAGTGTAAACGTTGTCTACCATTCATACCACAAAGATATCTGTACGTGAGAACTCAGATATCATAATGACGTCACTGCATGAGCAGATAATTGCCTTTTCCCATTACCAGGCCAACTCACCTTAGCCTTATTCTAGTACACCCATTAAACAACCCCGGTATTCATTGCAGGAGCAGGGACAATAGGGGGATTTGCATGTCTCACTGCGCATGTCTACTGCAGTGCATGCTGGGATGGATTCTGTTGAAATCTGACATACAAATATTTGGCAACATTTTTATCGGAAATTGCAAGAATGTTTTCACCAATATCAGAGCTTGTATAAGTGATCTATGAAAACCAAATGCATGATGGGAAAGATGGGGACCTGTGTCTTGGAAACATGTATAACACATAGATATTGACATTAGATATTGACAAATATTCCATGCTGAACATGGCATGTTTTCTCTATATATTTTACACTGTACCATTAGTCCCATGATTCCATGCGAATCAAGATTCAAAATGGCGGCTGTGCAAATCCCCTATTGATACTAGAATGAGGGGGATACGAGGTCTTCTTAATAATACCTTGGATTCCTATTACGCATAAAGGTCCTATCCGTTGTGTTAAATATTGACATTTAATCCATCAGTATAACAACGAAAATCATAGAGGGATTTGCCAAATCAATATCTTTGTTGCTAAGGGATATCTAACACACCTTAATTGGACTCTCCTGATGCCCTGTAGAAAACAGGCTAATATCGTAATTTAAATATGCTTTGACTTTATACGCTGGGAACGAATATAAAACATCGTCCACTTGGTCAAACGTTTTCTTATATAAATTGCAACCTAAAATAAGATAATGGCAAGCAACTATATTTCTATATAGTTAAGAAGGAAAGAAGATAGGGTTCTTTACTGGCCCCTCACCCCCAGTGCATTTCCTATATATACTAACTATAAGGAGGCACTAGCGACTCTTCCACTCCAATTGTAGCAAATTACTGGAACCTCCATTTCTCCCGCGACCTTGCCTGACCACCTTCTATCAGATTCCCATGCCCATACATTGACTGGGCATTAAGTAACTTGTTTGCCAACTCCATCACGAAATAACCAACGACCGCCGCTCTCGCAATGTTATTGACTGCTCAGCATGTTTTATAGATAAGCAGGACGTCTTGTTTGAATTTTGATATAAACACCGACTGTGTTTTGCAGGTTTGTTTTTGTTTTATAATATTGGATTTTTGCCCTTATCGGCAGGTTTTAAAGAATCCAGGGCCATTCCCGGAATTAGAATATGGGACACCACTAACATGGAGAATTACACCAGGTTGTTCATCCCCAAAAACAATTTCAAGGAGAAATAGAGCGCAGCTAATGCATGGATCGATGATCAGGGCTCAACATGCATACGTACATATATAGCTTTGTTTGATAATAAGTAGAATCGTGAACTGCCTAACATTTTTATCATACTCTCGTGCGTCACGCAAATGGCATCAATGCATGCAACATTGTGACTACATGTGCATCTTGTATACATGTGTATCAAGTATACCATGTATATACCTAAACTGGCATTAGTCTGAAGCACATATCACTGCAAATGCACCGTTTACAATAACATATTCAGACTAAACGATTTAAAACACATTTGTGTAGGTGCTTTTGCCGTGTATTGAGAAGAGAGCGGCCCTGGAATATATGTTCTAATATAATATAATATAATATCTAAACAATCATTATTTCTACAAATGATATCATGATCAGCACCACCAGTAATGTTGTTTCTCTTTCTAAACACGATTTCATATTTCCAAAGAAGATAATTCCATTATGTAAACTAACGACAACCAACCCTTGGGTTTAAGATGTTGATCAAAATGCTAAACTCTAATTAAAGCATCAGGTTATAAATAATAGAGCTACATTTAACGAATATATATGTGTTTAATTTGGATTTTGCCGAAGAGAAATATCTTCTTCTTCCATCGGCGAAGCCAGATCCATCAATTAAATCAAAATGTCATAAATCGTTGAATCGTTTTTTTTAATTTTCATTCCCGGGTACTTTCAAGAAGAAAACCAGCAACATGTCCATTTCCCATTTATATAGATCCATGAAGTAATAAAAAGGATGTAATGTATACCATCCACTGCCAAGGTGATTACTGAGAATATATATCCATCATGACTAATGTCACCTAATAATCCACACTCACCCTTTTTTGAACATCATCAAGAAATGTGCTATTAGTAGTATATGGGAATGTGCCATCTGCTCTGGCTCCTCTAGGGAAGTAGTATGTAAAGAGTTTAATAAGGAGCGGGTGATTCCTATTCAGGACCCGTCTGCCTAGTCCGTGGATGGCATCATCTATAATAGATATTATCTAAAGATGTTCATCAGTTCATGTTCCGTAGGGGATTTCCATTCCGGATCCTTTCCTGATTCCCAAGGGATCCTAGTATATGTGTAACGATTAATCACTGGCCTAGGCAAAAGTATTTAGTGCATGGCACAAGAGTTTTTTATCATCAAGATTTCCTTACGTATTTGATAACGTATCATATTTTTTGTACTGTGCCACAAATCAAATTATAACCTATAAGTAGGGTGTGTATGTTATTTTCCAATAAATTAAGCAAACCAAAATATCAATCAACATACCCAACGTTCATTTGGATTCGTGATAACATTTTAACATGATATATGATGGATATGATGTGAATAAAATGTACTCCCTTCCTGCGTCTTAATTTGATTAATACTTATTTTTCGATAATTGTTTTCCTATTGTTAGCCGATGAAGTAAAAAATGAGCTTAGGCCTATATGCCATGGCAGCGGAAAAAATGTTATTCCTATTCACATATCCGACGGTAATCCGACTTCTGCGGCTATGTATAACGATACATTTCAATAAGGCGGCAATGTACCATTTATCTATATGTCGGGAAAGGTAATAGATCGTGAAAATGCAGCACTGTGCCTATCTTGATTGATGACTCCAAAAGCCGTTTAATGTCGATGAAAGATTACTGCCACAGCTTTCCACTGATTGTATGGGTTAAGCTAGGCAAATATATACAATCGGGCATTTTACACTATCCTGTCAATTTTCTATGGTAAATACATCATTTCTAAACCTGCTTTTGACCCTAATCTTTGTACATGACATTGTAATGAATATGATTCTTTGTATATTCCAGTTGAACATAATGAACTCCGATGGTCCAGCTCATAATATCATGTAGGAGAGACCCGTGAAAAGATCAGTAACAGGGCAAGCTTGACAGATGCTTTCCCAAAGTCTTTTAGTGCCATTGAAAGATTACTTCCCCAGACATTGATTGAGTTACATGAATGATGCCAGCTACATCTGTTCTATATGCATAGGGCAGTCACTACCATTCCAAGGCCTTCAACTTTATAAAAGCCAGCTTTATTAATGATGACGAATCATTTATGATATCCCTGTAAAGCCATTCTTCTCAATTTGCTTGTCAACTGAAAAGACTACCCCATTTTACTGACACAACAAACCCACTTAGGAGAACAGTTAGTGCATCGATCAAGCTGCCTTTTGAGGAACAGCTGCTGGACCTTGGGCCCAACATTACGGGTCTCTATCAAAGCTGTATTCTCAGCTATTACGACAAAACAAATCTTACTAAATTTACTCATAATATGACTTATACGACTGGATTTATCAATATTCTGCAACGGTTTATGTTTATATAAGAATTTGTTGTGAATCAGCCGAAAGAAAACAGCCGTCGGTGAGCGATAATAAGTGAAGTCACCATAGGTCTGAGAAGTTGGTGCTTTTGTACCGGTGTAACAGTTCTAAATTACCCCCCGATCTAATGTAACCCCCCGGTAATTTAGACCTCAGGTTTAAATGACCCCCTCTAGGTTCAAATTACCCCCCTTTGTTTCTTTGATAATCTTGGATTTTGTAAATTCTATTGATTCCATTACTTGCCTCAAATTAGGATTATGCTACAACCCCACATTTAAAATTGAATTGGACTATTGTAGATTGGAATTTACAATTTTTGCTCTATGTAATGCCTATAAGTAGAATTGTCACTATTATAATATTATGTCAATAATTTAATATCTAATAAAATGCTACAGGATGTGATGAGACCAGCACTCTGTGTAATTCATATCCTGAATTAAATACTTCTCTCAGATTACAATAATTCATTACTAAAATCTATTCAGTTCTGACTATTAGGTATGTACTATTACTTTTATTGTCATAATTTAAAGAATTAATGTTTTGATCAGTACTTGGTTATTTTCAAATATTTGGGGTATATTAGACCTAGGTTTAGTTTCCCCCTTTGGGGTACTTTGAACCTGGTGGGGGTACATTTGACCTAGGTCTATTTTACCCCCGGGGGTACATTTAAACTGGAGGGGGTATATCCAACCTAGGTCTAAAGTACCCCCGGGGGTACATTGGACCTAGGTCAAATGTACCCCCGGTACATTAGACCTAGGTTAGTTATACCGGGGGGTACACCTGATGGGGGGTATATTAGAACTGCTACACCGGTACCGAAATTCACATTTTCTCACCCTTAATCAACCCCACTATATAATATGGTAAGATCTTGTATGGAATTGAAGTGGACGTTTAATTATTAATAACGAATTCGTGTGTAGTGAATGGTCAAACTTGAGTTAGCAGCAAATATGTATTATAATTATGTAGGAAACGTTTTTTGGGGGGTACGAATTTTTATTCAGGAGAATAAGCGGCATATGCCAAAGTTTTTAAACGGCTAGGGTAATCCCGGTCTTCCTCCGAAACCTGAACTTTCGCATTTCTCTTAGTATAACAGGGTTGTAGCTGTATTAATTAGCTAATTAATTAGTAACAATTGAAATATTTCTTCGGAGAGAACAGTATGATAGGTAATAATGAGATGAGATGGGTTTAAAAAAACGTGCTAACTTTAGGTTTTCAGATCCTTAAGATATTAGCCTAGATGAGCAAGCAATAATTTATTTATTTTCTGCTTTCCCCTATTAACGCTTATTCATCCTTCCCCACTAAGCTTATCTCCCATTTCTTGTACATTTGTAACCATAAACTCATAAACACAGTTCGTAAAATAGCATTAATCATCCTAAAATTAAATATGACTGTAAGGCTAACAGTAGTGCTAATAGGTGTTATAATGGAATAAAACTATACTAAGAAAGTGTTAACGGTTTAACTCCGAAGGTGCTAGAAAAAGACTATACCTACACGGGAGGTCTTGCCTGTTAGTTGGATTTGATACATTCTAAATTGAAAAAAGTCATGTTATATTGCCTTACACCTCATGTTTGTGAGGTTTAATGAACGTTAGCTTAAAGGCAACATGAAAATGGCTGAACAAGAACATACCCACAGACACAAAGCCATGTATTATGCATGACCACATCCCCATCCTGGCGTATAAAAAGATTAGAGCTGAATGTTTTATACAATCCCAGCCTGCTTCAATTCAAGGCGATGGATTCATATAAAGCTCTTAAAATACCACCACTAATTAGTAAAGCTCTATGCACCCTCTGTTTTCAAAGCTCATAAGCCTTGTTAATACTTCGCATTATAGCTCTTTTACTATCTCCCTGATTTATGGAGTTATCTTTAATGGACATTTTGCAATAATCATGCGGCTTGCTCGCAAGCCAGTCTAGTTCAAAGACCTGTGGTCGACTCGAAACATTGTCTTCTAGTTAGCAAACGATGGTCTCTGATGTCCTGAAAACTTCCATATCGTTGATATTTTATAACAACATTAAGGAAATACACTACAGATCCGGATTTGTTAAATTTGAATATTGAATGAAAGGGGACGAATGCGCTCCATTGAAATTGAATTTAATGAAATAATCTAATAACAATTCAAGATGCAAGATGTTTTGTGATATATATCTATAATGGATGTAAGGTAGAACAGAGTTCTTAAACAGATTGCCCACGTTACCATTATAACAAGCATCATGGCAAGTTGGCGCAGCTGATGTTTCGCTTCTATACATGCACCTCTTCTTTTACCTCATTTACCATCTCTATTGTACAGAGATAAAGTGATAACAATATGGATGGAAGATTAATTAGTGTTTGAACATTTTGAAAAAGGGCTTATGAATGTCCTATTCCAGCCCTTGTGGTTATTTTTACAATTAGCATCATTATCTGGAGAACAAGACATAGGGTCTTAGAATACATTTGATTTAAAAACTAACATATATCGCCAACTCTCACTTGCAGTTAGGTTTTTCAGTTGGCGTATGATTAGACTCTATGATAGATGTAAATATTGAAAACGAGGAGTTTGAATATAAATTTCATAGATTTTAAATAACCATCGGTTTCGTAACTTAGTAAACCAATTAAGATCGGTGTACATATCGCGTTATTTATATCCCTTTAACAACAAATTGTATTAATATATAAGTAAGCCAGTGTCAAAACACTGTTGCAATAAAAATAGGGAGGGTAAAAAGTAATACGATCAGAAGCCATCCATTAGCAAACAGGTAAGTAGCCCCCAATTCTGCATGTTTGGTGGCACTGCTTTAGAATCGCTAAGCACCAGATTGCTTTAAATAGTTTAAATTTAATTGAATATAAATTAAACATACCTGCATTTACCTGTAGGGATTCAAAACTAATATACTCTAGAGAACATTGATTAAGACTTTAAGCTATATGGGAGGTGGAAGGTCTCGCTAAGAAATTAATCCTCGTCGGTAGCTATAGTTAAGAGCTTACAATGGCTTAAGGCTCATTCACATTACAACGGCCGATTGGTGTACGGCCGCCGCACGGCAAAAAACACAATGTTAAAGTATTACAGCCGGCAAGTATTGGCCGGCTGATCGTGGTAATGGGAATGAACCTTTAGATTAATCTTCACTCGTTGCTATAGGTCCATAAACATCTCAATACTAGCAGAATTACTTCTCCACGATTGGAGTTTTCTATAAATAACATAGTATTGTCTATAAAATCAGGATACAAATAATAGATGGCATCAATTTCATAAATGCTATTATTACATGCTCAATCCTCTTGTGTGTTATCAGATTTTAAACTCAATTTAAATACACCTGAGACCATATTCATATGGCAATCTAGCCGACATAAAATTTCACCTCAATTGATTTTGGTCGAAGTCATGCCAATATAATTTGAAATGATGGAAAGAAAGTAATTACTTGGTGTGCTGCAGATAAGACACCCCATTCCCAAGAGCACGAAGAATTATTTCATTAATTAGCCAATTGATCCGAATTATTAAATTGAACAAATCAGGATTAAAAACTAATATACTCTAGGGAAACATTGATTGATAAACACATTTGAGAAGTGAGGGTGCTTCTACCTATACAAGATTTAGTTATTGTTCAGATGCTGAGTTTTAAAATTGTAACGAACTACGATTAATGATAAGATTGTAAGGAATGAGACCATACATCTAGTGAAAAAGAAATGTTATATATTATTGATGCACGGATCAAATATGCGTTGGATAACATTGTGAAAATTCGGTTAGAAATGGTATAAGGTATGAATTTGAATAATGATCAGATCTAACAGGGTTGATAGGCAGGATAATCCAGATGTTACAAACGGAAATGGGAATAGATCTTTTGGTAAATTATCAGGACTTCAGCGCGTGCCTAGTTATAATAGATATTGTTTTTCATGTTCAACTGTCACGTCCAATGCTGCTATTTTCAGCTTAAAACCTACCCAATCTATTAAGAAAATGTGATATGCTTCCCTTTATATTCAAGTTTTCCTGCACGATTTTGTAATATTGATACCATGATGTAACGCACATGGCTATAAATTGCTTGTGTTCTGACCCTTATCTCCTGTATTCCAACCAGTCATCTAGATGATTAATATATGCTTAGGGAATGAATCCCTAAACAGTGACGCAGCATAGAAGTGCACCTCAGGAGATATAAAAGAAGGTATGTAACACCTGAGCCAGAGATACACGGAGCTATACATAAATCTGAATATGATACACTGTGCTTGTTCAGCGGTGAATATTAGGAATTTCTTCACGTGGACTAAGGAGAATATATAGGGGACGTCCATTGTGCTGTACCTTAAATTCTTGATGCCCTGCCATTCATATATATTATGTATAGTATATTATATTTCCTTTTCTTATACGGATACAAGGAAATAAGGCCACACTATCTGTGATACAGGTCTGCCTAGTGTGCTTTAAATAATCAGATGAATTTGATACATCACAAAGTGCATGCTAAATGATTGCTCTACAAATGTCCCTTGTGTGTATTTAGCAATAGTGAATAGTATTATTATTTTGGCATGGTAGCAGTTTGGTGTGAGATGGTGGGCTGCAGCTTGCCACGTACCATATAGTATTATTATTTTGTTGTCATTTTATTTACATGACGATGACCATTCCCTGATGAAGGATCGACGAAGATCCGAACTGTCGGAATCATCCTCATTGTTCATATTCAACATCGAATCAAACTTCAAAAATGACAAAAAAAAACATGCTGGGATATTAGTTTTGGTGTTTAAGATAAGAAAAAAAGAAAATTGAAATATTTGAATTATTATATACATTATTATCATCATCATTATTATAGAAAATAATTTAGGGTGAGGGACTAGTATAGTTTAAACACTACGCTGGGAACTCTGCTGATAATCATACGTGTTCTCCTTGATATGCCAAGTACCAAGTTAATTACATGGTTTCCCCTTGATGTTGGCCCCCGTGCCCTAGTCCAATCATGGGTTGCATGAAATCTCAATGATTGAGGAAGGAATGACTAGATTTGCCTTTTGAAGTAACAGGCATCTCCCACATCTCCAACTGCGAAGACCTATGAGCGTTTCCCCTCTTTCCTCTTCCCTGTGTATTGCATAAATTGCTACTTCAAGGTTATCAGGGCAAGGTACAATGTGAGAAACTTATCGCTCAAAATACCTCATGATGTATTATTCCTTCTCTTATCAAGGTATGTATCTTTATTCAGTAAGTCAACATTTTGTTTATAAGTTGTTATATTCAAAACTCATTCATGTGGAAATGGTAATAAATAGAGACAAAAAAGACCTATAATTGGACGTGCAAATCAGTAGTGAAGGAAACAATTTTAATCGCAGACAGGGCAAACTCACCTTAACAACAAATTAAAACTGATTTCGAAGCAAAATGAACCAGTGGAAAGCAAAAAAACCTGCAGTTTTGATCTGTGCTCCTCGTCCTAACATTTTGTATTGTATTGTCGTTGATTTAAGAGTCCGGCCCAGAAGTGGGTATCCAACACTAGTAGGACTGGTCTCTAGTCCTACACTTCGGCCCTGACTGCGAATAACAGTTAAGAATGTAATTTCAATCATGTAGGCCTGTGTTATTAGAGTGTTTCGGATTACAGTGTATTACATATCATTTCCTAGAAGGTGTCATTGGGACTTACATGGGGATTTAGTCAAATTATGTAACAAAGCGATATTTTAAACGTGGTACTTCAAAACATTTCCAAGAAGGAATCCGAACGGGGGGGATGATTATATAATAATAAATTTACAATATCTGATGAGCTTATGACAAACATAACAAATACGACAAACCCTAGATGTGCATAGATATATGTGATGTGTTCCAGGAAAATGAGTCATAAGTCACAAAATTGATATTTTTCAAAGTGATTTTTCCGCAAGATCTGTTTATTGAAATGTTCTGATATTTTTAGGCTTTAGCACTCATAGTCATATCAATTTATGTAACAAATTTCAGGACATTGTGTTAAATATATCTCTGCGTTTTAAAAGCCTTTGTATGGAGTATATTTAGTTACTTTACTGGTAATTACCCATCAAGAAACATTGCAAACTTTTTTTTTTTTTCAAAATAAAATTATCAAATTTGAAATATACATAGATTTCACTGACGTCACGGCCCTGGCCATGTTTGGGGTCCAGTTAGACGCCTATGTATGCTGCGATACTTGAAAATGCCGTTTTCTGGCTGTTTTAACTTCACCAGTTTTCATCTGCCTCAATAATATCTTCATGATAGGTTAGATAACCTGTCTTTAGTGTAGTATTAGCCAAGTATCCTGTCTTGTGAGGTTTATCAACTTTGTTTTGATACCCTCGCCATAGACGGCAAGCGTAGCGAGGACCCTGAAAATGGCGGTCACTGTGAAACCGCAGCCTACTGGGTGACGTCATGTGAAATCTATGTATAGAAATACTTATAAGATGTCCTACTGTTTACAATTATTGGAATCGGCTTGATCTCCTCTTTTCAAATATGGTGATATCTCAAAATCCATTTTTTGCGACTTATGACACATTTTCCTAAAACGGATCACATATTATGCTCTCTGAATAAGTCTTCCTGTCCCATGTGTTTGTATTCTAATTGCTGTCACTACTGTCAATATGATGAAATGATTTATGAGATAATGTTAGTAAGTGGTTATTAGTATTGGTGAAATTACATAATGCGTCTTGGGGTCGGAAGTGTGGGGACCTTCCAGCGTGTGTTCTAGGTGGATTACATTTGCTCTGTGAGTTGTCTTGGAAAAATAGTCCTTTAAAAACGGAGAATGATAATGAATGACGTACCATTCTGTCAATCATCCAATTCAGCAAGTTTGTGTTATAAGTTTGTGGCGTTGTGTTAGGTGTTAGTGTGGAGGAGTGTGGAGGCTTATCTGGAGGATATCTTGATGCCCATCTTTGATATCTAATTCATGCAATCACTCCTAACCTTGCACCCATGTACCAGGATTGTTTGATTGACAACTTGCTACCTTCCCTGCAGTAAATCCATGAAGCTTTCCCACCACCTGGATGGCCAGCACCCCTCCCACCACCACCATTCTCAGCCTCTCATTGGTTGTATGTATGTATATTGTTTATTTCCAGGAAACAGTACATAAGATAAATTACACTGGAAATGGGTTTGTCCTCTTCTATGGCAGCCATAGCTCTTCCAGAGGGTCCCTTAGACTAGACCTTTAATTTTACAGTTTATGAGATAGCGACGCACTAAATGACTAGTTACCTATTCTACTGCAATGGGATGCACTAGCTATACTATATCAAGGTGGGGCCCATTGTATGGGGTTTCCTTGTGTATGTGTTTTTTGTGGACATCGTCCATGTTTATTTTGGGTTAATTTTTGTTGATACTAAAGATGGGAGGGATTTGGTCTTCTGCTGTATAGGTAGTCTATCCCATTTTTACATCCAGCTAGGTCCTGGCATTCTTGCGAACACTGCGTTGACCGCTGTTTATATATATATCCTTGCGTCGTTTTGAGGACTAGAGGGTTTAGATGTATGCTGGGTAACATTCTGGCGAACACTGGCCCTACATCACATCTGCTCCCTTTACATTTGTATATACATTGTGACTAGTTTTTAATAATACTTTGGCCTGCCCAAAAGAGATCGATATTGGGGTCTCTCCACTATCCCGTATGGGAGAAGAAGTTTTCTTCAAGGTATGTTTTGAATTCAACCAATGTTGGGCAGTTTCTCCCAGCTGGTGAAATTTTATTGAAAAGGGTTGGGGCTTGTACAATAAAAGATTTTCTGATCCTCTCTGTTTTTGTTATTGGTATTTTTAGGACCTTACTCTTTGCCAGACTTCGCAGATTGATTTTTCTGTTGTCAAGGTATCTTTTGTCACAACTCATCTCATATGCTAAGTGGAGAAGGTGTGAGTCTCTTCTTTCATTTAGAAATTCCATCTTTATCTCTGAGTGGATTTCCTTGACGCTATCGGTCTTTTTCTTGTTGTATGCTAACATAAGAAATGAGTTTTGTATGGATTGAATGTCTATGTGTTTTTTCTGTGCCGGGGCATAGAACATATCACAAAAGTCAAACACGGTCTTATAGATTAGGATTGTGTTTTTACTGGAGAGGGCTTGGTTGATTTTGGCAGTGGCTCTGAGTCTCTGTATTCCTTGTTTGATTTTTGAGGTAAGGTGGGGGTTGAATGTTAGGCCGCTATCAATTTCTAGGCCAAGGTATTTGCATTGTGTGACATGCTCTAATTCGGCGTTGTTAAGGCTTAACACGTTTGTGTTTGTGTTTGATTTTGTTGTACGTTAGCCACCCTGCTATGTTTATGGCCAGCACCCTTTCCCACCACCTAGATGGCCAGCACCCCTCCCACCACCACCTCTTGCTGAGGTTCCTGCATGCTTCCACCTGTCAATCAAATCTCATCCTGCCCCCTTCTCACCCTGTCTCAGGCCTGTCAACCTCTCTCCTATTGGTCAAACGGAGCCACTATTGGTGAGGAGGTGAAGGACTATGACAGAATATATATATTAAGTTAAACTTATTATAAAGTTAAATAAAAAAGAGTTGATTAATTTGCGCACAAATATTTGTTTTGTTTTAAATTGAAACGGAGAATTTGTTTCCTATGGAAACGCAGAATATATACATTAAGTTAAACTGATTATAAAGTTAAACAGAAAAACAGTTGATTAAATCATTGATTAACTTAATAAACTTATAACTTGTTAATTCAGATTTTAGCCAATTAATCAATCTATCAATTTTTAAATCAATCTATTTTCATCCTTATTTGTGTTTGTTAAGACAAAATTTGTTTGTTTGGCTTTTATATATGGGTCAGATTTTCAGAAAATGTGCAATTCAACTTTGTCAATCTTCTCAAATAACCCAAATTTCAGACGAAAATAAAATTCAAAATACAGTTCGACTTAGGCAAACAGATTTCTAGAATCAATGCAATGCCAAATATACTCGAATTTACCTAGTATTGACCAAATGGCAGCCTAATTTAGCAGAAATTACTAAATGTGTAGAGGTGCCAATTGTACTGAACATTTTCGGAAAATCGTACCCATATGTGCCCACTATATGACCCGTGAGGAGAGTCAATCTCTTTGCGTAATATGAGATACGAATCCTTTCTAACCCGAGATTAGGTTCAACTTAGCCACCCCATGTATTCATGTAACTGATTCAAATCCATGTTACTTGTCACATTACAATACAGATTACAGTAACTATAGCGCCAATTAAAACTTTGTCCATAGATTGCACCGCTATAGATAACTATTGATCTTAAGTACTACATTACAATAAGAACCAAGGTTGTGCGATTCTGGCACAGTCTTCTACCACCAAATTTGGTATAATAAAACAAGTTTTTAAAGTCAATACCACAAAGTCAAGGGGTAATATGATAGAACCTCACGAGTAGGTATTATTAGCAATAGGATTGCATGGGTCAGAGTCAAATCTTTTCCATGGCAGCACGAGCCCGATAGGGCGAGTGCTGTTATGTGAAAAGATTTGACGAGGACCCATGCAATCCTATTGCTAATAATACCTACGAGGTGGAGTTCTATTTTTACTCCATGATGATAAAGGAAAACATGTCAAAATATATTATTGACAAAGAAAATCAACAGTTGACGGATCGGAAATATGCCTGTCCTAACTTTAATAGTCAGCTTGGAGACAGGCGGGGAGACAGGTAGACCTGGTGTAACTTTTGGTCTATTTTTGATCGATTTTCTATGTAAACAATTGTCATTACAGAACAATGGGACTTACAATTATTGTAGACTAAACTATCCCCTTGCAGAATCTAGTTTCATTTAATAAATGATGTACCTAGGAGCTAGAGAAGCAGTGGAAATGACAGCCAAGGTTTCCATGAAACAAAACTTCATTTCACAGGAAGTAGAACAAATGGCTGTTCCTAAAAGCTCCCCCCTCCCTCCGGTGTATCAGTGAGATGCTATGTAACAGCATGGCAAAAGGAGGGAGGGAGTTTGCATGGTAGCAAACCGGAAACATGCTGCTGGGTTGCATGTAATCCTACACACATGATTACACAGTAGGATTACACTCCCGCCCATACAAACTGTGGTTAATCCTCCCTTCATCATGGAGTAAAGGCAGAAGTTTAACTTTGATATTCCATCCAAATTATATTTTACTAAAATAAATATAACAGTTGAAGTAACATGAGGATGCGCTATGTCAAATATAATTTAATAATAAATAAATTATATAATATATTTCAAGCGCAAACTATACTCTTTTCAAATGGTGATCGGACACATTTCATGCCTAAAAGCACATATATAATGTAATATATAAACCTGCATTTGGTTATGAAAATGAAGGCTTTTGTCTGGTTATTTAAAGAAAATATATTTTAGTGGCAGAGCTATGTGCGTTGGAATTGACTCTTTAGTGTTTTGAGTGACCTTTTTCTACGCGCAGCTGACACGAGTGATTGAGGTGGTTTAGTCCCCGTTTGTTGGGATGGGGGTGTTGTAGGCACACAGACCAAGCCAAATTATAAGCGTACAGGCCAGAGCCTACAAGTTGGACGTCCGGTTCCGGCCGACCGCTCACAGCTTATGGCTTTCCATTGGTTCATTTTGCTTTGAAATCATTTATAATTTGTTGTTGTAACTTCACCAAGACATTTTTCGTTGCAGCCTATCCGGTTTTCACCTTACGGCTAATGATAAACCAATGATGCCGGATTAGAGAACCGTATCTGCCGCAAGGACAAAAAGCTTGGTGTAGCCCTTGCATAAGGTTGGGTCTACGCGTCCATGGCACAACACCTCGGTGTCGTGCCATGGACGCGTAGACCTGACGTAAGCAACACAACCTCATGCTCTAACAGCTCAAGGGAAATGGATGTGGGTGTTGATGAGCATTTGCGGTTCAGTTTGAAATGCATTCGCCATATTTGGAGCTTATTAATGGGGAGCTAAAAGTCAATTTCGTGATTATGAATGTTGATGGGGTGTCCTAAATGTCTCTGGTACGGCAGCCTTCTTTGAAAAGGTTTCGCATGAACCCAAATTTGTTTGAGGGACTAACAATCTCTGGCATAAAGCCATTAAATGGGTTAGCATAATGTTAAACCAACGAGCTGAGTTCACTTTCTCTTAAGATATCCCAACCTGTCCCAGGTCTGAACTGCTTTTCAGGTTAGTTAACAGACAGTTTGACAGATAGTAATTGGATTTGTTGACGAGTTGGGTATTTGATTCCAGTCCATATGCCAGGTGAAAATATCTATATATATCAACGATTCGGTTACAGTTTCTGCGGTGTTAGTATGGTTGGTATTAACAACCATATTAACAAAGTGTAATAGGACTATAGCTATCTCCTATCCTACCCTCTGTTATTGTGGATCGTATAAAGCTCTCATCTATATATAGTTAAATTGGTCTTGGTTAACTAGGATAGGTACCTTTTCGATTTAGTCAGGGAAGGCTCTTTATCGATACAAAGTTTCTATATTAACTTGACAACCTTTTCACGTGCCAGTTCTATAACGTTTTATTATGTACTATCATTTAAAATGATTGCAGTAACTTTGTATATGTATTATAAAATGCTTTATGAACGGCTGCAACTGGTAGGCGAACTTATACCTGTAATAACCATAGCACATATATCATAAGGTGTTCGTAAAAGTTCATAATCCAGAACTTTGTATTGCATTTTATTATACACGCATTGCTCTGAAAACTAGGTATCTAGAGTGATTTACGCATAGGGCGTATTTCACTAGTAATTTACGTGGGGTTGTCATGGCAACCAATCTGGTAATTTTGCTAAGATCACCAGTAAAATTCAAATTTATGACTCAAATGTTTTCTATTTTTATGATTGAAAACATGTATAATAAACCTGTTAATTAACTCGTTGGTTTCAGTAACTTAGAATATTACACTCGTTGCTACGCAACTCGTGCAATATTCACTCTCCTTCAACCAACTCATTAGTTAACCTGTATATACCACGAATGTGCTCTAGCAATCGTGTGCATACGGGATGGAGGAAGGTCCGATGAGGAAGTAATATTTTAACTCCCAAGAGGCCCGCCACAAGAAAAAAACAAATGTCATTGGATAATCTATAAGGGGACGTAGATGGGCGTGGACATTTTAAAATAGATTTTAGAGGGTACTTCGGCACAGGCTAAAGGACCTAATCGAAAAGGCTGGGAGAGTATCTTGGGACTTTTAAGGATTCTCTAAAGGCTTTCTCTGCGATAAATAACCACATCGGCGTGACATGGCTTTACCTCTTGGCAGGGGGAATGGGCTGAACACGCACGGCATGGAAATGGCAAGATTTGTGGACTCATTACGTTAACAGTGGATTAACATTGGCTTTTAATGAATGGACGTGTTCCAAACAAATGAAACTCCTTTTAATGGAATGAAATATTTTAATCGCGTAACACTGGCAGCGCCTCTGATTTAAAGTGACGTTTCTAAGGTAAAAAGGTTGAGGGATGAAAGAAGATGTGCTTGGTTTTATATCAGCTTCTTGTGAGTATAGCTTTGTTTATGAAAGTCATCGCTCAAGGGGAATTAAGCAAAGGGCCAACATTAGGCATGAACAACGCAATCGTAGGAATTATCTGCGATTGATTATCTGGCTCCAGGAAGAGGTGGAACTAAGGAATTGATCAATGAGAAGTGCCCAAAGGATTTGAATTAATATTCACATTAACTGAAATATTTTATGCATGTGATAAGGGTCTCCTAATGCGCTGAAACGTCATGGTTTTTTCTTATATTGTTTCACAATTCTTCTTTTTTCTCATTTAAAGCATTAAATACTCAAACCTATTTCGCAGTTTAGCTTCATTTCCTAAATGTGAGAAAATGTCTCCTGCATGCCTATATCATGTGAAGAAGACCTTAGCCGTCCAGCTTAAGGCTAAAAAGGGGAATGATTTCCATTTCCATTTTACCAAATTGCACAAAATGATTTAAGAGAGTACCGTGCGAATACCTCCATTCCATCTCACATGTTCAAGTGAGGCCACCAAAGCGTATAGAAAACACTTTGCAAATCCATAATAGAGGCAGAAAATAAATAGATAAGTCTCATATTTCGATGGCCCTGTTTATGTTTCGCATGTTTACTTAGTAAATTACAGGCTGAATTAGATCATATAGTTCATTCTTTATTGTATAATTCTAATTAAAACTTTATCATTTTGTCAGCCTCGACTGAGAATATTCTTTTTACACAAAATGTTGCTTGCTGAGTAATAATCTTTAAATATAAAATGCAAATCCCTAATAGAGGAAGAAGATAATCACAGAAGAGCTTTATTTCAGAGAACGTTTTGTTGGTCAAGTAGGGCCACATGCTGGGCTCAAATAATCCAACTCTTAATTAATCAAACGTATATGGTACATATATCGTGGCCGTTTTTTCCATGTATTAAGGCGCTGTAGTACACAATACACAAACACCTTGGTCACAAAGCAAAGAAGGAATATTCTCGCTGCAATACTCCCAAGGGAGCCTGGTCTTGAAAAAGGTGCTAATATAATCAGCACATTATTACCCGGTGCAACGACAGTGGACTTTAAATGCAGATGATTTCAGCGTGGAAATAAGCGGAGGCGAGATGAATTATCTATCCACCATCATCGGAAGAAATTCTAGACATATCTTAGGAGAAGAGATGGGAGGAGGATGGAAGGGTAGCGGTGGACCATTCATACGGCTTTGATATCTTTTATATACTATTTAATAATATAATATACATAAACAACTATACATAGAAAATATATATCAAGTGTAACCTTTTTATGGTAGGAGAGACTGGGCGTTTCCCTTTTTTCTCTTCCCTGTCATCCCCATAAGACTCTTTAGAGTTTGCTTAGATGCTGACAGGGAGGAAACCTTAATGGTTCCAGACAAAACTCAGATATACGGTTCCAATGACTATGTATTGGGAACTGTACCATGGACCTGTTATTTGTCGAGGAACAGACATCGGAATTCATGAATTCATGAAGAAATGTATCCTCTTCCTAAGATTGTGCTTCGGGTAGACCTTTATAAAAAAAACATTCATTTGATATGACCACAATAAGGCGCCGAGTCTTATGAATAGAAAGTATTCCAAGATGAGAAAGCTGGCAAACCAATATTGGGGAACCTGACTAAACAAAGAAACCTGGCTAATATTCGCATCATTGTTTCTTTAAGACAAGCGTGCTCCTCTTCAGGAGAATGTTTATAGCTTTGTTAAAAGCCTTTCAGTCTCGAAGTATAATGGGTTTCGCATGTTTAGACTCAAGAGCAGCTTGTTTGCGGATTTCTTTGTTATGCCTTGGTGATAAATTCTACTGGTATTGTTCTTCCGAAATAAGCTCTGTATTGTTGTTGAGAATATGGACCTTCCTTCGGTGAATATGTTAAAGGTTTCCTATATGCATGGTCGAGGACATTAGGATACACGTACATTAATCGACGCTGGAAAGATGAAACTGGACAACATATATTTGGCCAACTTTGCAGCGGCGTAATGGCCGCCTTTATTAAATAGGGAAAAAAAAGAATTAGTGAACAGGTATTCCAATGGCGGTGGTTCTGGCTAAGATGAATAAGCCTGATATTTGTAGAAATATAATGGCAGAACCAGATATACAACAAAATATACCTTAGTATCGTTGGTATAATATTGTTATAAAGATTGAATATGGTGTAAATACAAGTTAACTAACGAGTTGGTTGAAGGAGAGTGAATACTGCACGAGTTGTTTAGCAACGAGTGCAATATTCTAAGCGACTGAAACCAACGAGTTATTTAACAGATTTATTATACATGCTTTCAATCATGAAAATAGAAAAACATCGAGTCATAAATTTGAATTTTACCAGTAATCTTAGTAAAATAAACAGATTGGTTGTCATGACAACCCCACGTAAATCACCAGTTAGATACACACTATGTGTAAATCACTCTAGATATGTTGTTTTCAGAGCAATGCATGTATATAATAAATTGTAATATGCGTTGTTCGCACGAACTAATTAAATCTGAATGAATAGACACAAGCGGCGGAGCTTGAGTGAAAACCACATGGCGCGACCTTTATTTTTTTAAAAAAGACAAACAAAACCCTGGATAGCCTGGTAGACAGTTCATATATACACGGCGTTGGAATCGTGAAGGCAGTCATGTGATCTTAGTAGCCAATGAGAAGGAAGCAGCAGGTAGAGCTAGCTGTTTCCGACATAATCATTATCCTTCATATAACTATTTGTCATTGAACAAAAGCAGCCGGGAACTTGATTTATCTCGGCGCAATGACTGACAATGTAACTTGAACCACTTGAACCACATTTTAGAGTGACTTGACCGATGAGTAAACGACTGCAGTATGATGGTTGATTTAAGTTTTCTTTTGCATTTGGAGCTTTCTTGTGTTAGACAAAGACGTTATATAGATACAGATGAAAGATCTCATCAGTAACCTGGGTTAGATTTGGGATATCAAACGGACCCATTAAGACAATTGGAAAGCCATAATGGCTAATATATCCTCTACATTTACAGGATGGGGAGGGCTTAAATGACAACTGTTCCTCTTCCAAATTACTTTCGTATATTTCAATATTCTTCTATTCTAGCTGCATATAATGAATAAGGAATAGAACTCGGTCCCTCTAGCTCTATGTACAGCCAATATCTAAATGAGCGAAAGAGACGCTTAGAATACAACTTTATTGTTTTTGTGAGTTTGAAGAGCGTTATAACAGTTTCTAACTACTCATTATGACAATAAAATGGCTGTTTGATACTGGATGTACCTACTCAACTTTAAAATAATAGACAAAAGTCGATAAATCCGTATACCCGCAATGTTTCCATTGGTCAAACAAGAAACACCTTGCCAGCGGCGATTGCCTATCTAATCGATGTCTGGCTATCCCTTGGATAGTATGCAGTGAAGTGGCAAAGAATACCTAGTCCATACGCATTAAACCGTTTGTATACCCTTTACACAGTATATGCCCATACATATATATATATATATATATATATATATATATATATATAATGAATGTTTTGCCCCTCCTTCCACCAGTCTGTTCATTTACATACGTGGTCCCTCCTAGCTTTATAGGTCACTGAGCATGCGTAATTTCACACAACGGGTATTCAGCCATTGTCTTGTATACTTTACTAATAAAAAAAAGCTACCAGTTCTCTGTGTATTCAGTATATCTTCTCTCATTAATCTACATTAAGGACAAGTCATAGAATGACGATGTTTTAGATATTCTCCACGAGTGTATATGAAGTTGCATCCTGCATGGCGATTACTTTGTCGCTGATGGCTGTTTTCAGGCCAGTGCCATCTGACACATTATACCGTTCCAAGTCCAACATGTTACACAATTTTGCTGGTAAGCTATTGAGGCCATTTCTCTTGTGAAAGGGAATATTGCCCTTAGAGACGAAATTGCTATTTTGCAATTCTTTTGATACATTTTGTTTACCTGATGCACATGCAATAGGCCCGGCATACATGGTGGTTGGAAATTGCTTCCCTTTCTCGTCATCAATATCAATAATTCAGTAATTCAATTTTACATTTTGGTGTTCATGTCTGTGTGTTAGTAGTGATAGTGAAAGAACCTTAAAAGAGAAGGGGTCATCCAGATTGTGCAAAACACGTGGTAATCTGTTTTCTGAGCTTCTTCCAACTACATTTACAAAATGAAATCAGATTCGGAAATGGGAGAGTTAAGTCTATGTGACTTAGAACTTCCCTGCTGGCTCAAGATGCCGTTCCCGATGTGCCAACTGTCGATTTTGTAAGTAAAAATGTCTGGAAATAGGCGTGGAATAAAAATAGAACCACAGATCATGGTCGTTATGTGGGACGATTCTTCTCTTGGTAACACATTCGCCCCCGGCTTTTGTCCCTTTGAGAAAAGAATCGAAAATAATTGCGATATCTTTAACCAAGGTATACGTAGTCTGTTTCTTGCTGTTTTAAACATATTATGTCTGCATGGTTTTCTTTGTACTCAACAACAAACCATCTTCAAATTTGCCAAATTCACATTCATTTTCGTTGCAACGGATGGGTATGGTCTGTCAGTATCATACATTAATACATCGTCAGCAAATAACTGAACTTTGCAAGATAATCCTACATTCGCCAGGTCTTTTTGCTCTTTCTTAGACTCCAACAGACTCCTAGAAGTGAATCACATGTGAAATGCGGGTTAGATAAGTTATGGGTATGCACCTGTATTTCTGTATTCATGCGTTATAATTTGACCCATGGACGTATATCGACCATCACAGGAATATTCAGTGTGAACATGGGAATAATCAATTTCTTTCCCAGGCCTGCGCCTCTAGAATCTTCCTTTTGCTTTCATCCGATCTCACACATCATTGACGATTCATTCAAGCTGTATTACAAGAGCCTACTCTTTCTACTGGTCTCAACGCGCAAGTGTAGGCCTAATTAAACCATATCGCTTTCTTATTGACCATACCGATCTATCTCTCACCGGCTCCCCCTCTCCTTGAGGCCAAAGAAGCGGTGGGAATAGGCAGGGACAATAGCAAAATATTTACCCCTGTCTAGATAATGTATTAGTCCCTCCTCCCCCGCCTGTCCATCGATTGTAATCCGCAGATTTGCCTGTCGGGGATTTGTGGAATTAGAGCTAATCTTGTGGAAGTAAGGAACCAATTTCCCCTTCCTGGCCATGTTCTATGTAAATGAATAAAGCCGACGAAAATACTGTCTGCTCCGAGCTGGGAATTATTCTGTTCCATATTCTAGAATTGGCATGGGATTTAAGCATATTCAGGAACCATTATTAAGGCAGTGCTAATCAAGGACGGGAACTAATTCTCTCGGGTGGTTGCCACAAGAGGCCTGGAGGTCCGAAACGTGTGAAGAATATCAATTAGTCACATGGCTTGAAATGAATTTCATAACTGGGCCCTAACGGGTGATAAAACTCATCCTCTATTTCATTGCTTCCAATGGCGTTCTTCTTAGTCTCATTTGCTGGTTCCATTTCGTTGAATTGGTGTCTGGCCATAACAAGTGACTGATTCTAGGCGCTGGCCTTTGATTAATAGAATGTAAATGAACCATGAATATTGAAGAAGGGCTGAGATGAAACCTTATTCCTGCTATTTATTTCTAATTAGTGTCTCTTATGCACTTCTTGATTGCCTAATCAAGGCTTTTTCCCCCTCATCAGTGGCTGACTCCAGCTCTCGAGTGGTAATGTGGTATTGCAGAAGACGAGGAGGCAGTTTGTCAGGTAGTCGATGCAATAGAGGAGTTGACCTGCCTCTATATTGTATAGTAATTTAGAATAAGTCGCGGCAAATTGTCAAGCAAGATTTACTCAAAATAAGGACGAGCTGTAATAGGTTTATCATTACAATGATTCAATATGATATGCTTAAGATTCGTAATTGTCTGTACCACTAAAAGAAAATTATTGACCTTTTCCCATTCCCCTATAGTTTTAATCCTTGTTATTTAAAAAGTATTGTATTGTTGGTAGGTTCATATTGCAGAGAGAGAGAGAGAGAATCTACCCACAAACCTTGCTTTTACCAATGTTGGTGTTGTTACAACCTGGGATAGTTACAGACATATCGGACCTGCTTTATGTTACAGCAACCCACTCACAGGCAAGACAGGAATGCAATATGAAATAGTGAATAGAAAAACAATGGGTCCAGTTGATCTGTATTCATTTCCATAGTCTTATATCTATCATGTTATCAATAGGACTGGTAATAACCAATAACTCATCACTTCAGCAATTGTCAGCGGCTAATTCAACAGATCTATTGTTGATCACCGCTAAGAGAGGCCTATATTCCCAGGCTCACTCACACTCTTTTCGGCTAGACAAAGCCTTCAGATAGCCATTCAAGGCTGAGACCCTGATACTCATACAGCGAGAACTAATACCCTGCCTCTTAGCAATGTGCCAGGAGAGGTGTTACAGAAGATGGGGGACGTTGAGGCATGTGGGTGCGTGTTTGGGAGAGGAGTTGAACAAATGAAATGGATTGCATGTATATGGGTCAGATTTTTAGAAAATGTACAATTCACCTTTACCAATCCTCTCAAATAACCCACATTTAAGACAAAAACAAAGTTCAAAATACAGTTAAACCTAACCAAATAGATTGCTACAATCAATGCAATGCGAAATATACTCGAATTTACCTAGTATTGACCAAATTGCAGCCTAATTAAGCAGAATTCACTAAATGTGTAGAGGTGCCAATTGTACATTTTCTGAAAATCTGACCCATATATGGTATCCAGTAGTACACAGAATTATCCGGATAGCCATGTAACTAATATATCAATATACCTGATGAAGGGCACAATTAGACCGAAATCTTGTGATTAATAAAACTAACTCGAACAACAATATTTTTTAATCTCTACTTGACAAGTTCATCATTAAACTAACGGCCCTAACCAGTATACAGCGAAACCTTCCCCCTCGACCATAAATTATATTTATAATATATATGTTATGCAAGAAGGGGAGCTGTAGGAATTTAATTTCATATGGTACATACATCTAAAAGAGGATTGTGTGTATAGCATAGATTTTGACAGTTCATAACATCACCTAATCTCACATCTTTTTTTCTCATCTTTGTCCCAATATGTAGGGTTTGTTTTAATGGATATAAACGTTTTAAGGACATCCGATATAGGACTAATACACATCCTTCTGAACAACTTTCATGCTTTTACGTGAGTTTAATTACAGAATCTAGGGTACAATTGGAGGAATGGGGAATGAAACCCCTTGAGCTTCCCCTTGCCATCCCCCTCTCTCTCACAGTTTCTGACTAGCAAATCCTATTCCTATCAACGTAACAAGGCTGTGTGCTGCAGATCGATTGACAGGGTCACCACGAAGGCCTGTCGCCGCCCATACACATAATGAAATAGTTTAATGGGGAAACTATGGAGGTGCCAATGGGCAATCCTCTTTCAGACTGTTCTTCACTTCGGGTATAATACCTCGGATTCTATACCGTGGCCGGCAAAGGAAAGGGTATTGAACAGCAGCCAGCATTGATTCCCTCTCAGCTTAATACCCTGAAAAGCAACGTTCGATATAATGTATAGGCCCACACACCAGAATATATATCATTGACGGAAACCAACAACCAAAAATGTAAAAAAAGAGTTGGAGTAAGATTTAAAACTATGGTAACTTTCCATAGAATATGTAGGCCCTAAAAAGAGTATTTCACTTTTATTTCCAAGATTTAGACTTGTGGAATTGAATAGTTTAGAAATTGTATACGTACGTATTGTGCAGGCCTGATCCCCATTTTTATTATACTAAAACCTGATGATTTTGTTGTTTAGATAATCAATATTTTCTAAAAGGTCGATGGATTATATCTATAAGAAACTGGCTTGTTGTTAAATATTTCCCTAAATTCTATTTACGAAAAACAAGTCTATAAAAAGACGATCAAAATTGAGGTAGGAGGGGAAATGGAAAAGAAAAAGAGCCAGTTAACAGAGAGAAGAGAAAAAGGATATATATGGGAATTCTTCCACTTCAACCACTCTAATATTTAGCAAATTATCTAGGCACAATACATTTATTCCGATCAGACGTGTCACACAAAATGTATTGTACAATGATTCCAGTCCACTCTCCTCCGGTCTTCTCTTACTTCTCTCAACTATTCGGACCCTGATGTATTTACCACGTCCTTCTACTAGCCAGTGAGTCCACTTTCTGCGGCCATAATTTTCCATTTGTGTATAAGGTAGCTCCAATAACACCTCCCTCGTAAACACTTTTAGACATAACTCGGTGCAGGTAGAGACGGTTCGGGAATTTGGTCGTTAGAATACTTCTAGTATGTGGTAATAATATAAGGGTAGTATGGGATAATAATATATTGATATGCACTAAATAATGTTGGTGTATGTCACATTAATAGCCGTATGATGGTTCTGTAACTGAATGACTAACCCAATGGTATGATCAGAACACCAGAATAGAGCACATACATCTATATAGTCCTTGTTTGGGCTGATACTTTGGAGTTTGTAGCGTTCGAGTTCTAGCGACTGTTCGTGAATCTACCATAATATTTTTAAACTTTCCCCAACAATGTGGTAGTGTTATAGTGAATCAGAGTCCTAAGACAATTCTCTGAATTCTGCCGCAATTCAGTCTTTAATATTCTTCTTCGTTTTACAACTTTAATATCGATGAAACATTCTTGTTATAGACATTGAAGTTTTACACGAATAAATGATAGCAATAATTATAGTAGTGAAAAATATGAAGGGAAGAATCATTCAGACATAATATGAATCATGTGTAAAATCCCTGTTACTGAATAGAAAGGGCCACCCAGTCCATTTCCCTTCCTTCCATAACTGTGGTTTTAGAAAAGGCACTTTAGGAAGCAAAACAAGGAGATCTTTACATTCAGAGGCAGAGATGATACTCAAGCGAGACCATCGCTGTGTTGAGCCTTTGTCCCTTCCTCCTCACCTGAATAGTGGTAAGCCATGCAATCTAATCGTAAGAGCAGTACTTAAAAGTCTGAAGTATCAGTTATCCAAGAATCGCCCGACATTGACGCATATTATCCATAACAATCCTACCCGATGCCCAGAATATTGGAGACAACATAATAGTTCTAAGCACTTGTGTAAAAGGCTCCCTTTAAAAAAGAAACAGCCTGAATTATAGGAAACGATTCATTAGTGCATTTAGACCATTGAGCTTTGAAGTTCTATATACACAACTTCACGTGTCATTTAATTGTATGTAACTGTACGAAATAAACCGAGATAGCATTACCAATACCACATCATAGTTCTTTATTCGCGCACATAGCTGCTTAATGCATCGATGACTATAAATATATCAGTAGTAAAATCAAATTCCCCCCAAGCGTTTTCTCAATTTTTAATATCATATATGGGGCCATTCTAGAGTACATCTTACATAGAAGCTCTCGTCTGTTTCTAGCTCCAGAAGTTTTTGATTTTGAGAGCGAAAATAAAAGTGATATTATATAAATCCTTGAAAAAGGGCAAATGTGCCCGAAACGTCGGACCCCAATAAACTGAACCAAAACTTCATATCCCTCTCCTGTCTACTCCGTTTTCGGGCTGAACGCCACATCCCTAGGATATTATATAAATCTTTATTTTCAATCTGTTTTTATTTCAATGTTTTCTTTTATAAGGAGGGTGCATATATAGCTCTGATAAAGGATTAGCTACCAGCTATTCCTTGTAATGCAGAAGGAGATGTATAATTGATGCATTGTGCTTGAATCCTAACGTAAAGTCAGCCCTTTTAGCATCTTCAGGAGAGGTTATATAAAGCACTGCAATAAGTAGTTATGTATGTAATTATTCTGATCATCGGCCTATACCCGGGGGCAAAGTAGTGCAAATGAAACACAATTACTGTTCATTCCATACATACCTTCATGTGGGGATGGAGAGAGAAAAATAGCTGATTAAGAAACCCTGATTTAGGGTACATTGGCACGTCGAAAGTGAGCGATCGAGAATTGGGGAACCATCTTTTGCCAACATACATACGAATCAAGCCTTTATACTATATGTGTTCCTCAAGTATGAATTGATTAGATTGATATTCTAAAACTAATTGGAACGCAATATAGTCATTGGGTGGAAATAAAGGTGTTGAGATGTAAACGTATGGCGGGCGTCGCAATTACGTTACAGTAACGTATAAAGGAGATTTATAATTTACTTTAGTAGTCGTTATTATGATTCAAAAAATGTAATAGAACGAATTCAGTAGCTTTCGATCATGAACTTTGAAATCAGATACATTTATATGTTACGTAATCTTAATAATAAAGAACATTATATGTATACATGTATGAGCAGGAATTGCAACATGAAATGAAGAATGAGGTCAAGACTAATCTAATAAATTATTAGAAACGTCAGAGAATGTAATTATCGCAAAGGAAGATAATATGTAAGGCTTAGATAAAAGATCTCATTTTATTATTAATAAAATGATATGGCCCAACATTATTTATGTGTTTAGGGCGAAATGCTAACAATTAGGTATTGTCACCTCAACGCTGGTGAATTTCCCATATAACTTTGAACACAATTTAGCCTCCGTTTTGACTTAATATCTCTGGGCTTGTAAACTCCCATTGCACATGTTTTAGAATTCTGACCCATGAAGGTGTAACTGAAACCTTTACCAGAGCATGAAACATCTTCTAAGAGCACCTTCACCCCTTCAATGCATGAGACAATGTAGCCCTTAATGAAGTCAGCCAGTAAAGAGCTTTCTGCCTGGTCATCTAGGCTGGTCAGGATGAAGGTATCAGAGCGTATTAGGTATCACTATGGTCAGTTTAAGACTGCCTGAAACCAGTGTACTGTATAGATCTGTAAAGATGTTCTCTTGCAAGCAGCAGAGTATAAATTGCAAGTACCAACAAGACGTTCATAGGTAAATCCTCGGGAATAAATTGTCTTGGTTTAATAACCAAACTCATATCATTAGGGGACAAAAAACCCATCTAATGACATTCAAAGAGGACATGCTTTTGACTATCTTATATGACACCAAAACATGTCATCACAATGAAATCTGTGTGTAAAATCCCCTGAAAAATCCAAAGAGGCAATGCTTTTATCCCCACATAAAACTTTCCATTGTATACGATTATTGAAGATTTGGCAATCGAAAGAACAAGACATCACTTTTGGTGACTGTATAGATAAAACTTCTCTATATATGTATACGCTTCTACTGTATCATAAAGAATTAAATAAGCATGGAGAAATATGTGTTTGATATAGACTATAAAAAGGGGAAATGAAACCGACAGAACCAACATGCCAACACAAGTACATAATACGCAAGAAAAGTATTCACTCGAGAATATCGCTAATGGATCCAATGACTAAACACCTGTTCAAAACCAAGAACTCCCGACAAACTTGAAATAATTAATTATTGAACATTTATTCTGCAAAATAAGGAAGCCATGGGAATCAATTGAGATCAACAAGTCCTTCATATTACCCTACATCGAATATGATGGCATTGATGGAACACAAGCTGATACATTGGAAAGGCTTTAGAATAAAACTCGAATTTTCTTATTGAGGCCACAATTAAATCAGCAAAGGAATAGCCTCATTGCTTTTCCACCGATTTCTACAAATGAGTTTCATATCAGAATGAAATAAACCTCCTTAAAGAAAGAAGAGCAACCCACATATTGACTGTGGCATAAAAAGAAGTTCCTGCCAGGATCAATATGTGGGTCAGATTTCTGAAAAATGTACAATTCGACTTAAGCAATCCTCTCAAATAACCCACGTTTAAGACAAAAATAAGGTTCAAAATACAGTTTAACATAGCAGTACAGATATATTGAAGAAAAAAAATTATACTCAGATATACTCGGTATTCATCATTTTTCAGCCTAATTTAGCAGAATATATTAAATGTGTAGAGCTTCCAATTGTATATTTTCTGAAGATCTGACCCATGTAGCAGTGAGCGTGATGCCAACTAAGGTACATGATGCAACCATACTTAAGATGATGTCCATAAAAACGATTCAGTAAAAGAAGTGTCCTGTGCAAAACAGCCTTACATTCAAACGTTCTTCGTCCTCCTCCGCAAGGAGACATAGACACTAGTAATCATTTTAAACCCTTCAATAAAAACAAAGAGGTTCATGCTAGACAAGTATACCTATGCAACCTAATTACTAAATTAATGAGGATAATGAGGCGTTCAGATCATCCAGCTCATTGGTAATTTGATAATAAACAATTCCATCAACTGATATTTCCATCATTCACTACTTCATCCATCATCTGTTTATATATCACCCTTCTAATCAACCCCTTTTTAATGCTGTTGATGATTTGAATAAACACAAATTAATAAGTACATCTTGAAAATGTGCCCAACAAAATGAAAGTGGCATGGAAATAACCACTAAAATAAATGCAAATGGATTTGAAAACCCTTCAATGAGAAAGGAAATCATAATCAATGCAATAACACCTCCTTAAAGATGTCATAAATAAAGTATTTTTGCATGTTATCCATACTTAAACATTGTTATTTCATAGCTTGTGAACACCTGGAAATCCTTTCCCTTTGCCTTACAGCAATAAATAATTCAATCAGTCAATGCATGCTGGCCTAACCCTTCTGGCAACATCAAATGCCTGATTTCCTTTATCATGTGGCAATTATGATATTGTTTGATATGGGTGCTTGAGATGCTAATGGGTGAAATCGCCAGAAAATGTACAATTCGCCTTCACCAATCTTATCAAATAACCCAAATTTAAAACAAAAATGAGGTTCAAAATATAGTTTAAGATAACCAAACACATTGTTTCTATCAAGGGAATATCAAATATATTCGGATATATCAAGAATTGACCATTTTCCACTCAGATTTATCAGAATTTACTAAATGTGTTGATCTGCCAATTGTACATTTTCTGAAGATCTGACCCTAATATATTTATGCAAGGTTGTTGCGTCCATGTCAGCCTCACTTATCCTCTTATTTGTAATCTGATCCCAGCTTAGACTCATCCGGCTTACTTTTATAGTGCTACAATATCTATCAAGACACACTACTTGGAAATAGCTTGATGATCAGATTGCTTTGACTTAAGGCTTAGAGGATCCGCCGCATTTTCGATCCAGGGAATCACGACGTTAGTCACGTATCCAATATTGTATGTTCTGATAAAGCAATGTCAAGCAGAAGGTTATCAATGAAATGGGGATAAGATAAGGTGGTCATGGAAAATCAACCGTGCAGAGCAAAACAGGAAGATCTCGTTGTATGGACCAATGAAGATACCATTTTCAATACATTTCTCTTAGAAAATGGTGTTTCAGTAAAACACCAATTCATTATTAGCAACTTTGGTAGTGTCACGAATTCGGCGGGGGGGGGGGCATTTCGGTCTCCTCCCGGCGAGGCATGAACAAAAATCGCTGAATAGACTTATATCATTAATCATAGAGACATCAAACTATTTCATTATGAGACTGTCCTTTTGGTTACAAGGCATGAGCCATTAAAGACAAAGCCAATGGTCAACAGTTATGCCCCCAACCACCATCACCAAAATAATGTGGTCTTTTCCAGCCGAAGGTGGTCTTTCACATCCATCCTAATTACCTTGATATCAAATGTCAAGTCCTCAAGAAAGAAAAAGTACTGCCAATTTATTTCTTCTTCTGATTCCACCTCTTGGGAACTGACATGACCCGTATGATATTAGTCGGATAGTTCTTAAAGTGTTGTAAGAAAACCGATTTCGAAGTTAATACCTTTATCTTTGCTCAGTCTCCTTAAAACTTATATATTACTTTTGTATGCCAATCCCTTAAGTAATGGTAGCATTCAAATGGATTCAGTTTCCCCTTCCATCATTAAAACAGTCTATACCTTGTGTATTTCTGTCATCACAATGGAAAGAATAAATAGGACGTCATTTCTTTCATAACTATAAAATGTTTATATTCGTAAAAAACAAAACAGGTTTCAAGTGTATACAATACATTGGTTTAATAAATTTCAGATAATTTAATCGGAGTTGATTAAGATCTTCAAAACTATCCTTAACAGAGATAAATCCATGATTACCTTGTTTTTTATATCAATTGTTAGGCCCAGTTGCATAAAGAAAATCGAAAAAGGTTATAAAAAGCGTGAGTAATTTGTCACTCAATGACCACGTCAGTAAGATTTAAAAACCACAAAATCCGGTTTATAGCTGTTTAGTTCCTTATAATAAAGATGTAACGAAGATCCGCTTCCAAATTATGACGGGAATGATTCCCAAGGGATAATAATATTGATTGCCTCATGAATATTGTTTGTGTTTCATGCGGCATCGCATCAAATTCGCGTCACAAATATTTACGAGCAACATTTATAATATTCCATAATTACTGCACAGTAAAAAAACATTTTAAATCTACCCAGGGTTTTGCAAACTTGCAAGTTGCTTAGAGAACAGGTAATGCCCATCTCAATCAAACCAGTCATCGTTGCCGTGGACACTCCAAATGTAATTACTTTGCACCTGTAATGTTATTACTTTGTATCTGTAAATCCATCTTTATTATCCATAATCAATCGATTATAGATTTTCATCTCCGAATGAAAGTTATCGAAACATCCGCACGTCTTTCCCATTCCAACCCCTCACCTTAATAAAACCTATATTAAGTTCCCATTGAGTCATGGTGTACTCCAGTGCAGCCCATACATGAATGAGCTCTGCTTTATCTACTAACACCATAGATTTGGCTAAAGATACACTCTTAGAAATGAAACTTCTTGGAGACATTTCACTCTCGTTCCAAACCCTCATATCAGATAAGAATGGTATGTCAGCCTACCACGCTAATCGGTTCCTTGTCCCAGAACTCGGCGTTTTAATGGGAATATGATGACATTTTGCGGTCTTAATGGAATTATAATGATTCTTGGTGGTTTGAGGCGAGAGGCTTTCCCTTCGTTTGAAGGGACTCTCTCAAGTTTGGGCCCAGACTGATTTCTAGAGACAGCCGGATTCTGAGGTTCTTCAGCGTTCAAGAGGTTCACCCAACAATATGTGATGTGTTATAGCAAAATGAGTCATAATTCGCAAATATTGGATTTTGAGATATCAACATATTATTTGAAAAGATATGAGCAAGCGGATTTTAATGATAGTAAACAGTGGAACATCTAACAAGTACTTCTATATTTTAAGTATGATATTTATATTTTTGGAGAAAAAAGTTTGCACTATTTCTGGGTGGACATTTAATAGTAAAGTAGCTAAATAAACTCTAAAGCATGACGTAGAAATGCAAGGATATATTTAATACTCTGTCTTAAAATTTAGTAAATGTATTTATGTTACAAATAGCGTTAAGCACACCAAAAATTAAATTTTCCCCCAAAGACATCGTTCAAATAAACCATCTTGAAAAATATCACTTTTGCAACGCGTGACTCATTTTTCTGTAGCACATCACATATGCCACTGGAAGGAACTACCCTAATGGTTCCCTTTCGTCTTCCTTGAGCATCACATAGGACATTGAGTGCTAATTGAGTCCCACCTTCCCGCGACTGTCCGCCTTCCCGACATTTGCCCGGATCAACTTGGGATTTTGGGTGTTGTATATAGAGTGCATGGCAGAGACTTCAAAACTCCTCTGAGTACAACACGTTCATGACTCTCATCGAAGTCATTCTATACCAAGCTGAGTGGGAAGAGCAATGACTTTTGGTTACACTCCCACCGAAAAGTCCAAATCGACTCCTGAATTATCAGGGGGCGAGCTCTGGGGGATAAAGCTCTAGTCCCTCATCTGAAGAGATTGTTGCAGACTTGTACTGGATTCCAGACAACACGTTAAGAAATAAATCATTTCTTCCCCTCGCACTCCCCACGGTTCCACTACCTTTGAGCTAAGGAGCTTCCCTAGTCCCCCACCCACACCCCTCTCCCCCTGCCATAAGCCCCATATGTAATGTGTTACAGGAAAATGAGTCACATAGGCGCAAAAATGGATTTTGAGATACCATCATATTTGAAAAGATGAGATCAAGGGGATTCTAATGGTGGTAAATATTAAGGGCATCTAAGAAGTGTTTCTATATTTTGTGTTTGACATATTTGTTTGAAAAAGAATTTAGCAATATTTCTGCAGAAATTTAATGGCAATTACCATTAAAGTAACTAAATATAACCCATAGCATGACCTTCAAAACGCAAGAATATATTTAATACAATGTTCTACAATTCAGTACATGAAGATTTATATGACAAAAGGTGCTAACCTCCCGCCCCCCCCCCCCCCAAAAAAAAAAAAACAAAAAAAAAAAAAAAACAACAACAACAACAACAACAAAAACCAGAAGATTCCAATAATTGGATCTTGTGAATAAACCACTTTGAAAAATATAATTTTTGCAACTTGTGACTCCTTTTCCTGCAACACATCACGTATTCTAACAGTGATATGAATCTACTTACGAGCCTAGGCCACTTGTGGAAACTCTGGAGCCTGTGGAAGAATGGAAGCATTAAGGGAGGCAAGGGTCAGCTGGATAACTCCAGGGTGAAAAGGTTACGGTCATTCAGATGCCATCCTTGCTAAGTTTTATCATGTCAGCGCAGAATCCAATTTTTGACCACCGGTCACCCCAGGCTTTAGGTCCCCTTCACAGAAGGGGCAAGGGCAGCAATATGAGTGTTTGAGCTTGGAATATGAACGTGAGGGGAATCCATGAGTACTTTATTATGTTCTGCGAATGTGGTGAGAAGAACTACCAAGCTGGCAGTTAGTGTTCTGATATTACTTTCAGAATGTAGTTATTCATTCGCCACCTGTCATCCCATTTTTTCTCTGAGGAATCCTTTG
Organism: Sthenelais limicola; assembly: GCA_942159475.1. NCBI lineage: Eukaryota > Metazoa > Annelida > Polychaeta > Phyllodocida > Sigalionidae > Sthenelais > Sthenelais limicola. The sequence goes on along the minus strand of OW804094.1, from coordinate 27,283,649 downwards.
AATCTGCTTCTACAGCTAAAACAGGAAATGGAGTGAAACTAGAATCCCCTGTCAGGTCGGAGGTAAGGCCAGAGGGTGTGTGTGGGAAGATAAATGACTCTCCGTCCAATATCTAGAGGTAGCTGGCGGATCACTGGAGATCGTGGACAAGGATGGTTCAGGTCACCGGAACTTGTACAATTACAGATTGAAATTGAGTTCAAAATATAAAGTAAAGCCTCTCTAACATGGCCACCTCGTGTTGGGTCCAGGCGAGGTGTCTGGATTGAAGAATGATGATATAGGATATGGCTTGTTCAGGTTAGCGGAACCTAGACAGTTACAGAATGGTTCAAGTTGTAACGTTAGCTCGCTTTATGCTTGGACATGGCTTTGGTGTCCAGAATGAGTTGTTCGGATTGAAGAGATGGGGCAGATTTTCAGATAATGTACAATCGGCAGCTCTACACATTTAGTAAATTCTGCTCAATTCGACTGGAAAATGATTAATACTAGCTATATCTGAGTATATTATGTATTGCCTTGATTCAAAGGATGTCTTTGGTTGTATTGAATTGTGTTTTGAGTCTCATTTTCGTATTAAATTTGGGTTGTTTGGGAGGGTTTCTAAATGTGAATTATGCATTTTCTGGAAATTTCACCCAGATATTGCCGGATGTGATGGTTATGAACAGTTCAGGTCACCAAAACATTGAAATACTATTTTATGTTTTGAGCTTACAATATAAAATACAATGAAAACCTCTTTATTACAATAATAGATATTGCCGTAAAGTGATTATCAACAACTGCCCATTATTTTGTTGTTTTCTGCAATATTGAGTTACAAAGCCTTTTGTTCAAATAATGTGTTCGTGTTCTTGCTCATTTATTCCACTGAAATTTACCCATTCCAATCTATCATTATAAAGTGCTGCAACACTATCTCATGCCCCCATTACGGGGGCCTATGGAGAATTATAATTAGTCACAATTTAGATAATAGCAATCAACACTCGGACATTCTAATGGGAACCACGCTGCTTCTGAAATCCATTAACTTGATTAACGGGTCCACATTAGAGTCTTGGAAAAGATAATTCCCACTTCTGTCATATTTGAGCTGGAATCTCAAAAAGAAACGCACAAGAACCGCCCCAACGTAATCCAAAGTGCTGGAGATTATCGGAGATTTTAGAATGCGCAAAGCCTCTGGATGGCCCCGTCTACATCCACCTGGATTTGTAGAATTGTCGTGGGCCTTGCCTCAGAGACACGTATAACTAGGCCCATTATACAATTAATAAAACTTACAAACATTAATGTGTTCAACCATGAACACATTATATATTAACCCGTGTCCAGTAGGGCTTGAAATCCTCCCAACTCTGGGGAGCTCGACCCACTGACATTGTCATCCAGTCAAAATAAAAGTAACAACAACAACAACCCGTTACCACGAATGAAATATGTCTAATTACCTCTAGCAAAGCAATACAAATAAATTATCTATCTTTGTTTTTTTGAATGGGGCAATTATGTGATATATATATTGGGAATATTTTACCATATTTTGTAGTATGTGAAAGTTGGTTGCGGACATCGGAATTTTAAACTCTTGATTGTATATAATATTGGGGGATCTTACTGGTCAGTTGTACACATGCTTTGGTCGTCCTCTTCAGCTGAAATCCCCTAAAGGCAGGCAAGCCATTTTGATATCAAGTGATGAAATGAAGAGAAAGCTGAGAAACCGTTCAACTGCCTTGATACAAATTTAACAATTCGAGACCTCCAATTACTTTGTTGAAACTCAATCATTACTTTATTAATGAACAAATGTAATATGAAAAGTGAATCATGTAACATGATACGATGTGTCTTGCAACTAGTCTAAACAAATCTTAAGCCATATGAGGAAATGTCCCCGTTTTGAGAAATGTTTAATCAGAGTGTGACAATGTACACATCAGTACCGGCCAAAGCCTGTCTAAATAAGGACCTAGCGACACTGAGAGTTGTCAGTCAGTTGGATCAGAGGTCATCTAAACGCACCAAAGGGCATTGACCTTAGGGTGACGCAGATGTGAATTAAGGGGACACTGATAAGTCTTGACTACTTTTGCTCATACAGACAGGAGTCCTCGAGTTAGTCCTCGATTTACTCCTCGATTTAGTCCTCAATTTAGTCCTCGAGTATACATAAATCTACGCACTGTTCTCAAAGTTTATGAAAGCTCTAAATCGGCCCATTTTAATATCTTCTCAAATATACTTCCACGTTAGGTTTCTATACCATCTGCTTACTATAGAAGTAAGCTCACTATTGCGTTTACAATGCATAAAGCCTTTTATGGATCGGCATTCTGAAATAATATGAACGAATGATGCGTAGAGACGCTTCCTAAAAGCTCCATATCGAAATAATATATGGAATGAGTGCACAATTCATCTATTCGTATCCACTCTCTATTGCGAGGGAGATGATTATAGTTGTGCCAAGTCTTTCAATTATTGTAAACTCTGCGACATTACGACGTAATCCAGGCACGGGCTATAAATCGTCATTCACACTGATTGTTGCTACTTCTGCAGATTTTTAATACGTCATAATATCAAATGTAATCGCGTGACTTGGCTGAACTCTCAAAACTTTTCTGCCCACCCACGTGCCTTATAACAATTCTATAACTTGTCCTACTCGATAGGGCATCTCAATGTCACGCCCTTGCAATTCGTGCTGTGGGTCGAATCTTCAGAAAATGTACAATTGGCCTTCACCAATCCCCTCAAATAACCCAAATTTAAGACGAAAATCAGGTTCAAAATACAGTTCAACATAACCAGACAGATTCATTGAATGAATACAATACAGAATACACTCAGATATACTCAGTATTTATCATTTTTCACTGTAATTTAGCAGAATTTGCGAGATGTGTAGATGGTCACTTTCTGAAAATCTTACCCCTATCGTGCATTTCTCTCTATTTTATCATTATTGCTATTATGCATTGTACCTTACTCCTGATCGCAATAAGCATAACAACTTGCTGTAGTAACATGATAATCAAATCTGATTATGATGTTACTACACTTTCATAGTATGTGTTATTGTGTGAAATATGTATGTTATATGTGTAGATGTTAGCCCAAGAAGGTATACATGTACTAAAATTAATGCCTTATAGTTGTAATGCTTATGGTTTATTGGACATGTAGGTGGAGTGCTATTACCTGGAAAAGAATACGCAAATAAAATCTAGATATTTTAAGATGTTATGAGTCAGTTGGGGAAAGGTAGCGCAGTGGTGGTATTAGAGGTTGGATTTGGACCCAGTAACATGGGAGTGTTGTGGGTTCAAACCCGTTTTGAACACCATTTTTTACCATCCGCGTCAAAGCTGTATCCTCAGCTATTACAACAATTTTCTTTTCTACCAAATCCATTCTTTAGATGAATAGGAAAAGATCGATTGCTAAAATTCGAAGGAAACAACCAGCCCGGTAAAGTAGCACGTACTAATCTGCAAACATATATATATGCGTCACACTCTGTTATGCTTTGCAGACATTTTAAAACGCAAAATGTTCTGTGTATATTCTAGGCACTCGCCACATACAACTTGGTAACGTGAAAAATACTTGCCAAGAAAGACACTTTAAGATTTAAAAAGAAGTGAGGAAATGGAAGAGGCTTTGGCACAAGTCCCCCCTCCCCATGCATCCTACCGCTGCTTTGTCTGGCGCTGAATACCCTTTCCTCCACCAGCCAGGTTTAGATATGCATGGGAGATTTAAAAGAGATGAATAATGAAAGAGTTTCCGCCAGTGTGGCCAGTCAGTAAACAATCCGACGAAGAACAAATCCTCCAATACATCAATATTATGTTCTCCTTTGTTCTAAAATGTATTCGTTGTGAAGAACACATTTTTTTCCAATTGCCAATTTGTAACTGCGCATAGTGCTCTCTTGCTACAAATGATTGCTGTGTCTGCCTCTATCTATGTTACAACTTTGTAATATACTTCTGGTCTTATATAAATAGAGGAGGCCGTTCAATTACTGATAGGGTTGTGGAGTGGTTCCCGATTGAGTTTCAATCTCCTTTTCCTGACGGTGCGATGCAAAGTGGTTTATCATATACTATAAACGTATTGATTTAATGTTCGCGCAGTATTTATTTCGCTGTTTTTGCGCACCCACCTTCGTGCCTGAAAATAAATCCTGTGCGAAAGGTATACTTATTGCATAAACAAGGTGTGAGACTTCCTTGCTGCGCGAATTTAAACCCGCGCGAAAAGATGTCAAAGTAGTGCGCGAAAATTTATCTGAGCGAAAATAAATACTTTTACAGTATATAACCAATAGGCGGATTGCATCGCTGCCGATTAGCAGCGAACCCTTGAAGTAAAAATCTTGGCGAAAATACGAAATGAATATATATGTTGGATGTGCTGCAAAACCCAACAGGAAAGAGAATAGAATGACCTTCATTGAATAATAATGGAAGATCGCATCATATGATGCAAAGTATTCTTCTGTAAACTTAGACCAGCATATGACAGCATTCTTAAGTAGTCGTATTTATTTATTGACGAATTCTTTCAAGGTCTACCGTACGCAAAAAAAGATTAACAATCGCATGATTTTCTTATCCGAGTTATGATGAAGACATCAATTATTTGATACAACTCGATATCCAAGCCATCATGCATACCAAGTAAATGATCTGAATATAAATATGAACATCTCAATGAATGTTCCCCCTACTATAATCCAAAAGCTGACTGTAGAAATCCTTTCAGACTTCCAGTAGACAACTTCTTCTACTGTGCGAAAATCTTGCTGCTTGTCGCATCATCGCATTTGTGTGACGCTAATGTTGTGACGTTATCAAGCCTCTGCAGAAAATCTCTCTGCGGCCCCAAGCAAAGGGTATCAACGATCAGCAGGCGCCGACTTGTCATAAATTGTTGAAGATTTTGTGCCTGTTGAATTGATATGATCCTGAATTGAGTTTTTTTTATCATAAGTTGAAGTCAATCGTACAGAGGGTAAAGATTGAATAAGACAAACCTAATTTTCGTAATATAACTTGCTGATTGGATTCGAAAGGAGGTTAATGGGGGTTTATATTGGATTAGAAGAGTCCCTGCATGAAACTGTGCTACGGGTGATGTATATTGTGACACAAGCGTCTTCCATCACTGCCTTAAGGAACATGCATATGACCTTGGCTTGTCTCGTATGGTAAAACATTGCACTCTCTTCAACATTCAATCTATGGTCACTCTTAGATTCCACTTACAATTAAATGCTTTGGAACCAAGGGACAGTTATCCGTTTTGTACTGAGACATGAAATGGGGCTTTATACTATTTTCCCGAGGGATGTAGTCCATACTTTAACCCAGCGTGATGACAGCGCCATTAGTTCATGATAGCAAGTTTTTATGGAAAGTGGAGAGCCGACGTTGACAAAGATTGGTTCTGCCAGCGCAGCGCCCGATGGCATTATCCCAGCAGACCAGGAGGCTTTGTCCCGTTTTTATCATATTGAACATAATGTGGTTCCTTTACAAGGTAAGGCTTTATCCGAGTGTCTTGTTCGCAAGAAACATAGCACTTAACTTTCTCACTGCAGGCTATAAGACATGACATCCCATTCCAGCATGTCATCAGAAGCAAGAGGAATTCTTGTTCCTCTAAAAGCAGGACAATGGGATTTGAAGGACTATAAAGTTCTGGAACTGCGTGTATAACATAAAAGAATTGTAACAAAAACTTTTCCAATTAGTACAGTCAGTATTTTACACAAAGAGAACAAACCATAACTTTCTTAATAGCGCTATACTTTGATTTTGAAAATATTCTATTCAGGTCGTACACATTTCCATACATTGAGTACACATATTCTCAGTATAGCCTGATTTTATCATAGACATTTTACGTAAACTCTCAAGTAAGTAATAGTCAAATGAAATCTAATAATTAAACATAATTCTAAAAATATATCACATCAAGTCTGTTGGCATATATTAATGATACGCACACAGTTAAGACATGTCTTAAAATACCCATCCACCAGTGCCGTGCTCTCACACTACTAATATAACAATAGGACATGACTTGGTATTGAATAATATTTAAAATAATTATGTTTTGTGAGCGATCTCCTCGTCATCCCATAACACCTTATCAATATGTTTTATGAATAAACTGAATAAGAAACTATGAACAGAAGTATTTATATGAGCTGGCAATAGTTCTATACAGCAACGACGTTACTGAATGTTTCCATTCAAGTAGCATTCAATATTATAATATACGTTCATGAATAATGCGAACGTGCTCCAAAATATAAAATTATGAAAAAATGAAAGATGAAAAAGACAAGTCCTAGAGAACCAACATTTAATGTTACGTTCATTTTCCACACGCATGTAATTTATAATATATTCAGAAAACAAAACTGGTATGCATACATCATATTAGCATATCGCTACGGCATGGTAGTCAGTCCAAAATGACGCCAACGCCAATCCGATCGCTCCAAGGATATCGTTGAAAGCTTTCGCTATCGATCTCTTTGATATCCATTGTTAGTTTGACCTTTCCTTCTTCATAGAAATGCACAAGGTCATCGCTGATTTTTAATGTCGACTGGCACGTATGCCTACTCTAGAAGAAATATTGCTCATCTACCTTTGGAAGGCAGAGCGTAAAGATAATCTCTGTCAGAAAGGAGTAGTTATCATCCCGCCCACATATAATCTCGAAGTATGAAACAATGGATGAAGATGTGTACAATTGGTGTTTATAAAACGAAATATTTAATAGTAAAAGCAAATCTTTCAATGATGAGTGTGCAACACTTGATGACACCAATATATCCGGGTTTTTTTCACAAATCTTTCTTTAAAGGGGTCAGTGGTCGGCTTTCTGGCTCAATCTGAGAAAAATCCATTTGCGCCTCAACTTGCAATGTTTAAAAAACCCCAGAAGACGGTCAAATGAAGACCAATAGATATTTGATCGCAATGTACAGATCTTGCCAAAGAGATTCCTATGTAAATACTCTTTTCCGTTTCTTCCATATATGCATGCGTCATTTTGACACTTCTAAAGTGTTTTTCTTTTGAGTCACTAAAACCATCTGAAATGTGTCTATGTTGCCGGACTAATCGTTTTAGTGAAAAAAACCCAGAGTATCTAGAAATATTTTCATAGAAAGATTGGAACCTCAGGGTGGAAGATATAACCAATGGTTAAAGCTAATACACTTTAAGAAATCATGAAAGCTCACAGCATAATGTAAATCTGTAATGCCATTGTTTTATTCTACTTTTTATATACTACTTACACTTCTTATATATGTAGAAGTGCACGCGCACTTTGCGCACGCATTTCTAATGCATTATGCGCATTTATATGCGCAAATACTGTGTCTATCTATTATCCACAAGGTGGTATGTAGGCCTAAGTTCTAGTAGACTTCATATTATTCCCTTTACTTCTTTATACCTTTATTACTAAAGATACTATAGATTGATTCTATTCTATATTGCCATATAATAAGACCATTATGACGCACACTCGTATTGTATATATACGTTGGTAGCTAGATTGAACAGGCGTCATTGTTTCGTGCAACATCTAATGCAATAACAGTATGCTTGCCAGCAATCTGTTAGTATTAATTAATGCACACAAAAATGCGCCCGCCCTTGATTCTACATGTGGGTGAAATCGCCAGAAAATGTACAATTCGTCTTCACCAATCCTCTCAAATAACCCACATCTCAGACACAAATAAATTAAGTCCAACATACAGTTCAACCTAACCAAACAGATTGCTAGAATCAATGCAATGCCAATTATACTCGAATTTACCTAGTATTGACCAAATTGCAGCATAGTGTTGCAGAATTTACTAAATGTGTACAGCTGCCAATTGTACATTGTCTGAAAATCTGACCCATACTTGTACCAGTGGCCCAGATACTCCAAGGCACAATGAAAATCAGATGACAGATAAGGAGATCAGGAAAGAGAGGGAAATAAATATTGGCATAATAACCGACTGGGCTTTTGTTTATGGCTAATTTCGATCCGGTGCTGTAAATCATGGGGTACGGTTGGACTGGTGATTGAGGTATCATGATTACCACATTGTAACGCTTACTGCCTCAGGCTCCCTCGCCACCATATGCCCGACTGCCCTTGCTCATCTACCATGCAGATATAGGCTTGTTATCACAACTTGATTTAGGAGTTTGTTGAATAAGGCCCCCCGCGGTCTAACATCCCTCTCCTCTCCCTCGTTGGAATGAACTGCACTGACCCGAGTATATATATAGTCAGGAACCATTTATTTGATTTATGTCTAATGGAAATAATAAGGGGCTTGATGTGACCGCAGTATTTTGAATGAATTTGATTTTGATATCTAACTGGTACTGAATGAGATTTTATGGGAGGTCTTCCATGAATTCCAAGTATAGTGTACATTAGTAGAAGACCAGAGAAGACAAATTATATACTGTAGTTCATCTCTCTGCTCTGGAATAGTAGGTAATTGTATAACATCCTAAGAGCTCTAGTTGGACACAAACAGACATTTAGTGTGCAGTTCTAAAGCCTTGTGGAAACGTAGAGATAATCCCATCCATCGTACATGTTAGGGTTTGTTTCTACAACGTTGGACAGATGTTTTGCCAGCTGAGATAAATGATTATTTTAGATCACTAGCATCTTGAAGATCATTTTAAGCCAAACACATTATACATACCATGCCAAAGGATTAATCACACAATAGTACGAGCCAGTTCAAAGGGTAAAATAAAGTTGATATAGAAACTACACTCCCTATAGGCCTATAATTTCTCTATACTAATTCTAAGATAAGAGTTTCGGCGCCGATGCAAGTCACCTCTTGCTGTCAAGGCGACGGCCTGTAGTAAGAGCTTTTAGACGCACATCCATGGCAATCCATAATGAACTGGAGTCTGCCCAATAGAATCAGCATCAACTATCCCCTTATATAGAATTGGTAGACCATAATATTATGGATTCTGCAATGGTTCATGACATGTTTCTACTTGAAGAGCATGATCAATGAAGGCTATTGTACTACATCCATTTGCTGTTTCACACATTGCCTCGCCAAGGTGGATCAAATATGTGGGGGTTTCCAAACAAAAAGGTTATTTTTAGAAGGATAATCAGAGTTGTTTATGTGATTACCTCGGCGGATTGATCTTGTTTTCCATGCTACACTGCCTGGGGTAAAGTGAGCATGGTTGATCACCGTGTTCTGTGAGAGCACCTACTCTCTCAACATATTGAGCCAGAGCAATAGAATGTAAGGCATTCTATTACTATAGAAGAATGTTAGACATTCTATTAGTTCGGGATATCTCAGATTAAAACAAAGGACCATAAGGGTCAGATTTTCAGAAAATGTATAATTTGCCTTCAGAAATCATCTCAAATAGCCCACATTTAAGACAAAATTGAGCTTCAAAATGCAGTTTAACATGACAGAACTGATACTTTAAATCAATGCGATACAAAATATACTCAGATATACCCGGTATTCTTCATTTTTAGCCCAATTTAGGAGAATTTCCTAAATGTGTAGAGCTGCCAATTGTACATTTTCTGAAAATCTGACCCGTCAATATAATTGATATCTGAGCACACTTGGTCTTCTGTCATAACAAAGGATTTCTTAAGCTAATTTGCATTTTGCAAAGCTTCAGTGTGTTCAATGATAAACTCCTTCATGCAGAGATACTATATAGAGTAGAGTATACACTCTGTAGTCATGGCTGGGAACGTTGAAGGTCCTTCATATAGAATCCTTTAATTTTGTTTCAGCAGGATATTTCCTCCCAAACCCTTCAATAAATGCCTGAACCAATTTCGCCCGCCCACCAAAACTATTGGGTTTGTGGTTCAGCCATTAATGCCTTTAAATCACATATTTAAGCAATATCTACAATTAATCAAGTAGCTTTGATAACAGCAATTATACAAAAATCCAATGATTCAAGATTTACCCTGGACTTTCCCTTCCGAGGAAACCTTATTTGAGAAAGTGCTCAGACGTATTCGCCAATTTTCGTGCTCATTCCCCGACTGATAAATGCTTAATAAGGTCCTAGATTGAGTAATCTACGTTTAACAATGATTGGATCTAGTGCATTCCCAGTAAAAGCTCCCGGCCTAAGTGTCTCGTTGGCGGTACTATATATTGCTTAGTGGATTTTATATTAGCGATCTCTCATCCTACCTACCAGCGTTAATATATTTGCGACCAGCCCTTGCTCAGAGGCCGTGACTAAATTATTAAGGTGTACTGCTATTGCAACCTTGTCATTACGTTACAAGCGACGCAAAACAGGATTTGCTCGCTATAGCTGAGTTGCTCTAGCCCCATTTTTAATCGCAATGTGAAATGGATTATGGGTAATGCGATAAATGAGATGTGTTATAGGCAAATGAGTCACAAGTTGCAAGAAATGGATTTTGAGATATCATCATATTTGAAAAGTATTTCTATATTGTAAGTTTGATATTTTTATCTTTGGAAAGAAGGTTGCAATGGTTTAGAGTGGAAAATTACTTGTAAAGTAGGTAAATATACTCAACATGATGACCTTGAGAATACATGGATGTAATTCACTTGAGATTTGGTAAATGTATTTGTATTACATGGACCTATAAATACCCCAGAAATGAGAACATACCTATACAAGGAGATCTAGTGAATAAATCACTTTGAAAAATATCAATTTTGCGACTTGAATTACTCATTGTCCTGTAACAAATCACAATTCCAGACAAGAAACGCTGTCTGGAAGACTTCTTTTCAGAAGTACGGTGGTCCCTTTGACCAGGGAATAATGGAGACTGAGTATTATGTGCACTTTGACAGCAGATCAAGAAATATTTAATTGAATTTCGCCTCCTCCGTTGGTGCTGAGTGGGCCATCACGTGTTCATGTGGTCTAAGGCGTGTCGCCCTGCCCTCTGGCATTTCCACCCAAGTAAATTATTTCTTCAGCTTTCTATATAAGTCACATGGGAAAAAAGCTTTCTCAAGCCATAGTGGATGCTTTATTTATAGCGGCCTTGTCAAAACAGGTCTGAGATATGCCATTTGGCATGAATTTTGTTGTTATTATTTTATTTCAGGCCAATACAAATATTTAAAGCGAAAATCATTCAGTTGAAAAAAACGTAAAATCCCTCATATCAGGGATGTTTTCATGCGTCGCCTCGACGAATTTCATGAGTCGCCTCCTTGAATTAAATGCTAAGACATACTATCAAAATGATAACACAAAACTAAGAATCTATCATTTATAATAATTATTTTTGTTATTCATCTATTCCATTTTATTTAATATCATCATATGGAAGTTGGTTAGGCCCTCGTCTTTACTATATATCATCATATGGAACGGCCGGAAGATCTGGGTATAAATTCTTAACGGTACCCAGAGGCCTGTCGACCTATTCGTCAAAATAACTGTAAAACACTTGATGAATAAAAGATTTTTCTATTCTATTCTATTCTATATTTCACCAAAAACAATAGTCACTTTTTTCGTGGACTGCGCACAATGCTAGTACAAGTCCTCTATTGAACCAGAGGCTGTGCTCGCAACCTTCATCAAGGATTTACCTCAGTACTTCTTGCTCATTGTCCGGGTACAACAACACTTCACTTCGTGCTTCTTACATAGGATATAGTTAATATGACGCGCTTACCAGATCTCAGTGTTTGGTCAGGTTTCTCACGTTTTAGTATCTAATATAGCGATAATAATTGTGTATGTATATATGGGAACTCCTCAATAAAAAACCTCAATATTTTTAAAATGTCATTACAAAATGTTCATATTAGAATGCTAGTATAGCGTTAGGTTAAGCCGGTAGAAAACTGAAAATACAAAATATATATATACATATAAGGGTAAGCTTCATATAAAAGAAGAAAACGGCCAATTATTTCAGGCGTTCGCGCAAGCTTTAGAATTATATATGCCAAGACGGCAGGGAGCTTGAATACTGAACTTTATGTTACTTTCAAAAAAGGAGGAAAAAAAGAATGCTAGTATATTTTAAGTATAGCAAAACAGGATTGACTTTGTATGGTACATTAATAAGGGCAATGACCTACGAAATGAAAGCCCTTCTGCGTTGCAGGGCTTCCGATGCATGTCAATTATCTATTCAGCCATGGCAGAAGCGACCTTCAGAGCCAAGGGTCGTTAATCCTCCCAAATAAGGTGTTTAATGGGAATGCCTCAATCACTAAATACGCCAAGCAAGGTTGAAATTGTATATATTCAGCTTTGATACATGTCCGTGTCCTCAACCATAGATACCAATGAGATTTAACATAGGGTCGCAAGTTCTTCCAATACCCTATCGTGTTTAGTGCAAATATACTCTGTTCTTCCATGCCTTTGAATTGTAACCACATTTTACCTACACTTGGTAATATTCCACAACCTAAGAGAATTTCAAGGTTATTATGTTAGGTTCCGACAGGGTAAAGTGATGATTTCATGTCTAAGTTGACACACATTACCCTCTATATTCATCAGAAGCTGGGAAAAGAACGTCAATATTAGGACTGTCGAATGCATGCTGCTGAGTTCTAAAAGGTAGAGGATTATTGGGGAGGATACTAACGAGGTTCTTGGAAGTGATAAAATCCTATTACTACAGTGGATGCTTTATTGAAGTGTGAGAAGGGAACAGATGCTGGTAACAACTAATGGTGGTGCCTATAAACATGTTTGTCCCAGAGATCTAATGTGAATTGGGTATTTGCAAAAATCATTCGCTTAGATTCGCTTAAAGTGTTGGTACTACTTTGCTCGCCCTTCCAATGGTAAACATCATTTGCAATAACTTCATTTGCAAGTAACTCTCAAATGTCTATTTAGGGAAGATGGATGGAATTGTACTAGTTACTCAGTCAGTAGTAGCAAGTCCTAAAGACCCCCTAACTTTTAAGGGTCAGGTGATTCCCATTAACACTTTTAGTCTTAGTCTTAGCCTTGTGGTTAAGCTTATCGCTGTATGCGGCGAACTGCATCGCTCGAGAAATGTGGCTTTCTGGACAGGACTCTACTGCGCATGTCTGAAGTGAGTATTTGTGAGCAGTTAATTATTGCAGACTTCGTCCACAATTGCCAAAATGATGCATGACAAACTACATGGATATCATTGTGTAATTATTGGAAAATTTCCCTGATGTATACATGTCTTCTATTTTGCAATCTTAAGAGTGGCCTCCACTGGCTGCGGTAAGCTCTGCGGTAAGACTTGCGATGGTGCTGTGATGGTGAGAAGTGGCGAGGTACTGCCTACATGACTAGTGATCCATGTAGGCAGAATCCCATCATTCCTCTCCATCTACAGAACCAGCACAAACCATCGCAAGGCTTACCGCAGAGCTTACCACAGCCAGTGGAGACCACCCTTTATTGTCTTTTTATATAAAATCTCAAAACAAAGTTGAGATACTGTTGTGCTGCTGAAATTGAGATACTGTTGTAACAGAATACATGTATGTAGGTATACATGTATGTTCAAGTTGTATCTTGGATATTTTTCGGTTAATGAAGAAATACAGAGTTCATCGACTCCACTGAAAACGAAACACAGGGCTACAAATTAGTGTGCACATAACGCTAATACCCCCTGGGTTTGCCAGGACGATGGTTCTGCATCAAGAAGAGGGAGGGGAAATATATCAATTTCCGATCTGGAAAAGTTCTAGGTTGTAGTGACGGAACGAAAATAAAGCACGCAAACTTAAATCTGTATTTTGGGTTCTAATTCAATGATTCCATCAGCCAATGTTACAGTTTTAGTTTGTCTGAAAGCTGTCAAAGAAATAAACGTCGGTCAAAAATTAAATGTTTTCTACTTTTTGTTCCATTCTTTTCCAACCCATCTAAAAGTCATTTGACCTAAATTTGGGAAGGTTTTGCCGAGTTGGTTTTGTTATGTAACATTACGTCCTACCACCAATACTTAACATTTTCGCTACAGGGTCTCATAATTATAAACGTCCACATTTATATTTCGGGGACCTGACCAGTTGCTATCTTGAATGAACTCATTATCACTCACCGACGGCCGGTTTTGATCGGCCGATTCGACTTCAAATACTTGTATAACTTATAACATCAGCCAGAGTATTGATAAATTCAGTGTCTTATCATAATATGATTGAATTTGGCAAAATGTTCTTTGTCGTAATAGCTGAGAACGCAGCTTTAAGCAATAAGGGTCAAGTCGCCAGAAAATGTACAATTCACCTTCACCAATCCTCTCAAATAATTCAAATTTCAGACGAGAATAAAGTTCAAAATACAGTTCAACCTAACCAGACAGATTGCTAGAATCAATGCAATACCGAATAAAGTCGAATGTATCTAGTATTGGCCAAATTGCAGCCTAATTTAGCAGAATTTACACAATGTGCACATCTGCCAATTGTACATTTTATGAAAATCTGACCCATAACATGCATCTATACGTCTTACCTGTGAAGCAGGTATACCCATCCTCCTCTAAGAAAGTTACTCATCTTTTTATCTCAAGAGTTCTCCCATGCAGCAATGGCTAACGGTTAATCTATGGAGAATTAAATCAGGTGAACAGCAGATAAAGACTGCAGTGGTTATACTTGGCCAGTTACATTGATTAGCACTCACATCAAGAACCAGTGTTCAGGTGGCCTTTGCATACCACTTAGGTGGAAGGTGTTGACTGGAATGATTAATCACACCTCACTCTTCGATAACCTGTGTTCTCTGTCCTTTTCTGACCCTTTATTGTCGGTGATATAGACTAACATAGATTTGGGGTCGCTCTTTGTGAAGCAAATTCTTCATACAAAAATATGTCTTTATAGATTTCCTCTGATGTTTCTGTGAATATGGCAAAACCCATTATTTCTAGCGGATTTTCTATCCTCCTTGTAAATCTAAGGGAATTAACTTTAAAATCTGAGTTTTAAATCAGTTCCATGTAGTTACGTTTCATCACATAGCTATTCTCTCATATTGATCCTAATAATCTATATTTTCAACAACTAGATACAGATCTGTATACATGTGTTTATTTGGATTTGAAGGGAAAGAGAACTTACGGGTTTTTTAAACTTTAATTCAAAATTCGCCTCATACGGACAGGAAAGACAGTCTTGCAGTTCTTTGAGTTCCTGAATATAATATTTCAAAAAATAGTGGGAACGTTCATATCTGAATCGCAATACCCACAACAAAACGAAATTTTTTTTAGTTATCTTTGTAAGCGTCAATACATGAATTCAGAATATATATAACCACATATATGTGTGTATACATAAGAATGTATTTATTTATTCTTGTTTAGATTAAAATAATAAATTCTCCCCCTATTTAGTGTGGTTGGGCTACGATATCTCGATACTGTGCATGCATGCTCTTAAATAATCTTTGGAGTATGTTTTCTTTACATCGGATATTTAGGGCGTGGTAAATCACAAGAGTTCTTGCCTATTTCAATTAAAAAGTCTGGATCGATTCCGAATATAACCGTTACCAAATAAACGAAGAGCAGCATGTAGGCCTATTCTCCAAATTGCTTGGCAAATTATCTGTTTATTGCGAACTTTCATAAACTCTCATGTAGGTGGATTGTTAAAATAGGCTGTGCGTCATATGGTTACAATAGCTACCACAAGATATAATAGTAAGTTATAACCATCACCTGATCTGTGCATTTCTTACATAGATATAAAGTATTCTCGACAATCCATAACTCATATTTGAACGCAGATCGACTGATTTATTGCTAAATATCATTCGTATTATTCGCAATTTGCATACTTTTTATATAAATTTACATTGTATTTTCGTATCGTATCAGAAAATCAGATCAGTTGAGTTGGGAAAAACATTATTATTCCCTGAATATGGCTGAAGCAACGAGAGTATAACTCGTTGGCTCGATAGACAATGTAAAAATGAATGTAAATTGATGAAAATATTTTCTGCTATGCACATGAATAGAAAAAGGCGTAACGATATTTAATTAAAAACATCTTGTGTTGTCCAAGCTAATCCGTCATGAGTATCTACAGGTATAAATGCAACATCTGCATGGTAGTTAGGAGACTGCTCTATTGTTGGAAGGAAGTCATCGCAAACTTCAATTCTAAGATAACAAGGAATCGTGCCATATAAGTCTAGACTAATTAGTAAGGCTTCTGTAACAGAATTACTGCGAATTATATAATCTATATAAGTTATCCTACTCTGATTCCTCACATTTTGAACACGATTTTTTCCGGCAGATATTCCTGGACATAAATCCAATGAGGAAGTATATAATCGTACAGAAGAAATTCGATATGAAGGCCTCAACTGGGGAAAAACAATTTTCGTCTCAGTTACTAATTTAATCAAATAATTGCATACTCTATAGGAGAAGTCACATTAAGGGCAGATTCAAACAATGAATGTCAATATTTGTTTAACTGGAGATCTAGCTTTAGAAAAACCCGATCCCGGCAATCATTACTAATTTAAGGGCACAACCGCTATGAAGGGCCTAGTCCACCAAGCCGATTCTCATGCGATTTTGCGCCGCAGAGGACTCTTTTGCACTACATTCTGTGAGAATCGCATGAGAATCGGCTTAGTGGACTAGGCCCTTTAGATGCTATTAGTCAATACCTATACGTTTGATACATGTATCTAGCTTTTACATTATTGAGTTAGGCAAGGCAATCTATAGTGGAACATACACCCACAGGTGGCAGGTGGAATTGAACATAAACTACCCGAAAGCCCCCATAGAAACGAACATGATAATGAGATAATTTGAATACGCCACCCTCTCTAGTATAATATAGACTTCATGTTTCATGTACATCATTCGAACGGCATCCTATATACTAGGCTTGCTTTCACGTTAGCAGATTTTGAGAATAGTTTAGGATAGAACGTACAGGCACTTCCGAATTTAAAAGGGTGAATCTAATCTATCTTCGTCCCTGAGCTAAATTACCTAACCAGAAACAATATCGACTTTCTGAAATGGAGGAGTTGTTTTATTAGTATAAATAGGATGCCCCACCATCGAGTATATTATATGTAATACAGCTTGTCATCTGTTGCGACATATGACACCATTCCTGGTTGTAAACTATCATTTAATTTGGACACATTATGAAGAATGTTTTTCCAATAAATGAAATTCCAGGGGGTTCCAAAACGAATAATGTCAAATAATAACTAATAGTAATCAAATGATAATAAGTTATAATTGATTTTGAAAGGTATCGCTCTCCTGAAACATCTACTGAAATCTAGGCAAGATGTGAAAAAGTTATCTCTATTCATTCACCTGATCTAGGTACTAGGATTGTGAGTGAAAATTATTAATAATCAAACTACTATTGATTATATTCAACCTACCGTATCCTGCTGCTCCCCAGTCTCTCATCCAAAAACAGGTCTTCTTTCCATGGTCGAGAGGGCCACAATCTTTACAATTGGCCACACACAGGTACCAGGGAGACAAACTAAGGAAGAGCGCACCATCTGATCCATATCCCTCCAGCCAAGCCTTACTGCTCATGGCAACAACTGATATGATGGCCGCTGGAGCAGTCAACAATGGAATCATTGGCAGTTCACAAAATCTACAGCACATTTTGGTGGATTTTTATATTATATTTCTCTATTTAAAAGTTTATATCAATCTCCTGTCCGAGGTCAGTCTGTCAGCGATGCCAAAAACCCTTCACTGAAGATCACGAGCAGTGGTTCTTGCATGCGGAGCAGATAAAGACGTTAATGGTGAGAGTAGTTAAATTTTCCTCACCCTGCTCCTCCTCCTTCTCCTACTCCAACTTCTTTAACAAGAACACGCGATGGTTGAGCTTCAACTGCCAAGTAGTGGCTAGGGGAGCTTGCGTGTCAATGGCGATCCAACAATCTTTTGCGCAAGTGTTAAACAGTGAGCTTGACGCTAGGACTACTATGACTACCACTGGCACATCGGGACCAACAGAGAAAAGGTACAGTCAGTTTCAGAACTGTTTGCGCATGCTTGCAATCACCGCTTCACTAGCACATGGCTCTCCCGTCTTATTAGACCCCAGAGTCCGTTGATATTGCAAAGTGATCCTTAAAGGGTCCATCCAATGCCCTGACAAAGGCTTTAGATCTGAAATATAATCCCTCAGATTGTTCCTTGCCTGCGGTAGTGATTCCCAACACGTTCAGATCCAGTTATTGGAGAGAAGTTTCCAATTTCCCTGTGCGCTCCCCGTTTCTGATTTTGGGCAGAACTACGATGCGGTGTGAAAGAGTATCAGTCCGTAGTGAGGTGTCTAATGTCTCTCACACTCCCGTTGGTATTGAAAGCCACAAAAGCGTATGATGATGGGGTTTTTTTTGCAGGCTTCAAACTCTGAATACCAGACTAAGGAAAGAGCAGCTCTTCTTATGTTCATCTGACATCGGATTTGCTCAGGTTGTCTTTGGCTGGCTCTTGACGTACCACGAGGTCAGCTCTACCTCCTCGACAGGTGAGAAGGGATCGACCGGCCGCGAGAGTATCGATCGCCTTCTTTTATTTTATAGTGCTACCCGACCTCCTACAACATACCACGGCAACCTGAAACAAACAGAAAAGTGAAGAGAAATTAAAGTGAAGTGAAGTGGCCATAACAGACCTCTGCCCTCTCATACTCCTCTGCCTGGCATTTTCATATTCACACGCAACAGGCAAAAGCATTTACATTATAACACAAAGTGACCCCGTCCAAAGATCTGTACGGGAAAGTGAGATAGAGAGAGGAAGTGGTCTGGCTGCTACCTCTACCTCCAGTGCCAGGTTGAATGAATATTTCATCCTATTTCGACCATGGGGATCTAGTGGGAGAACAGAGTCAAAGACTTGGAACGGACTTTGGGTTTGGTGAGGCAAGGGGGGCGAGCGAAGAGCTTGCCATTGTTTGAGTCAATATCATATTAATATTGACAATAAAATTGTCACACTAGAAAATACATAGATGATAATCAAACCGGAAAGATTCTAAATTCATGTTATTAGAATAATGAGGTATACAAAAGACTCTTACAGAAGTAAACAATGGAAAAGTTAGTGAGCGATGATAGGGAATAGTAAAACAAATTAAACATAATCGCAAGTAGAGTTCTGGTGTACGCAGAAATGGGAAACTCTGGTCGATGTCTCGGTAATAGATCAAAAGGTACAGAAAACCTCTTCCAACATGAATAGGTCTGTAGAAAAGTTTTATTTTCTATCGGACTTGGCTGAAAATACAGACTTATTGGTTATGGGGAGATTTCGACCCCCCCCCCCCCCCCCCTATAGCCACCCGCCTCCTATTTTGTTCCCGTTTCCAACTGAAATCGCAACTGTAATAATAGAGTCGACCCAGAGGCTTGTAGGACTTTCACTAGACACTGCTTACATGCATGGCAGGGGCAGAATAGCATTTGTTGCTTGTGCAAGTCGTGAATTGTGCCGGACTGTCACAAAATAATAGTGGATTTCCATTTCCATTGAAGAGTAATAAATGGACCCTGACTCTAAACATGTCTGGTGGCTTTGTGCAGTCTGAATAGTTTTTGAAAGGCAGAAAGTTCTATTGAAAAGGATAGAATATGTATCAGTCTGTAAAGTTGGATAGGCCTTTTAAATGTAAGGACGTTACTGTTATCCATGATTGAACTGTCTATATAAGTTGGATAGTGAAGCGCATCAATTTCGGTGTTAAACGACAGTGATAAACAGTATTGATGATAGTAATATCCTAATGCTAGTTAAGTGACTAGTGATAGAGTATAATAGTGATAGATTGTTTTCAATAACCATACAGGTCATTGGAGACTAAAGGCTAGGTAGTTTACCAGCTGTGTATTGCATATCTACCAGGCTTGTCGGTTTCGATAAATCAAGAAGTAAATTAGTCTGGAAATTAGCCGTATAAAAGATATACTTGATGTACAATGTAATATAATTACGATATTACAGTACACTATTATTGATGTACTAGTTAACTCTAAAACCGTGCTGATGAATTACAATTGTACAGATTCATCCTAACTATAATAGGGGATTTGCATGTGCCACTGCGCATGTCTGTTACCGTGCATCATGGGATGGATTCTGTTGAAATCTGACAAACATGTATTTTGCAAAAGATGCAAGAATGCTTTTATTAATATCAGAGCTTGTATGGATATCTATGAAAACCAAATGCATGATGGGAAGGATAGGGACTTGTGTCATGAAAACATTTAAAACACATGGATATTGACATTAGAGCACGGATAAATATTCCATGCTGAAATGTTACCTATAGATTTTAGACTGAACCATTAGTCGCATAATTCCATGCGAATCGAGATTCAAAATGGTGACTATGCCAATCCCCTATTGCCATCATATTATGATCTGCGCATGTTTGATGCATTTCAATCGTTATGGTCTAAACTGAAGTGCATTCGTGATTGTTTCACGCAAAGCAAATACTCCTACACCGCATTGACATGCACTTTTACGCTATAGCATACCCTTTGCGTCCTGCACAATATCTAGAATCAAACTGCCTTCCTTTCTGTGCCTACAGTGGATGTTTGCGATGAAAGACAGCGACTTCTAATGAACAGAAAAAAGGTTAATTCCTTGGCACACTGCGCAGTCTTATTCTTTCCTGGGCTAGTCTCCCTTACTTGGTACAAGTGTCAGCTTTGGCAAACTTTCCTTTCTTGAGGCATGTTTGGACTTCTGCATCAGCTAACTGATCTGCTGATGTTACCAGAATGTTTTGACTTCCTGTCTCCACCAATTCAGGCATTGGTCTGACTTGCTGTACACACCATAAGGGTGTTGGTTTAAGCGAGCTGAGGCTGCCATTTTGTCAATAAACCTACTAGAGAACGCCCTGCCCAACCAAACAAACTTTTTTGTTACTATAATTTACCAGCTAGTGAGCCCAGTAACAATTCGATCCACTGGTTCCTGGTTCAGTACCCTGCCTTTTCCTTTCATTGTGTATGGTCTTACTAACTCAGTTCATATAACTGATATTTAATTATATACCGTACTCAGGTAGTTTTGGACTAAATTCCCTAGTTATTTTCAAACAGATAGATGCGTTTCTACCTTCTGATCATCTGGAATTCGATCCATCTGATGATTTTGATTAGCTATGGACTCGGGCGAAAGTGGGAGAACATCCTTTTCCCAGATTAGGTTTAGAACCCTTGTACTTTTGAAATAAAAGTTAAACATCCTTGTCATCTGAGTTAACTCTGCCTCACAACTCTTTTTTTATTAAGGGAAACTTCCTGTTTCCATCCACCGCAAAAAAAAACTTGGACTGCCACACACAAAAAGAAATCCTCCACATCCTGTCATCCTAAATGATCAGTCAGTTTGGATGGCTGCATTGATAATATGAAATGAGAAAGACAGTTTTTGCCAAAGCTGACTGGCCTGGGGGCAGCCTTTGTCTCTAGCGACGATGTTTTTACAATTCATTTTCGGAGAACAATGTTATCGGCATTATCATGCATGGATAAACACGTCTGAGGCAGCAAGGGGAAGGGCCGGAGCGCCTGTTTTCAGCAAGCAAACAAACCATCTGGTCTCAGCCTATACCATGATATACCTCGCGGCTATTTCGTGAGAGGAACCACTTCCAATTCATAATCTCCCTGGCCACCTACACGAGAGAGTAGGCAAACTTATTCTACATCGAGTGCACATACTGGGCTACCCTCCATTCATTGCGAATATATTGTGTGTGTATATATATATGCGCGTACCTCCTCCCTTATTAAGTCCCAAAACGAACTATAACCCTGAATCAAGGCAGTGGACCCATACTTTACTTGTTGTAGTTTGCTGTGGTAAAACTAAATGTGATCGAAACTAAAGATTGGAACGGGATTTTGATCTATGTCCTTGCCTAAATTATAATTGTCCAGTCCTATATCAAATATCAATTGCACTCGGAGATTTGTTCATTGGTATTGGCGAGATTCTGCAAAAGGAAATCAACTGAAATAGAAAATGTGATAAGGCTCCCCTGATATGGGCCAAATATAGGTTGGATCATATGATCATGACTAATTACAATATATACAAGGCCTAATTGAACGCGGGTAAATATGACTAATTACAGTATACAAGGCCTAATTGAACACGAGTAAATAAGATCAAATTTGGGATAAAGAATCATATTGCAGAACTATTCCCCCTTTCACCTTATATACCGGTATACATATATAATAATGATAATCCCCCATCAACCTAGCATTGCTGACATACACTCAAACAATCCTAACATTTCAGCCAATTGTCCCATGACTTTCGGGAATGTGCAGATTGTTGAGCTTGTTGGATGTACATATTCTTGCATGGGGCCTCACTCCTGCAGTCTCATGTTCATGGTATTGTATGTCGGTACTTATTATACTGGTCAGAGGGAGAATCTGAGATGTCTGCTGTGATAGCCCATTGTTGGTTGTAGTAGCACTACAAATATATCCAGGGGGTCAACTCTCGTTCAGGAAAAGAGGGGGATATGCCTGCCTACCACAACACAGGATGGCGGTTAGCTCTTGAAAGCATTGAGGCAATGCTCGCAACGCTTTCCTGCCTTTAATTGCCTATCGTCCCCTTTCCTTTCATGCCGGCTTTCTCACCCTGAGATGACACTCTATATAGATAAGGGTCGGCTAGATGGGTGCATGCAGTTGGAATGTATTCACTCTGAATAAAATAGCAAAGAAAAAGTTTAAAGTTGTGTTCAAAACTCTTCCGTTTGTTTTTCATCTCGTTACACCAAAGGTAGGGGATATTCTTAACATTTTGGTTTATTTCAAACATATCTTTTTGAGATTTGTGATATTGTTAGAAAATTAAATATCAGCAAGAATGCAGGTTGTAGCAGTGTTCAAAATATATTTATGGGATGAAATATTAACTCTATTTCGGCGTATTCCCCAATTTTCTGAAGATTTAATATATTGTGCGAAATGCCTGAAGGTACATATCTTGGTGATCAAGTCTGTAAAAGTTCATGAGATGTTGCATATTGATCAATAGACAAGCAAACATCCTCCTCCTCCTCCTACTCTATTCTCACTGTCTCCGACTCACTTCATATGCCATCCGGCGAACTACATTGAGAGGGCTTTTGATTGATTGGTGTTGTTCGATGTGACATCAATGTATCAACAAACTGTAATCATCTCCGCATCAACACACACAGAAGGAAAGTGCCAACTGCAAAAAAGGAAGGAGATGGCGGGGGGTAAGGTCACCAACAGGACGCTTATATTAGGTGACCATTCAATATTCACTGGAATATCCAGAATATTTTGGTACATTGTGGATCCGGTGAACACATTCTGACGTAAAACCTGTGGATATATTTTGAATCTTATTTTATGGTATCATACTTATTTTCTGCTTTATTTGGATCTTGGTGACACCAAAGATATCTAGTTTCGTGATTTCAGGCCAGGTAAAACTATGTTAAAGGTGTTAGTTATAATAAAGACACAGTAATGGGACACGGGAAAGGTGAAATATGACAGAATCCATGACAAAACTTACTTGTTGGTAAACTTATTGCATTGAATCCAGAAGTGGAGAAGCGCAGCTGTGGCCAAGACCAAGGAGCTCTTAAGACCACACCGACACCATCTGGCGAACCTGACCCGGTAACCCTTGAGCTTTTAGAAAAATGCTTGATGACAATCAATATTTAAGCCCTAGGCATTGTAAGTGCTTCTTGCTTGCTCTCTCTCTCCTTCCCAACATGCCCAGATACACAGAAGCAGATAAGCCAAGCCTGCTAGAGCGAAGTACTACTACAGCCTGACGAGGCACTCGGAGCGCGTGTGAGCTGGTAGTAAGATGCGGTGGTAGAACATTTGTGTTACATAGTATCCTCCTCCTGTACCTTCTCCTCCACCTAGTCCTCCTTCTGGCACGCCAAGCTTGAGGGAGTTGCGCCTACTGTGATTGTAGCGCGAGCCGCAGGGCGACGTGCCTGCCACCCAGTGGTGGGAGATGGAACTAGCGATAGCAGGGCCGGAAGGAAGGGGAATGTGAAGGTAAATTGTCGTCTGCTTTTGTAATGGTGGTTGTGGTCTCCAGGTGACAGGGAGATGATACCTCAGGGACGGGTCTAGGATTTTCAAGACAGGGAGACAGAGACGGAGTGAGAGAGGGACGTGCTTCAGGACTCCCAAAGCTAATACAATATTGATGAATAGAAAATTGAAACACTAATACTAGTTGAGTTAAATAGAAATAAAAACACAGACCATTAAATAAAATCCTAAATTAATTTCGTTTTTCTATACTTCTGACATATCTTTTTGATAATGCTTGGGATTATCTAAGTCTAAGGTTGGGAGTCTAAGGCTGTCTCTATAAATCAGAACGATATTATGACCATACTCAGTTCGTTTACTGGACAATTAAGACTATGCAAATTTAACCCTGAAGGCCAACATTAGTACATGTGCTTATATATTTGCTTGTGGTGACACGCATTCCAATTAAATTAAGTGCATCTGGTCTGGCCAATATATGATTCTAAAATGTATTAGTGTCAACTTTCGTATGCTGATTTTCACAATTCTTTCAATAATCACGTCCAAGGCAAGCCCACCCACGCTAATCACACCAACATTAATATCTAATTAAATTCATCCTTGTAACCT
The DNA here is from genome assembly GCA_942159475.1 of Sthenelais limicola. Taxonomy (NCBI): domain Eukaryota; kingdom Metazoa; phylum Annelida; class Polychaeta; order Phyllodocida; family Sigalionidae; genus Sthenelais; species Sthenelais limicola. The sequence continues at coordinate 27,258,858 of OW804094.1, read as the reverse complement.
AGCGAGGCTTCCTCTAGAATACAATTATCCTTAAAGCTGTCTTCCTACCAAAATTCATTTTAGTGCTTCTTCACTTATTGGGAAATTGGAAGTTATGACATCAAATGAAGAGTGACAAAATCCCGAAATGGTATGAAAATAGCGAAAAATACCAAATCGAAAATCAAATCTTATTTCAATTCATACCCGTGCTGTGCATCTAGCTAAATGTCTGTTACTTTCTCCATCCACTGTGACAATCTAGAACTAGGATTTGGTTAATTTTGATACTATTTCGACGAGTGCATAAATATGGAAAATCAGAAACATGACTTGGCTTTAGACCCAGACTATAATGGCGAATTCTATTTATATAGTAAATAACCTGTAAGCTTGTAAGAATGCAGCTTTTATGTAAATTGTACCAACGATTATGCTCGTTGCTTGTACTTGTAAGGATAGGTCCATTATTTGATTGGATAGTCGTTGGAAGGGTGTAGGAAGCCCTGATAATGAACACCCTACCTATTAATTTCCCACATCATTCAGCACCATCCCTAATTGGGCAAGTACATAATAATAAACTTTCCAACGTTGTTCCAATGAGAAATTTAAAACGTAGTTGTTGCAGTTACAACTGTCCTGTCCTATAAGATGGACCAAAAAGACTAAGACAGATTTACCTGACAACACACTTTAAAATATATAGGACAGCTAATGAGCGAGAGGGAGTCTCTGGCTTGATTAATACGTATAAATTGGATTTACACGCTACACTTAGCTGATTAAATACCGAAGTAACCATAGAACTACTACATGGGCCAGACTTCATTATATATGCCGCCAGGTGACAGTCCCTAATTCAAAAATAAAATGAAAACTCATATCATGCTCATGATAATCATAAATGTGATGTGTTCCAGGAAAATGAGTCCAAGGTCGCAAAATTTATATTTCTCAAAGTGTTTTATTTCCAAGATCTCTTTGTTGGAATGTTCTAATTTTGGGGGCATCTACCACTTTCAGTAGCTAGTATGAATACATTATATCAAATTTCAAGAAAGTGTATCAAATAATTATACCCATGCATTTCTAAGGTCATCTTATAGAGTATATTTACCTACTTTACTAGTAAATGTCCGCCCAGAACTATTGCAAACCTTTCTTTTCGAAACATTTTAAAATATAGAAATAGTTGTTAGATATCCTAATCTTTACCATCATTAGAATTCGACAGACATCATCTGTTCAAATATAATGCTATCTCAAAATCCATTTTTTTGCGACTTATTAGTTAGATGTTAGTTTCATCTAAACTCAGTTTAAGTTTAATAGGTTTTTTAGTGCATTTGTCTCCAACTGCACGAAACAATGCAGAACTGACAGCTGATTGTGCAGTTTCGTAGTTTGTGGAAAAAACCCCACTCAAAATCGGTTCTCCGATTAAATACATGTAGGTATTATAATTCAACATCCCCGAAGAAATAATGAGTTAGAACTGTTCTCAGGGCAAACATAATAATACTAATAAATCACTCAATGTGTTGTGCACACACAGGCCCAATTCAGTTTGTGTATTTTATGGCCTTTCTAGAAAGTAGTAGACGATGCTTATAATTTATTTGAATAATTATATAGTTGTATATAATTAACAGAATATGATTCCACTATTGAATTCTGAGGATGCTTGAATGGTGGCTTCGATTCAACACAATGTACTACTCTGGCCTACTTGACTGATTTTCAACTTCTAGATTGCATGCACGTGGTGAATTTGAAAGCATTATGTCCTCTATAATGCACTTTCGTATTTTCATAATTATTATAACTGTGGACTGATTTATATCTCGTTATATATAATTAGGTGAATTCATGGTATTGACAGAATAATACATTTAGTTTTCTTTAGTTTTAATGACCAAATAAACCTTTTTAAATAACGTCACTATAATTAAGTATTCTGCTTTTCATTCCTTTTATCTGACCTTTCATCTGCCAGAAGTCTGTTCTTCTGCATTTAAACAAAAGATATCAAGGCCTCTTTACTTTCTTGAATGCACTTGAAATAGGTACTCAGCGTTGTTATTTGAACAGAACCGCATGGGATCAAAGTCAGTGAATTGTTCTACGATTGTGGTTTCCATAAGCACACCATCGTAACATGTGTTCCAATGTTGTTATGCTTGTTGAGAAAAATTATATTTCTTCCAATTGCAAGTCCACTTCATTAATACTTTCACCTTTAGTGAAACTATGTAGTATTTTACAGTATTTTAATGATTTTCATATATATCCGATTGATATGTTCAACTAGATCAAGGGCAAACAGGTTGGCCTAAGAGAAAAACATAAACATAAACCTTTGCCCTTGATTCGAGACACCACCTATACCATTTGACTGAGGGTCATCTTCGATCGCTTGGTCCTGAGATCGTCCTGGAACCAGTACAAGTTGACCTATAATCATCGTAAAAACGTTTGGAAGCAGTTGTCATGTAGTTGAAAGTGAAACCACTAATTCTTTATTTTTCTAATCGGTTCAAAATTAAAAGTATCCCTTTTTAAAAAATTAAATTGATGTACTATAGATATTGATTTGAGAACTGAACTAAAATTTTAATATCTTGCTGTTTAGATATAATTGTTATCTAGGTCAGGACACAACGGAAACCACAATTATAAGTTTATGAGAGTGTATCTGTCTGATTAATCCTGAATAATATTTTGTCCAAAAAATATATTCAATTGTGATAAAATGGTTGAAATTAGCGACTGTAAATCACTAAGGAAAACAAGTCCCAACGTTGAGAACATTTTGATTCAGCGATTTCCTCGGCTTGGTAACTCAAGAACGTTTAATATGCATAGGTCGTACAGGCAAGACCCACCCTTGGAATATAAATCATAGGCTTTATTAATGAAGGGTGGTTTAGGAACAGAAGGTTAATAATATCCTGCCAACCTGTCACTGTAAGCACATCAATATCGCAGCTAAAATATAATGTCCCTGCTCAGTCTTAACACATTGCAGCCAGTCCCTTAACTCTGTAATAGGGTCAGATTTTCAGAAAATGTACAATTCGCCTTCCCCAATCCTATCAAATAACCCACATTTAAGACAAAAATGAGCTTCAAAATGCAGTTTAACATAACAGAACTGATACTTTAAATCAATGCGATACCAAATATACTCAGATATACTCGGTATTCAGCATTTTTCAGCCAAATTTAGCAGAATTTCCTTAATGTGTGGAGCTGCCAATTGTACATTTTCTGAAAATCTGACCCAATAGCCAACTGTGCTAATGTGAGAGGTAAATGCCATTTATTATTGAGCACATGTTTATTAATATATTAACGTACCAGACCACAGAAACGCGTACACCGATGCTTTCCATACCCCAATATACTCCAATTAATTGCGGCAGAATAATTGGGTTGGGTGATATTTAAAAATCATTAATATTGAAACAGTTTGTTTAAGATTATTGTTAAAGAATATCGCCGATATGCCCTGCATGAACTGACTGAGCCAATTCATGAAATAAATTAATCAAATTCCATCACAGTTGGTGTGTATCAAGAGGTTTGTCATTTCTCATATCTCATAAAATGGTGTCAGGCGAATTGCCACCCGGTAAAAAGCCACCCAGTAAAAAGCCACCGGTAAAGTGCCACCCGGTAAAAAGCCACCCTCTAAAAAGCCACCCGGTAAAGATCCACCCAGGTGCAAAACCCACCGGTAAAAACCCACCCTAGGTAAAAACCCACCTAGGTAAAAACCCACCCATGGTATGGTATGTTGCATATGAGTAATTAATTCTCCCCATCGGGTGTCATTTTCTCTCTACCCCTCCTCTCTCTCTCCTCCCTTTATTAGTGGAGAGAATATCAAGGAATAACAATATTCAATAAGTATAATCATTAAAGAATGATAATAATATAGAAATATGTGTTGTCATGTATTTTAATATTATTTAGACGAGGAGGCCCCGATGTCAATGTCTTATTTGATGGGATATTAACTAAAATATAAAATACATTTTATACGATTAACTTACACATAATCTATTGCAAGTTGTCAGCAATATTACAAATGGGCAATGCTCATGAAACGCCAACATGGGCTCTATAATTAAATGTGTGGAAAATAAAATCAAAGTTTATGATTCAGTTTTTTTAGTAGAAATATTAGTTATATAATCATACAATTTTAGGGAATTCAGATAGGGGTGTCGAGGTGTTTGATGTATTTTGAAGTCATACAATATGTGAAGAAATTATTTGGAAAGTTTATTAAATGTGAACCGTTAAGAAATATAACACAGATTTATCTAAGTTAGTTAGACATTTGATGATTGTGCGAGGATATCAATATAAATATGATTGAATTAATATGTCCAATGATTATGACCTAAATGCGCAGACATTTGTTTCTTATTTTCCTTAGATCAAATATTTAACTGTTCTATAAATAGTTATGACTGGTAATGAAATATCAATGACAAGAGCTGGTAATGGCAAAAACGGGAAATACCTTAATTTTAAATAGAAAGAAAGCGCGTAAATCCTCACTTAAATTGGTTTGATTGAATAAATCTTGATTTTAATCAGAGAGAAGAACCTTTATCTGGTATACTATCATCCATAACTAATTGATAATTATTCATAAGTCATATTCAATAATGTTATGGTCATTTTTCTACATACATTAGCTAAGCATCGTTCTCCAGACTCTACCAAACTCTCCACGAATATCCTTGTGATATTAACAGATATATTAATTTGGAATATATCTCTTAAGACTAGGCTTGGCAAACAGAGCCACGTCCACTACCTTGTGTTATGGGACTTGAAATCCCGTTAATGTATAGAGATTTATTTCCGACCCAAAAAGTTACAAAATTGGCCGATAACTGGCTATTGTTCTTCCTGGTACTGAGGTGAATTACCAATGTTAATACTAGTAACATTTTAGATGAAAAATTCCGCGCTATATCAACGCAATGATTTCTGCGTTGAGTTGATTAACCACAATAGTTGTTCATTAACCTTTTTATTTCAATAAAGGAACAACGTTAGCCAAATCGGATCAGATAATTTAGTCCATTTTTTTATCGGAAATAAATCTCTATACATGTTTATGGGTGGCTTATTACCGCGGTGGCTTTTTACCTAGGGTGGCTCTTTACCGGATGGCTCTTTTCCAGCTGGCTTTTTACTGGGTGGCTTTTTACCGGGTGGCTTTTTACCGGGTGGCAATTCGCCTAGAACCTCATAAAATATCATTATTGATATGCTGCATGTATTTATAATTTAGAAAGGGTAGTAGACCTACAACGTTTGCCTTGAATAAAAAAAACGTTTGCCTTGAATAAAAAAATATAGTAATTTCCACTCAGAGGACTGTGGTTTCTACATTTATCAGTCATGATACATCTTCCAGGTCGGCCTAAATGTAATAAATATCTGCAACACTTAATTAGGTCCTTCGACTATGATTAGTCTGAGGGTTATACTTAATAGTTTTATTTCCACTTACGATACGGTGACATTGTATTCATGGAAACAACCGATCTTCCAGGTTGACTTTAGATTAGATTAATTGTAATAAAATTCCAACTGGTGTTATTTGAAATAAATTGATTTTGACAAGACATTGATAGATGCAAAACAAAGTATGCCTCAAATCTGAAGCGTTAAAAGTGTTAGCCTCCTTTCATCATATGTCTCCCTCAACTTGAGTAATCTAGTTATTATTGCAAAGAACTAACAAGGAAAGACGCCTTATTTGGATGTCGTCTGGGCAGAGCTCATAGTCATAGCTACAGAAGAGGAAGGGCGGGGGAAAATGAAGAAGAAGAAGAATCTAGATTGATATATTCAGCAAGCTATTGATCAGCAGCGAATCTGTAATCCTCGATCATTAAAGACAAAGCATGAACTAATGAACTTTCCCTAGCCTTGTTAAAGGACAATATGGCGGCACTTGAGATAAGAAGAGAAAAAGCTGGAGGCAATATGGTGCATGTCTGGCGGGCCTCCATTGCAGCCTATTGAAGGCCCATTATCCCACATCTGTCTAAGAGCTACTTCATAGAGCCACTCACGGAACCACGGCAGGAGTTGCTCGTTCAATCCCTCATATTTCTCAAATCGCAGCCGGTCAGTATAATGAACAGATTTCCATCAAATATGTTCTATATTTGGGCACAAAGGGTGTAAAAGTCCCAAGTAGCATATCAAATATTATATTAAAGGGGTCTGAAAATGTATGAATATTCTATGCTTTTGTTTTAATTACAATGCCACAGAGAAATGTATATACATGATATTCATAATGTATCTGTCTGTTTATAAAATTGTCCAATATTGTGCAATGCATCTTTTTGGATATATCTCGGTGCTTAATGCTTAAAGAGACTGGAGACACTTGACGTTTGCTACTTATGCGTCTCTCCTTCTCTGGTATCCCGACTTGAAGACTTTCTTCTTGTATGTATATTGGTCCGTCTATCCTTTTTTTCCCGATTCCCAAATCGGGAGGGATTTCTCCAGCAATACGGCCCATGTTTATTCGGCTTAGTAGCTCCTTTGATTAGAGCTTCCTAACGCCTGAAAGGCTTGTTGGCTGTTCATGGAGTCACTACCTCCATAAGCATTAGAGATGGATATTTGCAGATGCCCGCTTCCTAGCCACACACATTGACACCATATTACACAGCAAATACTAGCAGAGCGACCCCAAACATATCAAGCAAGTACACGGTAAGTGAAGGCAATCCTCTTTCTGCCGCCTGGATCAATCGGAGAGGCCGAAGAAACCGAAGAAGATAAATGCATTTCTCCTGGGTGGCCTCTACTAGATTCTCCCCTCTCCGCCAAGTTTCCATTTGTAGCGAGAATCCATCTGGCAAGGCTAGGGCACTGGGGTTACACCTAACCATTGCCTCTTTAATGCTGCTTTAAAACAACGGGGGATGATTCTCACACAGGATCATGTTATTTATGTTAGGGTCAAGACAGTAGAATGTAAGTATGATAAATTGGAGTTAAAACCCAAGACTCTCATGAAAGATATGTATTTGTATTTTTATTCAGCAAAAAGACATTATGTAACGAGTACACCTTTTCTCAGTAGTCGCTGACTCTTACAAAATTCAATATTTTATCAAGGAAAGTAAAGGTTGGATCTGAGTATTGATCTGTGTTTAAATTATTTTTTTTCGGAAACGCGGTTCCAGTTTTACCAAACAGTAGTCCAAACAGTCCCAAATAAGTTAAGTACCTTCATCGCAACGGTGTGGGTCGTTGATATTTATCCTTGCTTATGGTTCTTATATAAATATATATATACATTATAATGTATGAACGTTGAAAGCAACTGTTAATGGACAATAACTTTAATCTTACATCTAATATTTGATGTTTGTCAATACCAAATGTACTGTTTTTGATATCTTAGTTATAGCATGCATACCACTGCATTCAATGTACTTGTAGAAACTATTTTTTCAAAGAGGCTTCATCTCACTCATGTAAAGCACACGTCCTTAGGGTAGCTTTCCTTTCACTTCTGAGAATACATTTTCACAAACAAAAACACCAAGAGAAATTTGCACTTGGTGACCGTCGGTTTCCCATTCAGAATAATGAATAATTGATGGCATGGCATTAAAGCAGTCCCTCCTTGTATAATCTTACACCGCATTGTAACATCCTATAATTGCAATAGATCATTCACATTGGCCTCTATGCATGTCTGGGTGCTAATTTTGCTGTGTTATTTTTTAATCGTTAATACAATCATTAAGTTCACAAGTATTATTTGGCCATTATTCCCCTTTAACCTATGACATTAACAATTAAAGTAATAATTTTTTAATCATACGAAAAAAAATTGATGGCCTCCTTACCCCTACCAATCACCCATTAAATTCTATTTCTCATCTGATGAGAAAAATGTGTAGTTTCTTATCCACATGTTGATAATACGTGAATTAATGTAGGACACATCAGATTACAATATGACATGAATACCTCATTTTTGTATAATGAAGATGAACGTTCTTTTATGAGTTTCCATTTCGAAATAATCTAAATTGATATACTAGTTTTTGGATTGGGCACTGGATTTTTCCTAGTCATTGCATCATAGGCTACTGCCAGGTTAAAAGATGTGGCCAATCGAATTCGCACCTTCGTCAATGCAACTCCTCTATTGCCAGCATAGATAATAGAATATAATTCGAGACTTTATCGAGGCAATTAAGCACCTGGCAACCTCATCCACTGCTTTTAAGTATCGAATAATTCTTGTATAGGGTCTGGCCACAGAAGGTACACCATAAAACTTTCATTCTCAGTTATATCGAACAAAGAATAACGTATTTTCTAAATTCTTCCATTAATACGTTACAAACATTGACACTTAGAATATTGGAGAATACAATAGGTCCGATAGTCCAGACGTCTAGGGTACCATATACCAAAATAAACACAGCAAAATCCTATAAATGTTCAGTCAGTAGACTCACAGACAAGTAGGAAAAGAATTGGTAAAAAACTAAACGACTTTTTTTTATCGAAATTAGCTAAGAATTTAATCGTTTGTGTTTTTACATAAATAAATTGATAAATAATTGAGTACCCAATATTCATACTTCCCAAAGTTGGGCGAATTTCAAAATAAAATAAAGGTATTTTTCATATTATTAAGGAAGGGTTCATTAATTTAAATTCCAATTTTACATGGTTGGTGGCCTGCTTCATTTATCTGGGTCATCGTGGCACAGGGAAATTTCTGTATCTGAGAAGAATATAGAATTTCATGCAATATAAAAACAGATGGAGGAATAATATTTGCACTCCCAGGGTCACACCAGCACCTCTAAAACGTTACGTAAATTATCACGCCCTGTCTCTGATGTTGGTCATGCAAATCGTGTTCTGGATTATCATAAGTCAGTGTATTTTATTTTTTTTTGCGACATCGTTTTATTCCTTACACATACACAGATTTAAGCAAGGTACATCTAGGATAAAAATATCTTCAAAAGCATCATCTTGCTGAAAAGCGTTACCATAAGAGCTTGCGAAGGGTTAACCTTTATAATTTCTCTATGCACTCCGAGATGTCCTCCATTAAACAATTCCACATTTTTCTTTCTTCTCTCCTTTTTTCGCTTCTTCCTATATTTATTATTACCAAGGTTGCTCTCATTTTTAACTCGCGCATTATCGGCAGCATGTTCATTTCACCGTTATTAAATAGCTTCTGTCTGTGTATATACGCCTTAACTTGGAGGAAGAGCCAATTTATCACCTTAGTTTGGGGGTTTATTTCCTCAATACCAAAAGGATTTCTCTAACCGAGGGAGTTATTATATTGTATGGCTTGTGCCATTCTCCGTTAGCTTAATGAGTGGAGAGACGGAGGTAGGTAGAACGGACATCGGAACTGAGATGTTGAAGGATTTATTCCTGAGGCAACAATACAATAAATTGATCCAATCCAATCTATTCCAACTCCCACAATGCACGTTGCACAAGCAGACTTATATGGGTCAGATTTTTAGAAAATGCACAATCTAATATTCTAAACATCTATCTAATTCTGTTAAATTAGAGTGGAAATTGTTAGATACTAGGTATATCTGAGTGTAGTCTGTATTGTATTCATTCAATAAATCTGTCTGGTTATGTTGAACCGAATTTTGAACCTCACTTTTGTCTTAAATCTGGGTTATTTGAGAGGATTGGTGAAGACAAATTGTACATTTTCTGGTGATTTCACCCATATAAGGGTTCTCCACCAGTTGCGCACAGGAGCGTCATTGCGAGTGCCCTTGTGGATGAATGAGGTTCGATCGCTTACACAATCACTTATACATTCACAATAGCGGAGGTGGTGCTCTACCCAGTTCATAACCTGCCTACGTTCATACTCCAGCAACCTGTCTACCTTCACAACAACAATGAAAACGTTGTTGGTTTTTTTAAAAATAACGTAATACTTTATTTCACAAGCCTGCCATCTTGGCGTATACAATTCTAAAACATCTTCCGTTGAAGTCTCCTGCAGATAAAGCAAGTTTTAATTTTCTCTTAAGTAATCGACTTAATCTATTTGTGATTATTTTGGTAATTTGGTATTTTCTGCTTTCTCACTCCGAGATACTACTTATAATAAACATTTCTGTAAATTTTCCGTGTTTTGTTTGTTCTTGAGTGACATACACACACAATCAAAGTGATCAAATAAATCAAATAAAAGTGATATTTATAACAACCAATAAAAGTGATTGGGGGAGTGGGAGTGACTGCGTGAGTGAGTGAGTAAGTGAGTGATGGTGAGAGAATCACACCTCCATCTACAATACTACCAACACTATTATATGAACTACCAGAGCCGCGACCTTTTCCATAAATAATATATTTAGATAATTATACAAGACAGTTGACACAGCAATACTTCTCGTATGCCTAATGTTCAATATGGACTTCCATGAATTTTAATGGTAGTTTTCCTGGTTGGTCGTTTTGTGACCTGACCTATAAGCACTGTATTCCACATGCTGAAAATCTAATATGTTATACTATATGGCAAGTAGAATAGAATACTAGTATATATTTAACGATATAATTATACAGCCCTGGTACTCCATCAAAATTATGGCTGCCAAACTGGCCGACTATAGCAAACAATAAAGAGAGTGTGGTTGATGAACAGCAAGTTGCAAGTATAACTGCTGCAAGGTTGCTCTTGTTTCATCCTGAAGAAGCAGGTGATTATGAGATCAGGATGATGTATAAGATAGGATACCGTCCCTCATCCCTTAGCCAAGCTTCCTTTAACCATCATTTAAACATCTTTCTACAACAACTATCACTTATAATCATTACCAGTGCTATTTTTCTGCACTCTGTTGTGGCATGTGTTTCCTATAGGGCGTTAACCACAATTATGAGACAAATACTGATGATGAATATCATTATAGCAGAGCGAATATATTATATTTACTGCTCAGAATACATAACTTTGTCCATGTTGGGGACGCAGACAAGGAAAATTGAAAATGATTGCGCAAATTATTAGATTAAAAAGGGATAAACTTGGCTTCAGGCCCACTGCTGCTGACGATGCTTTGTTGATGTAGTAAGCTTAGTGGCGAAGTCTCAAGGGACCGACCGCAGTTAATAGAACATGATCATCAGACCTTATCTCATAAAACCAATGACTGCCTTTCTATGCTCATTTCCATTCTAATGAATCGTCTGTGTATATATCTTGCAGGTTATTTATACCTGCGCCTCCTAGCTTCATGCACTATATTATATATGAGTCTTTATACCGTATATATGGAGCTCTATATTGGTAGGGAGAAAATGTGCCCCGATGGAGGGAGCGAGTGGTACCACAGCAGAGGCACCTCTCCATGGGGGAAATACCACTCGTAGAGACCAACAAGTATAGGATTCTTCTATACTCGTTCTTCACACACACTTGACATATATACATATATCTGAAACACCTGAAAAAATCTTTCGAGTTCCAGTACGGTTGCAGATTTTGCAAGATATTTGCATAAGAGGTAGTTAGTACCTTAGTAAGTTCCAAGCAGTGTGTGTTTTTGGAAACGGAACGTATACTTCAAATAAAGCTACAGTTTCATCTAATTTTGTATTAGAGTGACACTTCTCACTGTTCTGGGCTTGATTCACGAGTAACAGAATTTCTACTTATTCATCTAGTGTCTGGTACATCTTAATAACCTAACTAACTAACCCCTGGTAATATCAAAAATATGTAATCCATAGTATATAAGATATTTGGTTAAATAGTAAGCAAATTCATTTCGATGTAAAGGTTAAAATCCAAGAGTGGCAGTTGGTTTAGCATCTGGAGTTCTGTAACCCCAGGTTGGGGCCCCATGTCACGGTATCTATTCTGAGGTGTGGTCACTGATACAGGGTGGTGATTGGTCAATAAAATGGAAATTAGTTTCTTTCCTGTCCGTTTGGGGCATGGGGGATGTCACCTTATGGTGGCTAAACCCTTTCCTGAGTAAAGGCTTCTGACCCATTCATTACACATATTCAATAATAATTATTATTGAATAAAAACATAATGTTGGTACTCTGTACTTCAGCAACTGCTAGACCTATCCTATATGATTGCACTGAAAGGTTTCAAGAGATTTCATGACTACTCGTTTTAATTAACAGCCACTTTAAATATACATGGAAATTTACTTTTCTATGGTCCATTTCCGATCATTCAAATTTCCTAGTACATCAAAATCAATGCCTATTATTGATCACCTAGCTTGCTTGTCTTCTTTCGCCGGTCCAAATTCCTGTTAAAATATTATTTTGATAGCAGCAACATATTGATAATTTCATCCCTATGGATGAAATAGTGACTGAATTTGAAAAGAATGTTTAGGTCGATATAGCTTTAATGTTATATACTATTCAGGGCCACAATTCATAGTACCGCACTCCATGATTTATAATTTATTTTACCTGAATCCACAGACATGTTAAACGCTCCACTCACAGTATATTTTTTTCAAAATATTCTTCGAAATAGATTTAGTATTTGTCCACATCAAACATTTATATTGAAAATGAAAAAGAATTATTATTTCCACTAATACATTAAAGTTGATATATCTATCATCAATTTTCGTTTAATGTCCATTATTTCCCATCTTTTGTCAAATAAATGGTTTTTACAGTCATTCTTTCTATTATTGTATTTATATGGCATCTTTTACATCACAGGAGAATGTTCTTTGTACTGGAATTAGAAAATTTGAGGAGTTTACCTGAGCAAGCGAGGCAATAAAAGGATTTGCAAATCTGCAGCTCAATTGGTACTAAATTTCAGATCATCACATATATGGAGACAAATTAAATCAAAATGTATTTGAAAACCTCTGGAAAGTAAATTCTCCTACCATTGCCTTATCTACGATCATGCCCTCTGAGGAATCATTTTTATGCAATTTACTCACGTCATGTAGGCATTTCCAGGGGCGGTTTAGGCACTTTAGAATCGTCCCAATGACCATTGCATGATCGCCATTATTCAAAATAGATTTGTTGTCTTGGCAGTGGAGTTGTCTGGAACACATTTTGAGGCAATTTTCTTGTAGTTTCTGGAGGGATTGGCCTATATCCAGGGCTCTTTCACTTCTATTAATATAACATGTGGCAATAGGGCATTTACATTTGCCCTTACTTATAGTGCATGGTGGGATATAACCTGCTTAATAAAAACATCATGTATAGCACATGCATATTGCATGTACATGTAATATTGATTAATAATACACGCCTAAATCAATGTCGCATGCTGATCTTGGACTTCCATTGTTTCTACAATGATATCGTAACCTACCTCTCCCATTATTCCTTGCGATTCTGGATTCAGGATTGCATTAATGAAAAAAAACCCTAGATTAGATATTTACATGGTCGCCATCTTGAATATGACACAATTAGATTATGCTTCTTATAAAAGATATTAATGGAATGTTTTTGAATTCTCACTGTAGTTTGTGTACTTGATTCCCATAAGTTGATGTCATTTAATCTGAATTTATCAGGTGTTGGATATTTTAATTAAAGGATCCCCTTGGAGGTCCCAAACGTTTTTTTTACCAAATTCTATCCGTCAGTATAGTGAACAAATCAATCCCAACCTGCGCAGTGACAAGCATGCGCGAGCTCACATGCAAATCCGCTATTGGTAAGAACATTGAACGGGCCTCATGGAGATCAGCTTTAAACAATAGAAGACGGATGCTATGAAATGCTTTTAGGAGATTGAGAATCATTCCATAAGACGTGATATTATTGCACGCATGTAAAAATAGCTTGTATGATCTCATGAAGGTACATTTCCTATTAGTTTCCTTCACACCAGCGCCTGCCAGCCAATAATGTTGAATACATGGGGAGGGAGACAAAAGAACTAAGATTGATGTATTGTTTTCGGGTGAAAGCATTTACCTAATAGACCTGCCTACTACAACGCCAATATACAAGGGAGTTAGCATGGCACGGTAATGTAAAAGGCTGGCTTCAGAAGCAGAGGCACAAAGGGGTTTCGGGTTCAAACCCCTGTAGCGGCCTCCATCATTGATATCTAGCAGCTGCTGAGGGCATATAACACCCAAGAGCCAACCAACTCCCACCTACCATGCCCAGGCCAGGTTATAGGCATTTGGGTTGGGATTCCAATTGCTCAGAGAAAATTGACTAAACGTTAAATTTGTATTTTCTCTCTGTAATTCACGGGTTTCATGATAGTTTATGTTGCTTTATTATACACGCATTGCTCTGAAAACAACGTATCTAGAGTGGTTTACGCATAGTGCGTCTCACTAGTGATTTTCGTGGGGTTGTCATGGAAACAAATCTGTTTTTTTACTAAGATTACCGGTAAAATTCCAATTTATGACTCGATTTATATCTATTTTCATGATTGAAAGCATGTATAATAAACCTGTTAACTAACTCGTTGGTTTCAGTTGCTTAGAATATTGCCCTCGTTGCTATGCAACTTGTGCAATATTCACGCTCCTTCAACCAACTCGTTAGTTAACCTGTATGTAGCCTTCAACAGGTCAGGTCGTTCAACATAGGTTCTTTATGATAATTACGGTACTAAATAACAATAACTATAAAACCGCATATTAGCCGCAATAAGCATGCGGTCTTGTTGAGCCCTATTTTTTGTCAGTCCTGGGTCATCAAGGTACATGGTAATTCTGAGATGAAATGAATTAAGGGCGATAAAACGCCTCCTTTATGAGTTTTCCATGTTGGTCTACCAGGTGGTACTCTCCGGATGGGTGTTTTTTTAATATTTTACAAACCCTGCTGTATGCTAACTACCAATTTATCTCAAATTCCCTCAGAATTAAATCCGTTTTTTAATAATAAAACATAATTGTGATTTGTTCCAGGGAAATGAGTCACAAGTCGAAAAAGTTATATTTTCGAAAGGGATTTTTTTTAAGTGAATTTCAAGTAGAATTAAGCTATATATCACAGGGGATTTAATGGGTCGTTTATTAGATTCACATGCTTCTATTATTACTTAGTTACAATATTTCTTTGTTGGAATGTTGGAGGGTGTAGCGGTTTAAATCGTTTCATGAATGCATGTACATAATCTCAAGAGAGTGTACTAAATATATCCTTGCGCTTCGAAGGTCATCATATAGAGTATATTTAATTACTTTACTGGTTATTGCCCATCCAGAAATATTGCAAATCTTTGTCAAATATATATGTCAAACATAAAGTATAGAAAATTATGTTTACTATCATTAGAATCAGCCTGATTTCATCTTTTCAAATAATGATGGTATCTCAAAATCCTTTTCTTGCTAATTGTGACTCATTTCCTTGGAACACATCACAATTCAGGATAATGATGTAGAAATAAAAAGAAACCTTATTTTTTTAATATGGCCCTCACGTAAAAAAATTAAAATCTTAATATTATATACAATATTGTTAGGAACAACAATAAAAAGAGAAGGCAACACATGTGTGCCTATAATAAAAAGTAAATTACGAAACTATACGTCCAAAACATACTCGATTAGTATGGTGACAGGAATGAAATGAGAAAATATTTCATAAGGTGCCATTAAGCATGAGACCAGAATAGCAAATGTTAATATGCATACGGCTCACAGTTCAAGAAAAACGAAGTTTTAAATATCTGGATTAGACAAACTATGGTTGACAGGGGAAAAAGTGGGGCTAGGTAGAAAGGTGAATGATTAATCAAGGGCTGCAGTAGCTGGAGTAATTAAATTCTTAGATCCCAGAGGCTTCGATCCGAATTAAAGTTAATAGCAGTGCTTCGTTTGATTAAATTGCCTTTTTATTTTCTATACTGCCCGCTGCCAAAGGGACCTCTCTGAAAATAAGGGTTAATACACTTGTTTTTGTAAATTTAGATCGGATAGAGAAGAATATTCGGCATTCGAAATATAATATGATTATCCTATGTCATTGCGTATTTGTCCGGACACCATAAAGAGACATAATGATAAACTCCATTCAAATTCCTCTTTATTTTAAAATAATAAACTTAATCATGCCTCCGTGTTACACAATGAAGCGGGTGCACTGTTTCTTAGATTTATATTCATCTGATGAAATGAAATGTTAAGAAATATGAAGTTCCCTATATGACTCGCCAATGGTTACTATTTTGGATATATATGTAATTCAACCCCATCCTTCATTTTAAAGTGTTCTCATCCTGCCAATCATTCCCTGCATACTTAAGCTCAGGTTTCTGAGCCACTGTAACATGATTGAACGCAATCTGAAGCAGAGCTTGGAGACACATTAGTTTTAGTTAGTAACATGAGCATTAATTCTCACATCATAGAATTAATTGCGAGGTGGCTTTAAGGGAATTGCTTGATTTTACACCATGTGATGGCGACTGCAGTAACGGTCCATACAGGTGTGTTAACCCTGCTTCTTTAGGCGAGGGAGGCTGGGTGGGTTAAGACCCACTGGAGAAAAGGACTGTAGTGAGTCAAGAGGAAGTGACCAGTGGTCATTGCGTAGGGAGAGCAACGTGGTGTCAGCTCGCCCTCCGGTCAATAGCTCCACTGCATGCAATAGGGAAGAAATGTAGACATTTTTTTTCTTTTCTTTTTAATTTATATTTTTATACACCGTCCCTTCAGGCAACTGACATCTTACAGTATTGTATAGTAAGGCATATATATGCAGGTGAACCATCACCGAGTATATTGGCGACGGGAGTTATAGTCTGTCCGAAAAGTAGTTGACATGTGATTCCTTTGTTCCTTTAAGGGGAGGGAAAAGTGGGAGATTTTTTACTTCTATTTATGACAAGGACCTGTCAACCCTTTTCCCTCATTGCAATCAACCATGGAGAAATAGGGCTAGTATAACCAGCTCTTCCTTCCTTCTAAGCAGAACAACAGCTGCTGCACATGGAACAGAGGCAGCGCAAAACAATACCGCTGGATATTTGGCCATGGTCAGTCACAAACGGCCATGGTCAGCCGCAAACGGCGATTCAGGGGGCAAAGGTTGGAAGTAAAAAATCCCGCACTATTCCGTCTCCTTAAAGGAACTATGGAATCACGTGTCAACTACTTTTTGGACAGACTCGCTCCAGCTGCACGTACCTGTATTTTTTTCTTTTACATATTTATTGCATGTATTCATGTTTATGGTGAAAACCCTCCTTTTCGGATGGTTCAAGGCCATTCCTCCTCTTATGTCTACTTATTCCTAGATTCATTAGATCAGTGGACGAGACACATAATATTATGTTGTAAAACATAATAACAAATAAAAAATAATAACAAATAATAAAATATAATATAAAATAATAAAGTGAGGCCAATATTCCATATAATTATACGAAATGGCGGGTGTATGTCCTAGCTGGCAAATGTGCACTAATAAAACAAAATTCAGGGAGCTGTTCAGCAGACATCCACTATTTACAACTTTGTGCTGAACATGGATATATGCTACCCCACAAAGGGGCAAAGGTTGGAAGTCAAAAATCCCCCACTTTTCCTTCCCCTTAAAGGGCCTAAGGAATCACGTGTCAATTACTTTTCGGACGGACTATAGGCAACGCCCATTCTGACCCACTAATCAAATCTCTCCCACGTCACAATGCCCACGCCATCCTAAGGACATCTTTCTAAACGTGATTGTCATGAACATATCTTTCAAAAATAATAACAGTCAATTATAAGTTAATAAAAGCGATTGGGTAGATTGTTAAGTGGACTACGGTTAATGTAGCTTAGCACTAGGACATTGTCTTGTCAATGTCATGATTTGATTGAAAACTTCATTTGTAGTTTTATTTAAGTTAGTAGAGTGGTGAAAATGTTATTTAATTTAATTTTTAATTATTTGGAGTGGGCACAATATGTTTTGGTACAGTTTATTGCATTATGCGATTAGCGTAGCCTGAGTAATTTAGATTCGATTGTGAGCTAAGGCTGGCTAAACCTTTATGAGCTAGTCCATGGTACAATGTCATATGTTTTTACCAACCTGTACCTGACAGTCCTGAGGGCTCGGCCACTTTCCATATTCTACTCAATGCTCTCAAAACATTTTACTAATGCTTATTTACATCTCCACATAATGTTCGCATATCATAGCCGCCTGAATAATTTACATCTGAATACAAACATTTTATATAAGCCAAAATCTTAACAATGACATTTGTTTTAAACCACTGTGTACGTAAGAGCCACCATCCATTTTCTACTCTCTGTTCTCAAAATCCTTTACTGATGCCTATTCACATCTCTATATAATCTTTTTGGACTTCATTGATATCAACTAGGCTGTATAAGTGGTAACCATTATAAGACCTTGCATGTTCAAATCCTGCACGAAAATGCTTATTCAGGTAGAATTCGAAATCCATTAATTATTTGTATTACAAGCTTCGTATGATACAGATGTTTTACATAATTTTGTAGAAAAAAATAAAGATAAAAAGCAGGTCTATCTTGAACATTATAATGCGCATAACTATAATGTTTGAACGACATTTATTCTACTATATCATTTAACGTACTTTGAGTAGAATAATGCATAGAATCGCCCGACTATTTAACACATTACCTTACACATGGGACATTGTGCCTCTCTACTGACATCGACACTGCATGGCTTTGTTCCCACACAAAAGAAGTAATAAAACAAAGTCCCAGACCCGACCCGTTACAAATTAAATATTCATCACGTCGATTACAACTTTTTAACTTGTAATTAATCTTTGCTAGAGCTTGTATATGTATGTTTCAATGTTTAAAAGTTTGTATAGAATGCTCATTCATTTCGGAAAATGTAATTCTATTATCGCTGAATCTGACTTTTTAAGAACATTAGAAATTGATTGTTGCTGACCTCATCAACAGACCCCACATGGATTTCAAGGCTCCCCGAAAAAATTATGAAACCTTCTTGTTTACATTTTATAACCAAAGACCAGGTTTTGAAATATCATAAATCCTGTTAACAGTCCAGTGCTAGTGCACCCAGGCATATACATGTACAAGGTATTTTCATTCAGAATATTTATGATGTTGAGCACTTTGCGATACAGTATCTGACAAACAATGCAATGTACGTCTTACACGGAAGTCGGTAACAGTAGGCCTAACACTGGGTTTTAGGAGTAGTTCTTCTTTGCATGGTAAACATTATAAAAGGGAAAACAGTTGAAAGTATCGTGTAACACGGAGGGAAAAGGCCCAGTCACGGGAGGCGGGGATATAAGGTTAATAATATCAGGTAGAATTGTAATTTGTCTACAGTTATGTACACGGATTGGCAACATTTGTGCACAAAATAGACCTCATTGGAACTTAATACGTTGAGTTTAATCAATTCTTTTATAGTTCACAAATTAGCTCTATTACTTTATAAAAGTTATATTTTACATGTATTATTAGAACAGGGCAAAATAATCTCGGATATAAGAAAGGTTTGAGATTACAGCTCGACATCTTTTACCTGTTTCATCCCTATATTGCTTGCATTTTGAAACTTGATCTGAATATATTTTTTTAATCTTTTAATCAAAGGAGTTTGTAAGGAACCTTGCTGCACATTCTCTGGTAGACACATCTCCTAGGTGATGCCAGAACACCCCATCATTGTGTGTATTTTCAGCACCGAGGTCAGATCTCAAATCTCTGAAAGTCTCTCAGCTGAAAAGGAGTCTCAAATGCTTGAGAGGACCTCCACTCAAATGATAGAGTACAACTGCTGCCACGAAGACGGACAAGCCAACCGGTGAATGGAGGCCACTAGAAAGGATTTGCTTGTCTGCATAGCTGAGAAGATCCAGAATTTTCCCTGGTGGTAGAGAAGGGCCTGGTGCTAGGGGGCTGACTACTAAGCAAGTACACCACAGGTACGATAAAGTGTGATCTATTTTGCATGTGACTAATAGATTGAGGAATATGTGGTAAACATGTAATAAAAAGTGTATGAATGGTATATAAAATAAAAGCCGATTAGTAGGCCTAGGCCTATAAAGATAGAATCCATCAACAAGGAAATGTATACATGTACACAGCTAGGAACTTCATTACCTTGTATTCCTTCCTGAGTATTGTTACTTGCTAAGGTTATTATACCACATGGCATGATGGAGGCTTGTAATCGGGACAAGATATGCTGGGAGAACCGTGAGGAGACCAAAGGTCGAGTTCGGGTTCTCAAGCATGTTGGGGCATAATTATATACTGTGCAGAGTGCCATATGGTATTTATTGCATACCGTACTGGTTTCTTGATTTATTAAGTAAATAGACCTACTGTATCAATGCTGTAATGTTTGCAGTAATATCGTAACAAACCCTGTAAACGTTTGGAGCGGGGACGCCAGCACAGGAAAGACCGCAACGTCTTTAACCAACAAAATTGAGTCGTTTAGGTCACGTGTTACCATGACAGTCCTAATGGCACACGCGTGTGGTTATGAAAAGCTGAAGGTACCCATGAACGGGACTGTGCTAACCGAACAAGTATGTAATTAAAGCTAAAACCCATCAGGGAAAAGCTCTTTAGATGCTAAAACAATCTTATAGTCCATGAGCCAGGGGGGTTGGTTGGTACCACTTGGGGGCACTAATGCTACCAATGTTTTTTGGGTAGACACATGTCTAGGGCTCATGAAAATGCATGATAGCAGTTTCAACACGGCAGCTTAACTTCGGTACGGCCGTTTTAGTAGCGGCAAGTAGCATAAAAATGACGTCTGAGAAAAAACAACATACATAGATTTTTTAAAAATATAAACCCATCCAAAGTCATTCAAATTTGGTTTCCAGGGGGTTTTGGGGATGAGAAATCCATTTTAGCCATTATTTTTTCAATCCAAGGTCAAGGTCACCTCCTATGACCTAGGTCAATGTTAAAATTGGGCTAAAATATCAAAAATACTATATTATGTTTGTCATAACTTTAATCCCATGGCAATAATGGATGATTTGACAATAGATTTACTAAGCTGCATGTATTGACTCACTCTGTGAGAAATTATGGAGCTCTGTGATAAGTATTTAACACAACAGAGCCATTAGAATGACCTAGTAGCATAAAAATGACGTCTGAGAAAAAACAACATGAATATATTTTTTAAACACATAAACCCATCCAATGTCATTCAAATTTGGTTTCCAGAGGGTTTCAGGGATGAGGAATTCATTCAAGTCATTATTTTTTAAATCCAAGGTCAAGGTCACCTGCTATGACCTAGTTCAATGTTAAAATTGGGCTAAAATATCAAAAATGCTATATTATGTTTTTTATAACGTTAATTCTATGGCAATAATGGATGATCTGACAATGGATCTACTGAGCTGCATGTGTTGGCTCACTCTGTGAGAAATTATGGAGCTCTATGATAAGTATTTAACATGGCAGAGCCGTTAGAATGTCGAAAAGTCTTTGATGTGTAAAACATGCGTGGAAACACAGATTGATATTCATAGCATCTAGTATTATTTCTTTGTCGTTGAAAATAGTTTGATGATATTTTCTAAAGTTAATTATTCATTAGGGGCACAAACATGATTTTTCTAGGTCAAGGTCAAATGAGAGGATCTAGGTCAACCATGTGAATTAAGTCACATTTCAAAAATCACTGTATGTGTACATGAATACTGAAGCAAATAATGACAATGGCTATTGCAATAAATGGATGATATGACAATTGATTTACTGACCTGCATGGGTTGACTCACTCTGTGAGAAATTATGGAGCTCTAGGTGTAATAAGTATTTAACACGACAGAGCCATTAGAATGAAGCATAAAAAAGACGTCCAAGAAATAACACCATGAATATATTTTTTAACATAAACCCATCCAATCATCCATCATTTAAATACCAATATCATTCAGTGAGAACATTTCACTTGTTGCACATTTGGGTTGCCATAGCAGTGGTTTTCCCACCGAAATGACATGGTTTCCCACCAAATTGAATGCGCAGTAACCAGTGGAGGACACCAGTGGACTATTCCCTTGAATATATTGAGGTATAGGTGATTCTTTTTCATTGGATGATATAAATATGTCTGAATGTACATGATTCATCAGGGATACATGTTCTATGATTATATTGAAGAAAAAGGAAGTATCTGTACAAAAAAGATGAAAAACTTTGAGTCAGTCCCAACATGGCCCACTTCATTCACTTGCTTCCTATGGAGTGCCAAATGATGAATTAATTCTGTATAGTTTGTCTTACACATCTTTAAAATTGTACTTTATTTACGATAAACAAATTTTTCAAGGTTCATTGGGTAGTAGAATTTCTATAAATGACACATATAAACATTCAAAAGACAGAAAAGAATTATAAGGCTTTTAGTCATCAATATTAATTTTGCCTGATTAATTTCGCAGATGCATAATACATTGCACATCTAAAAATCTAATGCAGAACTTAATATCACCAAGAGATATATCCTCATGGAAGACTCTTGTTAGAGCTGCTGAAATTAGAAATCATTCTGGCATTATAATAGTTATTTGCAACACCACACCTAAAGTTCCAGATGTGTTATATCATAGAAGTTGCCTCAGTTTATTTACTATGAAAAGGGCGCTGGATGAAATTTCAACTTCAGCTTCAGATGATTGTAGTTCTGAAGTCTTGCAGGATAGGGCACGTCATGGAAAGATCAGTAGTCTTCCTCATTGTGCTCAGGTACATAACAAGTATATGAACCTGTCTGCATATATTGTGAAAAGAAAAGTGATGTACATAAAAAATAGTAGTACCAGGGAATTCACAATGTGTAAAGTTACAGTCTGATGACCAGATCAGAAACCTAGTCACAGAAAGGAATGATGGAAGAATTATTGCAATTCTCTCATGGGATTTAGATGCTGTAGAAGGTTGTTATCATTTTTTCTGCTACCATGGCTATACAAGGCAGAGCAAAAAATAAACAACAGGCAGGTTTTGGAACAAGAATGTGGATCATATTATTGGACAGTAGAATGTGATTTTCATCAGCAGTTGTTTAGCTTTATAAAAAGAAATAATCTCACAATCTCAAGTGATAAAACTGGCTGAGCTGACACAAATATTGGCATTACTAATGGATACAGCAGGAATTCAAATTTAAAGAATTAACAAAAAAACATATTCAGAGAAAGCTGATCCAAGAATTTGGAGACAGTTTCCATGTTGTGCATTTTGACATGGGAAAAATACTGGCTGGCTTTCCAGACTGCCTGAGTAGAAAAGACATTGTGAGAGAAAACCAGCAGCTCAAAGAACTTTCAGCCTTGACTGAGACATCTACTTCGAATGATGTGCTATTGAGGAAGGCTGCTGTAAGGCTTAGAAGAGATATCAAGGAAATGGAAACATGTAAGTCCTGGCCACCCCATCCCTCAGACTGTGCATCCTACATTCCAAATTCTGTCCATAACTTTCTTCAATATATTCTGAAAGGAGAACAGGTGACACCCACTCAGAGAAGTAAATGGTAATTGAATCTTTTGGACAGGACTTTGTTTATGGAGTCAGTCGAAGCACACAGAGGACGCCAAAGCATATAAATATTTGGCTTATACAATTAAATCCCTCAGTTGCTTAGTGCAGCTGACTCAAATACTCAATCAGCTTGGTCATGGAATATCCTATTCACAATTGGAAGAAATAGACAGTGCTTTTTCTCTATTCAAGTTGGAATCAGTCTCAGAGGATGATGTTCCTCTACCTCTATCTAAGCATTTAACCATATGTTGCCACAAGCCTTGCATGGGATAATATTGATAGACTAGAAGAGACACTATCTGGAGGAGGCACATCCCTCTGGGTAAATGGAATTGTAGTACAGCCAAAAGTGTTTGCAGATGAAGAACCTGCACCATAGCACCTGGCCCCAGCATACATCCGTGAAGAAGATTCCTAGCCGGCTCTTCAAACAAACAGAACCTTATCAAATTTCACATCAATCAATGGAGCATGGCAAACAAAAGAAACAAATTCATTGGGAAGCAAGTTTTTGTGACTTGTAAAGATACTTGCTACAAGTTGACTGCTGAAGGTAGCAATTAAGAGCTTTGATGCACCCATGAAGAAGCATACACTCAAATTCTACTCCATTCTGCCCATGCTTCAAACTCAGGTTACAAAACCCTCATCATAGTTTCTGAAGATACAGATGTATTAGTCCTGTGTGTCAGATCCTGCAATAAAATATTTGCTCAAATGTACCAGAAAACTGGGACCAAATCTCACATTAAATTCATTGATGTGAACAAAATAGCACAGAGTATGGGGAGGGATGTGACACAGGCCGTTATTGGGCTGCACAGCTTTACAGGGTGTGACACTTGTGAGTTCTTTTGCAGGCTGTGGAAAGGTATCTGCCATGAAGCTGGTCAAAGCCAGTGTACAAAGAGATACACAAAGGAGTTGGTAACCAATGGGATGTGTGGGATGTGATTTGCTGCATAAGCTCCAAGTATTTACATGCAAAATGTATAATGCCCAGACTCCTACAACCGACAACAATGACCTAAGGTACCAATTGTTCACCACTAAGAAGAGAGACATTGAGTCCTGGCAGTTGCCTCCTTGTGCTGCCTCTTTGCAAAGGCATTGCCTATAAGTCAATTATCAAGCAGCTATCTGGAGACACTGTCTTGAACCATGTCCATATATTTCTTCACTAAAGAGCAATGGTTGGTGCACTGAAACAACAAATGGCCTGGTATACCTGTCTGAAGACTGGACTGAGGGACTGTCTGCTCCAGAGGTTGTTGTACACTTCTCCTGCTCATGTAAAAGGTAATGTAAACCAGCAGCCTGCCCATGCATCACAAACAAGACTTAAGTGCCCTCCAGTTTGTAGGTTGCAAACATGCCAAAACCCAAACCAAATGATCTATGATGATGGTGTTAATGTCCAAGAGGATGATGTACCAGATGATAATGAGGGCGACTGAGAACTTGTCACAATTTGATGTTATCGTGTTTCCTTTCTCTCTATTCAAATGTGGTTTCATTGTTCTAATTTTTGACTGTTCAGTTACATAAATTTTGAAATGTAACTTAATGTGAATGTAGGCTGATGTGTTATGATTATTTGCTTCAGTATTCATGTACACATATACAGTGATTTGTGAAATGTGAACCTAATTCACATGGTTGACCTAGATCCTCTCATTTGACCTTGACCTAGAAAAATCATGTTTGTGCCCTTAATGAATAATTAACTTTAGAAAATATCATCAAACTATTTTCAACTACAAAGAAATAATACTAGATGCTATGAATATCAATCTGTGTTTCCATGCATGTTTTACACATCAAAGACTTTTCAACATTCTAACGGCTCTGCCATGTTAAATACTTATCATAGAGCTCCATAATTTCTCACAGAGTGAGCCAAGACATGCAGCTTAGTAGATCCATTGTCAGATCATCCATTATTGCCATAAAATTAACGTTATAAAAAACATAATATAGCATTTTTGAGATTTTAGCCCAATTTTAACATTGAACTAGGTCATAGCAGGTGACCTTGACCTTCGATTTAAAAAATAATGACTTGAATGAATTCCTCATCCCTGAAACCCTCTGGAAACCAAATTTGAATGACATTGGATGGGTTTATGTGTTTAAAAAATATATTCATGTTGTTTTTTCTCAGACGTCATTTTTATGCTACTAGGTCATTCTAATGGCTCTGTTGTGTTAAATACTTATCACAGAGCTCCATAATTTCTCACAGAGTGAGTCAATACATGCAGCTTAGTAAATCTATTGTCAGATCATCCATTATTCCCATAGAATTAAAGTTATGACAAACATAATATAGCATTTTTGATATTTTAGCCCCATTTTAACATTGACCTAGGTCATAGGAGGTGACCTTGACCTTGGATTGAAAAAATAATGGTTAAAATGGATTCCTCATCCCCAAAACCCCCTAGAAACCAAATTTGAATGACTTTGGATGGGTTTATATTTTTAAAAAATCTATGTATGTTGTTTTTTCTCAGACGTCATTTTTATGCTACTTGCCGCTACTAAAACGGCCGTACCGAAGTTAAGCTGCCATGTTGAAACTGCTATCATGCATTTTCATGAGCCCTAGACATGTGCCTACCTAAAAAACATTGGTAGCATTAGTGCCCCCAAGTGGTACCAATGACCCCCAAATCAGGGGGCTGGCTCATGGACTATCTAGGGAAGCCTGTTAACTATTGAGGAATTACAACTGTTATATCCAGGTTCCACGTTACTTGAACATTCATATATAAACGGACTTAGCCTTAAGCCTTCCCCAAATCAATCATTCCCATGTATATCATATTTATTTTCTACTATTGCAGAAATAGCGAAAAATAGTGAGGATGAGGGTGGTAGGTCCCTCAGTCCCTCCCCTTTGAATCCACTGGTGCCGCATAGCGGAGAAGATAATGGTGCCACAAGAGAGGCTATGGACTACCGCCTCCTTTTAGGCAACCTGATAACTGAGTCGAATGTGCAAATGTTAAGCTTGAAGGATTTAATGGAGGATGCCAGCGAGAGAGTATCCCTTTAGATTCCTTTGACATATTTGAATAAAGGATAAGTGCAATAGGTGGTATATCTTGGTCCCATGGTTATAGTCCAATGTTGCTCTCTTCTCTAACATATTTCTTTCATCTAGCGTTGTTATTGTGGAAGTTGAAATAAGAATAGTTTTCATCCAGATACACTTACACTTACTTTTTAATTCATTCCATAACTTTATGAATATTAAAGTTAAAATTAATCAATGAGAAACTCTTGGGATGCGATTGTTCATAACTATAGGAGCCAAATGCGACATCTCCCAGATTTCCCCTAATTTCACTGAAAAGTCTGACATCCTATGAACATTGCATTTAAGTATATTTGATTCGAACCCCATTCTGACATTAGACAATAGTTTGGATTCAGTAACCCATATTTTAATATTATTACATGTTTGTATGCCCTTAAATTGCCTCATTGTATTCATGATTGATTCCCCAAAACCGCATACAAAATCCAATGAAACATTTTTATTCTCCTGAACTGGGTATGATACATTCCTTCCTGTGGCCAGGGCCAGGCAGAAGATTGATGAGAGAGCAAATTGCCCATCATCAAGTGGTGTTTGCGAGCAACCCCCCTACTTCTGGTATCAACCATGAGGAATTAGCTTCTTGTATTTCCCTACCACTATCCCTATGACAAGAGCCCATTGTCCTACTTGAGATTCCATGCGTATAGCTGGCTGCTAAAGCTATTATGTTCCGACTGGTGTAAAATATATCCTTCTCATTATGCAAATGAGAGATAAGTTATCAGTAGGCCACTGTAAAGCTCCCATTTGTTTGAAACACTAGCATATTCATCCACCATTGTAACCTGTGGTTTTTGATAGGAGGTTCATGCCCCTCGTTACAGTATAAAGCCTGGCTATGTGATACGTATGCTGGCATTTCAATCCTGTATGTTAATGATGTAGACTATGCTATAGAGGCACAGAATAACTCTTTTACATCGTGTGAGATGAACTCGGACCTAGTGGGCGGTCTGGCGCCTCCAATAGCTGATCTGATGAAATATGTTTTCTATAGGTTTCTCTACTAAAGAATGACCTAGAGGACTTCTTGGAATTAAAACAATTGTCATTAATATCTTTGAATATTTTATAGCGATTTCTTTAGAGAATCTTACAATTTGAAAAACTCTTTTTATAGCAACTATTTAGTTTGGTTTTTCTTCTTCAAGTCATCACCTCGAATTAAGTTTTGATTCTGTGCAAATCTATTATTGTTGCAACATGCTTTTTAAATCCCAGATCGAGAGATCTTTTTTTCATTTCGAAATTTATCGATTTTTCCCCACACATTCACTTAGGAGCATATTGTGAAGGAATGATAATATTTCTATAATCTTCATATTTTTGCTAGATGATGCTGGAAATAAGCTTATTATGTCTGTAAATGAGTAGTATTTAAACATTTGTGACCAGTAAACACGTACAGTTTTTGTTCATTGGCATCGGTTGCTGCACTCATTTGACATCAATGATGACATGTTGACATGTGAAAATGCCATCAGCCATTTTTAAGTTGGAACCAGAATTGCCCATTACCTGCCAGGTCATGATGTGGTCAAAAACACTTTGTTGTCTTATGAAATATAAAGTTTTGTGCTCATGGTGCTCAAGTCCTCCTCTGTCAAACCATCAAATATTAGATATTTCCAATAACTTATGTTCACAATTAGGAACTTACATAATGTCCCTTTTGTTGCTGTTTCTAGATACATACCCAAACCAAAGCCGTTAAAACTTTCTAACAATACAAAAATAAACTTTCTGAAATATAAAGTTTGCTGGTCTCTTTGTATGAAGGTGATCTATAGTTGGCCCCTATCACAAGGGGAAAGCAAGCCGCTCGTGAAAGAGGATAGCAAGGTGAATCGGTTGATACATCAGCATTGTCTCTGCACTGAATTGAGACCTGTAGGAAAGGGATAAGAGGACCACACAATCCATCAATGTTCTGTCTGACTCTAGTAGAATCATTGCCTCCTGAATAACTTGTTGCACTGGTGAACAACGAGTGAAGAGAACTTTGTGCTGCTCGCTCAGTTGGAGCTGTATAGAGGAGTGATGTAATGGAGCATATAGTCTATTTCGCAGTTGATAACTCTGGGACAACGTTCTGATTTGATTGATTAAAGTTTTAAAGTGTTTGCACAGCAGCGGATATATATATAGAGAGAGAATTAGGATCGCTAACGGCCAAATTAATATGCCAACACAAATTCACAACAAGGATTGTTTTCAGTTGAGTTGCCTCCACCTTACTTGTTAATATATATGTAGTGCCATGACGAATTACTTTCCATATACTACTTACTGAACTACTGTAATAGCTACCATTTAACACCAGATGGACCTGTATGCCACAGCTGTGTTATTACCATGTTTCTATCCTATACCATTGTACCATACCAATGAACTACAAACACTACTTTATATGACTGTATGAATTCCCCAAAACCTTGTCTTATGCTTCATTAAAATCAGAGTAATAATATTGAGGTTTTGTGTCTTTTAATATATCTCTCTCCTCCTCAAACGATACCGGGTCACTACATACAGAAGTTAATGGGAGACTTTTGGAGTTTGAGCATTGGTCAATACATTAATCAATACATGATATTTGTATTTCCTTTTGTAAAAGGAAACCTGTTCCAAAGCAATGAGAATGGATTTATATCCTTTGGGTGGACAGTTCCTAAGGTTGACCTTTACAACCACATTAAACTCATGAATCGAGTTGTAGTACGTCTTACATTCTCTTTATAATTCATGCTCTGTATTTTCTTCTTTTTTTCTTTGGGGGGTGGCGGGGATGGGGGGGGAGGGATTAATCTCCTAATCTTGCTATTTCTGACTTACATTACAAGTAACCCTTAATGACTATCTGATTAGTACAGTATTCAGTTATGCATCTAATTCTTTAGTTCCTGCTTCCATCATTTAATGTCCCGACCCTTTTTTATTTTGTTGAAAATCCTAAACTTGAGTGTATTTTAGTTCAAAATATATGCTGACTATCCCAATTATTATGCAATGTCTATAAAGAAGACCCTCTGTAACTACGCGGACATCAGTTTCGAAGTTTGTTAACTAACTACCTATCAACATGCCACATTTCAAATAGATAAATATTAGCAAAATGCTCCTGTAATTGATGTAAATGCCATCGATGTATGTATAGACTGCATTAACTAGATTTTCACATTTTGATGAAAAACAAGGATTTTCAGGAATTAAATAGGAAAGGGTATACCGTGTGTGCACAACAATAACTGGTATCTATAATAGACTAATTATTTCATTTCATCTATTGTATTTCTATGCACAGGTCTACATTTTGCAAGTTTCCAACTTCCTAACTCCTGAACCTCACACAACTCGTTCTGATAGACTCACTTTTGCTCAGATGCTTGTGAGAATTGGTGAGGTTTTAGCTGTGACAGCAGAGCAGCTTTATCACGCCGTAATTGATTAATCCTATCATTTTCCAGATGTGTTTCTCCCCTCGCTCAAGACACCTACTAATGCCAACCAGCCCTGTACCAATGAAAGTCTAGTAAACAATATAGTTAAGGCTACATTCTCAGCTATTACGACAAAACAATTCTTATCAAATTGACTCAAAGTATGACGTATAGGGCTGAATTCATCTTTAAGTCTAATTAATCGTCTAGAGAAAAATGCCGCCGGTGAGCGATAATAAGTGAAGCCACCATAGGAAGGGATTCAGGCGAGTCCTCCAGATACAAATGAGGACATTTTAACAGTTATGTAGTAAAAAAACAACTGGACAAAATCCTTCATAAGTTTGGTCAAATGACCTTTAGATGGGTTGGAAAAGAGTGGAACAAAAAGGAGAAAATATTTATATTCTTACCGCGTCTGACAGCTTTAAATGAGGAAAACGAAGCAATTTCGGTGACATGCCTATTTATCTGTGAGCTATATTCTACCCCTTGCTTTATGCACCTAACCAGACCAATCAGTGTCAGTATTGAGATATTGCCATACAGGTAAGTCAATATACCCAGCATTATCGATTACAGAAAACAATACAAATGTCAGCAGTGCTTCCTGTCCGGTCCCATTCTCACTTGCTGTTTAGGCTTTAATGAATCCCTGATTGCTTTGTGGGTGGTAATCTATATGAGGAACGTTTTATTGAGTACGTTTCCCTGGTGGTGGCAGTGGCAATTATGCGGGTGTTGTGTAATCAGTTTCTTATGATTAGGGACAATTCAACCAGACAGGAAGTCATGATCTGTTTTGATGACTAATGCAGGTCGCCAGCAGGTATCCTTCTGGTGCTGGTAAGAGTACGCAGTCTAAATGAAAATAAATTGTGACATAAACTGTCAAGGGGTACGAATATATTTCGTTGATGATTAATTATAAGTATGTTATATGAGGAGAAAACAGTTCTTTCTGTAGGGTGTAATGTGCTGAGCAGCAAAATGGTGACTGCCCGAATCAAAAGTCCCACCCGATGACGTCAAAGCATAGGCACGTGTTGTGATTGGCCACATATGTGATGTGTTTCAGGAAAATGAGTCATAAGTCGCAAAAAATAGATTTTGAGGTATCATTATATTTGAAAAGATGAGATCAAGCCGATTCCAATGATAGTAAACAGTCTAATAAAATAATAAGTAATTCTAGATTTTAAGTTTGATATTTTCGTTTTTGAAAAAAAAGTTTTCAATATTTATGGGTGTCAATAAACAGTAAAGTTAATAAATGTAGTCCATATGAGGACCTTTGAAACCAAAGGATATATTACATAGATTGTCCTGAAATTGGATACACCGATTGACATAACTATAAGTGACAGACCCTCCAAGAATCAGAACATTCCAATAATCTGATCATGTGAAAAAAACACTTTGAAAAATATCAATTTGGCGACTTATGACTCATTTTCCTGAAACACATCACATATAGCCCTATATGGCCACGCCACTTAGGTTGCAATATATATATTCAAATACTAAATAAGCATAAGCATAAGCATAATAGATACAATAGTAAACTTAGACAATACACCTATAGTTTTTTGTACCCTCTCTTTGATTGTCATGTTAAAATAAAATAAAATAAAACCTGTTAAAAAGTGCTTAGTATATTTTCCCTTTTTTTTGTCCCAGTATGATAATTTTTCAATGGCCTAGGTCGACCTGCTTGGGATCTCCCAAATCTCCTGCACCTTATGCATCCACTAATGATTTTGTGTTTTCCTGGGGCGGCAATTGCTTGTAAGCCAACTTGTAAATAATGTTTTACAATCCTACAATACGAAGACAGTGTGCATTGGATACAGGAGTCGATAAATAACACGTAAATCTTGGCAATGGAATTATTGGTTTTCTGCGGAGTAAAAGAAATCAAAAGACTCTGTATCAGTCCCAATTTTATCCTCCTTCTTTACAAAGCATAAGTGAGAATATTCATATTGAGTGAAACAAAGGGATGCTATATCTTTTTCGGGGAGCTGTATTTGTATTCTTCAAGGAAATTCCCATCATTTAAATACAAGTTCCTTTCAATTGACGTTTTTATTCAATTGCCTTGTTGTTCCGGCTTCGGTTTTAAATTTTAAAACCACCTTGGACCATTCCAGTTCAACGTTTCAAAAGGAAAAGATTTAAGTTCTGAAGAAAGTAATGACAATCATTTGCACGCAGATCCTTTGCAACGGTTCCTGAAAACTTCCTGTCCTTATCCTAATATTCAAATATAATGGACATGGTAATAAATATTCACCATCACCCAGATGGGTCCATGCGCTCCCTCGCTAACCTCTCTGTATCAATTATTTCAAGTATTGTCACAGATTGCCATAAAATGTTACCTTTCATATTTGTAATTCATTTATTCGATTGCCTGTATGGATAATGTATACTCATTAAAATTAATTTTATAAATGTCTCCGGACTCAATCAAATTAATTTCTAAAATGCCTCCGTAAACAACAATGCAACATAGGAGGGGGTTATGGTTGTTCTAGGCTGTCATTTTCCTTTTCATATATAATTTACAATAATATGGATATTGATATAAATGGTGAGTAGCAACGGCAAATGTATAAGCTATTAGTCTATGAACTGAACACAACTTAGGTTAATGTAATGGGTTCTGGATGGGTTCTGAATTTTATTTGAAGTTAGTTCTAAGGCTTCTTTCCAAGAACCAGGCAAATGTTGACCTAAGATTTCTGAGATTGTGTTTATTTCATTGAATAGATAGACACCTCGTCAGCCAAGTCCAAGGACCTGCTGTTGCTTGGAACCTTCACAATATTAAAACGATCCTGACCAAAAGACATTAATTTGATTTGAAAAGTGCCCACGCGAGACAAATTTTAAATCGCCCTTCAGCAGAATGATAGACGAACTACACTGAGGACATCTTGAATCATATTTACTCCAAATTATAGGTCATTTTGCCGTCAAGATGAAATATACCATACAGCATTTTGTACAGTGTATATTCGATGGATAATGCTTGCATTCCGTACAGGGCTAAGAGCTCCTCATCTGTTCTTTTGTATGTGGTGAATGGGCTCTATTAACACTGTAATCAAACTTTATTGAATTAACATTTGAAGGGTTAATGTCGTGCCGAAACTACATAACAAGCAGCGATTGCCTCGTGCGTACAGTGTCCTCCCAACTCCATCCGAAGGAAAGATAGGGTTCCATATGTGATATATATGCATGTGTAGTGGTCTTCACGGCAACCCTTGTAGAATTGAGAGTTCTTAGAAAGTTGGTGCAAGACGTGTTCTGAGAGTGCATAGGGGGGGAGGGGGGGGGGGGGGGGAGTGAGTGAGATTGGTTGCTTTAGGCCCTTATCAACACATTTTAGATGGTTATATAAGGGCGGGAGAGCTGAGAGGGAGGCAGTTCATGATCATACCCAAGAAATAGAGATAGAGAAGAAGGGAGAGAGAGAGACAGAGAAAAGAGACAGAAAGGCACTTTATGGTCATACCCAGGACCCCGGGGGGGGGGGGGGGGGGGGGGGCGAGGGGAGTGGGTTGGACTCTCCCTGTTGTTTCCACCAGGAGGGAAGCTGCCCTCATGGAATTGGGTATAAAAACACTTATACTACCACTGAATGGGTTATTCACTTTGAGCGGGAAGAATACGCCCATTTAATAGTTTGTTCATTTCTGTACGCGTTGAATAAAGAGCGCGTGGCCGCCGATGTAAAAACGTTTTTGATTGGTCAGTAATGATCGATATGGTGACGTCATCGCTGTGTCGACCAATCAGAGACAAGCTTACTCCATGATTCGGCATGATCAAAACTAAAGATGGCCACGTCTTGGAAATGCGGCAAGCCTGTACGCGTAAGAATGGCCTTTTTTTTAATATTTCCAAGTCGTAGTATAAAGAAAGAACTGTACTCAAGGTTGGAACTACTCGTGTAATTCAATGGCTCTCGTTATAACTTTCTTTTGTATCCAACGCGCGACCTGCGGCCGCTTGTTGGATACAAAAGAAAGTTATAACTTGAGCCATTGAATCACACTTGTAGTTCCAACCTTGTGTACAGTTCTATCTAAGTTCTACATCAAAATTTCTGCATACAATGTCTACTCCAGCTATTGGCTTGTTCTTTTAATTCTACAATTCAACTTGAAGACTAGATTTCTAAGCTAACATCAGTCCACGAAAAGAACATTATCCAAAATGGATTAAAGTTCTCAGTGAACAGCGGGCAATAGCTGAACATTTTCTACTTTTTATTCCATTCTTTTCCAACTCATCTAAAGGTCATTTGGCCAAAGTTTTGGTGGATTTTTCCAGTTTTTTTTGCTACATGGCTTCTAAAACGTCCTCATTTGTATTGAAATTATCCACCTGAATCCTTTTCTACGATGACTTCACTTATTATCACTCACTGGCGGGTGTTTCCTCTGGGCCGATTAGACTTCAAGTTCTTGTATAAACATATAACAGCAGACGAATATTGATAAATGCAGTCCTGTAAGACATAAAATGAGTCAATTTTATAAGATCTGTTTTGTCCTAATAGCTGAGAATGAAGCTTTAAGTAAATGATAGCGGATTTATGATTGGCAGAGATTTGCTATTTAACTATAAATGAATAACATATACAGCATTTCCTTGACTTATGATAGCATAGGATATGGCCGCCATATGATTAATTAAAATGTGAAGTAATCCCCTACCTCTACCAACTTTATAATATTGGTTGTTGTATGGGGTTTCATCACAGCATGAATTTATTCTATGGTGGCAATGATATTGGTTGTCAGAGGTTTCATTCCCAAGTAATTAATCATCCCAATATGACCAACAACAAAACAATGTAATCAGAAAACCTGAAGACCTTCCGACCTGGAGCTAATTAATAACTACTTGGGCTGTGGGAAAAATGGAGAATGATTAATGGCATCTTCCAACAAGCTCCATCTTGTAATGTGTGCACCCTGACCCATGATCATGATTAAGGGTTAGGCTGGCAAATGGTGTAGAATTGGCATAATTTACAGTTACAGAGTTCCAATAAAGCTATACAATTAGCTTTTTGGATTCGTAAGTATTGTTAGGTGTTCACATTCCATGCTATGCCTATAATCTATGCAGGCATCTACCTCTAATCACCCCCAATGGAATTGGTGATAGAATCATGCCATATTTAGGAGATCCAAGTACGTTATCATCCAATATAAGTAGACGGTGAGGATCAGACACTGCGCGTCGGTGGTGGGTCTCCAGATGCCATGCAAAAAAGGAATAGTAATGTAACTAACAGTGATAACAATTGTACTGACACAATTGTACTAGTATAACATCGATCTACAGTTTTGAAATAGTGGAATTATATTTTTTCCAAACCCAAATAAAAGCGAAAACAAAGGCTAAAGTCTGATTCAGAACTCTCAGAACTATTCCCTTGCTGTTTGTGTACGTATCAGTGAGACATCAATAAGATGTGAAATTTCTTTTTTGTTATTGATGATATTAAAGTAATTTGTAACTTACGATGAAATATGTATGTTTACATGGTGTGAAGTTTGTATGATTTAAATGTCTACCTTGATTTCGCGGTAACTTGATGATTATAATAATATTATAGTATGTTTCGTTTCTTATTGCGGAATTATTGCTGCTTCTCTTGTGTCATTTAGACAGGCAACGTATGTAAACGTCATTGAAGGACATTGCGTTGTTTTTCTCATTTAAATTGTGATTGTAATTAAATAATTTGGCCTTTAAAAGAAATTTCAAAAATATATCTGCAATCAACCATACATAATGTTCACCATTGAGAAAAAGAAAAATAACACCATTCCAGCCAACTAGAATAAGTTCCATTTGATAGCAGAAGGGACATGGTAATTTCTGGCACCTTTGCACCAGCAGTCCATTGCTCCGAAGAGACTAGTGTCATGTGGGTGGGGATAGGTGCAGGGATTTGAGCTGATTTGCGGTGGAAAAATGGTCGATTCTGGTTGAAGCGGTTCAGCTTGGAAGTCCTCTTTGAGCAATCCTTTAGTACCCCGGGTACGGCAACTGTCTGGAAATGATGAATTGATCGGCCGGTGGCATTTTTTCATAGAAAGACCACCCAGGGCTCAGATGAAAGAGGTTCCCCATCTGTTTCCCAGGATTGTATTTATGCCGATTAATTCCTTTTCTTGGAGGATTTTTTTTCTCAGTACGTAGGTCTGTCATCTTGGTCCTATATTCGTCAAGTAAGGCGACTGGGGACCTTCTGGGGTTTTTTTTCTAATTTAATGAGGCACAGGGGCTGCGCATAACCTCACTAGGTGGCGTAGCATCGTACATACGTTCTGAATATTATGTCAGTTTGATACAATGTAATGTTTTATGTAGCTGCAATGCTATAAATATATTTAAAAAATTGTCAAAACGTCCGTCTACCGCGACGGCTGGAATCTATCTGTCGACAGAGACTTCCGGTTGGCATCGGGTAAACAACCAAGTTCATTCAGGTGTCAAGTTAGTATCAATATTTATACACACATTTATCTGATAAATATCCACCATAAATACTCACTAA
The DNA here is from genome assembly GCA_942159475.1 of Sthenelais limicola. Taxonomy (NCBI): domain Eukaryota; kingdom Metazoa; phylum Annelida; class Polychaeta; order Phyllodocida; family Sigalionidae; genus Sthenelais; species Sthenelais limicola. Next base: position 27,222,153 of record OW804094.1, on the reverse strand, counting down.
ATCTGTTTCTGGCACATCCTTTCAATATGTACATTGCCAAATTCAAGTGTTAGGATGGGATAGGAAACATATATGACCAATCCAACTTTATATTTAATGAAAATAACATTAGAGTAGAGGAGGTTTGTTAATAACTAATCTCCCAATGGATCAATGATGTTACGTGATATAGCGGTTACAGAATGTATTGTTATCAAATTAGCTTATCGTTCCTTCCGAGTTGAACCTGATTCGAAGCTTGTGCCATTCTTAGCTGATCGAGTGGAGGGACAATGGAATGCAGAGAGGCAGACTATACTGGCATGGTCATTGGTGTGTATGCGACTATTGGCAAAGTGAGACTCTTACAAATACTTGATCACTCTTTATAGGGAGCAAGCTCATGGATCAATTAATACATACACCGCAACCCATTAGAGATCAGCGTGTATGCATGGCATATTAATAACGGTGATGCAATAGTAATCATGAGTGAATGGGAGTGAGAGTAGGTGAATCACTATTCCTCTTACGGTATGTTTATTCCTAACTTGTTATATCAAAGTGTCAACGGATACCCCAATTGTTGTCCCTTTTCATGCAGACAATGCATCCCAGCTTTACAAATTAGAGAATACTTTGTACAGAATACAGATTATAGATTGATACAACGCACACTGATTTGAAAAATAAATGTAAAGATATATATCCGTCGAAATATAGCCGTGTGTAAAAATATGTCTCTAACAAATTCCAGATCTGCTGCAGCTTATATTGATATCAGCCGAAGAAGGAGAAAGCATGGAGATGGGCGGAGTCATTGCCATTTAAGGGGGAGTTGACTATAAAAACAAGGATGTTCCCTGCGCAGCTGAGCCGCAGGAAAAAATACTTTACATTGACAGTCTGCAAGATTGAATTCTGCAAAATGGATCGCCACAGGTAGGGGCGGGGCATCAAAGAGGAAATGATTGCCTCGCATGTCCTGACAAGACTATGGGATAGAAGGTCCAGGTCATCAGGTTTGCTACAAATGGACTCTACACTCTCCGAATAATAAAGAAGAACAGATAATAAACTGGGTTTTGAATGATCGTGACATTCTATCCGCCAATGTCAGCTCATTATAAAGGTGGTGACAATGGGGGCGCTACTGTATATGGAACAGCCCCTATTTTGTAATGACCAATCACAGATCGCCTCCAGGCGCTGACCACCTAGTTTGTAAATTTACTGGTCAGTCATTCCCCACCTTGCAACAAGTGTATCATATGGGTGAGATTTTTAGAAAATGTACAATTCAACTTCAACAGTCGATCCTCTCAAATAGCCTAAATTTCAGACAAAAATAAAGTTCAAAATACAGGTCAGCCTAACCAAACAGATTGCTAGAATCAATGCAATGCCGAATATACTCAAATTTACCTACTATTGGCCAAATTGCAGCCTGCTTCAGCAGAATTTAGTAAATGTGTACAGCTGTCAATTGTACATTTTCTGAAAATCTGACCCATATATATGTGATGTGTTACAGGAAAATGAGTCACAAGTCGCAAAGATTGGATTTTGAGATATCATCATATTTGAAAAGATGAGATCAAGCCGATTCCAATGATGGTCAACATTAAGGACATCTAAGAAGTGTTTCTATATTCATATTGGATATATTTATGTTTGAAAAAGGTTTGCAATATTTCTGGGTGGGCCAGTAAAGCAATTAAATGTATTCCATAGGATGACCTTCAAAACGCAAGGATATATCTAATACACTGTCTTGGAATTTGGTACATCTATACATACATGTATGTAAATATTGTATCCTTGTATCTTCTGATTTGTAGCAATGAAAAGACTTGAGACTAAAAACTACCTAAAATTCTTAAAAAATAAAATGGTACAGTGGTTGGCAGTAGAAATGGTTAGAGAGAACATTCTTATTTTCGATTAAATTTCTTCTAGAATAATAATGAATATTACTAAATATCCACTTGCCACTCGGATCCTTTTGGATGGAGTGTTGGCGGTATTAGGAGAATAAAATGGGCATAAGTTAGATGGCATATAGAAAAGTTGATAGAAAATTGATTCTGCCATTGAGATACAGTGTGTAGGTATTACCTGTCAGTGTCATACAATATACATGCACATATAATGTGTTTATATTTTTTTGTTTAGTTTGAAGGCTTCTAAGGTCCCAATATCTCTCTGCCTTGCAGTCAGCTCATTCCACGACTGGCTTCATCTGTCTGATTAAGAGTTACACCAGCTATGGAGCTGAACTAAAGAGCCTGGTAAATTTCATTAAGGTTAGTTAAGAAACTGGAATTCACTGTATTGGAGATGGTAGATAGTTTGATTTTGCATTTTAATTTCGTTTTTTAAATGTAGCTCAGTAGTCTAGTCTAGGAACATACTGGAAGACCTGGAAGTCATCTTTCAGATGTTATTTCTTTTTGTGCACACTTGCAGGAGCATTTAAATAACTGATATATTGAATTGAATTGATGAAAAAACGTTATATCCATCATGGATCTTTTCAAACATTGCCTTGTAGTATTATATTAACACCAATGGCCAAAGTTCGTGCCTAGATCCAGGCACATTGTCTGATCTGACAATGACAGATAGGTAATAAATGATTTGCACTAGCATGGCTTGTGTAGTAATCTTGTAATTTCCCGAAAGTAATTTCCCGAAACTGTGCATATAGCCAGATAAATTGGAAAGATATTTAAAAGTATCTGGCATTGTATGAAAATACCTACATGTATGTTCAAAGGGGGTCTATTATCCAAGACATTTTTCGATTTCTATCAACACAGCATCAACATATTATCATATTTCCACATTAAGCACAGTCACAATCAGACAGATGAAGCCAAAACAGACATAATTTCATTCAAATTCAAGGAGAAAATCCTTATATATACAAAGGAAACTCGTATCGAAAGGAGACAAACTTGCCACATCACTGCATCAAGGATTTGGTCAATTCCAAGATCGTGGACGACCTGGCCCACATACAAAGTTGTGCTGAGTGTGGCATTGTGTGGGTTGATTATGTATAGAATTCACTGGTACCTGATTGGAGATGGCTGGGAGCATAATGATGATTGCACCACTGCCGTTGTAATGATGTACAGTGCTTTCGGCACACCGTCAATCAAGGCAACAAGCCAATTGGATAGCTCGACGCGCGGTTAGATGCCCTGCCATGTCCCCACAAGGGCCTATAGATCTTGTAGTACGTTGGATTGTGTGCGACTATTGATCTTCAGATTGTCCTAAAGCAAGTATAGTCTGTCACAATCATAACTCTGCTGTTAAAGATACATTCTCAGCTATAAACATACCTACAATATGTTCTCCATACAAATAATTTGTATGAAGAATCAAATATAGCTATAACCTATATGGGTAGCTGCATCTCACGTTATCTATAATATAGAGGTACATTTGAATCTCCATACATATATGTGAGCCCTGGGTGTGGTATGTAAACATAAACAATAGATCCATTCGGTGCGCACTAAAAAAACTTCCTTGGCTATTTCCATGATTTAACTGACTTGACAACGCATACAAACCTATGCATATATGTTTAAGTATGTTATATAGTTGATAATTATGAAAAAGAAATCAAAATGTGTGATGTGTGCATGCATAGCTGATAATGCATTTTTAGTACAAATATAAACTGCTGGGATTGATCGTTGAAGGTTGAAGTCGGGTAACAGCAGGTATACTGTGTTCCATCATAAAATCTGCAGCAAATAAATTTTAGCTTCGGTGAAGATCCCTGATAATGATAGGTTATGTCTCTCCGAATAACCATATTATCGCGAAAAGTTATCCGTTTTGTGTCAGAGTAATCATATTATCAAGTAAATTAAGGTCATTTCCTCATAAGGCTTCCTGAAAATATTGAGTATGGTTTGTTTGGTCACAATTTAAAAACAACATTGCTTTTTTTGAGACTCTCCAATTCTGACAGATGTACACAGAAAAATATTGAGTCATATTGTCCATGATCACCAAAAGGTGTCTGTAATGAGTATATGAGGTCTTATGAAATGTGTCACATTTATCTTAATATATAGATTAGATAGATTGTATTAACTGTTAGCTAGATGAAGTTTATTGTCTCAGTGGCTATGAACTGCTTCTCACTTTAACTGTAGCTAAATACTTCTAGATTAGATATTAGAAAATAGCCCTAAAGTTTATTTTTGACATAGTAATGTAAATATTTTTTTCCAGTAGCAACTAGTCAGGAACCCGCTAGAAGACCTGGAAGTTACCTTTCAGATACGGGTCTCAGGGACACCTTTCACGTTTGAATGAAAAATGCTTTGAATTGAATTGAATATATATTTAAATTATATAAAATATCTCGTCCAATAAATCTTTGATTACTGGCAGCCCGTTCCATTCTCTCTATATATATGTACATGGACGTGACAGACTTGTGGCAGAGGAGTTTATTATGTAATAGACAGATCTAGCTCTGTTTGTCTCATATTTCATAGTGAGAAAATGGAAAGATATGCAGCAAGGCGAGCAAGGCAAACGTACTTTCAGCATCAGTAGCTAAGTCAGCAGCACAGGGAAATACTATTTAGCATGAGGAGACCTGAAATTATCTGTAGAGTTGATGTTATACATAGATGCCACAAATTAAGTAATATATACCAATCCATCTCTTTTCTTCATACAAGCGTGGAATGTTATGGGTCTGAATATTAATGAGGTTTTAAGGCCAGCTTAGCCCGTAATACATTCGTATTAGGATTGTAGACCCTATACACTACAAATAATCCACCTAGATCCTACACAATATCAGTAAGTAATGGCACCATAAAGATGGGGAATCAAATTGTCTGACAGATGCGAATTTTGTGACGAGATAGATGACATTTTTCATTTCTTTATAGATTGTGAAAGCATCAACAATTGTTGGCATACACTAGTTAATTGGGCTAGCAGAAATAGATGGATTGACTGTGAGATAGTGGATGACATAAACGCAGCCCATATATTATTAGGTATACCGTCTCAAGAGCGTTGTAAGTTACTGTATACGCCCTTGACTGTTGTCTATGTCTAATTCTGGATAAAGACCCGGTGTTGGGGGGGGGAAAGTAATGGCACCATTGGGATCTAGATTATATTGAGGTTAGATAAATGAGAGTCAAGTTAAAATTTATATTATTTACTACAATACATAGTATTCACATGACGTCACCCCAGTCAGCGACTATCTTCACTGGCAGCCTTACTGTGTGTCTACGCAGAGAGCAGGAGGCACCAGATCGACAGGCTTTCCCGTTTCGAATGATTATTCCATCATGATACACTAAAAATGAAAATCGAGCCTATCAGCATACTTTATATTACATTCGCCAAAACTTTCGGGGGTGACAACGGCCAGAAACCAGCTCTTTCAAGGCTTGGAGCACATATGTCCAGCTAACGTCTACAAGGCTTGACACACAGTATGGCGAGCAACGGCCAGCACTGTGACGTCAGTGAATACTATGTATACAATGAAATAGGGCCTACATTTCAGCATTTTCCCATTTTATGACCTTCGCAGTCTACGGAAAGGGATATCAAGAGGCAAAAACCAAGTAGATGTTTTCTACTTCTGAAATCACAAAATATTGTATTTGGTGTTTTGTGTCTAAAATAAAAGGCAGATAAAACCTTCCGTATTACCTTTTTCAATCAAATATCTTTCAATTTTATTTTTTGCTGGTCGACCGCGAGATCAGAGAGAGTATATAGTCAGGTTCACTGTGTTCATTTTTTAACTTTCGTTGGCATTTGTTGGAGATTAGTAAAACTATACATTTTTGGAAACATCAGAACATCAGCAATCCAAAAATGGATGATGTCATTTGCGCCGAAGCCTATTTTGTGAATTATCAATATTTTTGTAAAAAAAAGTGAAAAATATGATTTTTAATTAATAAAAAATTCTAAATCATTAAGAGATAAGTAAAACTATACATTTTTAGAAACGTCAGAACATCAGCAATCCAAAAATGAATGACGTCATTTGCACCAAAGCTTATTTTGTGAATTTTCAATATTTTTGCTAAAAAAGTGAAAAATATGGGTTTTAATTAATAAAAAATTCTAAATCATTAAGAGATTAGTAAAACTATATATTTTTGGAAAGGTCAGAACGTCAACAATCTTAAAATGGATGATGTCATTTGGACCGAAGCGTATTTTTGCAAATTATCAATGTTTTTCTAAAAAAAGTGAAAAATGTGTTTTTTAAATAATAAAAAATTCTAAATCATTAGGAGATTAGTAAAAATATATTTTTGGAAACGTCAGAACGTCAACAATCTTAAAATGGATGATGTCATTTGGACTAAAGCGTATTTTTGCAAATTATCAATGTTTTTCTAAAAAAAGTGAAAAACGATTTTTAATTAATAAAAAATTCTAAATCTGGGTACAAAACTAATATTTTCATGGCATTTGGACTTTACAATGCACTGGCATGGTGGACTTAATTATACATAGATATATTGTAAGATATTAAGGTCAAATGGGGTCACCACATAAAGATTACCCATATAAACTAAGGTACGGTATTTGTTAAAGATTACAATAAAGTTGCAAATTATTGGCATTGGTGTCAAAGAAAATTAATATTACACATCATAGAAAACATGCAATAAGACTAGTTTTCCATGTATAAATGAAGGGTCTGTCTTCAATTTCTGCTGGAATTTATTATATATCAACCTGTGAATGCATGGAACACTGGCACAGCCTTTGCACGTTCCACACCAAGACATGTCCATCCTGGCTTTATTTCCACAACCCCAGATGCCAATGAAATGAATGTATTTCTCAGCAAGAGTTCATAATTGGCTATAACTAATATTAATACATCTGTGTCTGGGGAGAAGAACATCAGCTGTGCGTCTGAGGGGTTTCTCTGCGATGCCAACACTGCCTGGTGGATCAACAATGTGTCTGCTTCTTCATGGTTGTTGTCTTCAAAATGTAAATGGATGGTTTCTTTTAGTACATCCTGACACAGAAAAAAATACTACTTTGTGTGAGTCTTTGTTATATTTGAGGATCTTGGTAGCAAGATATACAGTAAGGTCAGCATTTGTTTGGTCATGAGAAAGGAATTGACTCATTGGAATGTTTTTGATGTTTGTATCATCTTTTACCTGATACTGGATTGGATCCTTTCTCTGTCCTCTCTTCTCTCTTGTGGCAAGCTTTAGGGAATCAGCTCATCAAAGTCTCTTGTCAGAGATATCAGTCGGTCATTAAACCATTCACTGAGGTCCTATACTGTCACTACTGTTGCTGGCTTCTTAGTTAACTTCTGGACAACTACTGTACCATCCACCAGAGCAATCTTGCAACTTGGATATCCATCATCTGTAGGAATTGCACAAACTGAGTCTGTGGTTACAGGACAGTCCAGCAGGAATCCAGAATTTTGATGTGGGCTATCTGCACTTTTTTCAGCCCATTGATTAACTTTGATTTGTCAGTGCATGGCAGATTTGCTCCATCCAGGGAAAATAGTGCCCTTGGGGTTAAAGTGAACTCTATGGCATAATTCTGGTTGATTTCTCTGTTGGATCTTGCAAGGACCATCAACCTGCCATAAAGATCCTTTGTCTCCTTCAAATCCAACTCTCTTGAGAGGCAGGACATTTCTGGTGAAGCCATAAAAAATCGCTGTCTAGCATTTGCATTGTTAGAAATGCCAACCAGTCCAGAGCGAACCTTCATTAGCTCGTTCAGGTGTTCACATGCATGATCTGCACCAATAGACAAAAATGGAATGTCACTCTTGGATACTGAAAGTTTGCCTATTTGAAGTTCCCTCCTAGTCTCAGAATGATTGGTTCTCAAGTCCCACATGTCTGCAATTTATCTGGGGAAATACTCAGGGGACAGACACAAATAATTATATTAATTTAGGCCAGTTTAAGCGGATTTTAATAGTTTTTGTTAATTTAAAGAGATAAATTTTATGAGACCTGCAGATTTTTCAATTGAAACTTATCATGCAACATACCTCCTGATCTATTTTGGTCATATATTTAAATATTGGTCATAATGTTAACTCTGACATTAAAAGAAGTGAAAAAAAGAAACACAATCTTAACGATGCCAAATTTGAGTGGCAGCCTTTTTGGTTTTGCATATTTTTGTACATTTCCATGCACCAATTTTCTCCAACTTTTGATATGTCGTTCAGAACATCTGAAATTACTTGAAACAATCATAAATAGGCTGTTTACCATGACAACTTTGATTGAATTGCATGATTATTTTTTGTTAAAATATTATTTTTCACTTTTTTTTTTACAAAAACATCAATAATTTGCAAAAATACGCTTAAGCGCCAATAGCACTATGCATTTTGAGATTGCTGACGTTCTGACATTTCCAAAAATATATAGTTTTACTAATCTCCTAATGATTTAGAATTTTTTATTAATTAAAAATCATATTTTTCACTTTTTTAACAAAAATATTGATAATTCACAAAATAGGCTTCAGCCCAAATGACATCATCCATTTTTGGATTGTTGACGTTCTGACGTTTCCAAAAATGTATAGTTTTACTCATCTCCTAATGATTTAGAATTTTTTATTAATTAAAAATCATATTTTTCTCTTTTTTAACAAAAATATTGATAATTCAGAAAATAAGCTTCGGCGCAAATGACATCATCCATTTTTGGATTGCTGATGTTCTGACGTTTCTAAAAATGTATAGTTTTACTAATCTCCTAATGATTTAGAATTTTTTATTAATTAAAAATCATATTTTTCACTTTTTTTTACAAAAATATTGATAATTCGCAAAATAGGCTTCGGCGGAAATGACATCATCCACTTTTGGATTGCGGACGTTCTGATGTTTCCAAAAATGTATAGTTTTACTAATCTCCAAAAAATGCCAACGAAAATACATAGTGAACCTGACTAATATTGACGATTGGGTTTTTTTCTTTCGTTGAATGTTTTTGTGAAAATGCTTTGAACTGTTTGGTGAAGTGATGAGATTGTGTGTGTACCTAACGAAAGTTGAAATTGATATTTGATTGCACATGATTAACAATGTAGGTAATTCAGATTCAATAATTGTGTAATAGAAGAAGCGATATGTAGAGATATACTGTAGTAGTATTTAAATATTTAGAATGTCTTGTAAATCACTAGGTATTAGCTTAGTTCAGTGAGAATTTAAATACCAAGACAGTAATTCTTCCTTTTTTCATGATTTAAGTATATATTCTATTGGTTTATGATGGTTTTAGAATTCATACCTGATTAATGAAAATTCAGAAAAATATTTTCTCCAGCTCTACAGAGCTATGTCGACCAAAGCCTCCATTTGAAAGACTTTTCTGAGAATGGCCATTATATTTTTGCAATAATAGTTTCTGTCTAAAAAAAATGTCCACCGAATGTGCCCCAGGGGGGGGGGGGTCGGGCATTTACAAGAGTTCCTTGCCCTGGGGGTCGAGGATTTCATCCAATTTCCCAAAAGGCCAAGGACTTTCCCCCATATCCCCAGGGGTGGGGGTTGAAATTGACAAGTGCATAAATGATTAAAATTCAGTCTTCTGTAGGCAACGCGATAATACGTCAGTATAGCTGACACATGTCTTTTTTGTTTTATATTAAATGTGCTTGACCTCAAATGAAATAAACGTAAATAGTACATAAGATTGAGAATAGAACGTCATGGACTTTCGATTAGTAGCGAGGAAAAAGGAAAGCTAAAAGAAAACAATTTCTCCCATTCAATATTAAGAAAACAAAGTTCAACATCATGTACAGGAAGATCAAATACCCAATTAACTCAACTCATCTTTTACTGTTGGTCTATAAAATTGCTAAGATTACAGTTTTATTGATGCAAAACTCTTGAGTGAGGACATCCCGCAGTTAAACCTGTACTCTCAGTTAACGTCGGTCAAGAACGGAACATTTTCTACTTCTTGTTCCAATCTTTTCCAATCCACCTAAAAGTCATCTGACCAAAAAAATTTCAGTTGTATTTCCTACAGGGCCTCTAAAACGTCCTCATTTGTATTTGGAGGACCTGCCCAAATCCTCTCAAGCAATGACATCATGTATTATCGCTCACAGGTGGCAGTTTTCTCTCGGTGATTAGACTTCAAATTTGTGTATAAACATATATATATACCAGTAGCAAAATATTATTGAAACCAATCGTATAAGTCATAATATGAGTGAATCTTGTAAGATTGTTGTTCTTGTAATAGCTGAGAATGCATCTTTAAACAATCTTCACGATTAATGAATTCCAATGCTATATTTTCGGTATTCTGTTAATGCATGCGACCTATTTCACCATCTGTAACATCGATTGGAAGTAGTCTACCTCTTTTTTAAATTCCAATCCATAATGGTCTTCCCAAGGCCCAGTCAAGAATAACGCTCTCTATTGTGATGCAATTATCAGTTCTTGTCTTCGAGCCAATTTCATTTTCCACACTGGGCTTGCAGAGCTTATTGCCGATGTCTCCTATTTCAATTTAATCTTGGTCATTGTACAGCAGTGAAACCACTCAGATAGACTTGATCCTCATGTCTGGAAGCAAAAAAACAGTGGGGTTTGATAACGGGACTCGTGAGAGGAATATCAATGAGTTCCCATCCTGGGTCTAGTTCAACAAGGGAGGTAGGTGGGAACTAAGGTACTGCTGAATCATTTAAAATATCATACAAAATAGATGAAATTATTCAGTCAGCATTGATCTGTATGAAAGAGGTATTTATATCCTCAATATTAACTGTCTTGTTAAATCATCAATCAAGGTGTGTGACCCTCAGAGAATATTCCGGATCGACCCCTTAATCCTGCAATAAGGGTAGGACGAGAAAACACACTCAGGCAAAGAAACATCTGGGAATATTCGATTGCTGTTCTAAAGAGTTTTTCAGTTAACGCATTTAGTGTTGAATTACAGACTGCGGTCACTGCACAGAAAGGGTCCTCCAAGGTTTCTTGAATAACTAACTATAGATAGTTGCTCCTGGCTCCTGGCTGGCCTTATTTATGCCATAAGGTTAAAACATACTTTGATATATTCATTTCTGAAAAAAGGTTTGCAATATTTACCCACCTATTATATCCATTTTTATACAACCTCATGGCTGTAAAAACTGTTCTATTTCCCTGTGTTGTTTCAGATAGATCCTTAGATATGGGTCAGATTTTCAGAAAATGCACAATCGGCAGTTCTACACATTTAGTAACTTCTGTTAAATTAGACAGAAAAGATAATCAATAATGGGTATATCATTGTGTCGATTAAAAACATCTCTTTAATTGTGTTAAACTGCATTTTGAACGTCACTTTTCACTTAAATTTGGGTTATTTGAAAGGATTGGTGAAGGCGAATTGTACATTTTCTGACAATCTGACCTATATGCTCTTAAAGATGCTTCCTTTTGTCCAAGAGGTAAGATACTCCAATATCCCGTGTGTATGGTGTTGTATCTGCCTGGTCAGGGTTTGTAATACAGAGCTCTCTTTTATAATCATTATTTTATTGAGAAACTACCTGTCTCACAAAATATATTTGTTCATATTTGAAACTAGTTTACTGTCTTTATTTTGATAGGATCCTATGAAATACAATACAGGATTAATAACCGATGACGGTGCATTATCCCAAGGTGAAACCGATGGATGGTCCACAATATAGGTGCCCACAGGGCCGCCCGAAATGTGGTTATTAATCCCTTTAGTCTCTGTCTAAGATGATTATAACCGAAGACCTTTCAGGGCAGAAAGCTTTTCCTTTTATTCACATACCCTGCCGTCAAGGGTTCTACAATGAACTTTTAATATTGGTCTTTTAATATTGTATTGTTTCTGTCGTTTTACACTCTCACGGCTATTTTTCTCACTCTTATTTTCCTATCATCAGACGTTGAGGTCGTTTAACAATAATTTTCCTCACGGATCTTGATGCCCCAAACAATTTACCTTTCTTAAGTTAAGGAGGTTTTTCTACCTGGACAGTTCCGAAGTTAGGAATGGAACAAGTCAATGCTACCCACCGTCAATAACATGAGCATTCCTTTCAATATTTCAATGAATTTAACACACATGGCTTTACATCTGGATGGGAAAGTATCAAACATTTCGGTTCTACACAATCGGTAACAGTATTTAGGCGTATTTGATAAAAAAAAAGAAATTGAATGTTCAATGTGCACGGTTATCAATTATCAATTATGGGTATCGTGTTTTGCTGACTAATGGAAATGTTTTACTGCGACAATGTTGTTTTGAATTATTATGGTTTTGAATTATTCTTCCGTTTTTCCATGTAAACTGATTAAATATTATATAGGCCTCAAATGAATGTAAAGGAAAATGGTCATTACCGCACACACAGAACAAATATGATCAGGCACAGCTGGAGCTTAGTATTTTATTGAATATTTTATTGGCAAAATCAACTTTTCTATATGCCATCTAATTTATACTCATTTTATTCTCCTAATACCGCCAACACTCCATCTAAAAGGATACAAGTGGCAAGTGGATATTTAGTAATATTCATTATTCTAGAAGAAATTTAATCAAAAATAAGAATGTTCTCTCTAACCATTTCTACTGACAACCACTGTACGATTTTATTTTTTAAGAATCATAAAAGAAGAATCATATAATAATGAGTATCAATTAACCCGGTTAATTTAATTAATTCAATTTAATGAAATATGGAATTATAAATTTTTAGTTATGAATATTAAAAGGTAAGTTATTGAAGAGGGTGGGAGGATTAAATTTAAGAATGTGTTGTATGAGTTGGCGAGGGGATTGATGGGATGGGTAGTGAGGTAGGAAGTAGAATGCTGGGAGGAGGGAATCACTTATGGCATATCAAGCCAAGTGAAGCTGTCTCTACACCACTCCCGATTGTGCATCGCCGACAGTTGGCGATACCTTATTTATTGAAATATTGTGTGCGTCGCCGACAGTCGGCCGACGAAGATCGCCAGTGTAGAGGCTTTCCCGACAGGTCCTGACGTGCGTGCTTGTATCGGGGAAATCTGTACTATCGGGAACAAAATGGTGATCGCAAGTGTCGCCAGTATCGGGATACGGTATCGGGAGTGGTGTAGAGACAGCTTGACACACCCATTTTGGGTAATGTTTGCATAGATTTATGCATGTATTAGAACAACCGAACCTGCTACGGCTGACTGTTGGGAAAGGCTGACTGACGACTAGGAATAGGCTAGCTGACAACTGGGAAAGACTAGTGACACCGGGAGAGACTGGGTTCAAATTGTGCAGCTTTTGCCGGTGGGCTCTGCGGGCATGAAACACGGTCCGGAACACCCATGGGGCTGCACAGGAGGTTAAGTTGTGGAATGCAGTCCAGAAATGGATGTGAGACAGCATAGGAGACAAGCCTGGACACACACCATAGCGCTTATAGCCTATACCACAACTTCGAAAGAACGGCATTGCCTTGGAGGATAACATCTGGAATGGCCTTGACTGTAGGTGGAAGGGGGTTCACTTACGGCGCGGCCCCTGGAAACCTGCAGTCGCTAAGTGGAGCCTGATCAGCTCTGCTGGGGCACCTCTTGAAGAACACCAGGTACAGTCTAAGCCCCGAAACCTGGCAAGAGGAAGACTGCTGATGAAGCAGACAAGGCAACGAGAAGCATGCACAGCATGTATTAGAACAACCGAACCTGCTACGGCTGACTGTTGGGAAAGGCTGACTGACGACTAGGAATAGGCTAGCTGACAACTGGGAAAGACTAGTGACACCGGGAGAGACTGGGTTCAAATTGTGCAGCTTTTGCCGGTGGGCTCTGCGGGCATGAAACACGGTCCGGAACACCCATGGGGCTGCACAGGAGGTTAAGTTGTGGAATGCAGTCCAGAAATGGATGTGAGACAGCATAGGAGACAAGCCTGGACACACACCATAGCGCTTATAGCCTATACCACAACTTCGAAAGAACGGCATTGCCTTGGAGGATAACATCTGGAATGGCCTTGACTGTAGGTGGAAGGGGGTTCACTTACGGCGCGGCCCCTGGAAACCTGCAGTCGCTAAGTGGAGCCTGATCAGCTCTGCTGGGGCACCTCTTGAAGAACACCAGGTACAGTCTAAGCCCCGAAACCTGGCAAGAGGAAGACTGCTGATGAAGCAGACAAGGCAACGAGAAGCATGCACAGCATGTATTAGAACAACCGAACCTGCTACGGCTGACTGTTGGGAAAGGCTGACTGACGACTAGGAATAGGCTAGCTGACAACTGGGAAAGACTAGTGACACCGGGAGAGACTGGGTTCAAATTGTGCAGCTTTTGCCGGTGGGCTCTGCGGGCATGAAACACGGTCCGGAACACCCATGGGGCTGCACAGGAGGTTAAGTTGTGGAATGCAGTCCAGAAATGGATGTGAGACAGCATAGGAGACAAGCCTGGACACACACCATAGCGCTTATAGCCTATACCACAACTTCGAAAGAACGGCATTGCCTTGGAGGATAACATCTGGAATGGCCTTGACTGTAGGTGGAAGGGGGTTCACTTACGGCGCGGCCCCTGGAAACCTGCAGTCGCTAAGTGGAGCCTGATCAGCTCTGCTGGGGCACCTCTTGAAGAACACCAGGTACAGTCTAAGCCCCGAAACCTGGCAAGAGGAAGACTGCTGATGAAGCAGACAAGGCAACGAGAAGCATGCACAGCATGTATTAGAACAACCGAACCTGCTACGGCTGACTGTTGGGAAAGGCTGACTGACGACTAGGAATAGGCTAGCTGACAACTGGGAAAGACTAGTGACACCGGGAGAGACTGGGTTCAAATTGTGCAGCTTTTGCCGGTGGGCTCTGCGGGCATGAAACACGGTCCGGAACACCCATGGGGCTGCACAGGAGGTTAAGTTGTGGAATGCAGTCCAGAAATGGATGTGAGACAGCATAGGAGACAAGCCTGGACACACACCATAGCGCTTATAGCCTATACCACAACTTCGAAAGAACGGCATTGCCTTGGAGGATAACATCTGGAATGGCCTTGACTGTAGGTGGAAGGGGGTTCACTTACGGCGCGGCCCCTGGAAACCTGCAGTCGCTAAGTGGAGCCTGATCAGCTCTGCTGGGGCACCTCTTGAAGAACACCAGGTACAGTCTAAGCCCCGAAACCTGGCAAGAGGAAGACTGCTGATGAAGCAGACAAGGCAACGAGAAGCATGCACAGCATGTATTAGAACAACCGAACCTGCTACGGCTGACTGTTGGGAAAGGCTGACTGACGACTAGGAATAGGCTAGCTGACAACTGGGAAAGACTAGTGACACCGGGAGAGACTGGGTTCAAATTGTGCAGCTTTTGCCGGTGGGCTCTGCGGGCATGAAACACGGTCCGGAACACCCATGGGGCTGCACAGGAGGTTAAGTTGTGGAATGCAGTCCAGAAATGGATGTGAGACAGCATAGGAGACAAGCCTGGACACACACCATAGCGCTTATAGCCTATACCACAACTTCGAAAGAACGGCATTGCCTTGGAGGATAACATCTGGAATGGCCTTGACTGTAGGTGGAAGGGGGTTCACTTACGGCGCGGCCCCTGGAAACCTGCAGTCGCTAAGTGGAGCCTGATCAGCTCTGCTGGGGCACCTCTTGAAGAACACCAGGTACAGTCTAAGCCCCGAAACCTGGCAAGAGGAAGACTGCTGATGAAGCAGACAAGGCAACGAGAAGCATGCACAGCATGTATTAGAACAACCGAACCTGCTACGGCTGACTGTTGGGAAAGGCTGACTGACGACTAGGAATAGGCTAGCTGACAACTGGGAAAGACTAGTGACACCGGGAGAGACTGGGTTCAAATTGTGCAGCTTTTGCCGGTGGGCTCTGCGGGCATGAAACACGGTCCGGAACACCCATGGGGCTGCACAGGAGGTTAAGTTGTGGAATGCAGTCCAGAAATGGATGTGAGACAGCATAGGAGACAAGCCTGGACACACACCATAGCGCTTATAGCCTATACCACAACTTCGAAAGAACGGCATTGCCTTGGAGGATAACATCTGGAATGGCCTTGACTGTAGGTGGAAGGGGGTTCACTTACGGCGCGGCCCCTGGAAACCTGCAGTCGCTAAGTGGAGCCTGATCAGCTCTGCTGGGGCACCTCTTGAAGAACACCAGGTACAGTCTAAGCCCCGAAACCTGGCAAGAGGAAGACTGCTGATGAAGCAGACAAGGCAACGAGAAGCATGCACAGCATGTATTAGAACAACCGAACCTGCTACGGCTGACTGTTGGGAAAGGCTGACTGACGACTAGGAATAGGCTAGCTGACAACTGGGAAAGACTAGTGACACCGGGAGAGACTGGGTTCAAATTGTGCAGCTTTTGCCGGTGGGCTCTGCGGGCATGAAACACGGTCCGGAACACCCATGGGGCTGCACAGGAGGTTAAGTTGTGGAATGCAGTCCAGAAATGGATGTGAGACAGCATAGGAGACAAGCCTGGACACACACCATAGCGCTTATAGCCTATACCACAACTTCGAAAGAACGGCATTGCCTTGGAGGATAACATCTGGAATGGCCTTGACTGTAGGTGGAAGGGGGTTCACTTACGGCGCGGCCCCTGGAAACCTGCAGTCGCTAAGTGGAGCCTGATCAGCTCTGCTGGGGCACCTCTTGAAGAACACCAGGTACAGTCTAAGCCCCGAAACCTGGCAAGAGGAAGACTGCTGATGAAGCAGACAAGGCAACGAGAAGCATGCACAGCATGTATTAGAACAACCGAACCTGCTACGGCTGACTGTTGGGAAAGGCTGACTGACGACTAGGAATAGGCTAGCTGACAACTGGGAAAGACTAGTGACACCGGGAGAGACTGGGTTCAAATTGTGCAGCTTTTGCCGGTGGGCTCTGCGGGCATGAAACACGGTCCGGAACACCCATGGGGCTGCACAGGAGGTTAAGTTGTGGAATGCAGTCCAGAAATGGATGTGAGACAGCATAGGAGACAAGCCTGGACACACACCATAGCGCTTATAGCCTATACCACAACTTCGAAAGAACGGCATTGCCTTGGAGGATAACATCTGGAATGGCCTTGACTGTAGGTGGAAGGGGGTTCACTTACGGCGCGGCCCCTGGAAACCTGCAGTCGCTAAGTGGAGCCTGATCAGCTCTGCTGGGGCACCTCTTGAAGAACACCAGGTACAGTCTAAGCCCCGAAACCTGGCAAGAGGAAGACTGCTGATGAAGCAGACAAGGCAACGAGAAGCATGCACAGCATGTATTAGAACAACCTATAGAAAGAAATGATGAAAGAATCGGCCAGAGTGTTGTACCCTCAGAGACCCCACATATTACTGTTTGCTTGCATATATATATATATATATATATATATGTAGTGGTCCTAGTGGTTGAACTTGGGATTGTGACCTGTTGAGGATAGCCTGCCGCGATAGCTCAGTGGTAGAGCATCGGGACGTCAATCCAAAGGTCCGGGGTTCGGTTCCCCGTCAAGGCAATGGCATTTTTCAGCAGGTTCACTACATATACATGATATAAAGATTGTTATACGACAATAGTGAATCACATGAATGCTAGTGCTTGTTAATTAGATGTACAATGTATGACTTCAAGAAATATGAATAATAATTATTACAGTAGAAATCTGAAAATCTTGGAAATCAAGATAGGATGTATGGTTAGAATGTATGATATTTGCAACTTGAAAAGATTATAATATCACTGTTGTGTTCCTTGGAATTAAGTGGTTATAGTAGGCTAATTGATTTATTAGAATAGCCACATGTACGAATTATTCACCCTAAGAGATCTATCATTTACTGACTGTGGTCGATATCGCATGCAGTTAACCAAATTATGAACTGCAACAGTTCAGAATAATAAACCTACATGTAGCAAATAAAAACAATTGCCTTTACATCTTTACAACGGCCCGTTTTGGGCGGTGATTACATAATCAGAGGCTGACTTACTTATAAAGTGGTCTTCCAACATCTAGAATCCGGCAGCTTGAGGAAAGCTATTTCCATGTTATTTGATCTTAATTAATGGAATATCAGCAGAAGAGTTCCTCTTTCTACTCAGGAGGCTTCTAATTGAGAACGGTTAGCATCTGCAGCAATGAGCAAGAAAGCAGGAAGGGTCTTATATACGTCATGTGTTACAGGAAAATGAGTCACAAGTCGCAAAATTGATATTTTTCAAAGTGATTTATTGACAAGATCTCTTTGTTGGAACGTTCTCATATCAAGTCATGTTAATCCATTACCAAATTTCAAGACTGTGTATTAAATATATCCTTGCGGTTCAAAGGTTATCCTACGGAGTAGATTTAGTTCCTTTACTGGAAATTGTCCACCCAGAAATATTGCAAACCTTTTTTCAAAAATGAATACATCAAACATAAAATATGGAAATGCTACTTAGATGTCCGTCATGTTTACCATCATCGGAATCCACTTGATCTCATCTTTTCAAATATGATGATATCTCAAAATCCTCTTTTTGCGACGTGTGACTCATTTTCCTGTAACACATAATAATATTGTAAGGGAATTGAGATTTGCTTGGTCTTGGCCGATCTGCTATTGCCACATCCGCTTGTTTATATTTGTGGGTGTTTCACTCTGGTCGTTTATCATGGCCCAGGCGATACGTGGCGGTTTACCTGTTCGTTATATGGTATTATTATACACGCATTCACTACCGAGGCCCGACGGCCGTTCATTACTTGTAACACGGTAATGGACTAGTATATTACCACCGTGTTGTCATGCCGATGCAAGTTTGGTGGCGCAAGTTTGCCGATACAAGGTTGCCGACGCAAGTTTGTTGGTGCGAGTGCTCTCTACCTCGATCGTTTCAGCTGTTTCTAGTTATACTCCTCTTGTATGAAAACCAGATATGGTAAATTATGTTATTATCTTTTGATTAAGCACGTTTTACATGGAAAATTAGGCATGTATAATAATCAACTTATAGGACTCGTTTCCGCATGGACGTGTAAATAAAGAACTCAATCTCCGATATCGTTCTTTATTTACGCCCCATGCATCAACTCACCAATAAGTGCTAATTAAGTTACCTATGTTTCTGCCTTCATGCCTGTTACTTACATGCTTGCCTGTTCAAATAATGACGTTTGCTAGGGTATGAAAGACACCCACGATTTAAGTGTTCTTGGGTCTTGTGCAGTCTTTTAGTAGCCAAGATTTGGTGTTTTTATCATGGATATTTGTTAGCATGGACTTGGTTGCATGATCATTGTGGACTCTCTGAATAAGGTATAACTGTGATTGGAATATATTTTTCCGCATTAATTGCATTGCTATCTGCATCTCTCTTAGTTAATCATAGTCTCGCTACTTCAATGCTCTTTTTAAGTTGGTGGCAGTAACCAGTATTTTCGATCGATCGCCTCCCGCCCACATTTCCCCGACTTTAGCTAATTTCATAGCTTATATTCATTAACTTTTCTAATATAATATGATAAGAATTTTTGCAGTATCTTGCAATATTTGAACTTGTGAAACATTTTGGAAATACCAAACCAACCGATCCAGTATCATGCAATATAGAGAGCAATATCATAAATAGTTGGTAGATAGCCGCATACTAGATTTATTGTGGTTGGAGTTGGAGTTGGAGTTAGGGGGGCAAACATCTTTCAACTTTTGATAACGTATGTCCCATTTGATAACGTATGTCTCATTAATATAGGCCTAGGTTTTTCTTACATAACTCTAACACTAATAGCGAAATTCTAATAACATTCTCGAAGACTCTGTAATTTAGATCACAATATTTCCTTATTGTTTATGATGAGTCTTAAACCCCTCTAGACCCTCCCTGGTATCCCCTACGTCAGAATACGTCAATATTTTCCATTAAAGGATAACAACATCCGTGACTATGTACTCATATTAATCATGTATAGATTAATGTGGTGCCATCAGAGGTTAGAGCAACGTTGAGACAGTTGTAACCTCATACACTGTCTCCTGGATGGTAAGATCCTGTTGCTAGGGAGCTCATGAAGTATCCTAGCAACGATAAAGTCGAGACAAGCACCCATGCCTTAGGCAGTTTGGCAATTAGGGAACTTTCACAGAGCAAGCATGTGCACTCATAGAACTGAAGGTTCTCTGAGGTTCCTTTATAGAACCATATGTTATGACTGTATTCGTCCTCTGTGGAAGTATCTTTGCTTTGATATTTTTTTCTGATCGCACCCTCCCCTCACTATTGATATTGGTTTGTTGTGGAAGTACACGCACTATGGAAGTTAAATCATTGGGGAATATGACATTGTTAGATACTAACCCACAGAAAATCAAAGGCCAAAGGTTTCAATTAAACAAGGTTTAAGTTCTTTCTGTTTTTAAGATACATAGTATTATAACTAAACTATCAAAAACAAGGACCTGATTAAATGTGTATCCTTTTTTTCGATTCAAGTGTGCTTATATATGGTCATTTTGTAACGGAATAAAAGTTAGGTATGTATACATAATATTGAATCTTGTCCTTGGTAACATAAAATGTTAAACTTTAACTAACTACTAGACGTGGCATCATTTATTTCAAGAATCATTCCATGAACATAAAAGACCTATAGCATAAAACTCGGTTGTGTTAACAAAAGAATCATAGCTCCAGATTTCAAAATGGATAAGGTCCTTCGAGTTCTCAGAATGCATTGGTTTTCTTTTTTGGAGACTGTCAACTTCGTCGTGGATAGAGTTACACAATTTCCCCCAGACAGCTTTTTATCTCTACAACTATTTATTACATGAGGTTTATTACACGTGCGTGATGTCTTTCCCGATATTAATTAAAAGTGCCTCGATGTGATCTGTTAATTATGTCAGCTTTTCTTATCTATATTTCATAAATACAAGTCTGGGTAAATAAAAGTTAAGATGCGTTGTCAATGTGTGTAAATTTGTCATGAATTCGGGAATTATTGGAATTATTGGGAAGCTGGTGTATTGTGATTATATCAAAGGAGAGGGTATATAATTATACATTTTATCATAATGCATTTTATATGAAACAACGTATCTAGTGAGGGATACGTTGCATGCTTAGATCTATGTATACCCCTGTATAAACCTTTGAAACAAACAAACAGGAAACAATTGGTTAGTTATAATAGATAATATAATCTGCTTTAGCATGAAACATGATTCCATTTTATTTGGCTATTGAATGAATCTTGAACCGTACTTTTGCTATTAGTGACAGCAAGTTGGAACAGACAGATTTCGGGTAGTTTCTCAATAAAATAAGGATACATAATATATGCAATATGAATTAAATATGACTATAGTTAAATATGACTATAGGCTGCATTTCTCTTATGTGAGAACTCTACTGGATTTCTGGGCCTAGAAAAGCTTTATGCATAATTATCATCATACCTCAAAATCCAAGTACTTAAGCGATTTTGGTCGAGAGAAGCATGCCTCTAACCAACATTCAATTGCTTTAACTCGCTTAAGTTTGACGGTTTATATATAAAACTGTGACCATGCATGATAATAGTGGAATCTGGACCTACTGGACCTATACTTTAGATCAACGTAAAAAAAATACGTGAACATCTTCTAGACCTCGTCAGGATTACTTTCAGAGACGTAGAACTAGAATGGACTCAAAGTAGTTTATGGTAGTGTTGGCATCTACGATATTAGCTTAGATACAACGTTTCTAGTCAACAGTAGATGGCGTATTTGATGCTACACGTTGTAAGCATCATTTCCAGTAGATAGAGCCACTTCCCTCGGGTAGGATAGGCTGTATGGCTGCAAGTCCGTAAACCTTTCCACAATTCATGATAAGTATAAATCGATTTAAAACACATGCTCCTCTCATTCAGATTTGTATAATCTTAACCACCAACTTACAATATCTGTACCGAATATACTGCTCTACTCCCACCCACCGTCGTTAAATGTATGGGTAATTATTTCATTTCATTTCGAAGTTACCATCTTCATTGTATTATCTGCTTAAGTCATGTTATCGTAATATTAATACTAGTATTTTTAGTATATATATATATGTCCTCTTTAAGCCAACAGCTGTAAGAACTGGCTTTTATCAAGAAGCGTTTGAACCTTCTTATCAATTTCTCCCTATAACTTCCTATGTAACACATTGGAAAATAAACAATTTTCATATCAAAGTGTGATGATTTACAATGACTAATTAATGTGTGATTACCTTGATAGAAAATATAGAATGAAATGTTTCCCTGGCACATATTCACATAATACTGCTCGCCTGATACATAACCACAATTACTCTACTACTCACACTACACTACACTGAGTGTCTGATGAGTAACCACAATTACTCTACTACTCACACTATACTACACACTGAGAGCCTGATGAGTAACCATAATTACTCTACTACTCACACCATACTACACACTGAGTGTCTGATGAGTAACCATAATTACTCTACTACTCACACCATACTACACACTGAGTGTCTGATGAGTAACCACAATTACTCTACCACTCACACCATACTACACACTGAGTGCCTGATGAGTAACCACAATTACTCTACTACTCACACTATACTACACACTGAGTGTCTGATGAGTAACCACAATTACTCTACTACTCACACCATACTACACGCTGAGTGTCTGATGAGTAACCACAATTACTCTACTACTCACACCATACTACACACTGAGTGCCTGATGAGTAACCATAATTACTCTACTACTCACACCATACTACACGCTGAGTGTCTGATGAGTAACCATAATTACTCTACTACTCACACTATACTACACAGAGTGCCTCATGAGTAACCACAATTACTCTACTACTCACACTATACTATACTCAGTGCCTCATGAGTAACCACAATTACTCTACTACTCACACTATACTACACTGAGTGCCTGATGAGTAACCACAATTACTCTACTACCTACTACTCGCACTATACTACTCACTGTGTAACCACAATTAGTTATTCCACATCTTGGATATCTGGGAGTAGTATCTGAAATCTGAAATCTGAAATTAAACTCCCTTTCCGAAAAAGGCCACACCCTACTTTGGGAGTAACATAGGTTGTAGCAGTAGTATAGACAGCTGGCCATAGTAGCAGGTGGTGTGATGCTTAGTATACATGCAGCACTCACCACGGCAGCCATCATACATTTGCCGTTCACGAAGAGTGGCGTTCCCAATCAGTAGAAATTATAGGCGTCAAATGATGCATAATTCGCTTTCACCCTTCTCCTCAAATAACTCAAATCCAAGACAAATTATAGTTTAACTTTTATTGTTGTCCCTACATACCAAGATCGACCAATCTGATATTAATGTTTGATATTACCCAGATTAGTTCTCTATTGAATTGAATGAATTCTTTATTTGAGACTCTGCTCAAAACGGTTACAGGTTTCTGAAAATAAAGTTTTCCAGATTTTGAAACATGTACCGATTTCTCACAAAAAGGAAAACGAAAAAGGTAAAACAGAAGAGGAACAGAACAGTTTACAACGTACTATTAAGTTAAGCAGTGAAAAATCAATTATGTGTTTAAACATAATCCTGGTCACATATATAAGGTTTAAGTTGCGGTTGAGTAATAACCATCAATTCTTATATGTTAAATGCTTTCATGTGGAAATATCAGGCTGGAGAAATCGGGTTGACATCGTTGCCTAACTGTGTAGTCTTAGGCGCTACTCAATATCATATCATTTTGTTGTGATTAATGCAGTTCGAAAGACACTCGATGTAGCTGTAAAGCTGATATGAATCACTGTTTTTGGATGATCGAATTTGCGAATTTGCCTTCTAAATAAAGGGATTCCGTTGGGGCTCCACCGAAATTGCAATTGTAGATGCTCTAGAGTTGTGCAAGGCATCTTCGTAATCAATAATTGTTCTATGTTTCCAAGAATAAACTTTGTAATGTAATTGATCGTTATTTTGTTGTTCAAAGACAAATGCAAAATGAAATTAAACTGCACAAGTCTTGTTATTGAGTGGAGTTACATAAGCCCCCTATCAGAAAAAATGTTTTAAATACTTTTGAAAATCGTAAGACAATACTTTGAAATAAGATGGAATTGAAAATCAACCTGTATTTGTAACAAGCCAAACAGATTCGAATTCTGGTCGGTCCTCTTTGACAGTGCGGGATCACAGTGCTGTTCTAGCCCTCTCAGGTTTGAGTCTAGTCAATCTATGGGAAATATGAGGTCAACCTAAAACAAATTGCAAAAGTATTTATTTTTGCGGGATCCTATTCTTTGAAACCCTTGTTTTACTGACCCAAATGTCCTAAACCGTCAGCCGCTGGGAAAGTCCCCAAAATGGCCGCTAGGGGGCCACGCTTTCCCTTTTTTGTAAATGACTCCGAGCTTAGATAATATCAAACCAGTCTTAGAGGACTTAATACCGGTTCGTTTCATATAACTTTACAAAAAAACCATATCTTGGCAAATTCTGGGAATTTTCAACTATTTTGTTCGGTTATTGACTCAGGAGGACATGCAGATTCAGAATCTATAATAAACCCAAATTCGAAAATTTGGCCCTGGAGTCCCCTTTCTGCTTGGCTGGTCACATATGGCTTGTATCTCTGCCATTATTAGTCGCTGAGATTATGATGCTTCAAAACATTTTTTTCGATTTTTTTTAAAAAAATAAACTGGAGATATATCATAGATTGGCTGGACTATTTGATAGCGCGTCGTCAGCGCGCAGTCATATATGACGCTATAGCGATGTTAGGGCGTTGTTGGTACCGTCAGCGCGCGATCAGGACAGTCAGGGCACAATCAATACTGTCAGGCCGCCGTCAGCGCACTGTATCTGTTATAGTACAGTCAGCATGGCCCTGGCGAAGTCCTGGCACTAAATCAAATTCTCCCATACAGAGAAATAAAAAGGTGCTACATTGATTTTGAGCAAAAACATGTTTTCAATACAATATTTACATTTTATTTCATGTATGATATATAATATATTATATACAATAATTTTCACTGACGAAGTAGAGAAAACTATTAGTTTTGAGGTAGAATTTCCTGGTATTATTGCAAAGTAAACCACGACCATGACCCAAGACTGTCCCAAGACAAGGCATCTAGAAAGGTTTCAAAGCCATCTTTTGGTGAATATTAATTATGAAGTATAACGCAATAGAAACCTAATATGTTTTTAGCAGGATATGTTTTCAGCTTCTATGCCATATATTTCACATTAAAATATTCTCAGCATCTTTCCCAGAACATTTATTACAATCCGTTACCACATGTCCTTATAACTCGATCCAAATGTTGTGTACACGTACGATTTGTTCTCCGATGATTGAGTTATATTTTCATCGTTTCCCAGAGTTTCAATCTTTGCATCTTAATATGCCTTATAATTGTTTTGCTCCCACACGTTTTTCCGCAAGGAGGAGCCACTATATACCCCAGTTTGAATTAGACTTCAGATTCATGTATCGCAGCTTGCGACACTTGTGGCAAACACTACAGTACACCGGTGATCCAATATGAGTGGTACATAATAGTGATGGTAAAATCTGGTTTCTTGTATGTCGCAAGTTGCTATCAGTAGGGGGGTACATGTGCATCCGCCTTAGTCTTTAATAAGCTTCCCTGTTATAATTGTAGCACAAGAAGTATCACTTTTTGGTATTTATATATGTACATGTATTAGGCAAAATACCTTCGTCGTTTCTTCTAGTATTTCGGGAGTTTTCCTGCCTTTTTATTGCGGTTGTTGTGGAGATTTTTCCCCATTAACAAAAGGAGGAATTCCTGTCTATATATAATATATTTTGTTGACATTATTTTCCCCTGGGTTCGATCACTGGCAAGAACATTCGCAATGTACTTGATTGTGTGGCAACCTGTCTATTCTTTGAAAGCTTTATTCAGGGAACCAACGGAATTGGGAGCACTTGCTTCTTCGTTCAGGCTGTTCTCCTCGTCTTCTGTAATAGTTGTCATGACAACTGCTCTGTAGGGAGGAGGTTGGGCATATGTGGAATCTGAAACAAAACCCATATTTATGAAATTTCAGGTTACGTCTTTTACCGTGCCATAAATCCATTGCCACAATAGAATGTGACCGGTGAAGATTTGAGGGCGTCATTTGGATCATGCATTGTTCCTAGCGGAAAGGATGAAGCATTTCATATATATTTAGCTTGATTTAGTATTTAGTATGATGATTATTCTAAATACTATTGAAACTATCAAAAGTGTATCATGCTTTTGCTCTAACACTTTGACACCAAATATATGAATGGCACTTTGTAAAATAACAATAATTTAAGGAAAGAATGAAAATTAATACTATATATATATGTAGAAGAATAATAGCAACCATTAGCAACGGTAATCTAATGGTAGGCCTAGAATAAGAGTCGCTAAACGGCACATCAATGAAGGAACTGACAATGACATGCGAAAGTGATACGCTCTAATCGACAGATGATCTTGGTAACAAAATGATAAATAAATGTTATGTTTTAAGACTATAACCTGCAACATCCTCGTGATTACTTTAATTCTATCAAGGTATCCGTTTTCCTCTTGCAAATGAGGAATGAAATGATACCGATATATTAATGCAATCTATGTCAATCTTAAGCAGACGTAATCAAATAAATAATCATGATAATTAATAACCTGAGACGTTCGCATATGGAGGTGGCCGTGACTGATCTGCGGAGTTGCCACTTTCCGCGTGCTGAGGTGTTGCTTGGTTGCCGCCAAGATACTGAGGTGTAGGCAGCGACATGCCTCCGTTACCATCTCTTGTTGCGTAGGCAACGTATGCTCTCTGGCCTCCAACCACCCTTGCCGAAGGACCAAGGCGATCTCTAATTTCTTCTAAGTGATCTCGCTCTTCTTTCAACTTCCTGCAAATTGATTTCGTCAGAAATGTTAAGGAAATTATTTCCAACCATGAAGTTGTCAGAAATATTCATAGAAAAATTTAAGTTTCATATAGAATCTATAGGCATAATGTATATCAAAGAAAAGGCTGATTTTAAAGACTGGAGATATAGAGCTTATCTGAGTTGAACGCAAAATTCCAATCGTCTTGTCCCTAGCGTTTAGACTTGATAAATAATATACACATAGAATAGATACAATTCTATATAGATGAGATTATCAGATTAACCCTTTTTTATTATTTTCACTTCTTGATGTGTTCTCTGCTTCTAACTGGTGAAAGATGGGTTCAGTGCTGCCGCCTGGAGTCTTCCCCGCCACTCGCAAATTAGCAATTCTTATGAAGATAGTGTAAGATTAGAGCGCTTGTTCTCCTGGTCTTATGTCTTCTCTTCTTCTTCCCTTATGTGATGTGTTATAAGAAAATGAGTCCACAAATATTGCAAACATTTTTAAAACAAATAAAATTATCAAACTTAAAATATAGAAACACTATGGGATGTTCTAATGTTTACCATCATTGGAATCGGCTTGATATAACCTTTTCAAATATAATGATCTCGAAATATTTTGTTTGCAACTTGTGACTCACTTTTCTGTAACACATCACATATGTAGGAGCTAACTCTTGTAAGTTGTATGAGTGCTAATATCGAGAGGAAACACGCTGACGGGATGCGAAACCTTATTCTTTTCTGTCATTACCAATGGTTCTCTTACATATTGAATTTTATTATACACGCATTGCTCTGAAAACAACGTATCTAGAGTGATTACGCTTATTGCGTATTTCACTAGTGATTTAAGTGGGGTTGTCATGGCAACCAGTCGGGGGGGGGTTACTAAGATTACCGGTAAAATTCAAATTTATACCTCGATTTTTTTCTATTTTCATGATTGAAAGCATGTATAATAAATCTGTTAACTAACTCGTTGGTTTCAGTCGCTTAGAATATTGCACAAATATTCACGCTCCTTCAACCAACTCGTTAGTTAACCTGTTTATAAATATAAATATATCAGTTGATGACTCACTTATTTGCTTCTTTTACAAGCCTTTGCAGCCTGCAGAAGTCTGCCAACCAACCAAAGAAGAGGAGACCAAGTGTGAACAAGTACAGTACCCCGCGACCAGGCCGTCGCAGATAGAAATGGTGAAGACCAAGGAAACCAAACGGCCATAGATATCTGTATGCGTCATCGAGGTAATATATTCTGTAAATGAAAGAAAAGATATATTTTTATCAAATAAACTTTGCATATATCCTGCATTGGGTCTTAAACGCGCAACTGTGTAGGCCATAGGTATTCACTTGAGGATTAAAACAACAAAATAGTGGAATATGTACCAAAATGCTGGTCTATAGATGCAATTGTTATATATATAGAAACATGCGGGAAAGTTGTAGAAATTTATTAGACATCTTACTTAATGTGTCTTTTCTTTTTAGATTCATTCTACTTCTTATATTAAACAATTTTCAAAGCGGGGAAATACAGTTAAGTTACTTACTTAGGTTAATCTAGCTGTATGATGGGATTGAATTGGCGAACGATATTCTCCAAGACAAGTTTGTTTGTTTTTATTATATTTTAAAACATAATTATGTACGTTGTTGGTGAGAAAATCATCGGACGGCTAAATATCATTTCCCAATACTAAGAATTGTTCTGTGAATCGTAAAACTGTATCTGATACATTCAGATATTTCCAACCTTTTTTTAAAAGAAAAATTGGTGAAATTTACATAAGCAACAAGAAATGGGCTCTACAAGTCCTATATTGTCATAACCTGATAGGTATAGCTTGTTTCTTATAACTATATGGATTCCCTGTAGAAATCAATGTACATGACCAAAGGAAATTACACAATGTCAATCAATGAATAAAGGTTCGATGTTGGACAAAAAGAGAAACCAAAACCTAAGGTAAGGTGCAGACGGAACCTATAAATATGGGTTTAAAATCTGGGGTTCCCTGAATGACGTCTTATTAATTAATTAATACCGGTACATTGCATCGATAAACGGGGATGTCAACTTGGAAAGTGCATGTATAACAACATTCACGAATAGAGATGCATCGATCGAGTTGTGGGTCAGATTTTCAGAAAATGTACAATTCACCTTCTCCAATCCTCTCAAATAATCTAAATCTAAGAGAAAAATTACGTTTAAAATGCAGTTTAACACAAAGAAAGAGATATTTTTAATCAACACATTACCAAAGATACTTGGATATCCATAGCATTTACATTATTCCAGTCTAATTTAGCAGAGGTTACCAAATTTGTAGAGCTAGCGATTGTACATTTTCGAAAAATCTGACCCTTGTATGGGTCCTCCGCATCGTATGATCGCAAGATGAGTAATCTTTATCTTATATGTAATCTTATCATATTGTGATGAGAGATCTGTGTATGACTTAAGTAGCAATCAATTTCAGTGATATTTCGACTTCAGTCATATTTTTAGAGTTGAAGAGAGGAGATAAGTTGCATTAGCAAATCTTCGAACCCTCTTGTGAAAGGAAAGTGAAAAAATGACACATAGGTGCCATAAATTTGGAAAACTCTTAATTTTATATTTGCCATTCATTCGATTTAAAACAATAGCATCCTGACTAAGATGCAAAAAAATATCAACAATAATTTCTTTGTAGTGGAAAGCTTTGGTCAAGCTAACATATGAGGACCCGTTGAGTGCTAGGTCGAATGCCATTCAATTGATTAAATTATAAAAATTCTCCCCTCCCCCTCCCCCAGTGGTTAAAAATCAACAGTCCCTAAACTAGACAGAGGTGAAGTGAAATGACAGAGGACCCTGAAAAGGAAAAGGCGAATAAACTGGAAATATTAAATCAAATTACCCATCATCTCCATGCTCTCTGATGCGTTTGGCCCTTCTAAACACTACAGGCATGTTGAACCAGTCTACAATCCATCCAATTCCTACCAAACCTAACGAAAACGTATACAGCATTCCGAAGAAGAATCGACCCATATAATAATGATGACCACCAACCAGTCCAAAGACAGAGAAGCCTAAAACATAGGCATCTGAGAGTGTCATTCTTTCTTCTTCACTCTCTATTTCATTGGGATCGCGTATTGGTCGCATTTGGCGCATCTTTCTTTCATTCATGTCTTTTACGATGGATCCCATGCGGAACATATCGCAGATCCAACCTACAGCTCCAAGACCAAGTGTGAAGGTATAGGCCAAGCCCCATGTCCATCTTCCTAAATAGTACTGATGAAAGCCTGAAAAATAAGTGGTTGTTTTGTTTTTCAGATCTATTTTTATTTGAAAAAGATGACATTCTTACATTGAAGAGATGAATTGAAACAACTCAAACAAAAGGGGTTGAGTGCCAGAACATATAGAATTTGTATGTCCAAACTTAGAGTTGCTTTAAAATAAAACCAAGATATTTCATTTCACTTCAAATACTGTCCTTGTATTGGTGCCACATCTGTCACTACCTTTTTTAGTGTTATCCTATTCTATTACTATACCATCAGGGAGCGATTCTCAGAAACAACATATACATATGTGCAGTGCAAAAAAAAATCTTAAAAATATTATTACAGTCCGATGACATTAAAAGTCATATCATCAATAAAATTTGTCTATGAAAATTTTTCTCATTTTGATTGACAAGGCACCAGGGATATACTATCGAAAATGACATCAAGTGCACTATGAGAAAGACCTACAGATAGAGATTGAGTCGGTGCTTGAGTCGGTGTTATCAACGTTTAAGTAGATATATATGTTCACATACCATGTCATGAAAGTGAGCCATAGTGCTATATTAAATTTTGGGTCATGCGCAAATGCATAAGATTGTCCAATGTACCTATTGATCAACCCATTAACATGCTCCCGCCCGTTCTAAAGAAAGAGTTAGTTGTCATGTGAGTGCTGGTCTTATATAACAACAAAAAGTATGAATTTCTTTACACCTTTTATTTCAAGTTCTAACCAAATCATCGTGAACCATGTATGGAGAACCTCGCCACCCCTCTCCACCTACAGAACAACATTTTACCCCTAGAAGCAGATATCCTGCAGATTATGGAATCTACCGCCGCCAATATAAACTAATACATCGATCAGTTAACCGCTCACAATTATACAACAGTGGGTCTTTAAATTCATGATAGGGGAGTTGCATGTGCCACTGCGCATGTATGTTACAGTGCATCCTGGTATGGACTCTAATGAAATCTGAGATACAATTTTGCAACGTTTTTATAGAAAATTGCAATAATGTTTTCAGCAATATCCCAGCTTGTATAAATGATCTATGTTAACCAAATGCATGATGGGAAAGATGGGGACTAGTGCTATGGAAACTTGTATAACACATGGATATTAGCATTAGATCACCGATAAATATTCCATGCAGAACATGGAATGAGTTCTATAGATTTGATACTGTACCATTAGTCCCATAATTCCATGCGAATCTAGATTCAAAATGGCGGCTATACAAGTCCCCTATTAAATAATTGACAAATTACTCAATAGTATATTTTTATGCGTTTATACGATTGTGTATATATTTAATATAAAATAACATGGATAGCTCATAAATATAGGCAAGGCTATTATACCAACCTAGCAATCCAAACGGAGAACCCCATAACAGGTAAGCATCCAGTGACGTCTTTGTCTTAGGACGATCATGATCGTATCTTCCTTCATTATGATAGCGTACAAACAAAGGCATCCGAAACAAGTCAAAAAGCCATCCAAACCCGGCAAGTCCCAGTGTAAAAACATACATGACTCCACATGTCGGTCTTCCCAAGTAAAAATGATGAGCCCCAAACAGTCCTAAAGGTGGGATAGCCAGAAGATAGGCAAATAGTGTCGATTTCCTCTCCCTCCTGACAATATGAGATCCAAATCCAGGAAGAACTCCGGAAAATTCTCCATTTTCCACTCCATTTTCCATCGCCCCTGGTTGTTCAAGGGTACGATGCCGGGGGATAACTTCCCCAATATTCCCCATAATTTTGTAAAATTTTAGGAGTCCACCTCTTCTCTTAAGCACAGATGGTGATCAATACAATAATGCAACCTATTAAAAGTATACACTTTAAACTGTACACAGATTACAACATCATTTAAGCACCGAGTTATCAGCTTGTAATAATATCACATTCCCTAATATGTGAGATGAGTTTATGCCTTATGACCAACTGTAATGTTTACATTGGTCTCGAGTGTTACCATTCAATGTAAACTTTGGTCCTGGTCGAGTTGCTATCGATTGGAAGTTGTTTACAAAGTTTTGTTTAAAAAAATAGATATGTAAACTGCCTCTGTGGGTTTAAACCATAATCCCATGCAAGCGAAGGATGCATGTATATCCACCCAGGTGTTGGTATATAACTAAATCTGTAATTCAGATTAATCTATATATTTATCAAGAGTTGATATTGGGTTGTTCACTCAGGTGGGTGTTTCGGAAAGTTAGTGAGCAAAGTATGAGTCATGACCCGATCTCTGTTGTTCGACTTAAAATTAGTCCCGTCCCATATAATCCATATTCGCTGATAAGAGTGAAACGTGATCCCATTCTCGTGTCTAGGCTCTGATTATTCATGTATATCGGTGAAGTTCGACGTGTGGTATCAGTGGCGCCTAAATATTGTTAAGACGAAAAGTTCCTCGACGATATGGGTTCATTGGCAATTTGTTAACTGTATTATTTCCCAAGAAGGATCCATTTCGTGGTAGCACACATGTGCGAGTAATCCTTTTGCAACTATCCAGAAATGAGACCTTACCTGTTGGGTATCCGTTGAGGACGAGGACTTGCCAGACCCATCTGTGGTGACCAATGGTTTCTGTTTTTCTTATCTTGCCATAATGGGTCTGCCAGGCCAGATATCTACACGTGGCACGGTGCGCAATGTTATAAATATTGCAATGCATTGATATCTAATCGAAGTATGGGGAATATTTTTTTGTATGGCTGGTATTTTACCATTTTCTGTATCTAATATTCTTTTGTAAAAATTATCACTATCTGCCATGGGCATGTTGTTTAATTGGATCAGGGAGATGCTTGTCCTGGGACCTTCCAGAATTGTACTGACATTTTACATACTGTTGGAAAGGGCATCAGCTGTTATTTCCCATGACGCAAATACGTTTTCATTTAATATAAATGAAGGCAAAATCATTAGCCAGTGAACCTTTCACAGGGTGACCCACACCACACCCCTTGAATCCTGTTTCCCGTTTTGTATAAGCCCCATTTCTCGCATCCCGCAGGTTTTCAATTCGCAATCCCTACCTGGAAAAAATAAATCTGACTCTAAATCCTTTTCCCGAATCCCATACTATAGGCCTTTTTATATCCCGAATCCCGACCTAAAATAGACCCCAATCCTGGTTCCCGAAAAGGGTAGGTGGGACCTTGCCCCTCCACTCTCCCTACAGAACCAGCAACAACAACAACAAAGTTGCCATTTTAATGGAATATATAATATTTGTGGATTTTTGTTATTATTGTCGAATACCAGCAAGGTTGAGGACCATGGGTATTGAATTCAGTCGCACGAAATGGTTGATTCACTCATCGTCTTAAACGCGTCGATTCGTTGCAGCATGAAAATACGCATATATACCTCCCTGGTTGTATTACAATTTTTATTCTAGGGCTATTAAAAAAGATCACAGCAGATACCAATTTAATACAAGAGAGAAAAATTCCATTTTGGAAGCACCCATAATATATGATAGCCTAATGGCCTGATTAAGTTATGCAACGAGAAAGGTCAGTGTTATGGGTTATGTCACAAAGCAATAGGCAGCTGCCAATGTTGGTGCTTATGGTCTCTCTGATAACATGTCGTACGATCTGTTTATCAGCTGAGAGGCCCACTTACTGTCCAGCTGTAAATAGCTAGCGTCGATGAAACGGTTGCTGATTAACCCATGAACGTTAGAACGTGGAAGCCATCAATGTTTTCAAAACGAAAAGACCAGCCTAAGCTATAGATTCTAAACAACATTATTGCACATACGTTAAACACAAATTCTCACAGATTTTATTTGTGTAGGCCTACGTGTACATATATGATATAATTATTATATGATATTGCATATACATGTATACGTGTACATGTATTATATGCATGTACATGTATGTATGTATGTATGTATGTATGTATTTATGTATGTATGTATGTATGCAAATAATATGTACATGCATGAAAATATGCATGGAAGTATGTGTATGAATTAAGTATTTGCATTATGTGTATTCATGTATTTTGACATGCATAATATATACATGTATAGGTAGGTGTAGAATAGGTGTGTAGAATGTATCAGATTTGAATTTGTTCATTTACCGACAAGACTTAGCTATTTATTTTATTTAACTGGCTTATTGCCTGATATCCTTATGCGCTAGTTATAGGAATTTGAACACGAATACATGTATATAATATTATAACATTATTATCATTCTGCGACGCATTTAAGAACAGAATATTAGGTTGTATCAACGATCGAGAGTAGAGGAAGCAACGTTTGCATTCTACTCTCGTTGGTTGTATTCACACTCTTATAAATACAAAATAATTATATAAAAATTTAGTGTAATGAAATTGTGTGCATGCAAATATTAGACAAGCCCTCGTCCCCAAAACAGTATTGTGTGTAGGCCCCCTGCAGCTCTATATATATAATGACTAGGGGTCTACTAATAACAGTCATTGGGACGAGGGTTAATCTAATATTCGATTCCTCAATCGATATAATAGTTTGTTCTGTTAAAATTCGTTAAAAAAAAGCACTTAGGCAAGTCCATTCGAATATATGTGATGTGTTTCAGGAAAATGAGTCACAAGTCGTAAAAAATGCATTTTGAGATATCGTCATATTTGAAAAGATGAGATATATAATAAGCTGATTCTAATGATAGTGAACAGTAAGACATCTAATACGTAGACTATTTCTACGTGTTAAGTTTGATATTTTTATTTTTGAAAATAAAGTTTGCAATATTTCTGAGTGGGCAATTACCAGTAAAATAACTAAATATACCCCATAGGATGACCTTCAAAGCGCAAGGAAATATTTTATACAATGTCCAGTAATTTGGTGCATGGATTTATATGGCTAACAGTGCTAACCCCGCAAAGAACATTCTGATAAAGAGATCTTTTAAATAAATCATTTTAAAAATTTCATTTTAGCGATTTGCGACTCATTTTCCTTAACATAGCAAAGTTATTCATACACCCATTTGCAATTAGACCGGCCCTCGTCCCCCAGGACATGGTGGTTTATAGAGTCCTAGCCCAGGTGGAAGTGACCGGCATGCGATGATAGGTGGGGTGTGTGGGGTTTTTTTCGAGATTTCTTTTTTTAATATAAAAAGAAATCAAAGACTTTGCATGAGTCTAATTTGCAAGGTCTCTCAATGGCCTACCTTTTAAACGTAGATCCATAGATCTATAGAGTCGTTCAAGGTTTGGGGGACTATTTAAAATAGCTTAATCAAAATGGAAACAAAAAATGGCATCGTTCCTTATGTTCGCGTGTGATAAATCAAGAATTATTCTATTCTTAATTCCTATCGATCATTATAATAAACCGAACGAATCAATGATAAATGTCTACACTGCCAACAAATTTGGAGGTAAAAATCAATAATTGCATGCACATCTGCTCATATTAACTTCGGGAATTTTAGACCCATTCTCCAAGATTAATGCCGCAAAAGAAACTGCCTGAAGATTGCTTGTTATTTGAAAACCCCGGAAATCGACGTGCAGGATTAAAAGCCGGAAAATCGCCCTGAAATGAGATGAGATATTTGACCGTTCATATATAATGCGTTTTATTCCATGATTTGGCCGTGAGAGGGAAGTATATCGGATATATGCCACTCTTACGACCAGTGACATGTAGGCCTACTATAGTGACCAGCTCATATGCCATTATAGTATGGGAACTAGTCCTGTATTCCGTAAAATCACTTTTGTGAAGTTCTGCAGTGAACAATACTCGACTCGTAGGCCTACTTTACACTATGGTATTCATTATAGGATTAGAAACTAACTTTTTCGGAAGCAAAAGAGTTTTTCTCTTTTTTTTTCAGTTGTGTCAGCCGGTGTTAATTGTTCTCCGTTGACAACTAGGCCTATTTTTTTTTACTTATTATTTCAGCAATAACATTATGTAAATTACATTTTTCTCAGTCTTACCTGTAGCCATTTAAGATAATGTGAAGAAGAAAATATAACAATAGTGTAAAAATAAATTAAGTTAAACTCACT
This sequence comes from Sthenelais limicola, assembly GCA_942159475.1. Taxonomy (NCBI): domain Eukaryota; kingdom Metazoa; phylum Annelida; class Polychaeta; order Phyllodocida; family Sigalionidae; genus Sthenelais; species Sthenelais limicola. Next base: position 27,185,816 of record OW804094.1, on the reverse strand, counting down.
TAGGGCCGGGGCCATTTAAGTTACCCTATAATATTTTTTAAAAAAAGATCCAAGGATACCAAAAGCATACTAGCGCATGTGATACAAAAAAGTACAAGAATAATGCATAATTCGGTCTATGCAATTTAAATTAGAGAAAAAAAACAGACGTTAACATTATAAAGGTATGACCAACAGAGTTTGGACAAATTCCCAAAAATATATATTGCGACAAGGTAAATATCATCCAAGATATAAAGAAGACCTAAAAACAAGATAAATTAAGAATAAAACACATTTAATCTAGGCCTATTATTTAAGCCTATGTATTGTACCATAGGCCTATACCTATCTTTTTCTTTTATTTCCGACCAGTGATGATATTGATAGATTGTGATTATGGGGAATATTGGGTGTTGTTTCCGACAAATACAATACACTCGTTACTGTCGATGGGATTGATGGGATTTCTATAGGCCTAGAGAAAATGGAAAATCATAAAATCTTGAATTAGGCAGTGGGCCTAGGCCTACTGGGTAAACATAGACTAAAAATTGGAATTGGAAAACATAGACTAAAATAAAATTAACGTTAAAATAATTAAAGATGTCAATTAAATTTGCTGTTCCAAATAATTATAATTGGGTAAAAAATAATTCACCAAAGAATATAAGTAAAGTTTCTGCAATTGCATTTGTTTCTATTTGTAGTTGAGGTTGAATTGGTCGTCAGAGTGGCATCATGCAAGGCTGACATCTACAGTCAGTCCCAAACAACATTTTTTTAATCCATCAAATTTTTGTGTCACTGCCGCGCTGCCATCTACTGGCAAAAATCTGCATCCCGATCCAAATCACCAAGCATTTGATCCCTGAGTGGTCTGTCGTTCCTGGTTTTAGGCTTCGATCTTGCAAAATCGGAGTGCCTCTGCATCTATTGACCGAGCAGAGCTTGTGTGAACGTCTTGTATTGGAAGGAATTGAAGTAATAGTTAGCAGACCTGAAAGAAAATGGGAAAAGCAATGATTTATCCTCGGTCACCAGCGCCGATAGTACTGCGGGCCTGAGCCTACTCACCCGACAAGTGCGCGCGGAGGGATAAATTACATGTTTTTACTTATAACATTTCACTGAAAAAAATAATGCCAATTCTTTTCTACTCATGCGTTTACATGGGATACAAACAGTGTCGCTGACGTGAAATAAACGTTTAAATCGGGTTTTGAGTCTTATTATCTCGAGGTAGAAGAACTATACTCTTTAGCGCACGAATGTCAGTTAATGAGGTTAGGCTGTGATTTGGCCCAGGGCTGCGCCAAGTCGGATTGTCCATGTTGGGAGTTACATTGGAGCATTCTTTTATCTTGTTTTACCAAAAACACATATGAGTCATTAGAATAAGCAATCTTTGAATGACTTGAGGACATTTTACACTCGCTTTTGTGGAAGGAAGGTGGCGAACATGACTTCTATGTTGCCATTCACCCCTCCGATCGTCAAGCGCTTGCTCGGCTGGAAGAAGGGCGATGCGGATAAGGAAGATAAGTGGTCAGAGAAGGCCGTCAAAAGTTTGGTGAAAAAACTCAAGAAAGGCGGTGGATTGGAGGAGTTAGAAAAGGCAATCACAACGCAAGATATCAATACCAAATGCATCACAATCCCTAGGTAAGTTGTCCGCGAATCAGTTTTGTATACACATGGTTTGACAAGCACTTGGATAGCTCAAACAAATCCAACATGGCGGCAGCAAACCCAAACAACACAGATCAGGGGAACACATGTCTTTATTTTGATCCCATTTGTAGGTTTTGGAGGCTTCAGCATAATCGAGGGAGTATATATGTTCAAGAGGGATTATCCTTTGTGGTTAACTAGAGTTTGTGGATGTGACTATGGTTGCTATTCTGGAAACGGTCATGGATCTGCTAGAGTGCTGACCCCATGCCCCGAAATAACCCCATGCCCATGGAAGGGAGTGTATAATAAGGGAGGTACGGTACAACAGTCATAGGGAATAGTGGCAGAAACGGTCTCTGTCTTGAACATTTGAAACGTTTTTGTGACTGAACTTTTGAAATTAAATCACTGACAACTTTTCAGGTGACATAGGACCATTTTTTCTGTGCTGCTATAGCAGTAAAATGGGAATCATTGGGGCAAAACAACCCATTTTGTTTTGTGTATCGATCATTCGATGCCAATGTGTTTACTGTTGATGTTTTCGGAACTGACGTAAGTGCACTCACATTGGACATGATTTGCCTTGAATACAAACGATTTTGACATTTGTAAGGTTGTGCTATCTCCCAGACCAATTAATAACAACCAGTGGAAACCTAGGCTACTCTTTTTTTTAAACGAAATGATACATGTTGATGCTCTTAGTCCGTGCACAACATTTCTTTATTATGATACCGTACCATACTTGTACTCCCAAGTACTATTAAGTCACAACTTGAGGTCAACAACCTCTATTTTAAATTAGACTAAACTTAGTAAATTGTTGATACAATCATGTAGTACTAAAAGTAAAAGGGAATAACAGTTCCACTGGGGAAAGATACCGGTAACTGATATGCTGATCGTTTCAAGGGTTACTGCCTATAATATATATTCTTCACCTGATTTTCTAAACATCCTTACCATCATGATTGGAATAGCCTACATATTATATGGTAAATTATAGTGATGTATAATTGGTTCCCCTATCTGTCAAACACTATATTACATGGATTTGCTCTCATACCCCTGTTTATATGGTATTCGTAGGCAAAGACACGGGTTATATGAGATGGAACTCTTTGGATTTCATCATTTTTCAGAAGACTCTTTTATCACTTGCAAATAAATTGGTTTTCTTAACCTGTTGGCCTTTGCATTATTAATTTAATACTCGAGGATATTGTGGACGAGGGTTTTTATCTTCAATCTTGGATCTTCGACTTCAGTAACATCGATTCTTATTGATTTTAAATACAACACATTGTTATGTCAAGCGCCTCCTTCGTTGATGAATTTATGACCACTGGGATGGTAATGGTATAAACCCAAATGATCTGTGATGTGATGGTCTGTTCGGAAGCTATTTTTGGCTGACCCCTTGACCAAGGGAGCACAAAAATATGCATACATTCCCAACTGTTGATGTTCTGCTATATACATCCCACCACTCGCCCTGTCCACACAACAGATGTTAGTCCGGAGGTTACATATATTAACTGAGTTGCTTGTTGGTTTTTATGTACCATATTGTTTTGTAAGGATCTTTCTAAGTAATAGTTATGTCCATTTTTGATCATACAACTAATATATATTAATGATGAAAGGTCATGTCCTCTGATGTCCCGTGGACACAAATGATACAAATTCTGACAATTCAAGATGTTGATGTAAATGTGATGAAACGAAACTACTATTCTTCTAAAAGAAATGACTACTATGAACATGTTCGCGATGAGAAGACGTTCAAATTTACCCTCCCCCCTCCCCCCCCCCCCAAAAAAAAGGACATGGGTTTGCAGAATATAAAAACGTTCTCGGATATTGGTATTCAAGAAAGTAATGCTGGTTCGGAGAAACAGGAGTATTTCCCAGAAGAAGTGATTAATTTCAAAATTGGCACTCTAATTTAAAGAACGTCTCTGTATATATTGACCTTATACAAGTGCCACCAAACATTTAATAAACTTTTAAACTATAAAAGTAATGCTGGCATTAACTACCCAATAATATGGATATATACTGATAATAGTGAGCTCCAAGTTTAGAACTTCAGAGTATTTATCCTTGATACATGTAATCCTTATATATTCTGTATTATGCTACTAGAAAGTCGAAATTATAAAATCTCAGTTAATGTTCTTGGGACAAAGCTAAATATTGTGATCAATAATAAAGCAGATTCAGAAAACAACACATATTTGGCAATCTTGAATTCGAAACGAATGCAAATTCAGGCAGGTAACAGTTTTACTCTTAACTAATACTATCCACTGAACATGTCTAGATATGATGGTCACTTTCACCTCCTTGGACATCTTGACACTTCTTCACACTTCCCCCAGCCTTTCACCACTGCCCAGTATGTCCAAATATTGTCTCGTAACGAGTCAGAAGGTCACTATCGAACGTGTAACCTGTATCATGTGGGATCAAACTAGTGGTGTCCCTTGAAAGTCAATGGAGTGACAGCTTGTAACCAAGCCATTCCCCAGTCTTTCATTTGGTATTGTATCTCCTTTTATCGCTCTATTTTAATAATAAAATAGCTATTGATAGGCTTCTATGAATGTGACGTCAAATAACCGTGTCAATACACTAGAATACATATGTAGTATTGAAGCTTAACTTCGTGTTTCTTGCAAAGGCGAATAATTACATATTTTCAGCAGTGTTTGATCCAGGAAATATCCATATGATTCGCTAATCCAAAGCGTTTCTAGAAATGCGATTAAGAGTTCTGAGAAACACAGTGGCATGTGCATTAGTTTAACTGTTTATCGCTTGACAAGTTGAGTTGTTAATTGAGGGAAGTCACCGTCAATTTCATAAGGGATTTCAGGCTGAAGCATTAGTTACCATAAATCTGTATTTCCAGTCTAGATCTTTCATCCATCTATATAAGTGTGACTGTATCAGTACTTAATGGAGTCATTAGTAAATAGTTATGTACGCAGTGGCTAAGATGAATTACTTGATAAATGCTTCATAGTGAAAATCAAGACTCTATGCTAGTGTGAATGGAATCTCAGTGGTCTCTATTTAGAACCTTGTGTATTGTGGAGCTTGCAATATGTATATATAACTGTATTATTTTCTGTAAACGTGTTACTATCTGCGTATTACGCTTGTTTTGTTTCTTCCTCCCCCTCCCCCTTCATGCCCGTTCTCTGTCCATGTCTCTGTCGCCCTCTCCCCCCCCCCCCCTCTCTCTCTCTCTCTCTCTCTCTCTCTCCCTCTCTCCCTCTCTCCCTCTCTCCCTCTCTCCCTCTCTCCCTCTCTCCCTCTCTCCCTCTCTCCCTCTCTCCCTCTCTCCCTCTCTCCCTCTCTCCCTCTCTCCCTCTCTCCCTCTCTCCCTCTCTCCCTCTCTCCCTCTCTCCCTCTCTCCCTCTCTCCCTCTCTCCCTCTCTCCCTCTCTCTCTCATTCTCCCTCTCCAAGGAACCTTTACAAATGCCTGCATGGTTATATGCGTAGCCGTTTATATCAGTATCAACCCGTGCAATTCCCAGTCCCCAAAAATATGGATCATTTAATTAAAATACTAGGTTTAAAACTGTTAACCAACTGATAAAACCTTGTCATATTTTGACACCTACAGGCTCTACCCGGCAGACTGGTTTTCAGACAGACTTTTCCCCGCGTCTTTGTATAAAATATAATATTCTAATGTTGATTTATTGGGAATATAGTGGGTGTCCCTGTTTCTGGATCGTGTTCGCCTGGTACCAGACCAGACACATCAATGCTTGTCTTTTTTCTTATGAGTGTGACGTCATTAACTCTGGATTCCGGATCATCCTTGGTGGGTATGCGCTTGTATTCCCTCAGAATGGGCCGCCAACATATGTACATTTGGTGTGGGCCTCCTGTCTCAGACATTAAAAAGATATGGAGAGTTTTTTGTACTAAAAACATCATTTCGATTGAATGGAAATGGATTTATGAATGTGATGTAAAACGGCATATTTATTCAGATGCATAATCGGTAATTAAAACTTCGTTTCGGCAATTCATATCTGAACCTTTATATCTAGCTAGATATTGCCATTGTTTGTACACTTGTACATGTTGGTGGTTCGGTCCATATTCGCTGAGAACCAGAGTGCATCTGTCCTTTCCAAAGGCTAAATTTGAAGCCTACGTAAGCCCCTCAACTCCTGATTAGGCGAAAAGTCCCATTTTTCGAAAATAAAACCGCATAAGGTTTTACCGATAAAAGATGTTTTTCTGCTTTTGTGTAGCTTCATGTGGATAGTAAACAGAAATCCATTGCACATAGAAATTAACTTTCAACACTAAAATTAAATATTGTATCAAGGAAAATAGAGATTCCCATAATTTGCATATTGATTTTGAATGTAGTGTTTTAAATACCAAATAAGTCTATTAAGGTATCACCATACCAGTCTACTTTACAACATTTATACTGTTTATCTAAAGCACAGAGGTCTATGGTATAATCGACAATGCTAATTACATAAGATTAACATACTGCTTCAAAGTATATATATCATATGCCAATAGTATATGACATCAACTGTATCACTATCAGAATTAAACTAAGTTTCCCCAAGTGCTTGTATATATTATATATATGCCAATAGTATTGTATCACTATCAGAATTAAACTAATTTTCCCCAAGTGTAAGTATCGAGTGACTGGGAATGCTGCTTTGTCCTGCGTCTCATCCCACCTCTCTATTGTATCTGTTGCATATGTCTCCCACCAGTCCCTCAGTACATTCACTACTAAAAGGTTTGAAATTATTGATTACCGTAAAGATTCCCTTTTATGTACCTGTCAGCGCCACCCTACCAGCCTGTTTGTCCCTGGGGAGCTTGGGCAATGGTAGAGGAATTTCCTGCAAAATTGCTATCCATGGGACTGGGGACGACCTTCATTTTGCACCTACAATCTAGGCCCAAAGTTGAGAGAGTCCCTTCAAACGGAGGGAAAGTATCTCGCCTCAAACCGCAAAGTGCTATCATAAATCCATGAAGACCGCAAAATGTCATTTTATTCCCATTAAAACGCCGTCTCCTAGGCCAGTGAACCGATTAGCGAAGTAGACGTCCAATCACTGATATACCATTTTTATATCTGATCTGAAGGTTTGGGCCTAGACTGAGTGTCTGTTGGTGGCAATTAATATTTCGTTCAAGGTAACACAACAATATCTAATTCTGCCTGAAGTCGTTGTGGGGGGTTTACCAACCTATTTTCCAATGCCGTTTTGGGAGTTCCTCATTTGTTCAGAGGCTGGGGAGGGAAGGAAAGGATGAGGAGCTGGAGGGAAACGGGAAGGAGGATAGAACAGGGGATGGGTGGGGATATATACCGTAATTCATTCCAGAGATGTCATATCTTGTTTATCCTTTGTAAAGCTGAGTCCGACGTGACCCAGACAGAACGTATGTGGGGACCATCTTTCTCTATTTTCTCTATTATAGAAAGATAGTCTCTCCCGTGTTCCCTATATCAATTATGCAATACATGTCTGGCTACCTAGATAGGCTAGGTACATAGTGCATTCGTCCTATTGTATTAGCAATAGTACACTAGAAACCATCCACCTTCACTGGCGATAAGGGGACAGACATTTCTTTGGACACTCCTTTTACTCTAAGGACACTCTTATTCAAGGGCATGTATCATTGTCCAGGTGTTAAATATCAAATTAACTGCAATTGACTATACTCGAGATCCTATACATATTATGAATGCCTTGATATCTAAAGGATATTTAGATGGGATGATCTTATCATTTCATAGGTTAGATGCCATAAAATGATAGCCTTTCATAATTTATTGGGCTTGCAGAAATCACATCCGTCTACCTTTGTTGTCTCGACTACCTATTTCTATGTGTGATATACCGATAAATAGCTTTAGAAAGGGAAATGGGAAGAGGCTGTTGAAAATACTTACATTTGTGCCATTTTAATTCAGATTTTTTAGAACTAAGTCCATCATGGTACACTTATGATAATACTGGTAAATATAATATTATATGCAAAGTCTGCTGAATAGGAAAATGAGTTTCCCAACAAGAAATAGGTGGATCGCCATATTTTTCAAGTGACATACAACTCATAGATAGATTTTCCTTGCTTTTCGTACATTTGGGACTGTATTTCAAATTCATTTAACAGTAGCTAGCGGCATCAGAGTCACACCAACAGCTTTGCATATATTTTAGTGTCGTTTGATTTATGGGCGAATCAATCTTATCAAGTTGCAGCAGCATATTCCAATAATTTGAGATTCAAAAGTTCCCCTTTTCCAGGAACATCGCAATAGAAAATGCCTAGCATTTTCCTTGATTTTTCTATTATTTCTAGTCATCAACTCAGCAATATTCATTGATAATGCCAACGCAGTTGATCGATATCATCTTGCTCTTGAAAGCTTGATTAATAAAAATATTAATTAATTGATTAATAAAAATATAACATCAATACTCTTTATTAGACTCGGTTAGTTGCGTTACAACATAGCGAGGTACAACTGGCCCCTAGAGCATAGCCTGCAGATGACACATTCTCGTTCATAATTAGTCCATTTAGAAAGACTGTCTTCTCCAATGGCTTGAAGGCCTGTAGACAACAAAAAATCACTATTTCAACAGTAGCTGTGTATCTGTGAGTGATGTCATGTCACCCTTGTGATGAAAAGCATGTTGTCAAGTTTATTTTTTGTAGCTTACTCAATGAACTTTTACTATGAACCACAGGTAACCGTTTCTGAGGGCCTTAGTAGGAGGGGCTAAACGTTAGGTAATTTACATTTTAAAAATGCAGTAAGCAAAGGATAACTTGCATGGATCTGCCCCAGCGAGTGAGCGTTTCTGTCAACGGTAATTAATTGCGTACATTGATTTAAAAGGATACCATTACATCACATGATTATCATTGGTTATGTCTCCAACCAGTTGTCAGCAATGGCATTAAACTACCATCACTCACTCACTCCTGGTTTCTTTTCTTTTAAGATATGTTAAAGTTACCAATAGTGCCTGCATTTATCATGAATGCAAAGAACCGATGAGTCATTACAGTCAGTAGTAGAAAACCCTAATGACTCCTTAACTTTTAGGGGTCAGGTGATTCCCATTAACACTTTTTTAGCCGTAGTCTTAGCCTTGTGGTTAAGCTTATCGCTGTATGCGGTGAACTACAACGCTCGAGGAATGTGACTTTCTGGACAGGACTGGTTATGGAAAAGCTAAGTACGATTGAATTCTCATTAAAGGGAATCAAATATATTCATTTGATTATATATTCATTATATCTTTAAGAAGAACAAAAGTGTAAACGACCACCTTCCTATGGCGTAAACAGTCACATTGTGTTTTGGTACCCTTTTGTCTTACCCTTAAGCTGTTCCATGACCTTAGCAATAGCTGTATTTTACAAGAGGGCCAACATAAATTTACAGAAGGAATGTGGTCATATGTAGCTGATTCATAACTATTTTAAATAACTTTTTGATATAGACATATGATCTTTCGTCAATCTCACTCTGATGGGAAGACCCATCACATATGTGATAAATCAGGGGTACCTCAAGGTTCAATCCTTGGACCGCTCCTGTTTTTAATATTCATAAATGATATGGGAAATCACCTCAAACATTCAAATTATCTCCTATATGCTGATGATACTGTCTTATATCAATCAAATCAAATTTATCCCTACCCAAGCTATATCTTAACATGCAACAAGATCTGACTCTGCTTGAAAACTGGTGCACTAAAAATAAATTTCTCATAAATGCCTCTAAAACCAAATTAATGCTAATAAATAAAAATTCGGGAAAAAAACCCATATTAGAAATATGATTAAAATTATCTCACACAAACTCTTTCTCTTTCTACGAATTAGACACCTGTTAACAAATAAATCAGCTCTTTTAGTTTACAAAAGCAAAATTCTACCTTTTTTCGACTATGGTGACATTCTTTATCACAATACTCATCAAGGTAACCTTACCAAACTGCAAATAATTCAGAACAAAGCACTCAGAGCTATTCAGATGGTTGAACCTCTTTATCTGACAATGGTACTTCATAGGGATCTAAGTGTCCCCCTACTTTACAACAGAAGAGAATTCTATCTAAGGTTATATGGATTTACTAAATCAAAATCTAACTATTATAAATCACAAAATGAAAACTACAATACTAGAGCTAGTGATGCTCCTCTTTTGAAGAACTTTTTCTGCAAAACAGAATGTGGTAAAAACTCAGTCTTTAATAAAACAGCAAAGACCTGGAATCAACTCTCACCCTGAATAAGAAATATAGGCAACATGGAGACATTTAAATCCCTACAGAAAGAATGGTTAAAACAGACGATGAATTAACTCAAATGTTCTTATATAATGTATAGTGTCCAGTCCAAACAATGAATGTAGAGGGCGCTTGGGCATATTATGTTTGAACCGTTCACATTCTCACTACACTGCCGACTATATAAAGAAAAACAAACTGTTGCCAAATCATTTATAGCAATGCTGTGAACTAAGCATCATCAAAGCTTTGGAAGCGGCCACTCGCATTGGCTAGAGGTTAACGCTTCCTTCCTTCCTTCTCTATTACACTTGCGAAATGATCTGTATTATATTTTATTCCATGATTTGGCCGTGAGCGTACAATATAATCGATATACTTGCCGCTCACAAGGTGGACAATATAAATTCCCTGTATTGTACAGTGACGTCATGACCATTCGAGACTTGGGGGACAACACAGTTTGATGAAATTAAAGCAAATAGAGTTGTAATAAGTTAAGAATCATGGAATAAAAGCAAGAATAGCATAGTATCGCGTCTTCGGCGGCCTGTATTCTCCGAGTATGGCCGAAAAACAACTCGGCCTACGGCCTCGTAGTTTTCGGCCATACTCGGAGAATACAGCCCCCCTCATACGCGATACTATGCTGTTCTTGCTATTATACTGCTCCAGTCATCAAAATATGGGTCTCACTATATTAAAAGTGGTTATCCCTCAAATCAAATTAAATTAATTATAACTCATATCAATTCATAATATTCATTATTGTACATACATTTTCTGCCTGTGATGTAAATACATGTTCCCACAAGCTGGGTTCCACCAGAACATCCTACTATCATTAGATGTGTTGTACCCAGTGGAAATAAAATCTTTAAAAAAAAATATGTCAGATTCTAGTTGTACCTTAGACTAGGCAGAGACCATATCATACATGGGTCTCTGGACTTGGATATGTCCTGACATTTTCCGATGCTTTTATGAATAAAAGCATTAAAAATGTCAGGAGAGGGGTGTCTTTCCAGCAAGGCAAAGCCACCTGAGTGTTTAAAGCACGATTCTCAGTCGTTTATGATTTAAATGTATGGGAAATCATGTTCATCTACTGCACAGGATGTTATACAGACAGACAGAGTATCTTGGTTTCATTCCTTTTGGGGCGGATTTGCCGACTATATCAGATCCAGTAATCCCAAATGTAACATCATCACATCAAAAGCAATTCATCATTAATTTTATTGAAATACTTTTAGTGGTTTCATGATAGCATTCGCAAGCTCGAGCTGTATGGAGGATTACAAAAAATCATCAATATCAAGTATAATTTTTACTTCACTCTTAGATCCCCTACTGAATATAGACTAATCTAGGCCCAGTTAAAGCTATAGAGACGCCGAATGCGTGTCCTTTCTCGATACTCAAAGATATAAATGGCGTACAATGGTTAGTCTGGTGTATGGTGATATTCAATTAAGGCGAGATTAAACTAATTTGATACGAAAGCCCTTTACAAATGGTCGCTGTGGGGAAATGAATCCTAGTTATAACTTGTGAGTAATGTAATCGTATTCAGAGGCCGCTATATAGTACTCCATTTTCTCTTCATAGGGGAGTTGCATTACGCCTTATTGAATCAATTTCACATTGTGTGTGTGTGGGGTGGGTTGGGGGAGGGGGGGTGATCGGTTGCTTTACGCCCTGTTTTGACACCACTGGATAATGGGTAGGCCTAATCTGCACAAAAAAGGCACCAAAATAATTGTATACAAATCTACAAGGTGAAGATCTTTACGATTTATTAAAAAAAATCCTTGATAAAGGACAAATATTAGCCCGAAACGTCGGACCCCAATAAACTCAAACCAAAAACTCACCACCCACTCCTGTCCCCTCTGTTCTTGGGCTGAACCCCACTTAATATATGGGTCAGATCTTCAGAAAATGTGCAATTGGCAGCTCTACACATTTAGAAAATTCTGCTAAATTAGGCTGAAGAATGATGAATACCGGGTATATATCTGAGTATATTTGGTATCGCATTGATTTAAAGTATCGGTTCTGTTATGTTCAACTGCATTTTGAAGCTCATTTTTGTCTTAAATGTGGATTATTTGAGAGGATTGGTAAAGGCGAATTGTACATTTTCTGAAAATCTGACCTATAGGATATTTAAAAAAACAGGTGAGCGAACTCCACCACCTCTACCACCACCCGTAAACAGTTAGTGCGGGTGATTATTTGTAGAAATATTTAAACATTACTGTCATTGTGTAATTGGATTCTTTCCCATATTAGATAGAGACTAAGAACGCTGTGCTTACATCTGTTCAACAATAGCAGATATGTCGTTCAGCAAAGGTCAGATCACACACAATGTTCACTTATAGGTGAAGATTCTCAGTGTGCTCAAAATCGCCCTTTCCAAGAAATATTTGCGATGTGATAGGTGGAAAATGAGTCACGAGTCTCAAAAAAGGGATTTTGAGAGATTATGATGATAGTAAACCGTTGGATATCTAATAAGTATTTCTATATTTAAAGATGTTGGGTGGGGTTCTCAACTTCTGCCAACCGTCTGAATTTCAGATACTTTTAGCTTATGACTTGGTTGAAAAAGAGTTATGGAGTGGAATTTTGCACTTTTTATTGGACTTTAACTGGTCGACGTTTCGGACATCTCTGTCCTTCTTCAGGGCCAGTCCAGTAGTCTATAATTAAAGTTTGATATTTTTATTTTTTACAAGGTTTGCAATATTTCTGGGTGGATAATTACCAGTAAAGTAGCTAAATATACTCTATAGGCTAACCTGAGAAATATATGCATTATATTTAATACACTGTCTTGAAATTTGGTACATGTATTCATGCTACAAACAGCGCTAAGAACAAAAAAAATCAGAATATTCCAACAAAGAGATCTTGTGAATAAATTACTTTGAAAAATATCAATTTTGCGACTTGTGACGCGTACATTTTCCTGGAACACACCACATTTGGGCGCGCTAAAATGAAAAGCCTGAAAAAAACCACAATCTCCACACAAATGCCCTATTGCTCCAATAAGATTGGGTAGTTAAGGCGCTCAGACCTGACTCGGTGGAGTATGTTGTTGTGATATTTTATATTATTTACAGCCGCCATGGGCACTTCTGTACTATAGCGGGAGGAGGAGGGACTGCCTATCTGGGTCAGATTTTCAGAAAATGTACAATCGGCAGATCTGCGCATTTAGTAAATTCTGCTAAATCAGACTGAAAAATGGTCAATACTAGGTATATATATCTGATATATTTCGTATTGCCTTGATTCAAACAATCGGTTTGATTATGTTGAAGTGAATTTTGAAGCTCATTTTTTGTCTTAAATTTGGGTTATTTGAGAGAATTAGTGAAGGGAAATTGTACATTTTCCGGCGATTTCTCCCATTAGTCCAGTGGCCAGAGGGGTGAACCTTGCTTTGGCGTCCATACGACGTTTTTTGAGTGATTCTATATCTCCTGAATCTTTTGATTTCAAATCTGCCGGATGCAACGATGTAACCTTTGGGCAAAAAAAGTTATGACCATTTGAAAAAAAAAAGTTAAAAAATATTTTTTAATTCCTAAATAAATAAAATATACCCTTTTAATACCTAAATGAACCATCTTTATGAAACCCCATGCTATTTTGTGTATATTTCATAATGTTTTAATATTATGATTATAACATTTTTACAGTTTGACCTATTAATTTGACCTATTTAGTTAGGAAAATTAGGTCAAATAGAGAAGTATGTACAAAAAATGTTTACAGGTTATTTTTTATTATGCTTACATATCCCAAGAAGAAGAAAATGACATGAGACCATCACAGGATGCTTTGCTATTTTGTAGTTAGGTAATAATGAGAAAATTACATGTAGTGGATACCAAACTCTTACTACAGTACACTGTTCTTATCTACACACATCTTTCGTATCTTCATAAGGATAGAGGTTATTTCTAAAAGTAATTTAGGTATCAGCCTGGTTTTTTCACACTTTGTACACCATATCGAGTACAATTCAAATGTAAATATTTATAGGGGGTATCCACACTATATATTTGTTATTTCAGTTTAAAATAAAAAAACCTTTAATATAAAAAGCTATTTGATATGGGAGTCTATGAGAAAAAGGGCATTTTTAAAATGTCCTATCCATTTTAAGTCATAATTGTCATGACATTTGGTCTTTCTCATTATGTTACACTTTAATAGATATATATAATCATTAGAAAATAACAAGAAAATGAGTGGTTTGGAGGAAACGTTAGGACTGGAAGCCCCCAAATTTGATAGAGACTACTCTGTCACTCACTGCACTGTGACTGAGAGCTAACCCCAGCTTTGAATGACAGGCAGGCACTACTGTTATACCTCATGGTTACATAAGGCCAAGAAAAAAAATAGGTGTGTTTCCGATTTACCCCCCCTACCTAGAAAAACCTTACCCTACCTAATTTTTTTTTCACCATATCAGATTTTTTCCCCCTCATATCTTACTTTTTTTAGATTTTTTGACAAAAAAAGCTTATAATAGCAGGAAAACGGGTTTTCCTAACCCGAAACTGTGAAAAAGCACATTTCCCATGTTTAAAACAACTATTGTTATGAAATAGACATTTTTTTCAGTTCCTGGGAGGTGGTTTTTAAAAAAAAAAATTAAAAAAAAAACCCCCCCTACCTAGTTTTCAGCCAGATAAATCGGAAACACACCTATATTTTTTTTTGGCCTAAGGGAACCTACCTAAATTTTTCATTCACTTTACATGTTATCTGCATGCTGACGCAAACCCTGCTGATTGTAATTAGATATTGATTGGCCCACTTCACCATCCAATCAGGGAGCACCTTGCCTTCAGGCATGTGCTGCCCTCACATATATATGAGGGTACTGTTGCCCCTTGCATCACTTAACATCTAACCAGGAATAAACTACACTATGATACCCTACGTTATTTCTCCTTCATCAATCTGTGTTACACTACGTATAGCATATTGGTAGAGAACCATCAATTCTGGTGCCTATAAATGTTCAATTTGAGGCAATCTAAACAGGAACGCCTCAAAGCTGAACAATGCAGTCAAGAACAAAGGAGAAAAGTAGAGTAGAAGAAAGAATGAAAATGCCTGAAGAATACCCAGAAGAGCAAAACTACCACCACAGCTGATACAACTTCTACTACAGAATCGCCGCCTACACCGACAACGGCAGCAATTGGTGCGAATATTTGGACAGGACTTTGAGGCCAGCCACAAAATCCAGCGCAAAACCTACAGCCAGACATGGCCACTATAATTGTGGCCATAACTGCTACCATGAATGACAACATGACGAATCTTTTCACCACTTTGCTCACCCAACAGAGAGATGACAATCAGGCAAGAGAAGACCTCCAACAAGACAAGGCTAGCGAAGCAAACAGGCATCAAATGGACACTATTACCACATTGACCAACGCCGTCAAGGCCACCAACATCCAGCACACCCAAGATCGAAAGGATGCTGCTAAGGGGAAGGCCGCCGGCCCGACCAAGCCAACCAGGACTACCACCACTCCTTCCGTCACCATCATCAGGCTGCCGCCCACCTCTGTTGCAATGGTTGCTATCTCCACCATCACCCAGCCTCTTGCTGGCTTCAATTACCCAGGGAATGGAGTCTACCAACCTAGGCCAACACAGGTATCTATTGCTCCTACAACCACCGTCTCTAGCTCAAATACGCCCATTTCCTCCATGCCCCAGATCTTTAATATGCCCAACCCTAATATCCCCGCTCACCATATAATTCCAATGACCAGTAATGCCAATACCACTCAGACTACGCCCCAACCTCAGCAAAATATTCCAAACCCTCCAAGCTACACCTCCTTTGACAATTCTCTCCTGCCCAACAATAATTCATCCAACCACTACTTTAGATTCAGTTGTACCATTGTTCAGCTCCCTCCAAAGTTTGAGCAAGCAACTGTATATCAGTCAGCAGGCGATTTTCTGGATGAGTTTAGGATTTACATCGCCAGTTCATGCCCAAATGACCCCACTGACCTTTCCCGAGCTATTTTTGGCATCCTTGGAGGTAGAGCTAGAGTCTGGTACAAAAAGCACATCTTCAAGCCAGGCCAACCAGTGGGCTTTGAAGATTTTTGCTTAATTCCTCGCAAAGTTTGACCAAGAGGATCCAGATCTGCATGAAGAATCCTACAGGAAGAGGTTCCAGGGTAGGAACGAATCTGTGAAGCACTACTCCATGGATATGGAGAAGCTACTGGCGAATGGTCCCATAACTGAGTCAGTTGCCATACATTATTATATCGATGGGCTCAGGACAGACATTGCCAGAGCCGTCAGGCATGACCACCCCACCACCCTGGAACAGGCTGAGCATTCGGCTAGGAGAGAGAGCTTCCACCCTCCTCAACAGAAAACGAAGAAACTCTCCAATGTTTCTCAGAAGAAGTACATCAACAAGAAATACTCTACTTCGTCTTCCTCCTCCTCCAGCTCTGGAGAGAAGAAGCATGATGGTGAGAATCACTCATGTAAGGACAAATATTAGGCCAAGAACTCGTCCAAGTCCAGAGATTCTTCTCAAAACAACGAGCATCCCCATTTTGCCTCAGGAAACCAGAGCCGCAGCCGCAGCCACCATAACTCTTCCGGCAGCCACAGATCTTCAAGCTGCCCAAGAAGCACAGATCAGGCAGCCAAGGCCATTCAGACTTCAGAGGATCGTGTTCCAACTCCCCACATCAAGTCAATACGTTTCAAGACGCCGGAGGATGAGCAGCAATCATCCTCCGAAACTTCTACAGTAGCAGAATGAGGGTCTGACCATCAGGTATGCTATGTGTCTGGTGCAGAGGCATAGGGTCTATGGCTCAAACTGTCAGCTACAACACTCAATTTCACCTCAAAATTATGGCATTGAAAAGTGTCAAGCCTTCTTGCTATGTGTCCATTTGAGTTATGTTCCTCCTTATTAAATAAGGAGACAAGGGTGGCATGGTCAGTAAGCAAGGTAAAATGCCTGTCCTTGATATAATGCCTGAATTTCTTAATAGCAAAGATTAAACCAAGGAGTTCTTTGTCTGTGGTGTGGTAATTTAGCTTGGCAGGCATCAGACATTGTCTATAATCTCCTCTGTCTGCAATTCTTGAGGATAATAAAAAGTAATGGATGAAAGGTAGATCCCCCATGAAGTGTATGGTTAAGAATGCCTGCAGGTATTTCTAAATTGCCAAAAAGAGGGGTAGATTTCATAAGATTGATGATGTTCATAATTATTTATATTTCTGAATCATCTTTATCGGGTAGCAATGTTCAATAGTTGTTAAAGCCCTTTCTGAAGATTGAAAAGATTAGTACCAGTTTATTAATTCCTCTTTGTCATTGTTTTACAACACCATTATCAACAGCTTGATTACATGTGATTCAAGCCTATCCAACTGAGTATTTTAGTTACAAATGGTCTTTTTTTTAAAAGAACCTGTTTAAGCATTAGGTAAAGATTTCTGACATACAGGGGCAAAAGTATAATCCATAATGCTAAGCTGTTATGCTGGTTTTGGAACATCTAGATTGTTTTGCTAGAGCTGGTTTGCACTTGAATAGTCCTCATCCTGGCATTTCAAGTAAAGGCAAGATGTATAAGATGAGATGCAGTTTTTATCACATCTAACTATCAGGTTAGGAATTGTTTTTAATGCAGACTTATGATCTATGTGTGACTAGTCTTTACATTACTAGGTTTCAGAAATTATTCTTTCTGCCCAAGGAGATATAAGGGATTTTTTAGCTGACTTGCAACAAAAGAAACATTCATGCACCAGGGTCTATGATGACTTGACCTAATTTTATCCTTATTATCCAGATTAAATAGGTGATTAAATAGGTCACATTGTAAAAAACTTAAATAAAATATACAACTAGAATAAACTTAGATAAATTCGTACAAAATATGAAAAAATCAGGCTGATACCATTACTTTTAGAAATAACCTTTATCCTTATGTAGATAAGAACAGTGCATTGTAGCAAGAGTTTGGTATCCACTAAATGTAGTTTTCTCATTATTACCTAACTACAAAATAGCAAAGCATCTTGTAAGGGTCTCATGTCATTTTCTTCTTATTGGGATATGCAAGGATAAGAAAAATAACCTGTAAAACTTATTTTTGTACATACTTCTCTATTTGACCTAATTTTCCTAACTAAATAGGTCATTAAATAGGTCAAACTGTAAAAATGTCATAATCATAATACTAAAACATTATGAAATGTACACAAAATAGCATGGGGTTTAATAAAGGTGGTTCATTTAGGTATTAAAAGGGTATATTTTATTTATTTAGGAATTAAAAAATATTTTTTAACTTTTTTTTTTCAAATGGTCATCACTTTTTTTGCCCAAAGGTTACATCGTTGCATCCGGCAGATTTGAAATCAGGAGATTCGGGAGATATAGAATCACTCAAAAAACGTCGTATGGACGCCAAAGCAAGGTTCACCCCAAAAATGGGCTTTGGCCACTGGACTACATCTGTATTGTGGAGGTTGTAAGTAGGTCTGCGAGATGACGGCTTCAAAGGTGGGGAGCGGACGGAGACGAGACACTCGGGCTTGGTGCAGCAACTGGGACGTTCAGATTCATAATTCGAAATTTCAAGCGCCCTCTTTTTGACAATTTTCATCCAGGCCGCTTAAAAACTTGTCTAAAAATCCCTCTTCTGGGTGGTTTCCAACTGGAGCCTGATTTACTGCTGCACATAATTTGTATTGTTTGCTCGAATAGTTCAAGGTGGGAGGATAGAAAGTGTCTAAGGATTATATGAAAGGTAATACCTCAGATCACTGTCAATGTCACACATATATACTACAATAATACACATTGAACATTGTTGTATAGGAATTTGAAGAAGAATGATAAGTCACCGGTATCATATTTAAATGAGCTTTTCATATTACCCACTCTAAGTAAAGCCTCCCAATGACGGGCGCCCTTGGCCCAGGGTCATTATTGTCCACGAGTGTTCTGTGCAAGTGGTAAGGTGAAACTACTAGAAATGGTGGTTTGGAGACTGGTCCCACTTTTCCATCTTGGTGAGGTGTTACCAGTGGAGAGCTGTCTTCTGTAATGTTGTCGAGTCTCCTTCCAAATTCTGGTCGGAGACCTTTTTCTTGGGGTGGGGGGGGGGGGGGCGCATAATATGATTTTTAAAGGATAGAGAACCATCAATTGTTAATCTGAGATATGTAACTGTTAATAAAGTCTTTATTTCTATTTCTGTTTGCATTATTAATATTCATGGTTTTACATTGTGTTACTTTCAGTGAAATTTGTTCAACTCTGATGATCTATATTAATTATCCAAATCATCTTGGAATTTTGGTTTGATGTCTTCATAATTCTTGTTACTAATATATAATATAGTATTATCCGCAAAACATTTGGAGCTTTGAGAAATCAGCACATTTTGATTTATCATTTATATAGATATTAAATATCTATACTAGATATTAAATATCAGAAGTCCCACAGCAGTGCACTCCACACTTTACCTCGGTCTTAAAGGAAATGATACCATTAGCTTAATACACTTGGTGTTCTGTTAGTAAGATAATTTCCTATCCACTTCTTTAGTCCCAACTCCAACTCCATAATGCTCTAAATTTCTGCATTCATATCTCATGGGAAAATAAATTGAGACCTAGAGAATGGACTTGTTACCTTGGAGGGCCCTGAGACTCATAAAATGGGCCTACGCACACATGTAAAGTAAAAGAACCATTGCTAATATTCGAAAAGTATCCGTTAGCGTGTTTCCTCTCTCGCCCTGATAGGACCAAATATTGTATATTTATACAGAGGTATGGTGTCAAAACAGGGCGTAAAGAGCAACACCACCCCTACCCCCCGCCCTTAATTGGTTCGGTTCACATTAAATTGTAGCCTGCTTAGCTGCCCTCGTACCAGCTAGGGGACGAATAGTTTGTCTAATTAAATTGCTATATAATATATATGTACGGCCTTCACTAATAAAAAAATGTATATCGAATTAATGCCGCTGAGTATCCATTAGTGGCAATATTGTAACATTGTCTAGATTCGTGCACAATTCCTCATAATTAGAAACTTGGGGCCGCTGTCACTAGCTAATTCTCATATATCTGAAATAGCCTTGATTTGGGACTGTCCAGAATGTAGTACGTTTTATTCCCTATTGCTAACTATCCGTGTCTGACTGGGTTGATTTAGTGATTTTGTCATTGCGCGAATTGCACTGATGCGACTCGTGAGGATTATCGCTTTAACACGCCATATAAATAGATTTAGAAGGTTGGGTGATGTTATTGAACAACATAGTTGGACTAATTAAGGCCCTTATGGAGAAGATTACACTCTTTGTTTATAGAGCTGGGGAAATGTTTTTTGAAAGGGATTTGGCATAATCTAATTATACACGTGTGACCATGTTTTTAAATTTAAAGTTAGTACAACGAGACCTAAATCGCAACAAAACAAATGACGATTATTTTTATCTCTAGACCAGTAAACCTGTGTTATTCTAACAAAAAAAAATGAATAAAAGAAAAGTGCAAGCACTCGATTCTTCTATCAATCGCTAGCCGTGACTGAAGCGATTTACTTAACTTTTTTTTAAATATTTGTATTTGCCAGACATTTTTAAATCCCACGTATTTAAACAAATAGTTTAATACGCATAACTCACTATTGTAGTTATTTTCATAAGTTGCCATCAAACTGTCAAATCTCTTCTACCATAAATTCCAATATTAGTTTTTATGAAAACACTTTACATACTTTACGAACGCCCTTACATTATATCATTACAAAATACTTCGAACTACATTATATCTAACACCTTCAATTAACCGTTCTTACTCAAAGACAATCGCATCACCATACAATCAAGTCAATACAAATTACCTGCAGTAAGGAATTTTAGAGTAACATCGAGAGCTATGTATACATATATGACTATCTATGTGACTTAGTCCCATGGTAAATATTTTGTCTCTGTTGTTTCAACTTGGATGAAAGCGTTCTTCCTTTTCTTTTCCCTGCCCTATGTCAATTTAATTGTACGATAGGTTCTATTTGTGCGCCAGGAATAGATACATTCATTCATAAAGCAAATATTTAAATCCCGTTCAGTAGGAAAAGTCCAATACCGGATACCCTTGACCACTATAATGGGGAAAACATGGGGAAAATATAATATATTTCACACCTGCTTATCATCTCTCTCCCTTCTAATTCCAGCCTATAACATAGTGTAAGTGATTGGTGTATGTTTAACACTTGATAATGGGGTACTTTGTTAGGAACGTCGTATGTAACTTCGGATTTACGTATTTAGTGTTTGGGAGGGAGTTGGGGCCAGTGGGGAGGGGCTAAACTTTAGTAGACCTAACCTAACCTAACTACTGTATCATACTGCGCGCCTAAGCTTGAACACTTCGATGTAATAAACTTGGAGTAAACAAGAACGTAACCAAATAACATTTAGTGTAATTCTGTACCATGTTTATAAAGATTTAATCTACCGTTAAACTATGTGATGAAAACATCAAATTCTATCAAAACTTACTGTAAGTAAATGTCTTTCTCATTAGATAAAATGGCTCAAAATACTGGCATATATAACAAAATCAAGCTCGTTACAGATTACGGTATTATATATACATTTTGTCCGACAAATTTCCTTATCTTTTGCTATGTGGGGCGATTCCCCGAGGGTCAATCGTACATGTTTAGTACACAACATACCAATTAAACCTGACTCTAAAATTCTAGATATGTGATGGAGAAAAAGGAAATAAATATGGCACAAAAATAATAACCAGACACACAACCTTCTTATCTCAGCGAAATTATAAAAAGTTTCTTTTTTGTCGTATTGTGCGACTGATGTCTGATTTACTTCGTCAAGTGATAAAACCATGCCAAAATCGTAATGAAATACCTCTGCCATGCAAAAGAATGCTTAATAGGAAGATAAGATGGAAACTGTGGAATGTGTGATATGCCTGTCTGGCCCAACATTTAACTTTTTGTTTGTCTTACCATTTAGGCTACCTCGATGCCGTATTACAGTCGGATGCATTACTCTCTGAATCAAATGTCTTTATTGTTGCTAGTCTATTTAGCCACTAAATTGTAGGGCTATGTTTTACATATATTTTCTTTATACTAAAGAGACACGGACCTGAGAAAATGGCTTGTTTGACTCCAAATTGTCAATATTATAACCTCAGAATAATAAATTATTTTTACTTAAAGCGAAGATCGTGTTTTACTACTAATGGATTTATTCTAAACTTTGGCTTTAATCTAATTAAACTGATCTCTAATTTCGATTATTACCATTATGGTAGATGATGTTAAATAAACTTTGATGATATAATAAATTTTGTATACTAAATGCTGGTTTTCTATTTAATGATAATGTAGTATTCAACCTGTTTGCAGATCGCTGGATGGGCGATTGCAGGTATCGCATAGGAAAGGGCTACCCCATGTTATATACAGTCGTTTATGGCGATGGCCGGACCTGCAGAGCCATCACGAGCTGAGGGCGACTGAGAACTGCGAATTCGCCTTCAATATGAAGAGAGACGAAGTTTGCGTCAACCCTTATCATTATACCCGAGCGGAAACCCCAGGTAAGTGTGTTTTTTAAAAAATAGTTTCACTGACAAAATTTAACATTCGTGATATTTCATTTGCCATAAGAGGAATAATTTCTTCTGATATAAATTGTCTTCATCGAGGACAACTCTAATTTAATCAAATAGAAATTGGTATGTACAAAATAATTAATGTAAATTTAACTCACTAAAAATCAAGCTACGGTATAGTCAATTTCTGACGATCTAGTAGTGTGTCAATCACACTCGTCTCACAAGAACCTTAATTATTTATTTTAAAAAAATTGAGAAAAAAAATGCTCCAAAAAACGTTCAAACAAGTGTTCATCAAGATCAGGGTGTGATCAAAGATGACTAATGTTGTCGTGAGACCAGTTCAAACACAAGCAGAATAAAAGAGCTACCAGGTACTACCATTCATGATAAACGAACGAATACTCATCTTTTCTAAGAATATATTTTCTAACTAAAAATATATTTTCTAACTTCGTTTTTTTTAATACAAACATTTGAAATATTTCTTATGGGATTAAAGATGAATGAATAAACTCTACGAACACTGCCATGAATTTTCCTTCGGTTGTATCTGTTTTTATGGCCGTAACACTGATGAGTTTCGAACAGTGTTTGTGAGATAGTAATGTTATCACAGAATTTTGACCTGTAATTTGCACTGCTTCAGAAAGCCTAACCGCACGGCAGTATCATACATGTATGTACCTGTGACCCCCTGACGGTTAATTGCCGTTCCAGACTTCATATTTACTCTCTCACTATCTTTTCCAAGAAGCACCTAAACTTTATTACGCAATGGTAGGTCAACAACCGACGGGACCTTCGCTTGTTCAAATGCACATCGTTCTGGGTCAGAATATTAATAGTTAAAATAATGTAAAATCGCCACTTTAAATTACGTATGTCAAATAGTGGGAAGAAAGTAGCAAGCAAAGTGAGGTTCCAACGTTATTCATTGGTACATGATCTTGGTATTCACACTACTCAAATAATTCCATTTCCATTTCCATTCAGTCTTATATTTGAGTGTAGTACCACCAGACCAGCTGTACCTTAGCCGTGAGTTCAGGCTAGTGCGGTAGTGTGTAAAGTTAGTGTGGAAGTTCAGCCGCATACTTTTGGTAGTACAATAAGTGATAAAATGTTGCCTTGCTCTTGCGCCTTGCCAGGCTAATTATAATTGAACCGTCCATCACGTCAGACAGACAGAAGAAGGCTATGAAGCCTGGTGTCTGGCTCTTTATTATCATACTTCCACCTTTCTTCTAGGGTCTCTCTCAGGTATTACTGAAACTGGACCTTTCCCATAAGTATTGTCTTTTACAACACAAGGGGTTTTGTCTTTTGGCTAAAGTGCTGCCCCTGTAATCAAACGCTCCTGCGAAATATAGGAAACCCTAAAGAAAAGTAATAACTTATGTGCTTTAAAAGTTGAAATATTAAAAGTTGAAATATTTATACATTTTGTAGTCTTTGTTTAAGAATTCTCCATTCTGTTAAACTGCAAAAAATCGTGACATCTAGTATCCCAATCCTTCCCCATTCACGAAATGTCTTGTTTTACAGTTGTCCACAGGAGGTTTGGCTTTTTTTCCAACTGCCTGTTCTTTAGACTTCGACTCAGCAGTTCTATGGACTCAGTTTGTGAGTGATAAGCCATACTTCTGAATCAGGAATGATTTAATTGTGCGATGTTGCATGCCCTATCCTATATTACCTATTGGGTTAGGCACTACGCAACCCAACATAGCAGTTGAGCGTAAGGCACACATTTGACTGGCCTGTATGAGTTGATTTGAGAGACAGATAGATGGGGGAGAGGTGTGAGGTATCAAGGGAGAGCCACAATAGAGGACAAATATTTTATCTATTAAAAGTCCCTAACCGTTAAGAAACGAGCTACCCATTTCCATTTAGTGAAATAAAGAATCAATCAAGTGAGTGCCCCCTAAGTTATTTCCAATATTATAGATATATTTTTTTTAACATTTTAATCGCCCGTAATACAGGCGGATAACCAAGACGGTTGTATCGAATATTATTATCGCTAGGCAGAATATCATAGTGTATATCCCGTGAGCACTGGTCTTCTTGACAAATAGCTACGTCATGCTATATAAATATGTTGAATTTTAAAAACCTCAATCAATTGCTGCGAAAAATACTGCGATATGAATTCATAGGTAGGATACGAACATGTTAATGAAATGTTCTAATAAGGCATGTTATTACAAAAATATGACATCAGCCCAGGCCTGAACCCTCCGATAAAATAAAAATGTCAGTGATTAGACGCCTACTTCCCTAATCGGTTTCCTGGCCTAGGACTAGGCTTTCTAATGGGATTATACTGATATGTCGTGGTCTTAATGGAATTATAATGGCACTTTACGGTTTGAGGCGAGAGGTTTTCCCTCCGTTTGAAGGGACTCTCATCTTTGGGCCTAGATCGGATATATTTCCCACCATAGCAATCTAAATATAATCCTGATGTGGAATTGCACTCTGTTCCCATTCATGTAGCATTTACTTCACAGTGGTTATCATCATGTATTGTTAGTTTTTTAAGTGGTTACCGGTAGTTCTAGCGACAGGGAAGTGTGGTTCTAGGCAGACACCTTGATGGGACAGCAGGGCCATAAACTGTCTCGTAATGAATAGGGGACTTGTCGTAGCACCAGTATGAATCAAGCAGTGCCATGAACGAACGTCAAGCCTAGGTATTCGAAATCTAGTTATTGATGGTTTTTTTATTGTACTGTTCGTAATAAATGATTAATTATACTGTCAAATATAGGATTGAACCAGGATTGAAATGATAAGACGGAAATTTACACAACATATATTTTTAAAAAAGAAATCTTTATTCAGGCTGTTGGTTGGTATGGGTCAGATTTTCAGAAAAATGTACAATTGGCTGCTGTACTTATTTAGGAAATTCTGCTCAATTAGGCTGAAGAATGGTGAATACCGGGTATATCTGAGTATATTTAGTATCGCATTGATTTCAAAGTATCAGTTCTGTTATGTTAAACTGCATTCTGAAGCTCATTTTTGTCTTAAATGTGGGTTATTTGAGAAGGATTGATGAAGGCAGTCCTATCCAGACACCCACATTCCTCGATACCACATCCAGCGATAAGCTTAACCGCAAGGCTAAGACTAAGGCTAAAGTGTTAATGACTCCCTGAGACTCAGGGAGTCAAAACTGCCTTCTGAACCTGACTGGAAGGCGAATTGTACATTTTCTGAAGATCTGACCCATATACTAACGTTGGTTATACAGTTACATTAAGATAATGTTCAACAGCCTCCAGATCACCAATTCGGTGCTCTTTCCTTGATGCAAATTAAGCTTTTACATTAAATTAATTTTTGTCTTAAATTGACCAAAATCCTCAATTTGTCGTAGGTTCGCAGGTTACTCACGTCAGATAGTGTATGAAAAAATATGTTTTAAATTTCCTTGTTTTAGGTGCCGGTAAAGGTGCTATATATAGCTCTCATTATCCCAGTATTTTGTCTCAGAAACAGTTGTTTTTCTGAGAAAAGCAACTTTTTCTGACACAAAATATGACACAAGCAGCTGTAGCCATTTGGAGACGCGCCGATTTGCTCGGGGATTCTAAGTTTGCACTGTTTTAACATCATCAAGGACAAGCTTTACTTGGTTTAGATATAGTGTTAAATAATAATATGGGTTCTATACAGGCCAAATCCGCTAAATACCCCTCTCATACTCTCCCCTATGCTGGCTATGTCAGGCTCAGAGCAGCAACTGACATTTTTCCTTCATAGAATCAAGTTCAGACTTTATGAAACATCCCAACTAGCATCCCTGTTTCTCTTAATTGTGTAGTAAGCACATCCAACTGTCACGATTTTTAATACCATTTTAAACTAATGAATAGGGGACTTGTATTAGCACCAGTTTGAATGCGCTACATGTGGTACACAACTTCATAAATAAAAAGACTGTACATGGTGTATATGTGTTGAATTACAATGCAAATCAGTAGTACATTTATACTGACGGTTTGATTTTCTACCCACTGCTTCTCAACTGTAACTATGGTTGACGTTCGAAATCGGGACTTGAAATGAATAGACCTATGTTTTCTGACTTTCTTTATTTGTCTATGATAACCAACGTTTCGGCTAACTCAGTTAGCCTTCATCAGGGTTAGACAAAGAAGTCATACATACTATCGCTATACTATATACTATCGCGGCCCTTGACTAAGATATGGGAAATCAGAAGCATTGCCACATTTCCTATAGAATAAGGTTAGATACGTCCATACATTCCCTGCAATTGCTCTATGAGTTTGTATGGCATCACTGATCAGTGGCTGGCCAATTTGAAAGGCACCAAAAATGATCTATTGAAGTAAGCAATTTTATGGGGCTATGTTTTTCTTTCTTTTGGGGAGCTACTTCGCGATACAATTAAAATTCTTGTTTAAATAACCAGATTATGAAAAGTGTGTACATCATTTCCTTCACATTATGGTGCTATATATTATGTGACTATGAAAAGACTTGATTCGCTCTCCCCCTGTATCGACATTAGGTTTTCTCCCATTGAATGGATTATTTCATCATAGTTGCTATAAAGTCCTGATTATAGCTTACAGTTCTTTCTATCATAGTCAATCCTCTCCAACCCGGATACCTCGCCACTATGGATACCTGGATGATGTGGCGTCTGGCATAGTAGAGTTTTCACTGCATCCCTGGTCTAAAATTAAGATATTACCCGATATGCTCACCACGCTATTTTAATGCTTAAATAATTCTTTGCTGGTTTTATTAGGAGGAGAAGAAACCAGGTGCGGGACAATTGTTCTCCCGGGGTTATTATTGATGATGTGAAGACCAGGGGGCATCCTGCTGCCCTGTTGTCATGGTCCCCGCCACGTCCTCTTGCCATTTGTCGTCTGCTCATATTTTTAGTTTGTTAGATTGACAAGAGGTGGAGCAAGTTGTCCGGTTATTGGTTCTCTCCATTGGCTGCAGATGGCACTGGTGTGTCTCATGGTCCGCCCAGGATCTGACAGTTGGGGCCAATGGGGGAAGTGAAATTAATGGCATCTCTATTGTCTATTCTATCGTCAATCGCCGATTTAAAAAAAAGAATTATTGTTCTTTGATGGACAAAATGAATGTTTTTTAATTACTGAATATAGTCCCTATGTTGTAATTACTGATTAGACTGTTGGCATTAATTTGTACAAATTAATGAAAATCAACTGAGGCTTGACAAGTATGCGACACCAATCCCATTACGTTGAAAAATTAATTGTAAAGAGGCAAATCCGAGTCGGATTTGAGAACACCTCACACCAGAAAAATAAGTTTTGAAAGTATTTTATTGGTTTTCTTTGGAAGAAGGATTCCTTACTCCCTTAGCTCGGCCTACTCCTTAGGTTAATGTGTCGTGTAATACTTGTTTCACCAATTACCTTATGAATAAATTAATACCCCCAATTTATAACAATAATGACAGACAACTTTACAGAGAACAGTGGTGAGGAGTAAATGAGGAGCTAGGGTCATGCATAATTACACAAGGAGATTTAATATACACTGAGAATGGCGGCTGTGTTGGCAAGAGACAGGCAGAAAGATGTCTATGACACTGGGGATAGAGAAATGAAGACAAATAGACAGAAAGAGGGGCAAGATGAATAGAAACAGAGGAAGAGGCATGATGGGGAGAATGTGGAAGGGATAGATAATTATGGTACCATTTTATCCTCACCCTCCTTTCTCTACCTTCCCCAATGTCATAGCTCAAGCTAGCTTTTTCGTGCTCTCTCTGCTCTGGCTTCGGCCTCCCTCCTCGCAGGCCTGCTGCCTCTTTTCCCTCTCTTTCCTCACTGATGCTTGCCTGCGCGCTCGCTCCCTCGCCAGGTCTGGCTGCGAGTGGCCTGAATCAGGTCACCATGTCTGGGTCGGGTTCGGCGCGCGGAAAGGGGGGACGGGAGGCGGTGTCTAGTTTATAGGAGGAGCTGTAACTGGTCCTCCTACTCTAGGGGGTGGTCGACAGGGGGGAGAGGGGGGAGGGAGGAGCGGACATTCCTATAAAAAAATTAATCCATATATTCACCTCTCACCAGATTACCCTACACCCTCCCATCCTGCCAATCACTCAATCTCCGCCCACCCACCCACCCACCCCCTTCCAACAGGCACCACTTCCCTTCTCCATCCTCCTCCTTCCCAACCTTTACTCCCCGGCTTTACTCCCTATTGCTCCATCCCCCCCCCCCCCCCCCCTGCCTCTGAGAATAAATGCACCCCTCCCCCCACATCCCCACCCGACCCTCCCGTCATCCGTAGCGCTGGGGCTGGGTTGGTTGGTTGGTTGGTCTGAGGATTTGAGATACGTTGAGAGATGTTGTCAGCTCTCCAGCCAACCACAACAACAATAACAACCCAGGCCACAAACAGAGACATACCCGAAAATGTGCTTCTAAAAAAAGAACAGGATTGGATTTTGTTAACAGATATTTATGAGACGAATAGGAACATCTTGAATTAAACAATTGCGAGGATACAGGGACATGAGAGATACGGAACAACTGCCTGGCTCGTCGGTTGACATTAATATTATCATTATTATTGACAATGACCTTTGCTCCTACTGGGACTTCCTTGGGTTGAGTCGAGGGAAGGATTTACCTGTTTAGGTGACAGCATTTATATACAAGATATCGCTAGTGTTAAGAGTCGGTAGTCGTAACATATAGCAGTACCATAGGTAGATGACAGTCCCTTCACTACTGTTATCCTTATCTTATGGATATGACAGTTAATGTTTACATGGTTTTACTGGAGGAAATTGGTAAATAGAGAATTCAAACTGGGTGAGGGAAGGTCAAGAACAAGGAGGTGGAGGTGGCGATTGGAGAGTGGGTGAACTGCGTAAATCCCAGTCCTAAAACTAGGTCTTGTGTTATACATGTATACATGCCCTAGTTCTCTACCTTCCCCCTTTTACCGACTGTCAAGCCATAGATCAGGCTGTTACTGAATGAGTGACAGACAGTGACAGGGACTTTGATGGACTGACAGCAAGCCTCGCCCCTCTATCCTACCTCAATTATTGTATTTACGTTAAACAACCCTATCAAACTCTTGAACCCGCAAATATTCCCTGGGCGGCAGACATTGAATTCCAATCCGTCTCTTGTACTAAAGCTGAATCGTTGTAGATTGATTTTTGATTGTCTTGAATCTAAGAAATTGAATAAGTAATTAACAAGGGTGAACGTGACAAGCCCCGATTACACATTAAAATGCCCAATGGTATACATTACTGCCCCCGCTTAAAAGCAGTGAGCCATATCAGGAATGAACACTGACAGAGGCACTAAGGAATCTACCCCACAAAGTATTGACCTCATCAGGTGACTGCCTCTCTCCCCTGGCTCTGCGCTGTGAAAAGCCATCACTCACTCACTCTGTTCCTATAATAGCACTCTACTCAAAGAAATAAATGCTTTTGAAAAGAAGATTGGTACATGTGCCTATGGTACCCCTAGTCTCCTTCTTCCTCTCTTTCGATACAACATAGTGCTACACCCATAATATATAATTTCCAATTGTATTGCAGAAATTTACAAGTATTTGTAACGCCTTCTCAGAGTTGACCTGCATGCACCACTGAGAAGTGTGGCCTAGGGTCAACCTATATTCCATAGCTCGTCGCTGGCATCCCGCAGCTTTTGGGGGTAGGGTCGGGGTGGGGCTGGACAAGGTGGTGGTATGGGTGGTGGGTGGGAGTATAGAAAGAGGTCATGCACGGGGAGAAGGACACCTATTGAGGGTGGGGGTAGAGAGAACCTACAGTGCTGAATGATACATGCGAAGAGGAACTGTCTGTCTGGACTCATTATGGTGATGTTCGTGACCTTCTCAGGTCACCCAAAACTAAACCCGTCATTGAACGCTACAGTCCATTGCATGTTACTCGATGAAAGGTGAAGCCCAAATTACTGAAGGGGGATACAATCATACATTGTCACAAAAAACAGGGGACGACAGAACCCAAGGGCAATATCCGCACCCACCTTTTTGCACCCAACTAAATAATTACCCTCCTAGTATGTTGTGGGTACGAACCCTGGCGCGGCCGCAAGTTTCACCTCCTTTTCCTCCTGCCCCCTGGCGCTATTTCGTTCAAAAGCCGGTAAAATTCCTCTTAAATTAAAGGCCTGGCATTTAGTGTGACAGATTCTCCGTGGAATCTCGGAATTTACTCTGCTAAGGAGATGCAACACGCATGGTATGCCCTGATTACGGTGTCCACGAGCATAAGAGTCCACTGTTTAATTCCCCCATATAGACCCGTTATAATTTTAGAATATTCTATAATCAACTGCTTAGCATATTAAGGGAAACATTAGGCTTAGGGTAAATTAATTCCACTGTTTAGTCTTATTGGGCTAATGTTGTGTACCAATCTATTCATAAACACTATCGTCTTTTAATATAAGGTATGGTATTGTTCCTAAAATGTCACGATCTTGCAGATAATAATAAATAATAATAAAATTATTTTATTTGCAATGACTAGTAAATACAAAATAGACTGTACACATCAGATCTGGAGCTGGTCTCCCTGTGCATGCCTTACTATAAGGGGTTGACAATCCCCCACCCTACTATTCTCAGAAATAAAAGTTATAAAAATATGCATAAATAAATAATACATACGTTACTTCAATCAATATTAAAGTTAAGCTTCCAAATTCTCGAACCTTGATATCTCTTATCGGAATTTGGATCTCCTGACGAAGAATATTGAATTCATTTGAGGTTTGGATTATGCATTCGAGATATAGATTAGGGATTGATAACCTAGAGTGAATTTATTATACCTGATGATACAGTCTAGGCCCACAGTTGAGAGAGTCCCTTCAAACGAAGGGAAAGCCTCTCGCCTCAAACCTCAAAGTGCCATTATAATTCCATTAAGACCGCAAAATGTCATTATATTCCCATTTAAACGCCAAGGAAACCGATTAGTGAAGTAGCCTGACATACCATTCTTATCTGATCTGAGGGTTTGGACCTAGAGTGGATAACATTGTCCACAAACTGTCACTCCTTGTTCACCCTTTATAGCAGTCCGCCATAGCAATGCCAATGGTAAAGTAGGTACTTCACAATTCTGAACTATAAAAACATACTACCACCTCATGCTCCCATAGTCCAAGCATCCACCCATAAAGGTCACGTATACCACATGTGTTGGAAGGCTTGAAATAACTTTTCTTGCAGTTTTCTGGTCTGAAGATCGCTGTGACTCTTCCAGAAAGTTTTGACAGATTTGCATCAAGTTATTGCATTAGGTTAGGGAATGGGATTTGCATACCCTTGTTTAAGGATTGGGACCCCCATCCTCGCCAAGGTCAACTAAGGTTTCTCCCAGAGATGCATTATATCACACAAGCTTCTGATCTTAAAGGCAATCATGTCCACTCATTGCTCCCAATGTGACTGTAAAGAAAACTAGAACTTGAAGCAGCATCTGTAAGTGGACACTGACTGATGACTGGAATCAAATCTCCAAGGCCCTCTTCCTCTGCACAGGAGGACAGCAGAAAGGACTGCTGCTTCTAAAACCCAGCCTTTCCTTCCTGCTTCCCTGCCTTCCTTCAAGTATGTGACTTCAGCACCACCAGCACCGTCTACTACTTCCTAGATATTCATTCATCCTTCTTTGCCCAGTCAGCTGATAGTGGAAAAGCCTATCTAGATACCTTCATGTCTCCCCTGTTCAGTCTAGGTCCTAAGATAGGAGAGTCCCTTCGAACGAAGGGAAAGCCTCTCGCCTGAAACCGCGAAGTGCCATTATAATTCCATTAAGACCGCAAAAGGTCATTATATTCCCATACCATTCTTATCTGATCTGAGGAGTGTTACAGTGGGCTGGAATCAATCCAGCCCCCAACTCTACCACTAATGACCATTTCTTACTTGAATGGCTGTCATCAAATCCTGCTATGTCATATATTGTCAAATATACCCCTCCCAAGTGAAATAACTCATACCAGAAAGTGCATTTCTCAGCTTGTATGATTGATAGTTGTTTCGATGCATTCAGCAGACAGCCATCTCATGGAACGCTTTTATTACTGCTCCTACCAATAATAATACCAACCACTCCTGTGCATGCCTTACTATAAGGGGTTGACAATCTCGACCCTACTATTCTCAGAAATAAAAGTTATAAAAATATGCATAAATAAATAATACATACGGTACTTCAATCAATATTAAAGTTAAGCTTCCAAATTCTTATCGGAATTTGGATCTCCTGACTAAGAATATTGAATTCATTTGAGGTTTGGATTATGCATTCGAGATATAGAGTAGGGATTGATAACCTAGAGTGAATTTATTATACCTGATGATACAGTCTAGGCCCAAAGTTGAGAGAGTCCCTTCAAACGAAGGGGAAGCCTCTCGCCTCAAACCGCAAAGTGCCATTATAATTCCATTAAGACCGCAAAAGGTCATTATATTCCCATTTAAACGCCAAGGAAACCGATAAGTGAAGTAGCTTGACATACCATTCTTATCTGATCTGAGGGTTTGGACCTAGAGTGGATAACATTGTCCACAAACTGTCACTCCTTGTTCACCCTTTATAGCAGTCCGCCATAATAATGGTAAAGTAGGTACTTCACAATTCTGAACTATAAAAACATACCACCACCTCATGCTCCCCTAGTCCATGCATCCACCCATAAAGGTCACGTATACCACATGTGTTGGAAGGCTTGAAATAACTTTTCTTGCAGTTTTCTGGTCTGAAGATTGCTGTGACTCTTCCAGAAAATTTTGACAGATTTGCATCAAGTTATTGCATTAGGTTAGGGAATGGGATTTGCATCCCCTTGTTTAAGGATTAGGACCCCCATCCTCGTCAAGGTCAACTAAGGTTTCTCCCAGAGATGCATTATATCACACAAGCTTCTGATCTTAAAGGCAATCATGTCCACTCATTGCTCCCAATGTGACTGTAAAGAAAACTAGAACTTGAAGCAGCATCTGTAAGTGGACACTGACTGATGACTGGAATCAAATCTCCAAGGCCCTCTTCCTCTGCACAGGAGGACAGCAGAAAGGACTGCTGCTTCTAAAACCCAGCCTTTCCTTCCTGCTTCCCTGCCTTCCTTCAAGTATGTGACTTCAGCACCACCAGCACCGTCTACTACTTCCTAGATATTCATTCATCCTTCTTTGCCCAGTCAGCTGATAGTGGAAAAGCCTATCTAGATACCTTCATGTCTCCCCTGTTCAGTCTAGGTCCTAAGATAGGAGAGTCCCTTCGAACGAAGGGAAAGCCTCTCGCCTGAAACCGCGAAGTGCCATTATAATTCCATTAAGACCGCAAAAGGTCATTATATTCCCATACCATTCTTATCTGATCTGAGGAGTGTTACAGTGGGCTGGAATCAATTCAGCCCCCAACTCTACCACTAATGACCATTTCTTACTTGGATGGCTGTCATCAAATCCCGCTATGTCATATATTGTCAAATATATATATCCCTCCCAAGTGAAATAACTCGTACCAGAAAGTGCATTTCTCAGCTTGTATGATTGATAGTTGTTTCGATGCATTCAGCAGACAGCCATCTCATGGAACGCTTTTATTACTGCTCCTACCAATAATAATACCAACCACCACCACCACCACCACCACCCACCACCACCAGTCCTCACAGCTGACCTCCTCTTCTCCACCACCTCCTCCTCCTCCACCTCCCCCAACCTTGGCATTGGCGGTGGCGGAAACCTGTGTGGCGTAAAAGCGGCCAAGGTCAGAGACTGGGTGACCTGACTGAGGTGGCTGTGGTGGCAGTGCCACTACTACAACTACTGCTACTGCTACCCTACCCAGTATATATATAATAACCTATATTATATAGGTGGTGCGAACTGAGGGAGGGGAGAGAGACAGTAGAGTGGGAGAGGTTTTATAATATTCTAGCACTGGGTGAGTGAGTTAGTGACTGACTGGTTGGTGGTAAGCTGTGGTAGAGGAGGAGGAGGAGGAGACACCGACAACAACACTCCGTCAGAACGTGGGGGAGAGGGAGGGAGAGAGCGGGAAGCAGGAAGAGAAGGAGAGAGGAGAGGTGGACTGAGCCAGACTGAGACAGTCTCGGAGAGGTCCGTCCGTCCGTCCATCCAATCCACCCATACATCCGTCCATGGGAAGAGGAGGAGGAGGTCAAGGAAGAGGCAAACACAGGATGAGACATATATTGAGGAATTCTAATTCTTAGAGAGCAGATATTGGGGATTAAGTTACTTAACTAACAGTATTACATTGAAGCCTTCAACACATCATCAGCATTACCTCTACTACCACCACACCACTACCACCACATTGAATCGTCTTTATCTTCATCGCCATTATAATTGGATCACTATTGGACCTCAGACAGTCAGGCCATGCGTGGGAACTAGTTCAGTCTGAGCTTACGTATGGTACCACCTGATAATTGTCACTATGTTTTAACCATGCTATTCCACTGTGACAAACACTACTAAGCGACTATAAACAACCAGGTCTTGACTCTTGCCTGGTTTCTGCGGCACAACACATATTACCACCACCAATACACAAGCACCAATATCTGGTGGAAAGTCTTGTGGTGTATATTATACACTCTATACACCTACACAAGTGTCTGGAGGATAAAGTCAGAGAAGAGTCTGTGTCTGTGTGATAATAGTGTGGCTCTTGTGAGGGTTAACTGGATGGTATTAGGCGCTGGGGCGCTAATGGGAGAGACGCCCTATGTCTGTTAATAAGATAGTGGCGCCTACTAGTGCCAGCTGACGTAATTGATGGCCAGCAATAACAGACAACAAAGAGCCGGTAAGAAGCTTTCGTTAATAATTATTGCCATATTTTCCCACCTGATTTTTATTATGGATAGTGTATTGGTCATATATCTTTTATTTCAAATAACTGGCCTGTAGAGAGATATATTTACGATGTGAAATGAGGAATGCAACGGACGATAATCCATACTATTGTCACGGTAATTGTGGTACTGCTGTGGTATAGATTCTGAGTTCCCATTTCTGAGTCTGAGCTATGATATTGTTTTACAATATATATCTGAGTATGCTATAAGCACATTTCGTTAAAACTTTGATATAAATGAAAGAAAGACATACCTGTTGCACGGGTCAATATTCATAGCAAAAATAAAAGGTAGTTAGGACAGATGCTAGCCATGCAAAGTTTCAGTTTGGGATAGTTACGCTTTCACAAGAAAACAATCTGACAATTCAGCAGCCCACGTACTTGAACTTTGATGTATTTATGTAAGCAAACTTTACACATTTATTCATTTGGAGCGTTAGCGGGAAGACCTGCCTTGGCAGGAGTTAAAACCATATTTTCTATTTTTTAATAACCGTGAATACACAGACACATAAACTTTTCAATGACATTTCAATGAGGAAGTTGTTTGTAAGTAAAGTTTAAAAAAGTTAATTTGCCTTTACAGAGAATGACTTAACAAATGCTCCAGTTCACTCATTACCTATTTTCAATATAGCGCTTCAACTTTCCCTTATCTGTGGTTCATACAAAATTGGTTGCGCCTGCAGAAAGTCGCATGGGGAATACCGGTACATGAAGTGATTTCTGATAGAGAGAACACTATTTGTTCTGGGGATGGTCAAGACCCTGTTTTAGACCACCCAGCTATGGCTACCTGAGCTGATGGTTCAACGGAGGTATCTCATGTGAACATTCAGACACATCTTTAGTATAAAACCATATTTTCTAAACTTAATGATAATAATAACAACTTGTAAAAATAATATAATTTTATAGAATATTCATCGAAAACCTATTTATCCTCGAAAGCAATTAGCTCAGGCAAGATTATTGTATTAAAAAAGATATGCATAAAAAGACGGTCTAGCTCTTATAGTTACAAAATACACTCGAATCTGTCTTATATTCCTTTGGGCGGGGGTCGGGGGGACTTTAAAAAAGATATTATCTGTATTACTTGTTGTTTTACCCTTACCTAGTTATGTGAAACGAACTGTAAGGGTTGGCACCACACCCTATACCCTTTACCAACAACCCACTATCATGACATACCCTAGAGCTGTTGGCAGTAGAACAAATAAGCTATTAATAATGCTGTTAATCAAGCAATAAGAAGAGGGATAATGCTTGCTTCAGCTGACACCAGATCAATGCAAATGTTTAATGGGGCTATTGATTCTTCTACCTCTTCCTCCACCATGTATGTATACATATATAATCACATAGATACATGTATATGGGCGTGTGTATATATAATAAAGATAAATCTCATTAACACTTTAATAGTTAAAAATAACTGGTTGGAATGACACTGATTGCAAAACAAATAGTAATGGCCTGTAGCAATGGAATGGTGTGACATGTTGTGAGACAGACAGCATTAGGCCTCTGAGACACTGAGTGACCATGAGTTGGAGTGACATACATACTAAAACAAGGCAGTAGTATACTTCACGGTGAGTGACCATGAGTAGGAGTGACATACATAGTAAAACAAGGCAGTAGTAACCTGGTGAGTGACCATGAGTTGGAGTGACATGGGTAGTAAAACAAGGCAGTAGTAACCTGGTGAGTGACCATGAGTTGGAGTGACATGGGTAGTAAAACAAGGCAGTAGTAACCTGGTGAGTGACCATGAGTTGGAGTGACATAGGTAGTAAAACAAGGCAGTAGTAATCTAGTGAGTGACTGTGAGTTGGAGTGACATAGGTAGTAAAACAAGGCAGTAGTAACCTGGTGAGTGACCATGAGTTGGAGTGACATGGGTAGTAAAACAAGGCAGTAGTAACCTGGTGAGTGACCATGAGTTGGAGTGACATGGGTAGTAAAACAAGGCAGTAGTAACCTGGTGAGTGACCATGAGTTGGAGTGACATAGGTATAGTTTGGTGCCGGATTCCTTAACAGGGAAGGGGGAAAGCCAGGTGGTTTGGTCATTTAAGTGTCATTCAACATTGGCTACCTGATCTCTTAATTGTGTGTGGTAAAATAAATACCGAGGATTAAAGCTAAAACAAGAGGAACTTTCCCCCAAATTGGGTCGAGGGAGGCGAGCCGACCCCATGGCCCAGCTGTTTTTTTATGAGGATGTTAACTGATTAACAGGGACTAATGGTATTCCTTCTTCCACACATCAACATCAGAGAGAAATCACTGTTTTTTAATTATCCTGTCATAAACTATAGTAAAACAAGGTAGTTGTATCCCAGTATGTTACCCATTACCATGAGTTGGAGTGACATGGGTAGTGAAACAAGGCAGTAGTATACTTCCCAGTGAGTGACCATGAGTTGGAGTGACATAGGTAGTAAAACAAGGCAGTAGTATACTTCCCAGTGAGTGACCATGAGTTGGAGTGACAGATAGTGAAACAGGATAGTAGTTTTCTAAATTGTGTGTATTAAAAAAAAAATAGTTTAAAATGACTGACTAAAATAATATCACTGTAACATTAATATGTCCAGGTATATCCCACACAATGTTTTTTTTTACTTTTCATTTTTCAAATATTTTGTTCAGACTTGAGAATCAGATGAACTCGTTGGTGAGGGGGAAAAGGTGGATAGCCAATGGCAATGTGCTGATAGCATGAGTTTATCTGGGATACCTAATATGTAGTATGGATTGGGAGGTGCTGCGGAGTTGAAAGCTTCTGGAGTTGCAGGAAAACTAGCAGCTGTCCAGTCAGTAAAAGGCAGATGCTTTGCTATGGATATAGTCTGTTCCAGCAGTTATGGAGACTAGAGGACTATTTAAACCCTTCCTATAATGTGGGTTACTTATAGTTCTTACCAATAGTCATTGAGGCTGGACGATTGTTTAAACTCATCTTTCCCCTGATTTGGGTCATATAGTTTGCTCCAATTGAAATTCAGGGTATTGTCTTGTCTTGTATTGTCACGACGAATGAGAACTATCACTCTGTGAAACTTTGTCAATAAAATTTATTTAAAAAAAAAAAAAGTCTTGTTTAAATAGCCGTGGTGACTATTTGAACCCTCTCCAGATTTGGGTTATATTTTTAGACTAGTCCTTGCTCTATTTCTGTAGCCTGTACCTGTAGTCGTTGAGACTGGGTGGTTGTTTAAACCCAACCCTGATTTGGGTAAGTTGGTTCATAGAGACATTGAGACAGCGATAGTTCAAATCCACGCCACATTTAATATTATGCTGTAAGGGTAGTCTATGGGTCTGGGAGATGTACAAATCATATATACCTCATTTACATCATGATCAGATCAATGGGCCCAGGCTCGTTGTCACATGCCTGTTTGTCCGATTTCAATTGGTGCTAACATTCATAGGGCTGGGGCTCATATAAAAATCAATTTTTGAACGCCGTCAAAGCCTCTAAAGTCTTGGTCCAAACCCTCAGATCAGATAAAAATGGTATGTCAGTGATTGGACGCCTACTGCGCTAATGGGTTTCCTGGCCTAGGACTAGGCGTTCTGATGGGACTATAATGACATTTTGCGGTCTTTGTGGTTTGAGACGAGAGGCTTTCCCTCCGTTTGAAGGGACTCATTTCATCTTTGGGCCTAGACTGTCTATATTACATAAATGCCCTGAGATGAGCAGTAAGTTGGGTTGTATGAAGCACACTGTAGTTATTGTTGAAGCAACAGTGAGCAGATGGGCGAGCAGGAGCAGGAGCAATAGGCGTGGTGGAGGTACATGTAGCAGCATCATCAGCAGCAGCAGGAACACTAGCACCACTTTCTTCACAGCACCACCAGCACCACTATATATGATATAGTATGACAACAGCTGCTTTAGCTATTGGGATCGACATCCAGACCACAGACTAGCTTTTCCACTTTCAAAACTTAGGGCAGACCGACAGGTACTGAGATAAGAGACAGAATGGGGAGTTTTCACTACTAACTGGTGGAAATAGAGGGGCCACGTGAATGTTTGGTAGACTTCAGAAGGATTGACGATTTTTAAATTTTTAGATGTTCCGTTTTATTGATTACCCAACGTTTCGAGAGCTTTGATCTCTTCTTCAGGGGTGAAGGTGGTACAATGAGATAGAGCCTATGGGGCCAAAAGCCTGGATTCATTTTTAAATGTTAATTTAATGATATCATTTATTTGATGAACCTTGAATTTCGGGTCATACCAATGTTTTTTTTATGGATTCCAGACCTCCAGATTCTCCTTATTCCGAATCAGCCAAGTACCAACCTGTAACCTTTGAGATTTTTTTTTATAGATGTTTTTTTATTTAAAAAAAAAGTTAAAAATGAATAATTTAATCAATTTAAAAATATTTACTGGCTCTAGAATTATTTATTTTTACTTTTTTTTCCCAATGTGGAGAACTTAAATTCCTCAGTAGCTACAAAATAGAAGTTGGCAGATTTGGAATCAGGAGATTAAGAATCAATCAAAAAACATTGGTATGACCAAAATTGCAAGGTTCCACAAATAGCATGATATTCACCACCTGGGCTATTAAAAGTGAATCCAGGCAGTTAGTTGGTGACATAGGCTTTGCACTGTCAGATTCAATGCTGGATTCCTAAAAAACTGGCAGGAATTACATGTAGAACTTTTGGCATATCATAATATAGGGTATTAACAATTGATATATGTTGACAAAAAGTAGTGCCCACGATCCGGAACGAAAATCACTCTTTTGGCGTACAGCTGATGGCCTATAAGGACCGACTTGAAGACTGACCATGACAAATAGCTGCTGACTTCATTAGGCATAGACTGATAGACAGGCCAAGAACTGACTGCTCCTGGTACCCTAATGCAATCAAAGATAGTGAAGGACATCGTTGATTCAATGTGCAGATACATAGAAAAATGGACAGCTACGGAATCCACAATTGACTGTAAGACTCCCTAATAGAAGATAAACAGACAGAAGGACAGGTATGCTTACAGAAGACCGACAGGCTGAGAACTGCACATATAATTATAAAATAGGCAAGATATTACAACAGAGGGACATCTGACTGCAACAAAACATACCATGACTGAGGATAAGGACGGGCAATCGCCGCATTTTTATCACATGAGGAAGATGGAAGGACTGCCAGTGGCAGACATTTTTTTTTTGTAATGTCAGGGAATAAACTGTAAGGCGGGTATTAGCAGAGGCAAAAGTAACAAATGTGTGGTGTAAAACGATGGTATATATTTGACAAAATAAAATCTGGTACAAGCAATTTTTTTTAGGAAAGCAATATCTTCTGCAGCATATGATAACTCACTTTAGCTGAGTTTCAAGAGGGCACTTTTAGCGCACTACAAAACGGCTTCCTACTTTTGAGCTATAGAACATTATATACAGTGAAATATAATGAGTTTGAGCACAAAAAAAATCGAGAACTTTTCAAAAGAGGTAAATTTTGTATCAGCTTCAATTTGTAAACATTAAGACTTCCTCATTGTATTAAATGCTTTAAAGGCTATATTTGGAGACTTTGGTTCCAGATTTGAGGTTCATTAAAATCTAAGAACTAGATGGTATTAGCTGAGGCGCTTAGCATGGGATGGGATGACATATTAGTTATATAATATAGACATATTATATTGCCCTTCTTGAAACGAAGATTTGCATATCCCACATCATCTTTCTACCTGCCCCCCTGCCCCCTCTCTCTCTCTCTCTCTCTCTCTCTCTCTCTCTCTCTCTCTCTCTCTCTCTCTCTCTCTCTGTCTCCCTTCCTCTCTTGCTACCCCTCTCCATCCTCCCTCCCTTCTCCCTTTCTCTCTCTAGCTCTCTCTCCCTTCCTCTCTGATTCCTCTCCTCCCTCTCTCAAACAAACTCTCAACTCTCCCAAAGTCTTTCTCCCCTCAGCTGCTGTGGGACCAATCCTGCTGTTTCCAGCACCACCACGCTTTCTCCCCGAGGTCCCCGCCCACCTCCTCCTCCCTCTCACTACGTACGTATAGGCCGAATAAGTCCCCCACTTCTCTCCCCCTCCCCTTCTACCTTCTCCTCTTCCTGCCTCTCTCCACTGGACGATCAGCGGCCATCGATTAGATCCCACCACCTCTACATCGGCTGGCTGGCTGGCTCGGCTGTCACTACTCAACCAGTAGGAGAAGAAGCTGTTGGAGGACTAGGAAGCAGAGGGCCTAGTGTAGAATAAGATCTATTCTAACTTATATAGATATACGTATACTTATAGCAACGAGTATTTGAATTTATTCTCGTTGCTTATAGACAACAGGCTAGCACTGTAGCAGTTGTATACCGTGCAGAGGGACAGGAACAAGAGCGAACAGAAGAGCTGGGTAGAGGGTTAGCAGGACAACTATTACCCAAGTATTAATATAGTAAAGAGCGAGAGAAGACAGGTCCCTGACCAATCTGTTTATTATTTCAAGAAGCCTGACTTGTACTGACTAGTTGCCACAAGGTGAATACTGGTCATATTCTGGACCAACACTGGTTGTTGTGATCTCACCCTGACGAGGGGCAACTACTGCAGCTGTCGGCATCGTATTGTTGTGCACTCGGGATAAATATTATTATCATCATTGCCCGCGTGGATTCTGGCCATATATGATGATATACAGGAGTGGGAGTTGGTGCTTCTAGTGCAGTGTTGTCCTTGTTCCTTGGGGATTGAGCTCCTAGGCTGATTTGGTCTTAAATACTCATTAAAACTGTGTTAATTGTGGTGGGAATTTTGTGAATTTATCACTGTTTTTCTCGGATGACAACAGCTTAAAGACGCTCATTTGGATGTGATTTTACGAACTGTGTTTGATTTGCTGAGCAGCCGTGGGAGCAACTCTCCTTAAAAGAGAGGAATTGCCTGTATTTGGACTGATACTGTATTCAGTACGTGGTGTGTGAGTTCAGAGAGAGAGAGAGGCAAGAGAGCCTACATCTGCGTTGAGCTGGTTGAAGAGAGGGGGAGGAGAAGGAAGGAGTAGGAGCAGGTGGATGGACTCTCGCTTGTTGGCGGGGTGGAGTGGATGAACTGGCGGACCGCGCCTTCATTCCGAAATGCTGGCAACTGCGGACATCTCCGCCCGTCGCCAACCAGCACCGGACTTCTGCGCCCAGTTTAGGTAGTAGTATGCTAGCTTCGACCACTCGGCCCCGTCCCGGCCAAC
Organism: Sthenelais limicola; assembly: GCA_942159475.1. Lineage (NCBI taxonomy): Eukaryota > Metazoa > Annelida > Polychaeta > Phyllodocida > Sigalionidae > Sthenelais > Sthenelais limicola. The sequence continues at coordinate 27,142,918 of OW804094.1, read as the reverse complement.
AACAGGGCCCTTACCACCACCGCTATAATAAACACCCCAACAGTCGTGGTCGTCTTCACAACTCCAGGGCTTCAGGTATACATTCGTAATATATATTTATAGGTTGTCATGATCCGACTGATGTAATATCTATTCATAGGTTGTCATGATCGAACCGATGCAGCGAGTTATATCTATGTCGAGTTGCATTTGTATTGTTATACATTGAGTAAGAGCGTAGAGTCTTTGTGTGGTGATAGCACAAAACTACCCTCGTCATGCCCAGACCATTTGTATTGCCATTATCCGTTCACCAATTCTCTCAAATAACACAAATTTAAGAAAAAATTTAGGTTCCAAATACTGTTCAACATAACCAAACACCTCCCTCCATTATTTAGGAATGATAGCTAATGGTTACTAGGTGGAAATCGAGCCCAAACCCTCCCTATCAGTATCCCATGTATGGTACTTTGAACATTTGAGCTACCTTATCTGAGAAGCATCTTTTATGGGCATTGTCTCTTCTTTTCGGTAGGGCCTTGTTTGTGCTTACTCCCTCCTAACCCATAACCACCTGCAGGTGGTTTGTAATAATAATATATGGGTTAAGAAGCAATCCCATCTCCTCTTGTGTCATCTTTTCCATTTCCATCTTCCATCTAGCCCTCCTGAAACAAAGACTACAACACAAAAGGAGTTTATTGGTGTCTTTTTAAAAAGTAAAATACATGTAGTGATAGATCAACTCCTTATTCACCTTTATGCACTGACGGTGGTTAGGGTTGAGTAGGTGGAACTAGGGCTCGTCATTGTAATTGCCTCTACCTCCCGCCCGCTTTACCAGCTGAGATAGGACTAGACTAGCGCCAAGTCCCTTAGCCTATCTCAATGGCATCAGACCTACACTCTATACTCGTCCTGTTGGCAGCAGCCTGCGTTAGAGGGCTTGGATCATGTTTACTGCCAACAGGTCGCGTACAGAGTGTATGCATCTATCCCATTCTTATTGGACACTTTGAGCTCATTTACTTCTTTTCAGGGCAATAATGGCTCTAAGTCTAATAATAAATAGGATTGATTTCAATTTTTATATATGATTTAAATGAAAGACTTGTACAAATCTAGTTAGAACCAGCACGGCGGCTGTTCCATTGTGGCGGGTTGCAGAGACATCTTGCATAACCCGACATAAGCAAACGCTCTGCACTGGCCTCCTCACATCTATCTCTCTATCATCCACACGTACGCAGTTATTTCCATACCTTTAAGGATCAGATTTTCAGAAAATGTACAATTGGCTTTCACCAATCCTCTCAAATAACCCACATTTCAAACGAAAATCAGGTTCAAAATACAGTTAAACATAATCAAACAGATTTATGGAATGAATACACTCAGATATACCTAGAATTTATCCCTTTCACTCTAATTGAGCAGAATTTGAGAGATGTGAAGAAGTGTAGATTGTGCACTTTTTGAAAATCTGACCCTTAAGTTAAGCTCTGAATCAATTACACAGGCCACAACAGAGGAATATCGTTAAACGCGACCAACTGACATTATAACCGCCCTCTCTGTAGAATGGTATTAGTTAGCAAAAAGCGACGGAATCAATGAATAATTGGATTGCCTCTTTCATCTGAGCACTTCCATAGTTGTGATTTGATGAGCTCGTTGAAGGCATTTATATGTTGATCCATTGTGGTCATGGCGATGCACTGGCCATTGCAGTTGCCCTGAAGACTCACGTTTTAGATAAAGATCTCACTACAGTGCTTTCTGGATAGACTTGCTTAAGTCCGATATTTTTTGGGGGTTTTTTTTATAAACAAAAAAATTACTACCCCCTTTACTGAGGAATATCATGCTAAGACAGTCCATGAATGGGAAGTGCCTAGACTTGCACTATGGCTCTATAAACAACTGCAGTCTTAGTACCCGAGGGGCTAGTCTACTTTCTGGATTGTAGTGTGAGAAAAAAAGAGGGGAGGATTAACTATGTAGAGCATTGATATTCCTTTTTTTCATTTGAACTATTCAGTTTAAAAATATCATTGATATGATCAGGGACTCATAATTGAAAATAGAGACAATTTCAGTTCGTATCCAAAATCAAGAAAATGTGCCACTTCAGCTCAGAATTGTTGGATTTTATACCTCTAACGTTTTTAAATACGGTGTGTACTGTAACTGACTAATAATGTAATTCAGAACCAAAAGTAATCAATTAATTGGGTTATTGAATAATGTTTTCATGACTTTGCAGTTAGATTTCAATCGCTCCCCCTCCTATAGAAAAAAAACAATTTTCTTGTTGAGATGAGATGAGTGACTTCATTGGACATTTTGTTTTCCCCTTCGCTCCTACAGGTTTGGTTTTCTATGGACTATCATGTTTCAGCCAGTCATTACGTGCTTTATTTATCGATGTGGCTGCGATAATTAGATTGAAACCGAACTCCAAATGGATTGGCCCAGTTAAAACCCGAGAGGGATTAAGTAATGTCACCGTTCATGGCGATTCCATGCTTGGGTTCCTGGAAAATTTTAATACCCAGAGTTGATTGAGAGAGTCCCTCCAATCTTAGGGAAAGCGTCTCTCTCCCTATTGCAAAAATACATTAGAATCCCATTAAGGCACTTAACTCCAAGGCCAGGAGAACCATTCGCGCAGTAGGCGTCCACTCTCTGACATACCATTCTTATCTGATCTGAGAGGCTGTGAACATGGACTGCTACCTGGAGTGAATCTTTTCCAAAATGTCTCGTTCTAATCTAGAACATATATTTTAATAGTACATTTTCTGAAAATCTGACCCAAACACTGAACCACCTGTAGATGGGTGGATGCCACGTCTTCGAAATATGATAGAATCAGTTTCTATGTTAATCCTGATGCGTGCACGTGTTGTCATAGACATAGGTGTGGTCAGACAAGTACCTGGGCTCCTTGCATTATGTCACGACATGTAAAGCTTACACTCGGGTCAGATTTTCAGAAAATGTACAATTCACCTTCACCAATTCTCTCAAATAACCCAGATTTCAGACGAAAATAAAGTTCAAAATGCAGTTCAAACTAACCAAACAGATTGCCAGAATCAATGCAATGCCGAATATACTCGAATTTACCTAGTATTGGCCAAATTGCAGCAGAATTTAGCAGAATTTACTAAATGTGTAGCACTGCCAATTGTACATTTGGAAATCTGACCCACTCCTTTACTTGTTCAGGGTCCCCGTGGGCCTGGACAATCCTTGAATTTAGAAAAATAAATTCACGGTCTGGAATAGCCTGGAAAATGGGCATTTTGGTCGAAGGGCCTGGAAAATCGTTATATATGGCCCTTGAATCCAGTTGGGATCTATTAAATGGCATTGTTTCTTACTTTTAACTTTCTCCTGATTAGCTCTGATGGGGCGAGGTGAGGGGTGGGGTGAGGGGCGACCTCACACCTTCCACAGTCACTCATAAAGTAAAAGTTGAAAAAAGGCGATTGATATAAAATATGAATATAAAACTGGTGGCCTACATCATTGGTCTATGAAAAGCATAGACAAATTATTCGTCCCCTAGTACCCAGCTGAGCAGGTTATGAAAAGCAATGACTACAACCCCGGGTCCCGCCATTAAGGTTCTGAAAAATCGTTGATATCGGTCTGGAAAATCACTAAAATAGGCCTGGAAGGCATTGAAAAGCCTGGAATTTCTTCAGTGCAAAAGCGCGTAGACCCTGTACTTTAAGATTAAAAAGAAATTTTACCCCAGACCAATGTTTTTAAAAAATGCAGGCCTCTTATAGCCTACATTACGGAGACGAGGATAATTTGTTTCCAACGTACCCGTAATAGATTGTGATTAAACATGGTAGTTAGACTTATCCTATACATAGATTTCACATGACGTCACCCAGTAGGCTGGGGTGTCACGGTAGCCGCCATGTCTCGGGTCATCGTTATACGCTTGCCGCCTATGGCGGGGGTATCAAAACAAAGTTGATAAACCTCACAAGACAGGATAGTTGGGTAATACTACACTAAAGGCAGGTTATCTAACCTATCAAGAAGATATTATTGAGGCAGATGAAAACTGGTAAAAGTTAAAACAGCCAGAAAACGGTATTTTCAAGTATCGCAGCACATGAGCATACATAGGCATCTAAGTGGACCCCAGACATGGCGAGGGCCGTGACGTCAGTGAAATCTATGTATTGCTCCGTTTTGCTTAGAATCATCACTTCCTCTATGTGGAAAATTATTACATGCATTAATGTGAGTCTCACTCATGGGAATGTTGGTTGTGGGGACATTGCCCACAGTTTGGTCACGTGACTGCAGAGGCGTGTGTCTAAAATTGTAATCCAAGTTTGCATTAGGTCAAATATGTTGAAGGATCTATGACCAGTCAGGTCCAGATGGCAGTTTTGGACCCCTAAGCTTTAGGGGTCATTAACACTTTTAGCCTTAGTCTTAGCCTTGTGGTTAACCTTATCGCTGGATGTGGAATTGAGGAATGTGGCCTTCTGGACAGGACTGTGACCTGAAAATATATCAACCAGCTGTGTTTCAGTTTCAGGGTCTTGTTATTAACAGCACACATTGTATCATCATTATCAACACTACATTAATCAGAGTTAGTACATGTATGTATTTCTTTTTGTTCGAGTAGTTGGCTATAATCTCTAAGCTACATTAGATGAAGTGGGAGTGGGGTGGGGTAACATAATACACTTCGTAATGCTAATGAGCACTACTTACACTTGACTCTTGCTTGGCTCTTGTCATCCCTCTTATTTATTCTGAACACAATCATGAAGGGGAGTGAGGTTTCGGGATGGTCTAATGGTTATTAGGCGTTGGAAACCGTGAGATTCCTTAGTCCCAGACTTGTCGCAACATCATGCCACCTCATAAAGTTTATTAGGAGGGTAGCCTCTGTGTTTTTCTGTTTTAAGTTGTATTTCGATTGAATGGGCGCAGCCTCCTTTTAGTATCACTATAGGAAAGGTATACTCTACTCAAGACTTTGTCACACCCCTGGGGCAGTCTAAATTGGAGGGGTGGCCTGTCAGTGGCCACATGGGTTTGTTTTGACTGTGTTGGCTGGTGCTATTAAGTAGAGGAGTGTATTGGCTTGGCCTGTTTGCTGTGAGTGACAGGGAGGGAGGAGGGAGGACAGGGAGGGAGGTGTACAGACTGGCTGTGATTGACAGGGGGTTGGGTACTAGGCAGGGGGTTGGCTACTAGGATGGTGCTTGAGGATAAGTGAACAACCCTGAAAGCTTGTGAATAGTTACTAGGCAGGGGGTTGGCTACTAGGCATTCCTACTAGGCCAGGCCTACAAGTGTGATCTGACAAGCTACATCCTGTAAGATCTTTATCTTTGGATCTGTAGACTGTCATCTGTACATCTGTGTAAACTGATTTCAGTGAGAGGAAATATCTGAAGAGATCATCAGATAAGTTATGTAACTGAAGTGTAACATCACTGTGAAATGCCTCCTGCTGATTGTGGCCCAGAGTGGAGGAGGCCAGGTTTGGAAGTGAGTGATGGTTGCCTATGCAATCAAATGAAAAAAAGAAATACAAAAAAAGAACTATATACTAAAAATTAGAAGCAAAAGAAAATAGCAGTTAGGCAAATCAGCTGGGCTACCCTCCTAGTATCGAAAGATACTATAGCAATTGGGCAGTAGTATGTTGTCTTGTATAATATTAGGGGTGTAATGGATCAGGCCATCGAGCCAGCAATACTTTATTTAGTTTATCACACGTTTCAATCACGGCCATCGGCCCAGGTGTAATAAAAACCATATGTGATGTGTCACAAGGACATGAGTTTCGAAAATATTTCATCTAAAGGAAACTTTAATGTTGTATGCATCCTTTTGCTAGTTCCAGCATATTTCATTGACTATTTTAAGTGCATACATGGTTCTATTCAGCATATCCTGCCATCGATGCTCTTACAAAAATTAAAAGTTCCAAATCCAAAATCCTCTTTATTTATTTTTTTAAATATTTTTATTGGCCATAATATAACATTACAAATATTTATTTCAATCTTCACTTCAAATACGCATAACAGACATCGCTGTTATATTCCATGCGTTGCCGTTGTAGTAATACCGATTTAACAATGATATACAGGTATAGTGTTACGAGTTTGTTCAGTGTTTATACAATTCAATTACGATAGCTAAACAATTGACAGTCTTTAACCCCTTCACCCCCACTGGCAACAATTGTTGCCAGCCCCACATGGGCAAATCTTGCCCATTTTTGCCCATTTGGGCAAATTTTACCAAATTTGACATAGTGATAGAAATTTTGGGTAACTATGTATTATAGAGTATTTAGTATCATTATAAAGCATACATCATGGAAATTAATTCCCCAGTATTTTTTTCCATGGCAACTCAATGGGGCTAGAATGGTAGCCATGGAAACAATGTAACAATTTAGGGCTTATTTTTGTCACTTTTCCTGTTTGTATTTAGCTATTTTGAGGAATTTGTCCTTACAAAAACATTAGATTTGAAGGTCTGGGGTACCTTGATATTTCTCAAGAAAAAATATAGTTCTACTCGAAAAACCGTTTCCATGGAAACAGATTTTGATAAAATACATCAATTTTCACTCAAAATTATTTATAAATTGAAATGATTAATTTTCTTTAAAACATTCACCCAAATTTGCTGAAACTCTCAATTCTTGCCAAGCACACCGAAATTAGTTGTACAAATTTCTTGTTTTCTATGTTTGTCAATAGTAACCATGGAAACGACTTAGGATATATACCCTAGGCTAATTTCTCCCAGAAAAATAATGATTTTTCAGAAATCACCTGATATAGGCAAGTGTGGTATCAAAAGAAAGGTCTTAACGAGGAGAATTCAGAAATATAAATTATTTCCAGATTGGGGTAGTTCTGTTACCATGGCAACCAAAAATAGAAAATTTCCTTAATTTTTCAATTCATGTGTTTTCATTTCGTTGCTATGGTAACAGACTCATATAATGTTGTAAAAACTAATTTAATTGAATAGGGGAATCATTTAGATTGACTTGAGCAACACACAAAATTGAAAAATCCCTATTAAGTAAGAAAATTGTCAAATTGAATACAGGGGTATCTATTTTCATACCTTCTCTATAATGGTATTCTGGTTAACCCTATAGGGGTAGGTATGATTGTATGACGTTTCCAAGGCAACCTTTCGGATTCCCCTGATGTGTTTGGTATCAAAATGTTCCTAGTGACATAACCAATCTAGATCCAATATCATTTAAATCAAATATCTAAAAATATTTGAATGAAACCAAAACTAAACTAATTATTTTAATAAAACTATGCGTTGCCATGGTAACCGATTTTTAGTACATAACCATTTCAAATTCGCGATCTCTATGGGAAGTGCTTCAAGGTGGTATATATATCTTATGGTGAAAAAAAGTGTTAAATTGTATTTTTTATTCAGATATATGCATATTAATTGTAGGAAATTTACCCCCAAATTCCCCTGGGGAGGCTGGGGTTGAAGGGGTTAATGCAGTGCTTTTCTTTCTATTCTGCAATCTTATATATCATGATGATTATCTAGAGGATTGTTTTACTAACAACGTTCGAATATCTCTACCACTCTTTCATAATTACCGTTCTATGCGATCTATAATTATTTTTCTTCAATATATCCCAGCTGATCATACACTGGTCGACTCTAGTAGGTAATCTAAAGCATTTGTCGATTTCACCGCTCTGGTTAAAAATTCCGAAACAGTTTCTCTTACAAGGCAAAAGTGGCCTGGAATTCACTGTGCACTGAAAAACCAGGCCCTAGAATCACAAAAACGTTTTAGGAAACAAATTGAACATATAGAGAGATTAGGCTGTATTTAATTAATCTAATAAAGCGATCGGGGACATGAATTTCTTTTTCTATATTAACTGAAAACACTGTTTGCTTCATATATATATTCACTGTGCTACTCGAACGTTATAGTTTTCAAAATGTATAAACTGAGATTACATAACGAGTTATTAGTCTTAGTATTAAAGGCTAATTAAACCTGACTTTAAAAGGTGCTGTACTGTACCTTTCAACTAGTCTGGACCAGAATCGACATGTATTTTAATTGATTCTGTATTATTATATTTAACATTTTCTTACTTTGATAACGTACCTTGTATTATGACGCTTGTGTAGTTCTCTATTAGTTGATCTAAACTTGCTTTCTCTTCACTAAGTAAAGGCAGAGTTATCCATATATATATGTATATGTATATGTATAACTCTGGTAAAGGTAACAGCGGGAATGTACTGAATTTGAAACTAAAATGAAAACTTTAAAAGATTTTTAAAGATTAGGGCACTGTAGATATCAACCCTCAATTACTGAGTCAATTGATCCATTTATTCACTGGGGAATGGGGCTTATTACTAATTGTTGCTTCCCCTACTGTGACACCAATAACAAAAGTTATATTTCCACTTAAAATAGTCACAGAAATATGCTGAAACTAGCAAAATGATGCATAAAACATGAGCTATATGAATCTAGAGTATTGAAATATGTTTGAATATCAACTATTGATCAAGATTTTTTTTCCTAAGCTGGGTGCGTCATAAAGTAACACATGTGAGGCCAGTTCAGTTTATGGACTACCAATAAATGACCATGGAGAGCAAGGTTTTATGGTCTACCAATAAATGACCATGGTGAGAAATTCAACCACATCCCTTAGTGTCACGTTACAAACTGGCAGGGCCACAATCTTTCAAAATGAGCTGTGTATATTGTATGAAAAACTTCCAAGTAAAGTCATCATTTTAGCAATTTCTCTTAAGAATATAGTAAAATCTCCTGTCCAGCAGGTTAATGCATGGTAAACTTTCCAATTGTGTGAACTTTTAGCAAGGCTAGCATCAGAGACAGGGGAAATATCCTTGTTTGCATGGTCAGACATGTTGGTTATTGCATCTTCAGACATGTTCAGGGAGGGATAGTGCACGTTCAGACATGCTCAGAGAGGGACAATGCACGCTCAGACATGTTGGTTATTGCATGCTCCGACATGGTTATTGCAGGCTGGTATTTTCAGCGTTCACATATCGTGAATAGTGCATGGCCTTTTTGCACACAAAATCCCTTAAAGTGTGATAAATATATATAAAACTTTATTTCCGACAATTAATAAAACAATACACGGAAATGGGTTGTTGCTCTTTGTCTGTGACAGTTCTCCCGAGCCATATTTAGAGGCTTCAACGGGTGGCTCGAGGAATGAAAGATTTAATAAAGACCAGCGTTGTCCTGGTGTTTCATTCTGAAAAGGGGAAACCGCATAAAAAGGCCCCAATTAGGCAATAACATTGAGTAACTCTCCTGTGGTCAGTGGGAAGGATTCCCTCCTGCACAGTGAGTGAAAGCTTATCTCCTGGTGTGTCCAGTCCATCGGTGGTCGCCATGACAACACCATGGAGTAATGCTTGATCCTCATGATTACTGTTGCTCTTACTACATCCTCCACTCCTACCTACCCACCCCCTGATCTCAATCTTCAGATCACTGGTTTCTGTTTAGAACCTTGTGTGGTGTGGAGCTTGCAATATGTATAGATACTCTCAGCAACGTTGCTCTCAGGTATTACTCTGTTTTGTTTCTCCCCCCCCCCCCCTCCTTCCCCTTCATGTCCACGTTCTCTCTCTCCCCCCCCCCCCCCCCCCTCTCTCTCTCTCTCTCCCCTCTCTCCTCGCTCTCTGAGACTCTTTCCTTCCCCCTCTTTCTCTCCTCCCTCTCCCCCTCCCTCTTTCTCTCTTCCTCTCTCCCTTTCCCTCTCTTTCTCCCTCTTTCTCCCTCTCTCCCTCTTCCTTTCCCTTTCTCTCTTTCCCTCTCTCTCTCTCTCGCTCTCTCTCTTTCTCTCTCTCTCTCTCTCTCTCTCTCTCTCTCTCTCTCTCTCTCTCTCCCTCTCTCTCCCTCTCTCTCGTTGGCTGCCCAATGGCATACAGTAGTAATCCATTGTCATAACTCATCGATTCTCTGAGCTCTCGGAAGCATTACGTAACACTTTGGCTTACCACTTGTCTTTCTTTCGTAACGCCCTACGGACGCTCTCCATTCCTCGCTCTTACTCTACATGTGTATGCGGCATTTTCTTCTTTTAAAAAAAGGTGCAAGTGGCTTGGGTGTATTAGGAAACCACGCCCTTGGGTATCCTAAGGCAAAAAGTTCAAATTAATTCTTGTTGACACCCTAGCGTTATGACATCGCTTGTGCACGTTTTTTATTTCTATTGTTTACCAAACTAAATCTTTAAAAGAAATATTATATCAAAACCTACTAGTCTAGGGTTACTATTACCGCCACTGGAGGAATCGTAACCATGCTCCCAGGCCCCAAAACATGGCGTTTTTACAGAGAAATTAGCCTATGCACAGACCGGGTGCTAGTCTACCCTAGTGTAGGTCTTCTTTTTTTAGTAAGAAATACTTACTATTATTATATCGTTAATTACGATTGTCATTTTTCACTGGGGAAAGTGAAAAACATCAATAAGGGGACTTGGTCTACCCAGTAAAAATAAATGGATTAAATAGATAGGTTTTTAATTCATAGTATCCTAGTATGTCCCAACTAGTCGTACCCATGGAACCAGATATTTAATGCCGTCTTCCCGCTTTCACTGTGAAGTTATCAATTAAACCGCAGCTTGCATTCTTGACTATTCCTATTTTAAATAAGGTGAGGCTGTGGTTGTTATCAGTTTCCTCTGGCTATGCCATATGAGCTCATATGGGACAAACAAGCCTTTACTCTGTACCCTGACTCGGTACAAAGTAGCAATATTACTCTGATCCCACTGTGATCTCTACCTGCGTTCAGTCTGTGTATTTGGAACAGAAATCCAATCATTGGCTCATGACTTTTGATGGACTTTTGATCACGCTTTTGCGTGGGAAATTTTCTTTTTCAAAGTTCATTTGGAAGAAGGAGGGGGATCAGGCATTCAAATTATTTTACCTTTTTAGTGGGTCTAGACCAGGATCATACCAAACACTCCGTACTTAAATATCTTTATCAAAACAAAAACATATATCGATGGATAAGAAATGGGCACTCATTGTTGTGTAAAATAGATGAGCTGGTTTTCCTATCAGATCTGACAACTAGATCCTGAAAAAATATCAATGCTTCCCTACATACTACATGTCTTTAAAATCGTAATAGTCGGGATTATATATCAATTTACAAATATACAACTTATTTGAGGTTGAGGTTAAAAATATAATGCCTGCTAAAGTGCCCTCAGTTGGTCTATTTGTGCCCCTTGCCGCCACCATCACCACTTCCACCTCCGTAACAATCAAACCCAACTGACGCCAGCCAATGGTTATGTCAAATGATATAAACTCTTGGGCTTTCTAAGTAATTTGAGTTGGCTCTCGGTCACAACTGGCCGGGACCTTACACATAACAGCTAAATAATAGCTGGAGAAGCAGTAGCAGCAGTGACCCTTACATAGTGTATTTAACTCTAGAGTAAGCGGGACCTAAACTGGATAAAGGAACATATAAAGAGAACGTAGAGCACCAAATAACCACAAATATCCACCAAAACACCCGACGAACACAAACTGCACGATTTGCCACTAAGTGTACAGCGGAGACCATACATACAAGTAGGAAGGGTTGTTATTATGTATGTATATTTATAATATAGTATATATTATACAGGGCTGCGTGCTAGTCGTCTAAGCTATAACAGTGCTGTAGGACCAGCTGTCTAGCTAGCGTTGAGCTTGCTATCCCGAGGTCCAGCCAACTGTACTGTGTGTGTGGTTGTGGCTCGCTTCAGCCTTTGCCATCAATATATAGTATACCTAGGTCATTCCAGCAACATTAAATTTGCAGTACAAGGCTCGTGTCACTATTTCTACCAATATCTTTCATCTTATATGGATCTTTGTTTTCTGCTGTATAATCTAGCGTACAGGTAGTTTAATTTTATTTTGATAATGGATCATTATTTATTGACTATCAAAATACAACCTTATAAATTATCGATATCCTAGATTTATCTATAAGGTATTTTCCTACTATTATTTAGGGTTAGCGGGAGTCACATTATTCAAATCTGCTAGGGTTGAATTACTGGATTCATGATCCAGAATCTTAATTTAGTCTTTATTTTCTCCAATTCTCCTGGGGTTAATTGAAGGTCACATTTGACTAAGTTGTTAATATTTCTAGATTTACCGTGTATAGTACCTTGCCTGAATAAAAAACCTAAGATGCAAAATAATTGTTAATATTTTATAGCTAATGACATTGCATTATATCAGCAGGATTCATCTTTATTGTTAGTTTATTTAGTCTTAGAAAGATTTGTCATGTATTCTTGCCGTTATTTGCCAGCCTTCTTGGTTAAATTCTTTACCTCAGCTCACCCCAATGTGAATCAATCTCTACCACTGACTACACTGTGTTGAAACAATTGATTTTAATGAAGAATTAACTTGCATCCCATCTACCCTATAGTCTATACTATGGTATTGTATCGTACCAAGACATGAAGACTGAAAGAGACGAGGAGAGGAAGCACAACTCTGCAGACCCTCTATCCATCTATTCAGTGCTGTAATATACTAGTATTGGCCAACCAGCTGGAGTAAAGCTGACTAGGTGGCATATATATACAGAACAGTAGTAGGCAATGTACTGGCCGATATTGACGTTTTTGTTGTTATCCCCCCCCCCCCCCCCCCCTTCCTCCAACTTCCCCTTGCTCTACCCTGCTCCTCCTCCAACATGGTGAGTGCAGGCAGTGCTGCTGCCTCTTGTCTGTTTTCTAGGACACCTTTCCTATGAGTTTTTCCTCAGACCCCCCCCCCTTTCTCTTTCTATTTCTCTCTCTTTTCCTTCTCTTTCGTTATCTCTCACCACAAACTCGCACCTCAGGCTCTGAGTAATACATACACACGGTTGGTGTTCATAAAACTTTATTATCTCAAATAAGTACAAAATAAAAATGAGTGATTTTCTAGGCGCTATTCTGAGATTTTTTTTTATTTTGATATATACTATGAGATCCCAACATTTGCTAAGTTATGTATGCGAGATTAATAATGTCATGGCTCAGATTGTAAATACCTTGGGACCCCTTTCCACAGAAATACACACAGATTCCGACTCCGTACATAACCTACTACTCATTGCTTATGACTAATGGTCCGACGCCTATATATACTTATATAACGCGTGAATAAAGACCACTGCCTGCGATTGTATGGGTGTCTATTTGTGTATACGAGTCTATACATATATGGGTCAGATTTTCAGAAAATGTACAATTCCATTTCGCCAATGTTCTCAAATGACCCAAATTTCAGATGAGAATAAAGTTGAAAATACAGTTCAACCTAACTAAACAGATTGCTAGAATCAATGCTATGTTGAATATACTCGGATTTACTTAGTATTGACCAAATTGCAGCCTAATGTAGCAGAATTAACTAAATGTGTACAGCTGACAATTGTACATTTTTTGAAAATCTGACCCATATATATATACTATGTAATGCAGGCTGTCCATTCCTCTAGTGAGTCTGGTGTCTAATCCTATACATAGAGAGCGTATTGAGGCCAATTTGCCTGGTATATTTATGTGCACTCTTCCAAGTATCTTGTATATAGAGTGCCCTCTCTCCACTTGCATTTATATATGGGTCAGGCAAAAAAATATTTACCTTTCCGTAAATATTTTTTACGGTGGGATACAGATTGCTGTTCCACCCTTCTATAACGGGTGTATATATATATAAATTTCGACTGCGACATCTTCCATTCAATGTAACATATCATCAGGTGTATTGTGCTTTAATATTTTATAGTAAATTATCAATTGCAAGTGTAAAATTACCATATATATATATACCGTTATAATTTGCTGTATGTAATTTGCTGACGTTTGCCATATACATGATTCTTTTTATATCACCAATTTAACATAATATAATGCTTTTCATTCGATTTTGGGGAGGACTAATTTAAAGAAAAAAAGATTCCAACCAATATTTTAGTGGGTTCAGTTTTAGTTGAATGCAAAATTTTTTTATCATACATGTAACTTGGTGGCCCCACCTATAAATCTAATACACATTCTCCTCTGGACCTTTATAAGGCCATGGGCTAAAGTAGGCCATACATTGGAGGATATACCACCAGCATGTTTGTTGGTGCTGATGCAATATTAAGAGTTAACATGCGTTGCCTGGATCAGTGAATGCAATAAAACATACAGGACACCTTGGCTCGTTTATCTGGATGGATTTATTTGCGTTTTAGTAGACCATACTACTATTATAGAGGTATGTTGTGGTCGGACCGCCATGATGTGTTTTGGATCTGTTATAGCAAAACAAAGCAAACATCGACTTTTAGAGAGACAAGCACTTACCCACTCACTTCCCATTATTTTGATATTTCCTTCAGAGATAGATTGAAAGAAAACATCGTATGGTATTTTGATATATCATTTTGCTTATGTTCGAAAAAAATATACTCTTACTATATCTGTCACTGTTGATAACGTTGGGATTAAAATTACATTTAAATCTAAAGATCTCCTATACGTATTGATAAATCTTTCAGCTAGAAAGGGAATTCTGATTATTTAGGATGCTCATTGTTATTTTGTTAGGGGTGAAACGCCATCTATTTAAGCCCTTGTTCACTGAACCTATCATTATGGGTAGGGGAGGCAGGAGCTAGGTGGTGGTGGTGGCTTGCTGTAAGTGTTGGTGCTGGTCAATATAAGCTATCTACGCAATAGACCCTCTCTACTAAGGTATATATGGGTCAGATTTTCAGAAAATGTACAATTCAAGTTTGCGAATTCTCTCGAATAACTCAAATTTCAGACGAAAATAAAGGTCAAAATTCAGTTCAACCTAACCAAACAGATTGCTAGAAACAATCCAATGCCGAATATACTCGAGTTTACCTAGTATTGACCAAATTGCAGCCTAATTTAGCAGAATTTACTAAATGTGTAGAGCTGCCAATTGTACATTTTCTGAAAATCTGACCCATATATATATGTATGCTAGTCAGGAAAGAACAGCAATGGCTGATGTCAGCTTGCTGCAAATACAACAGGGCGTACTATTGTTCTTCATTAAGAGGCGACGAACCTCCTGCCTCCTTCAACTTCCAGGCACATTTTAATACATATAAACCACAATATTATATAGGCGCTACTTTGTGGAATTCTTCGTATAACTTTTTATTTTTCATTACCTGTATTTTTAGATTTCTATTGTTCAGTATTATTTCATCGATAGCTTGTCGCAACTGAAACAAGGGACACATAATGCATACTATAGGCGCTACGTTGTTAGGCTTTTTTATAACCATATATATTTGGGGTTTTGTTTTGTAATCGTTCAGGGTGGGGGTACACCAGCCCTAATCACAAATTAATTAGCTTTCCAGTGGTATTTTAATAGATTTATGTATTATACCATGATATGTTAACATGTGAGATAGCATATATATGCTATGGCTTATATATCATACAGATAAAGAGTTTTGGATTTTTCTGTATTATTTTCTTACTTCATCTATCTATATTAAAGATTTTTAAAGGTATATACTATGGCTTCTATATCATTCAGATAAGAGTTTTGGATTTTTCTGTATTATTTTCTTACTTCATCTATCTATATGAAAGATCTTTAAAGGTCTTCCAATAGGCGCTTCCATGCTAAAATCTATTAATTATTTCCACATTTCAGTATTATCCGATTACTGTTCCCCATATCCATAATAGAATTAAATCACACGAAGCCAAGTAATCTGATACAACTTTGTTAATACAACTTTGTGAATAAAAATCACTTCTTAAAATGCTGACAAGGACTTTGGAACTGAAAGGAACTCCGCTGACTTTTCTTTCCCGCCGCCGTCAGACAAAGTCAGTGCGAATAATAAATGATTTTGTAATTTTCACTTAACTTCTGGCAAAATTGCCTCGCCTCGTCTCCTATCCTAAGGCAAATTCAAAAACTTAGAAAACTCTACAATCTTGTTTCCTTATTTCAAACCATTCATCACATTGTTGATGAAATCCATCAATTAATTGTCATTCACCTTGTAACCTTCGTAAAATCTTGAAACTTTAGATAAAACAAAATGGCCGCCGCTTTAACAAGAGTTCTACATAAGTAATGTGACAATATACACTATTTAATGAGACAGCGGAATAATGCAGTTACCTAAATTGTACATACTTAAACTCAACTTACAGGATATAACTTTTGAAATGACCTTGTTTAGCAACTCTTGAGTAATTAATCGATCACTTTTTTCACCAAACAGCTGTCAACTCGCCCCAGGCGCAATGCATAATTATAAGTCTCCCATAGGGTGGCCATAAATTTGATTATGAAATTTATATTCTCGAAACATCTACAAAACTCTACTATACATATGCTACAAAGTCCGTATTTCGCGTTGTAATAAGTCTGGAATAAAAACAATGTGCAATATCAATCGATCAAATTATCAAGCATCAAGCTACATTTTCAAAGATTTTATAACCTTACAGACTCACATAAAAAATCGTCAACAAAGTCAGTGTTTTTAAGTAGTTGAAACTCGAGCTATATGACTACATTAGCCATGCATTTCAGACTTAATATCATAAATAGGAAAATGAAAATCTTAGTTAGGAAATAGTTTCAGATGGCAGTTAGTATGTATGAACTCAATGGTTTTAACCGGAATGGATCGAAATTAAAAGGACATGTAGCAGCTCTCAAAATGAATGCCTGCAAACTGAATGTCGCAATCATGATTGGTTTTATGACTTAAAATATCAAGATGGGCGTTCATAAGAAGCTGGTATTAGGATCTGGTATTTGCCTTTGAGCCAAAATAAGGTCTGACGAAATCCCATATCACTGTGTTTTGCTCCAGTTGGGGATTTCCCACGTATTACCAATAGAGAGAGACAGAGCGTATATAGCCTTGTGCCCATACATACGCATTGCACCACACCGTGTTATAGCCTGAACACTGGGCAGGCTCCAGTCGCACTTCGTGAATTTATATTTCATCAGACTTGAAGGTGTATGTAAAGTAAATAGACAGATATCTTAGTCTTGACCTGTATCGTTATATGAACTGAACACGACAGGATTTGGGATCTAGGTTTGTGTGCATAACTTTTTAAGATTTGTATTGTCCGTTGTATGTGCAATATTCTCAGTCTCGGTTATTTAATTAACCCAGATCATTAATTAAAATAGTATTAATAGGTACTTTGGTTTTGTAAGAAAACTTCTTACCTGTCAAGGCAAAATCTGATCAGACCCAGGATTAAATACACCTTGTTATGTGTGACAAGGCAAAAACTAATAATATTGAGTGAACGACGAGGTAACTGCTGGATATACCTCTGTACTATAAGTATTTCCTCAAAAAAATATTTGCCTTTGTCAACGGTTGTGCATTTATAAGGTCTTACACAGAAAACTAGTATTGTCTTGTTTTAAATCGTAAAAATGGCACTGCTTGAATAAAAACAGAGCAGGTACATGGTACGTATAGATAACGTATCGCGGTATTGTTGAAGCCAGCAATGTCGGCTTAACAATTTAATACTGCTTCTGTTTGTCTTCATCTGTGCGATGTTCTTTACATTTTGTCCTGTTTTCTAGATCTTTTCTCACTCTGTTTCGTCTCTATACTCTGTTTTCTATCTACCTGCCGCCCCCCCCCCCCATGTGTGTGTGTGTGTCTCTCCCTCCCCCTCTCTCTCTCTCTCTCTCTCTCTCTCTCTCTCTCTCTCTCTCTCTCTGCCTCTTCTCCCTCCCTTTCTCTCTCTCTCTCTGTATTCCTCTCCCTTCTTTCTCTCCCCTCATTCTTCTCTCTCTCTTTTATCTCTCCCCCCTCTCTCTCTATCTCTCCTCCCCCTCCCCCCCCCTCTCTCTCTCTCCCTCTCTCTCTATATTCTTTCTGTGTACTGATGCAGCATTACGTAACAGTAATATCTAACCAAGTACTTATCACCTTGTATTTTCTAGTGCTGCCGCCAGTACTGGTGCCCCGGCAGACGGACATCCCGCAAGAGTTCCCACCACTGGAGGACTTTACAAATACCGTGCCAGACAACACTGACTTCCCTGCTGGTCTAGGTGATCAACCCTTCAATATACCAGGTAACCTTTTATTATTTAGTTCTTTTTTCCCCCTTTCAAAAACATTGTTTTCACTCGTGGCTAGAAGTTTGTTTGAATGTGATGGCAATGCTAAATAGGCTCAACAGACCTGTTGTAAAATGAATCCAACTATAGTTCCCAAGAAATATCACATAAAGAAAAATATGCAGCTGTAATTATTGTTCACTCACATATATGCTATTATTACTCACATCTGAAGGTATGTAAAGAACCATACGCTGTTAGAGAATTGCTATGTGTGTATCGTAATACCGAACAAGAAGAAATCTTAAATATAAAAAATCGTTGACTGGCAAAGTTGCATGAGAATATAATATAATTATTTTAAAATTTGAGAAGCTGGGAGTAAATTCTGTTTGTATAACAATCTTACGATTAAATGATTATGTTGATTAAAAGGGACTCCAAGAGGCTGAAAGGAATTTTTTTGTCACAAATACGCTGGGAAAATCTTTGGTAGTTGCGACGGGGAATAACAACTCAGACTGTTAAAATATTATTAATTAAAACTATTGTTAATCTGTAGGACCTACGTGTAAAACTGATAGAAATAATTTGACGAGACGACAGGTTACTCCCTTTGGATGCACAAAAAAAAACTGATAGAAAAGTCGTTAATACCTGCCTGCCTTAGAGTATCATCTTGAATAAAAAAAAGAGTAATCAGTAAGATTTATTATTTAAAAAATACCACCTACCTACTGCCACCAGTACTACTGCCATACACAAGTGACTAATGAACATTTCATGCCCGCTTATCACTCTAAGTATACTCAGGATGTTTTCCAACCTGGACCTTAAGGGCTTCTTTCACTCTCTGAGGCAAAGCTCTATAGGGGAATTACCTCCTTGCTATTTTGTACCGTGAAACTGAGAGTAAAATTTTGGTCGACTAATGATAAAACATGTTAGATCTATTTTGTTACATCAGATATGTCAATATGTAGGTGATAAAATGAAAAAATAAAATTTAGTACATTGGTATAGGAAGTATTATCAAATAACACTAGGAGGTATAAAGTATCTAACTTGTTCAAAACTTGGGAATTAAATTCGTGATGTGATTGAACGCAAATATTTTCTTCTTTTTTTTTTTTTTTTCTTTTTTTTTTACAAAAATGCGTAGCTCTAAACATAAGAAAATGCTCTTTTCTGTGGTGAATATGATTTAGTGGAAAGTGGTTTTTAAAATAATTTAATTTGCTAAAAGAAATGGCCTTGAGTTATTACCATCATCCTCAACCTCACCGTCTCTTCTTTCATTCAATATTTGATTCTCTTAAAAAGAAAAAAAAGAAAATGATTCTTTTTTGACAGTGGTCTGACGTCTTGGCATTTATACCCAAGTTAGCTGCTTATAAAAAGGTTTTACTTATATTGAACAAGTCTCTTATCATTTTACTTATACTAAGTGGATCATATGATAAGCCCTTTGTAAGATGTCTAGTAAATCATCATCAAATATATGAATTAGAGACTTTCCGGAAATACAGACCTCTTTTCGTTATTAAAATTTCGCCACTTTGATAGATCAAAAAAATATAAGAAACATAGTTCTTTGTGTTGATTTAATCTTTGTGATATGAGTTAATCCCACGGTCGATCTTAAACTATTAAACGATTTTGCAGTGAATCTAGCATTTCTAGTTATTACATGGCTCATGCCTCAGGCTCAGTGATTAAAATCAAAGAATGGAAGCGTTAGAATTCGATCTAGCTCGGAGGGCAGCTTTTAACTACATTTCTAGACACATCACATGGGCGATGGCTCAGGGCCTCTAAGAGCTCTGAAGGTGTGCCCTAATACTGGGACAAAATATTAGAATTGCCATGGGGACAATAACATGAGCCTCACTCTATGGCATCGTCTTTCTTGACACATTTGTAAACCAATGCTTGTTCTCTTAATGCCATACCCTTGGTGATCATCAAAAGGTTTCAAGGAATCTATGACATGCAGCTGGTTAATTGAGTGAAGGGAGAGTGTGAGGGGAGTATCCAATAACCTGAAGACGCGTCTCTTTGAGCACGATTCCCTCATTCCTGAAATCTTTAAATGTCCAAGAACAGGGCGAGTCCTAATTGGTGAACTGGAATTGGACCAAAGGCAATTTTAAAGCATTAAGTTCCTGTGAACTTTGAAATACGGAAACGGGGAATTAATTTAAATTCACTTAATTTGGGCCAAAAGGGATTTGAGACTTTTCAGGAAAATTTAAGTAATTGGCTACCTTGGCATCACGTTTTGACACTTGAAATGACGTGTTCTGATTTCGTGTATTTCACCGTAGAAGCCATTTTTGGTGTGAATTTATTTGTAAATGTAAAGAGAAGTGTTGATGTCCAAGAACTTGTCCGTGAACTGCAAAGTAACAGAAAGCGTTTCCTTAGAACTGCTATGAATAATTGTTGAGCATTGACCAGTATTCGGGGCTTGATCCCTTCCCAGAAATGTAGCAAAGCGCCTTCTTCTATATCATGGGAGTTGTTTCATAAAACTAGGATGCAGTAGGGTGCTGTAGGGTGTAGGGTGATTTATTAGAAGTTAGTTAAATATGTACAATATCACACCCGCCCTTGCTGATGTTAGGAGAATCGTATATCACAAGACTTCTGTAGGAAGATGACTGAGAGTGGCGCCCTGAACGGAGTGTTAAACTTCCCCCCCCCCCCCCCCCCCCCCCCCCCCGAGTCTCTCTAAATGGGAATACACTCTAGGCCCAAAGTTGAGATAGTCCCTTCAAACGAAGGGAAAGCCTCTCGCCCCAAACCGCTAAGTGTCATTATGATTCCATTAAGACCACAAAATGTCATTATATTCCCATTAAAACGCCGAGTGTTAGGCCAGGAAACCGATTAGCGAAGTAGGCTGACATACCTTTCTTATCTGATCTGATGGTTTGGACCTAGAGTGAATAACTCTAAAACTATTAACCCTTACTGGGGAGGTTATAACGGATATATTTAAAAGACTATTGTTATTTCGGAGCTAACTGACTCGATTTTAGTTTAGCAACATCATTAGGATTGCTCCTCCTTGAGGACTGCTGTATTAATATGAGACTTCGTATGTTCACATTAACCATTAAGATATACGCATAGCCACAACGAGTCACTATTTTCATGCGTCCTGATCTTCGTGACAGTTGAATTGAATGTTCAAAAATAAGAATTAAAAGTACATAGTACAAAGTAAAGTACATATACAGAATGATGTGAGGTGTATGAGAATAATCTGAAGGGCCTAGTCCACTAAGCCGATTCTCATGCGATTCACACAGAATTTAGGGGAAATGAGTCCTCTGCGGCGCAACATCACATGAGAATCGGCTTAGTGGACTAGGCCCTTAATACAATGGGGGAAAGGTCCTGGCAATGCCCTCTAAATGTTGTGTTTATCAGCCATACACACACTACTCAATCCCTGATTCAAACAACACCAAGGGACCCCAACTGTGCATCACCTACATATCGTATTTTTAATTGCTTACCTTTGTTTTGAGATCTTTCCATTCTAGACTGGTATTTACATGAAACTCTTGTATTTGTTTATCCAGAAACGCCTCCGCCTGGATATATCTCAGAGGATGGCGACAATAATGAATCACAAGGCATGGGTAAGTATTACTTATTAATAACAACCATACATTCTTGCCCTAATGCACTCATTAGTCGAGCAATAGGACGGAACTTGTTGATAGGTTGTTGTCACTATGATTGTGTTTTTAAGATAATTTCTTAACAGACAAGCGAGAGTAAAAGAGACCATCTTATCGAATGATTTTGGCGTACGCCGAAATTTAAATCGGTAGAAGAGGAAAGTGTACTGTAGGAAAAGAATGGAATAAATGTTGAAATTTTTATTTCTTTATTGCTGTTAGCTGAGAATGTAGCTGTAATTCTAGCAAAATCCTGATTCATTCACCCACTCAGATTCTCTCCATTCCTAAATCGTTCTCCGAGACAAAGCCCCAATACTTGCATTACTCCGTATATATCCCAGATAAAGTTGTAACACTGGCATATATCTGTATTTGATTTGATTTATTTTTATTCATTTACCCTTTGAATTCACTTGATATACATCAAAGTATGTCTTCATCTTTAGTCTTAACATATAGCCGCCCTAGTAGATCATGTGTTGGATAATATTCCGTTCTTTAATTTCTCTGATCCCACGGAATTGTTTTGCAAAGAGATTTGTGTATGTTTGTGTAGGCCTACATGTATTCATGAATGTGTCTGTTGGCGTATGTGTAATGTAATGTACATGTATGTGTGCGCGCGCACATTCCAGCGTCTGTGTACAGAATTCCTCCTATAGCAGAACATATCAGAGATGAGCTATTCTCATTAACAGGTTGTTTGAGTGAAGATGGGGAAGGACATGACCGGCAAGATGTGGGTATGTAATCACTGAAAACATTTTTTTCTTTTTTCCCCCTCAGCATGTGACTAACTGGCTGCAATGGCTTCTGCACAAGTATCATGGGATTATCATTATGTAGTCCGCTTCGAGCACATTGAAATTATAAGTAAA
Organism: Sthenelais limicola; assembly: GCA_942159475.1. Lineage (NCBI taxonomy): Eukaryota > Metazoa > Annelida > Polychaeta > Phyllodocida > Sigalionidae > Sthenelais > Sthenelais limicola. Next base: position 27,120,150 of record OW804094.1, on the reverse strand, counting down.
TTTAGAAATAATTTCTTAATGTTCAAATCAAAATTCTAATTAGTCTTTTCAATTATGAACGAGGAATCGCTTCTTTCTATTGTTAAAACCTTTGTAATGGGTAGTAAAGTATTGGTCCTTAAAAACGAAATTATCTTTGTAAATGTCGGGAACAAACATCGGTCATGGATTTGTCCTGTACCTGGATAAAATATCCAATTTTCTATACTACTACTGCATTCCTTCTGTTACCATTTCCATGAAAAGGACTACATATATACGTATATCCCATCATACTTTGTAAACATTAAAATAAAATTATGCTTTCCCTGACTTAATACATTGTGCTTCTATTATGACCGTGTCAATTGCAAACCCAACCCCGGGGCTATCACGTACGTAATCACGAGGGGAAGATTTAGATGTGCGAAAAGAAATAAAATAAGAAAATGATGTAAGATTCTTATTTAGGTCAGAACCCTGGGAAATTAAAAAAAAAATTGTATTATCTGATATTGTAGTGAAGTACATATGGGTTATATCATTTTGTATTCGTATGGCCCATATCTAGATTGTATTGACGATTTTTTTTTCTTTAATAAATTTTATTGGCGAAGTTTCACATTACCGTGATAATTCTCATTGCCAAGGAAAACATTATTTAAAGCGTACATCTAGGATAAATTTAAATCATTTTAACCTTTCATTTAACAGTATCGATTATGGTAACATCTAACTTAACTCACTCCATACGTACATAGCTTTATAATGTACGATGACTTCTTGAAAATCTCGGATCTGTCACTGATCCGTTGGAATTTTATTTTAACAAGTGGTGTCCATTACATTAGGGGGGGGGGGATTTAGGCTTTTCATCTACCCACACATATAAGGTGAGCCGTGGGAAACTTTCGGGTTACAACTGAATTAAACATTCCTTCTCAGATGTCCAACCTGTCCGGGGATAGGGTTTGGGGATTGCAGTTGACGTCACTAAAGGCAGTTTATCTCAATCTATGCAGATTTAAGATAACGATATGATGATTTTGCTGACTGATATTTCATCGCCTTGAATATTGTAAATTGCCAGCGGGAGAGTTGCATTCGCTACTGTATATATCTCTGAAAGTAAGAACACGATACCTTTTGTAGTTCTTTTTACATTAGGTATTGGTCAGATAAGTGACTGTCCAACTGAAATGAGTCAGCAGTTTAATGCTGATTATACATTTCTGGCAAATGATAGAAAGTGATTACTATTTCACGAAAGAATGACATCCTATCAAACTGTACTGTACAATCTTTTACAATAACAGTTTTACATAAGAAACCTTTCTGCTTTATGTTATAACAAAGCATGCTATATCTTCATTATGGCATGAACTATATTTCACATCTTTGCAAAATGGTGTCTAGGCAGTCTATAGATCCATTTTCACTTCAGTCTGGCTGGAAAGATAGATTTAAATATAATAATCCCGGTATCTGGGCCAATATCCAATATGTGTGGGAAAATTGGAAGTCAAGACATTACACCAACCCCAAACTTATACTGAATACTGGTTGTTAATGTGCTATATATTAACTGCCGAATAATTAAACTATGCCATATTTCAGTCTTTTATGTTGGTTGTATCGTATTTCACTAACGTAACATATAGTTTTGTTTAATATTGGTCTGAAACAGCAAAACATATAAGACGAAAGCCTCCATCTTCTCTGCTTGTTGTCGGTATGCAAGTAACTGTTCATGTATGTTTGTGCTTATTCGTGTGTCAATTATTCTTCATTATGTGTTGCTTTATTCCTGGCTGTTTGTGCGTTTTACTATTTCATATTCTATATATTTGAATTTGATATTAGCTGGTCTTCCACTATTTCCTTGTGTAGTATACTACCATCTCTTGCTGAGAGAAAACATACTAACACGGGTTACACTCTACTCTTTGTTCTTGAAGCTATGTAAGCTGAAAGTATAACCAGTCTAGGCCCACAGATGAAGAGTCCCTTTAAACGCAGGGAAAGCCTCTCACCTCAAACCGCAAAGTGCCATTATAATTCCATTAAGACCGCAAAATGTCATTATATTGCCATTAGAACGCCTAGTCCTAGGCTAGAAAACCGATTAGCGAAGCGAGGGTCCAATGACTGACATACCATTCTTATATCTGATCTGAGGGTTTGGGCCTAGACTGTAATGAAATAGTATAACATCTTTAACTATATACAATTTGCTCAAAATTTCAATGTCATTAACTTTTCGCAGCGTTTGTTTTACAGTAGCTACATATACAGGTTCCAATATATTGGGAGACCAACCCTTTGTATAAATTGTGCACAACCATTTAATTCGGTTTCAACCCAAACCTCAAAATAAACATTAATATTGGTTGTAACTTTCCATTTAATTAATAAATTGTATTAATTGTGTCTCTTCCAGATGGAGTTGACATGTCACCTAGTCCACCAGTTGGTAAGTAAAAAACTTATTAAATCCAATATTTCCTTTTATATGATATTAACCACCGAAGTTATTCGTGATCTCCGTGGAAATAATCAAAATCAGGGGTTGATTTGAACTACAAAAATCTACTAAGACATATATAATCGGTTGCATTCCGTCCCAAACAGTATGTTGAGAGATCGCATATCAATTTGGACCGCGGAATGAAAGCATATGGTACCAGAATTATAAAATGAAGACTGAGATGATACCGAAAATATGGAAATATTTGAGTTGAGCTGAACGTAGCATTTTCTATTTGATTAATAATCTTGTCTACAATTACACAGGAGTCTATACAGTATCCATATATCCATCACCATCTATAGAGAGACAAATGACAGTGTAGATTTATCTATATTCCTAGTGCAGAAAGGGTAGTGTATGTTCATGCACCCCAACCTGACCTTGTTTAAAGTTTTTACTCCCTCATAAACCCATGAAAATATTATGATGTAGCTGGTTTCTGCACTCAATCCCAAGAAAAGCACCCAGGGGTCTTGTTTTAAAAGAGAAAGTTATTGATTGATTCGGGCCACCTGATATATATCCTAAAAGAGGCTTACACTCTGTACGCGTCCTATAGGCAGTAAACATCAAAGCCCTCTATGGTTAACCACATGGCACGCCGCTGCTTACAGGACGAGTATAGAGTGTAGACAGTATCATACCACCTCCAGAGCTTATTTAGAACCAGTAAGAGTTAAATTACAATTATCCTGGTTACCTATGTGACAAGAAGAGATGGTGATATATTTATCCAGGAGCAATATCTTTTGTGGTAGTAGACTACCTGAGGAGTTTGTGAAGGGCCCGCTATAAGACAATGAAGTAAGAGAGTACATATTGTAGTTCACCTTGACACCAGTAGCTGGAGGCAGTACTGGGTTCGAATCCCATGAGCGGTCTTCCAAAAACGTCACTTCTTCGCCTCGACATGACTGATTTGCGCTGAGGGCGTAGAGCAGACACAAAGCAAACAATAACCAGAGGCCATAATAGGGGTTAGACCAGCTGTAATTATTGATTTATTAACAACCTGATAAAATGCAATACAGGAGCAATACATGGGTCAGATTTTCAGAAAATGTACAATTGGCAGCTGTACACATTTAGATGTTGCTAAATTAGGTTGCAATTTGGTCAATACCTGGTAAATTCGAGTATATTCGGCATTGCATTGATTCTATCAATCTCCTTGGTTAGGTTGAACTGTATTTTGAATTTTATTTTCGTCTGAAATTTGGGTTATCTGAGGGTATTGGTGAAAATCTGACCCATATAGTAGTATACTCTTGCAGGTTCTTGTGAGCTCAGAGTAGAAGGAAATTACTGATATTACTCTTAAGTTGTGAGGGACCAACTTTAAAACTGAAGTAGAAACGTCCTAGTAAAATACAGAAATGAACTGTAGTTACTAGTATTATTATCCAGGAGCAATGATCAGATGCGGTGCTGAAAGAGCTGACATAAAAATATCCAGGCGAATAATAGTTACAAACGACATAATACCAATGTATTCTAGCTGTTTCTCCTAGAGAACGTTCAACCCTTAGCTCAAGGCCCTTGCATTGTTTTTATAGTGTTGTACTTAGGGACCTAACCCAATGATGGTCATAGTGAATTGGTGCAAAGTAATGATGAGGTGTTTTTTTTACCTAAGCCTCTCTCTTGCGGTAAAAGATTTACAAGGGTAATCTCTCGGCACCAATGTTTAGCGCTCATCTTGTTACTAGTGGTTAGGTCTCTTATCTCAAGTGGATACAATCTCAGTAATAGTTAATCTGGACTACAATCTCTTTTTTTCAATGGACTGTTGTGTCGGGAGGAGTTGAGAGTTCCATTTATTCCCCTCTGCGTTCAAGAGATCGAGCGGCAAGTGAGAGGTTCGTTATCGAATTACAAAGTCCGTGGCTCTAGAGGATCAAAAAAATAGTAGTAGTAATAATGAAATAAAATAAAATCTGGAAATGGGCAGCCCCAAGTTTTCTCTCTTCTCGATATTTCTCTTCTCTTCCTGTGACATCAACACATCTCTCCTTCTATCTCTCCTTCTATGATGTTATACTTGAATATTATCAAAAAGTATTCTCTTCCCCCTGATAGAGTGAGGAGAGGAACGCTACTTTCTCAGCTGAACGAATGAAATTTGTTCTCTGAATTGTCTCCTTACCTGGTCCATAGTGTTGATAGTACCAGATTCTTATATTGGACATTAAGAACGACTTAGAGACTCCCACACATATTCAGTTACCGTAAAGGGCCTAGTCCACCAAGCCGATTCTCATGCGATTGTGTGCCGCAGAGGATACTTTTTCACTAAATCCTGTGAGAATCGCACGAGAATCGGCTTAGTGGACAAGGCCCTTAATCTGATGTATTGTGCTCTCCTACTCTGACTAATCAGTTATTATAATCAATTAACGTAAATAAAATAACTGTTTGTAGGCTTGGAAGTTGATTTATTTACCTGGCCATAGATATCATACAACACCAAATATTCCCGATGTTTCAGTTATTTTCACCATAATAAAAGTTGTATTATGTTGTGCTTACTGAGACGAGCACGCTGGCGATCGTAGTAACGCAGTGAGCTGAAATAGGCACCTCACTATTCAGAGCGATAGCCTATTATTTCCATATGGAGAGAATTGCTGGTTTGGGAGGTTCCCTTTCCCCCACTCCATCCGCCTTAATATTGATTACTGACCTACTACCATCTGGCACCGTACTATTAGGATGGATTGCGATCTCGTGGCTTCCAAATAGGAATTTAAGACCAGGGAATTTATAGTGTTATGGCCTGATTTATCTATCGAACAATGCACTAGGTATTTTGTCAAAATATGTGTCTGTCTATCAATATTCTCTGACACACTCCCACTCTCTGGCTGTGTTCCTCTAGTTTTCTACACATCTCCTGTCCATTTCTCCTGTCCACTGTCTATTTTCTGGCTAGGTCTGTCTGTTTTCTGCTTCTCTGTCGTTGCCTCTCTCCTACCTTAGAGTCGAAGCATGCCCTGACCGCGTGCGTTCACTGACCTCATGAGGACACGGCGGGTCTCTGCGCGTTTCCAGGTGGGGGAGGGGGTGGGGGAGGGGGTGGGGGAGGTCAATGAGGGAGAGTATGGGGGATAGATGCGAATAGACTTGTCAACAGCCTCTTCCTTTAATCATTGTGGATGCTGTTCTTGCATAGAGGATCTGTGTATCTATGTCTTTGAACTAGAAGTACCGTAAACGATGTATTAGAATTTAGAAGCGCCCCACCCCACCCCGGCCCCGTTTGGGGCTCTGTACTTAGTCCACATTGATTCATGGAAAAGCCCGAACTCATAAGAAGCCGCGTGTGGAATTTGGTTATTTCAGGGGTTGTATTTAATGTGTCGCTCTTAACAAAACTTCTTCGATTTTTAACCCAATTAAATCTGAACACAAAGTTACATCTGGTCTTCCCACCATGGACAGTGACGCATCTAGGGTGGGGTGGGGAGAATGGTCTAGCAAGGCTAGGTTAGGCTGGGCGGTGCAATACCGGCGTTCTTGGGCCAGCATGCAATGTGGTGGTGGGTGGTGGTACCAGTTTTGGTGCTAATACTGACCCCCTGACACTGCTTCCTTCCCCCCCCCCCCCCCCGCGCCCCTCCCTCCCTCCCTCCTCTAAAACAGCAGTAGAAGCAGCTACCAAAAGGTCCCAGCCCTCAGGCCATTTAGTAGAGCACTAGCCGATAGCTGAACTATAATAAATTTCTCTTTAAAATGTGACCACAAATATTTACATTGTACCCACATATGTCACTATAATTCCCTCTCCCATATTATAGGGGAAAGGAAATAGCTGACTGACTTTTTGTTCACTTTATCTAGCTTATTTGATTTTCTCTTATATTTACTTCTGGGGAATATCCATGAAAGATGCATATTGCCAGTATTGATATTCAGACGAGGTGAACACACAACAAAGCTATTGCCGGTATTGGTTACTTCAATACCAATGGGAAGAATATTTAATCTATAAATTATATTTTAGATTAAATATTCTAATTTATATTTAAAGACATTTTACCCCCATGCCATCTGTTTAACATGGGCGACATGTGTCCTGCCAAATTAGAGAGCCAGTGTCTAGAATTTTGGACGTTTGGAAGTCAGTCTCTCCTCCCCCCCCCCCCCCCCCCCCTTTACGTTGAGTGTGGTCAATGAATAATTATTTAGGCCATTCCCCTGCAGAGCACATGGAACTTGGACCGTTTGTGTAGGTGCACCTACCTTAGAGTAAAAGGGATTCTTTTAATCTAAGCACCTACATACACTTTCCCGAAACAGGAATGGTTTCTCTTTCATTTTGGCATTCTTTTCCATATTAAAATGGACAGTTTATCTGAAGTTAAACAAAATGTAATACATCTAAGTGGAAGTACATCAAAACCAAAATGTAATATCCCTTACATCTAGCTGTGGCTTTGGGGGTCAGATATTTAGCCTAGCTGAGGTCGCAAGGTCAGGATTTCTTATTTATAGTTTCCCCTTGAAGACACTTGCAGCATATCGTTGAGCTTTTCCAGACTCTTTTCTGCTCTCACTACTAGAGTATCGAGAATAGCTTTTCGTGGAAAATAGATGTAAGTTTGACCTCTGGAGGCATTTCCCCTAACCTGAGCTTTGATCAAGTAGGTACAGAACCCTTTATAGAGGATGGGGTTGTTGACGGGCTGTGTCGGTGCGCGTGCACCATGCTTACTCTTTGAACAAATAATCGGAAAGAAAGAAGAAAGAACCATAATATTTTGTGAATATATTTAAATACCAATCTCAATTCTCGAAATCAAACAGGCAGTCGATGGTTCACTCTAGGTCCAAACCCTCAGATCAGATAAGATTGGTATGTCAGCCTACTTCCCTGATCGGTTTCCTGGCCTAGGACTCGGCGTTTTATTGGGAAAATCAGGACATTTTGTGGAATTATAATGGCACTTTGCGGTTTCAGGCGAGAGGCTTTCCCTGGTGGTTATAGCTTTCATAAACTTCAAAGGCTATGGAAACCCCCAGCCCCCTCCCCCATGTAACCATTTATGTGTGTGGGGGGGGGGGGGGGGGTATTTTAAAAGGCAAAAGCTCTCAGATTAGGTGGTGGTATACATGTAGTACACATAGACGCCAGACATGTGTAGCCAGCCGACACATGCTAGTATAGAGTGTGGTGTGTACTAGAGCAGACGACAATTTCTGCCCATACGCACACACATGTTATGTAGGACCTCAGGACCTCTAGGCTCTAGGACCCTCTCTCTCTCTCTCTTTCTCAACCATTACAGACTCGTACTACTCCTATAGTTGGTAACATGATACCCGTACTGCGGGGACATCTCTTTGATGGGGATGGGTGGAAGACGGAATTCCATTAAACCTCTCGAAATCTGTCACCTCCTCATGAAAACAACAGCTGGGATAGGATGGAGGAACTCAGATTTGGGGGACAGCTCCCCTTGTCTTATCATCATGAATGACATTACAGGCCTGATGGCGACCATCCAGAACACTGTAATGGCGGTGATGGCGGTGATGTGTATCAGGATGGCGGGCCTCATTACCTAAAGGAGTGGTCCTAGCTGGTCCTCCCTCCCCTCACCTCCACCCGTGTCCAGTTAAGAACTATACGTTTGTACTGCTCTATACATACCTTTAAACCTGTGTCTCTGTCTATGTGTATCACTAGCTTTCCAAATGCGACAAACTGCTTTACCTGTCCACTTTTCTCTGCACCCCTCTGGATATTTGCTTTTTTGTCTGTCTAGTCTAGGCCCAAAGTTGAGAGAGTCCCTTCCAACGAAGGGACAGCCTCTCGCCTCAAACCGCAAAGTGCCATTATAATTCCATTAAAACCGCAAAATGTCATTATAATCCCATTAGAACGCCGGGTCTTAGGCCAGAAACTGATTAGCGAAGTAGGCTGACATGCCATTCTTATCTGATCTGAAGGTTTGTACCTAGAGTGTCAGTGTCTCTCTGATGTCGGACTCTAAAATTCTGGTTAATAATAATAATATGAACGACTCGCCGCCATTCTGATTTGGACACCCAAGTAATCATCGGTAATATGACCAACTCCTTTTTCATTGTCAATAGACTCACTGACATTGGGCAGCGCCGAAGGGACATATAGTTAGATCGGATGAGAGCTCATATCAGAGGTGGGATACTAATTGATAGGTCTCTCAAAATGAATTATTACTATAAGCTATAATTTGGGGCCATCATGTCAATGCCCTTTACCGGATGAGTAACTGCCACGAATTCAAACAAGGGTAGCCTGACTGACTGACCCAATTACCCTATTGCAGTGCATGCCCTGAGTGGGTCATCTTTGAGCCTAACGTGGATTCTCTTGATTGGATTTAAATGATGCTGTATCTGGTGCCTGCATCTTAAATGGATCTGTTTTAATTAGTAGAAAAAGGAATCAACCCCAAATGTCATGAGAATACGAATGTTTCTTCAGTGGTTTATACTTTGAGGAAAGGACATCAATCATTGCGTTTGTGTGACGACCCCTTTTAGCCTTCAATAGGAAGCTGTACCATCCTCCATAGGGGAAATGTTAAATCATACTTTATTATGTGTGACTACACAATAAAACTCACTCCATATAAGTTATATGGACAACTCGCCTTTAACAGGAAAGTCAGGTACTTGTCTTTACGTGCAATTTATTATTATGACAACCATCTCCAATACGTAGACCTTATCATATTTAACATTTAAATCCTGCCTCAGTGATATCTGAGGTTTACTTTGCTCCCTGGATGGAAAAGCAGCGAAAACAACAATACAAAAACCCTCCTATTATCATATAGCTCCTTTGAACAGGTACACATGCCATACAGCATATCATTTTCAAGCTTCTTTGTCTTCCTATGATTCATGATATGGATTACAGTGGAATTCTTCCGCTGAAATAATTGCGTTCTGCTGCATTTCATCTTATGATATTTGAGGGAGATATATTGTATCTAATGTTGTCATGCATAATATATATGAAATAAAATATGGAAATAAACAAGTTGCGTTGTACAGTCTAGGCCCAAAGTTGAGAGAGTTTTTTCAAACGGAGGGAAAGCCTCTCGCCTCAGGCTGCTGCAAAGTGCCATTATAATTACATTAAGACCGCTAAATGTCATTATATTCCCATTATAACTCCTAGTCCTACGCCAAGAATGCACTTGGCGAAGTAGGCGTCTAATCACTGACATACCATTCTTATCTGATAGTGGTTTTGGCAAACCCCCTATTGTAGTAGGGAAGAGATTGTTGTTTCTTTGTTGTGTGTCCATCCTGGGAACGCACCAAAAAACAACAACTTGTACTAAACCACCAACCTCGCATAAAAAGTCAGCACCAAGGGAAAGAACACAGAAAAAACTCAATTCGGGAACAAAGCCCCTGTATTTAAGCATGTGCCGCCTTTCTCGTCTCTAGGTTATACGCCCTGCCCCGGAAACATAGACAAAAAACTTTATTCTGTGAAATTATTCCCAATCCCATCCCCAATATTTGTAGTATCATTATGGAGAATTGTATAATTTGATGGAGATAATGTTCATGTTTCAACTAGGCATGGTTGTACCAGAGAAAATCTTACTGTCGCTCATACAGCCTCCAAGTGAAAGAAATGAAAGTTTATTTTCCTCTTTGCATAATTTTGAACTCTTGAGTAATATTATTCCGAGATTTCAGAAACTATGTCATATTTCTCATTCAAATCTTAGATTAATATTTCCTCTTAATCTAAGTTCAAATTAAGTTCCCTTTTGTCTTATAGGGGCCCCTTTACTAGCAAGTTGACATCCGCAGTGTTAAAGGCAATCTGTCCATTGTGGAAAACCACACTTGTAAGGAAAGAGCTAAAGTACTTAATTTCGTATCCTGGACTATATAAGTCCTCTGTGGAAGATATTTATGCTCTAAATTAGTGACCAATAATGTGGTTAGGGGCAAATGTACCTACTCGCCAATTAGAGTACCCACCCCGCATGTTATGGAAGCTTATGGGCTTGTGTCAGCAGATATTTTAGGGGGGGATGTAATGAAGATAATGACAAATGTATGAGCAATATCCCTATAATTTCCTGACAACTATTAATCCATCATTAAACCTTTATAAATATATTTGTTAAATTAGTGAATGCATAGGGGAGGAATTGAACACTCTGCCTCTGGATTCCAAATGGTGCCAATGCCAATCTGCTCTAATTATTCCATCAGTGGACTCAAATTGGTAGATTGTGCATCATACTTTATAGTACGTATAAAAGTTAGTGCTGTGTGGCACTGGAGGACTCTGATGTGGGCCTTATGGTTAGATAAATTATACCTGATAAGGTATACACTCTGCCTTAGAAGTTTAGGACCGAAACTCAATGCAAACTCTATGGAAGTTTCGGTTCAACAGAGTACGGTTCTTGTCTCTGAGATTTCGAATGGGTGTCAGTCACTGCAAATGGGGTATTGAAGCACATCCATAACCTGTACCAATGGAAATGTGATACCGGGCTTGATTGTATGAGTGATTACAAAGGAGTTGAGACAAAACCACCTGGTGCTGTGGGAGGATAGCCCATAGGTTCCAGAATATTTGTCCCCCCCCCCCCCCCCCACACACACACACAAGCCTCAAGGGATAGCAGGACGGTTAGATGATGACTGCTTATCGGTTAGTGACCGTACTGTAGTCTGGAGAAGAGAGGTGTGTGGGCGGTGGGTGTACTTGTAGAGTTACTCTCTTGTTTCTCAATCATTTGTCCATCTCTGTTGCCTCTATAGCTAGGACCTAATAGTAATATTACCTTTGAGGACCTTTTCTCTGTCTCTTTTGTGTCTGCCTGTTTCTCTCTCTCTCTGCCTCCCTTTCTCTCTCTCTGTCTTCCTCTCCCCCTTCTCTCCTCCCCTCTTTCTCCTCCTCTCTCTCTCTCTCTCTCTCTCTCTCTCTCTCTCTCTCTCTCTCTCTCTCTCTCTCTCTCTCTCTCTTATATCTCTTCCCCCCCTTCTCTCATCTTTTTCTCTCCTTCACTCACTCACTCACTCACTGGGTCTGGTTGTCTGCCTGACGGCAGGGAGGGAGGGAGGGTGAGTGGGAGGGCGTGTGTGTGCTAGGGAGGGAGGCAGACCAACCACCTCTCCTCCCACCTCTCCTCCTCCTCCTCCCGACACAACTACGGCGGATGCATGCATGTCCCGGTGAGGTCACGGCAATCCAGGTTGTTGAGGGCAGCAAATCTCGAGCAGACGACATTTTCACTTCTGCTGCAGCAGGTCCCGTCGTCATCTTTAAGGAGCAGTTGCCACCGCTTGGGTGCGCTTCTATAAGGTATTCCTGCTTCTCCAGCGTCTCCCTCAGTGATCATGGAGGAGTTATACCCTTAATCGGCACAAAGGATTTACTGAAATACTTTTCTCATCTTCTCCCAAGTCTCCATCTTGTTGTTTGGTGTTGCATACGACCTTTGAGATGTCATTAGCAAAGCTTTGATCAGTCAGCGCTCAGTTAACTTGGTTTGGAGTTCTGAACTGATTCTTGTGGAGGAGGAGGAGGAGGAGGAGACTGTACCAAAAGCTACTGGACGAGGACCGGTCACTTTGACCAAAATGATCACTTCCCTCGGTCTCGCGGGTGGAGGAAGGGAAATAGATATACAGACAAAGCAAAACTGTCTCATAAACTTATACATAGGAATACTAATGTAAACCAATTGGATAGGGAGTGACTGAGAGAGGGAGATAGTTAAGTACATTGATACAAGTTTAATGTCCAGAGAATAAGTGAAGGATAAGAAGAAAAATGGACATTTGATACTTGCTCCTCTCTCTATCTCTCTCTCTTTCTGCCTGCTTTGTGTGTGACGAGCGGTGGGCCGTCTTTCTCTCCTAGTATGGGGAGGTCTGCCATCAGCAGCATTGATGGCAGAGGCTCCAGGTAAGCACTTATTTGGCACAACTTTTTCTGTAAAAGGTGATTTGCATTAGCCTCTTTTTATTTGGCTGAACCGTTTCTGTGATAGGGCATTTGTATCAGCCTCTTCGTCTTTGCGTAGAACCTTTTCTGTTATAGGGGATTTGCACCAGTCATTTTCTTGTACCAGTGCTGGTTTTAACTATTAATTTGTCAATAGGGGGTTTGCAATAGCCCCTAACATTGAAATTTTATTCAATTCAAATGTTTAGCCAGTTTCACTGAATTTTATGTAATTATTATGAAGGAATTGTATTCAATGTTATTGGATCGTTTTACTTGATCAATATCGCAACTTATTCGTTACTACTCATGATTAAGATAATGTGTCAAAAGATTTCCTCTATTTCAATTCGTATTTTACTGTGTCTGGACCTCTATGTCTGGCCAGCTCATTAAAAACTTGGAGCCGTATGCTGAGGCATTTGAGCCGGTCTTCTACTAGCTCTTGAAATAGGTAACTGCTTAAACAGCTCATATTCGCACAAAAGTTATGCAACCATAATATTTGTCTCAAATGAATTCACCGGATTTTTTTTTATTTTTGAGATTTTTTTCCATTTATTTATTCATTTGAGGCCAATACTAGATTAACAGTTACAGAAATACACGCTATCCTTTAAGGATATTTTCTGGTAAGAAACGACAAATCTTCTAGTACCACCTCAGCGAAAATCATCCTCAGAAATAATCCCGCACTTACACAAGTGACAACGGTTCAGCTGACCAAAAACCTGTTCCATCGGCCAATATGAATAAGAAACAATCTATTCTGTCTGCCAGAGATTAGGCTTGAGGTGTCAGTGCCAGCCGGTGTTGATTTCATCGTCATCATCATCCGCCATCATATAGAGGTTAAGTGCTTATAATCTACCGTGCAGCAGTAGTGAAGCAGCAACCAGAGGCAAGGACTACCTATAGGCCTCGCATCTAAAAAGTTGCAACACGTCAAACTTTAATAGTAATTTAAAAAGACGAAACATTGAATTTTAATCGAACTGATGAGCTATGAATAGCAAAACCTAGGTCTCTAAACAGCACCTTAAAATATCCAAATGTTACCATGACCCCCTTCCCCCTTTTTTTTTTAAAGCTGCATCCTCAGCCTTCAAAATTATTTTTTTTAATTTTGTGCTCCCATTCATTCCTAATCTATCCAAATCGCCAAGATCTATCTTGGATCTTGAAATTGAAAATGATGGCACTGTCTAGATAGGGACATTAAAATAAACTTTTCCAATAGGACAATTTCAATAAAAAGCCATTCTACCGTGCTAAGTATCAAAGAAAGAACAGAAATAAGATGTTAGGATAGCACTGCATTGATAGGTACTTATCAAACGCTAATAAACGGTGCCATTAAACATTTTTAAATAGAACAATTTCGAAAAGAAAGAATGGTTTTGGGTCGACTTGCTGGGAATGCAACTTTTACTATTATAGTAATTACATTAGTTCTACGCTGAGGCACTTTAGTGAGTGTAGCTTTTTGCTCATCTACATTTCTATTTTTCTAACGGAAAAACCTGCAAATTATTGTCATAAAATTAATTAAAATAAAAATGTACCGTACTAGAAGATACGTCGTTTCTTACCAGAAACGATTATTGCAGTGCATATTCTGATGGCTGTTTATTTGAGCGATGCGACACACTCCCGTTTCCCCGTAAAGCTACCATGCAACTATAAAAGAAAAAAAGAAATATTCTGATGGCTGTCTCTGAAATGTCAAACCAGGAAGTTTATTCAGATATTTGCTGTTGGCGTTTTGCTTATCAATTAATCTGGCTGCCGTAATGATCGGCTTCTATCATTTCCCATGAAGTAATTGGCGAAAGTGATTTTAGATAGTTTGCCAGTGGGAGTAATGGCAATGGCTGTTGTTTAATAAAAATATTTTAAAGATATCGAACCGTGGGAAGTAGTGCTACACGTACCGGAAAAGCACAATTTTTTAACCATGAATTAAGGCATCCCTAGTACTTCGAATTTGTCGATATATTACTTAACACACAAATGTGAATTATCCACACATTAAGGGGCATATTTAAAACAAAATGATATTATACATTAATTTCAGATTTTGTAGTTACTCCTGCTGTCTTAAGGGCCTAGTCCACTAAGCCGATTCTCATGTGATTTTGCGCCGCAGAGGACCCTTGTTCACTAAGTTCCGTAAGAATCGCATGAGAATCTGCTTTATAGTGGACTAGGGCTGTATTATGAGCTCACATAGATTGAGTCATGACTGATGAGCAGCGCTAGCCTCCATCACTTGCTCAATCAATCAATCAATCCCTAAAATGGCGTATCTTATCTTGGACAAATTGATCAATCTTTCCTGGTTAAATACAGTCTGAAAACGTTGCCGTTCATAATACATTAATGCATTCAAGTATGCCTGGTCAGAAACACTTGAGACTCAATGAGAGTAATGTTAATCAGGGGAGAGCCTAGCCTCTATGTCCAAACCCTCAGATATGAATGGTATGTCAGTGATTAGACTCCTACTTCGCTAATCGGTTTCCTGGCCTAGGATTCGGCGTTCTAATTGGATTATAATGACATTTTCTCAAAATTCTCACCCAACTTAATCACTACAGTCCTTAGCTCCTCCAGTATGAATAATTATGATATGCATCATCAGTCCGTGTGGAACGAACCAGTCAGGTCCAGACAGCCACATACAGCGATAAGCATACCCACAAGGCTAAGACTAAGGCTAAAAGTGTTAATAACCCCAAAACTTTCTGAACCTGACTGGAACTTCAGGACTGGTAAACACATTTGTTTTTATTGGACGCGGCACAGTTTGCTAGCATTCGGGGTCAGTGATCGAAATGACATTACCCGCTCACATTGTGGACAACTATATATGTACATAGAATGGATAATAATTGATAAATCCATCTGAGACCTAAGATTTATTTACTGTGCAAGGTGTACAATGGTAGTTGTCAGGCCCGTAGGTATGGCTCACACAGTCTGGCTAGTGGTATATGGTGAGAACTAAGATAAATAAGTGCAGAAACTGTCTTCCGAGCCCGGAAGGAAACCTATTCGGTGGATGGAAAGAAGCCCTATTTAGCGTTTTTTTTAATCTGGGTAAAGAGCAAGCAGGAAGGAGACTGATTAGACAAATAAGAAAGAAGATAAGATTAGGCTACAAGTAAAAAGTGTGGGGGGGGGGGCGGACTTTTAGAAATCGGACCATTGTCATATAGCAGGGCCAAGAGATTTTCTTCCGGATTCTTTTCATGGTGCTAGATTTACTCTTTTAGGATTTTACCCCATAATTTATCCCAATAGGTTAAAGGGGTTGTCCATATAACCTAACTTTCTCCCCAAAATATCAATCCCCTATAGTTCCGTGGGTGGGGTGGGGGGGGGGGGGGTGGGGGTGTCCAATTCATAATTGACTGTTTGCATCCATCAGTTCTCCCTATATAGATGTAACTGTAGCAAGGTCGAAATGTGATTATGGCTCTTTTTATGGTTTTGCACATCTGGATGATTGGAGAACAATGTATACAGCCATGTAATAATGCATTAGTTTGGTTACTGTTGGTGTATTTGTATAGCTGTTCCCCCATTGTGTCCATACTTATAATATAGATCTACTCAACGATATAGGTATATTCCCAGCAGAGCTCCGTTCCCTGCTAAATGGACAAATAACTTTATCACATTATTTATAATATTCTAGAGTTCCCGGGGAATAGTAGCACATCGGGAAGGAAATAAAAAGGGTTTCAAACGCCTCAAAATATGTTTTGTTGGTTCGAAAACCTGACCAACTCTTTTAGACCCTACCTATGTTATGAAAAAATAGATATTACATCAAAGGTTTCTACTAAAACATACACAGACGGTGACAGTAATCGTACAGTACATGTTGTATACTCTGTTTTCATGAGTATTTAAACGTGTTTTAAAACCCATGCGTTTTCATCTGCCTCAACTAAAGGAATAACGCACTAAGTACAAGAAAGATATAAATTGGGAAATAATACATGAGTATCTCACATGATCTAGGCTGATTTATGTGAAATGGTATAAAAGCATAGTGGGTGTGCAAGTTGGAAATTGCTTAAAACCTAATTCTATTAGAGTGTGGTATTAATGGGTTGGTGGAACGCAGCCAACTGGATTTGAACGCTATTAATTCGATTTCTACAGGGAACAATGAAATTACTATATTTCCCTAGACTGACTAAGTTTTACGTTTTAAAAATCTATAGAAAGGTTGATGTGAATGACTTGAACTAATAAGTTACATTGTTCAATTCCTAAATACAATTTGGGTAAAAAAAAAGACCTATAGGTGTAAAGCAACAAAGTAACGAGCCAACCAACTTTGTACTAAAAGGGAGCAGCCATTGACTGTTCCCCCATCTACCCACAACATTTATATCAGATAGGGGAGACATTATGTAATTAGTTAGGGTAGAAATGAGTGTCAGAAAGCCACAAACGCATGACACATCTTCCTTATAGCCCCAGACATGAAGACTTTGTTTTTGAACAAATAAATTGTTTGCAGCTGGTTGAAGTGAATTTTCATACACACCTGTTATGGTTACTGGGATGGTGATCAGTGTTAATATTACCGTATACAGACTCGAATTTAGAGTTTTAGTTAGATAGAAGCTGGGGACTGTATCATTAGTATTAGGTTCAAAGGGTGCATAACCTGGTCATCCTTGTAGCACAGATACTTCATTTGTATAGCTGTAAAGCTGACCTATAGGTCATAATTAGGTTATAGGTTATAATTAGGCCCGATCTTAACCACATCCTTACAATGTGTCAATTACATATAACAAGATTTATGCCCTGTAATCTGTGGACATGTGCACCACGAATAAAGTATAAGCCTGGTTTGGAAGCATATTTTAACTTATATACAAGACCGGTATTCTATTCGAGAGAATACGGTACAGTCAAAGTGCCCTCCTCAGGCCAGCATAAATAAAATTGACCTTTAATAGATAGCTTAAATGTTGTTCGTCTTAAATTACAACCAGGACCATCAGACCTATGAAAAGGTATGCTGTTAGCTGGAATGGTCTACCTATCGACCTCGGAGACTATGGGTCAGATCGTCAGAAAATGCACAATTGGCCTTCACCAATCCTCTCAAATAACGCAAATTTAAGACGAAAATTAGCTTCGAAATACAGTTCAACATAATCAGACACTCGGATTTAGCAGAATTTGATAGAACTGAACTGTGGATTGTGCATTTTCTGGAAGTCTGACCCATAGACATGGACAAAATGGATGAAAAATATGTTGGCACATTACGCACTTCATGTTTACATACATTACTGTTACATACATATATTTTTTTTAACATATTGCCTCACAGCTGTAGCTATTTTGAACCAATCTAAATGCAATCCATTATTCACCAGTACTTAATTGATTTTTAAATGTTTTTTGGGCAAGAACACACAGGCCCCAGGGGAGTGCATCGGTGAATATGTGGGATGAACATGAACGATGATTGACATATATACGAGAGGGGCGTTTTGCATAAATTTGTTAAACTAACATAAATTGGAAAATAAAGCCTAAATAAGGGAAATGTTGGACTCTATTGTAGTAGCACATGAAAGAAGTGAACTTGATTTTCACATGAACAAACGAATTTTAACTCAAACTGTATCTTTTGCTGAAAACCGTTTTCCAAACGAAATATTTAATTGTGTGCTTGTGCTAACGTAAGTAGAATAATCCTTTCCTTGTGGAGCATTTGGTTCAATTTAACCCCAAAATTCTGCCATTGACGACTTTTACTGATGCCTGGTTTGGATACAGAAGAAATTTAATTCTTACTAATGCATACATGATATTGGTAGGGCCACAGTAATTTAGGATATAAAACCATATCAATCAAAAGAGACATTTCTCGTGTGATCTGAAGGGACGTCTCCTGTTCTTTGCACTAATGCTGTGCACCTCGTTATTGCGTAACATGAATCATCATCAAAATGACTAATGCCCATTTGAATGGGAACTAAATCTGGGGAAATAAAGAGGTTTTTGTGGATTTCTTGTCAGTCATGATGAAAATTTACTAGGTTTTTTTTTTAGTTCAGATCTCATATCTCGTCTTCTATTTAGTTTTTAACTTTCCTGAGTTTATGTACTTCGGTCTATTTTGCATGGCTGGTTCTTTTAACAACTGGACTGCAAGTTGCTGGGGGTCTACTAAGTCTTTATCGTTTTAAAATGCTTTAAAAGCCTATATCCAGTCCAATTCTTAATTCTCGGGTAGTACACTATATCTAATTCAGTCCTTAGCTATAAGCTCCTTGTGCAGTATACTACCGTATATCTTATACTCCGTTTCTAAAATATTCTAAGACGGGGGAAAAATCTGAGAGGCAGTTCTATATAGGTGTTCTTACACCCGTTTCTGGGCAGTATACTACCAGCTATTGTTACACAGTTGTCACAACAACTCCCCTATTATGTGGGATAGCACCAAGAATCAAACAAGCATGGCAGTGTTCAGTTGTTGAACTTTCCTGACCAGACGAAGAGTCCATGCTTGGGTACCTCCTCTAAGTACCACCCTTCTCTATTGTTACGTCCACATGCTGCACCCAAACCACCGACAAAATAACTGACTAGAGTCGGTTTCACCTGATGGAGAAAACATTTCTTCCCTGAATGAGGTATACAGGCTAGGCCCAAAATTTAGAGAGTCCCTTCAAATGAAGGGAAAGCCTCTCGCCTCAAACCGCAAAGTGCCATTATAATTCCATTACGACCGCAAAATGTCATTATATTCCCATTAAAACGCCGAGTCTGAGTCCAGAAAACCGATTAGCGAAGTAGGCTGACATACCATTCTTATCTGACCTGAGGATTTGTACCTAGAGTGTATATCATATGCAAAGGTTAAACAGGGACTAACTAGATGGCTCAATAATTAATGTTCAAAATGCTCCTGGTGCACATGTTTAATAATAATCGCTCCTCGCAAAATAGGAAGATTGTACGAGTTTGCAATGACAAAACTCTCCGATATTAAAAATCTCCCTCAGTGCTGAGTGCTGAAGGTATTTTCATCTCACGTGGCACGTTTAAACAACCCTATGGCTCGAACGTTGACTAGGGTCTGTCTTAGTAATGGCTGACACCGGTAAATTGCATTTCGAGTGTTTGAAGGAGGGGGAGTTTGCCCAGTTGGAGACGAGAGAGTGCTAGGTTTGTGATAGCAAGAAGCTGCCGGCATATGCAAGCTTCCCTCGTGATAGGTATTGATGACCTTATTGGAGTTTACCAACATAAAAACAGCCACAAACTGCGAACAAAATAGGGTTACGCAATAAGGCAATGACACTCCCATACAGGGAAATCAGTCTAGGCCCAAACATGAGAGAGTCCCGTCAAACGAAAGGAAAACCTCTCGCTTCAAACCGCAAATAGCCATTATAATTCCATTAAGACCGCAGAATGGCATTATATTCCCATTAAAACGCCAGGGTGCAAGGCCAGGAAACTGATTAGCGAAGTAAACTGACATACCATTCTTATCTGATCTGAGGGTTTGGACCTAGAGTGAAATAGTTTTATGGATACTTAAGCTATATGACATGTATTTTATGTTTGTTTTTAACTTTGATAGCAAATACAAATCGAATCTGCTCGCGGCGTTCACTCAGTACAAAAAATTCTCAAATATTTCCAATATTTCTAACATTTGGGCAGATCGAAATGCTGTTAAACAGATTTTGCATATCCCAGTGATCCAATTCATATATTTTCTTAAACCTAAACAACCTCTCTCAGCACGTACTTAATATTCTTAAATGTTATGTCACACAAGAGAGTTGTAGTCACGCTCTTGACGTACGTGAATTGTCTGGGGAGTCCTTTTAAGTTGGTAAATGAATCTTTTATGATGCCTGGATTTCCCTTGACATTTATTGTAATGGTACATGGAATTTACACAGAAAAGGGGGCAATATGTTTGTGCTGCATTTCTTTTATGGGATTTTTTTTTATTTGAGAATAAAGATCTGAAAATATCATTAAATAATGTATGATTCATTGAATTATAACATATCTTTGAAACTTCCACGAACTGATGAACATATAAATCCCTATTTTGATATAGGGTGTATATGCTTTGCCTGTACATATCACAATGAGTATGGGTAAATAATTAAAACGAAACAAACAAAATAATAACTAACCAGGAATGGTGGAAATAACCCTAAACAAACTGCGCGGGAGCTAGCCGATCATGAAAAAAAAACATGTTTTATCTATCTTTAGTGTGAGCGGACAACCACATATTTTGTGAGATATATGGCGGACAACCATATTTTGAAAACCACTTTTTGAAGCAATTTTTCCAACCCTGGGTGGGTAAAATCCATGCTGAATATTTATATTTTATTTTATTTTATTACCCTTTCGGCCAAGGTAACGGCAGGGAGAACTAGATGTAATCTAGAAGTCTGTATACCTGTTTATCATATGTACTGTTCTATTGGATAAATATAGTAGTTTCTTATCTTATATTTACTATATTGATTTATTGTTGTAGATGCACAGCCCGTTACGTACACCGAGCCTACCTTCTGGTGCAGTATTTCCTACTACGAGCTGAACGCACGGGTGGGAGAGACCTTCCATGCATCGCAGCCCTCCCTCACCGTGGATGGCTTCACCGACCCCTCCAACTCCGAGAGGTTCTGTCTGGGCCTTCTCTCCAACGTCAACCGAACACAACAAGTCGAGATGACGCGACGACACATAGGTATGACGTTTTATTATACCTCTTGGCGGGATGGTATGGTAAGCCATAGGCTTCAGCATTGGAAAACCGTATTACCCTCTGGGCGGTATTTACATATCATATTGCCCCCTGGCGGAATTTTTGTTGAAAAAATAGGCCCATGTTCGCATCCTTATTTTCTCTATTTAAATAATTATTTTCACGGAAAAAAGACTTGTAACACATCATATGTAATGATATAATAATAATTATAATGATAAGCAACTGTAAAATTCCGAATTTATTGCGTATTTAAATAAAAAAAATAGACCCGAAAATGAGTGAGGTGGACCGGAAGTGAAGCTAAGTAGAGTGTAAACAAAACGAGTGGAGAGGTGAGCTTATTGTCTGACACCGAATCTGACATCGAATTTTCACTATTTTTTTCACACAAAATCATTTGGAGAGGTATAATAAATACAAAATAGACTTCTGGTTGTGTGGGAGGTGGTTATCTCCCTTGGGCTACCCAATTTCGTCAGGTGCTACGCACCCTTACAATATTGGTACGCCCGCGGGAGATAACCACCTCTCACACAACCAGGAGTCAATTTTGTCTATATAGCTCATGACATTGACGATATAAAATCCACTCCAGTAGAAGTGATCAAATTTATAGGTAGACGAGGCATGAGGCCCCTAACCTAATTGTTTTCCTGAACATGAATTATACAACATCTAAGGATTGAAATTTAAAAATTATGGTGTTTCTTTTATTATTTCATTGGAGGCCACACTAATTAAATATAATAATTCAAATAGATCAGAAAAAACGCGTTATCTCCCCTGGATATTCCCTAGCGTCATGGTTCCATTTAGATTTCCAGTCACTAGTCACTCACGTGTTTTTAAAAACATTTGCTGAAAATGTTGAATTGTTTTTAAAATAATCGTGCCTTTTTTTTTGCTTGCAGGTCGAGGAGTACGACTGTATTATATAGGGGGCGAGGTGTTCGCCGAATGTCTCAGTGACCACGCTGTCTTCGTCCAAAGTCCTAACTGTAATCAACGTTACGGATGGCATCCCGCCACTGTTTGTAAAATACCCCCAGGTAAGGACAGATGATGTATGCCATGTAATGGGGGTCAGATTTTCAGAAGATGTACAATTCGCCTTCACCAATCCTCTCAAATAACCCAAATTTAAGACAAAAAATGAGCTTCCAAATGCAGTTAAACATATCAACAGAACAGATACTTTGAATCAATGTGATACCAAATATACTCAGATATACCCGGTATTCATCATTTTTCAGCCTAATTTAGCAGAACCCCTAAATGTGTAGAGCTGCCCATTGTACATTTTCTGAAAATCAGACCCATGGATAGGCCGACAGATGGACAGTCTTCCTTCCTATCGTCTTTATTTGTCTGTCTGTTTCCCTATCTATCTTCTATCCCTCTTACTCTTCTTGCTACATTTCTTTCTTCTCTGCCCCTACTGATACCTGTTCTCGAAAAGCATGTCTCACTAAAAATGGTGTCCTGGGGAATACGCGATCCCAGTACATGTTTATTCTGCTGTATATCTCATACCTTTAACCTTTTTATGCCATATCTCCTGGGGGAAAAGTAATGCCATTACTTATGGGACGAGTACTTTCCAGGAAACTTATTTTAATCATTAATGTATTAAATAAGTATAAATATCCTCGAGCTGTAAGTGATATTTGTGGTCAACGTGATAACGCTAGCGGATTTTTTTTTATTCAATTGGGGAATTTTATCAGTTTACCACGGACCCAGAAGCCCGAGGGCTCTTTTATTTCTAGAAAGTGAAATTGATGGCTTAGAAGACAATATATATCTTCTCTTTGTTCTCAAAGTGCCTTGCGTAAAAACGTTGCTATTTCTTATCTATTTCGAAAGCTGTTACTTGTGTATAAAGCAATGTAATCAACCCGACCCATCAGTAAAATATACATGCGAGGTCATCTATATATACTTCACATCTGTTTCAATAATTAAGTATCTTATAATTTTGGGTTCCGGTAAATAGCAGCCCCCATTCTCGGTGAATGTTCTTATTTCAGGGCATTGCAAGGGGATTTTATAGGAAATGATGACACATCAGGGCAGAAATTATATCGTCTAAATTGCTCGTAAACATAAGGGGTCTGTGATAAAAAAAAACTCTTAAATTATTTCTCCATAGGGTAGTGGATTTTCATCTAATGCTCATGTAAGATCATTCACCTCAACAGTCAAGTTTTTCCAAAGGGTTACTATGCGCCGTAAATTCGTTTGCATAATTCTATATGTATGTTATAAGGCTGATTACAGATTACTTGCTGGTGTTGAGTCCCTTGTTAACCTTTGTCTTTGTCTACTTGCAGGATGCAATCTAAAAATATTCAACAATCAAGAATTCGCTGCTCTATTAGCCCAGTCTGTTAATCAAGGTTTCGAGTCAGTTTATCAATTAACACGCATGTGCACAATCCGGATGAGCTTCGTCAAAGGCTGGGGTGCAGAATATAGGTAAGACATACAAATACCTATACTGTTTTTTTCTAAACAAATGTACAAATTTTCATTTCGTAGATTTTTCACAATCTGTGATACGTTTCAATCATACGAACATAAATTTTAGAAACACAGACAATATAATATATTATAAACATGTTGTTCAGTACCGGTAGATTAAATTTCATTGGAGTTTTAAAGATTTAACAGTTTCTTCTCAATTTACATTAGACAAATACAAGCTGATATAACACTTTAAACAGTAAGAAACAAGACATAATCAAATATATTGTAGTTCTTTATCGTACATCTGGACCCGGCGCCCGGGGAAAACATCATGATATTTTTTTAATAAAGCAAGACGCCGGTACTTATCTGATATGTGACTTGTCATTCACACTTGGTCCTGGGTATGACCATATAGTGCCTCCCTTTCAGCTCTCCCGCCCTTGATAAAACACTCTTAAATGTGTTGATAAGGGCGTAAAGCAACCAATCTCACTCACTCACCTGTAAAAGATGGTTGTCATTATATAGTCAAGTCCCTATTCAGAGTCTTCGCGGGGCCTGGAAAAGACTAATTTTGACAAATTAATTCAATTCCCTAGAAAATGTGTATTTTGGTCGAAGGGCATGGAAAATCATTATATAGGCGATTGGAATCCATTAAATGGCCTGGAAATTTTCGAAGATCCTGTTTCTTACTGTACACTTTCCCCTGATTTGTCCCTTTCACCCCTTCCACGGGGTGGCTCATAAAGTGAAAGTTGAAAAACTGTTATTGATATAAAATATGAATATAAAACTCGTTAAATACATTATTGGCCTATGAAAACAATAATTTAAACTACAACCCCCTGGTTCCGTCATTAAAGTTTTAAAAAATCATTGATATCGGCCTGGGCAATCACTAATACGGGCTTGGAAAGGCCTGGAAATTCTTTAGTCCAAAGGCGCGGAGACCCTGTTATTCTAATTCTTATAATGACGATTTTCTCTTTGTTCCTATGAGCTTCTCAAAAGAGCATTAATACCCTCCAAGCTTCTAGACCTGTCTGATCTCTGTGTATGTAAGTCTTAACACTGAAATAAATTAAAATATGGACATAATGTTTGTGTTTTCCAGGCGTCAAACTGTGACAAGTACACCATGTTGGATTGAGATCCACCTAAACGGTCCACTGCAATGGCTTGACAAAGTGCTCACCCAAATGGGATCCCCACGCATTCCCTGCTCCTCCATGTCATAAAAAAGATAACCAACTCCTACTACTTACTACTACTATAGTAGTACATCTCCAATGGGAGTTGGTACTACTACAACTACTACTACAACAGGGACTACTGCTCTCCTCCATCTACTACTAGCACTACTACAGTTATACGACTACACAAAAAGCAGGCAGTATACTACTATCTTGTGTTGAAGAAAAGTGGTGGGACTAGACCACTTACCTGCCTGCTTTTCCTTCATTCATATATTATTCCCATTGGCAGCAGAAATCCCTCATTCAATTCACCAGCCAATAAGGGATTTGCATATGCCACTGCATATGTCAGTTAGTATCAACAGATTGATGATGTTCAATAGGGGATTTGCATATGCTACCAAATGTGTGAGTCGCCGAGGAACTTGAGATAGATCAGTTACAAGGAAGACATTGCATATGCTACAGTCTATTCCTGATGACGGAATAATATCTCAGCATACAATGGAAGTGATTGAAAGAAATGTGATTCATCGGTTATAGGGGCTTTGTGTGCGCTGCTCAGGATGTGAGAAGTGCTTGTCAACAAATAGTGAATCCTGAAAATGCAAGTTTACATTGAAATATCGGAACTTCATTCATTGCAATTAGATTGGGTCCTTTGGCAACTGTTTGCCTCGCAATCCAGCTTCATAAAAGAAATCCAGATGCATCGTGGAACAGAAAAGGAGAAAAAGTATATACCATATTTATTATAGAGTTGCCAAGGATATTCGCTAAGAGGGGAACCACATTTTGTTACCCACAGGAACCTAGCTGAGAGATACATCTGGGTCACAAAACAGCTTTCTACTTCCGGTTCCGGTCTGCATAAAAACCTCTCTGCATGATTTCCCATCATCCCATGATATGATGTACCCAAACGGACAAATGTCATCAATGGAAAATCCTCTATTGGGTGATGATGAAGACGAAGAACAAGATGATGTAGAAGAAAATGGGGAATAGGATGAGGGAATGTATATGTACATCTGAGTGTGATAAAAGATTGCCACAAAAACTGAAAAGTGGAGACGGAGGAGGGAGCACAGAGACAAAACTATTGCCCTGGAGAAAAAAAACCTATATTGTTATATATGAAATGGCTTACTGCCTCAGTCGGACGCATAAAGACATGTGCAAGTGAATGGGGAATGTGTTTTATAATATGGAGCTGTGTAGCTATTGAATCAACCCTGTATTTTACAGAATGGTACATACACCATCAAACTACCAACTGCACCCGTACAAATTTGAGGAGGAGGAAGAAGAGGGAAATGACTATGATGAATATAAAATGTGTATGTTACAATACAAAGAAACTGACTTCAAAGGACAAGGCAGTGTCGATGAGGAATATTTTTTTCTTTTAAAAGAATGTCATTTGTACAAAGATTATTATGATAGTGGTGATAGGTGTGGATTCTACTTCTTAACTGGGGTCCATATGGTGATCATGATGACAATGATGGTGGTAATGATAACTTCTCGGTTGGATGTTTTAATGTTAATAGTATCATACCGATTATCATTATTATGATTATTATTCACGTGTGGACTACTATTACAACAACTAGAAACTGACTCCCTGCAAGGCTGAATTGATGTTTCCCGAAAGCTTTTATATAATAGGACCATACTATGACTACCTACCGCTAGTACTCCAACTTATTGCCCCTAAATAATGATGATAATAATAATACGCCCACTTCATTCATCCATCAGCGTTCCTACCCAATCTGTCAATCATTATCGTTGTGGTTACTCTCCATACAGACATATAGCGCGAACCCGGAAGAGAAACCTGTATAACAATTGAACTATATATAGGATATACATACATAACAGATGAAATATATGTGACAAAAACATAATACAACAACAGCAGACCTCATAAATATATATGATTCTAAATGAAGAGGGGAATCAGGCTTAAGTTGCTCAGGGGAAGTGCTAATAACCCTAAGCCTTTTGCTGCTTTCTCTTTCCATAGCTTCTGTATTGAAATGTTTGTTTTGTTTCTGGAATGATCTGGAACATTCTTCAGGCCATCAGTTCCCCATGCCACACTTTAAAGCAGTGGCTTCTATAGTAGTTAACTCACTGAGGAACCGACTGTCAACTAGAACTTCTCTCGCAACCATCCATATGTTGATAAAACCACAATCCCTGCAAGGACAGGGAGCAGCAACCCAATAGCATTATCTCGCTACCTGCTTCTCTATTGCTAATTTTTTCAGCGCACATATATTTTGAGTTATTGATTATTGTGACTTCATGCAATGGCCACTGAACAGACAAGCTTCTTCTAATATTGGACTAATAGTGACAATTCTTCGTAACTTGGATGGAAAACCATAACGGTATACATCTTTTGTCTTGAGAGATTCAGTACTATATTACATAAAACCTGGAATGACCAGTGATTCAACTTGAAGCATTGTTGATAACATGATAATTATATTTATCGTACACGGGGCTCAGCGCTGGTTTGACTGTTGTTACCTCGTGAGGGATAGAATTGCTGGTATTGTCACGGCTCCGTCGACCCGGGAAAGTCCTTCAATATGAAAAGCCGACTCCAGCCGCTGAAATAATATAGAAAACTGGCGAAAGCCGCTGACAGTTCGTGGGAGTTCAATTCTATTCCCCACGGGATTTGACAGTTGTCCGAATGGATCATTTAAAGCAGTTCAGGTGCCATGTATTTTAATGGGGAAAAACTTCATAGATCCTTATGAAGGGAGCTATGTTTCAGGATATGTATGCTACCTTTGGGTTAACATCTTAATAGATATTGCAAGACTGCATCTTTTACCTGGAAATTTGATACAAATTCTTTTATGAAGGAAGGACTTTCTACATAAGATAATAGAAATCTCTGGAAAATTGCTAAAACACTCCGGTTCGTTGTAATTTTAACAGTTACACGGAAAGAAAGCTTATAATTGTATGAATAACCCCCAACCAGCCCCAAAACTTGAATACCTCTGTTTAGGACATACCTCAATTTCTAGACTTGATTCAAGAGCCAGTATTCATTCAGTTGCATTGGCCGATCGTTCATAACGGAGGCCCTCCATTGCTACCAACCAACCTTGAGTTACTCTGCGTATTATTTTTATATACAAGCTTCACGCCACTTGCTTCTACTGCTCATCATATTTCTCCCGAAGAAGAAAAAAAAACTGAATAAGTCGGAACTACATACGTATACCCGAATAATATGGACTTGTCATACGATAAACCGCTCCATTCTTCTGATGCATGGAGGGTATATATATATCCACCTCCACACCCTGGAGCAAACACACAGAAGGATGTGATAGCCAGTGTCCACTTCGTTGGCTATTGGAGAAGATCTCAATAAATGCTTGGTTCTTCAAGAGGTTGTGGACTCCATGGTAGTCCTGGCCTCTTCCAAGAGACCTGAATATTCAAGATTTTAGGACTATTACAGACCCAGAAGCTTTCTAATACAGGTTTTGGGCCAGGGTGTGGATGCGGAGACAACAATAGCGGACTGACTGCTGGGCGCAGATAAATATTGCCATAGAAAGTCCTAGTGGACAGAAGATCATGATACCAGGACAACTCTGCCATTGTTATCGTTTCTATAGACTTTATGAGGGAGATGCGTGTTGGATGAGAAAGAAGATGGTGTAGGATAGTGACTAGTATAGTACTCTCAGTGGTCAACAGAGAAAACAGGCTGGCAGACAATGTGGAAATAAAGCAATGAACTTGAAAAATGAAACTCAGCAATGGCTGGATTTTAGCATGATGAAATCGAATACTTTGGTCAACTTTTACTTTAAAATATTGCTATGAACTGAAGAAAAAAATATGTCACTGTCCTAGCCACTCTGTCTGCGTCTCCTGCCAGGGTAAATGACATGCTGTCCTGATGCTGCATTATAATTATAATTCACGCAAACTACAAAAATAATTACCCAGAGACAACCTCTCCATGCGACCGATAACATGTGTCTGCCGGCGACAAAACGAACAATTAATATCTTGAATTACAGTGAATGTATTATTGGCTGAAGAAAAATAAGATGAAAGACGGGTTGCAAAGGGGCTGTGTTCTGGAGTGATTAAACAAGACGTAAGTGTTCTAGCTCTTGACAAAATGAAATGATTTCTGGATGGAACGCAATCCCTAATATCTACAATCCCTTATAATATGTGATGTGGTGACATTTTTGTTGGCATTTCAAAAAAGTATAGATGCAGATGGAATATATATCATAAAAACGGGACAAGAAAATACATAATACTATACGCTGTGAACAAATTGAACGCTTAGAAATGAAAATATCAAGAACAAAGTACATCGGAAATGAAATGCCTACCACAATTAAGGAATATTTTGTTCAACAAAAAGCGCTCTGATAGCATTGATACCTTCGTGAGTTGGGGCCGTCCAGCACAGCCGGAGAAGAAAGGAGGTCCTGGTCTATCTATTATATTGACTGTTGGTATTAACCCATTTCCTATTATTACATTATTATAATCATCGTCGAGCGTCTTCTCCCGCTGACGAGATAGAGAAGCACAAAGAAAAGTAGCGTCATGGAAAAGTAGAGACTTGGGAACCAGGACCTCCCTATTCCTTCTGGTATAAAGTACCATCCACATGGAAAGGCGGGAAACGTTAACAATTGTGGAAGAAGTCTGATAATAATTGAATAATTCAGCTACATTTGATTACTCTCAGTCATAGGAAGCTCTGAGAAAACAGTATGAGACCATTGTAGACCATAGAGGAACAAATGGATAGATTTTTGGATGGTGTTGAAATAAGTCTGTCAGTTGGTAGGAGAGATGAAGTCATGTGTGTGCCAATAAGGATGTGTTCTTTACTTGTTATTTTCATCGTTTGCCCCCAACAATAACAAAGACAATAATAATTCTCCATGGAAACAAGAATCATGCCTGTTACTATATAGACATAGCTCGGCTCAATGTGAAACAAAAAAATAGGAGTGGTTATGTGAGTGATTACGGTGAAATACTACGACGACAATGATGATTACGATACGATGATGCTGGAGGTTAAGGATGGTGATTATTGAACATGAACAAAGATCTGTATTATACATTTTACTATTATTATTATCATTATTATTGAAATAATAATAATATCATTAATATTATTGGCATGGCTTTGCGTCCCCATCAACATGTTCATTTCATGCACTTGTAAATACATGTACACATCAATATCACTTGGTTTTGTGAGAGACAAACAAACATACCTGGTGTATTAATAAGAAGGTATGCTCCCCTATATTAATATGTTATATACCATTTGAAGAAGAAAATGAAAGAGGAAGGGTTAGGGAGATGGAGTATATAATATATGAAATGTATAGACTACGATTCATTGACATTGACAGCAATGAGTATACCAGCCACATGAGAAAGAAAAGTCCTTCTCCCCACTTTTTCAAGCCTTTCCCTCCCCCAGTTGACTAACAGCAGTATGCGGCAGAAGACTTGTAAATATTTTTGTGCAACCCCCCCAAGGAAAACTAAAAACTAAAGGATGTGTTGTGTAGACTACTGAATTTATATTCATACATACTCATTCAATGGATTTGTCACTATTAATGGGAGAAATAAATGATTATTACCATGCCAACGGGGGGAAATGCTATACATGTACATTTGAGAGGTGGAATAATTATAATAGGGAATCGTGGTGGACCAGTCTTGAGGTCGGTTACCATAAGTTTTTATGTTACAACTTCGCCGTGGCAACAGAGACAAGGATGCATGGTTTACATGAAAGCAAAACATTTTTCTGTTTAAAAGAGAATACGTGATTGGTTGATTGGCTACTTGATGAATTGTTACATTACTATAGAACGAACCTTAATTTGTCACGACAGTTGGAATAAAATGTATCTTTTAAAAAATCTCCCGTACGTAACATTCCCAAGATAATTACCTTGGGGGGAAAACTATGTTTGGGATTTAATTAAGGAATTTACTGGTGGAGAACTACGATATACTCAAGAAAAGGGGAAATAATGTAAACGACCCAGGTCACCAAAATGTGTGCGATTGGCGCTTTCTAAAGTAATAATGATGAATTTCTTCAAATTCAATTGAATCATGGCTACAGTATGTCCGAAGTTTCTATTTCATGAACACCGACACATTTGGGTGTTTGCGTCAGTGAGTGCATGTATTGTTGGCCTGGTACGGATACTACGTTATTCCACTCATTTTCATCTCTAAACCAATACAGCCCTTCTATGTACTCATCAGTTTTTACTACAAATGATAAATATGCCATGTGTGTGTGTCTAATGTAACAATAGGGGTTTTTAATGAGTGTTTTTATAGGGCTTTGGGGTAAAACTTCCACTAAATTTGGTGTACGGCTGCATATTGTGTTTTGGGTCGTACTCCGAAGAATGTAAATGAATGGGTGCAGGTGGTACTATGTTTATTACCATTGTGTTGTATCATATGCATGGGAAGAAAGTTGGTGTAAAAGTTGGGAATGGAAAAATACTTCGCCCCTTGAATACAAATTCTGTATAGAACAGTCCTTTCAGCGTGGTATTCTAGGTAAAGTACCGCTGCTATTATTTAAGAAAATTATATCGAGGGAATGGCCAATTGACAATTATATATTTTATATCAAACAGTTTTGAAATATTTTATAATGAAATGAAAAATGCATCTGTGTCAAATCGAGTGTTTTTTTGTCAAATTTCAATTTGTTCCTTCGTGTATATTTGCCTATGTGAATATAAATGCATCTAAGCGTGTTTATATGCATGTAGCTGTTTGTATATGCGCCCCTGTTAATCACTAGAATTGCTATTCACTTCCTCAACCCGCCCCATGTTCCACTTGTTCTCATTCACTCTCTGATAATGGAATTATGTTCTTATGCAAATCTATATAGTCGACGTTAGAGATTTGGGAAGGCGAATTGTCTAGATTTAATCGGAGAGTGAGGTTTGATTGCTGAACTATTAGGATTTTACCCATGTCATGTTCGGGCGATCTATAGATACCAAATGTTTTTGTAGGAAATCTATATTTTGAATATTCTGTCTAGGGATGAGTGTTAAGTTGTTACAATTTCTACTGAACAAAGCACAAGTGACAAGTTGTTGAAGAAGGAGGTTCTTGCATGCTTCTCTAATGAACGAGCTTTATTCTTTGGCGCTCAGACTGTTTTGATACCAAAGATTGTCGAACTTTGAAGCGTTGTCGGTTAATATTTGTCCATATAAAATATGTAAATTGACCTAGAATACTAGACCTAAAGATTACCCAAGACGGTCCCCCTGAAAAGTTCCTTAGTTGATTCTCAGAAAAAGTGATTTTCAAGAATTAATCAAATGTTCGTTTCGAAATGAAAACCCTCATGCACTTTTGGATGGAATTTCTGCAACATAGATGTAAAGATATTCTGGGACAGATGCTTCAATGTCCAACTGCTGCCTGATATATTGAGATATATTTACCCCTAATATACAGGATTGTAGATTTATTATTTCAAATCAAGACCCTAAACACAACTCATACCAAGACTGTTACATGCTACACCATCAAATTTATATTTTAAACTTTGTAATTATTCAAATACAAGGCACCAGGATTTGCTTATTAGACTAGGGCTTCAGAAATAGTTTCATCTGCGATTAAATTATAGAAACTTGAAGAGGGAATAGTATTAGTAAATAACCCATGACCCCCTATGGAATGGAAAATTGTATAATTGCAGCCGGTTTACTTCTTGAAATTGCTTATGAAAAATGGTAAGAAATCAAAACTTTTACTAGATATAGGAAGTGTTTGGTGCAAGTGCCAATCGTTGTACTAACTGTACAGGCACTCATTTTCAGCTGTTTGTCACATAATGTATGTTAATTCATTTAGGATTATCCTTTCAATATACAATTTTGCAATCACGACAGTTTCATTTTAATTTAGGACTTAGGTCATAATGGTATGCCAGGGGTTCATTGTTCAAATGAAGGAAGTGTGAGGATTCGCCATTTGCTTTATAAGCTCTTCTTATTGATGAAAGTGCACTGCAGCAGAATACATGTTACCCGAAGATTAAAATTTTCTTAAACATACCTCCACATTTCTTTTATATGGAAACTAAAATACGCGGGGAAAACTACAGCAATGTGTCTTATTTATCAGTATAGTTTCCCTTTGAAATGAAACAAAAATTTAAGAAACCCATAAAGTTTGTATTTGGGGTGGTATTATCATAGGACTTGGATGTTGGGAAATAGTTGTAGATTTCTGTAATTGCTGGGTGTCGTTGTGCCCTAATAAGTTACTTCTTGTGTGGCTCAGATCATTAAAACAGAAACAGCATCAGAAATGAATGTTGATCGCTGATATGAAAACTCTAAAATTGAAGGAAATCTTTAAGATGCTCCTTTATTTGGTGACCTGAGCCATATTCAAAGGATAATCATTTTGTTATTAACAAAGCCAAATTTGACTGGATGGAGCTCATTTCCGTCCACTTACTTTGACACTATGGTGGATTTTTCATAGATGATCAGATGTAAAATGCCAAGTATAATTAATGGATAAAAATACTCAAAGGAAATAGATATTACTACGATTGAAATTTCCCAACTCAGAATATCGAGGAATCTTAAGTTATTTCCCGACACCCTATTCCATATAATCGACAATTAACACTTGTGGATCAATTAAAGATGGGGATTTGACGTTTCTGTTCGTGCTTTTTCCAATTAATTTACTTTCGACATCACTTGTAAAACCGCCCCTGAATGGTTTCTGTCCACTTTCCCACTCTCATCTGGAATGTATTGTTTGAATATGAAGGAGTGATGTATCGTATTATATATTGAAATGTGTCATTGTTGACATTCTATGGTTCCCAATGTGTTGTTTGATGAGAAAGATGATAATAATAATGATATCCCGGTGATGTGCTATGTTGAGGATGATATAAATACTAAATGTTTACTGTCGTCAAGGCGACAACAGATGATGATTGGGGAACATACATATTAAGGGTGGTTTTCACCCTCAGGATTTAACCACATTTTAACCAATGAATATCCATAGATTTGTCCCTTAGAATTTGGGCTCCGGTCAAAGAAAACATATTAAATAAACAATGAATGGGTTACGCTTATTACTGAATGGATTTACTGTACACATGATAAATAGCTCCAAGGAGTGTGGTTAGTTAACATAATGTAAAGATGATAGAGGGATTGATGATAATGAGAGATGATGTTGATGAAAAATCAGATTTAATTAACCACTGTGCTTACGTTTTCTGTGATATTGCACGGCGAAGACTTGTTTACCATGATTCATGTATGCAGGAAGGTATATATTTATATGTTGTGGAATTTATCTTGCTGCCTATCACTTATTACCAACATTTGCCCAATTCTGCCAATATAATATATATATTTCTTCTTTGCATTCTACAATGGAGGGCTGGGCATTTCCCAAAATCGCCAGATGATGATTTTCGCTGCTAGTTTGCCCATAGAAAAAATAATCATGGCATTTTTTATATATATAAAAAGTTAACCTGGCGTTCGGAGTAAGAGATAGATTGCAAAATATATTTCATAATGCATACCTCCCTGATGTATGTCATGTTTGAAAGAGGAAACACACCACACACTACGATAGGTCTAATAATACTGATAATATAGCAGTGTCTTGCTAACCCTAGTACTATTACTATTACTACTACTACTGCATCTAAGAGAATGTACATGAATGGTGGCCGGATGACGCTGCCTTGTATGCCGCAATATTGTAATTGTCATTGAATAAAATGAAAACCACACGCATACCAAATGGTAAAGCTTGCTCTTTGTCTTGTTTCTTAATGTGTTATTTGCTTGATCGTGTTATCATTCCACTTGGGATTTTGATCTAGAAATGCGCTTGCATCTTTTCGTTGTAATTTGAAGTTAAGATTTCTGCAAAGGCAACGGAATTTGTCGATAGTTTTGTTTAAAACTTTAAAGAGTAAAACATCATGCGATTGCCGAATTTACCATCACGGTAGCTTGGGTTTATAGAGGGAATTCGACCCTATATAATTTAAAGATACAGGTGTGAGGGTACACTAAGGAATGGGTTTAGAACTCATTCCACAACGATTCCGTTTTCAAATCGTACAGATAATGCAGCCATAGACACATGCGTACCCGATCGCATCTTAGATACAATTTTCATTACATTCTAAGTAACGAGCTGGAGAGGACCCACAGTAGTGATTCCACCATAATTTCAATTTCCTGCCAGCATACCTATCCATTCCCCCTTGTTATATCTGTCTATGGCACTATGCACATTCAAGATCCTTTGCTAATATCCGAAAACAATATAGCCTGTTGTATGCTACTCCAGGAGTTAAGTGGAATGTCAGCTATAGATGCTAAACTAAACAGTGTGATAAAATAGGATTACCTATGAATGAATCTAGCTGACTTAAGATAGTCACTCCCAGCTTTGCGCCTTCT
Organism: Sthenelais limicola; assembly: GCA_942159475.1. Lineage (NCBI taxonomy): Eukaryota > Metazoa > Annelida > Polychaeta > Phyllodocida > Sigalionidae > Sthenelais > Sthenelais limicola. The sequence goes on along the minus strand of OW804094.1, from coordinate 27,084,626 downwards.
GTGATGTGACATGGCGATCACAGTGACATCTGGTGTAGTGGTCAATAACTATTTTCTCGAAAGCCTGTGACGCATTATTCAACTCATTGGCTCTATGGTACCGACATTTGAAATAACTCTTGTCGATGGCAGGTTAAAATTGAATAAAACCTTTTAATGATAAAAAAAATCACTATAAATAATGTGCGCTAATAATAGTGCAAAATGCTCAATAGTAGTATACACAAATCCAAAAATAACTGAGCAATGGCGATTTTCTACACGTTTATTAATACAAAAGGCTATGAGGAGAGGAGAATCAAGTATCCAATATTACATGAGGTTTTGTTGTAAAAGCTCTTTTTCGCCTAACAAGAATTGTCTGATGACCGTTTCAATATTCTCCGAACTGCGAGCCACTTGCTTCTCCATGGCAACCTTGAAGTCTTCCTTCACTCCTTTATTTACACCCCGAGTTACAGTCCTTTGTCTGAAAGAGAATGTAACATTGATAATCAAATAACTTGTGTATACTTCATTCTACAATATATAAATGTAGCTTATTAGAGAGGATTTTGAAGGAATATCTTCCATTTCAGTCTACATACAGCGTGGGTATAGGTAATAATCCGTATGAGAGTTTGGAGATCAGAATAATAATCTCTCAGGGACGTGAAACAATTTTCTAATTTCCTAAATTGAACCTTAATAAAATTGTTTTTAAAACTATTCGTCATTACATTTTCTTTTTTGTCATTACATTTTTAACTCCTAGAATAGATGATTAAATGACCTGAACCCACATGCAATAATAGCGCGACTGATTGTCAAGCCTCAAAATTAGATTAATTCTCAGGAGAGACAAATATACACCAGTTTAAGCAGCTGATATCTGCCTTCATCTATTCATCAACCAATCAATCAAAGAATATACTCACTGTGCAATGGTCTTTGTGCTGGTAGAAAGTATATCTAAACTAATTCGACCACCATCCATAATTCTCAGGAAGGCAAATTCTTCAAGAACATCGATATCTGGTAAACCGTTAAGGATCAAACCTCTCGAAGTGGAAACCTTGATTTCATCTAGTACAGGTATGTGGTGAAACTGGTTTCAGCAGAATGAGTCATTTTCTGTATTTCGATTCGTAGGGACAGGCACACAGTCAGTCACACAACAAATATCAAACATACACGTGGGGCAAAGGGACAAAGACTAAACAGGACAGCAGCAGCAGGATTTGGCCCGTTTCAGGTGGAGAGGGCGAAATGGTAATATGGTAGGCCTACTATTACCTAGGTAGTGAAAGAGGACATTTTTCTTTAAGCAGACCAGTGCTTTGAACTACCTCGTTGAACTTATTTTGTGGAAATAAAAATCTTATATATACTAGAGTTATACATATACAATACACATATATACATATATATGGCGTGATATATGTCTCTGCTTATATATCGATATATATCAAGTGAAGAGCCAGGGGTCGCTGGCCAGCACCCACACCCCACCTGGTGGCGAGAGAATGTGCCTCGTCACTTCCACTCGTCACTTCCACTCGTGCCGACCGCTGGACAGGTCATACTGGCTAGAGATCAGAGACTGAACACTTATTTTCTTTTTTTTTTTTTTTCAACTTAAATAAAGGGCGGTCTCGGCTGCCGGCATCGAGCAACTCCTTGTCCTTGTCTTCATTATTAGTTAGATCGAACTCAGATATATATTTAAATATACAACTCTGTATATACCAAAGTTCCGAGTCACATTTCTGAAAACCTCAATAATCGATCCACGAGGGAGTTTTCTGATGCGATGGAACACAGCAGCTAATCGAAGCAGTACTCGCAAATAATCTCGATTTCAAACAATTTAATCAATGATGGGAAACTTGGATTTAGGGGGCAGGATGCTTGTCACTCAAGAGATGAGAAAGCTGCATGTAATGGATTCAAAATTAAACCTGTTCTTGAAATGACAACCTTCTCCATGCACATCCCTTCCCCATGCACTAATTTCAGGCGCCTCCTATATGAGGTGCTCCTCCTAATGCAGCTTGTACAATCCCAAAATAGACTTCACGATTGTCCACTATCAAGAGTTCATAAAAAAGAGATTCATAAAATATTTTTGAAAGGATACTGATGACGTAGTTGAAGAAAAGGTTGTACGTGAAACTGCCCAGCTTTTGTATTTTCCTCAGTACTTCCGCAAACAACTGTTCATATCGTGGCCAATCATATTGCAGCAAAACGATCATGTGACCGAGGGACATGTCATCAGGTGCAAACTGTTTGAAGGCCTTTTCCTGAAAAGATAGCAAATAGGTATTGTCCAGAAAGAAACTAATTCAACAAGCTCATTCTTTCGATTTATTCGTAAAATTTAAAACAGGCTTTTTACTCAACTTCAAAATACGCTAATAAATTTGACGATCGAAATAATAATATCGAAATAATCTAATACCTAATGAATGTTGTTTTTTAAAATATCACATTAATCATTAGCTTGTAGAAATAACACGCATAGAAAAGCTATAGACCTTTGAGAATAATAGTAAAGGTTTCAAAGAATACTTCCTTCTCACTAGATGGAAGAGGTGGTTTACCTACCCTAAAGCATGTGATCATGAGATGGATACAGTAGGGGAGCACTTCTGCCTCAGAACATGTAAGTAGCTGGACCTGCCGGCCTGAACCTATGAGGTTTATATCTTGAGGTGCAGGTTCACTGCCGGTGGGGAGCGCTGTCACCACTGCTAAAACACACTCACTCGCTTTCTGTAAATGTTGGGAAGCCAAAGTTGGTTTAGTTGGTACATGTAATATCGATTACCTCATTTTTTAAAATTCGACCAGGCTATTTCTAGTTCAGCTCGTACAGCTCTCCTTCTACCAGTAACTGGACGGGAAGAGGGAGCATTTCTTGTCCGTACCAGAGTTAGAACATAATACACTCCCGCGTGTATAAAGAAATGCAGAGGTTTCGGTACAGCCAGATGGAAAGTAAAATCAGGTTCTATATATTTAACGATGCAATGGACGTCAAACCTCTAACTAAACACTGCTACCATGCAAAAGAAATGGATTGCAGGTTCCAGGGATACCACAGGCGGGGTATTGCAGGAACGAGGAGGTTATTCCAATGACAAAGACAATCATTTTCTAGGAGTGTTATAACTGGACACCTTATAATCTGGCAAATGATTATTTCTAACGACCTGGGTTTTTGTGATGCACCATAATCGAAAAAATTAAACTAACAGAATAAAAAAAGTCTTTACCAAGTGTCAACCTTTTATCATTAAAATAAAATACCTAGTTGTGTTATAACTCAAGGAATAAATATCTTAAGGAAAGTTATTTTTATCAAGTTGAAATGTAGCTAAGGGAACTCACTGAAAAGTTGCCGAGACAGTAGTAGCAGCAGGCTGTCTGTAAGTCAATCCTCACAGAAGTGGTACCTGATGCTTTATTGGCAGCTCTCTGTGTCTGTAAGTGGTTTACTGCTTCTCTGAAATGTCCCTGGTCACACAAATAGATATGGGTCAGATTCTCAGAAAATGTACAATTGACCTTCAGCAATCCTCTCAAATAAACCAAATGTAACAAGAAAATTAGGTTCAAAATGCAGTTCAACATAACCAGACAGATTTATTGAATGAATACAATACAGAATATACACAGATATACCCAGTATTTATCATTTTTAACTCTAATTTAGCAGAATTTGAGAGATGTGTATAACTGTAGCTTGTGCATTTTCTGAAACTCTGATCCATATACTCACTATGGGTTAAATAACAACAACACATGTACAAGCAAGTGTCACACAATTGTGTAAATGTCGCAGAATGTTGCTGGCAGCTAAACAATTGGGGAATATTTGAGAGCATTTGATATTGCACCAGAGCTAAGAGCATGTTCTAGTATAAATAAATGCATTTTAACTCCAAATTAACCTTTAGTATATTTAGAAATAGTGGTGCATAATACGATTCACAAAACCTGAGAGAATAAACACGTATTATTTACCTGGTAAGTCATCATATCGATCTCAAAGTTTTTCAGCCAAGTCCAGGATGAGGCATGCCATGCCTGAAGCAATTTGTTAAATTCTGAAAATTTATAAAATTCAAGCTATTCAGTGGTACATGTCTACAAATCATCCTTGTGCGTATGGTTCTAGGTGTAATATATTTACAATTTTTTTAAAAAAAACTTAGTGTATCAAGCCTCTGAGATTATCTCTTCTCACACATACAGATCTATGTTTGGCATAATTATTTCTTGCCAGTACTCACCGATTTTTAAAAAAACAGTTTTATACAATCAGAATCTACATTTTTATTATACAATCTTCGAAATTCTGCCCCTCCCTATCTAAGTTTGGGACTTTTTTTTGCTATATTATTCCAAGTATTTTAAATGAATATAATTCTAATTCTTAGATTTTCTATGTTAAAAGAGTTAATAGAGTTTTCTGTCTTAAAAGCTACACCTGGGGATTTGGTTCCTCATTTTAAATAGCAGTCAAACAAATAACCTGGGGTAATCAAATATATTCATTGTACCTTTCTCTAACTCTTGAGTATGGAGAAGTTCCCAACATTTGAGAGCCGTCTTAAAACTGTCTACGATGTCTTGTGAACCAGGAATACGCTTGCTGGCATGTATAGGCGGGGCGGAATTTTCTAACCGAGCCTTTTTACTCCTCGGCCTGTGGAAAGAGTATATCTCGAGAATAAATAAAAACTGCTTCAGTTAAACAGACTGGTGTAATAAATTAAATTGATTTGAATTCCAAATCTTAGACCACGAATTGTCACTATTTGGAGGACATGAAAATCAATAATGAGATGAAATGAAACGTATCAGAAATGTGAAATGTTTTCAATAAAACTTTATTAAAAAAGATAGTTTAAAAATCAATCAATCTAGAAAATGTATAACAGTGCAAATAGCAAGAAACCCAACAATAAATAAACTTTCAAGCCACGAAACAACCTTGAGATTTTGTTACCTGATGAAAAGCTTTGGAATACCGGGAGGGGGAGGGCTATGAAAATTGATTATTTCAGGTGAAATAATGTAGGCAAGATTTCAGATTTACTGAATAATTAATATTTGAATTATAAAATAGTAAGGGACGCAGGATATCATATTTTATTCTAAAATATATATTACATATATAATATATTAAAATAAATGGAATAGTGGTTGATAGGTAAGGTTAACTTACGGTGAGCAAGTGCCTCCAGGCCCAGCTTTGAATCCTTCGATCATAACCAGGGGGGTCTGCTGCATATTGGATGATCCTTAAAGACCAAGAATTAAACAAGTTTAGAAGCTTTCATTATTACACACACAAAGGCAGGCCAAAGACAGCCTCTGGCCAGAGTCGGTTGTTTTTCACTGAAACTAAAATATGTTCCTCGGAGTGGGCAATACTGCCATAAAAGAAATATTTCCATGGTGTTATGGATTCTTTTTTAAAATCAGATGATGCTTGTATAAATTCTGCCATATCCACATATAGCACCAGACTGAGAGAATAAAAAAAGGTTTATCAAACGGGATTTCAGCTAAAATTTCTGTCATTGTTTTCTCCAACAAGCTTAAGAATAACACGTTGATAAGAAAATGCATCACTCAATCAAGTTTTGTTAATCAGGATCGAGTTGAAAATCAACCATTATCTAAAATGGATATCGAATAATATTATTTAGAGTCAAATCGATCCGGTTAAAATTGTCCCAACGATTCGCCAGTGTGTGGATAGGAGAATATCTGTATATTTCCTACCAGAAAACTGCTGGGTATCCATTCTGGAGGAGTAGTGGTATAAACAGTTGAGGAAGAGCAGGGTGGTAAGGTGTACCACTTGTCTCTGTGCTGCGGATGGGTCGCTTGCTGCCTGATGAACACTGTATATGGCTTGCCACTGCGATTCACGACTGGGAATAGAAATATAGATATTTATTTGACAAATGTAATCGGAACACCTGAAGAAGGACCAAGATGGTCCGAAACGTTGGGACATTCAACCACCATACCAAAATGAAACAATAACTAAAAACAAGTAGCTGTCTTTTACGATCAACTAAGCAACCGAGCTAAAAATCAGCTTGTAGTGCCACCCCGACCCCCCGCCCCCAACTAAACCAAAGTTAAATCCAAAATTCACCAGGGAGCTCATTGAATCCATCATTTACACCACGCAAACATTCAGTTAATACATTGTTGGGTATCATTGGAACAAAAGGTCCACAAGCATTCTTCCTATACTGACTACTTTTTGGGTGTGGAGGTTCAATAGCGAGTTTGGACAAAGCAGCTATTGGATTCGAACCCAGTATTTCTTGAGGGCTCTGGATTCTAACCTTACGTTTTGCCCCCTGTAGGCTGTGAGAACCCATTAAATGATAAAATCCCTTCAAATGAAGTTACCTGGAATGTGTAAAGAGATCGCCGGCACTCCAGCCTAAGTGGCCGGCTGTCAACTTGACAATATGGAATAACTTCTCCCACGGTTGGCAGACAGTGCTCTCCTTCTCCGACATACCAGGAATACTCACACGCCTAAAACCAGCGAATTTCTTAGAAGTTGGAGATAAAACATCTGTAATAAAGTATGAATGATGTAGAATGAACAAAAATGAACTACGATATCCTAAAACATGATACTAAAAGGGTTGATTATAGGTTTAGCTAACCATCTGCTTACACCAGGAATATCCCAAGATATCTGCTAGCATCCTGCGCATTAAAAGAAATTTAACATTCGTGTTACGTCTCATTTGTCGGAAAAGGAAGTTAAATAATAGTTTCTTCTAATATAAATTTTCTACATCGAAGACAACTCTATTGTGTTTACTTTGCAGTCCAAGTAGCGGTGGATTGTTTAAGATTGTATATATCTCAATATCACACATTGAAATGGTCGTGGCCATTATCACTATATTGTTCTATATAAGAATGTATGTGAAATATTACATTTTCATTAATATTTTAAACGCAGAGCGCTCACCTCAGACTACGGAGATGAGAAAATGTTATGACACAACGCCTTTCTGATCCTTTTGTCGCAGACTTATATATTTACTTTTACTGGTGCGAAATGTGACACATTGGAGGTATTATAAGATAATGCAGGTGAATGATTTTTTTTAACCTGGAGGTAAGATCCCTTACAAAAATAAATGCAATTTACTAAAATTCTATTTGGTTGATTGCCTACAATTTTAAAAACCGTTTTTATTATGAGGGACAGATTAGCTTAACTACTAAACTACTATAGAACTGGATCTGACTGGATCTGGGCCTCATATTGCTATCTCTCTAAAGTCAGGTCTGGTATGGCGCCTCGCACATGCGTTTGTTGTCATACTCCATATATGGCATGCGCCCTCCATATATGGCATGCGCCCTCCATATATGGCATGCACCGACCCATATGCCCGCGCATGCGCAGCCGTCTCACCGCTCGGCGATACGAAAACAAAATGGCGGCCACGGTACCGTAACAGCCAAGAAAATAAATCTGCTTTCTGAGCGGTTTGAATGATTTTACACAATAATCCTTGCATATGAGGTTGAAAACAAGGTTAGATTAGACGTTCAGTCATTTATATTCAGTCGATGGTTAATCATTATGACTTCCGTGTCATGTATTGTTTTTCTTATTATCGTTGCTATAAGCGATCGGCGCACTTAGCCTCGCAAGGCCCCTTGTGTACATGACCAGAAAATAACATGGCGGCAGAAGCATGGCTTCCGACGAGGCGGTGAAATCGTGATATTTCCACCGAAAGGAATATCGCCACACGTTAATATGTTCATAAACTATTGTTTGGGATAGTATTTGAAGTCGACATGGCTCATTTACGCAGATTATACGGAGATTTGTGTGTCAACATGCATCGGAAACATGGCGGCCACATCAGGTTCTCTCAAAGCATGTGCAATCGGTGAAATCGTAAAAGATACAAATAAAAAGGTTGGTTAGATTTAATTTGATATGCTTCATTTCATTCGATGTCCAAGCCTATGTCAGTTCTGTTTGCCTAGAGAACATCTGCACATATATCAATACACTTTCTTAAGCTGGTCGAACTGACAGCAACAGGCTTGTGTGTGTGCATGCTTGAAATCAACTATGTAATTCTGTTAGGAACATCATGTTAAAAAATGAACAAATATGGTTGGAATCATGAGAAATCTGCTAATATATAGGCTAGTATCACTCAATATAAACTCTTATGAGCCTCGTTGAATGATATGTCATGTTGATTTGTTTATACATGAACTTAGAATCTGTAATATTGTGTAATTATTGCAAGGTTGGATGGGTTCGATTCACATAGGCCTAGGCTATACTATAGCGACGAACATCATGGCTGACAGGCTGTCATTACATTTTTCAAAATTATTTATTTCTATATTATAACCTTGATATTTTAGTTCAGGAACTAGTCAGTACGATACACAAGTATATTGAGATTGTTTGTCTGAAATATCAAGAGTCAAAAATGTTTTTCTCTTTGAAAAATTTCGTTCAAAAGTTTGGTAGAATTTGATAATATCTGTTAAAAATAATCCCAACTATTCTGACTAACAATTCCGACTATACGATTGACTTTTTGATTGACCATTTTGACTTTTCGATTGATCATTCTCACTTTTTGGTTGACCATTCTCACTTTTCGGTTCACTTTCCTGACTTAACAATTGACTTTTTGATTGACTATTTTGACTTTACGATTGACTATTTGACTTTTCGATTGACTTTTCTGACTGTATGATTGACTTTATGGTTGACTATTTTGACTTTTCGATTGACTTTTCTGACTTCATGATTGACTTTTCTGACTTTACAATTGACTATTCTGACTTTACCATCGACTATTCTGACTTAACAATCGACTATATGATTGACTATTTTGACTTAACTGTTGACTATTTGATTTTCGATTGACTTTTCTGACTGTATGATTGACTTTATGGTTGATTATTTTGACTTTTTGATTGACAATTCTGACTTTTTGATTGACTATTTCTAAAAGTCAAGTCAGAAAAGTCAAATAGTCAATCGGAAAGTCAAAATAGTCAACCATAAAGTCAGAAAAAACAATTGTTAAGTCAGAATAGTCAATAGTAAGTCAGAAAAGTCAATCAGAAATAGGTAATCGAAAAGTCAGAATAGTCATAAAAAAGTCGGAAAAGTCAGTCAGAAAGTCTAAATAGTTGGTCAGAAAGTCTAAATAATCAAAAGTCAAAATAGTCAATCAAAAAGTCAATCAAAAAGTCAGAAAAGTCGATCACCTTCTCATAGAAATAAATATAATTCATGCATCTCATGAGTAATTAGTTCAAACTGCAACAGATAATATACTTCTAAAATGAAGGAATGCTAAATAATTAAACTGTTAAACCGTAGCTGATGGCATAAATCTGTCCCGATAGGATCGTGAGATCCAGATAAAACTGTTATACTTCTGTCTGCCAACTTGTATTTTATTTAAAGTTCCTACCTGGACTAACCACCGGGGAATCTGTAGTTCCTGGCTGGGTGATATACATGATGAAAAATTCTATAGATTTCTGCATCCAGCGAGTCAGCTGTTTGAACTGGACCTCGTGGAGAGGGACGCTTAATACCAGCGGCAACACATCACATACTGAAGGGAAAATTGCCCAGAAGAGCAAATAGATAATAATAATGAGCAACGATCTTTGGAGTGAAGTATAATGTGTGAATGGTATTCTAAACCATCCATACGTTAGATATTATTAGAAATCTCTGATGTTGATAGTAACGGACATTTAATTGCAACTTGTAGTGTAACTTATAGGGTCACATTCCTTTACTGTATAATTTCCAATGATATTCAAAACGAAGAATATATCGCAAAGCGTACATAGATTGGCGACTAAACAAAGGGTTATTCTGAACATCCCCGAAACTGACAATTAGTTACTAACGATGGCTGAGTCCATTTGCAGTTTGCTTCCGTAGATAACATTAACCTGGCGGTAACTACCAAATGACATCGGTGGAGAAAAAGACGTTTCCAGACTCAAAGTTATTAGTATTATTTTGTTACAAGTGGCGTACTGTAACACAATGGACGAGGAAGAATCGACTAGAGTATGAATATAGTTTTATTGGAGGTAAATGAATTGAAAGTTTAGGTATGTATACTAATGACGCAATAAGGTATAACAATTCGCTGTATTAGTTAGACATTAACAATGGAAAATATCACACGTTTCTATTTCTCAACTCTCACATTATGGAAACAATTAATGCTTACCCAAATACTTGCGATATGGATTAACTGGTGTGGCTGGGTATAAATGCTTCTCTGTAGCCAATAATGTGTCAATAAGTTTTATCTGAAAAATAGATCCCAATATCTGAATAAATCTCCACGTTACGTATACGTACAGTAAAACATGCACATTTTTTGTTTTAATCTTAATTCAGGTAACAATTGCATACATGAAGTTTATGAAGTACAATTATGGACTGTGATACTCAAAGGAAAGGTACAATGCAGTACAAATGACCTGAAAATCATTGGAAATCTTCTAGAAACAATAATAACACCGTCCCCAGTATTTAGCTCTCTGAGTCAATTAAACTAAGTGACATTGGTTCTTTAGAAAAATCGTTTACTTATAGAGTAGGTAGGCAATGGAAAACCTGGTATATTTAGATAGCGTATACCATTTATCCATAACCAAAAAAAGTAGGACGTTGTGCTAAATGCACGCACACGAAGAATGGCGACGCCATAACAGCAATTTATAAAACAGAGATTCGCTTACTCCTTCGTCGGGAATCCTATCTGGGTATCTCTGAAGAACGAGTAACATCAGTCGACATTGCTCTAAAACATCTTTTGATCCGTCGGCGATGCGAAGGAGGAGATGGCATTGTAATGTAGTCGGTAGTGCCGCGAACAACTCTGAAAGTTTATACCGGTACCTTTATTTATTAAACTTTTCCATCACTTCAGCTGGCAACGCATGAAAGATATATCACATAAGTGGTTATGCGTATTTTTTGTAAATATATTAAATGATGTGGCCAATAAAAACATTTTAAAAAAAAAACCAAAAAAAACCATGATAGTATGATCTTCTACCCACTCCTGCTGTTATTAACATTTAACTCTAGCTGTTAACTAGCGAGGTTGTTAGATGATACCAATAGGAGGGATAGGAAAATTAGAGCCCTAAAAACGTTGTTCAGGTTGTTCGAAAATGTTATTATTTATGTAAAATCTAACTCTATATATTAAGGAGCCTCTTGGAGGAATTACCTCTGAGAAAAAGTGTACGTTCCAGTGTGGAATCAACTTGAAGTGCTTCAGAAAATCCATGAACCTCGCTCCATAGTGTAGGCTCCTGCGGGAAGTTGACAAACCTAACAGAAATAAACATGGTGTTAATTTAGACAGCGTCACCATTTTTCATAAGGATTGAAATATTTTACATTGAATATTAACATGATCGCAACGAGAAATATATCTTTTTTCCGTTGGAATTTACAATCTAAATTGACACGTGCTATAAATTAACACCAAAAAGAAATATTCAAGAACAGAAAGATACGAGCAGGATTAATCAATACACAAAATTATCACTTACATTTCTTCCAGAAGCTTAGCAGCTTCAGTTTTGTTTGCATTGGATTTCTCAATTGTGTACGCTTCAAACTGAAAAGAAAATATATGAACAGGATATGTTTCAAGATAGAAGTTAGTACCGTACAATACCAGTTTCTTTTCTAAAATATACAACGAATACTCAGTACCGTACAGTACCGTATATAGTCAATGGCCTACCGTAGCTCAGCCTAATGACATAAAAATGTAATATCGGGATAGCATGATACTGGTATCGTACCGGTACTTCTTGTGTGTTTGTTTATTTTGTTTTATGGACAAATAGGTGGGACATGTCAGTTTGCATTGGATCCCTTCAAGTGGGAGGATTTCAAGTCCGACTTGAATTTCTACGATTTACAAGAAAATAAGGACACAATCCACCATTATTAAGTCGACGCCTCAATTGTGTTCCCATTTCAAAATGAAATATATGGCGTTTTTGTTGTTTTTACTTTTATAAGCTGATGTACAGCATGCCGCTAGCTAGGCATGAGTATTCATTATACAATTAGGGCGTTAATGTATCATGACTTCATATAATATTACAATAAAAAATGGAAGTCAATGTAAAGTATGGTTGCATGGCACCCAGATGGGTATTCATATTACCATTTTCTCTTTTTAGCCAACCAATAAACATAAACGTAAACATGAACTGTACAATGGACATTAACAGAGAAACTGGGCATCATCCCAGATACAATTTTCTCTCTAACCATTTTAGTTAATTCCTTCGAAGTTTAAAGATTGTGGTACGGTATTCACTTCTATTAAACACCAATGCCTTCTGCAATAGTTGCGGCCTGTCAACATACCGGTAACTAATAACACACATACCTGTATAGCAAAGTTCCTTGGGAAAAGTGTTCTAGCAGTGATGAGCCAGGATTTAGCCTCGTGGGGATCAGTTTTAAGACATCTCCTGGCAGTGTCAACTATCCACTCGTCATCGCCCATTGGCGTGGAATCAACCGCTGCCGCCATAACCTATGCTTCCTTTACTCTGGACTTCTTCAATATGACTCCTGAGAAAATAAATGTTGATGTGCATGTCACACAGTTTAAGATTGGCGAAAACATACAATTCACTTGTAGGCCTACGGTAGTGCTCATATCTTTCCACTTGTATTTTGAAGTTACAACTTGAACTATAGGCCTACAAGCAGAGGGATGTCATCATAATATTATAAATATATATACATATGAAATGTTTACGTTATCCGGTAAAATCTCATGTTAGGAGGACCTGACAATGTCAATAATATGCTATCTAAGCTGAAAAATCAGTGAATTAGATAAATTATTAATCATCATTATTAACAAACAATATTGTCAATAAGATTTGTTACAACTTTAAATTTTAATTATTAAAGGATGTCGCTCCTCAGTTTATAAAAATCGACACATAGTATAGGCCTATCTATAACTGAGAAATTCTAGCAAATCCTAGGCCTAGTCAGTAGTACAGTGCAAAATGTTGGGTTTCCCAACTAAATGCGGCGAAAATGCGCTTTCTATAATATAAGGTAGGTTAGGCCTATGGCTATGCTGGAGTGGACGGGAGCGTAGGCCGGTTTGAAAGGAAAGGCCGTGAAAAACCCTATAAATGTCAAACAGTCTACCTAAATCAGCCTCCATTTTCGAAAGCAGGGTAAATATTTACATAACCTAGAACTCAAAACAAATAATTCGTTTTCTAGCGGTGCATTGGAAAGGAAAACCAGAAAATTAAAGCTGTTCAACTTACTTACTCCTGTTAACCGGAAGTTAGTGTGCTGTCGCAGAAATGTTAGCAGACGATACTTTAGTTTTGACGGCCCAAAATGCGACAAGGTCTTCTCCTTGTATATCGGTGTAACCGATTCATCCAGGCACGAAGCTTTGCCAAGAAGGTATGAAATCAAAATTGTCACATCTATCGATGATACTCTACATTGTTATCCATTAATCTATGCGCTAAAACACTCTAAAACCAAACTTACTGTGACACCGGTTGGTTAGACAGACAGCAGTCAGCCTCCCAGCCCAGCTGTCCAACACATGGCATGCTCTGTGTATTCTAGATTATAACGTACACATTTAATAACTTCTATCATTTTGTCAGTACTTAAGTTTAAAAATAAAATTAAGCTCGTCACTTTATTTTTCAAACGTAAATCATTATAAGTTCAACGTTTGGTATTTTTCACACTTGTTTTAATCATGTTTATGAATATGACATAATTTATGCCCCTCCCACCCCCTATATAGCAAATGGGAGTGGGCCATCCCTTTTGCTGTCTCGCTCTATGCCTGTAGCCACACCATTTACACAAGGTGATCGATAAGTCCCCGGCCTATCCACTGCATGCATGCATAGTGATGACTTGGCTTTAGCCGCAGGCTCCCCTTTCCCATAAACAGCCTCCTCTCTCACCGACCACATTTCCACCGGTGACGCTCGACCAGGTTTGAACGTTGTGGCTGCTTTAGACTGAGAACTGAACAACTGAGAACTGTTATTCAGTCCCAGCAACGTTGACCTATACACAGGGAATCCCCAGGATAAATTTGCTCTCAGAATTGTTGAGATTACAGTCATGGTAGGTCAGATTTCCATATAAAGTTATCCACTGAGAATATAGGCCTGCATGGGCTTCCCTCCTGAGGGCCACTGTGCATGTAGCCTGGTCCACTGCATGGCATCCCTCTCAGTTTCATTGCAATGTCAATGACATGGATTGGGCCATGCTAATGGTGCATTTTATATGTACCGATGTAATGATTGCAAGTTGCCGTCATTAATCATGCATTAATGTTCGCAAGCAGCCCTCTATCTAGCTTCCATGATAGAACTTGATTGCTACCTACCCGAGGCGTCTTATTACATAATCTCAATCAATCTAACTGTATATATTAAAGGTCTAAATATATGCCCTATTCCATGGTGCAAACAATGTAAATTCGATATCAACACGTAGGGTAAATAATTAAGTGTTTATTATGTGTGGGACACATGTTTTCATTATTTTGCCACCTATTTAGATATAGCAATAATCAGAACAGTATAGCCCTGGATAAGTCAGAACAATATTCATTGTTTAACAAAAAATGCGAAAATCAATCCAATTGTCAGTAATTTTGTCTATGGATAGTGCTTCTAATATCATGTAAGCCTATGCTGGTACTACTACATAGCGTGAGCATATTGAATAATTCACTTCACTCAAGCTAAAACTGGAACTTCATAGCCATAGGTCGATCAAGTCGACATGGGCCAATTCAAAAATCAATTTACCACTGGGAGCATATTTACCTGTAAAAACTATCCCAGTCAACACTTGTTATAAGTGGTCTGGCTTCATTTTGAATTGGGCGCATCTAAGTCTAACTAACAGAATTTGTTCGTTAGATAACACCATTGATAAGTGGTTTTTGTGTATGCCTATTGATAGTACGTAAACTGTAGTTATTATCGTTATCATTTCCTACATGATAACAGTATATTGAGTGAGTTTTGCGGTTGCTTCTTCATGTATATCGCCTACCATAGTGCGTATACATAAATAAGCGTGATTTAGGGACCTTTTATACAGGGATGCAAGTTCTCAGATAATTAACTGAATTCAGATAATTGGGAAAAACGGGAAACCTTCACTAATGTCCCCTAAATCACGCCATTTAACACCAATGTATACCAAAATTTCTAAAGTTCCCACTTGATGCTGTTGGTCATCTGTTTAGACCTAACCTCTGAAGGAATAGTTGGCAGAAGGGCGCACACACTTCTTCGGTAAATGCTGGTCAGAGACCGTCTATCTGTACTCCCTACCGATGCTAGTAATATCGGAACCGCCTGCCTCTGCCGGGGGAGAGAGGGTATCACACTCTAACGGAAGGGAAATTCCCGATAATTCCGTTAGTGATATACATACAGGGTATAGGGGGACCGGAGTTTACCGAGTACAAATCCGAACCCTGAGCGCCAAATGGTCAGTGACTCATATGAAGTGTCCTCCAGTGGTTGAACCCAGCTAAACCCAGTGCTTGTGTGGCTTGTGCCGATGTTCAAACTTCTGATCAAATGGATTATCTCTACTATTATTGGAGTTTATTGAAATAATATTCATTGAGGACCATAACAGGCATCTAATTACGGCAAGATAGTGTGTTTAAATGAGGACTTAACATATTTAATGAAGGTATGTGACCTCTGGTGTGTCACCCGCTCGGTACACGCTCTCACCCTTTGCTCAGCATATCTCCCTGCTTGTCCTTCTAACGCTACACTATACACTGACCTATAAACAGCAGACCATCACCCTACTGACCTATATACACACAGGGACTCACATGAGTTAGTTAAATGTGTATAAGTGTTGTATGTATTAACTTTAAACCATGGCTTATCGTTGGCTTGAAAATGCAACTGACATTAATGAGGTTGACAAGACAGTACCAAATAAATTTCGTCTAGAATGGTTATCAGAGCTGGATCATTCTGGGGATTTTTACTCAGATTACATACGGAAACCTGCAGAAAAAGGGAAAGCTTATTGTGTATATTGTAGTCAAACTATCAACCATGGCAGGGGAGGTAAACAAACATTGAAACAACATTCTAGAAGTGGAACGCATCTTAAGAAAAGGGCTACTGTTTTAAGTAACCAACGTCTCCCATCATCTATTCAATGTATTAATTCCCAATCAACTGAAGATCAACCACCCTCAACTATTCCATATGGAGCGGCTGCTAATATTCAGCAATCTGTTCCTGTTGTTCTCAAACCTTTTTTACCTGATCAGTATGTGTCAACCTTAGACAGAAGATCAGACATGGAAGCCCAACATCTAGCATATATGGTTGAATTTGACATGCCTTTTGATCAGTCTGAAGCACTTCATGAGTATGGAAAGATGGCATGTCGTGATGCAGCTATTTACCAAACAATGTCAGTGTCAAGAACGGCTGCTACCTACAAACTTGTACATGGGCTTGCCCCTGCATTAAAATCCAAGCTTCTGTATGACCTAAGACATAATTATTTTTCTATCAATGTTGACGAATGCACAAGCAAAAGCCACAAACGTGTCCTTACTGTTTTAGTGCAGTATTTTTCTCCTGAAGACAACAAGGTGTTGTGTAAACATTTATGTTCTGAGCAGTTGAGATATGTAAATGCCAAGTCTGTGTATGATTGTGTCGCCAAACAATTCAAAGACAACAATATACCTGTCAAACATTTGGTTTCCTCTCTCTCTGATAATGCTGGGTACATGAGGGGTATAAAGAATGGATATGAGAACCTTTTACGTACAGGCATAGCTCCTCATCTTCTCAATATTGAATGTGACTCCTCCCATGTAATACACAATGCTACCAAGAAGTTAACTGCTCCTTTTGACAATTATTTGGAAAAACTTTGTAATGACATCCACAATGATTTAGAGTTCAGTACAGACTTACTCAAACATTTGGAATACCTTGCCCTTGTATTTAAAGAGCATTTTCTTATGCCAGCAAAGCCAATAAGTCACAGATGGTTATGCATTCTGCAATGTGTGAATATCATAAGTGATATGATGGGTGCTTTAAGCAGTATGTATTAGGTATGGCTACCAGATGATATAAAGAAGGATCCTGTTCGTGTTCAAGCTTACAACAAGTTAATTCCTGTAGACATTACTGAAGCACATCGAAAGCTCCTGCAGTCTGTCCAAGATGAGTGTGAAATAAAAGATTTAACCCCAGATGGAAAGCTGAGGAAGATACGAATTGCACGACGTCTTTGGGACACTAGGGATCAAACAATGCTCTTAATTTACTTTTACAAGTCAATTCTCACCCCCTTCAATACCTATGTTCTGTCATTCCAAAACAGTGAGCCTCTCATTCACAAAATACATGACAAACAGGAGGAACTAATTGCTTGGTTCCTGCAGCTTTTCATTAAAGCTGAATCTGTGAAGGCATTTCGGGAGATGGGCAAGTTGAGTAAATTTCCTATCAAAGATAAGTCAAAACAGCTACCTGACAAAGACATGGCCTTTGGTGTTCGAGCTAAAAAGATCTTGGACAGTTTGAAACCAAACAATCCTCTTCGAAATCTGTTCTATTCTTCAGTTAGAATCGCATTCATTTCAACAGCAGAATTTTTTCTAAAGAATTTCCTCAACAACAAGTTCTTACGTAGACTTTCATCTCTGGATCCTAAGGTCACTGGTTTTAATGCAACGAAGAAGGCACAACTTGGGCTCTTATTGAACGATTTCCCTCATCTTTTCACTGAAGATGAGAAAGACCTTTTTCAGAATGAACTTGGGGCACTACATGTTGACACTAACATAAAATGTCATCAAGAAGGGGAAAGACTAGATATTTATTGGTCTGAAATATTTGCAAAAGGATCATATCCTCTTGTAAGCAGGCTAGTCAAGGCCTGCTTGAGCATTTTCTGTAGTCCTCGTGTGGAGCATAGCTTCTCTTTGATGAACAATATCATAACAACCACAAGAAATCGGCTTAATGTTGAAACAGTTGACGCCATTCTAACTGTGAAAATGGATATTTTAAGTAAGAAGAATGTAGATTCACAGGGGAAATCAATTGTCTTGTCATTAATGAGGCGAGAGAATGTAAAGAAGTCTCCTGTAGATAAAACTGTTTGTTTGTCTATGCAAAAAGCACATAGCACATATGATCGCGCAAGCCAGGAAAAGCAGAAAGAAAAGAATAAAGAGAAGAATACTTGTGAGCTTAACCCAGCTCCTGCAGCAGCCAAAAAGAGGGATAAATTAAGAAAAGAGCGAGAGCAAAGAGAGGAGAAAGAGAGAGCGGAAAGTAAGAAGAAAGAGATAGAGGAAAGAAAAAAGAAAGACAGAGAGGAAAGGAAGAAGAAAGAGAGAGAGGAACGGAAGAAGAAAGAGAGAGAGGAAAGAAAGAAGAAAGAGAGAGAGGAACGGAAGAAGAAAGAGAGAGAGGAACGGAAGAAGAAAGACAGAGAGGAAAGGAAGAAGAAAGAGAGAGAGGAAAGGAAAAAACAGGAGAGTCCTGGAAGAGAGAAATGTGAGAAGCGGAAAAGGGTAGAAGACAGTCATGAATATTCTGGTCTTTGTGATAAGCCTAGCAAAAAGAACAAAACTACAAAAGAAAGTCTGCTCTCAGCTTCTCAGACTATTGCTTCAAGGAAGCAGTAGCTGTATATAGTGAAAGGAAGAACATTATCTGCATTGTACATAATTCATTATAGTGGTAAGTATGGCCTTCTGCCTCTCTGGTTGTGGTCTAAAATGATAATATGACCAACTTCCCATGTTTGGGCTTGTACAAGTGGTGGATATTTTTATTTTACAATCTGTTTATAATATACTCTCCTACCCGTGAGGCCCTTACCAATAATAATTCACTGCTATTTATTAATTTATAGTATATATGTATACCCCCTTGTACCTCAGAAAATCTTCAGATTTTTTTGCCATACCCGACTTGCATCCCTGTTTATAGTACCAGTATACTATTTTTAAATACCTTCCAAGTATTCCCAAATCATTATTGGTTTTTAGATTTGTGGCGCTTCATTTGACTCATGTTCGACACCCGACACCTGTCCTTATCCTTTGTTTGTACAAAAGCTTTGTTTGTACAAGTTGATTAACAAAACAATAATTCCACGGGAGGATATGAATGGTCTTTACATTCCGAGCATATCACGTACTGGAAGCTATAAAATGACAAAATATCGTGTAAATGTCAAACAGTATCCACCACCCTCGGGTAAATTATAGGCATCTGTCTAGTTTTCATTGCGCTGTTCTTGGCAAATTAGATATTAAAAAAAATTGTTATGAATTTAATTCCACAAGGCCGCGAAAATCACCAGATTCTGTTCGGAGACCCGGCGCCATGGTGGCTTAATTTGCTCTCCCTGTGTCCAGGATTTTATTCCTAGAGAAAAAAATAGAGTATACACATGTATCCTGCATCTTTTAGCCCTGTCTAGGTCTGTAGCCTGTGGTCAAATATATTCTTCATGTTTTTCATACGTTTTGTCATCTTGCAGGCCAGTGAAGCAAAGCGTGCCAAACTTTCCTCTGACGAGCGCGAAGGAGTGCTTTCAAAACTGAAGGGATGTGGATGGTCCCTTGTGTCGGACCGCGATGCCATCAAAAAGGAATTTGTCTTCAAAGATTTCAATGAGGTGCGTTATGATTACTGATTGAAGCATTGAGAAATAAATTTCACCGCTTCTAATTCTTTTTAAATATATTTTACTGAAAACCTTTTCATAAACAGCATTATATTTTCAGATATCCAAATAAAAAATGATTAATATCAAAATAAGTAGATGTGTAGAAACCTCGAAGGCAGGATATTTTGAATAAAAAAATATATCAAAATAAGTACACGCAATTACATTATCTTTATTTTACATTACTTTTAGCAGATTAGCCGATGTTCACGTCATTATCTACTCATATAATCATCATTTTGTTCATTGATCAGAAAATACATACCATAAACTGTTACCCCGCAAAACGATGCCGAACGAAACACTTTATTTTAAAATTGTGGCATAGCCTTTAAACACAGTTACACAACACCTTAATACATGTCCCTAAGACAACTTAGGGGCACTGGTGTAGTTTTCTCCAAATTTACAAAATTATACCACTCTTCATTAGACTAAAATTCCTTTATTTTTCCATTCCAGGCCTTCGGATTTATGACAAGAGTGGCCATCAAGGCTGACAAAATGGACCACCACCCCGAGTGGTTCAACGTTTATAATAAAGTAAATGTCACCCTGAGCACTCACGATTGTGGTGGTCTCTCACACAGGGATGTTACTCTTGCAAACTTCATCGATTCCATTGGCAAGTAAATATGGGAGATGTAAGAATGAAAAAGAAAGTTCTGAACGCGCTGTGTCAATGCTGTGTCAAAGAGATATAAGCTGCGAGTATATGGTTAGAACTGAAGTAAATGTGTTCAACGGAATGAACCCAATGAGATTTCACCTATATATATGGATTAGATCAAACGTACTGTAGAATGGATAGACACTGTGTTAGTGTGTATTCTATGTGGTATTCCAATCATGTTATTGTTGTTTAAGTGCTTCTATTACAAACTCGGAAAAAAAACAGAGACTGATTGATCGATTGTAGGCAGCTGCTAAAAATTATAACTATACAAATGTGTTTAGATGTGAAAGGGTATATTTCTGAGTATGCATAAGAAAAGTAGTAGACTTCTTCTGAAAGACTGTCGAGAAAGTTTCCATACACCAAGTTCCGTTTCAATGAAATTGCAGAAACTAAAAATACAGAATGTATTTGATCACGATCAAGGAAAGTGATTAATATGTACTTTACTAGGGTTGTAGATGTGCCTTCGAGTTTTGTTACTGATGTTAAAGTGAGACGTCGAGAAAACTATTAGGATCTCTGTAGCAAATGACTCCCTGAAGATAATAAAAATCTATTCAAATAATCCACCGTTCTTGTGGTCCTTCATCAACCTAAACTCGCTTATGATGTCAGTGAGAAGCATAATCTATATTATATATTCTTACTATATATATGTGATGTGTTCCAGTAAAATGAGTCACAAGTCGCAAAATTGATATTTTTCAGTTTTTTCCCACAGGATCTCTTTATTGAAATGCTCTGATTTTTAGAGAGGGTTTAGCACTTATAGTCATATAAATCCATGTAACAAATTTCGGGACATTGTATCAAACATGTCCTTGCGTTTTGAAGGTCTTCGTATGGAGTATATTACGTTACTTTACTGGTAATTACCCATCCAGAAACATTGCCAACTTTTTTTTAAAAAAAATAAAAAATATCAAACTTAAAATATAGAAACACATTATTAGGTGTCCTAGTGTTTACTCTCATTGGAATCAACTTGATCTCCTCTTTTCAAATATGGTGATATCTCAAAATCCATATTTTGCGACTTATGACTCATTTTCCTAAAACGGATCACATATTATAGCAACGACAAACGTTGCCCAGGTAAGTTCAGGTAGATCCTTCTATCTGAGGCCCAAGCCTCAGTTCTGGTAGCGCTTCCAGGACACTCACACGTCCCACACAAACATAATCTATATGACAAAAATACCCACATATTGCACACCGCCTGGGCTTATCTGAGAATTTTGGATGATTTTAACAAAATAGCGTGCGACGGGACAAAGACCATAGGGGTGTGATATCACCACTTGTGTATGAATGGCGGCCACCTGGATCCATCATAATTCAACATGCTAAGCCCCCTAGCACACTTACAATTTGCCATAGTTATGTTCAAACCCCGCTCACATGCATTTTAACTCAAGAACTAGGGATATGGCTATCATTTCCTAAAACGGATCACATATTATAGCAAAGACAAACGTTGCCCAGGTAAGTTCAGGTAGATCGTTCTATCTGAGGCAGTGCTTTTTTAAAATTAAAGATGTATTTATTCTTGGTACCGGTGTAATAATAAAGGTGATACAACCTAATGGTAAACGGCAGGTAATTGTTTAGCCTTAGTAGGCGGGCTACCTTGTATATGCTAGGTATATCTGCACCTTGATTGACAGGTTGACGCACCTGTTCATTATAAAGGTAACCCTCCTGCAGGTAACATTTGTATTATTTTTTTTTGTATTTAAATGGTTTTTATTGAAAATCTTTGAAGGCGTTTCTCCAGCATGGTGGGAGGTTTGCCAGCCTTACTCTGGGTATTTACAGTGGTGAAGCACTAGACAATACCACTTCCGTCAATGATGACTGGCGGGGGTAAACTTTAATGATATAAAGTGGTATAACATAGTATCCCCCTTTTATTCTAAAGTCGCTCCGCCGATAAGATATTAAAATTGATAAGCTTTTTGTGGCATACAAGATAAGAGGTTATACAATAATATATACAAGGCTGGGATATTATAATAGAACATCAGAGTCAAATGCGCGTATGAAAGTGAGAACTATTGAACTAGATAACATACCAGGTGATACAAAAAATGGTAGTAACAATGTCGCGAAACAGGTAATTGTTACGCAATAGCGTTAATAAAATCTAAAGTATACAGTAACTCTGCAATTAACGCAATAATTACATCTTGAGATATCAGGGGCCACGTAGAGCTGTAATATTTCGTAATAGTTGTGTAATTGAAATTCGAAATTATATTAAAGATATCAGTGGCCAATTGCCCAAATTGTCACGTAATATTACGTATAGCCACACACAATAATTACATCAAAGTTATTGATTGAGAACATTACGCGTAATTATAATCATTAGGCCTAAGGCCAGAGTGTTCTCCATCTACGACAACCGCAGTTCTTCCAGGAGGTCCCATGCTACAAGAAAATTAAATACTCATAATAGTTATACAAGTTGCATCATGTTACGTAACACGTAAAAAAGGTGAAAGGTTTTAAGATGATTCATTAAAGCAGAAGGATCTGAGCAGTCGTAACGCTGCGCGTTAACGCGCGCTGGAATTAACGCGCCGCCCAGGCTCCCGCGCGGCAAAAGTAGGATGGCTGCCGTGGTGAGAGCGGTGCCTCAACCTGTTTGCGTGTGAAGCGTTCTGGATATTTAAAGGATTAGATAGAGATGTGTTATGACCGCTATGTCACTAGGGCCATATTAATAAGCCTACACATATTGACATAATTATGTGTTATATTACGCACGGTAATAATATTTTTTAAAAAAGATTTTGGAAGATGAAAGCTGTAGAAAAGAGGAGCACCGAGGATGTCTTTCTTTCGGTGAATTAAAAAAAAGCATAATAAATATTATCAAGAAATGTTTGATGTATGCAATATGCCCCCCCCCCCACCTCCTTGAGCCTTGGGTCGCGAAGCTTATGTTATCCTAGATGTAAACTTGTATTAAGCCATGTCCACGCGTAAGAAATAAAATGATGTCGCAAAAACAAAAAACAAAAATGTTTGATGTACGGACTAAAATATAGTCCGACAGCCAAAATACTTAATAAGTAGCAAGAAAATCAAAATTATAATATTAGCCAAATGATAACAAATATTAGAAGTCTGAAGAAATATGGAAGAATATATGTTTATTGCCTTATCTAGGTATACCTATGATGTGAGGCTTCAGGCCCTCCAATATAAAATATACATAGAAATATTTGCTGTAATAAATTCTTGAAGGGTATTACTATAAAAGCGAGTTCTTTGTGTGAATATTAATTGCGACCTGGAGGATGATATTGTTCAATTCTTCTTAGAATGCAAGCAGGTTAATATTTTCTGGGGAGTCCTTACTTATCAACACAACAAAATTTAATAATATTTTACCAAACGCCCTATCCGCCAAGGACATAGGCCCTACTCCTTGGGCTAGAGGACACGTGTGTGAAAGAAAATGTCAGCTTAATTTCATTTTGTTAGCAGCCAAATCTTACATACATAGGCAGAGGTTATTCGGTAGCAATAATATAGTATTGGAGGCCTTTATAAAGGAGTTCGAAAGAAAGCTAAATTCCATGAGCATAGCATCAAATTTCAATATCTCAATTTGTAGGCTAAAGCCTTTAGGGACTGGAAAAGTTTGTATCGATTTTTATAGAGATGTTAAAAGACCCTCCGGACAGCTTATTATTCTTTCGGCCGCCAAATATCTCTTCGCTTTTATTTATATTGTGTATATTTTATTAGAAAGTTCTAGTCGAAATGCTTTTGATAAAAAATGTGAGTATTGAAGTATGTCGAAAATCCCCCCCAAAACTAAAAATGAGTTCATGAAAAACTGAATTAATAACATGTTTTAGTATTGTATACGCCAAGAAGGCAGGATATGATGAATAAAACGTCTCAAAAAAAAGAAAAGAAAAGAAAAAAGCTGGAAGGACGGGCATTAGACTTGGCAAGACAAAATATGATTATGTCATTGCTTTTGCCCAGGAACTCATGATATGTGCACTCGTCGTTTTGCAAATCCTGGACCCGGATCTGGATGAGCAGTTTCTCACCACTTGCAATTAACCATTGTGAAAATATTTTGCGCATCATTGCCTTGGAATCTGCCAATGCCATGATATAAAAAATATTTTTATGATATTACTTAACAGCACGATGCGGTTCATGAGTATACCTTTCTGCTGATTGAACTGTTGATTGAATTCTGCTCCAAATAATTAGTATGGTAGAGAACATGGACGTATTTTTTTTTTTTTTTTTTTTACTTACAAATATGTGACATTGCTATAATTATCATACAAACCACTATGTTGGACGCATAGTCATTGCTTGTGTCATTGTTTTACTGGAATAATCTATAGACTTAAATTAAGCAGGGAGGAATTTTCTATAAGATTTTAATTTAAACGTCTACCGGACTTAAACAATGTTCCCTCGAGAATTGCGCTTTCACCTGTCGATTGTTACAAAAGCAATAATTATAAATATCAATATCGTTTATCCCAACAATTACAGATGAGGCCTATCCATATAAAGTTATAGATCTATACTTTGGGAGTCATCTTTACTGGCGCCACCTTGTGACCAAATTGGAAACAACTTGCTTGTATTTTTCACTGATAGGGGGCGCCACGAGACCTCACTTCCGGTGCAGTGTACGAAAGTTAGTCAACATGTCTTCAGCATTTACAGAATTACAGATTTTAAAAGCCGAAGAAAAGACTTTAATATCGATTGCAAGCAAAATACATGACCAACTCAATCGACTGAAGGTAAGGGATTATGGTTATGGCGTTGGCACTGGCAGTTCGTTGTCCAGAGTAAATCTGAGTTGTCTTTTAGTGCGCCCAGGACAGGAATCTATCGTTCATGAATCATGTCAGATTCACGGGCTTGGCACTATAACTTAGTAGGCCTATATAAGCTGCTGTATTTTATACAAAACCCGCATTTTACACTTTTGTGTATTCTATCTTGTGGGGATGGGGGATTTTTTTTTCTTCATTTTACACTTGGGATGTGTATTCTATTCTACCTCTTCTATTTGGACAGGGTAGGCCTATGGGGGGGGGGGGGGGGGGGGGGGGGCCCTACTATTGCTACTACTATTTGTTACTAGGTGTAGAGGTAAAAGAATAAGAAGAGTATCATTGCGTTGGCAGGTTTTACTTTTTTTTCTCTGTAGCCTACTGTTGGCTATTGTTGCGCGCGTAGCTTCGGATCTTTATGCTATTGGGCGGTGCATCGGGCCAGGGTGAATATATCTAGCTAGTATTCATATGCATTCGAATATACTCGGACTTCGGGGTATTGCCTCTCATGATGTTTAATATAGAACGTGATATTGTAGGAGACGATAGGCGATATTGAATAGAGAGTCATGGTGATATATAGTAGCTGTAGGTTTCCGGTATGAACAACACAACACGATGAGTTTTAGTACGCCACTACTTGTATATTGTATCTTATCCTGTACATAGATGCTAGGTTGATGTTAGTGTAGACATTGAATCATATGAGATCTTATGAGTCTCCTTCCCTGTATTCTTACGGTTGTTACTGCATGACAATCCGAGATCAGTGTGTTATAATATAATGGTTCTAGCGCACACAGTGCGTCTAGTACATCTTGGTATCTACTGCATATCTCTCTATATCCCAGTCTATATGAATGTCCCAAGTCTCTCCTGCTCTATCCATATATATGTTCTTATGTATATATCTCTATCTTCTTCTGTATATCCCAGTATTCCCCGTATATATACCCAGGGGGGTGAGTGTCGGGCATCCGTATTGGTGGACCCTTTATCCTATGATACCTTTCCCTCCCTCTAGCCCCTCCCCTTCCCTTAGCGCATGCCTTAGTAAAAGAAACATATCCTATCCTACTACCCACCCTACTGCCCTCTCGTGTTAACCACGGTTACTACACTACCCTTTTACTCGATAAGCAAGAAAAATTCCCCTAAAAAAAAATTTTCTTCACATTATTCTCCCTGTATTCGTCCCGACACTCGATAAATATAGCCATGAATACACATAACAATTCTAGGAGGTACACATCTTTCTCCCTTAACAACTAGAATCGCTTACGCGCACGCAAAATCCAAGATACATGGTAGCTCATAAATACAATACATTCTCTTGCCTCTTGTAGTACATTTTTCTCGTCATCTTAACAATAAAATCGCCTACGCGCTCGTGTACAAATCTGAACGTACAAACTTGGCAACTAGGTAGGGGTAACTATGGGGTATGGGTTAAATTGGGCCTATTTTGTACCAAAAAGCCATAAGCAATAGTAATATAAGATGTAAGTCAGGACAGGAAATTTGGGATTTTGCAGAAACTATGGACCCACCATGAGAATAGACCATAGGAATACCAACTACCCCAATGCCTATAACACCCAGCTAAGAACATACACCCTAGACCTAAGTCAATCACCAGTAGTTAAATGGGAGAAACACTGTCCTAGATGGGAGGAGAATTAGAGTAATTATTTTAAAGTAATTTATCATTTATTGATTGTGTAAAGAAATCCTACGTGGACCCACCAGAACCACCCCTGTGATCCGAGCCAAACACTTGAAGGTGATTGATCTGCACTCAAAAACAATCAAAGCTTCACAAGAAACTCCTTGTGACATTGACGAAGCCCATTCCGGCCTTTAGAGTAGGAAAAGGGGTAGATGGCACCAGCATTCACTCTACATTGGATTCTATATTCAATATACTAATAGAAGGGGGAATTCCCATATATCATGAACATACACCTGACACTCTCCACTCCAAGTATATATGACATGATTGTAGACGAGAGAAGACAGAATGTGGAGGGGTGTGTGGCCTTAGGGCTGTGCACCCAGCTGTTGGCAATACAGGAGCAATGACATGGCTACTTCTGCAACACTGTATGGCTACTATATTGCCGACTGCTTGGCCTCAATCCACAATGCTAATATAACATCTAGCTATTGATATCTCCCTATACCTGAATCACCACCAATCATAAGGCATTTTAATCTCTTTACCCCATATTCCCTCCCCAAGGTTTGGCACAAAAATAATGCCGATTCCAATGTGGCAATATGATTTTATCAGACCGAATGCAGGAATGTGTCTGAGCGTCATGAGGGCCGTCAGACCAACAACAGTGCTGGAAGATAGAATGCGTGATTACATGATGAGCCGCATCCCGGCTAGATGGCAGACTTCATCCTAAGATGAGCCCGCACATCCCGTAAGATTAAAGACCTACGCCCACTCGTGGGTGTCATCCTTACCCCTCTTTTGTTCTACCAGCCATGCCCAGGCACCTATATCCCTTAATTCCACATCCAGCGATAGGCTTGACCGCCTGGCTAAGACTAAGGCTAGGGATTTGTACCATAATCAAGTGCCCAAGAACTGCCTCACAGAACCTCACTAGAAACCAAAAGTATGGGGATAATATGGACGATTTGTTGCTAATAAGAACATTCTTGACAGTGGTTGATAACTATTGCCAGTAAAAACATTTGAACATTAATAATGGACATTGTCAAACCTTGTATGTGATTAGCAAAGATTAGCAGATAGTACCAGCATTCATGGAAATAACATTGGAAATCAGCCCCCTCCTGAATATTGTGACTTGCCACCGCAATGGTGAAGCATGCGCTACCCCCTCCCTCCCCCCCCCCCCCCCATTATGAAAGGAAAACAACCCAGCATGAATAGCCATGCATGAGGTATATATATTTAGCACCTTGGGGTGGAACTGACAGGTGGCCCTATGCAGCCTTATTCAGATCACATGAACAATTTATGGGTAATGCCACAAGGATACCTGCAGGGGGCGAGAAAACTCAATTAATTAAAACCATAACTTTACTAATTCGAATGTGTCTGGAAAGGGGACCGGGTAGGGCTGGATACCTGGGTATTATCTATATGTCTATATATAGGATAGGGAGACACGTTGGGGATAAATGGTGTTACAATATAAGGAACCAGCTTCATGCTGCAAATATTTGCATGGTTGCTCGCTCAAACAGTAAATAAAATCCAAATATAAGATAGCACAAGAAGAAGCATAACAAGCAAATCAAAGAGACAACAATATAGCAATAATGATAATCCTGATCACACAAATATATATAGCACTAGTGATATCAATTGGTTAACTATCATGAGTATATTGAGTACATATTAGCTAACTTTTTAATGAGTATCCCATCATGTATACTAAGTATCGATAAATTAAGTTAAAGTTCCGCCACGTTGGGATGAGCGTAGTAGTATATGTAAACTAGGTTGTAGCGTCAGGCAAGGCGAAGTAGTGGCGCGTGGTCTGTTAAGCACAAGGAAAGTTCTTTTTATCCAAACGGACCGCCCCGTTTGCCGGATGGAGAGAGCCCACGTGGGGGCGAACGGACAACATGGCATTTCTTTTTCGTCCGGGAATCGTCACGTGGTGTCTGCTTGCTTGAAGGTTAATTGAAAATGTCTTTTTATCGACTCACGCTTGGAGTGTTACCGGCCATGTGGTCCAACGGGCCTTGGTCGTTCTCCTCCTGTAATGAGTCATAAATGGGAGGATTTAGACACCGTATACATTCCTCTACAGGTCATACACAGATTTATATTACCAACACTGATTATCCCATTAAGCGATGCTTCATTCACTCTCCTTCAGTCATACATATGTTAAAGATCAGGGTAGGTTACAACCATTAATTTGTGGTTTTTATGTTATATTTACATGCATTATTATTACTTTTCATTAGTCCCTAGAGGGGCTTTTTGTTCTGCCTATGGCAGCCATGCATTATTCAATATTCCACCAATAGTTATAATTTTTTCTGTCTTAATTAAAGAAAATCTGTATGATACCAACTTGAAGAAGTTGTGCAGGTCCCCTCGCATGCGCAACACCCTACCTACTTACGTTTTTATAGTTTTGAACCAACAGCTGCTTCATTTCCATGGAGATTAGTGGCTACCAGGAGTCGGCTGTTGGAAGTGGAGTTAAGAAGCTCGATCTTTTCTGCAGGTCTTAGTGACCAGAATACTATTTCTTCTGGCAACTCGACCGTTTCTGCTGATCCAGCATTTTCTACTTCTAGGCCCCCAAGCCACCTAAGTCGAACAACTGTCCTGAACGAGCAGCAAACCTGTTTTGCTACCATTCCCGTGACGACAGGTGGCGTGGCCGATCTGAGTACCTCCACTGGATATACCAATTTACATAGGAAAAGAGCATACCGCTTCTCTCCCTCCTGTACACGGAGGCTAAGTATTGTGTGTCCTGCCGTGTTATGGCCTCGAGCTTTTCTACATCCACACCCATTACAGATCCGTCGTATTAGTTGTCCCAACACGTATACTACTACTAGTCCTGCCAGCATCGTACCATATGACGGCCATTCCCCAGACTTGCCTGCTTCAAGTGAATCTGAGTTCAGGGCGGGGCCTTGTGTTCCCCATTCGATCTTGCCCCAACTATCTTCTGGAAATAGTTCCAGGGTTGAGCCGATCTTCCCTGCCAACGCCCCTTTTAACGATCCAATGATCGCGAGCATTCTGAAAATTCTATAGCAAAGATAAATGGTTATTAATACATGTATCATTTCTATTAGCCAGAACACCAGTGGTACCTGCGGCGTTACAGTTAGATCTGTTAGATCTCGCCATGCCTTATATTGCCATGCTTCACCCTGCTCCATGTTACTCTTAATTTCCCTCGCAACCTTATTTACCTCCATTCCTTTTGCAAACTGCTGGGGGGACATTGCTGTTAGCATTTTCTCTAGTTCCTTACCTGTTGGCAAATTTAAATGTACCAAGAAATTAGTGAGGCTTTCTCCCGAAAAGTTTCCCACCGGTATACCAAAACTTCTTGCAAATGCCAAATTAAACCCATGCGCCACAGAAACCTCTACCCCGCTTAATTCTCTACACGTCAGCTCCTTTGGTGCCAATCTATGGTGGTCAATCTGCAGGGTGCATCCGCAGGACACCTCGAACACAGTGATCCCCACGATATTGACCTGCCTTGTACTATTTTTGCATGTCAGTAACCCCTTGGGTCCCTTATTTATAAGCAAGTACGTTGACCCCTCCACATTTTTAACAATGTCTGGCGCCCTTTTCTTCAAGTACATGTCAAACATGCAATACCTAAGAATATTGGCACTATGGTCATTAAATAAAGCGATCATGCAGTCCTCATCCTTTCCTGAATTATCTATGAAGGTGAATGGACATATATAGCTCCCTTTTTTAGTACATTGCATTAATTCAATGGCGTCTACCTCCATTAATTCCCCTGAGCCGCGTTGGGCCAACATGCGTTGTGTGGCCGATCTCAATCGTGTGCATCCATCCTGAGATTCCCTGTGCACATGCAATGGCGTATCAAACACCTCCATTTCATACAACTGAAGGGGCTCCGAATCGTTTGCTAGGGAAATTGGTACCAGTACGTTGATCGTATTGTTGGGCCCTATCTGTACCCCAACGTTAGTATTCCAGTCGATATAATCCCCTAAAATGTTCAAAGTGCTGTTATCTCCTAATACCTGTCTCACTCTCTCTTCCCACTGACTTTCCATAAATACCTTGGCAAGTGACTCATGTATTTTTCCCTCTCTTAATGTTTCTAAGACATCACCCACTATCGTTATATCTTCAATGTAATTTCTTATCGCCAGGCATTTCAAAATTGAGCCTTGGAGCTGCTGTTGGATTCTCCCCTGTGAGTCCACTTCCTCGTGCATTATGTCCGATAATTGAGCCGTCTTATTCGCAAAGCGTAGCCATTTATCTTCTAATTCATCCATGGCGCTTATTGATTCGTTTACATGCGATCTTAAGAACCTAAATATGATATTGGAATTGGCCACTAACTTCATGAGAGCCTCATCCCTCAGGTGTGGGTTTCTTATTATCCCTGGTGCAAGCCTATGAATAATGTGTCTTTCTACGTTTCTTAAATCAGAGTTAGTTGATAGATCGAGAATCCCAGCCACAATTTTCCCAAACGGGGCCAGATAATTTCTTTTTAATCGTTTAGGGCGCTGCAAAATATTTCTCAAGTGATTTGCACGCTCATACTCCCTTGCGGCCCTCGAATGTAACTCCCTGATATACTTGTCTAAAGACTCCCCCACCATTTCATAACCTTTTGGCCATTCTCCCTTAACTTTCTGGATCGGCTGTGGAGGTATAATATTCAGCTCAGAACGGAAGCCTAAACTCAAAGTTTCCACCCCTGTTATCAATGTACCACGGTCAGTGAATACCACTCCATAGTTGTGCCTTAGAACCGTTGTAGCCATGCAACTATATTGCATGCACATCATGATCCTAAAAACAAGAAGTTAGCAAATAATGAAAAACGGCTTAATGCTGAGAAATCCACACTAGCCTTCACTGGCCTATGTAAAAGTGATATACTTCTAGTAAACTCACCCTATTATGAGTCCGAACATCTTGCGATCCTAGTCCTGTAGCAAGATACTAGTCCCCGTTCTTTCTATATGCAAGTTCGTTCCTGATCCCTGTACAAAAGTCAAGTGATGCTCCCCCTCTGGCTGTGCTGAGCTTATATCCAAGACCAGACCAGTCCAAGACCTATTGGGCTTGCTCCTTCCCCCCTCCCTCTTCAAGCATACGACACATCCCCATATCAAGTTAGGGTACGGGTGTCCCAGCTCCTGACCTTCCTCTGCTAGATGAAATACTGCATAACGACACCTAGCCACTTATCGTGTATGAGGCCTGTCTTGCAATTTATAGAACAACCCCCCCCCAACCGCTTGCAAGCTACTTATGGGTTTCGACTGCTTGAGCCCAATTGCTGTGTCTAATTTTAACTGTCTTGTCTTCCAAGCTCCACTTTTCATACGTTCCAGCCCTCATCAAAATACACCAATAATCCCACTTTTTTAGGTTACTGGCTCCATTACCCCAACCTGAATCCAGCACGGTACATGACACTCGATCAAAAGACTAAATGCGCCTCCAATTCGTTTCAATTTCCCATAATTCTTACATGTATCCCATGTCACCATGGATCCAACAGAGCCCCAAACTTATCATAAAGCCTGATATACCCTCATAACATAACCCTGCACATTTCAGATAAGTATTGTGTATCTATGGGCTCAATTGTCCAGAACTCACCTTCAAGCCCACGGGCATCCATGACAGAGGCAATCTTAGCTCGATTTGATATACATCCACAGGCAACGACAGGTGATGTCTTATAGTTGCCTCAGACATTTCTGTTAGCTTGTCCAGGAATTTTACCGCTTGTTCCATATTTTCAGGGAATATCCCCCTCACCCTTGGACGAAACATGTTTAAAATTTCATATGTTAAATCCGAGATAATGCATACCGTATCCTGTAGCCTTCTTAATGGGGTGAGAGTATGTCTCTGCGAGATATCAATCGTCAAGGACCGAATAGGCTCATAACGTAGGCCTCTTAAAAAATCAAATGCCGCTTTTCTCAAGCGAACGATATGCGTCTCCTTTTGCAGCCTTCTAATGGGCTCAAACTCCGGATATCTCTGAGATGGAGACAGCATGAAGAATTTCAAGATTTCGAGCATTAACCAATTGGCCCTGACCTGTTGATTCAAGATGGCTGCCACTCTGGCAGCCCTATCTGTTCTCCTAATAATTTCCGCATTAATCATCTCACTCCCCCTTCTTGTATCCATCTTTCACTACAGTGATGCAAACCCTATTATACCAGGTCTATCTCCAGTGACAATACTATATATCCCTGGTCCCTCTCCCCCCTCCCACCGGCATGCTTTATATACCCTAGGTCCATCTTCACCTACCCATTATAGTCTTGTTTTTTCCCACTCCCTAGCAACTGGTGATGTTTTACCAATCGACCACGACAAATATAGACAGTATATGCTTACACGGGGATGCCCCCATCTTCCACTAATTTGTGAGACTCCATATAACTCACCTTTCTTGTCATTATGTCTGGCAAATACTCTTCTGGTAATACGTCACCCAGGGTCGCAAAGTCGATATCCGATTCCAAGTTAGCGACTATAAGTTTTCTCGCCAGGCCTGTGCGCTTCTGTAGATAGGGAATCAATTTGTGTTGTCGCTTATCTTCTATACATTCCAATCTGAATTCCTCAGCACAATACACGCCCAAGATGTTTAGCAACATTTCGCCCACCGCCTTTGTCAAATGTAATATTTTATCGGACACAGTTACTGCTTTCTGGGCTTCGAAGACACTTCTCATTCTTCCGCCCCTTGTCGTGAGCCGTTCTATTGCCAGAAAACCCCTGCTTTCAACATAGATTCTGCAACGTTCCTTCATAATATATATATACGTATCCCTTTCCAATCGTTCTCTAGTTGAAATACGTGCGGATCCACCTCTGTTCACAGGTTTCACAAGGAAATACCTAGTGGCCCTGACCAGCAATATCCCCAAGTTTCTCTTCTGATTTTTCAAGATCTTCAGCTCGTCTGCACCCAATCTAGCTTTTTCCAAACGACACATTTGTCTCTGTTCCAGCTCCATCGTATTCAAAGTTGAGGACCACCGCCACATCAGGACACCAGTGCAGACACTAAACTCCAAATACCAAACTCCAGACCCTAAACTTCAGACCCCCTTTCAAGATCCGCGTGTATTTGTTATTTTCTTCTTTCCATCATCCTTTATTACCTTCCAACTTCCTCTGCCAAGCTTTATTACCCATATTTACCACCCCTGACTCCTACTCATAATTAATGTTTTGAGTTAATACTTCCTGCGCACGCGACCTATGTTGTGCCACTCGCCCCGCCAGACACGACACATTCAGTTTTGCGTATGTTCCATCACTCATTTTCAAGCCACAAAATATGACATAAACATCTTACAGTAATACACACGCGCCGAGTGTCCTTACCCCACAAGCCCACCCCCATCATATTCTGAGGAGAGATTATTGTTTTCTCATTGGGTACAAAAAATTCGTATTCCACAAGCTGTATATACCATCAACAGATATCAATCCAAACGTCCTAAGCTCACGCAACATCTAGTCACACACACCTCCAGATCCCAGGCTTATCAATCCCCAGTGAGTTCCTTGTAGACACTCACCGAATTACCAAATAATAGCCCATATATTTTGTCTTCAAGATAAAGACCAGTTGCAGTAACCTTCACCCTCACTCCCTTCATAACATAAAATCATTGCGCTCCACACCTTAAAATGATTCATTTATTTCTACTCTGAAACAACCATTCTTGCAACGACAATCATATATGACATACACTTATTATTATGTCTTACTCATAGTTTGTAGCCCAAGGGCCTCTCAAGAATTTATTTCCCTGCTACACCCGAAAACGACCACCACGGCGTGTTTTAACAGAAACCATACCTTCATTAATTCTATCTGAAATGTATGCTTTTCAGAACGTTATCTTCACGAGTCAAATTCATCACAACATGTCACCTTTACACGACCATATTAAGATAACGCCTCGTTGTATCACACGTTGTCTCGCTCAATCATCATTAGGCGTCTCCTTTCATTAAACGATTTTAAGAACAATCATTCTGCATTCCATTCATTCAAACCGAATCCTCGAATTACAAAATGATATATGTCACTTTCCATATTTGCCGGCTAGCCCGTGACGTCACCCCTCTCCCTATCTGATTCAAATGTATCAACTTTCTCCTTCCCCAAGATTGTCACTACAGACAGAGAATGAAAACTTGACCCACCGCATGCAGCAACCAATCTCCATTAATCCATTCGATTGGTGACATGACGTTGACCGTCCCTTGAAGCAATTCCTGCACTTTTGTTTTAGATAAACCTGACAATGCCATGAACCGCTTGGTGTCCGCCTCCTTGTGATTTTTTCTCTGGCAACAGCGCTTTCTTAAATAATCCGTTGAGTATAATTTCAATAATACATCCAAAATCCTATAGACCTGATGCAAGATCGCACTCATTCTGTCTTTATCATTCATTACCCGCAAACGCTTGGTAGAATACCATTTTCCTGGTCTAACTTTCAGGGATCGTAGGAGTTCATCACATCTTTCGTATAAAGATAGCAAGTACCATTCTACTTCCAATCGATAATTAGGTAACTGCCTAGGATATCTAATCCGGGGAGCTAGAAGCCAAAATGAATACACTTTAATACACAAGATCGACGCGTTCCTAATATTTATTTTACTATGCTCCAGCATTGTCACCAAATTGCAAAGCCGAGCAAAGCTTCAGAAATGGCTTGTCATTCTGCAGCGCCCTTCCTCTCCTGATAATCTCAACTGTCTATTTCATGCCCAGGGTTTAGGTGGATTATTTTCCTCATATTTTTATTGTCATTAGAATTATGCATCAGTATATCCTAGCCTACTAGGTCGCTGCCGGCCCGTGCTCCCTTCATCTATATAAATCAGTCTGCGTTGCCATAGTCACCTCACCTGCCTGTCTTATATGGCATCGTGCTTCCCCGGAGACGCTGGTATGCTCACTTCATGTTATTTTTATACTAATCCACCCCTGGACCACTCCTGCTATTCTCATATACCGAAAAAGAATCTAGACAATACCATGAACCCTTACCTGAATATTCCGAGACTCAGTTTACTCTGTCCTAACTATAGTCATCTTTGTCTCCCCAATTCCTATCAACACGTTATTTTATGTAAACATTGGATTCTCAAATCAGCCGACGAACAACATACACGAACCCCCACGTTCCCACGAAATCCATATCTGTAAAACTTATTACGACCAGCGTTTCTCAGCGTTTTTTTATGCCCACCTGTCACCCAGTGATCGAAACTTTCTGCCTTTCGTTGACTTTCACACCCAATCTGCTTCTGTCTTATCAGTGACTCATCAACTATACACCGCTCTAATCTTCATTCAATTATATGGTTTTCAATTCATGGATTCTAAAAAAAAATTCTCTCATTATTCCCTCGCTCCTTATCTCTATGAGTGTCATGGTGTCATGATCTTATGACCCGATCATGACTCGATCCCCGGTGCCTCCCCTTCTGTTTTTTATTTTATTTATTACGTCAATCAAATCTTTTTAGCCAATTGGCGTGTCCCTACAATGATATCAGAGTGGTTCCCTTGATTAGGCAAATTCCCCCTTTGGTATCCTGTAGACATCATTTCCAGCTTAACTTCTCGCAGCAGCACCCGATTTCCGCCGACCTCCTAGACCAGCTTCCTATCTCCTATATATATTCTCCCGATCTTTAAACCTTTTGGAAACCATGGCAGGCCGAGAAATTCACCTGGCCATTGACAATGACATTGTCATTGTCCAAACCAGAGACGTATGGAGCCTGAGCGATTTAGCTCGGCTCCTCGTTTATGGCCTGTCCTTGAAGGCAACTCGGTGGTTTTATGGGCGGGCGTGTGCTCTTGTTTTCAGGGCATACCGCCGCTGGGCTAACGAGTAGCATATTTTTTATATATTCCAGTAGATTTTAGTTATAGCAGTTACGTATTTTGTTTTTAGTTCTTCTTATTATTTTATAATAACCCATATTATTCATCATATATTATCATACTCAAGAAACCCCATATTCTACTCTCTTTATCCCTTCCCCTCCTTGCACCCCTTCCGCTTCTGCACCACAACCATCCTTCCCCACACCTCGCACTGGTAAGTTGCTTTATATACCTTTTTATTTCATTCTAATTTATTTTTCCCTGCTTATAAACCTGTCCTTGACTCAGAAATTGCTCCACTGGAAATAACTGCTCACTGTAACATCTCAAAGACCCCGTATCTCTAGTTATACATAACATGATCGAGTCAGATATATTACCTACCCTCAGACAGCGGAATCCATTTTTCCAATGGTTTCTCAATCCAGCTCCATCGTTCACACGCCAGTTTTTCCAAGTCACTAACTGTCATCCCAGTGTTACATGCCAACAACTTAATTATAATGTCTCTTGGGTAGTTGCAACATCCTATTTTTAACATCGTGCCGACGAAATAACTTTTTAACATCGACAGGTATATATACTGCTGCTTTCGTGACCGATCCTCCCAGCTCATGTGATTGACGGCTATTCTCTCCCTCCTATCTGGCATCTCTCTAATCAAGAAACGAGAGGCTCCCCACCAGATATTTTTTAAGTGTGTTTCCATTTCAATTCGCCTCCTAGCGTTAGCCCCTCTGAATCTCAGGTGTGGTCTCTGTATATACAGACGAGCCAATCGAATCACCTGTATCACCTCTGCCCTCTCTCCCCTGGTTATAGGTCTACACATTCTCCTCGATAGTCAGTATTTAATGCTCACAGGCCTATAAAACTGTATACTGTGTCCCCACCCATTTCAAAAATACCTTCTCGTTGCCTATAAGTGAATACACTTACCTTGACTTTCGCCCATGCGCTTGGACACAACTCCTTAATGTTTAGCAGGTCCACTTCTTCCGTGAAAACTGCGTTAATTTTTTCTGCTGGGATGAAGGTTAGACCACTTATATATTGATAAAGAACCACTCTATCACATTGTTCGTACGCCAATCGTTTCTGCTCTGCCTCTAGCGATAAAATATTGCATATTACCCGACGTATTAATACGTGGGCAATATATTTATGCTGCTGGTATTTTGTCCTTGCCAATGGGAATACATCTGTGATGATTTTCACCTCGTTGTCTGGCAATCTCAGATCAGCGTACATGTGCCACAGGTACCACTCGTTTGTCAACCTTTTCTCGGGACATCCTCCGTACCTGTGAGCTGGATGTATGGTAAATATTCTTATCAATCGTATAATCAGGCGTTCTATGTCGTACATATCCTGTACCCCTAACGCTGTACCAGGCAACTTGTTCATCTTTCGACATCAACGGCGATGAGCGCTCCTTCCTCTCCACTATAGTGCCACTGGGCAGCCCTTATTCCCCATCTTATTTTTAATTGCTCAACCCCTACCTTCTTCCGGGGCAGCTGACACTCTGGCACTATCCCATAAGTCATCTCCAAGCTTGACTTTTTGGAGCAGCTTACCTTGCTGCTACCATTTGTCTCTCATATCTCACTCACCCTATTATGCGTATTCTGGCCATACCCTTTCAACTTCGTGATACATTATTTCTCATGTTTCACGTATCTGCTACGCTTGGGCTTGTCATATTAGCCGAGCATTGTTGTCACAAGAATGTCACCCATAGTTAGTCGACAAGCGACTTCATTCTACCTTATTTCACCCGCATTTGCCTTCCCCACTTACTATTCATTATATAAGTCCTTTATGCACTCAATGAGAACTGTCAGTGACAATTAACTTTGCTTACCCTTTTTCTCGGATAAGCAAAGCTTTCCTAGACCTCCATATAATATTAACTCACCTAGGAAATCAATATGGCATATACTAGGGTATTCTCCCATGTCAGACTGAAGTAACGGCACTAGATTCTCTCCCTCCTTCCATCTGAACCCGCACAGGAGCTGTTTAGTTTGTATTTTGTTTTCTTTTTTGTGTCTTTCTTTTTCTACCCTCAATTCCAACCCAACCTCCCTTTTTTATTCACTCGTGATCAAGCCCCATTTCGCTGGGATAACTCCTCACACCAGGCGCGGCTCACTCCCATCCACTTCCTCGTATTACTTTCACATAAAAACCACTGTTGCTGGCTTGCAGCTCTCGCCTCGTGGTTACAACCCTATAACCACCACAGCTGTTCGAGAATGTAAACACCGCGTCTCGCTCAAGCTCCCATGCCATATATATATTGTTAATGCGCCCTTGCCAAGGTACTACGTACTACACTTATTTCATCCATTCTATCAACGTTCTACAGGATCTGGAGAATCTACTGTGTATCCTCCATCTCATTCTTATCCTTCTCTCCCTCCTCTTCAGGCCAATTGCAGCCTATTTCTTCTGTGCAGGCTATATCCTGCCATCCCTTCTCATCCAGCGGGCCCTTCTCTTCATACTCGTGCAAAGGCAGTAAATCTGGTGAGAGCAGTCTTTCCATAAAGTGACTGGTCTTGGATACACTAACCGGTTTCAAATGAGATACATGCACTGGTTTAGGCAGTGTTGCTCCAGTATCCATCCTCCTTAGTCTGGCTGTGCACCCTGTGGGTCTTGCACAGATGACAAAGGGGCCACAGAAATTCTTTTGCAACTTATATGCAGTTCCAGGTTGTAGTAGGCGATTCACCTTCATATATACCAACGATCCTGACCTCAACCTGTGTGCATTCGCCTGCCTATCATAATATTCCTTCATTTTCGCCTGTGACGTCAGTAATGCTTCCCGAGCTAGGTCCCCATAGATCTCTTGTTTTTCGACGATCTTGCCTAGCTGCTCCAGAAGGGGCCTCATTTCTCCCTCGTATTCTTTTAAGACATTTTCGTGAGGAAGTCGTGGGAATCTTCCATACATCAGCAGGTATGCTGGGTAGTTTGTTGCGCTTGAATCCGACGCATTCATCGCAAATACAATCGGGGCCACAAATTGACACCAATTTTTCTGATCTTTATTTACATATGCCCTCAGGGCCGTCTTCAGGCTACGATTAAATCTCTCGATCTGACCCTGACTCTGAGGATAATAGCTCGATCCCAGGACCTGCCTAATCCCCATTACTGTGCAGAAATTTCTGAACAATTTGCTAGTAAATGAAGAACCGTTATCGCTGAAAAGAGTGCACGGCACCCCCAAGACAGACACCACGTGCTCAAAGAACTCAGGTATTAAGGTTTCAGATTTTATGTCTTTTGTTGGCCAAGCTACACAGAACCTTGTGGCTACATCACAGACCGTGTGCACATATTTATAGCCTCTGCTCGATTCAGGCAGTGGACCTATGGTATCAATCTCGATAGCGTCCCATGGTACCTGTGACAGTTCCTTAACGGTCATAGGTACCTTGATAGGATTAGGATTCGGTTTCACCTCCAGACATTTCTGACAAGACCCAATATACTCACCTATGTCTCTAGCCATTGATGGCCAGTAGTACCGCGGTGAAGCAATGCTAAGCATCTTCTTTATACCCATATGTGCGCCCAAACCGACGTCATGTATTTGATTCAATAATTTTTCTACCATCGATTGTGGGACCACTAACTGCGCTCTCTCTTCTATCTGTGCCTTTCTCGTCCTTGGTGGTACCCTGTACAGGATGCCGCCTGATAGCAAGAAACAGTCGTGTTGCAGCAAAACTCCCCTTGCTCTTGTGTT
This sequence comes from Sthenelais limicola, assembly GCA_942159475.1. Lineage (NCBI taxonomy): Eukaryota > Metazoa > Annelida > Polychaeta > Phyllodocida > Sigalionidae > Sthenelais > Sthenelais limicola. Next base: position 27,043,810 of record OW804094.1, on the reverse strand, counting down.
ATCCTTCGGGAGCTTTTCCCTCTCAATGTAATTTGTCATATCGCTGCAAAACTCGTCAGTTATTTGCTCCTTCTCGAACACCTCTCTCGTGCCTAAAGTCCCATACTCAGTGATGAGCCTTTCATAGAACGCCGTATCTGTGATTTGCACTTCTCTAGCCCTTACTCCCTTTCGTCTTTTCTCTCTTTGATACTTACCAACCAGTGACGGGACTCCCAAAGCCTTCCTCCGTCTTGACACTCCTCTGTGGATTAGGTCTGTCCCCTCTGGTGTCTCCTCCTCAGCCTCTGTCTCCTCCTCTCGTGCTGGTGTGTCATGGTTGCCAGTATCAGACTGACTATCCCCCTCCTCTGAGTCTTTCTCCCCTAATTTCCCTGCCTTGTCTCTTTCCTCTATATATAGCGCCATCCTTTCTGTCACACGCGGGTTTTTTCTAGTAACCATCATTATTTGCTCCCCTGGCGTGCCCAGGCGTGTCACCACCGTGCCATCGACTCTTGGGAAGTCCCTACTATCATCCTCCGTAGTTGCTGTGTCTTGCTCTGGTTCTGGTGCACCTACCTGGATAATTGGCGTGTCATCCTTCTCATCTCGCCTCTTATTTCTGAGACGTCCATTTTTTAAGATTGACGGTCTCCTATACTTTCTGATGGGCGATGCTCCCAGTACCTCCTCCTTATCAAAAAATCGGATGTGATTCACTGCCTTGAATCTTACCTGCCTCTGCTGCGGTCCCTGCTCCTCCTTTGCTGTAATGCCATCCCCAAAATATGGCATTCTTGATAAAATATCGGCTGTGATGTTGCATTTCCCTTTTATGTGCCGCAAGGTGAAATCAAAATTACTGAACCAGTCGATCCAACGAGCCATTCTTCCTGTAAGATCCTGTTTAGCGTTCAAGGCTAATAATGCCGCATGATCAGTGTATACCTCAAAGTGGCTGCCCAGAACGTAATGCTTAAACTTTTCCAAGCCATACCGGACCGCCACCAATTCTTTTTCTGTCGCCGAGAAATTTTGTTCAGCAGAAGACAGGCTTCTTCCTGCAAACGCAACCGGCCTATGGAAGCAATTATCATGAAGCTGAGTCAACACGATGCCAATCCCAATTCGAGAAGCATCACACCAGATAGTGAACCCTTTAGAATAATCAGGGTATCTTAGAACGACATCTTCGCACATTGACCGCTTTACTGCCTTAAACGCTCTATCTGCCTCTGTATTCCACTGAAAACGCTCTCTTCTACCAAGCTTCTTCGTCAGCTGGTACAAGGGGACCATTTTATCTGCAAACCCTGGAATGAATGTCCTATAGTAATTTGCCAGACCGTTAAAGGCCCTCATTTCCCTGACAGTTTTTGGTATTGGATATGAACGAATTATACGAACCTTCTCTGGGTCCGGCTGCAACCCATCTTTCGTTACTACAAACCCCAGAAATTGCATTATTTCATACCCAAACGCACATTTCTCCGCCCTGAACTTAAGCTTCGCCACTTGGAATGCTTGCAATACCTCTTCCACGTGCTGCAGATGCTCCTCCCATGTTTGTGATGCTATAATTACATCATCCATGTAGGGCAGTGCATTTGGCACATACTTTAAAACGCTCTCAATCACCGAATGAAACGCTTTTGGCGAAGTCTTGAGCCCCATAGGCATGACCTTGTACTGGAACACCCCTCTGGGTGTGACAAAACTAGTTTTGGGCTTGTCTTCTGGCCTTAGAGGCACTTGAAAAAATCCTGAATGGCAATCCAATTTTGAGAAAAATCTTCCCCCCAGTCCCCCGACGTTTTCCAACGTCTCGTCAGCTGAAGGGAAGACCCTACATTCGTTCTTTATACATTTATTGATTTTTCTGTAATCTATGACAATTCTATATTTTTTGTCCTGTCTTGCAGCTGCTTTCCCTTTCTCCACTAGAAAGCATGGCGCAGCAAATTCAGACTCGCCATTCGTTCGTTCAATAATGCCCAAACGCATCTGCTCTTCCAGCATTGTTTCCAGTACCCTTGTCATATGAGGGTTTGTACGGTATGGACTTCGAATAGGGGCCACATAATCTTCTTTCAACTCTATTTTATGTGCAAAAATGTCAGTTGTTGATATCGGCGAATCTTTTGTGGCGAAGACCGCGCGGTAACGCTGTAGCAAACTTGCCATACTTAGTTTCTGCTCCGCCGACAGATTCTCGCCCAGGGTGTAATCAACCCTAGTCTCACTGCATTTTGTGCTACCTACCTCCTCGATCGGTCGCTCAGACTGACCGGGAACCCCAGCTTTTACATAATCATCTTCATTGACCACTGAAAATGCTGCCAAAACCGAACCCTTTCCCAATTTTATTGGCGTGTTAGCAGCGTTAAATACCGTAACCGGTATATTGTTCCCCCCCCGCTGTGGCCTCACGAGGGCTCTCTTGACCGCAAATGGGACCTGCACACATCTTTTCAAATTGTCAACTACTCCTACTGCATGATTTAAATTTTGATGCGCCGAAACCACTGCCATGCAAGTAAATTCTGATTTCGGAGGTATTAATTTAGGCTTAGTTATTCTAACGGTGTAATGGTCAGGGTCTTGGATTTGGAAGTCAATCTTGGCCTTTCTTGCTTTCAAGAAATCGACACCTATGATACACTGAAGGGATAAACCCTTCACAACATAAAACCATGCGTTAGTGTGAACTTTTCCAATGTTAATAGACAACAACACCCTTTCATTCGACTTGTGGCGCCCCCCATCGGCTGTGTAAATAACCAAATATGTCTGTACACGGCGGAGCAGCGCCCCTTTTTCCTGCACTACTTGGTTTAACGTATCCGTCGAAATACAACTGATACTAGCTCCCGTGTCCACCAGGCAGCTAATTTTTGCTGAGCCAACTGTGCAAATTGTTCTGCAGTCTTCCAGTTGGACTGTCACTTTCCTCGCGTCACTGTCCTGTAACACCAGGCGTGAGGAACGATCATCGCCCTCCTTACTATTAATTATACTGTTTTGTGTCACCTCTTTATGTTTACTTAAGGACATCAACCCATTGTCCTTTTTCTTCTGAAGTTTCAATTCCTGCACCGCTCTATTATTTTCACGCTGTTCTTTTTTCTTCTCCTGTAATTTCCATCTTCTCCTCTTCTGGTTCCACCTCTTTCTCATTGCTTTTTTCACCTCCTTTTCTCGAAAGGCCATCTCCTGCACCTCCTGAGTTCCTTTCTCTTGACTCATACTTATGTCACTGTCATCTATTGAAACTGAACTTCCGCTTTCATCCTCTCCATCTTCCTCAGATCGATTCTCCCTTTCTGCCGGTATGGCTGGCAACATTCCAACCGGCATATCTACTGAAAATTCTGCCGATACACTCCGTTTTTCACCACCCCAGTTGTTTTTGGTGACTGAACGCTTGATCTCTTATTCTTATCTCTCTCCTGGCGTCTCTCTCCCTCACCTCTTCTAGGAGTCCATTCTCTTTCCTGGCGTCTCTCTTCCTCACCTCTTCTAGGAGTCCATTCTCCTTTCTCCTCTACTGGTAGGCTTCTAGCAGGACCGGGGTGTGATCTGACATCACTGGGAGTAACGTCATAACCCTTCATTGCCAGAGAAGCTATCATTGATTGAGTAGAACCCACTAGGTGAAGTCTCAATGCTTTTTCATTCTGCTCGTCCGACAACTCATGTTTTCTGGCCGCTCTTCTAGCCTCTTCACAAGTGCGAGGAGCCTCTGTCAGGACTCTCTCCGCTAATCCATCCTTTAAACCTGCTATAAAAGCCTTCAGTTTCTCATCCTCGTGCAGTGATGTCCTTGCCAGCAATACCAGCATGGCGTCTGCATATGTCTCCACACTCTCACCTGTCTCCTGTCGTCGCCGGGAATAGTCATCCTTCACCTCACTATACGGCATTTCCTGAAACTTGGTCAAGAATTTACTTTTGATATCTGAGTACGACAGTGTACCCCGTTTTCTAGCTGCAACTGATGCGACTTGTTGGTAATATGCTTTAGCTGATCCCTCCAATCTACCACCCAGCCCCTGCAGCCAATACATCTCAGGTATGCCCAAGGCACTTGCATAGTCCTCATACTCTGTCAGGAATTCAGACACATTTCTGGTCGCCGTTGAATGTCGAAAATTTTCAGGCCCCCTAATGAAGTGTCTCATTGCCGCTCCTCCCCCTTCGTTAGACTTATCTGACCATCTTCCTGTTTGTGCAGGGGTAAACGCTGGGAGCACATTAGGTAGCCTATACATCTCGGTTATATCCCCGGAATCTTCTGAGCAAATTGTGCTACTAACACCTATTTTCGTTGCTTGCTGGTTTGCTCTCTGGGGTGTCCGCAGTGCGCTATTTTTAGGCTGCTCTACCCCTCCAGCGTTCGTGAGATTTCTGACCATGTCTGTAAGGTTCTTCCTGTCCTGTTTGTAACGCACAGACGCATCTCTAAATAGGGCACTCTCCTTCTCATGTTCTATTTTCAGCTTATCCATTTCTTCTGCTAGCCAGTTTGCCCTTGCTTCCCTTATTTGGTTTTCCTTTTCCATTTCCTCACACCACTCTCTATTTCTGGCCTCTCTCACCTCCTCCATTTCGTGTCTTGCTATTTCTGCCCTCTCCCACTCCTCCCGATCGCTTTCTTCCTTCCTATTGGCTCTAGCTCTGGCCCGTCTTTCCTCCTCCAGCTCCCTTTTCAGCTCCTCCAATTCCTTGTTATGGTTTTCTTTTACATTCGTCATATATTCGTTTCTCTGTTGTTCTGTTTTTTCCATTTTCTGTTGTGCATTTTTCCAGTCATTCTGCAGTGTTACAATTATATCCCTATTTCCGTCTTCTGCAGTTTTCACCCTTCGTCGCGCGCCCTCTTCCCATGCTAGTTTTAGTACGTTTATCCTAGCTTCGTGCCTATCTTCGGCATCGTTTAACATTTTTTCATTCGTTCGTTCCCAATTATTTCTCATATCCTGGACTGTCCTCAGGGTATCTTCCTCCGCTGCCTTAAGAGCGGCTTGAGTTCTCTGCAACTCTTTGCTGACAATATCCACGCTTTGCCTGAGCAGCTCCTCTTTGGCCCCTTGCGGGCTTAAGTAGTCAAAGTCTGGATTATAAGGGAGTGGCACTAATGGCTCTGTGTAATATGGCGGCTTACCAGCGTCCCACGCTACTTCAGGTATTAATGGCACACTAGGGTCATCACAAAAATCTGCTGCGAATGGATTGTTTCTCTTGGGCCTAGCACCTCCCACTGCTGTACTCTCCGCGCTCAAGTTAGCGTAACTCGGTGGTCCCTGGACAGAAGAGTCCGGAGATGAATCTTCTGTGCTCTCTCTTTCCGTCTTTATCTCCCTATTCACATGAACCCCCACACTAGGTCTTGCGGACGCCTTCATTCTTGCCAATCTCTTCTCCATTAATTTAGCAAGATTTTTTATTCCATCTTTGATTATGGACACCTTCTCCCTCTCCACTTTGCCGATTCGTTCTGTTGTTTCAGCAAAGTTCTTTGCACTTTGTGTAATTCGAGCATTGTTCTCCTGTATTTCCTTCACCAAGTCCGCCACTGATGACCCCTGTTTCGACATTTATCCAAATACTCACCCTCCCCTCTTCACACAATCTCCAATCCCGTGGTTCTCCAACCAGTGTTGCGCGCGTAGCTTCGGATCTTTATGCTATTGGGCGGTGCATCGGGCCAGGGTGAATATATCTAGCTAGTATTCATATGCATTCGAATATACTCGGACTTCGGGGTATTGCCTCTCATGATGTTTAATATAGAACGTGATATTGTAGGAGACGATAGGCGATATTGAATAGAGAGTCATGGTGATATATAGTAGCTGTAGGTTTCCGGTATGAACAACACAACACGATGAGTTTTAGTACGCCACTACTTGTATATTGTATCTTATCCTGTACATAGATGCTAGGTTGATGTTAGTGTAGACATTGAATCATATGAGATCTTATGAGTCTCCTTCCCTGTATTCTTACGGTTGTTACTGCATGACAATCCGAGATCAGTGTGTTATAATATAATGGTTCTAGCGCACACAGTGCGTCTAGTACATCTTGGTATCTACTGCATATCTCTCTATATCCCAGTCTATATGAATGTCCCAAGTCTCTCCTGCTCTATCCATATATATGTTCTTATGTATATATCTCTATCTTCTTCTGTATATCCCAGTATTCCCCGTATATATACCCAGGGGGGTGAGTGTCGGGCATCCGTATTGGTGGACCCTTTATCCTATGATACCTTTCCCTCCCTCTAGCCCCTCCCCTTCCCTTAGCGCATGCCTTAGTAAAAGAAACATATCCTATCCTACTACCCACCCTACTGCCCTCTCGTGTTAACCACGGTTACTACACTATTAAAAACTTGAATGTGTATTCTATTAACAAGACAGTGTATATTGAGTCGACAGACTGCTACCAATACACAAGAGGCCAAGTGTAAAATGAAAACATGAAAAACAAAATTCCCCCTCCCCTCCCCTCCATCCCCCCCCCCCACTCCCTCCGCCCCACTCCCCACCCCACAACATGATAGAATACACAAACAACAAAATGAAATGCGGGTTTTTTCGTGTAAAATGCGGGTTTTCCGTGTAAAATGTGGGTTTTGTGTAAAATGCGGCTTAGGCCTATAGTGCAACCGCAGATTCACTCGTTGAGTCTGAGACACTGACACCGTCTTCAATTTCCTTTTTTCCCCTTCTTCGTAAAACACAGAACTATGAGGGGTTCAGTATTTTACACGTTCCGTATAGTTAACTCACAAAGTTGAGTATTACCATGGCCTCGGGTGGTAAAAAGTAAATTGTGGCCAATTATACAAAATGTAAAACGTGTTTTTAAAAAAATATTTTGTTTAGTCTCTATTATACCGTAGTCTAACATACCCTAAGCCAGTACGCTAGGCCTGCGGATAGGGAGCTACCTGGGTACCTTTACTTTTATTAATTTTCATTAGAAAAAAATGGCCTCCCTATATACATCGAGTCATTGTATACAATATAATATAGGAAAAGTAACATTAGGCCTATAAACAATGTATGAAGTTTACCGTCCTAGCTGTAAACGACTAATGTTTTTGTGTATGAATCTTGCAGTCGGCATCATAATCTCAGTGATATTCTTCTATATTTCGTCTTACTTTATTTTTTAAAAAAGTCGTTATCTTGTGTTAAGGTTGAGGAAATGGCCCTCATGAGCCAAATAAGAGATGCTGACGATGTGGAAGAAGAGGATATGGTTGCGTCAGAACAGTCAGAACAAGAGTCAGGGTTAGAGGAGGTAAGTCCTAAGTCGACCAGTTGTAATGAGGTGTATATAGACAATACGATAGTAATACTATCATTGCTATCATCACTGTCAATAATTGTTATTTAATAGCACAAGATTAGACCAAAGAAGCGCCGTGATCAATATTTGAAGATAAAGTCAAAGTACCGGCAGGCTACTGTTTGCCCCTTTTTTTTCTTTAAAAAAAAAAAAAAAAAGACTAAATCATACTCTCTTTATGTTCAGTTTTTTTTAATTATGTGTGAAATGTGGTAATCAATATTAATGATTATATACCTTCCTTTTTTATTTTGTAGGCTGAAGATTCTATGCCAGTTCTTGATCTTAAAGTCAAGATGCACCATGGATATGGTAAGTGCCAATTTTTGTATCCTATGACGAATCCCCCCACCCCATTCAATTACCCTTAGGCCTAGTTTAAAGGAATCTGATAGGCTCTCAGCCTAGACCGTTCTGTACAGGTTATTCAACTACAAAAAGAAATTGAATAAACAGGTGCCATCCATCGCGATCAGTCTTCTCTGGTTTTAAGTACTAAGATAATTATTATTATTGACAATTGAACGAAGCACTGGAAGCCGATCTGATACAGAGCTGTCCAACCCCAAGTCTGTTAACTTGTTCTTATTCATCTTTTGGAAACACTGTACTTCAAAATGGCCTTTCAAAATAATGCAGTATAGAATACATGAATCTAGAGTTATATTTATAATATAGCACACGCAATAAGCGTTTTACTAGAATATTTGTGAATCTGGGGCCTGTTGCATGTATCACTATTCAGGGTCACTATTCGCCCATTGGATTCAGTAGTGAAATAAGGACATGTCGTGCAACAGGCCCCAGGCTGGGAGCTCATCTTACATATTCTGTACAACTTCACTCTATAATTAGTTTTCAACTTGGTTTAATTTTCTACTATTTCAAATGATAGGTGGAGATGAGGAAGAGGAAGAGGAGGAAGAAGAAGAAGAGGAGGAAGAAGAAGAGGAAGAGGAGGAGGAAGAAGAGGGAGGTACTTACCACGACCAGTTGACGGCATTCCTTAAACAGTTGACCAAAGCGAAAAGTGAAGGCTAAAACCCATTCCAGCACACTCTATCGTCATTCATACTGCATTAGTCCATTTTGTAAATATTTCCTTCCCACTGCCATGCATTTCATAATTATTCATTTATATAATGTAATTAAATTATATCATGGTCATTATAACTCATCTATATGTACGCCCATTATTTATAAACAGTATTTAAATAAAAATGTGTATCAGATTTTGTACTACTTTGCATTGCCTCTTACTTATTCGATCTCACTTGAATACGCACGCTTACTAAATATTTGAGGTGTATGCAGCTCGGAGGTCGAAATCAGTGAATAACTGATCCTGAGGTGAGGTTGGTGGTGGCGATGGGACACCTGGTGAGGAAATGGAGAATCACTCACTTGGATTTTACGAAGACACGTACCTTACATATATAATGCATCTCCAATGCGGGCGATATATTTAGTTTAATTCCGAAAGCATCGAGCCCTTTTCAAAAATAGTGTTCCGACATCATATACCGTAGCTAATGTGATGTGATGGGGGAGTCGCACTACTAACTGGACTGTAGAAACTAAATAAGGGTTGTTCGTGGGTTTGCAGAAAGACGACTTTCAGTTGATTTTGGAGGTTGTTTATTGATAAATTACCTAACGTTTCGGCAGCTCTGCTGCCTTATCTAATATGTAACTTTTTTTGTTGGAGGCGTATTCTTTAGTAAGGGTGGTACACACATTGGTCGTGCCCCTCTGAAAAATTCAAGGCTTTTCCAGGCCTATTCTAACGATTTCAAGGCCGATATCAATATTTTTAATAACCATAATGACGGGACCTGGGGGTTGTATTTATTGTTTTCGTAGGCCAATCAATGCTGTATTTAACAAGTTTTATATTCAGATTTTGTATAAATAACCGTTTTTCAACTTTTAATTTGCGAGTCATTTACTGTAAGGTTTGAGAGAGGCCAGTCAGGAGAAAGTGTACAGCGAGAAATTTCAAGGCCATTTAATCGATTCCAACTAATTCAAGGCTCACAAAATGATGTTCTAGGCCGTTCGACCAAAATGTCCATTTACAAGGCTTTTTCATGCCTTGAATTCATTTTTCCAAACTCAAGGCTATTCAGTCCCCGCGGAGACTGAATATTCCATACGTTATAACAGTACCTTGTTTCCTGAACAAGTGTTTAGATTGATTATAAGGATTGTGGTAACACTGGTTAAATGAAGGACAAAACAAACGATCGGATCGAATTCGGTTGAGGGTGATTGATATAGAAAAGTAGTTAAGTGAAGTCAATGATATAAAAAATCCTGTAGCATAAATATTACATTTATTTGTGAATAATCATCAGTACACTATTTCAATGAGATACATATATTTCACAATTATACTGGCCAGAAGGAACGAAATACTGGGTTATTTACGAGGTTCATAAGGCAGATTCTCGAAGTATATTATGTATATTTTCTTTCGGAAATTGTTATTGTTGTAATATATCAGACATCATAGGAAATTGTTTTCTCGTTTTTAAACAAAATAATATGATTGAAATTGTTCACATAATGTATTCACCAACGTTCACGAGGTTCTACACATAAAACACGATAACAGCTTCATTTATATACAGAAGAAATATGATCGATGGATAAGCCTCCTTGCATTCCTTTCAGATCTTGCCTTGCACGAACACTTGCACTCCGTTTTTAATGTCCATCTAAAAAAAGAATAAGTATTTAATTCGGGCTGTAGAGATGGCACCAGTTTGCTTTGATGCTCCTTGGTATTTAAATTGACTTTCTAGGATCCTTTGCCCCAAATTTCAGCTCTCAATGACTGTCGAATTAGCTATTTCCCACGTGTTCAGGAGCCTAATTCCCTACCACCAATTCTGTAAAATTTCAGGACTAAAGTTTATCAAATATATATCACTTCATAATTCTTCAGTAGAAACAAAAACATAATCTTATATTTTACCTTGAAAGAAAGATTACCATACAATTCACATCTGATGTCATTGCGGATATAACTTAGTCTAACTCTGAGTTCAAATACCTTCCTTTCATAAATGGTAAAATATCACTACGGTATTTAAGTATTCTTATTGGAATCATACGATGAGCAAAAATGCAACTCACTTTCTCGCCACACAGTTCGTCTCACTCGCACCCTTAGAAACTAAGCACTTTTCCCATCACATGCAACTATTTTCACTTTGTCTACGTGGACGACCTCTTGCATTTCCCTAAATTCTGCATTGTCCAAAACGAACGTCCATACATTGTCACAGAATCGGTAGGTGTTGAGGTTTCCCTGTTGAAAAATGATAACAATGAATGAATCGATAAATGACAATATTCCCTCGCTAAAAAATAAGTGATTTCATTTTTGTAAAATCATTTGTTAACATAATAAATGTAAAAAAAAGCACGTGTACAAGAAGACTGACTCAGTTCTCTTTAGATCCAGAATTTGGAAAGATTTAAAACGATATTTACCTTGAAAGTCACGCGACTCTTGACCCGTTGTGCTAGCGCCTCGTTGATTGCTGTGTCAAACTGGAGCAGGACTTTCAATGCTAATGGAGGTGTGATTTGTGACAACTGGAGAATGAAATAGAACGAGCCAGTTTTATTAACAAGTCTTAATAACGGTGGTACTTCAGATGCATGTGGAGTAGAAATAGCCAGGGAGTGGCACGAAAGTATAAAAAATAAATCAACCCACATTTACTTGGATAAGTAATAACAGATATCATACACGATGATAAGAGGGGTCCTTACACTACAGGTGTAGCTAATCAGATGGGGTAGGAGGTTGGGAGAAAGAGACATACCATAATAAAGATGACAGCCTACTGACTACTAGATCTAGACTAGAGACACTCAACTTTTTATCTCAGTAACGTTGTGCCTTAACAAATATCACAAGGCAACCCGGGGCTTGTTAGTTGGATAAAACATAGGCCACCATTTCTTAAGTTTCACTGGAGCCCTATTTTCCTTATCAATCATTAGGCCTACAGTAGCCTACATCTGATTTTTAGTAGGCATTCTGTTTTAATATCTATACAAGGTAACAAGCTGCACAAATGCGACGATTGCGGTTCAAATTCATCATAACACAGCTGACCGGGCCACAAAAGGCCAACAAGTCTCAAATGCCTGGCTTGATCCGACCTTCCTAATAAAAACTCTATTCTTTTCATTTTTTTTAAAAAAACGTAATCATCTCTTAGTCTTAGACTTAGACATTAAATTCTTGTGAAATGAAATTCGGCCTAATTTCAATTTGGAAGGTTAACGTATTAAATTGCCGCATTTATCTACATGATGAAAAAGAGACACAAAGTGGTGATTAAAGGCAGGAGTTATCAAGAACATCAAAATCAATAAAACAACCGATATAGACCTACTAAAACGCAAAACTCAAAAGCCTAGCATAGCCATGTCAATAATTTGTCTTGTCACTCTTGAATTTCTGGTGTAACACTGACATTTAATTCTAAATTTAAAAGTAGAACAGAGTAGCTGATGATCACATTGTTCCCAGCCCTAGTCCAAAGGTGTTTTATATAATTGATTAATGGAAAAAATAGGAGCATTAGGTTTTGTATCTGAAATGCAACTCCAGTCAAGAAGTCAAGCTGAGATCAACACTGAAATGGCAATACAACCGGTGTCAGACCGATTGAAGCGATTCGTCTCATAAAAATTAAAGGGCCTGTCTCCAACTTCAAGCCCTTAGATTCATATTGTACAATTTACTTACTTGGATTTGTTCATCCAGGCTCTCTTGAAGAGTGTGCCCGAGGGTAGTATTTCTATACAGTTGGTAAGTACTCATTTTTAATCTTTTATAGTACCTCCAGCGAGCAAAGTAGCTTGCAGGAATTATGTAGGTCAATAATTCAGGTGGCAGAAGGAAACTCTGTTCTGATATCAATATTGGGTTTTAAAATAAAATATTCAAAGAGTTAATTTTATATATCGAATACATATTTCCCAACTAAAAAATAGTCTCTAGAGAGATGTCTACACAACTTTCATTATTTTTAAACTGACCCTTTATTCAAGGAAAAGATATAAAAAGTGTCGTGCCTTACTCATTTAGAAAAACAGAACTTCTTCCGGTCACAGCACGCAAGCCAAAATGACATTTAAACAGAAGGGAGAATGGAAAGATGTGCCAATTGAGGCACGATATTTCTCGGACAAGACATTTTCTGGCTTTGGCAGCATCAAAGTTTTGACAAACTATGAGCTTGTCCGTGACAGCGTATCAGGAAAGACGTCTATACACCCGAAGGTTTGTTTAATTTCTTATATTATCGCTCGGATGGGGGCCCACGTGTGTCAAAACACTCTTTCGACAACCGTAGCCGTAGGCCTATATCATCATATGTTTACATTTTTCTTGGTTGTGAGGTGACTTGACAAAAGTAATATATAGTATTTACCCCATGATATCTCAATAGTATAATGTATTACTATTAGTTGACCCGATTAGATCACGATCCATTACCTTGACACAGTCTTGAGCAGCCTTGAAGTTGATGTTGAATGGTTTGATTGCAATAATAAGGCTATTAATAAGCCTACGCTACGGCGGTATGACTAAAAGGCGGAGGCTTCTGGTGGCTGCCGTAGGCTTCCGTAGGCTGCCATAGACTGGGTAAAGAGTGGTATTTCTGGCATGAAAATATCATTTGTAAAAATATATTGTAAAAATCAGTTTATTTGTGGGAAAATGTTAGTTAAAATGATCGCCAAAGGTACTCAAACAGTTGAATGATGAATGTAAACACTAGTCTAATACACATCCATGATCCGAACTGTCAAACCTCCTTCCAAGCGATATTTACCCTGTAAAGTCACCCTCTACGCCCTCCCCCGCCCCCCCCCCCCCATCCTACCCCCCCCCCCCCCGTCTACATTATAACTATAAGTATAAGACGCATTTTACACCGCGAAAGCCGCATTTTACACAGGCAGATTGTGTAGCTTTCAGTGTGTTCTGCTAGTGCTACTGCTAGTTGGGGGAGGGGCCAGGGATCGGGGTGGGCGTGGGGGGTCGAAGTCTCCCCCTCCCCCTGGAAACAAATACCCGGTACTTAAGAAATTATTTATTCATTTTTATTCACGTTTTATCACATTTACGATGGCGTTGAACTAGAGAAAGGAGTTCATTCTATTTATAGTAACACCAAGACATGATGACACAATCGTAAACAAAAATATACTATAATAGTATTCTATTTGCCTTGAAATGAAAAGATACATGATGTAGAATAAACTCTGTTGTTTAGTCAACTTGGAGAATAAATACACAAACTATTTATCAATCAAGCACTAGTCAACTCTCTTATCATTGCAAATGATAGCCTTAAAACATTCAATTAATAAAACAACATCATGGGGACCTGTGATTAATGAGTTTTCCGGAATAAATAAATATATCCAAGTTCAAGATATTTTAATTTCTTATCCCAAGTGCAAAATTGGGGGTATGTGTAAAATGCGTCCTATACTATATAGTGCCCCAATGCCCTGCCTCTGGGAGGAAGGGGCAGGATACGTCTACACAGGGTTGACCACTATCTAGGCTAATCTCGATGTACATCACACTCTTTACGTTTTCTCACATTTAAAGACCTAACGGTATATCTAATATATTTTTATTGCATGATAGGCCCCGGAGAAGAAAGATGAAGTAGATAAACTAGGAGACAAGAAGAGTGGAAATACCGATAAAGCAGGACCTAAGGCCAAGAAGGGAGGAAAGGTCGATAAACCAGGACCGAAGAAGGGAGGAAAAGTCAATAAACCAGGACTTAAAAATGGAGAAAAAGTCGAAAAACCAGGACTTAAGGCTAAGAAGGGAGGTCCCCTATCCCCTAAAACTGTAGTAAAGGGTGATGAAACTTCGGAGAAATCTGAGCGTGAATCCCAACTAAGGGCCAAAAGGAAAGAGAAAAAAAAGAGACAAAAGAAGAGGAAGGCTGCTGCTAAAAAATTAGCTGCTGGAGATAGTGATTCTGGAAAAGAAATTACAGACAAATCTACAGATTCCACAGCTGAAGATGGAAAGTCCCCATCTGTTGTTAAAGAAGACCAAAAGCAATCCGGAAAGAAAGCATTAAAGAGGAAACCCGAAGGTAAATTTAGTTTTTGAGTTGTCTATTAGCCCATCGTCTTGGAATTTCAACTTTGACTATTGTTGTTACACTGCACTTTAACTTGCTTACATAATGATGACTTATCAATTGGCAATCGGTGGAAGAACTACTTAGACCCTTGTCTATATAGACAGCCGAACAACCTAATTGTAATAAGATCGAAATACAATAAAGAATACTTGAATTGAAATTGAATTGAACCAATGTACGTTCTTCTAGGAGAGATAGAGGACGCACCAAAGAAGAAGAAACAGAAACAGAAGAAACCAACAAAGAAAGGTCAGGAAGCTGGTAATCAGGCGACTCCCAAGCCCGATGTCAAAACTTCGAAGCCCAAGAAAAAAGGTGACTAGCTAAAAATGGAGGTCGCTAATTGATCCAATGTTAAATTTTCCTGAGAAACGTCTCCCAACATTGGCGCAGATATAACAACATAGATACACAATTGATAATTCTTATCCATAGACCTTATCAACCTGTCAATGAGTTATATTTTATTTTTGCATCTCAAAAATCACAAGATGGGTTTTTGCATCATGAAAAAAACCTCCTGATTGAATCCATTGTTTTCCTCAACAGTTGTGGACATGTCGCGATGGAAGGATCTGTTTGTACCTCAGGTGGTATTAGACGCCCTTGCCGATGTAGGATTTGATACACCCACTCCCATCCAATGTCTCGCTCTTCCCCCTGCTATACGGGACAGAATGGACATATTGGGTGCTGCCGAAACGGTAATATTAGTAAATTATAATATTATTTAAGGTTTGAATTCCCCAACTAAATATATCGGTTAGCGGTATCTCTCATTTCCTATTTTGACTGAACTATTTCTCACTTCTTATCTTATTTTCATGTCATAATTATGTTGATTGATTTATAATTTCGTAACATTTGCGAACGCTAATAGCAGCTTTTAGATGTACATATGAATGGATTATTTTGACATTTAACAAAAAGTAGCATGACTATACGAACAAATACATTTTTACTTCAGTGTAATTTGTACTTCAGTGTAATCCAATTGAATGACTGTACGAACAAATACATTTTCACTTTCATGTAATTTTATTAATTGCTGTTATTTGGGCATCCACATAGTACTTTACCCAACCATTAAAAAAGATATGACCGCAGATTATTTCCTGATTAGAAATAGACCTTATCCTTTTCGACGGAATGTGTTTCTCTCATCTGAAACTTGTTTATTTTGTTTCCAGGGCAGCGGGAAAACGCTTTCATTTGGAATTCCTATGATCCACAACATCCTTAAATACAAGGAAATGCATGCGGATGACACTAGTGAGAATGAAGGCGAAGATTCTGAGGATGATTCCATTGGAGAGGGAGAAGAACTTCTTGATGAAGGTAGACACATTTTAGACTTGTTGTCACTTAAAATTGGATGTCTCTGAGGAGGGACCAGCTGTCGGACTGGCAAGATGTACATGTAGAGGCTCTACGTTCTCCAGAGTTGCTCTGTGAAAAATCAACCATCCACCCTTCTGAGAGTACAGTTGGCTGAATTAAATCCTCACACTTTACACATGATTGTCTGATGGGTAGAGGAAGTGTATGCAGGGTTTAAGATTTACCTCGTGATAAAATGCGTTTTGGTTGTTTTACAATATCTGAATTAATTAGAAAAACCTATTTGCTGCCTTATCTCCAATTCACACGAACGAACTAACCGGGCGGAAATCAGTTTGTAGTGTGACCCCCCCCCCCCCCCCCCCCACCACACACACACACACAAACACACACATTTATGTGAAATTGCTGTCTGGGAGACATTGTATTGCGTTTCCACATTACGTGGAGCTAAGGACTTTGCACTACTTAAGCTATTTTATAGTCAATTTCTATGTATATGGAACATGAAGGACCCCATCAAATATAGGTAGCATTAATTATTCCAACTAAACTCAATCTTTCTAATGAACTCACTAGATTAAAAAAAACCAATGTATGTCCTGTCGTGATTTTTAGAATATCAACAAGGTAGTGGCGAAGAAGAAGAGGAGGAGCAAGATGAGGATGAAGAGGGTGAAGCCGATGAAGGTTCTGAAGATGATGAAGATATCATTGGAGAGAGAGACGTAGAGTATGTAGATGTAGATGACGAAGACGAAGGCGTCAATGAGGACGAATTCGATGATGATGATGAGGAGGGTGGATCTGAGGAACTGGATCCCAAGGCCAACCGTGAACAAGAAATATATGATCTGGCAGTACGTATGTTCATTGTTATTCAGAATGTACAAAGGTCAGCTGGTAAATGTAATGGGCCGCAAGGTAATAGTCATAGGATGGATTTTTCAAAACTTGTGTAAATGTAAACTGAAAATATTGTAGCCTCCGAATATTGGTATTTTACTAAAAATGTTTTGTCCCTGAATGTCCAGTAATAACTCGGACTGGTTTTCACCCGCAAAACTTCACAGTCCGTCCCCTCATTCGTTTTCCAGTCTTGTATTTACAAGTGTTCATTGCTTGGTTTAATTGGATTACTTTGGTAATGAACGTAATATAAGTTCCAAACAATTGACCAAGGACATTCTCAGAAAATGACAGCAGATGGAAACGACCTGATGATATGAAGATCTATATTAGTGAATAAATTGGTATGAAACTCACGGTATTTTTTCATAATTATTTCTCTTATTCAGGATGGAGAACTAGGGTGTGTAGCGGCCTATGACAATGTGAAGTTTGATTGGTTGGATGATGAGAAAGCGAAGGCTGATGCTGCCGTATTCAATAAGCCACCGCCGGGTGCAGATCCCAAGAAACCATTATTTGGCTTTGTACTTACCCCTACACGTGAACTCGCTATTCAAGTTCGTGACCACTTACTTCAGGCCTGTTCCCACACAGACATAAAGGTATATAATTTGAGTGATATTATTATTGTAATAACAATGTAGCGCATATAATAAATGGGCTTTAGCATTTTATGATGTATCTTGTCTAAAGATGTGCACGCTAGTTGGTGCGTTAATGCATGGAACAGTCCGCTCTCGCCAGTTACGTCTGATATCGTAAAGAAAATTGAAGTATATTGAGCACGAAAAAATACTTCTATGCATTTGACTCTCTTTGCCTGTTAATGCTTTCCATTATTATAGAGCATGTACTGAATGAATACCACTTAAAAAAAATCGGTCTAAATGGTCAAATTCTGATCACATGTGCTGTCATGTCGCACACACACACACAATATTTATTGTATGTTGTTCAACTATCAAGATTTTAATGGTATCTAAAGCCAAGGCCATTTTAGCTGTACTGATCTACTGTAAACGTATTAATGTTCGCGCAGTATTTATTTTCGCACATCCACCTTTGTGCGTGAAAATAAATCCTGCGCGAAAGGTATAATTATTGCATAAACAAGGTGTGAGACTTCCTTTCTGCGCGAATTTAAATCCGCGCGAAACTGCGAAAATATGAAAATACGTCACTCCAAAGTACTTAGTGCGCGAAAATAGATCTGCGCGAAAATAAATACGTTTACAGTATTAATCATCAATTGTATACATATCCTATTTTACAGGTAGTTGCCATCGTGGGTGGAATGGCGCCACAGAAGCAGGAGCGACTCTTAAATAAATGCCCTGAAATCGTTGTAGCAACACCAGGGCGGTTCTGGGAGTTGTTAGAAGAGGTATGTATCTTGCCTTCAATGTAATGTCATTAGATACGCCCCAATAGGGGACTTGCATAGCCGCCATTTTAAATCTTGATTCGCAGGGAATTATGGGACTAATGGTACAGTGTAACATCTATAGAAAACATGTCATGTAAGGGATATGTATCTGTACTCCAATGTCAATATCCATGTGTTATACATGCTTCCATAGCACAAGCCTCTATCTTTCCCATCATGCATTCGGTTTTCATAGATCATTTACACAAGCTACGATATTGTTGACAGCATTCTTGCAATTTTGGATAAAAATGTTGCCAAATTTCAACAGAATCCATCCCGTAATACATTGTAATAGACTGGCACAGTGGCACATGCAAATCCCCTATAAGTGAGATACCTGTCGTATGAAGTCGCAATCAAACCCTTTACTTTTATACCATTGCCAACACTACAGTTTTAGCACTCACTGCCGTGAATATGGCTGTCGTCAGGGCATAATAGCGGAACTCCTGGAAAAACGGCCGCAACAAATTTTGTTGTTGCCCACTAACAACAGTTCATTTCATGTTTGCAACAAAAACGCAAATGGAGGAGTGTCTGATGTGTTGCCACTTTCTCTGGGAACTTGTTTCTGTGTAGAGATTTGTTGCAAAAAAATAGTGGGCAACAAAAAAAGAAATGTTGCCGCCGTTTTTCCTCTGGTGGAGTTCCGCTATTAAGCAGCTATCACTGTCTCACTCACTCACTTCGTTGGATACATTAAACATGAAATCTGTCAAAAATAAAACATTTTTCTCAATTTATTACACAATGTCGCTGCTATTTCCATATGGACTATATCCACTCTGAAGTTTTTGCAATGCTCCTGAAATCAATCTGCGAGGAAACGAAAAAGACCCTTTATTTGCGTGCATCTTAATTTCTGGACTTGGTTAGGATCAATGCATTATGTTCTAAACTCTCTCTCTTTTCACTACATTTCATTGTTATATATTATATATCATGTTGTGTGATTATTTCTTAGGGAAATCCTCATTTAGCCAAAGTTGTCGCAGTTCGGACATTAGTGTTTGATGAAGCTGATAGGATGGTAGAGAAAGGACATTTCGAGGAAGTAAAGAAATTCTTGGAGTTCTTATATACGTGAGTGTTCAGTCATTTAAATCATTTTATCCATTTACCGAATGCTAGTCCACCTATTCTATGTAAAATATTCATTATCTACTTCTTTGATAACTTACCAATAACCTCATTCATAAATATGCAAATCTTTCTAGCGCGTGGCGCAAAGCAAAACGTATCCTATTGCAAATTTCTCTATGTCAGAATCTTTATTATCTACCTTTTTGATTACTTACCAATAACCTCATTCATAAA
Organism: Sthenelais limicola; assembly: GCA_942159475.1. Taxonomy (NCBI): domain Eukaryota; kingdom Metazoa; phylum Annelida; class Polychaeta; order Phyllodocida; family Sigalionidae; genus Sthenelais; species Sthenelais limicola. The sequence continues at coordinate 27,024,253 of OW804094.1, read as the reverse complement.
TTTATATGCAACTCTTCGGTGCATGCTGAAGCCTCCAATGTATACATGTTATTAAATAGTAATCTCGTAAATTTTAAATGTTATTGTGATTCTTAAACTTTGCACATTATTAGCATTAACCTTCATTAAAGCTTCTCGGCAAAACCCCATGTAACTTTAAAATGGTCATCGCCTCCTTGCCCCGTGGATGCTCAAAGGGAGTAAAATGATTTACAGTTATAACACTTAGTCGGACTTACTAATATAATCAGCCAATAACATGAAAAATAGTAACACTAAACATCCAAGTGAGGGGAAAAGGGGATTATAACGTATTTGATGTAAATGTGTATATTATTTTATCCTTTTCAGAAATTCAAAGGTTCGGAGACAGACCTTTGTCTACTCAGCCACCCTGACATTAGTTCACGAAACTCCCAACAGACTGAGGCACAAGAAGAGAGTAGAGAAGTTAACACCTGATATGAAATTAGGTAAGAGCCTATGGCAGAACTGTTGCTTGACTTTGGGATAGAGTACCGCGTTCCCCCGGGCTTTTATAATACACGGAAGGTCATGGAAGTTAACATTACTGACTCAAAGTATTTGAAAATCAATCTTGTCTCAGATTGGACCAGAACAATACACGTTCAAACTATTGTCCCAGATTGGGATTTCGCGGTGGAGCAGCAGTCCAACGCGCTGGGTTTAAATCTAAAGGGTCCGAGGGGCACTGGGTTCTAATCCAATGAGTGGGCTTTGTAAAATAAATGCTCCAACAATTAAAGTACAAAAGGAATACCCCTGCGCCCAAGTAAACATATTGTCCCAGACTAATGTTGGGTTTTGGATTATAGACTGACTAAATGTGTGTGGGTGTGTGCACGGGGACGGGCGGGGCTAGGTTACTGTAAAAACTCCAGTGTGTTTGTGGACTTTTGAGTGGAGCTCGCTTTTTGTGAGAATTCTCGTAAAACGTGATAAAGAAAACGTTGTAAAGAGACGGGTGCCCCCCAAATTAAACTTCAGAAAACAGTGCACTCGCTTTTTATTTTTAATAGATATTCACATGTCTCAGACAAAACTTAGCAACGACACGTAATCCAAGCAGCCAAGGGGGAACACTTCTTTCGATAGTATGGGTGATGTCACCAAGTTATGTATATTGGGACACACATTTATAACGAACCCGTTCTTTATTATTTCTAGAGGGTATTGGAAAAGTTCCTAGAGTTTTGGCAAAAAGACTAGGAAGCCCCGCCCCCTCCATGACTCATTAGAAACCACATATTTGTTACAAATCCCCCACCACTGGGATGGACTATCCCTGCTCATTCTCAAAATACCAAATTACATGAAAGACATACCTTTCTTCACTTTTTCCAACCTTGCAAAATAAAACCGTTATCAATTTTATTATTTACCTTTTCTGTTATTATTTGAAGTTTGTTAAGACCAGTTTTATATATTTCTGAGGCCTTACTCATATATTAATTAATTTTCATGCAGAGGCAAAACATGAAAGGCTCGGATCAATACTATGTACATTTTCCTTTCTCTTCTAGGTTCATTAATGGAACTAATTGGGATTGATAAAAAGGCAAAAATTATTGACTTGACGAGGAAAGTTGGAACAGCGGAGACATTGGTAGAATCTAAAATTAACTGTACCAAGGAAGAAAAGGTAAGCAATTGCACTCACTTTACCCTTCCTCCCGATAATTAGAGTATAGCTTTCCGATTGCTAGCACTGCTAAAACTGAAGGCTAAAAATATCTGAAGGAAATATACTGCCATCAGGGTGGTGGCAGTCTAGTCTAAGATGAGAATCCCTTCAAACTGAGGGAAGCCTCTCGCCATCAAAACGCAAAATGCCATTATAATTCCATTAATACCGCAAAATTATAATCCCATTAGAACGCCTAGTCCATGGCCAGGAAACTGATTAGCGCAGTAGACGTCTAATCACTGATATACCATTCTTATCTGATCTGGGGGTTTGGGCCTAGACTGGTGATGAGAGGAATTATTTTCCAAGGAAAGGACAGACAGGAGTACATATTCTGGCGTTAATTGTTTTGACATTATGTTGTATGTATTCGTGTAGTATCCAAGAGTAAGTTTCACTCCCATCTTTTCCAGGATGTGTATCTCCACTACTTTCTCCAACAATACCCAGGCCGGACCTTGATCTTCACCAACAGCAAAGACTGCCTCCGCAGACTGGTCTCAATCCTCACTGTCCTCCAATGTAACCCGCTCCCCCTCCACGCCGACATGCACCAAAGACAAAGGTTAAAGAACCTCGACCGCTTTAGAGCCGATTCGAAGGGAGTTCTAGTTGCCACCGATGTGGCAGCCAGAGGCCTGGATATACCCGATGTCCAGCATGTCATCCACTATCAAGTACCAAGAACCAGTGAGAATTATGTCCATAGGAGTGGAAGGACAGCCCGGGCGGCTAAAGAGGGACTCAGTATTATGCTAGTAGGCCCTGACGATTTGAATTACTTTAAGAAGATTGTTAAAACATTGAATAGGGACGAGGACCTGGCATCGTTCCCAGTAGAGCAGGAGACAGTGGATGCCGTTAGGATAAGGGTAGGTCTGGCGCTGAAAATTGATAAGGCTGAACACTCACAGACCAAGATGAAGAAAGAGAATCTCTGGTTCCAGAAGGCAGCGGAGGAGATGGATATCGAGCTGGATGAAACGGAACTGTATCCTTTGAAAATTGAAATCGGGAAACGATCTATTTCTAAGAGGGAGTGGGACAGAGAACTCAATTGTTTTTTTTCTAAATGTTATAGCCTGTAACTCGGGGATGATAGTTTTCCTGCAAGTACCTGGTTAAATATTTTCCAGCGAATCAAGTCCAAAGTGCTTATATGAAGATAGATAATAGAGCAGGTCGTAAAATGCAGTGTTTCTTGAATTTCACATGGCAATACTGAATGCCTAAGAATGGTCATGGTTGAACATTTTGCGGCATTGTAGATGATGCAGACTTCCATCCCTCTTAACTAAGTTGATGACAACTATTCATCTTCCTTGAAAACTCGTTGAAACATCGTTAAATATAGGACTATCCTATTAATTGATGGTAAAGACATGTTTCTACCATATGCCATACAGAAGCCTTTTGGATTCAGTATTTCTAATTATTTTGAAACTTTTGGGTAACCCAAAACATTTTTATTGCGAAGCCTCTCCCCTTCCACACCTCCTATTTCTCTCTGTATGAGTTAAGCTAGCAAAATATGTACAATTGTAATTTACACCCCTGAATTTTGTCAAAGAATATTAGTGTGGATCAGAAATACATGTATTTGTGTGTGAATATGTTCCCAGGTTTAATGCAATAGTTGAATACCCATCATAGTCGGATACTTACAATAATTTGCCTCATGGAGAGGGGTCTAAGGGGTTGGCTTTAGCCCCACAGGCATGAGAGTCGTGGGTCCTGCTGTGGGCTCTTATTTCTCCTCCACAAGGTAAGTCTGTGGCACACGTTAACTGGTAGTATACTACCTGGGTGTTAGTGGAAGACTAGCTATGGTACTGAACAACCTGGTAACATTATACAATAATAATTCTTCCAACCATTCTGAACAACCTGGTAAAATATCATACAATAATAATTCCTCCACCCATTCTGAACAACCTGGTTACATATTAAACAATAATAATTCTTCCACCCATTCTGAACAACCTGGTAACATATTATACAATAATAATTCTTCCACCCATTCTGAACAACCTGGTAACATTATATAATAATAATTCTTCCAACCATTCTGAACAACCTGGTAACATATTATACAATAATAATTCTTCCAACCATTCTGAACAACCTGGTAACATATTATACAACAATAATTCTTCCACCCATTCTGAACAACCTGGTTACATATTAAACAATAATAATTCTTCCACGCATTCTGAACAACCTGGTAACATATTATACAATAATAATTCTTCCACCCATTCTGAACAACCTGGTAACATTATATAATAATAATTCTTCCAACCATTCTGAACAACCTGGTAACATATTATACAGTAATAATTCTTCCACCCATTCTGAACAACTTGGTAAACTATCATACAATAATAATTCCTCCTAGTCATCAACTGAGTAAAATTGAGGACAGCGCTTGAATATGTATCCAGACGAAGGCGGCCATCCTCAGATTTCCCTTTCCTCCAGCGAGCTACAGCTATAGCAAAACACTTGAAAACAGGCATTTTTTAGGCCGTGATGAATTCTGTAATTAAGCCAATGGTCGCTCCGTCCTTCCTTAACCTTTCAATCAGACTCAACGACCTTGGCGATGACTTTGAGCAGTCGCAATCCAAGCAGCGAGTTGCGGCATTGAGGAAGGAGCTCAAGTTTTTACTCAGCCAGCCGATTATCCCGAAACGCTTCTCCGGCAAATACCCAACGAAATCAGGCGCACTCGTCGGCCTTGATAGAGGTAAAAATATTATTTATACTCTCCCTGCCATTAGGAACGGGTCTCCTCTGTAAATTGGCTTAGCCTAATTGAATCTAGTTAATGGTTCTTGGGTTTTAAAAAGGATTGCATCGCTCTTCTCTAATGAATAGTGAAGTGCTTGGATGTATTTGTTTGTGTCAGATCAGAAAAAAGTGTAATATGTATACATTCGCAGTTTGCTGTTAAGTTAAGTCTTTGCATTATGTTAGGCCTAATAATTATGTAAGTTTTTAGAGAAATTGAAGATGGTGTAACAAACTTGAGACTTTGTCCCGTTTTAGCCTTAAATCATGTTTCACGAATGGTCTCTTATTACCACCGACTGTATCATATTGAACGTAATTTAATTTAGTTTTTCTCTATTTGTATTCTTTTGCAGAACAAAGTGTTGGAGCGTGTGCAGCAGCGAAGAAAGAAGCCTCCAATCCTAGGAGCATGAAATTGTCAAAAATTAAGAGATTAAGTAAACAAAAGAGTAAAGGGAAAAAGGGGAAAGGGAAAAAGTAATAATAGTAGAGTTTAGCCATTACCAATGTATTTTATGAATTTAACTAATGATGGGTGTTTTAACCATACGCAAAGACCCGGTCATTACTTCGTTGTTGATAACATATTTTGCCTATGCCTAAAAAAATAATAAATAAAAAAAAATATTTTGCCTATGCGTCAGGTAAATGTCAAATAAATTATAAAAAATATTTCTTGTTACTATTGTTGGTTTCTATCCCGTAGATGTGTTAAAAATTAATCCTGTTATAGCTGTAATCTCTCTTAAAAATTTCAAGAAATTGATGTAATAAGGTTACTAGGGCTGTTTATGAACTAATAAGGTTACTAGGGCTGTTTAGGAACATTTCAGTAGGTTAATGATTACCTTCCGATACCTGCTAATGGGTAGAAATTACCGAATTGTGAATCTTCGATGAATGCTTTTACTTCAATTTTACCTTCTATATAGAATTGTACTTTGGGATACTGGGACTCGGAAGGCTCGGCTCTCTTCGATTTTAATGCTGCACTCCTTCCAGTATTTCATCTCTTAAGCAGAGTTAGGCGAAATTTACAAAATTTCATAAAAGTCCCAATTATACATATCTAGATGTTCTGCCCCATGAGAAATATTAATGTGTGAGAAATAACTGAACTCCGGCTAAGAATCTTTAAGTATTGCTTATTTATTAACTTCGCCATATACGTTTTCATTAGTATAATAATGATCTAACACTCAGACCAACACAGTGTCACCTTTCACGCTCATGATAATTAATAATTATAATAAGTAGGGTAACACTCGTACAGCGGACACTCCAATATAGTTCAAAGATTTTCCCCGACACATATATAATAATTTACATTTCAACACCTTTTTTCTGCTTCGTTTTCATGCCTTTAATTTCATTTCACTTCAATACATTCTTTGTTCATCAGAAATACAGAATTTACATTTTCATCGCACTGTATTGGAATTTCGTGGTTATGATAATGCTTTTCCGCATTACCATATTGCTAGGGGGGCAATATTTGTTTTGGGGGATTAAATTGGTATACTTTTTATAATTTGAGAACAACTTCATGCAAAAAACCCTCTGGAAATGCAAGATTAGACATTATTCCGTCTGGACACCTGTAGATGAGTTCTGTCCTCCCATGTAGGAATCGAAAGTGATCAACATTCAGTATAATCGGATATTATAGCTTAACAATATCCGAAATAACAACAAATACAATTCGAGGAATCGGGTTTAAATCCAGATATAATCTAGGTAGAAAGGAAATCTCAGGTTTCTTCATCTTAGGATTTTAATGATCATAACTCTTGTAAATGATACTAAATCCTACATGTATGCATTTTTCTGTCTTCTAAGAGCGATTGTAAGACAGCACCTGTTATAGTTGGGGAGGGAGTTCTGAGCAGTCCAAGTAAACCGAGTCTTAGATATTTTAAAGCTACAATCCCAACAGATCCCAAATCTGTCATAAAATTCTACAATAGATAAATATTTGATATTGTTTAAGGTTAAGAACGGCAGCATCAGTTCATTTTTATTGATTTAAATTGATTCGTTTCTCTATTATGGGCAAGGAAGAATAATTACTCCATGTAGGTATATTTTCCTTCAAATTAAAGTATCGATTCTCTCCATAAATAAAGGTGTGGACGTGTGTATACGTTTTATTTCCCATATTCTGAAGTTCAGCCTGAACTTTGAGTGGCAACAATTATCATGTTAGAGGGAGGTAAGATGGTAACCATTATCTCACCCAAATTCAAGAGAGAAATACAATCAATCCCATTATCCATCTCTATAATAGACATTTGCGGAAGCTAATGCAAATCGCCTATAGGGGACAACTCAGCTTATAAACAGTTTTAACACAAGACTAGATGATATGGAGTGGTGCGTATAGAAACTGCGTGGTCCAACATCAAAACACAAAATTTACAGAAAGTTTAACAATTATATAATAATGATGATGATGACATATTTCCTCCAGTCTCTTGTTCCTCTTTTCCTGATATAGCAGCATTCTGAAGAAAAGTAGTAGTAGTTTTTTTAGTACTGAGAATTGGAGTTTTATTATCCTTCTCTTTTTCATCCTTGACAGATGTATGTGTAATAATATATTCACAGGTGCAGTCACTAATTCTTTTTTCTTTTTACAAAAGTTATTTTTCATGAAGACTTATTTCCTCTGTTACAAATAGGTGTTGTAGCACATTAATCTAAAGATGATTTCTTATTTCGGAAGGATGGAAGGGGGCTAAAACAGCGTAGCCCCTTCTTATCTCTATCCTCCTATCATTCTCTTGCTCCTTTACATTCCCCTTGACAATTCCCAGCGTTGGAAATAAACATAGTGGGAGGTACTATAGATGGTTTCCATTTATAATACTTTGCATTTGTCTGTAGCATTTAGTCTCAATTATAATTTAATCTTGGGAGGTTTTTGACGATGTCAGTTCAGTCACCACCGGTTCCTTCGCTTTTGATTAATTCATATGAATGATAATAATTATACCAATCCTAGTGAGAACATTTATACAGACACAGGGTTCCAAAGGCATTGGAAAGTAATTTGAAAGTCCTTGCGCTTGACAAAAGTGATTCCAGCGTCAACTTTAATATATGTATAGCCAAGTGTTCCTATGATCCACAGAAATGAATTTAGACGTCATAAATTATCCATGTATTGTAGTTGTATTTAACCATAGATCCGAATAGGGGAGGGAGCTATATTCCATCGATTTGAAATATTTCTGGATTTATGTGTCTTAGGTCTTCATCAAAAATTGCAGACGGTATTCTGGAACTCGAGATTTTGGGAAATAAGCCTGGTGAGTCCAGTGAAAAAAGTCCTTCTATCTGGATGCAAGAAAAGCAAGGGAACCCTGTTTTAAAATAATTAAGTAGCATCCCTCAACATGATATTAGAATGATTGTGCACATGTTGAACTCCTGGGCATAATTATATCCATCCCGGTCCTAGGGGGAGAGAAGCCATAGTGAACATGTAAGTTGCTAATAACCAACAAGTTGATCAAGATACAAAAGCACCTTACTTTTTATACATGTATATATTAAGTTGGCCAGAAGCATGGTCATCATTTTTCATCATCATTCTCAGGTTTGCTATAGTTTTTGTTTGTTGATTGGTCGCTAGGCAACAGCTATAATTAATCCATTTCCAACAACCAGGTTTCACTATAATTAAAATATTTACACATATAATGTTCAACATAACAAGTTTGTATCTTCATTTTGTCTTTCTCTTCTGTTCTCAGACTACTGGCAATAAACCTGAGTCTTTATAAGTTTGTAATGAAGAACGTTGCCCAGCAACAGTCTGTTAGTCTCGTTTCCATGGCAACAATTTAACGTATAAGTAATCCGTTCTAGGACCACAGTTTGTAATGTTTCCATCAGAAGACCCTTTTTTGGTTAAAATATCGTCCAATCCCTGGAAGCGTTCGAACTGTCATTTTAACTGTCTTTCACTATGGCAAAGAACTTGCAGAATTTCCCTTTTTATTATGACTATCTTTGTATTGTTATTACTATTGTCATTGGTATCAACAACAACAATAATGGTGTCTCTGTTAAAGATTGGGAATGTTTGTGTGAGAACGAGGCAGCAGTGTGTGACGTCACGTCCGGTCAGGTATCCATGACGACCATCATTATCTATTGACCCAGCGTCTCATGGTTTCCTCCCAGTCAGTGCCTCCGCCGTCCTCATCGTCTGTTCGTATGTACGATTCCTGGTCTGTTTCCAGGTACGATTCTTCATCGGTGAGGTAGCGCGGCTGGAGGAATAGCTCCTGCAAAATAAGTTCAATATGTTTAAACGTACCCCAGGGAGGTATCGCTTAACTTGAGAATACAACTTTTGACACATGTGATGTGTTTCAGGAGAATGAGTAGCAAGTCACACAATTCATACTTTAAAAGTCATTTATTCACAAGATCTCTTTTTTGGAATGTTTTTATTTTTGGAGTATCTAGTCAGTTAGGTCTTATGAATACATGAATCAAACTTCAGGACAGTGTAATAAATATATCCATGCATTTCTAAGATCATGACATGGAGTATACTAAGCTACTTTAATAGTAAGTGTTGGTAGATCAGTAGAATAGACACTTGTGTCTATAGATAGGGGAAACCGGGGCAAGTTGAGCCTTTTTTTTTCAAGCAAATTTTGTAGGGTAAAAATATATGATAGAAAAATGAAATATAATGGACAGAAAACTTATTATGATGGAGATTTTATATGAATTCCTTCAATAGGTTATCTGCAAATTGCAAAGAAATATTTTTCCCTATACCTCTGAAATAAAAGTGGGCTGGAAATAGAAGAGTCTAGCTAAGAAGATCGTTTGTATCCGAGTTCATTACGGCTGTAGTTTGTGGTCAAAGTGTAAAAAAATAACGCCGAAAATGTACTATATTATTAATCATTATTAAAGTTATGGTCAATAAAGGTATACCAGAGGGCTCAATGAAATGAATGACACCAGTCCATTAAAAAAATTATAATTTGACACATTGCCCAATTTTATGGAAAGCAGTGTACCAATTCGGCTTAGTTAAGTCATTTCTTAAACATGAAATTTATTCAGGAATACCATTATATCAACTGTAGTCTTCTTTGTATGTAATTCCTGACAAAACGATGTAATAAAACTTATAAAATTTACTTTATCCGTAGCCTACTATTTAGTTTATACAAATTAAACCGGAGCATAAATCCGATTACCAAATTAAACGTAATTTACTTAAATGCGATGCAATGTTATCAGGCCAATATCCCAAATTGAAACACGGCGTCCTTTTATCTCTTCATAATTCAGTGGCGCAGCAGGTACGTTAAGTTTTTAAGTAATTAGATACGCCACTCTTTTTAATAGCTAGGCCATTATCCTATCATTGACATCCTTTTTGTCAAGAGACTTGCAATCTGAACTCGTCTGGAGTGGAGTGGATCTTTTTTGATCAGCTAATAGGGAGGCAGTTTCTTATTTCTGATGGGGAAATATTTGATGTTTTAATGAGTTGCCTATGAGGTCTATGAGTCCTACAATATAGAGGGACAGGCTATATGAATTGACAAGCGAACACAAGGCTAAAAACTCCAAATCTTGGCAAAGATATTTATGGATGAAGGGCCCAACCCGGCCCGAAACATGAAAGGTCGAGTAACCTTCAAATAAATCAACAACTTCAAATAAAATCTGAAGGACCTGTGTTTATTTGAGACTTTTGTCACTTACTCACCAACCTAGAAAGATATTTGGACCCAAAACAAATCCTTTCTGATAGAATTTACACAATTTACGACGTTGGGTGTAGACTAGCGTGAGAGTACATATTATTACGATGTGCTAACCCGTGCATACGGTATCTATTCTGTAAAGATGATGAGGGACATAAATAATACTTACTTTAGGATCTCTATCATACAACTCAGCATCTTCTTCGTCTGTTCGCATGTAACTCTCGTCATCAGTCTTAACATAGGACTCATCACCATCTGTATACGTCCCTGTACCGTCGGCTCCAGGGATGTACCTGCATAGATATAAATAGAGAAACATGATTTATAATGAAAGCAATGACATGGAGGTCTACATGAAAATGATTCAAAAGAATGTGTAACTTAATTCTATATGTAGTAGTCAAACTATTTATGTCTAAAAAGTGTGATACATTATTTAGTATTGCAATTAAAAAAAAATAGAATTGATTTTACTTTCCAATTCTGAAACATGTAGCATAACCCTTGAGAAATAACCGACAATATTATGATGAATCTTCCGACTAACCAGAACATTTTTTAATTAACCATTAATTTCGGCCGCACTGAATGGTATTTTCTTTTAATATCTAGAATTTTTACAGACAAGTGACATCAAACCCAGGGAACTATATTCGAAAATGGTATGAATGGCAAATTATTTTCCATCTTTGACGTCTTACTAGTTTTCATTGAGATTAAAAACGTTTATGTTACACGTGTTAATTGTTGTCATTCTACTTTCAGAATGATTAAGAAAATGATAAAAAAAAATCACTGATATTTAGTTCACGAATAACATTAATCAATAATTATTGACTAATTATGATGAATAAAAATGACGAGTTACCTTCCATTAGATTCTCTTTGACCAGAATCTCTCCTTGCTCGTAGTTGTGCGATAAACTCACTCTCTTGTTGTAACCGTTGTTGCATCTCTTCTCTCCATGCTGTCATTTCATCTACTGTATGACCAGTGGTGGTGTCTGTAACGTTAGAAACAGGAGTTATAATTATTTACTCTCATTTGTCCCCCTCCACCACCCTTTAGAGAGATACCCCATCAGTCTATCTTCTACAGTAAGGTTCTAGGTGAATAGCCACCCGGTAAAAAGCCACCTGGCCACTAAGCCACCCGGTAAAAAGCCACTCGGTAAAAAGCCACCCAGTAAAAAGCCACCCTGATAAAACCCCCCTTAGTCAAAAGCCACTCAGTAAAAAGCCATCCCACTCAAATGCCACCCGGTAAAATGCCACCCGGTAAAAAGCCATCCGGTAAAAAGCCAACCAGTAAAAAGCCACCCCAGTCAAAAGCCACCCTGGTAAAAAGCCACCCGGTAATAAAAGCATAATTTATATGATATGATATGCCAAGATGTATACCGTATATACCCGTGTATAAGCCCCGGCTTCTATCAATTTCAGATGGTGATTTGACCCAGCTTATATTCGGGGTGGGCTTATATTACACTAACTAAAAACCAGTATATTTAGCTGAAACACATTTGTATTATTATCTTTACTTATTGCTCTGGTTTTTTGTGGTTTTTACATTTCAACCTTGCCCCTCCGTTCTGCCATGCCTGAGGGATTATGACAAAAATAACGAAATTGAAAAGTAATAAAAAATGGTCTATTCTCATGAAACGGTTCCAAATGGGTATTTTTAGAAAGGTCATTGGAATGAAATGAAATTGCCCTACTCTTCTATACCCTGAAAATGCATTTCTTATGTATGGAAATTGTTGGAAGTATACTCTAAAATATATTGCATCATGGGCGGTGGTGGTCACAAAGATATTCTTCATATCTTATCCCCACAAATATAAAGTGACTTTTTTTCAAATAGGTAAAATAAGCTTAGAAAAAAGATAAGGGTTTTTTTCAAAACACAGAGAGCACCAACCCATTTCTGTGTATTGTCTTTATCATTTATTGGAAATAAAGTTTCTCATACATTTGACACAGCCTTCCCATAGGAGACAGCAAGGAACATTTGCGATGGTACACCGGGCAGCAGAAATGTGCCGGCCACCATCCTGCACCACCCTCAACCCCTCTCAAGTCTTGAACGAAGGGGAGCGTCTTTCCCACAATAATGTAACATGCATAAGGAACTGGCAGTGGGAATGTGGAGGGAAGAGACATTGCATTATAGGGTCTGGTGTAGCATTCCAAAGTTCCCCATCTCAACATTCCCATTTGATTTGCATATAAATCTATTATTTCAGGAGTAAGTGTGTTTACAGGCTCTCCTCAGTTACTTGTGTTTTGGAATAATGAGACAATTCACTAGACCTCTGATCAATTGAAAGTACTTATTCTCTAATTTGAAATATTTTGTTGACGATTTACTCCTTCTCATTCAACTTTAGAGGGGCAAGGTATGTGGAGCAAAATGGTCCAGGGAAAATGCACAGGCAGGCCTTGCATGTTGATTTATTACCAGCTTTTGGTCCAATTCTGCCAACAAATGAATCCTCAGTTTTGGATAAAAATTATATCCTGATACACCTGCATAAATGAATGGTTCCCTTTACGGTGGGGTCATTTTTACATAACACCAGCCATACCAGGGGAATGCGTTGGGGTGTGTAGTCAGCCATGTAGGCCATAGAGCATGGTATATTAGTTGCATGGGTAAGGCCGAGAGCGGGTTGGGCAACCGCGGTAGCCCAAGCTTTACAGGATGGCTCTTTACCAGGTGGCTTACCGGGTGGCTTTTGCCCGGATGGCTCTTTACCGGGTGGCTTTTTCCTGGATGGTTCTTTACTCGGTGGCATTTAGCCTAGGTTGGCTTTTTACCAGATGGGTTTTGCACCCAAGTGGCTCTTTACCGGGTGGCTTTTTTCCGGATGGTTCTTTACCAGGTGGCTTTTTACCAGTGGCATTTTACCGGGTGGCTTTTTACCGGGTGGCAATTCGCCTGACACCCTACAGGTTATCTATTATAACGTACTCGTATGTACAGGATATCTGGGATCAAGAAACTGAGATCCAGCCTTACATTCCCAAGATTAATTTGATTTTGCCCCAAATAAAGTTTGTCCGGAAAATATTGTCCGACTTCTTCATTTGTGATAAAAGTGTTTAGCTACAGTTAAGTTAGCAGTTGTTTTTCAAATGCCTCTCGTCCCCAAAAGCACAGTTTATAATCGACAGGTGAATTATTATTGTTATTATGTAATTATTATAGAAATATATGGTCATTAAAATCATTGTGATTACGAACCTACTTTATAAATTTAGTTGATTCACAAAAATAATATAAATTTATGTTATTTTCAAGCGTTACCCCATGCCCTCAATATCCACATCTGATTATTCTCAACAGTTATAGCGTCAAAATAATGTCCACATAGTCCACTGTTGTTTACCTTTCCTATGTTTTCCATTATTGAATCCGTCTTCGTCGTCGTCGTCCTCCTCTTCATCGTCACTACCTGATGCTTCTGAGTTGAGCTCTTTGACTAGGGATGACATGGCGTTGGTCACTGAGTCAGCAGCCACGAGTAGATCGTTGCGGAGACTGCGGACGTTCATACCTGCAGCAATAATACTTGACTTTAATTTGAATGTGTGATATGCAATGGTTCTAGCAGTAAATAGAGCACTTACGTTAAACTTTGCCCAAAGAGGGAAGTTTTCGAGGGCTTCTATTTCATATGCAGTCTAGGCCCAAAGTTGAGAGAGTCCCTTCAACCGGAGGGAAAGCCTCTCGCCTCAAACCACAAAGTGCCATTATAATTCCATTAAGACCGCAAAATGTCATTATATTCCCATTAGAACGCCGAGTCATAGGTCAGGTAACCGATTAGCGAAGTAGGCATCTAATCACTGACATACCATTCTTATCTGATCTGAGGGTTTGGACCTGGACTGTATGGACAAACCCATTTCTTTATAAATAAAAGATGAATGTAAAAATATAACAATGCTTATTTACCCTAACAGTAATACAGTTTTTCATACAGTTTGTAGATAATGGCAACAGTGAAAACAGTTCAAAATACACAAATCTGGACAACTCAAGTATAATAGAAGATAGAAATGTTTATATAAAAAAAAGATGGGTATAAAAAGGACGATAGATGGTTAACAAGTGGATAGATATGATTTAATATGTACACAGACAGATAAATAAATACTGTTATTATCATTTTTTTAAGGATGTGAAGGATAGAAGACGGTAAAGGCTATACGTATAAAGTATATAGAGTTCATTATTTTGGTTAATACTAATGTCTATGTAAGATAAAATACATAATGTCCACAGCTCGGGCTGAGTAGATAGAATAACATTGCTGAAATGTAACTTCTGTGGTAATAAATCAAATCCAATCCAATGATGCACCTATTACTGAGAACAGTGTGTAACAGCATAATGCCTCTGGCTGAATAAAAACTTTAAAAACAAACCTACCTGCTGCGGTTGGGTTGGTTTGGTGGCCAAAGGCCTGGCGTACATCTCCCCCCACACTGACCAGGGAGTCGCCAGGTGTGGAGGGGGTGCTGCCCCGGACCATGGCCGTGGGCGGGGAGTGGGCTGTCCGTGAGCGGGGGCTACTGTTGGGCGTCGAGCGGGGCGACCCTTGGCTCTGCAAACACAACGCATATTTAATAATTATTACTATGGGTCAAGTTTTAAGAAAATGTACAATTGGCCTACACCAATTCCCTCAAATAACCCAAATTTAAGACGAAAATCAGGTTCAAAATACAGTTCAACATAACAAGACAGATTTATTGAATGAATACATTACGGAATACACTCAGATATACTCAGTATTTATCATTTGCACTCTAAATTAGCAGAATCTGAGAGTTGTGTAGAAATGTTGATTTTGCATTTTCTGAGAATCTGACCCATGTAGTTAGGAAGATGAATATATTTATTTTCTCTCACAGTTCCTAAGACAAAACACATCTACCGCCCTCTGTTAACCAGCAGCTTACCCACTATTATTTAAATTTAATTAGAAAGAGGAAGGTAATGTTGACTCATAATTTGATTTCCCAATTTATTTACGTGTAGGAACAAAATAATTAACAAATTGTAAAATATCATGATAAAAGTATGTTTTGTAAAAGTAAAAGTATGTTTTGTAAAAGACGTTTCTGATAACAGACATCAGAGTAGCCGACATAACTCATGGCAAAAACCTCTGTAGCGATTGAAGTTATGTTCAAAAGCATTTCCACATGATCGACTTATGCCAAATGAATGATCAAACGGACAGACAAAGCGTGTCTTTCGACCAAGATGTCTTGTTTATCTCAAACTGAAATGCTTTTACGTCAGACGTCTTAATTGAATTCATTTTAATTGCCAATATTTTAAGGTTTAACCTTTGCATGTTTTCAATACAAATAAAGCATCCTGTGGGCACGAAAGTAATGCACATGTAAATTTACAGCGTAATTTCCCCTTAATTAATACACGCATAACAATTCCACTAGCAAAATGCTTGAAACGCTGAATGAAAATGGGGGTCGCATTTTGAATGAAAATTAACCACGGTCAGTCAATTTGCCAGCAGGTAAATTAAAATGGAAATTGAAAAAGCATGAAAGCAATATAATAGATGAAATGTAAAACATTTATCTTTGAATTGCACTTGATTTTTCATTATGAATATTCGCACCATTACACCAGTCAATTTACAATACTTAACCCAAAGCTGGGGAGGAATGGAACAGAAAGTCAGGGGAATTCAAAGGCAACTCGTACCTCATCGGGAGGGCGGAGGGGAGTTTGTAAATGACTGGTGCATGAAATTTATTCAAGATACATTAAAGTAAAAATGCAAACAATTTGTAACCATTACCAGATGTCTTGTTACACTCGGTATCAGAAGGCTCCTATGGAATGCCAATGTTACAAGTTAAATGTTAATGTTAGAAGTTTCTTGTCTAGAACTCTCATTCTAACGCCCTGAAGATATTCATAACTTCAGTGAATGTGTGATGAATGTTAAAAAGCTTCTCCCCCGAGAGCTAAAACAACTATGAAAGTGACCCTTGACCCTTATAATTATTCATGACGTCAGCACTTATTGCAGCCAAGTTAGTTGCTCAGTACCATTCTCGCGCCTCTCCATTTGAGAGAATCAATAGATACTAAAATTAATCACTAAAATTAATCCTGTAGACTTACAAGAACATCTATGAAGCACATATTGTAAAAAGGTAATATTTTCGAGGAACAGATTATATAAAATAGCATTTCAGATGCCATTTTCATCAGGGCGGGATATAGAAAATTAGGTTTGTTTGGATAGCATATTTTATGAATTACATCAGTGACCTTACCTACTGAAGGTGCCAATGTGACAAAATTACAAAAATAGTCTGACAAAAAAAGTTAATGACAATATTGAAAAATATAATTATATTTTTTTATCAAATTTTAAAATCTTTCGATCAGGGGCGCTCTCGATCAAATCATCGATCTTGTAGACTTCGCTGTCTATAGGATCGTCGATCAAATCTGATCAAGGAATCGGGAAAAATGTTTTTTTTTTAAAATTTAGCAGACTAACTGATAGGTAAGGGACCTTTAAGCCTTTAAGTAAGCAGTGATCTAGCCGCCAGTATTGTTGCATGTCTGTAACCAATACATTACCCACGTCACATCTCCGGGGAGTGGGGAAACCACTCCATCTAATTTAGATAGGACTAACAAGTAGCAAATCTCTAGTCCTCTTTCTCCACCTATTTCTTTAGCGAATGCTTTTACACAGACCAACAAGCTTAAACGTTAGATAGAAGCAAATAATCTCATAGACCAGTTCTACGAATTTAAATGAAGCTTGTTTGTGTGCAGGAGAATTATCTTATCGCTTAAGAGTGTTAAGGTGTGATGGAAGAAACACTGATTAATAACTGATATAAATATAATGAGGTTACACAATGTTACAAAACAAGATGTGAACAAGTAGTCAGTTTAGTTGATTTTGTATCTCATATTTCAAAATTAATTCCATTAGCAATCTTATTCATTTGTCCATGATTTTTCCCCAAATTTTCCATGATTACCAGGTTATTCCTTTCTCTGTCTTGCTAGTGAATAGTATTCTACCATGTATTATGAACGAGTTGCCAGCAAATGCTATGCTGATTCCTTACTCCTTTCGTTATGGGTTTTAAAGGTATACTGAATGGCGACCAAAAGTCTGCTACACTCAAAGTCTTTGGTGAATTATGGATTACTCTAGGGATGGGAAGGGAACTCTGGTTTTGTAGAACAGGTTGAGAGTTTAAACTCAGGATAAAAATTAAAGATGTAGTGCTCTTAGTGGCTATACAGAGCACACACTTGGTACAGTGGTTGATTCAACATGGTATTAACACTTCTGATGTGGGATACTGCAGCTAACTAGGATATGTACATGGGTCACCGTGATGCAAGGATAATCAACTTAATGAATACATTTAAGTATTGACCATATATGAGAACATCCATCTTCAAATAATATAGCCACCACAAAAACATCGCTTTCAACTATTCATTATCCTGCATCACAACCAACGCATTTCTCTACCACCACCACCGAAATATCCAAAAGAAAACTAACCATCATATCATGTTTTTCATCTACCTACGTAAAAAATGGGATAACAAATAAAATAAAATAATATTCCTACATTCGTGGTCAACATTATCACCGGCTTTCGTGGAAAGAAAGGTCAATTGAAAGTCAAAACTTATAAAAGGAAATAAAAGAATTTTAAAACACTATACTCACTTTGAGCAGTTTCATTAGACCTTCTAGCTGAACCATAAGCTCCCTCCTGCTCTCTTGGAGGGCAGACATTCTGCCCTCTAGCTCGTCTCTCCTCTGTCTCAGCAGGCGGAGTTCAGCCAGCAGGGTAGGGTTGCGGGGTTGTTGCGGGTCGGGGGAGGCCTTGGCGGCCTGCTCTTGTTCAAGGCGCAAGCGCTGGATCTCATGCAGAATGTCCCTAGTAAGGTAGAGGAAGAGTTCATATGTTTTTTATTTTTCTTGTATTTTTTTGTATAACATGTCTCTATAGGGAGAAATTAATATTGCCTTTAATTCTAAGTAATTGAGACGACTCAAAACACGAAGGGATACGGATATTTGTATTTGAAGGAGGTTTAATACTTTGGGGCGATCTACGTTTCAGTCTTACATTGGACCTTCTTCAGGATCAGTGAGGTAGAGGAAGAGTTTATATGTCTTTTATTTTTCATGTATTTTTTGTATATCATGCTTTTATAGGGAGAAATTAATATTGCCTTTAATTCTACGCAGGTGAAATTCATTTATCTTTTTTAGAGTGCATATGTGTATATTTTTTATATTTGTATGAAAGTAGAAATTCATATTTCGATAATGATTTGATATAATTTTTAAATTAAAAATGCTTCTACATATTTCCCCCCTTCATGCCTTAACTCATTGTTATCTATAAACTGTATGCTGTCGCTGAAGGTGACAGGAAATTATTTTCATATATTCTAATGTAAAGTATACAATAATGTAGAAATTGTAAAGTGTATGCATGGAACTACCTAGTTCCTATTTTCATATCTAAATAAATATGAAACTAATATCATGTGATAATTTCCTTTATTTTGTTTTATTCTGATGGCATAATAAAGGAAACAAACGCTGAAAAATGAACACCAACTCACCTATTCTTGGCTTCTAATTGTGCAATAAGTTCCCTTTGTGCACGGTTGGAATCTAATGAGAAATTCAACTCGGTTGGGCTCCGGGACTGAAAATAACCACAAAACATACATACAAACATTGATTATTTCACAACAAAAGTTTGCTTTAACACAAATGATTGCGCTATGTCCAAATGTGGGACACCATAATAATTGCATTGTCTAAAAATCATCATGGGGTAATTCCATGGTATGACTATATAGATGAGACTGTGCGTTTGGGAAGAAGGAAACTCATTCTACAAGTGTACATACTGATTTCGATATTTCCATGACTCTCAGAGCACAAAGTACCGTTTTTCTTTACCCTGAGAGTAAATGGGAGTCATAAGAAACTTGCAAGAACAAAAACAACCATCATTCAACTAATGTTGATGTTGCTGTTATCCGGAACAAAAAACTGGGATGTTATTGAAATATCCGAACACATATTATTAGGTTGGAGCTGAACTAAGCGGAAATCTTAAAACCCACTCTTAGAAATGGTCATTCCTAGAAGTATTTTCTTAGAACTTCAATGAGAAGTCATACCTCTGAATACTTTTTCAGTTATTGAACTTCTGCCAGGAACCGTGTGGGGTTCTTTCATGCAGAAAAACTATGAGGGTTCTTCGTATAGTCACTCAAGGAAAACGAGGTTCTTTGAGGGTTCTTTTAAGACACCTCTATTAGCATCCATGGACATTATTCTCTGGCACATTCCAGTGGGATTTAGCCTACATTATAAACCCACTCTTGGAAAGCGTGGTTCTCCTAGAACCTTCGTTTGGACAGTCATAAGCACTTTGCCAGAGAAACCCCGGTTGGGATATAGCCAGGAACATTCAGATATCCTTCCATGCAGGCAAAGCAAAGAACCTCTGAGGGTTCTCCATAGATCCATTTGTTTCTTAGAGTGTGTGATTATAGCAGAATTACCTCTATTTGATGAATGCTGTCAGATCCCTCTCCAGAAGAGGACAGTATTTTTAAACGATGCACTATGCATTCAACCTCTCTTCAATAGCAAACCGCATTCATCATTAGTGAACATATATGTCTATCACTATGTTAGATCTAATCAACTTTAATTAAGTTTATTAATTAGCAAGAGGAGGTAGAGAACACGTCCTTATAGACAGATCGTGCATTGGGCTTTGAGGTTGGAAGAAAGTCGAAAGAAATTGTTTCCATATGGTTCAAGCCACCAAAACTTGTACAATCAGGTGTATGATGTATTAGATAAATGTCAAATGATTTCGAATGTCTAGAAGATATTTGTTTCAAATTGGTAGATATATTTTCATAGAAATGAATGTATTTTGAACTCTATTTTATTCTATCTTTTTTATGGGTTTGTAAATGTACACTGTTCGATGTTATTACTCATATGAATGGATCTTGATGAGTCATGACAATCAAACGTGTACACATAAAAGAATTATTACCAACTCGGGAAATAATTGCTACAAAATGTGCTGAAATGCATTTGAGCTGTCATCTAGCTATTAAAAAAATTAAATCAAAAGGTCTTAAACCTGATTGCACATATACAATGGGACTGACACAAATGCATCAATCAATCCATCAATCCATCAATCAACTAGTCCTATGCTTGAATCATAATAAGGTTTTTATGGGCCAGTGGGGGCAGGTAAAAAGGGTAAAAACTCTGTAGCAGCTGTTGCAATACATTATGGCATAGCACACATCGTCAGCTAATCAGCTTACAAGGCTTGGGCTTCTGAGAAATTGCATTGTCTGTGCTAGTACTTGGATATTTCTATGTCTTTGTCTCGCTTCTGAAATAAATAAGCATGTATTTTTTGTATACATGAACCTTATCCAACAAGTACTTGAATATATTTTACCAGGTAGTGCATGTCTCATATCCTAAATTGTTTGTATGATCTTGAGCAACATACCAAATGTAATATGTGTTCAAAATGCCATTAACATAAAACAATCCAACTTTGCCTTGTGGCCATCAAAATTACTGTAAGAAAAGCCAAGTTGACAGTAATAATTGTAATTTGTTGATGTGCATGTGATTAAAAGTTGGTCACTCTATATAAAATAGTCTGAAAAGGGTTCATTCGGATTGATAATAAAGTTATAATTATGAAGATGTATTTGGTAAAGTGTTTTCCCATTGGATTTTCTAAGCATGCATTCCTAACCCAAAATTCAAAAGTTTGAAAGTAGTCAGAAATGAAATTAACTTGAATTTTGCCAGATTAATTGACAAGGGGCAACTTTACTAATCATGATATTTGCACTACATAGTAAATACTCAAGGACGTATCATTGGCAGAGGGAAAGGTTTCCGTCATGGGGAAGAGCATAAATAGTATAATATAGTAAGAGCCTCGATGGCAGGTTAAAATTGAATAAAACCTTTAAAAAAAAGTACAATATTTAGGAGTTATTTCATGGGATATTTATCTAGATCACTTGCTCTATCATCTTAGATGTCTAACGGTAAGGGAGAATTCCCTTTCATGAAGATTCCTTTGTCAATGCTTTTCCCTGATTGCCTAAATAGTCTACTTGACCTTTGTTTAGCTACACATAAATGTACTCAATCTTTTGTTTGTGTGGGGACGCCATTTGAATCCCCAAACAAATGCATATAATACAATAAGTTAATCATAGCCAAATATGTTACAAATTTAACCACTGCTTTTTTTATTTTGGCAGCACAAAAGGTAGGGTGTGCAGCCTTCCTTCCACGCATATCCCACTTCCTATTTCACTTGGTACTGGATCAGTACGATCATCGTACCAAATCAGATAGCAGAACAAAAGCATTGAAAAGGGTATCAACATGGTTAGAAAGTTTCAACTAAATCAGATATATACATATAGAGAGAAAGAGAGTGGAAGATAATACAGGAAAGCTACTGACTAGTGAAGAGTCCTATGTCTTATCTCTATGAGCTGGTTCCAGCTCAGACTACTTTAAAGAACAGTGAGGCCTCAGTGATAAGAAATTAATACATAGGTGTGGTCCAGATAGTGACGTGTGTTTTTGATGTGTTTCTTTCTATTCAGCGTATAGGTTTCAAAAGGTAAAGTGTAGTCAAGGAATATTTTGAGCACGAGATAACAACCATTTGGAAAGAGCTCCTCTTGCCCTAATTGCTTTTTTTTTTCGATTTCTGCACCTGGCAACTGCAACCTACATCGCAAAGAAAATGGTAAATCCCTATTGCAATAATAGATATATATATATGATTTGGGGTTGGTTTGAGAATTTCATAGATTTTCCCAGGAACATAGAAAAGAATTACTGAAATGAGTTTGCACTACAATCAAATGCCCTGCTCCAGGAGCCCTTTTGATGAAGTAATTTGTCCTTACATTGTCAGAATTTCCTCAAAGGTCGGGGGATTGTGGTTGCAATTGGCAGGCCCATGGATGGATGGCCAGAAAAATGAAAAAATGATCTTCAGGTAGAAGGTTTATGTAAAGCAGACCAGGCGGAGAATGTAGATTTTGAGTATTCTATCATCATACTATTGGTACTGTACTGTCTCTTAAATAAAGTGATGCTGGAAATTGTTGAGAAATACGTATGGGAGTGTCCAGTATAACAGAAAATTGATTTCAGGTATGATGGCGAAAATTGTATGATTGCCATATATATGCATTCATTGATGCTTAATGATTTATTTATCTTTCAATTAGGGTTATTGATTGCTTCTCTCATGGCCAATGGAAATTTAAAAAAAAAAGATACGCAGCAATATTTTAAATTCTGATCTTTTTGAAAAGAAAAGATGCGTTTCTGCATCCTGACTGAGTACATAGTAAATTTTCATTATTAAGGAATGATTTCGGGTCTGAAATCATCGTATAGATCGATGAAAACCAAGACATGAACATTATTTTCCGAACCCCAAACTATCAAATTACACTTGATATATATCACTCTATCCATGGAAACACATCACTGGTGGATTATTTCAAATAAAGGAGGCGTGACTGTCTTGAATTTTTAATGTTTCCTTTATCACCCTTGTACACACCCAGTCATCGAATTGGTTACGTACAGCTTCATTTGCATCAGCCGCTAGACGGGCGGCATAACGCGCAATGAGCCGATGTTCCTCATCAACTCGGCTGCTGTCGATGCTTCCATGCATTTTGCTGGGGCTGCAAAAGAAAATAATTAATGTTTAATTAACCTTTATCAAAATCACAACATTGGAAAATTGTGAATAACAAACATGTTCCTAGCTTCCTTCTATAAGTTTTTTGTTGATGAAATTTCAAACTTCAATAAATCGCCAGCGGAAGCCACATGAAATTCAGGTGACTTCAATGTAGTTTTGCGAACACACTCAAGATCCTTGCAAAGTTCCCGAAATGATATTAACATGGCTCATAATATCCTATTTACAAGGAAATGTAAGAAATGCCACTCCTTTTCTTGTATTGGTAGTATCATATCTGACCCTAGTAACTATCGATCATCTCTAATACTATCGGACTACCAATGTGCCTGCACGAAGTTGGGTGTCACAGCGACGGCAATTGTGACACCAACAATAGTTGCGTCCCAGTTATTCTATGAATTCCCTGCCTTACCTCAGGGCGTTTGTCGAAACCTAGGCGCATTCTAAAGTAATGTTATGTCAGAAAACGTTTTGTTGATTGAGCCTTAAATAGTTTTAGAATATTTTTTTAAAAAATTGATAATTTAGAAAAGGCATACGTAAGAAATGATTGAATATTATCATCGTCTTGCCCAGTGGATATATCATTCACCATATGGTAACAAAACCAATAATAGATAAATAAATAAAAAGATAAGATATGCCAAAACAAAGAGTACAACAAGTGTAGCAATATACTTCTACTCGTATTGGGAGAATTACAAGTGGGTATACACCTGGATACAAAGGGCATGGTAATATATACACACACCCGCAATGGGAAGAGCTGAAGTGGATATATCCAACACAAAAGAGCAAACGAGTATAGTAATGAGTCTACTGACCTTTGAGTGGCAGAGCTGGTGTCGAGTGAAGACATGTCAATAGAATGTGATCGTGAATGGGTTTCAGGGAAGCCATTATGAGATGGTACCGGTGTGGGAGGACTGACGACGCAGGAGTGGAAGAAGAAAGAGAAGCTATTATTAACATAATCCATACATATTAAATAAATACAGATTTATTATATACTTTCAATCAGGAAAATAGAAAAAAGAATTGAGTCATAAATTTGAATTTCGGCAGTAATCCTTAGTAAAATAAATTGACTGGTTGCCATGCCAGCACCATATAACTCACTAGTGAAATACGCACTATGCGTAACTCACTCTAGATACGTTGTTTTCGTAGCAATGCGTGTATAATAAAACACATTATTCATAATGATGTCTGCCTACCTGTTTTGTCGGTTTTGTCTGTTATATTTACATTGTCTGTTTTATTTATGTACCTTGTGAATCTCGATAAATAAAGTACTATCTTATCTTATCTTATAATGTTTGAGGTAGGGAGAATCTATATTATATCATTATCATCGTATTATTACTATGTTCAATGGGAAAATAGGGACATTCGATTTGTCTACCAACCCAAATGAGCAAATCAGAAATTTGCAATGACATAACTAATTAAGTTAACGGACAAGTAAACAACTTCATCAGTGGTACATGCAAGCATCGCTTGCTGCATGGATAACTTACACAATGTGTGAGAGATCGAGGGTTTGTTCCTGTTCGGGGAAGCGAGGTATTCTGTGATTGGAGCGGCTGGCTGGTACACAGCGGAAGGACTTTCGCAAAGAATGTCCGAATTGTTTGGCGGGAGATTTCTGCAGAAGAAAAAACATACAAATTAGTTCACTCGTAGAAACATGTGCTCTTCTTAAGTACGCGAATAAAAATATTAGGCGGGTTGGATTAGTCATTAATAATATATATTAAAAGAGATCAATTGTTCATTCTAACAATCTATGAGATAATACTTTTCGCACGATAATTCATAATACTTCCATAATCTTTTATCTTCAGTTCGCTGCTTTTGACAGAAACGACATTCCCAGAAATTCATTGACAATTCCTTTCCTTTACTTTATACACCAAAAGTAAGTATTATTTGGTTAAAGATATGTTGTGTTGGTTGCATCAGACCACCTGGATGGGACCGGGTTGTGTATTGTTGGGCGTGTCCTTAATCTACCCAAGAACCCAATCCCTACCACACCTTAAAACTGTAATACCTGATTGTAATTGAGCCTCCTCTCAGCTCAGCTATCAATTCATCCAATTATTGCACCCTGTTAAAAACAGTCATTCGTCATATCTTCCTTTAGGATCAATATATAGATCTAAAGTACACAAGAATGGAGCATAAATTTATATGATTGATCCGGCTGAAAGTGCCACTGCTCAACCTTTAGTATATCGTATCCATTGAAGTTGTTGTAGCAGAAGATTAAGTAATAAAGAAATTAGAATATTGCTCTTTGTAGGAGTTCCCGATCGGAGTTATTTAAATCTGATACATTCTCAGCTACTGGGTTGACAACCTGCATGGAAATTTGTGGGTCGCATTTCAATTTCAATTTTACTTTGATAGGACTCGATGTACCAAAAGTGTACATCATCTGATGGCCTTTAGGCTTAGCTCTATAAACTCTGAACTTCTACAGATTCTTAAAAGCTTCTTCCTCACGGAACCCTTCTTTCCACGAGTGGAGGAAAAGAAAAAAAGCTTTGAGAGTCTGCAGACCCAGGTAAACTGTCAGAGTAATTAAATGAGCCTAGTCTGCAGTGCGTTCTGTCCAGGGAATTCTTTTCTTGAGCATCATGAATACACAAATGTTGATCCAAGTGGAAACCGTATTCAGCGGACCATCTCTCTCCCAGGCCCACTTCACAGCAAGATCAATAAGTGGAAGCTGTCCCCAGAATATCTATTAGTCTCTCGGTTTTCCCTCTTAAATAGTTTTTTATTTGTTCAAACAGAGCTGATCTAGATTTTTTCAAATGAGGCGTTAAGAGGACTGATTATTGATCAAACCTTTAAATACCTGATGTCCTGTAGTCGGTTAGAGGGGAAAGTCGTATAAATGATTTCTGTTATAATAAAATAAGTTGAAATCTATTATGGGTATTTGGTGATGACTTAGCTCTGACAAATGCACAAAAAGTGCCGTGATGTTATTGATAGGTTGGTTGTAGCAGTTCCAATTCGGTGTGATATTCATGACACATCAATCAACCTAATTCCCTATGTTCTCGGCAAAAAGCCATCACATCACATCAGATGGCAGGTTACTACTCCAGGTAATAGTGGGAAAACCTGTTTAACCATCGTTAAGAATAGAAGCCAGTGTACTGCCACATGAACAGGTGGAACCCTAGCCCTATAACCAGCTGTACTAGAGATGGCCAGGTATAAAAACACTCTCCTACACTAACTATGACAGCAGCCATGTTGACCCAGTGTCCTATAAATGGGGAGCAGCTCTCTGGGGTAGTTCAGATTGTGATCCATCAGAATTGACACCAGCAAGACACTCAGCCTCCCTTTATAAAACACCTCAATGCTCACACTTTAGGCTTGATCGATCATATCAGTGGAGCACTCTCACAGAAAATGGTACTGGCTTGGAGTCCTTCCAAGAGGCCTGGGACAGTCAGTTCTAGGTCATAGAGTTGACAGGGCTGTCCGTTCTCTGAACCCATATTATGGCCTTCCTTCTTTGATAGGTGTGTATGTGTCTGGGTGTATTAGAAGCAGTTAGTCACTGTCTTAAACAGTCTCTGGTCTATATCAATATTTGGCAGAGTCTAAAATGATTAATAACCTCCATTGCATGCCTGCTGGTGCACTGTTTGTTGTGTACAAAGTGCACCAGCAACCTTTTAATGTCGGTCATTAATCCCTTAGTGGATAACAGATCTAAACATGTTTTTGTGGGGGTGCTGATGATTTATATAAGACATGAATATATCATTGAAAAACTATAAATGTGCTGTTTTTTACATGAAATTTCCGTTTATAAATAGATCATATGTAAACAAATATTATGGATATACACTATCTATATATTGATATGCATAGATATGATGGGTAGGCAATGTAAAGCAGTAAATTATATTTACACCCTGGATGGAAAATGTGCTCCTGTTGCTTGTGGCCCTGCATGGAATGGAGGGCTTCCAGCCATCTCCAGGGCTTCTCCAGGCCGTATAACAGGCGCTAACAGGGTTACTAGTGGTAGAGGATCAATACTAAGAGAGGCCAATCATACCCTGTTGTAAGGGAGGTGGATATAGAGAGTGGGCTAAAGTGCTTTCAAATTGCTAAACTTATAAAGAGTTATCCTATTAAAAGTTCGCCAATAGAAAATGAATGATTTAATGCCAAACAAAAACAAACGTTCCTGGAATTATAATCTTTGATTGTGTACATTAGTCTAAATTATAAAAGATTGTGGGATTGGTGTAATGTAACCCCATGTGGCACACTCTATTTTGGGGTGAGGTCACGTGAGGATACAGGGCGGTGATTGGTCAATCAGTTAGTTTTCTGTGCACTTGGGTATAGGGGCAACATCCTATCATCCATGGGTCAACTATTTTCTCTGTGATTTGAAATGGGTGGAGATTGCTTGAGCCTTTTGTCCCGTTCATTAAAACTATTCAAGAAATATTGATTGAATGAAACACAGCGTTGATCCGGATGGACTGCTAATATTGTCAACATATTGCAGAAAATATCTGCATTTTATTATCATGTGGGGAGGGTAGCCAGACTGAGGGCAACTCTAATGGGGGGAGGGGGTGGGCTGGCCTACGTGTTGTGTTAGTGGGTCAGATTTCCAGAAAATGTACAATTCGCCTTTACCAATCCTCTCCAATAACCCACATTTAAGACAAAAATGAGCTTCAAAATGCAGTTTAACATAACAGAACTGATACTATAAATCAATGCGATACCAAATATACTCAGATATACCCGGTATTCATCATTTTCATCGTAATTTAGCAGAATTTTCTATATGTGTAGAGCTGCCAATTGTACATTTTCTAAAGATCTGACCCTAATGTTTTCGGTTTCAAGAGGACTACTGAAAGTAGTGAAAAGCACACTTTTATATTCAGCCTCAGCAGCAAAAACAGGCCAGCAACCAGTGCATTCTGTAGACAAATCCCACACTTTGCCAAGTGTGAATTTATTTTCCAGTATCTCTCATTATCGATTTTACACCACTAGAGTTGCACAGACTATGTTTGAGCCGTGGGGGCAATGTGAATGTATATAGATCAGAAAGCAATGCTCTTCAACCTCCCTCCTGTGCCCGCCTTCTCCTGTCTTCCTTTAAGATATTCCTCCATCTCTTCCCTGGCCTCCTCCTGCACTCATCCTCCCAATACCTCCTCCTGTTCGTTCACCTCCAACACCCACTATTGTATATATGCTCTTCTTCTGCTTCCTCCTCATCCACTTCCCTCTGCGCCTACTTCATTGACCGAGGTGTTATTTTTTTATATTTGTATCTTTTCCAAAGTGGAATATCTTGACTTAGTCTCTGTTGGTCCCGTTTTGTAGGTGCTTCGATTCGCAATAACCACCTGTGTCTGCATAACCCCCAAGGCTTACTATAGGTGGGGCCATTCGTCAACACGAAAATGGTAAATCTGAACACAGTATAAAAATGTAGGATGTTAACATGAATGTATGGTGAAAATACACTTGGCAGGGTTAGTTGGTGGAGGAAACATAACAACAGACTAAAAGCATTAGTTCCCTCCGTGTTTAGCCCTCGTGGGTACTATGGTCCAGCGGGTCCAGCGAGCCACTCGTGGGATTCGACCCGGTGATCCCTTGTACGCTTGTACGCCTTGGAGCTTCTGGATTCAAAATTAGCGTTAAACCACTGCTTAACCCCACTGGTCCACTCCAATCCTACTACCATCGCTTATTTCCTCTCATAAACCAACATTTAACACGTCGCTAACTATTTGCCCCTTATCTTACTCCTCCACCACCTACTGCTGCTCCTCCCGCATCCTCCCACTAGCTCCAGGTGGGGGTTCCTCAATCAGAGTAGCTATATATAGACTCTCAAGTCAAATATGGCAAAGTCTAATCAATAATTTCAGCAGCGTTGTTTACAATAGGGGGTATGCCATACAGAGGCATGGCATCTGGTGCATTCAGCTCCCAGCATACCTCACATATGATATGTAAATCTTGTTGCACAATTCCTGAAAAATCAAAAGAATTTAAAAGAAATTTCACAGAAATATTCCCAGACAGGGAAGGTAATAATTCTATATACTTGATCTAGCAGCAACTCTGAGAATTATTCAACTATAGTTTAAAGAGATTTAATTTAACGCGATCCAACTGCTTTTGTGCAGCATTTGGTGGCCATATATATCTACAGGGGCAAATGTAACCCTCTTGTTCACACCTTTCGGCCAGTGCACACTCTCTCAGAAAGTGGTCTGTATATTGAGACATGACTTTAAGCCACGACAGCATGCAATGTTGAGCTTGCGGACGGTAAAGCTATTAAAAATCTCCAGCTGCAATCGATTATTTGAAATGTAATCTCGATGGAAAAGCCACTGGGACATGCCATTTTCCCAACACACCAAGCCGCATGTATGGCTCCTGAAAACCACATAATTTCTGTAAATAGTGCAACGCTTTGGAAATATTGCACATTCTCCGAACACTTTGATGCGCTTGGTTCAATATGAAATCTGGTAACATGTATCTATATGTTTAGATTACTTCTTGCTATAGGCAGTCTGAGGCATATTATTGCCCCGATGTATTCATATGCTCCCTAACCCACAAATACATACATATATGTGGAGTAGACCAGAATGACCTTGGTTCGGTGTGACATATAGGTAGCTGGATAAGGCAGTCTTTGCATATCTATAACTCGGAACATCGGACATGTAGTACAGATGATGTGAGCTTGAGTTCCTATCTTTTCTAATAAAAGTTGCAATATACGGTTTCATGACCTGCATCCAAACCCCCGATAGACTCACAGGCAGATTGCTACTTGTTACACTGTTAAGGCAATGGTATTTCATCTATCTAATGTAAGCTGTTGTTTGTTTAAAATGAACCAAGCTGCAGCTACTCCAAGGCCTGCAAATTACCAACTCAAGCATGTACTCCTGGTAGGAAGTTGATAAACATTTCCTCCTATAGACATTTAGTCCCAGAGTCTTATGAGGCGGAGCTTTTGAGGAGGCAATATTCAGACCTCCATGTCAAGCATATAAAGCACCTTTCCACAAATACAAACAGCCGAGAGATGGGAGTTTAAAAAGGGATTTTATGCCTGGAATATCCACTTAGCGGGGCAGGTTAGAGGGGTGTAAAGTAATGTATGGTACAACTAGGGCATACTAATATGGGGAGGTGTGATTTGCGGGAATGTTTTGAGGGAGGTAGGTACAGTTCTCATCTAAATTTAATGACGATAAGGTCAGACTTCTCCTCATGAAACTAAAGTATCCTTACACAAAGATGGCATGGGGATAATATTTTGATAAATATATTCACCACTAATTATTATTCAAGTTAGGTAGACAACCATTTGTTTACGCTTAAAGAAGCTGTACATAGAAGATTCAATATAAGCGCAACAACTATGATGACGCTTCTAATAAAGATGAATGAACTTGGATAGACTCTTCAATCAATATTCTTTTGAGGGCCTTGTTTATTGTCAACTGTATACATTATACATTCTTATCAGCCATATTTGACGTTAGACTATTTCATCATTTAATGTGCATTGAGATCAACACCAGGGTGAATTTATCCTTTTATTTACAAGAAGCTATGCATTTTATGAACGTTTAGCTACTCTAGGATCTAGCATCATCAACTCCATACCTCTAATTAAAATCCTATATGCTTTAATTAAACACATTTATCACTCAATTCAACACAAATGCAATTAGGGTGACTTTGAAAATTCTACTTCTCTGTGAAGATGTGTGTGGGTGTATGTGGGTGTGTGTGGGTGTGTGTATAGGTGTGTGTGGGTGATGGATAGAATATTGACTCGGCAGAGGTAGGGTCTACAGAATATCTTGTGTACAGACTGTTGGGTCATGAATAAATCATAACCCCCCTTCTACACAGAAGGGAGCTATGGGTTACATAGGCTCAGCTTACACATACACCCGCATGAGGGCACTGAATACCAAACCGGGAACATTTTAGATGGGCCTAAAGGCTATGACATACTGTTCTGACAGAAATAATCTGACAATAAGTTTGATAAACAGGTTTGACGGAGAATCAGCATTATGATTAGTTTTTAATCTAAACATACAGGTATAGTGATAGCACATGTCCCCCCGCCATTTGGGGTCTAAACATTCAGATATCAATTGTGCAAGCATTGAGCATGATTTTTTGCCACATAATTTAACCAAAACGGCGCAATAGGCGCCTTATATGTATAAGATAATTCAAATTCAAAATCATGTTGGGAAAGTCATATAGCCTCATTTATGTCAGATAGGCATTGAACATTCTTCAAACCCTTTGCAAAAGCCTCCTATGGTTCCTGGTAAATGAGGATTATTACAAAATGAGAGCTTATACATTATACTATAATTTGTATACTGCTTAGAACGGGACCCCACCTCTCTTTCTTCACCACCTCTGCTGTCCTCTTTGCTTTTTGCCACTTCTTTGAACATATATACACATCGACGCTATACTAAGAATGTATATGGAGAATTTAGAAAATTATTTGACATAAAACTCCGATGGTTGAAAATGAGAAATTGATACTGGGTTGCATCCATTATTCCCCTACATTGTGTGCGTCACCGAGGTGACCCCACACCCTCCCCCATCCACAAATCTTCCTCTTCAAACATTTTTACAAATTCCTAAATCAAACTGCACAATGTGGTGTAATGCCGGCCTCTATTGTCGCATATTTTGGACCTCAACGAAGGTGACCCAACATCTCTTTCTGTACCAATTAGCTTCACATTTGATGTCCCCCTCTTTGCTATCTCATGTATACAGAAACACTTATATATACAGATGTGTTCTAGACCAGAAAACTATTTGGACATAAAACTCCCATGTTTCCTAGCAACTCCAAAATCCAAAAGGGGGGTCTGTCACATACCCTATTGTTCGATGTGGTGGCTCCTAACAGAGCCGCACATCTCTTTGTCCTCTGTATACAAACCTTTCCCTTGAAACACTTTTTGTAATACACTTCCTAAATCAAAGTACACAATGTGGTCTATCCTCATCCACCATTGTTCTTTAGTATGTACCTCTACCAAGGTGACCCCACCCCTCCGCCTCCTCCTCCTCCACTTAGGTCCACCTCTTTGCTATCTCTATAAAGCCTTCTGGTGACTCCATGCCACACGCCAGCCAGTCAACAGTCACGTGACCTTTGCCATAGCAACCGGAGACTTTCAGCGGCAGAATATCGTCTGGCTTCATTGCTCCATTCACTCTTTTTCCTCTACCTATATTTCCTCGGGTAGTTATCACAATGTCTCCCCCTTCTCTCTCTTTCCTCCTCTCCCGAGTTTTGTACTGCATTGTCGCAGGCGATAAGCCAGTCAGTCAAAGGTAGGCTGGGGTGGAGGTGGTGGTGGTGGGGAGGGGGCGGGGGGTCAGAAGGGTAGGGAGTTTGGGGAGGTGGGAGTGTTCAGAGGTTTTGGGCTTAACATATTCACAGAGTCGTATTCAATTCAATTAAACAAATCTTAATTATTGCTGATGTTATTACAAAAGGTAGATCAATTCATTACATGACAAAAGAAATGAACAGGAGGTATGAGTGACTGAGGCTTAATACTAGGGCAAAACCAGAGGGAAAGTGCCGTTAATTTTCCATAGTTCAACTTCACCCATAACCAAATCAATCAATGGCTTTTACATTTTATTGTGATATGACTGGTCTTCATCTATCTTGTCCAAAGAAGTACAAAACAAGCGATATTAATGGAATTAAAGCGGAGGTAGGGCCCCTGAACCTCCTCCCTCCCCTCCCCTACATTCACTCTTGAATCAACCGCCGGTGGCAATTGATAAAGGACAGTCATGACAGGACATAATCTGTTATGGACTTTTATGTGAACTGTGGTCTTTTGGTTCTGTTTGATGCTCGGTGGGCAGAAAGGCTTGAGAGGAAATTTAATGAATTCTGCCATGCGGGGTTAGTACTATAGGTGACAGTGGGGATTAGATTATATATGTGACGAAGACACCATTCCATGGTGGTTCTTATTACCTTAGCCTCTCAGCACTCTCTGAGTGAATTGGGGTTATAGTGCTGCATAATCCTGGTCTTTTATATCGGACAGGCCATGAACCATGTACAGTAAAACCTCTACTTCTAGACACCCCACTTAACCGGAATCCTCGCTATTATGGACAGGTCAGACTAGTATACATGTATAATACATTTCTATACACTTGCTTTTATTTACTGTGAACACCTCAATATTATGGACAGTTGCGGGCAGTTGAGGTTTCTCCACAGAAAGGTGTTTCCCTACAAATTTGATATACCTCCTTTAATATGAGGGATGACCATTGAAGACACAATACAATTTATGTCACCAATTGTACACTTATAATATTAGACTGGTTCATATATGAAGGAGGCTAGGGATAGAAGAGATATGAAGTACGAGAATAAGAAGAAGGCAAGGTGGGAAAACGAGGGCATAAGATAGGTTTATCTCATCAATATCGACACTAATTAGTCCTGGCCCACTGATTAATATTGCCTCCCAAATGAGGAAAGTATTCACGAGGGGAAAGAGTCGCCATCTTATTATTATGATAACACTATACGGTTCTAGGAGCTTTTAAAAACCTGGTTTCTTCTTGGCAGCTTGGGTCCCGAAATTCCATATTTTATAGTTCATGAATCCATTTTCTTTGATACCATAACTAACTGTTCTATAGAATAAACGAGATAAAGAAAGTCCACAATGAAGATCCAGACTTCCCCCTTTTCACAATTATTACGGCAAATCTGAAAGCTAAGTGACCGCTTTGCAGTACTACCAACGAGTTTATACTCACACTTCCTTTAAACTCGTTGGTACTACCGAGCAGAAAAAGACCTTGACCGTGAATGGCCCCAATAAGGGCTGTTAACAGTCCGGGTTTCCAATGAGCCAGGTTGCTAAAACGCCTCTCACTGGTTATTTAAAGGGTGGTCTCCACTGGCTGCGGTAAGCTCTGCGGTAAGCCTTGCAATGCTGAGAAGTGTTGAGGTCTTGAGATGGAGATTGAAGGATAAACAGATTGGAAATTGAGCTTTTGATAGAGGACAAAACATTATTCCTTCACCAACTTCAACTACCGGTTTTTGAAGGTAAGCTTTGGAGTACACACCTATTTTATTCTCACATTGTAGCCATTAATAACACTGAGTCCTTTGTCAGTCAACTAATTCTTCAAGATTGGAATTTTCCCCAACTTGAGAACGTCTCAATTGTGTTTCCTTTCAATCAAGATATTGCCTTTCCTCGGTGGCCAGATTGAGTTTGGATGAAATTCATTGTGGTTCGCTTTTTGACAAGATAGAAGATAGGGAACATGGTTCCGGAGTTTCAGAAACACTTTGTTGATAAAGATTTAAAATGTCTTTCATCCAATTAGGAGCCCGGCACAAGGAAATGTTTACGGTTTGGTTTTAGAAGTGGCTGAACAGGTTCTCCAAGTTCTCTTCTGTGATTGAATGAACGGAAATAGATCAAATTTTGAGATCTGATTCCCCCAACTAGGCCGACTTAACATTGAGGCGGGGGAAAGAGAGGAGCACAGGAGGTAGAAGTGAAGGAGATGGGGAAGGGAAGGTATAGGAAAACATGCTAGTTATAGTTTTTTGTGGTGGGTATTATTATATAAGTTTGGTCAACTAACACTTATAATTATACTCTGTCTGAGAAAATAATAATGCATGTTTCCCAGATTCCCAACAGAAAATGAAAAAATTCGCCACCCAGAGTTGGACACTATCATGAGTTCTAAAGATTAGCATGAATTTTAAGCAGTTGAATTACATAAATGATTTAATAGATGTATACAGGCCTAAACATACATATATAAGTATAGTCCTTATACTCATTTCAGATTTATAAGGTATAAGATTTTTGTTTTTGTTAATCATATACTATCCTTATTTTATATGTAATTCCGTTTGCACGGGCAACGCATGAAATATAGCTGCGTGGACTGCTATGCGTATTTGATTGTGATTGTGACATTAAAATTGTTAATGTAATTGGCCAATACAAAATATTTGAAAATAATAAAGATAATGTATGCGTGGTATGACTGCCCCTTTGCCCTCCCCCATGCACCATAAGATCCACCCACTGAGTCCACAAGCCCCTCCCCCACTGGGAATAGGCTGGCTGGGTAATATTGATTCCAGTTCCATCCATTCAGTCGCAATCATATATTTGAAAGTATACAGGGGAACGCCGGTCAGGCTGACTGTATGGTTAGTATTGGTCATATCTCTCTCCCTCCCGCTCTTCCGTCAAATACTCACTCCCTGCATACAGGATACGAGTCAGGGAACACGAAGCTGTACAACTGGACGATTTAACAACGTTTAAATAACGCTATGGGTTCGAGTCTTTTGTATGTAAAGTTACCAAATGAACAATTATGAGTGTAAAATAGGTTTGTGAGCAAAGCAAACTACCTTAACATCCATATAGGCAGTCTAAAGTTTCGAAACGTTTCTTTTAATAAGCTGTTTTCCTGGTATTTAACAGGGACATGCATGGAGAATTTGAGGGTGCTACTGGGAGATAATATATTTAACAAACCGTCGCAGATAAACTGAAATATTTGGAGAACTTAAGTGAAGCTGCATAATTATTGCATCCAATGCGAGAACATTATTCTGTTAATTCTGGTGGCTATTGAACCCGATTTTAAGGTATAATATAAGCAATTATTAGGGATTCCTAGCGCCGAATAGACACGTTTAGGTTGCCCGGCTCTATTATAATCCACAAATCACATCAGACAGACGGAGCAGGCGGTGGCAGTGCTTGTGTGTCAATACAATCAGCAGCTTGTATCTCAAGACGGAGTATGAGCAGGGAGGGATGATTTATCTAGAGTATCAAGGAGTGATCATTCCCAGTTGAACAGACTCAACAGCACAGTCTCTTCCACTTACTTACTTCTGTGCAGGGTAGGTTCATAGGTCTATATGAGTCAGATTTTCAGAAAATGTACAATTCAACTTCACCAATCCTCTCAAATAACCCAAATTTCAGACGAAAATAAAGTATAAAATACAGTTCAACCTAATCAAACTGATTGGCAGAGTCAATGCAATGCCGAATATATTCGAATCTAGCTAGTATTGACCAAATTGCAGCCTTATTTAGCAGAATTTACTAAATGTGTACAGCTGCCAATTGTACATTTTCTGAAAATCTGACCCATATATGTAGGGCCTACACTAATAGGTCAGTTAGTTTGAATCTAGATTTGTGACGAATTGTGGGAATTATCATTCTTATCGAAATATGGTTGTACTCTGACGTTTGCCCTATATAAGGGTGATATAAAATAAATAAATCGATAAACAAGAAGTGAAATACATCAAATGCAGAACTTTAGAGTAACATAGCCTGAGTGTTGCCGACTAAACCACCACGAACCCTATTATCGCTCACAAAGCTTCACTTCTGACATGCAGTGGCTAATGCAATTCCCCTGTTACCACTTTTAATAGACCTTTGTCTTTTATAGGACCATTCCATTATTGGGCCCTTGTTTGCCTGGGAAGCTCTATAAATTTAGTAGGCCTACTTTGCTCCAGGGGTTCACTTGAGTGCCCTTGGGGGTGATCTTGCACCCCAGCATCCGCAAGTGGAGCCAAGGGATGATGCCAAGTCCCCATCCAAAAAACAGGGAAATCTATGTTTGATTTTTATAATTAATTGTCAAAATCATTAAAGATTAGTGAATATTTCTCTGTGATATATGGAAATATGTGTTATATATACATGTGTAATGTATACCAAGAGTATCAGTATTTATCGGTCGAGGGTCCTCCCGACACGCTCCTACGAAATTTAATATTTTCTAGGCCTACAGAGGAAACCATTACCAAAATAATTCTTCAGCCAATTAAGTAAAACGATTGACAAGTATAAAGACCCGATCAATAATTATCAGTTTTATCGGTTGTTTTTTTCTCTGGACATCAGATACTCTTTAAGGCTATAGATCAAAAACCAGCCCCCATAGCCCCCTCCCGATATTTCTGCATTCGCCTGTGGACGCCCCTCCCCTATGATTATATGAGAAAAGATGAGGGTATGAGAAAAGGCGAGGCATGCAGTGATTTCACCAGTACAACAGTGCATTTTATATGGAAGAGGTGTCGGCATAGAGGTAGGATTTGGTAGGGACTGGGGAAACATAATGCATGACCATCACACAGCTCCATGAGCCTATGCCCTGATGTGTCTACACGCACTTTAGGACAGGGGCCATCCACCAGGATGTCTACCATAGTACGATGACTCAATTTCTTTATTTTTCACAGTATTTAGCAAATAAAATATTATACGTGATTTTCGGGAGAGCTTTTTAAACTAGCTCTCGAATGAGAGATGGGATGCTAGATTTTTCTCTCGGGTGGACTCCAATCGAGCATATTCTGGTTGCATGGCATGTGCATTCTTCAAGAATTGCAAACATGTCGTGAGAAATGAGGGATGAAGACACATACACAGACAAAGAGAGGAACAGACAGAGCTATAAAGAGGGGAAAGGGAGAGGGGAGATAGAGATGAAGGAGTGCAAGGCAGAATAACGAAAATAAAGGTGAAAGAGAGAATAAGTGAGGGTGAGCGTTAGAGAAGAGTAGGAGAAAGGGAAGAAGAGAGACTGATACAATAGAAAGGGTCCGGTGGAGGAGAAAGGAAGAGAGACACAGTGAGTCGGAGATGAAATACAAGGAAAGGGAGCTTCTCTGTTCTAAGAGTGTATAGCCAGCTAATGCAGCTCGGCGTATGAGCGTCAAGCAATAGACCATTAAGTGAAGTCTAAGAATAGAAAGTGTCTTCTTCATTGACAACTGTATCCATGCCATGACTCCCTAATGTGGCATACCCACAGTAAAAACCACAGTCTTCAGCCAAGCAGCTAAACGAAAATAAGTCCTTATGACTTGGGAAAGTGCTGGATAAAGGGAAGAGGGACTGGAGGACTCCGTACCCCTTCTAGGTCGTCATGAAAAGTAAAATAATTTTGATTTTTCAAATGTAGAAATCATCAAAAACATTTGTATACGTTAACTATGTGACAGTAAACCGCAGTGTAGAACTAGATGTTTTAGAAAACAGCCACCAAAAGGAAAAGCGCAATTTTTAAAACACGATTTCGCCCCCAAATAAGTTCTCAGGGTTCATGAGATAGTACAAGTGTAGTGTTCAGGTATTCCAAGCATGCCGTATTAAAAAAGTTCTTCTATTATATTACAAGCATTGTGCATATTCGAGTCTACAAATCTACAAAAAGTCACCCCTCATATAAAATAGATATTCATCCGAGGAATGACATGTGGATATGACATGTTGGAAGCTGGCCGACCCTGTATTCATGAAAGGAATTATAGATCAACCAGCTTACCAAACTGTTCCCAGAATAGCACTCTAATATCCTAATGTGACGCAATTTGGGAAATGTTGTCATGGGCTAGGCATAATGGTGCTAGCCTCAACCAGTAACCATTCCTGGAACCATCCAATCAGGGACAGGCTTACTTTACATTACACAAATCTGGCCAACCACAGTTTAGATAAGATTTTTTTAACTTGGCAAGGGACTGATTGCATGACAATCGCAAAGATCATGCAATAAAGTTACGGCCAGTATTTGCCTAACCAAGCAAGCAATTGAAGCAGTTAGTTGCATGATTGGGTCGGTGTCGAGCTAGCCTTGAAACGTTAGCTTGGGGGAGCGATATACTATCTACTGGCGAGGGACTTCGGCGGTAGATTTTGTAAACAACGAACCTCATGGCTGCATGGGTTTTCGTTCGCCTTATTCTGTACTCAAACCTCATGCATTCGAACTACATCTACGTTTATATGTGCGGGAATTATACCTGCTCTTCGCGTTAATTATGTTTATTCATTCTTTTATATCATACATTACATTATCTGAATATAAGATATCGTCAAGTTCTATTCACCCTAAGTAGAAAGGACCTTTCCGGATCAGAATTGAACGCAGCGCCATACTACTTCATGTTTGATTCATTTTCCAATGAAGCTACAAGGGCTGCTGTGATTCAATATCTCTATCTTTTCAAGCAATGATCATCCCCAAGTTTACTATATAATTGTCTACTATACTCTCAGTAAGAAAAGGTCTATATAATAAAAGAACAATACTAAGTAGGTCCCATATGCACGGCAGGGATCACTAGGGAGCCTCTTTAAGGATCAATTTGAAAAACACTTAGGAAGGCAATTAATTGTATGCATCCGGCTTGGCCCCCAATTCAGATTTCAATGGAATCCTCAGGGACTGATCTATAAAACAGCTATTATAGAAGTTGAAATGAATGAGATTAGATTTTCTTTCCTATTAGAAATAAAAGCAGGGATGCATCCAGAAGTTGAACTTCAAGGGGGCTAAGAAGAGGAAAATGTCTTGGCTTTTAATACCTGATTTCCTGTATTCAAAAGCGCAGCCTCATAGTTTGTATAATATGTGGATCTTTCATTAGATTTATTAAGAATTCCAAGTTAAGATAACACATAATGAATCGTTTCTCATGGTTTTGGGAGACTCCTGAGTCGCTTAGTTCCCCTTCCTCTGGACCAGCCAATACAAAGGTTCTCCCCATGGGTCAAACGATAATGATACTGACCTCTGACCCCTTACCAAAGTCTGTAAATTTCACCAGAAATGTAACATATATATAATTATAATAAAACACGTGGAATGTTTGGAAGGACATGAATATATGTACAGACCTTCAGATGTACAAACCTTTATTTATAAAGCCCTTTAATCTCTGTACTTTAAATAGTGTTGTGTACACTTCAGCTGTACACGCTCAGGCAGTCTAACCCAACACAGAGGAGATCCAACTTGCATGTGCAACTTATAGGTATAGAAACCGAAGTGTATGTGACAATTTATTGCCCGTGTAAATATAAAAAGCATCGCAATAACTGCACTGGATAATTAGCCAGCATTAATAGGCCTGTAAACACTAGAAGGGCCTGTTATTCAAGTGGTGTACAATAGGGGATGTGCATGTACATTAATACACTACTTTCTAATGAAGAAGTATGACATACAGGTTGTAATAAGAAATGTGCATACACCACTGTATGTGTCAGTCTCGATGCATTATAAGATGGATTGAGATAAATCTGACTTACATCATATTATCTATATGGGTCAGATTTTCAGAATATGTACAATTGGCAGCTGTACACATTGAGTAAATTCTGCTAAATTAAGCTGCAATTTGGTCAATACTAGGTAAATACGAGTATATTCGGCATTGCATTAATTATAACAATCTGTTTGGTTAGGTTGAACTGTATTTTGAACTTTATTTTCGTATGAAATTTGGGTTATTTGAGAAGATTGGCGAAGTTGAATTGTACATTTCTGAAAATCTGACCCATATACATAAACTATCTAGACAATGCCGAATATGTTATAATACTATCATCAATACGTATTAATAACATCGGATATCTTATATGTAGGGGGGGGGAATAGAAAACGAAAATTGATGTTTCGCATTCTACCATCATATATAATGGTGTAGAATGAAAGTTCCGTTACCATCTGATATAAACATGGAGATAGTGATGCAAAGAACGCCATGTTACATTCTGCTAATTAGTTACACCATCTCCTTGATTAACATCGAGGCAATTGCTAATTAAATAGATGACATATTGTAGATGACAGTATCTCTCTTGAATCAATATCTTCCCAAATTCTTCCACTTCAGAAATTTAATGTGTAAAGAATACTAATGGTATCTTTCGATCTATAAACACTGGAACTATCTTTGAAGATGTTTATAAACATCAAATACATTTTCAAAGATAGTTCCAAGGTCAATTGATTACATATGGATATTTGAATGTGTTAAAAAGCATTCCTTATTAGTATATCAGCTTTGAAGAAACACCATGCAAAGACCGCAGTTC
The DNA here is from genome assembly GCA_942159475.1 of Sthenelais limicola. Lineage (NCBI taxonomy): Eukaryota > Metazoa > Annelida > Polychaeta > Phyllodocida > Sigalionidae > Sthenelais > Sthenelais limicola. The sequence goes on along the minus strand of OW804094.1, from coordinate 26,983,064 downwards.
TAATTAGAGACTGCAGACTGCAAACTAAATCATTTCAAAGACGAAGTAGTATATAAAGACTAGAGTATGAATCAGGCATACTGCGCCATGAAAAATGCACGAGTAGTATATGAAAAGAGGACGCAGTCAATGGCATTCTCTTAATACAAGTTGCAAGGGGCGTCAGGATATGTCTCATATATTCCATTATAAGCTAATCCCATTCCCCATCTCCACTGGAGCAGGTCCGATGGAGGCAAGAAATCATAGAGACGGCGTGTGTGAAAATTTAATCAAGGGCTATAGAGCACTTGCATTGATGCCATTATGTTGCCAGTTTGGTCCTCTTTGGTTCAAATTATTGTATTACAGCATTGTAGCACTACTTCACACCTGAAGAAGGGCGTCCATAGCCCGAAAGCCTGTGTAATAAATAAAATCAGAATCAACAACTTTTAATGATATCTACATCGATTCATCATTTCCACCTCGGCCCTAACCGATATACAGCGATACTCTCCCCTTCTACCAAATTATTGTATTGCATTATATGAAGTTACCTGTGGAGATTGTATTGGCATCTGCACTAGTGTTAGTTCATCCTACATATGATACTAATATATAAGTATATAGTTTCTGCCTTATTGGACTTTTATCACTAATGAACATTCTGAGATGTTTAGATATAGAGTAATCCTTAGTAATCTTCACCACAAGTGTTATTACCAAAGTCTTATGCTTCAGACGTGGGCGGTGGATTAGGAAATTACCCGATTTCTAGAAAGTGAACATAATCCCTTATCTACAGAAGCAATCATTAGGAATGAAAGTGCATTTTACATTGGTCCAATGGGACTGTCATAAGGTATAAGGCATCTTCGGGGAGAAGTATATTGAGCATTAATTGATAAAGGATAGCGATATTAAGGGGGCGCAAAACAAGTGTGAGCTACCGTTTTATGGCAGTGTCTATAGCATTTCGTCTAAACAGAAGGACGACAATAGTAGCATGTACTGGTGAAGCTGCTAAAATGTGTAGTCCTACACTCAATTGGGTTGTGCGATATCATTAATTCCATCTAATGTGTAGAGTTGTTTCAATTATATTAGTATATTAGGAACAGCACGGGAAAAGAGATGTACCTATTCAATGGATACATTTTGAATCATATTCCTTTGCGATTTGGGGACATAACCCCATCCCACCCAGGCACTAGGAGAATAATAGCTGTACGAGCCCAGATAATACTATATAGAGAGTTTTATTGTATATCATCAAAATATATATAATTAACAAATATTTTACCCAATATAAGTCAGGCAGCGTTAGATTAAACAAGGTATAGGAACAACACACAAGTCCAAGCATGAGGAAATGACCTGGGGGAATGTTGATGCACGCATGGACGTATGGACGTACCAACATAAAGGCTGCTATATCTGCCCCCTGTATTTACATTACCATAAGCAGGTGCTATTGGTGGCCATAAACTGCCCCAATATTACAGCCTAGCTACCTTTGATCAGTCATCATTATCTTTGACCATAAAATAGCTAACACACGCGAGAGCGTCCAGAATTTTGCTTTGAGGCTGCAGATCAAGCAGGAGAACTGCCCAATAGGAAAACTATCAACCAGGAAAACTACCAAACTAAAAAACCAATAAGGAGGAACACTTTAAGGTAGAAATCTTCCATCCAGAATATTATCACCTGTCGCAGTGTGCATGTAGTTTATACACAACAGGTGTAAAGGTTGTTTAGTGAAGAACAAACGCCAAAACAAACAACTTGCTAAAACTTACTTTAGTCTGGAATAATGCTAAATATCATTAGACTTTATATATACAATGACAGGTTGTAGTTTAGCGTGGGTTGTAATATATTGAGTGACTTCTCTCTACCGGTATATGTGTAAGGCTAGTAAGATATGTAAAGGCCTTTAAGGCCCTAGTCCACTAAGCCGATTCTCATACGATCTTTCGCCTCAGAGAACCCCTTGCCACTAAATTCCATGGGAATCACATGAGAATCGGCTTAGTAGACAAGGGCCTTATCATGATTTTGGATAAGGAAGGACTCTCGAGAGATTATTGGAGTTTTTAGCATTCATTGCCTTTTTAGCTACACCACCCCTCACTCTCTTCATCTCCTCCTCTTCCCTCCTTTCCCTCATCCCCCTGTTCATTTACACTAGACTGACACTGTCACATGGTCATACAATATTGTGTATCTCACAGAATGGGATGATTCTCGCTCCTTGATAGTGATACAGTCTTCCTTCTTTAAAGATATAATTGATGCAACCAACTTTACCTTAGCCTTGATAAACCTCAATAGAACCTGAGTAAATCGGGAAAGCAGCTTCATTCACTTACCTGGAAAGGAAAAATAAAAGCAATTAGATATTATGTAATAATTTCAGATGAGTAGAGAAAGACGTAATGAAGTGTGAAAGTGTAATTGCAGTTTACAATAATGCTAAGATAACTCTGCGATACCATGTTTGAGCAATACATTTTTGTGATTCAGAATGGAGAAGTATAGTGTACTATGGTAAAATATACAGACACTCTCAGTATGAGTAAACTATAGGCAGCTGGCCGACATTAATTAGCTGCCTAGTGGCTGCCTTGCCGGATTTAATCCTTATCCCTCCCGTCTCTACATTACAGTTTCTATAGTCTTTCACAGTTCGGTTTGGTGGGGTGAAAAAGGTGTATCCAGCCCCTCCATTTTAACCATGGGACATCACTATTGTATAATGTTCTGTATTTATGGGAGTAAATTAACTTTGGTTTCACTAGTGGTCATGATAAGACAACTTTAACGTTATGATTTAGGAGGTTTGTCTAGCTTTATTTTACTAACAGGGAGGAAGGAGATACAATATTTTCTGTATCATTTTAGGTATGCTTTTCTGACATTGAAGTGAAGGATTCCCAGCAGAAGAATTGTTAAAAAACGTGTTACAGGTGGATTAAACGATGGGTATGTATATTTTCGCCCTCCCCTCCCCCGAAAATAATGAACATGGGAAGTCCACTTAGCTTCCCAACTCCTACTCACAAAGAAATTAGAGGATCTACTCTTCCAGATGTCGCCTCTAATGCAAGAGGTAAATGATGAGCAGTGGCATCCCTGATTAACAAGTACACAACTGCCTAATCCTATCTAATCCTGGCTAAGAGTAGGCACACATAGTATGCATGTATACATACTCTGGTCTCCCCATCTATATTAGTCTAGCCTACACCTTCTCCATATGGTGGCTTTCTCTTCTACGGTCACTGTCACTATTTCTATCATTAAAACCCTGCCCACACACAGCCGATTTGCCTCCCGATTGCTCCCCGATTTGGGTCTCCCGATGAATCCTAGGATTTCATTTCAAATCCTGGTTTATGTTTTTTAAATAACATCAACCAGGATTGGAAATGAAATCCTAGGATTCATCAGGGCACCCAAATCGGGGGGCAATCGGGGGCCAAATCGCCTGTGTGTTGGCAGGGTTTAACACTGTTAATTTCATACAAGTGACATATGAAATAGTTTCTATTTCATAGCCGCCATTTGGGAAAACCTAATCGAGCTTATGAATAAGAAGTAATACGGTAATGGTAAAGTTAAAACTGCATTGGGCATTGGCACATTAATTTCTACACGACTGGGCATGAGGTACATAACTCATTTTCACCATTAGTTCCCAAGTACTGAATACATTCGGTAAGGCTCATCCATTATCCGAATAATACATTCATTATCATGCACTCATCCATTAATTTACCCTTTATCGTTAGCTTTCCGTTCTCCATGAGGGCCACGCTATAAAATACAAATAATGAAGCGCGTTTTGGATCCAAAATCGCTAAAAGGAACCTACAATGCTGCCTTATTTGAGCATATTCAGACAATCCAGTGTTAGAATATCTAGCACAAAATAAACTGACAGCCAATATTACTACATAACAGATCTCATTGTACCTTCAACTACTTTTCGACATCGAAAACTTTTATTGTATAAATTATCCTTCAGTGGCACGTTCCATGAGTCTTCCCATTTCCATCGATCACTTTCTATATCACATCCCCATCAGTATATTTCCCCTTGCCATTCATTTGTTCTATTGTTTAAGCTAGCTAACAATGCTGATCCGATTATGTAATACACTATTAAAATGGCCTTGGGAGATGTCCCTCATGCAGTCCCTCCCCATTCCCTTAATGTAACTCTCCCTCCATACTATTGTTACGTTATGTAATGTGTCATTAAAAGGGATACAACTGGGTCAGGATATCGTGATATGAACAATCAGGTGTACCAACAAATTATTTAAATTTCACGAATATATTTGGCGAACAGAAAATAGGAAACAATACAGCTATTTAGAACAATTCTGAGTATCTAAATAAATCACACTATTAATCATATGCCGATTGTTTGCACTCTTCAAGCATCCCATTGCATTGCTTTGGTGCCCCCACATCATTAAAGAAGCATTATGCCATCATGATCCTGCATCCTACATAATCGTTCAAGAAGAAACATGCACAACATGCCGTGACAATGAAACGCTCCTACCATGACATGAATACATGAATAAGCATGGCTAATCATCAAAGATGTATTTTCCCATGTATGTTCTCATGTACATGGGTCAGATCGTCAGAAAATGCACAATTCACTTTCATCAATCCTCTCAAATATCTCTCAAAAATGAGGTTCAAAAAGGAGTTCAACATTAGCAAACCCATTATTTAAATCAACACTATACTAAATATATTCAGATATACCTAGTATTTCTTATTTTTCAGCTTAATTTAACTGAATTTAATGAATGTATAGAGCTGCCAATTGTACATTTTCTGACGATCTGAGTCACATGTATTACCATATCCTTATATAATCTATACAACGAAATCTAGAGGATCAATGCATTGCAGAACATTACATGCATAGAGCTATCACAGTGGAATTGTAAGTACCCAGCGATATACATGTAACTAGAAGTAAGTACGGTAGTAAAGCTACAGTGTATATTTCCTTCCTAACATGAACAGCCTACCACCTCTGCTTCTCTATTTTACTACCTCTCTCTTCCTCATCCCCCTCTCTCCTCTCGCCCCCCTTTTCACAATGACTCTGTCTCGCCTAGTACATGCAATGTACATACATCGGCTCCCATAGGCTCACTCCGTGTGTGTAAGATCATATATGCTTTTATGCAGTTTACCTCCAGTGTATATTCCCATCCTAATACAGCACCAAGGTTCTCCAGTAGCAAATCCTCTCTGTGTACTGTTCCCCTCTGTGTATGTGTGTATGCGATCCACTCCTGAGTGTATCATACATTCATACATGTATCGGTACTCTCTCTCTCAGTCTCAGTGCGTGTGTCTCCTCGGTATGATTATGTGAGGCTTTATACTTGTACTGTGAGTGACCGCGATCAATTCTGCCACTACCCACTCTCGCCTGTACTCTGCTCACAGACTCACGCTCACTTATTCACTCATGCATTCATTCCTTCACTCCACCATTCAGGCAGTAGTGAATGAACGGGGAAGGGGGAAGAAGGGTGGGACTGGGAATGGAAGGGGGGGGGGGGGTCCCGGGGGGATGTCCTGCTCGACTCCCTCCCTGAATCTCAATCTCTCTCTCCATTCCTGCTCCTCATATATCATATATTCACTCTTCTTCTTCCAGATTACCACTTTCTCGTCCCTTTCAATCCTGCTCTATCCCACCTCTCCCACTTTTCTAGCCACCCACTTTTGCAAATCTTACTTCTTCCTCCCTCATTCTTCCTCCTAATTGCCTTCCTCCATCTACTTTTCTTCCTCCCCTTTCTCCCATGCTACTCCTTATCCACCATTCCCATTTCCTCCAACTCCCGCTCCACCCTCCTCTTCCTTATTATCACCCACAATCGTCACTAGGGACGGAGCCAGTAGATTTGAAACGGGGGAGGGGGCACTATGGTCCCAAGAAAAAACCCAAATAACATGTAAAAAAAGCAAGATAAAAAAAATAAGATGATAAGAATGAAACAAAATAGGTCATAGATAAGAAAAGATTAGCAAATGGATTTCATTTTAAACTTAAAGATCACTAGGATTTTTTTTTCTTATATGGGTTTAAAAAGAGGAGAGGTCCCCCCCCCCCCTCCAATCCGCGAGCTCCCCTTCGAACACCACTACTGACCATATACTTTAAAGAGAGAGCCTAGTAGACTTGCTCGTGACTGAATTCCTTGGTGAGTCAAATTAGCTCCACCCCTTTCCTCCCATTACACCCATTAGGTTCTACCTAACTAGCATGAGTCACTCCTATCCAGTCATTCTCAGAGCAACTCTCCAGCTTTTATATCTCCCCACACTCCTATAGCCCTTCAATGGCTTGGGCCAGGGCTCGACAATAACCTGTTAAACTGTCTGAGACCAATACAAAAATATGTACATGCAGCGTGTACTAGCACCAAATACCCGCAACTATTAGAACTAAATTGCATTTCAAAAACACATTTATATTATATATGTATTAAGGGTCCCAAGGATTCATGTGTAACAAAAGCTATCCAAATGGTATCAGTGTTTTTAAATCTTGGAATTTGAAATAATGATATATTTTTTACACTTATTATAAAGGCCCTTAAGTGCTTCGATGGTGTCCTGGTCCATCACAGGCATCATCAATACACCAAATTGAGGGCTCAAACACTTGCTGACAATTTTCTTTGTGATCGATAGCTCAGTCTACTTAAATGTGTACTGCAGGTCCTTAAAGAACAGAAAATAATAGGAAAAGCTTTTTTTTTCAATTTTCATAAAATCTTGAAAATATAGTAACATTTGGGTCAGACCTCCCATATATATATATAATTATACACAATTGAAATTGAAAGATTTGAAACCAATTAGATGCAAACAAACAAAATACACCCGTCAAACCTGTCTATATGCCATGTTTTATAGCAAACCTTCCCAATGTTTTGGTTTTGCATTAACGCTGGTAATACTTATGTTTTAATGAAGGCCATGGCTTCAAACCCATCATTCCTTACAATGAAGTCAAGATTGGTTGACGTCAATTGTGAATGCCAAAATCTATTTGGTCTGGATCATGCATGTCTAGTGCCTCAAGCACAAGGACATGAAAGGCTATTTACAAACCCACTATTGCAGAGATTCAGGTGGCCATACACTAATCAGGCCACGTTAAACCAGTTCCAGGAAGGGGAACCATATAAGATGAAGACACTGACTCCTGACATCACCCTTCCCCTCCTCCACTTAGACCCATTAAGCCTTACATGCCCAAGGTGCATGTCCCCTCTGCTCTCCTTGCTTCCCCTACCTGATTTTTCCAGGCCTGAATACTTAAAATATTGATACTCGGAGCTAAAATTACATCCCGGTTCACTCTCCATAGCCCGCCCGCCGCCAAGGCAATACCACCCTCCTGACCCATTTTAGGTTATAGATCTTTACCCTGTAAAGTGGTCGGTATTTGGTATTTTGAGTTAGATTCTGCTTTATACTATCTTTGCTTTGCCATACATCCCATCCCCCAACAAAGTCAACACAAACCCTGGTACAATTGTAGTTAGTGGCAACGGAATTCGGTGCTTTGAGTGAGATTTTGCATTACATTGTCTTTACATCATTCTTTATCTAGTGAACCAATGGCCTAATCTCAGTTCATTACCTCAACCAAGTCTGTGACACCCTGTTTCTGAACATTTCAAGTCTTGTTTATCTTACCATAAACCGGATCACAAAATGTGCTACTGCTGCTAATGGAATTTCCTCCATAAATGATCTTCATATCGGCAAATGATAAATATCTTGAGCTAACATGACACTGTGTTCATGGGGTGATTCAACCCAACCCACATCTGATTTTAGTTCTCTTACAAGGAACATGGCAACGGAATTTGATATTCACTTGGGATTTTACATTATCTTTATAAAGAGATTGTAGATTGTAGATTTCACACCTAATTAGCCCTAAAAGCTAATTGCTCAGTGGCGAAATCGTGGCGAAATAACAGCCTATTGAGAAATACAGAATTTATCTCTAAATTCTACAAGATACTTTGCTTATCTTTGTCAAAACTTACATCCCAAATCGCAATCTAAATCAGCTGTTGTAATAATATAATGGCGAAGTCTATAGTTTTTAACTTATAGAGACTGGGAGCAAACGGGAAGGTAGGAGATTTACTAATCTGATTAGCATTAGTGTGCATGTCAGGAAAGGTTCAGGGTATGAACAAGGAACTGCATACAGTGGAGATAGAGAATCAATCTTAACAATTGGCCAAATTCACATTTTCCCTATATCAATAAAAACAAATGATTCATATCATTTATAAAATTGTATTTCCCTGTACCTTAGAACAAACATCCCATCTCAATGATTTGCGATTGCAGTAATAATTCAAAATTTCAGTAGAAATAAAGTGAAAAGCCCTAATCCCTGAATAATTATAATCGCCATATCGATTTTAAAAATCCTATACAGAATTAACAAGGATTATATAACTGCATCACATATTAAAGTCATCATATTAACAACAGCACTGCGCAGATAAGCACTGAACATATCTAGAACAGTTGTCATCCCCTTTGCACACAAACAAATTGTGGACTTTTTAGGATCTCCATTTCAAAATTAAAGAAAAATTATGCAATTACAACTAAGATATATATTCATATTGGGGTAATGATAAAGCCATCATAATTATATAGCTTTACTGTACTACTACGGTTTGGGGAAAACTTTTGCCTTGCCCGCTTATGTCTGAATCATACCAACATCACGGATTTTAATTTCGTGAGAAAGTATTAACAGGCTTTAAACAACTTATACTGGATATTTTGTTCTATATACTACAGGAATTCAGATCTGAGTCAACTTCAAACTATCGGCAGGCAATATCTGGACACAGGACACCACCATGTTACAAGTATCTATTAGATCTAGATGTCAGTAAGTGCAGTCAGGACAGTTCTCATGACTCATTAGGACCACAGCAGGATATCCGCGCATGTTAATGACTACAGGTCATGAACATGTTAGTTATTTATGTGTGGGGTCCAATCTAAACCCATTCTTCTATAGCTTAACGTTACATCTGGTCTGGGCATCAGCATATATATATGTGGAATTGGAGTCGACAAATTCCAACATTAATGAACTATTTTGATGTCTAAAAGTGGCATATTCATATAAAAGCACGTGCTTCGGTTTGATGCAGTCCAAAATATACAGGAATATTACCATTATTTCACGTAATCTAAAATTCTGGTGAAATTCTGAGAATCGAATAGAGTACATATCCCGGTCTCCTAACCCAAGGTTGGTTTGGACGGGAAGCGCTGATAAGAATCAAATTCCCGGAATATGTGTATAAATGAAGCCCAAGTCTAACCACGAAAAGCCAGACATGAGTCAAAATGTGTTTTAACGTAATTGAGGGAAGTGGTAGACATACATGTCATCTTGGTATGGTAAACTATGGTACACCTGTTTATTGTAGGACCAGGGTCTGACTACCTACGACACACGGCGCTAAGGTCACTCTCTGGGCTGCTATACAATACTTAATATCATATAAAGACATACATGTATTTACATGATGTATTATATATATATAATCACTGAGGAGTATACTCTTTGATAATTCCAATTAAAATGAAACATTTACACCTAGACTATATAAGAATACGTACGGTACAGAATGACACTTAATTCTATTCAGAATGACGCAATCACACCTGCACCCCATATAGATACTTTTACCACCTCTGATCTAGTGATTGATTAATCTATTAGAAATCATAACTTTCTGTTAACAAGTAAAGCCAGTAACAGTGCCATATGTTTGACTTTGGGCAAGTGTTAACCAGATGGTCTGCGATAACCTGATGGAGCAGGTGGGTCCACTGATAGAAATAGAGGTTCCTTCAATGTACCCTCGTTGGTATAACACACAACCCTTATGTTCCCTAACAAATCTAATATCTATTATTTGTAAATAATGAATACAATGTTTTGGTTACTTATTTCACACATATATATTATGTGAAACACATAGGAATTGGCGTTCCTACTGACCCATGATGGAGCCCTAGGGTCCACTAACTGCTGTTGTTTTCAGTTCAGGTTGCCTTTTAGCGCAAATGCAATCTGTGGGAAGGACTAGGGTCCCACGATACATAATCAAATTCATGTCCATGCTGTTTTCTATAAATCATTTCCCAATGGTAAAGAGCAGAGGTTTCTTGGGTCACAGGATTACACATAACCTTTCCTGGCTTATGGAAGCTCTGGAAGAACCCTCTCCAAATATGGATCCAGCGTTTGAAAAATCCAAATAGCTTGTTAAAATATAATATCATGTTAGTGAGCAGATGGTGTGGGTAGGGTTTGCTCTACATTTCTTTAATCAAGGTCTCATCAATCTGGTACGGTTTTATTCACACTTCTTACAAAACTAATTCTCCATGGCTAATGGAAGGTCTGGAACGCCCCAACCCCCTTCACCCCCTTCACCCCCTCCCCTCCCTACTTTAGTTCCAACACTAGAAATATCCACCAAGAGAGTTTGCCCACTCGCCAGGCCATTGATCAATATGCTCACACATAGTGGCTGAGCTAGAGTGGCAGATGGATCATTATGGCTATTATTGAACATACCAGCTCATTGCTTTAGTTGAGGCGGGCTTGTTTACAAGCTAACACTGCTAGGCTTTTAGAGCTGGTACCCATGTTGTAACAGGAGGTCTGGCGTGTTGTGCTATAGCTCTCTGCCCCGGGGTGTAGCTCCAGTGTCTAATTGTCTATGCGACTGTACCGACATCTATAGATTTGTATAATAAGGAACTGGTAGAACTAATACAATTATATCCATATGCATAAAGGCCGTCGCTTTACATAATATACTATAATAGTAAAATGTTAACAGTATATCAGCGATAGGTTGGGGGCAATATATACATATTTCACTTTTTGTAGTATATCTAAATGTGCCTATGTTGGGTTTAAAGCTGTACAGCTGCTATTGAGCTTGATTGGGACATGTTGATGCTGTGATCCTGTTATGGATTACTAAATAATTGGACTCCCGTGAAGGCTCCAGACATAGGTAGGAATCAATAATATTCATTAGATTATAATGGAAATATATTCCCAATGCACCCTTTCTTCATGTAATTCATAGACTCTACCTTAAAATAATAAGACTGAATCTCTATTATACAAATTAATTAAATGTCTCTATAGGTATTTAACCATTGCCTCATTAGGACCAGCCATCAGCCAGGTATCATAATCTGATTTCACATATATTCTATTGTCAAGAGGAAAAAGGCAGACTTATAATAAAAGAGACCTAATACTCTGCTAATTCGTCATTCAGAAGAACCAGTGTTATCGCTGGTACATTGCTCACATAGAAGGAGATATCTATGGTCCCAGACAGGGGGATGTGCCTCACTGATTGGGCTGATGTATTGGAGGGATCACGATTTGTTACAGATTTACCCCTTCTCCACGCGCTACAATACAATCAACAACCCTCCACCATTACAGCAAGCATATTTGGGCCTGATCACAATTCGGTCTAGGCCCAAAGTTGAGAGAGTCCCTTCAAACGGAGGGAAAGCCTCTCGCTTATACCGCAAAGTGCCATTATAATTCCATTAATACCGCAATATATCATTATATTCCCATTAGAACGCCGAGTCCTAGGCCAGGAAACTGATTAGCGAAGTAGGCGTCTAATCACTAATATACCATTCTTATCTGATCTCAGGGTTTGGACATAGACTGAATTGTTGCTTTATACCATCTCTCAATGTTTGTAAATTGAGACTGAAGTTCGATCATAAATTCCTTAAGTTATGCTGGAAAAGAATTCCCAGTGATCATCTTAGTACACATGTACTGTACCCGTAATTATATACTTCGTTATTTCTGTTGGTTGGTTTGTGGTTAGTGGAGCATACACAGAAGCTCTGTCAATTCCATGATTAAATCTTGTAAGGATGGGGTTGTTGGTAAGTGCAAGCAGATATGTTTCATTCCTTGGACAGGATTGCGTTTGAACTCAGTAGCTTTCTCATCATGAGAGCGACTGGCACATGTGCTACATTTCCCCCAATATGTTCGTCGGAACTTATTGTGTATATTTATACTAACACAAGTGATATAAATCTTGGTGGTTTGGACATAATTACAAGGGTCTTGTTACCTTTAGACTTTCCGATGGGGTGACAAGGCATAAATCCCCCAGGGTGGTTCATTACGAAGCCATATAATACCAACAACACAACTACAACCTCTACAATAAGGCATAGGCAAATAGGTCTATAGATTTCTGAAATATGTGAAAGCAACATTTGTAGATATATGGGAGACGCAGGTAATAGAAGTATATATTCTAAATGTCTAAATGAATTTTGGACACTATGTCGATTCATATTTTCTTGCGATTATTTTTAAATCGGTAAGCACCAATTCTATGTACACACTTCTGTAGAAGGTCATAATTATTCTTTGAAAACAGAAAATAATATGAATCTCATCATCAGCCCTTATTCATATATCTGTACTATATGTATATAATATATATAGAGTATATATTCATACAATATGTATATTATATATACTCATACATATACATGTTTAGTAAGGTAAAGCTAACAGTATATAATTCTCAGCAACCATCCACTACCTTCTACTCCCCTTCTTCCTCCTCCCACAACCACTGCCTTGTTTGATGGCTATTATTACAGGGGAGCAGAGATCGATATTCTTGCGCTCTTTGGATGATTATAGAACCTGAGACCGACCTCCTGGTTCCCTGAGTGGTGGAGTAGGAGTGGGAGGAAGAGGAGGAGGAAGCCAGGCAAATGGATATGGCTAAAACAAAACTCTCTTTATGCCTACTAATATGGAACTTTACGCTGGTATCAACAGGGCTTAGTAGCTCCAGGGTTTTATGTTGGGTGAATGTGGATGTGGAATAAAAGAGAGGCGGGAGAAAGAAGGGAAGAAGTTAAAGGTAAGGAGATAGGTGGGGAGAAAGAGGAGTGTGATTTAGAAAGTTACAGCACGAAAATGTTTATGATAGATCCCTAGAAAAGGGGAGGGACAGAGTGAAAGAAGGAAGAGAGAATTTGGGAGGTTTGATGTATTGGTAGGATATATATATATTATTGTCATCGAATTTTTATTCATGTTTTCATATGCATTTACATGATGTTCTCGTATGCATTTACATGTTCACAAATGGATACATGTACACGATATATACGATCGAGAGAGAAGTAAAAACAGAGAGGAAGAGAATGAGAAAGGAGGAGAAGGATATTCATGAGACAGAAAGAGGACAAATAGCCAAAAGAGAGGCTAGTGACAGCGGGGTTATAGGGAGAAAGAGAAACACCAGCAAGTTGTATGTGAATGGGCGTGGGGACGGGCGTTCGTTTGTAACCCTCCCTGGAAAGCCAATTAATCAAAACCTACATCCCTACGCTTTACATGAAAGGCTGTGGTTTTCCCTTTCACACGGCCCTATGTTGACTATATTCAACTTTTACATAGAGGCAGATTACAAGGTCGATATAAAATACATCATAGCATGATAGATAGGGAACAAGCCAAGGTTTCCATTACATTGGCAAGACTGCTTTATATCATTTGTATTGATAAATACAGGCTCATGGAATTGTTTATTATCTCAGGCCAGAACATACTTAAAATAATCAATTTAAATGTGGTTTACTGACATTATGATATACACAAATAGATAGTTAACTTATACAAGCTTAGATAGAACGTATCATAAAACCCTTTAAAATGGAATTTTGTTAAAATAGATGGAAAACTAGTTAAACGTTTATGTTATAACTGAACTATATTAGAGAAGTGCCTATAAGATATATAAAATAAATATACATAGAAAATGGGCTTTGAAAACAATTGCCAATTATGCGAGAATAGTAGAACAATAAATGGTGTATTTATAAATTGCGATACACTTCTTTTACAAATCGATCAGCTTATAAACCTAAGATCGAAAATATGTAAAGATTAGAAATTTATTCCACCTTGAGATGAATGAAGGGATGACGTTTAAATGAGGTAAAGGGGCAGATCTATTCATTATAATCGGTGTTTCCTGAGCCCATATGAGAGGACGATCGATTACATTGATACCTTAATCCTGATCCCATGATATATGCCTATGGAATGGGTTCATATTGATTCCGTAAATATTTTATGAGTAGTTCAGGTACCATATGCCTTAATTAGGGAAACAGCTGGTATGGTTGGGGGAAATATGTTGCGGTAGGAACAATAAATATCCCGAAACAAAATTAATGTATGTGTATAGGAATGTATATATATATGTTTGTATGCTATGTTCTCAGCCAAATGAACGGGTACTATTAATTAGATTTTCCCATTACCACACCAAGGAATGAAACAAATGTCCTAGACATTCATTTGATTATATTGAAACTGATTCCCGACCCTCATGCTGAGTAAAAAGGCCAAACTATTACCAATTAAGTTTCGTCTCCTACGCCTCCTTAATTTGAAGCGAATGACCTGAATGTTCATTGGATTTGACTGAAGATGAAGAACCAATCTGGTAACAGATGTGAGTTAAATTATAACCCAAATTTAATCTTATTCAGGATAGTAAATTCCTACTTATACATGTATTATTAACCCAGGCAAATGGGTCAGATTTTCAGAAAATTTACAATTCGCCTTCACCAATCTTCTGAAATAACCCAAATTTAACACAAAAATTAGGTTCAAAATACAGTTTAACATAACCTAACAGATTGTTTGAACCAAGGCAATAGTAAATATGCTCAGATATACCTAGTGTTGACGATTTTCTCGGTCTAATTTAGCAGAATTTACTAAATGTGTTGATGGGTAACCAATTGTACATTTTCTGAAAATCTGACCCAAATATAAAAACAATGCCTACTTTTCCAGCGGACCATTCGTGATGAACGACCCACATGATTTGTAATACCACGATGGGCCTGTGTGCTTGACCTTGTATCAAGTGTATCTATATTCCAAGATATATATCCCTGTAGTCAGTGATATTTATATCTCTACAGCAGTGACACTTATCCAGTTATCCACTTATCCTATTGTAGTGCAGCTAATATAGCTGATATTCCACTGTATCATGTAAATAAATCACGTCGAGTAGGCCTACAGTTTGCCTTGTTTGTGGTATAGCTATGTTAGTTTGTCTTACCAACGGTTTGATCAAATATCCAGTTCGCATCCGAATTATCTACCAATATCTTATCCAAAAAGAGTTACTTTATTTTATATTGCCTACACACATGACACATGTGTGATTATACCATGTATAGTATAGGATTATTAATTCAGACGAGGGTCCACCTATTTCTTTCTCAAGAACTTCTTATTCCCATGCTTCCTTGCAGTTAAAGCTCAAATAAGATGATTATGAAATTCCGCTATTGCACAGTCACCTGCGAAAGCTCCCATGTTGGGCATTCCCTCAAATATGTATGCATAAAATATGGCTGTATCCCAGGGTGGTAACTTGATATCCTCATTGGAAGTCCGATAAAGCTATTTCATTATAAAATACCTCTCTTCGTCCTCAGGTATCCACTCGAGGTATTTAGAAATCTGGAAAGGTGTGTTTATATGTGTAGTATTTCATACAAATATAAATATAAATCAATGTAGTGACACCTGTATTCGGGTGGCGGGGTAACTATGGTTGCACCCGATATGCTATACCTCCATTATGGCATTAAATCCCGAGGAAGAGCAAGTCTTGCTTTGCCTTCAGGTCTTAATAGTGGTAATACTTTGAAAACCCCAATGTGATGTTCCCGACATATGTTGTGAAGTTATCCTATCTTTTGAAATAGTATACTGAATATCAGTAAATGTTGTGAATTATGAGCATATGGTCAGGTCATATGGTCAAGCGTTTTATTTATCCTCTGATCCTATACTGTACATAGCGAAGAAAACCTCATAGCATTAATTGAACGTATGATGCCACAGCTTCATCACTTATATCCCTTTATATGCTATAACTGTAGTCTTCTCTCTATGCAATAAATTCCTCCGCTGTGCCAAGCCAGATTGTTCCTCTTGAGGGTGTGATGCATTGTAGCTTCAACTATTGTCTCTGTCTGTCTGTCACATGTCTTCCCAACTCTCTCTCTCACTCTTTCGTGCCTCTGTCTCGCTCTGTCCTCCCTGAGACTGTCTCTCTATGTCCCTCAGTACTTTCCTATATTGCCATCTCTCTCTCTCAATGTTTGTGTTCCAGTCTGTACGTATCCCTAGTGTTACCTGTTTCACTCACTGCCTCTAAGCCACCTTCTGTTTCTGTATCTCTATGTAGCTGTACCCTTGCTATGCAATAGTTTCCCTTTTCTTCAATCTCATTCTCCCTCTCTTAATCTCTCTCTCATATGTGTGGCTTTTTTCTCTCTCCTTCTAGGTGTATCTCACATTCTCTGTTACTCCATGTGCCTCTTTCTACCTGTTTCTCTGGGTTTTTCTCTGTCCCCTTGTTTATGCCTCTGCCTCTGTCTTCTAGCTTTCTATGGGTGTAGCCTGTCTTGGACTGTGAACTGTAACAACAGCCAGCAATGTGTAATGAAGGAATGCTGGCACACAATCCCAACACAACCAGTAACACAGGATACTACTACATATCCACCCACAGCAGCGTGTCAGCCAGCGTGTGTGGAGGAGGGAGAAAGAGAGTTGTTGCCTGGTGGACGGTGGAGGTTCACTATACTACTGCCTTCCCATCGGTTCATCCACCACCACCACCTCCTCCTCCTGCTCCTACTCCTTCTGCTCCTGCTCCAATTCCTCTTCCTCCACCTCCGGTACCTCACCCACCGTGAGCAAGGTAGTAGTAGTAGGAGTAGTAGTTTGTAGTGATATGAATGCACTACCACACACTACGGTGCTGACTGAGAGCGGGAGAGGAGGACTGACTGACTAGAGGACCGCTGAGTGACCGAATGGCCACCAACCGGGGGACTGCTAGCACTATTGGCTACAGGAGGAAGTACAGGAGGATGATCCATGGACAGGAGAAAGGAGTGAGGTGAGGGCAGTGGGCTAAGGAGTGGGGAGGGCTAGGGTTATTTACGAGACTGCCATATAAATATAATATTGAAAACACTAGAGTACATTTGGTATTGTGTGAGACCAACAAGCATGTCAGCCAGCTATACAAGTTTACATATTAATTTTAAATGGAGCGAAAGGTCACCATATTCATCCTTAATCGCATGTGTATGACTGCCTCTCTCACGGCCTATTTATGTTTTTATTCGTGACTTACTGACATACCCTCAAGCATTGGTATTTTATCAAACAATGCCAATGTATTGCGTGGGTTGGTGAATGAGGATGAGAGATAACAGGAGTGGTTTGTGAATGCAGGATCATGCTTATGACTTTGTTCTGAATTTTCTTTTCAAATGTTGTGCATTATGCGACCTCATTGTTTTTATGAAACCGCTTAGATGTAATAATACATGTCGTTCCTTTTGTGAATGTCTGAAAAGCATATCTATTATATAAAAGAACTATGCAAATAGTATGGTAATTGTGGAATGGTCACATGATGTACTGGATCAAATAATTGAATTAGTAAAGTAGGTTTTAGAACAGACATTCACCTACTCTAACAACTAATTGGTTGGACAAATGATCATGTTTTGTATATTCCAGTAAATGGACCTCCTTGAGCTTCTAGACACAATTAATTCTTACGTACAACTCCTATAATTCCCTGCAAATGAAAATCCAAGATGACTTCAATGCAAACACTCTCTACAACCCAAACCCTTTTATGGACCTGTAGCCTTCTCCCTCCTCCTAGTCAGTGTGTGCTTAATTACAGCTGATACCATGTTTACTCAGCTAGCATGCAATAAGCTAGCATGTGAGGGTGAAGCAAAACCATTGTTACCTTCAGGTGATACACCACCCTCTTCTACTCCTAATGGGCTTCGGAAACGTACCAACGTGGCCTTCCCACCACAAATAATAGTCAAATATTAAGACTTTAAGAATATATTATGGTACATTTGTTTATTCTAGGAACTTGTGAGATGTTAGCTCTTGCAATATTTTAAATACATCTAAATATATATATAAATTTACAGGACTTCCTAAATCTATACTCATATCATATGTATACTCATATCATTTTGTTTAAAGGTTTTTATTGGCCCAGACATTGTACAAAATTTTCACTATGCTCAGTGTCATTATATTTATACTGATATCTTGAATAACAGATATTGAGCTAATTGTCTTATAATCTGCCTCAGAAGTTCGGAAATGATAAATACAGTGTCATTAATAGATTTGTACTGAGTGAGTCGGAGAGAATGTTCCAAATATGGGAAACTACCATTTAATTTTTACACTTTTACACTTTATGTTGTTATTACTCGGAGGTTTTGGAGTCTATTATGTCTGAAAGAAAACTGAAAATGTAAATATTTGATGCAATTGTTTTTAAATGCATCTTTCAAATTTTCTATACAAATTAAGGAAGTATTCTAAAAGATAAATATGGATCCGGGGACATCTACTATACTGGGTTTGAATCCTGTTCTGGCCAACATTTCTCCTCTTCCCCGTCAGGCACTAGTGGAAGACCAGGTGTATGAGTTAGAATTTAACTAGAAAAATGCAAAATAAAATATCAAAAAATATTTTCTATCAAATGGGGCTTGTAAACCGCCAACAGTACAGCGTTTGGTGTCCTGACTCCTCTGTGATATAATACCCCTTGCCATTATGACTGAAGATTTAATGAATGTCTATGCTTCATTATATCACAGAGCACACCGCTTGATGAAAGAGACTCATTACTCAAAGGCTTAGGGAGAATACACTTCAGCATATTGATGCATAACACTCTCTACACATCTCTTCTATCACATAGCAGCAGGAACCATTAAATATCTCTTTATTCTAGAGTGGTGGAGGGATGAAAAATTGCGGGTTAACAAACTCAAATTAAACACTATAGATAATAGTGGTTTACAAATATATATTTATCTGTAGTATAAAATATTCAGATTTCATCCTTTAACATGAGAGAAAAATATTCTGAAAAGGTGACTCTAATTTCTCACCAAAGTTGGGAAATGAAAAGAATTGTGTACAGCGCACGTGTACAGCATATTTATATTGAACGCAGAACAGAAACATAATACATGTACCTTCATTTGCACTGGTTTGAAATAGATGTAGTACAAGTCAAAATTAATTGCGAGATTAAAATGGGTAAGGCTAATCAAACGTGGATAATTGCAATTTAGTGAACCCAAATACTAGCGAGAATATGGAGGACGATATCCTTTAAATCCTGAGAAAATAAGCTAAACAATTTCTAGTTCTCATGTAACTACAGCCTATATTCAAATATCCACAGTATTGGAGTGCATTTTATGTATATTCGAGTGCTTTAAAAATTCCGCAAGTAGCCTGAGTGTATGTAATATATTCGGCTGATGTAAAGCTATAAACACATCAAATGAAAAATAAAGATAAGGATGGGGCATATTGGTGTGTGGGTATTTGTCTTATGCAAGCAATTACAAGTCATACTCTATAATTGTCATAACTTAATATAGATCTCGCCCTTACAAGCCGGTCATCGGAAACAAGTTTAAAATGGCAACTAAGACCCAGTGCATAGGAACAATTCCAAATTATAGTGGAAAAGGAAAATCGATATGATCCAATATTAATATAAAACATGTTCCCAGATTCATAAATTTCGGCATGTATACACACGTATAATATATATATTCCTTATGCTTCTCATAGATAGTTGGTATAAAAACAAGTTAACAATTTCCATTAGGTACTGGAAATGATAAGTACTATTAACCCCACCCCCTCCCCAAACAACCAGCACCTCCCTATTACCGGCCTAATTAGTGGTTGTGTAATTAACTCTCACATGGTGTTACTTAAGCCATAAAAATTGCAGCCACTCCTCCTTCTACACCTCCTCACTTCTGATCTTCTAGTGCTATAAGACCCTATGTTAAAGGATTTCTCTAAATTTGAAATCATTAGGGGGAGACTTTAGAGGGACTGGGAAGGAGAAAGGAGAGAGGAGCAAGGGATATAGATGGATAGATCGGAAGGTAAAGTGGGAGATGTTTGGGAGTGACTATATTTGAAAATGGAACCAGAGATGAAGACATTCAAAGGACAACAGAAACAGGAGCGAGAGAAAGAAAGAAGGTGGGGGGAATGAGTAACAGATGATTCCAGAAAGAGAGCGGAGAAAGGGTAAAATAGACCAGAGAGGAAGAGAGAAGGGTGTAAGAAAGGGGCAGAGCGAATGATGCAGGAGTCAAAGAAGGTTGAGATAGAGTCATATAGAGAAGACAGGTGTACAGATCATTTCTATTTGTTAAAATACAGAAACCATAGATCTAAGACATGCTGGACATCGAAAGACAAGACATTGCTGAATATATATGGGTAAGATTTTTAGAAAATGCACGTTCTACACTTCTACACATTTCTCAAATTCTGCTAAATTAGAGTGAAAAGTGATACATTCTAGGTATATCTGAGTGTATTCTGTATTTTATTCATTAAATAAATCTGTCTGGTTATGTTGAACTGTATTGTGAACCTGATTTTCGTCTTACATTAAAATTTTGGGTTATTTGAGAAGATTGGTGAAGGTGAATTGTACATTTTCTGACAATATGACACATGTATATATGTATACTCTCATCTCCTGTACTACTAACGGGTCCTGTCCCAAAGCTACCTGATCAGACCCCTTATGGGTCAGATCTCCTAGACGTGTACACTTGCCTGCTCTACACGTTTCATAGATTCTGCTAAATTATACTGAAAAATGGCAACTACTAGATATATTTGAGTATACTTGTTATTACATTGATTCAAAAGAACTGTTTGGTTCAGTTGCTAGGGATAGTTTTTGTCCTAAAGTTGGGTTATTCGAGATAATCAGTAAAAACGAATTGTGCATTTTCCGGAGACTTCACCCTCATGCAATATCTTCCATTTCAACAATTTATGGAATAACTAAAACAAGGGAACCCTTGATTTCATTTGGTTTTACATGGCTATTGGGAAATATACAGAGAGGAGTACTTGAAACACAATTTTGTTAGCCACGCCTTTATATTCCCACAGCACATTCTGATACTGGTTATTCTGTCACACAGAACTTCAATCCCCATAGGGTCATTCTGACAATTTGAACCCATTTTTTAAAATCTGCTTTCATGCCAATATATACTTTTTTTTAAATTATTACATTTGAAAGGCCAAGTACATTTAACAAAAACGACGAATTAATGATTCATGATAAAAAAAATGCTATCCACCATGGATGTATGCACACGTCGCCTTAGTAACATACTAAATAGAAAAATAAATGTTATTTATATATAAAAAGTGCATATAAGAGAAAAGGAACATACTAAATCATATACTTAAGAATAAAAAGAATATATCAAAGGATTATAAACCCAAATATACACAATTTGCTAGCACAGCCCTGATATCTCTACTGCCGCCTTAATAGGCAGTGTGGATTAGGACTGACCACAGGTATAGGGAGAGCAGGGTCTCAGCTGGTGCAGTAGGCACTAAGGCTCTTGTAGTCCCATGCATCAAGTTACTTTATTGGGATCTGGCTAGGCTCTATTTATTCTTCACTTCTTCACTCAACCACAATCTCCTGCCCTTGCTCCACTACTCTAGGTTACTTAATAGGGGATTTGCATACACCAATGCGCATATCTCTACCGTGCATTGTGACAGACATCAGGACCATGGCAAGCATACCAATAGTTAAAAACTCCATGCTATACCAGTATATGGTTAGCATTGGGTACTATAGTTCCTAGTCTGTAATATAGTTCCTCTTTGGTGATATATATGGCCATACATTAAAGACTAAGTATGAATCGAAAGAAACGAGTTTACTTGGTTTTCCTGGTGTAGATTTCTTTAATATTTTCTTATTTGGATGTTATTCCTGTGAGGCGAGGCTATCAACTGGTTTACGGTTTTTTCTTAGTGTATATTTGGATTTCATTCCTCCAGAGAATGGATTGGGTGGCGAGGCTATTGAAATGCCTGTTGGCAATAAGCACATATGGTCGGTATCCCTTTGATCCCCATTCCAGCCCTGTCCTTCAAAGAGGGCGCTCTACACAGGAAAAGGGATACCAATATGGCCAATAATGGCCAATAAAAATATTAAAAGAAAAATAAAATTCAAAAGGTATATCTCACGTAATTTGTTCAGATGAATTATGAATGTCTATAGTGCCTTGAAAAGGGACAAGATGCTAGATCAAATGCTATGCCTTACAGAACTGACCAAAAAATTCAAATAGTATTAGTCTTGAATCACCAGTCACAAGTTGTATGTTGTTGTTGTTGCCTCTCACTATAAACTAATAATGACGGCTAGGTCTATGTAGCAGGTCATCCAGGAGTGGTGGTGAAGCCTATCCACACGTTGTGCTGCTCGCATTTATCATGGGATCTACTCTTGTCCCAGTAATATAAATGGTAATCAGCTCAACTCTGGCTGACCTCTGGGCTGGCTGAAGAAAGGCACTTTTACATATGGGTCAGGCAAATGAGATATTTACAACCTTGGTGTGTTGACTCATTTCAATAGATTTGGCTAAATTTGGCAAAGGGTAAAATGCTATATTATTTTGAATATATTTAGTATTAAGGTAAAGCCCAAAGGTTAAATAAGGCATGCAAACTGACAACATATATCAAGTGCGTGACCATGGGTTCAAGAGATTGAGAGAGTATGAGAAGGCAGTCGTGCTAGCTCAGATGTGAAAAGCATCAGACAAACCATCAGTTGTCTGTTCAGATCCCACATGAGGCATATCAATCTTTCCTACCAACGTCTGTTACAACATTTAAAACCTGATGGAAATGTGTTGAAAACCAACCAAGTATACATAGCTTGGTGGTATAAACCGTCTGCAAACTCAAAGCTAGCAAATTATAGAGTTTGAGTTCGATTGCTTCGCACAAAGAAAAACAAATAAAAAAATACAAGAACAACAAGGAGCAATTCGACCCCCAACCTTACCCTCTCCCAACTTGGCAGACCCTTAGAAAGTTGAAAGTTGATGGCTACAGTCAACACTTTTCTCCCCACAAAGGCTGGCAGGCATAATGTCAATGTATTTGCTGCCAGGTCTTTGGAGTAAACAGTGAGCCAGTATACATCATAAGCTCGGCAAATGTCAAAGCTCTTGAGAGAACGCTGGAGTCTGGGTCAAATGTCAAGAGCAGTATGCTTCGTTAGCTTCTTTAGGAAATGCTTGAAGGACGTGAATTAAGAATGAAATGGGAAAACAGGTTGTGGTGGGTGGGCTTAAAAGCTTGTCAGTTACACTGCTTTGTAGCGGACATCCGGACACATATTTACTAGATATTTATTCACGAAAGTCGAATTGATTTTCAGTTTCTAAGTTGAGTTTCACATAACAACTGTAGTGTCTATGGCATCAAATATCTATTTTGATTTAGGGTCATGTTTGTAGACTTGATGGCAGTTTAATACACTTTGTGCCAGTGATCGACTGTAACCTTAAACTCTTCACTTATGCTGACACATCGTTTATGGAAAAGGCTTCTTACCTTATACTCCACATAACAGTATAACTACCACTTTGACTTGTTTCTGTTGTGTGATTGTAGTACACCAATACTCCATGATCCAGGAATGTTTGACTAGATCTAGAATCATTCAAGCATTCCCCAACACATATGGAATTGGAAGAAACATTTTACAGAGACATTTTCTTTAAAAACAGAAGCAAAAGATTTCAGAAATTAGTGTAGCCATTAGAAAAAAATAAAGCTGGTATTTTCTATCACATACTGCATATATATTCCTCCGAAGTATCCAGCAATCTCTGCATATATATATACCTGGAATTTCTGTCCCAAACCACAGGAACACCATTTCCAGTGAGAAGGCCCATATTTCTCAATAACGCCTCAGTAAATGGAGGACTACAAATGGCTTCATTGCAGTGGGCCATATTGGCGGGCGGCGAAACAGTGGCAATAGAGGCTTTTTATACACGTTCTATCCAACACCAAGGACGGCAGTTATTGCTTGTAGTGGCAGGGCTTCGGTTCACACAGTCATTTTATACATCTCCATTCTCTAGGATTAAATAGGCAAGAGGAGGCCACCAAAACATGTACGCTTGGGGGAATATGGTAAAAAGACAGCTATACTAAGTTTCTATGAGAAATGTGAGCTTAGTTTCATAATGTGACAAGACTATCTAGAACTGGGTATATATATGACTTAGATATGGCTAAACCCAATGAGGAATTGATATTGGCACTGTCACCACACTGAATGTCCGTTTCGCGCTGCACGTACATCACAACGATAGCAGATGCTAAGTTCTATTGATTACTTATTTTACTTCATTTCTCCAGATTTCAAGCATGGTAGTCTTTCCCAACTCTAGGAGACATGTTGAATGGCCTAAGCTTAGTATTGGTTTTTGTACACGCTGCAAATCTACGCTATTGTGTCACAATGCCTGCCAAAACAAAAATTATAGATGTCCGTGCTACAATTTTTGTAGCACGGACATGCTCTAAAACCTGCACGGACATCCCACTACAAATTCATTTAGGAGTTTTCTCTAACTTGACACACAGCTATGACTATATTATTTTGTAATCAAGATGATGTATTGGGGTACTAAAGGTGTGTGGGATTGTGCACTGTAATGGGTGGTGTAGAAAAGGGTATATGTACGGAAATGTTTCGGCAGCATTGATTGGCCTATTCAAAAAGGATGTATGTGCAGCGCGAAACGGACATCCAGTATGGTCACAGTGATTGGGACACACTCAACAATGGCTCAGAAGACATCAGTTTCTGTGGTTTGAGCTTTTTTAAAGGAATTTTTCAAAATTCAAATCTTGAGAAATGGAGTCACTCATTATATAAATCAGGTATCATCTGGGTGACCGAGGTCAGCCATGGGGAAATTAAATAACAGAAGGCTTGCTTCTATTCTTTACTTTATGGCTTAAGAAAATAAATCAATAACCATAAAATCAAAGTCAAATCTTCAAACCTCAATTGAATCATAGTCGTAATTGCGGCTTGGCACTTAAAAAATTGATATGAAAGCTCTGGTCCAATGTTAAAGCTCCGAACTCCCGTTAGAGCACGGTTCTTGCCATGATAGGAATGAAGATTAAAAATAGAGCTATCATTTAGAATCTCCTTTAGATAGACAACTGAACAAACAAGAAGACAGGCTTGAATTGAAACAAACATTGTGTAGGAGGATGGTTTGCCTCAACAGCTTTTGGTTGACTGTGGGTGGGTGTATTGGAGAACTAATAAGGAGAGCTCTCTTCCCCCTATAATCATGAAGGATTATCATTGTCATCTGTAATTATGGAAATCTAAGCATGGGAATCATTCATTCTTTTCTAATCAGAAGTAATGACTCTCGTATCAATCATGGGACCACCTAACAAATGAAGGCCTTGAGGCAAAATGTATCCCCTTTGCTTACTGGCCTTTTGAACATACATGTATGCACTTCCAACGACAAAATAAGTGTCCCTAGAGAGGTACTCAGGGATGGATGTCATACAGATCGAGCTGGACCCCTGGACGTCATACTCAGATATCTAACTCCTCTGCAGCTGATAGACATTTCTGAGCTTGTTCCTGGTGAGATGTGAAGTATAGAAAGGCAGAAGATTACAGCCTGGATGAACCGGATGTGTTTGATGTAAGATATCTAACACCTTACACTGCATATAAATGAAATCAGCATCTGGCTACTATAGAAACTGGTTAGATAGGATCAAACTATGTTGTTACGGGATCTTCTGGGGTCGTATACGCTCATCAATGGCGGTATTGGAATGTTTCCTCTTTTAAAAAAACAATCTTAATGGTATCAGTAGTCTCCCAATAGTTCCGGTACAAAATACTACGATTCACTGCAATATGATGTTCAACTAGGGTGATTAATGTTCAGCAGTTATAGCTGGTTTTCCTCGAGCTCCAACCTTTATTTTAATCGATACCTTCATTAGTTAAATACTTCAATTAACTAACAAACACAAAATGGTGGATTGTATACTACTATTACTATGACTATAATACTATGGTGGTTACGAGACTGTCCTGTATATAGGACCTACTCCACTAAGCCGATTCTCATGCGATTTTGCGCCGCATAGGACTCTTTTACACTAAATTCTGTGAGAATCACATGAGAATCGGCTTAGTGGACTAGGCCCTTAAGGTTCAATTCTTATAGCTGGTCTCCAACTATAGCAGCCGATTGTCCCAGGGCGGGCTGCCATGCACACATCTCAGTCCCAATAGCTAGCTGCCATTACACAGAAAGAAAAATGGCCTGGTGGATTTGTTCATAAGCTCAAATGGTATCTGTCCCCGCGGACACAGCTTCTCTTCGCCTTATCTCTCTATTAACAAGTAATGAGCAAATCTCTGGATTCCCTCTCTTCTACCTGCTAAAAAAGCGGGGCGCGCATAAAAAGACCAAACTCTGTCCCCTTTAACGACTACTCTTGGTGCAGCATTAACTGAGATATATGTGGATGGGTAGAGGGCAAATGAGGGTTCCCCGTAAAGAAAATTAGGGCCCAGGCATTCAAGGCCTTAGATGCTGGAATTGGCGGGAACTGAGGCCGAATGTCGTCTGCTACTGAACTCGAGACAGCAAAGACGAAAAACTGCCATAATAAACAAGAACAGAAGACGTCCATTGCCTTTGGTAATTTTACAGCCATGGGGGATTTTCATGAACACCTTTGGATTTAGATTTGCATAGACTCGATTATGTAATAATAATTATCTAATAATAAAGTCCATCTTTTAATATAGCCATATTATACAATTAAAGTTAAAGTTAACATAGATAAAACAAACTGACGATTTTCTACTTGTTGCTCCCTTCTTTTAAACCTCATCTAAAATTCATTTAACACAAATTCTGGAGGATTGTGTCCAGATGTTTTAACTTCAGAGTTTCATAAACGTCCAGATTCATACATCGGAGCCGCGCAAAAATCCTTTCCTGAGATGGCTTCACTTATTATCGCTCACCAGCGGCTGTTTTCTTCCGGCCGATTCGACTATGAACATATAAGAGCAGCAGAATATAGATAAATTAAGTCCTATAATATGAGTGAATTTGCTAAGATCTTTTGGGTTGTAATAGCTGAGAATGCCCGTCATTAGCTTTAATTCATGCCCGTCATTATACAGTGTGTATGAGAAATTTATTTTCCATATTTGATTGTAATCATATAATATAATAATTATATATTTTCCTTCCATTTGCCACCTGCAACCACATCCTAGACCTAGGTAAACTAGATTCTAAGGGCTACATGTCTGAAATACTCTTTAGACTTTAGCGTCTATGCTAGAAATTCGACTATTTGCGAAGCCACTTTGATGTTGACGTTAATAGTATGCAATGGATATCTGCGTGGGTTGGGATTGTTTGTGAGGGAGATGGTAATGGTTGGACTGCGGCTGCCACTCAGAGCGTCTCTACTAGGGAAGGGTTGAAGGTCCAGTACCCACCATAACATGGAACGTGTATGTTTTTTACAAGTTTTATTTCTTGCCCAATGTCTTGGTCTACAGGTGACCTCCATCAACATTGAGAACGTGTACTATTTTAAGCTAATACTTTGTGTAGGATCTCATAAGGTGTAACATAAGCATACTCTTAACATATTTGAGTAAATCAGTAATAGTTTATCTATCAACGTATGTATGAATCAGACAATCAAATAGGAAATCATGTCAGAACTAAAGTGTTGATTAGTAGTGTTAGTATACATGTAGGTTACAGTATGAATAACAATTTTGTTTAAATGGAATTAACAATTCCATGTTATCTTCAATTTGATCGATGTAGAAGTAGATGTAGGGGGGATTACTTCATTGACCCCTAGTCGTTTCCACCGGACTTAGAGGCAACATATGTGGGTCTGATTTTCAGAAAATGTACAATTGGCAGCTCTACACATTTAGGAAATTCTGCTAAATTAGGCTAAAAAATGATGAATACTGGGTATATCTGAGTATAATTATTTGGTATCACATTGATTCAAAGTATCAGTTCTGTTATGTTAAACTGCATTTTGAAGCTCATTTTTGTCTCAAATATGGGTTATTTGAGAGGATTGGTGAAGGCGAATTGTACATTTTCTGAATATCTGACCCATTTGTATTAATAACACCACTGTCTAGTTCATTACAGGACATCAGGTATTTAGGCCTTAGATCAATAGTACACCCCGACAGCTTAGCTAAGCCCCCACCCATCAATAGAACTTTTGGATGTTTCTGATACTTCAGCCGATTGCATTTCTCTTCTCCTCTAGCGTCAGTAGCCTCTCTCCACTCTCCATCCTGAGAGCGCAATAAAGAGTGAGAGATACAGGTTATTGCCTTCACAGAGAGGAGTCTAAGTGTTTGAAAATAGCTCACACGCATTTCAAAGACATGCCCAATGGACGATCCCTTTTTCCAATATCGCAGATAATGGCCCCCACTCTTTCTGTTGAGGGTTTTTATTTTTATACCAACTGTGTATGTTAGGCGCAATTGGAAAATGTATGAGTTCCCTTTTATGTAGACGTCATGAAATTGAAATCTGTACTAAAGGAATCTTGCATGCAGAACAGCTTAGATCGTTATTCGTATGGGAACAATGGGATTTCATTGTTAGTAAATAAAGAAGAAAGCATTTTAAATTTAGCATGGAATAATGTAAAATATTATTTTGTAAACTGTCGTGTGGTATACATGATACGATTATAATGCATAGGTATATACATGTATATGGAAAATATATTTTAATTAGTAGATTTATTCTTAGTTTTAATACAATGCTTTGTAGACAAACGTTGGAGAGTTCTATGACATTGTGTCAGTCTCACATACTTTCTGATTTCTCTGATGGCTAACACCCAAATAGAATAATGTCCCCTTGAGCCTAACTGAAATAAATAATAAATACACACTTTTATTCAATGTGTCTCCTCACCCGACACTTCCCCGTGCAACTCCAACTTTCTACGCGCCGTTCTTCTTCTGACCACTTGAAAGGGATATTGGATATATATATCAGATTTATGAATTCGGCCCAAGGCAGAAAATCCAATAAAGATCTATAATATATCAGGACATGGTTTCTCTCTCTCTCCCTGGCCCATCTTAGGGTAGCGAGATATTGATGCTCAAATGTATAAGAGGAGTCATACGATTAGGCTCCACCATCACAAATGATCAATCGATACAAAAGCCTCGCTGATTGGCCGATCAATAGAAGGTCAGTATTCAGGAGGGGGCGCAATGGATGACCTGAAAATTCTCCGTCCATTCGGAATAATGTGCTTGAAGCGTGATCAGCAGATTCATTACCTTTCATTGATGTTTTAAGGTAAATGACTACAGCCCTGCTCACACACAGCCGATTTGCCTCCCGATTGTCCCCCGACTTTGGTCTTCTGGTGAATCCTACGATTTCATTTCAAGTCCTGGTTTATGATTTTGAAATAACATCAACCAGGATTGGAAATGAAATCCTAGGATTCATTGGAAGACCGAAATCGGGGGACAATCGGGAGCCAAATCGGCTGTGTGTATCCATGCCTTTTAATACGGCAGGGGAATTGTATACTTTATCTTAATAGAGCCATAGAGCCGTGCCTATAGAAGACAATGCCTTTAACATAAAGGAACTGACTATGTTCTCATTTCAGACGTTGGAAAAAAGTTCATTTAGATTGTAGAGAACAAGACAAAGTATTTCGAGGTGAGATTTGGAGACATTAGGGTGACAAATGGCTGTTATCCGGTTAGCCAAAAGTGGCCATATTCCCACAGTTCCATGCACGAATGACGTGGCGTAAGAGAACTTCCGCTTCAACAGAACCGAATTCACCAAAACACTAGATTCATGAAAATCTATATTAATTAACCCCGACTTCCACTTGCCTCAACAATGCCAGTCTGTGAAGCATATGGTTTCACAACAATAATCAGTGGTTAGGGGTTTCTTTATTCAGATTTCCTCTGTACTGCACTGATTATGTGAGTCGTAGATCTATATTGACAGCTGCCATACACCATGCACTGGCAGGCCGCTGATCAGTAGATCGGGGCCATAGAACTTGGCCCAGTGAAAGTATTTTGGCAAGGGAAAAAAGAAAGCAGTATTGGAAGGATCTATATGTGTAATTATGAGTAAATAGACACAATTAGTATGTTTTCCAATTGACCACCTAAATGGCTTAATTGCCGTATAAAAGATAGGACAATTAACGTCAGTCAACTCAAAGCTAAAAAATTAGTCCTATCAAGTTCGGCTTAATCCAAACCGGAAGTTGCTTCAGTGATCAATTGGTCAGCATTTAAGGGCTCTAGGTATGCATGTTTAAACGTTCATATTATATGCAACATGGTTTTTATGGAAAATACTTTTTATGGAAAATACTTATTTTTAGGTAGGCCTACTTTACATGAACATAAATCTATATTCAGTACGCAATGAAAGCAGATCTATATGTGAGAAACGCGTATAATACGAAATCCGAAATTTAAAGAGGGTTCTGGCCATCCATGAATAAAATCGTTACAAGAAAAGAAAGAAAGTTGGCTATAGATTGCCAATGCCCCCACCCCCACCCCCATCCCCACAAACTCACAGCCACTTGGCTGCTGGTTCGCGCCTTTTGACCACAAGATGAAGAATGCCAAGTGAGTTGGAAGGAAGAAGACTAGGAGGGGAATTCAATTTCTTGCTCGCTTCATTTAACTAATAATATAAGCGTGGCATTCGTCCAAACCATGCCAATGTCCTCACTCCCACCACAACAGTTAAGGCCAGATACATGTTGACTATTTACAATAACATGGCCAATGCTAATAAAGCATATTTGAGTTCTTCACAATTATAGTGGAAACAATATTGATGGACATATCTCAAGGCACTATGATATGTTTTTTTTCAAATATAAGAGATGTTCCGTTGATATTTAATACCATTATCATTTATTAATTATCATATATTATATATTCATTCGAAAGCTTTGTTCAGCCATTTGCCATTTTCATGTGACATTAGCAACTCATTCTTGACTTGATATACCACTTCCATATTCCAGACGGAAAAATCCTGACATATTTAAACAAATTATGAATCCTTTGTTCTTACGAGTAAATACTTCAGTTGAATAAAAGGAATATTTCACCTAAAACCAAAAGTAAATCTGATCCTGTGATTAGACTCTGAATCCGTATTTCAGTGACCCTGACATCATTTCTTGAACTACGCAGAGAGCGATACCTTCATGTATAACGGTAAGATTAACTTAATGAGAGAAGTCAATACTATGAAATGATCGATTCACACATCCTGTCGTTCTATTTACTTAAGGTCAAGCAATAGAGCTGGCCTGTAGGAGGTTTGCATACACCTTGGGAGTCCATAAGCTCAACATTAATCAATCTACAGCATATCGCTGGGACGAAATGGCTGCACTGAAAAGAATCATTGCGGTGGTAGTAGGTGTAAATTTCCTCCTCCGGTTTCGCTTTCGGTTTTACTTTCAGTGCTTTGAAATTTGGTTCACAATCAATCACTTTTATTTACAAGTCTGGCCTTTCTTATACGTAAATTGGCGGTTAACGGCATTCATGATCTTTATAATCTCCTTGGCAATGGCAAAGGTTTTTACCATGATTCCCAGGGCGAAATTAATATTTTCTGTTTACATTGATTTAGTGCAATCATAAATTTGCAATAGAGAAATTGGAAATGAAATTCTTAGCTTTTGGACCGTGGACACATTGGAATGATTAATTTGTACTGGCTTCCTTAGTAATGTAATTTTATTAATTACAATTATATTTCTATTCATAATTGTCAAATACTATAAATGCATGTAATTGATAGCGTCATACTTTTGAGACCTGTGTATTATTGTTTTGATATAAATATTTCTATTTTATTACATTTTGATATTTTAATAACGGTCTTTTAAATATATTCGTGTATCAATCCTGACAATGAGATACTGGTCAATATTTGGTTTGACCATTATAACATCGGAGGCACGGGAATGGGCTTCTCCATAGGCCATCCTGAGTGGTCAACCCAGACTGAGTCTGTACATGGGTCAGATCTTCAGAAAATGTACAATTGGCAGCTCTACACATTTAGGAAATGCTGCTAAATTAGGCTGCAAAATGATGAATACCGGGTATATCTGAGAACATTTGGTATCGCATTGATTTAAAGTATCAGTTCTGTTATGTTAAACTGCATTTTGAAGCTCATTTTTGTCTCAAATGTGGAAGGATTGGTAAAGGTGAATTGTACATTTTCTAAAAATCTGACCCACATGTATCAGTCACACCAGCCCGATGCCCATGGCCCACTAACTAGCGCCTTGATGGAGTTGTATAACTCATA
Organism: Sthenelais limicola; assembly: GCA_942159475.1. Taxonomy (NCBI): domain Eukaryota; kingdom Metazoa; phylum Annelida; class Polychaeta; order Phyllodocida; family Sigalionidae; genus Sthenelais; species Sthenelais limicola. Next base: position 26,950,436 of record OW804094.1, on the reverse strand, counting down.
CTTCGATTAGTTATACAATCAAGTTATCATATAGAGGGTTATCTAACAGTTAGCGTACTGGTTATACCATCTCTGTTAGTTCTGAGAAATGATTGAGAGGTCTGTAATGCAGAACGCCATGCAATAGGGCGTTTGTATGTATACATGTAAGATTATACATGGCTGAAGTGAAGGATTCGGGGGGGGGGGGGAGGTGGGAGAGGAGGTGGGAAGGTGGGGGGGGGGGGGGGGGGCTAGTTGGAGGACAGTCCAACTGAAAAGACGTTCATAAACCTGCGACTATACACTGATATACTTAAAGGAGCTGTGACATTTCCAGGGTTATAATAAACAGGGAACTTGAGATTGTCTTTACATTTGTGACAGTTCCTAGGTCTGGGAATTTGTCCTTTAATCTTTAATGGTTATTTGGTTGCTCAGTTGGTAAGAGCATCGGTCGTATCAAACGTGCCAAATGTAATATGAAGGGTGTGGTTCTGCTTCCAACCTGCCGAGCCAAGTACATTCTTTCTACCCAGAGTCACAATAATTTGGTAAAGGACCACAATCGCTTCCATCATCCTTTACTGCAGACATTTCCGACCTTAATGTGCTTATACGATTGTTGCTACTGGAAGCTTTCTATTTTGGCTCGTGCACATGGGAAGACAGAGTGCCAAAAGCCTATTACTCCTACTTCCTACGTCTTCTTCCCCTCTTTTACACTAGAAGAACAAGTGGCTCCGTATTGGACGAATTCCATCTTGACTATCCTGAGCATTGCCGTGCAAAATGAAGATATAAAACTTCCCAATAGTGACACCAATTAATGATGTTCCAGTTGTCAATAAATAGATTTTTTGGTGTCAATTTAAGGAAACATCTTAAGTTCAACCGTATAGAATATGCACGGGTGTCCTGCCCCTTTACTGTTGATGCAAAAAAGGGAAAAACGAACAATTTATACTCTTACCTACCCTTACCCTGAGTGAATAATCATGGAAAACCTGTGTTGCTTCTATTTCTAAGTGTGCACCAACAAATACTGACTTCACCCTCTCTGACGTCTGACGTCAATGAAAACGAGGGAGGGACCGTCTAAGTATTTTTTTTAATTTCCTTTAATTCTTTTCAATACGCAGCTGGCATCGGATTCACTTACTTGCAACAATTTCCGCTCGATAACTCCAGACCTTTTAAATCAATAATACTTCTATGGGTGGGAATGGGACAGAAAAAATGGATTATATGATTCTTTCACTGTTTGCAGTAGGTATGATCCGATTTCCAGAAATCCTGCCTTCTTCCTATTCCCTTTGTTGTATTGCCTATCTATTTCCTTTTGTCTGACTTTTGGTGAATTTAGAGAAATGCCTATTGCAACAGGTATGCTGTTTCAAAGCCATGTCCTGGATTTAAATGGAAAATCTAATATTGAAGCTGTAAATATTTCAATAGCTATCATTATTCATAATTGCTGTAACAAATGCTTTCAAAGTTGGTGCTGTGTGTCTGTGTATATCAATGCAGCAAGATACAATGAACATGCACAACTATTTACATTATTTAAAACACTGCCAATGCCCCACTAGTGCTTAATCCATGCACTAAAATGTTCAGCACAAAATATTCATTTATATATCAATGTATCTGCTGCAAGGTTGAGAACACCTAGGTAATCGATCCTCATTATGTAGTATTGAAATCATTATGGGTGAATTGATGTATGAGAGTTTGTATCAATGTCTATATCTTAAATAAAATATGGGTTAGATGGTGAAAACTACCATAATGTCCACAATGAACGTGAATAAACAGGGATTTCTATGGCCAAAGTATGAAATATACTCAAATAAGATGAACAATGATTAATGCTTTGCTGCCATTGTTGAACTTTACAATTAATTACAGGGTAGCAGGCATTAGGATGCAGAGCCTAGAGGCTCCTAAAGTTGCTGAATACTACGAGATAATGCCGATAAAGGATGATCTGCCCCAGCTAGCACAACTATTTCATTTTCAATCATAGTCATATCAAACCTGAGAAACAAGAATGCTATGGGCAGCTCTACTATAGTTAGTTCATTTACTCCACGTTGGTGTATGTACCACATGTTATTTGTATGGGCGGGAGTAGTGTGGTAATTTGCACCAGTTTAACATGTGTGGTATGACATTGCCATTCCCTCTTCTGAGGTTCCTCCTCCCAGTACACATAGCCATATAAGGTGAACCAGTGGGAGGAGTTTAGCTTTGAAAGGGTCAGGTAGAAACAAGCGCTCCCATTGGTTGATATTACTGAACCCAAGCTAGATTATATGATAGACCAATCAGATCACAGCTTTCTCCTGGGCTTTGGGAGGCTGGTCCCAACATAAGTCAAGATGGCTGTATTTTTTATTGTAGGTAAAATGCCTTCGTTATTCCTTTATACTAGAACATAGCAACGTGGGAGTAAAATATAGAACCTAAATTCGAATGTGGTACTCGGGACAATATTGCACTGTCCTCAATGTTTAGTTTTATTTTCGTAACCCACTCACTTATCTGCTCGTGGGCCATAAAACACACAAACATCTTGAAAAGTGCAATAGTGTCCCTCATACCACATTCTCATTAGGTTCTATCTATTTATTGCCTAGGATATGATTTAGAAAAGGTAAAATATATCAAATAAATGAAACTCCAATGTGTGCCTTTTTAAGCGAATTCTTAGTTAAACGAATTATCAGCAGGCTTCTCCCTATACGTATTTATTAAAGAAAACATTAGACCAGGATAACTCTTAGTGACATGGACAAAATTAAATAAAATTACTTAATAATATCTTTTCCCATGAAAGAATACATGCATTTATCCCCTTTCATGCCCTATATGAATCTCTCTCTTTTAATCCTTTAAAAACATCTTTTTCATTCAAAGGCAAAATTTGAACCAAGTTCTAAACCAACTATAACCCCTTTAAATTTCCTAAACGGTGTACATTCGTATTTATTGAAATGTCAGTTCCAAAACTAACTAAGAAGGTAGATTGATAACTGATAAAGTGATATTCCCTTTCCCCTATGGATCAGCCTTTATTACCTGTATATAGTTTGCTCAAGCTATGGCGAATCCACGATATTTGTTCAGTTTAATGCAAGGTTCATAATTTATTCATGGAGTATTTGTCTACTAATCAAATTCACATACTCTACCATATTGAACGGGTGGGATTCATGGGAAATCATGAGAAATCATGGATATGAGGCTCATGTGTTATAATGTCTACAATTCATTGAATATATATTACGAATTTACCTGACAGAAACTATAACTTTTATTTTCATACATCCTTCATCCCGCTTAATTTATGAAACCATTCCCCTTATTGCCTGCCCAGTCGAGGCCATAATAATTATGCAGAGTGGGTCAGACCATTATTGTCTATAATGGGGATATGTAGTAACTCTAATATAAAAGAAACTGATCTTAGGATGATAATAGGATTATTATGATGGAGAAAACCTTTCGCTTTCATATTGCACTATCGGTATTTACATACTTCAAAAATATTTTTTTAATATTGGAGGAAAACCTCAACACCTTGGTTTCATATATATACTGAGAGCAGTTTTACAGTATTTTTCTTCTTATTTTGAACCAACCAAAAATATTTGACTCCAAATTCATATAGGCCTAATAATTAATGTGGACACGTTGATCCTGCGCTGACTGCTTGGATTCATCAATAGAGAGATCTGAGTTGAGGCTCATACCGAGAATCCTACACTTAAGTTGAAGTAAAACAGATGACGAACCTTTCATGCAAGGATAAATTGGATGCAAATACACAATTAATAAAGATTACTAAAGATTACTCACATAGGATGAGTACTCTTTGACCTCATGGTCGCTGGTATGGTTGCCGGTGGATCGGCCCCGCCAGAAGCAGTCTTGACAGAGGTGGTAGTTGTAGCATCGCTGGCACTTGTAGCGGAATCCCATGAAGGATTCCCGGTGACACCCTTCACATTGCACAGGGTGAAACACTGCAAAATAGAACAGAAAGTAGGAAAATATTATTTTGCATGCTTACTTATAATCAGATATATCATATATGTTTCAAAAGGATGAATTGACCCAAAACAATGAAGACAGGGGCTGGGGAGTAAGTTGTAGGTTTATTTATTTGGAGGTCCTTCAGGGAATATTTTATATATTTATTCCCTATTTGTAACTGCAGTAGTTTGATATTACCTGCATGGCATGTGGAACCTAAGACCAGAAGCACATTTTCATGCTTAAGAATCAACTTCCAAATGAAAAAAGAGATCTTTGAAAGGTGGATCATGAGACCGACACTTTTGACAACCATAGGGCCTACTGATCCCAGACTCAAAAGAATAGCTTTTGTCCTCGTAGTTTCCTTTCTTTTGATTCCCTTTATTTGATTATCTGATTATCTTATTTTTTATTAATCGGCAAGAAAGGGTCTGAAATCGTCTCTCATAGTGCCAGTGTCAGTAATTCTTATTTGAAAATTAATTTACAAACTTTAGGGGTTTAGAAAGAGGGAAGATTTGGACCGTACAATAGATCACCGGTCTCAGTATTATATAAACTCTTGTAAAAGACAGCATGAATCTCAACTGCATACATGTACTGTTCTGTACCAAGCTCATGATCTGAATAATACTCGAGTCTCAGATATACTTGTGCGATTGACAGGGAAATGAAAACCATTCCATCAAACAGTTACCAAATTTACATTTTAACCCAGAAATTCAACCAGAGTTCCGCTGGAAATCAACCGGAATTGATGTAATTCTATGAGGAGCTAGGTGAAAAAAACCTTAGGTTTGAAACACAAAGCCTCACGAAATATTAAATAAAAAAGAATATCTAAAAAGTGGAATGATGGAAATGATTCTTTGGCACGCATTGGTAGGGGCAGTGTTGATGGCTTCTGGTACTTCATCATACTCAAACACTCCTCCAACGACCAGAGGCAACACATCATTCAGTAATCATTGTGAAACAAATTACTAAATGTAATCATTTTAAGACAAATTATTAAAGATGGAATTCTCATTACATTTAAAAGCTTGTTTATAGCCTGGGGGATTGGCGCTAGATGGCAGTGTAAGGCAGAAGGAGATCCTTTTAGAAGGTGTAAGGCCGCCATCTTGGATTTTGTAGTATTCTGGATTTGGGCCCTTCGTTACTTTTACCTTTTTCACTCAGGTTGGTGGAGCTCGACCCATCTATTCACACTGGTGTGTGCCCATTAAAAAAACTTAGCTAGGAAGATAAGCCCTTTCGAGAGTACTGGAGAAGATATCAAAATTAGATATCATTCAACGCGATGGGAAGAAAGAGTACGGTATTAAAACCAATATTGCCGTTCATTAGTGCAGTTCTGTCCACTATATTCACAAAAGGACATTAATAGTTTTCTTAATGATTTCCTTATTGATCAGAGTTGGATGTCAGAAAAAAGAAAACAGAAAATCCCACCTACGAGGTATGGCGCAACCAACTATACAATGCTAGACGTTAAGGAGAGCAAGAAAATATTAGTATTCCTCCTTCGATTGTCATGTTTAAAATAGCTCAAGATGCTATGATTTATCTTTCGTTAATACTCCTGGAGTAGCTACAGGATACTTAACATATAGTTCAGAGCTGTGCAAAAAGTTAGGAGCACTTAGGCATTTGATCATACTAATTATCCTACAAAATCAATACTGATAAAAATAAAAATAATTTTCCCCAGCCTAATCGCTGTAGAAAGAATGCTTTCCTTATAGTTGCGCACATATGCTACGTAGCCATCGCGATCCATTCAGATATTTAAACCCAAGCTAACACTATAGAAGAGGGATTTACACAGTGGGACAATATTGGCGGACTGGCAACATTACAATGGTGGTGCCCTCATGTACAACTGGGGAAAGGTGGTATTTCTATGATGCATTTCTTGTGTTCGCACCCTGGTTACCATGGCAACACAACTGTTAGCTGAAGCAAAAATTGCTATATTCAGAGATATTCAGAGAATATTATGGTTTGAGCCATTGTGGCTGCACAATCAGACACTATGATATGTTATACATTTCTGGGAAAATGGAACTGAACTATTGCTAATATTATATATAATGTTAATATATGCCTGAATAAATTGCAAAAACTGAAGTTTGAGGTTGTGGTGTCTTTATTTATTTAATATTGCTAATATCATTAGTTATACAGTAGCTGAGGATATTTAGAAGGAAATATGTATGTTTTTTAACATATTTTTTTAATCTTTTGCTATATTCGAGGATTGTAAATGTTTTGGTGGCCTGAGTGATCTAGTCGCATCTTCCTAGGGTATGAAGAGTGCAGAGGAAGTGTACAATAAATATTTATTTCACAACTTAAATTGATTTGTGTAAAATATGAATACAGGTGTTTATGAATTAGAGTCATGAATCCATAAATGGCATATAAATTATCTTTATTACACAAAATGATCTCATTAAGAAGGGGGCAGCTATTAGGATTATACATGCTTCATACAGTTAGAATTCCCCGAGTCTGCACAAAGGATACTACAGCGGCACCTTCCCCTTCCCTTTCCCAAGGTGCCTAGGTAAAGATTCACTAAAACTGCCACAGAATACATCTACCCCCTTGCTCCAGAAGTCCCAAGTGGCGCTTTCTATGGAAATAAACCTGCCATAAATCTTATTCAACTCCTACTTCTACCTCTTAGGAAGCAGGGGAATTCCTCCAGTGCCTCTAGGGGGTTCAATCAATGCCCCGCACTTGTGGTTGGGTCAGTGGGATCTGGGTAAATCAATAGGTTCACTGCATTGGACAAGTTGTCTGTGAATCCCAAGAGTGGGGAGGCTAGCGCCTTCACTCTTTATTCGGTTCAGGCCACCAGAAAGCGCACAAAAGCGGACTTGCAAGTACGCCATTTTGAATCATGATTCGCATGGAACTTATGAAAGTGTATGTCAAACGGAAATCGAGACGCAAAACGGTATTCCAGATTTCTTTCGATATACATGATGTTGTCAATTGTATTACCTAGGACATTCATTTTTCCCTTCAAGCATTTAAGGCTTTATAATTGGGAATCAACAATCAACAATCTACTTGGCGAAGTCTGGCAAATTTCAGTGAATATTTTGTCAAATATTGTGTGTGAGATTTGACCTGGCCATACAATACAATGCCTCATATCACACTTTCACAGTGGGACCTGCATACTCTACATTTGTGTTTATGGTGTCCAATGATAAATTCTGGATGAAAATAAGTTTCGAAATTTAGTGTGAAATAATTAATTGATCTTTTGTTCATGCTATGCTGTATGGATTAAAACAGCACCTCATGTGTTGCCCTTTCCCCGAAACATCTGTGGGTTATAAGAGCAAGGTTAGTACGTCTGACCATACGTACTTGTTCTGACCTTACACTTTCAGCACCATACCTCTTATACATTTTGGCATGGTCTCTTTATTTTATTTACTTGTTTTTATTTTTCTCGCATACAAATATCATGGTCAACACACTGTTTGTCAAATAGATATCATCTAAATATCCACTACTATGGAGAATGCTACTATCATCGCAGGGGGAGTGCAGTAAATGTATGCAAAGTGAGACCAGTCCTTTGACAGAAAGGAGTTCGTCACTTGATTGAGTTTATGAAATGAACGTTTTGCCGAATACATCTAATATTTTAGTCAGTAGAAATATAATGGATAATAGCAACCATTTTAACCTACCTACTTGAACTTTAAAGAATAGCTGTGACCCTTATAAAAATGCCAGGACATTGCAGAAATTAAACCCAAGAGTTCAGTGCCAGTCCAGGCCCAAACCCTCAGTTCAGATAAGAATGGTATGTCAGTGATTGGACGCCTACTTTGCTAATCGGTTTCCTGGCCAGGACGTGCTATGCGTACTAATAGGACTATAATGACATTTTGCGGTCTTAATGGAATTAAAATGGCACTTTGCGGTTTGAGGCGAAAGGCTTTCCCTCCGTTTGAAGGGACTCTCTCATCGTTGGGCCTAGACTTAGTGCCACATCTCTGATGATTTTATGATCTGAGCTACCGGGACTGCCCAGCCGAGCCAGCTCTATTACTTCAACTAGGGAGATCTAGTAACGGCATGAGACTACCAAAAATAAGTACCGTAATTCATTTTCCAGACATAAATTAAACCTGCAATTAATGTAGGGTCCAGAAGGCATTTAATTATACTATATCATCCTTCCCCACAGGCGATCCCTCCTCTCCGGAGACTACAGCTCTCTTTATATATAGGTCCAACATAGAGTATTGTGGCGATAGGGACCCTCGAGGGCACTATAAATGTTTTGCACTGTCACCACTGAGAGAGGCAGGCAGGAGAATGGATATCATGCGAGTCGGGCCAGTGGAATATGTACACCAGGTGTCAATCACCCTCCAAATAAAGGCACCATTTAATTAGAAAAGCGAGGCACAATATTTCTCTCTTTTCTCTCTGTTTGTTCAAAATGACTAATTAGTAAATTCAGGTGGCAGGGGAAGGCCGGGTTTACCCGAGCTGTCTTGAACTATTTGGCTAATGCCAGATCAATATACCTGAATAAAGTCTGCCCCCCACCCCCACCCCCCAAAAAAGAAGGAAAATGAATTCTTCTGTACAACTACTTATTATACCAGTATGAAAATCAAACTGGGCTCATTTGAAAATCCCATAACAACGGGAAATATTATCCCAGTATGAATAGAATCTTTTAAAGAAAACCTTTCCTCAGGTTATACACTGATTGTTAATATTTCTAATATGTATGATATTATATGTATGATATTATACACTAATTGTTAATATTTCTAATATTCATGTATCTTTACCAAATGCATGTTTGACATAACTGGTAATGTATTTCATGCTGAAGCCACTGAAGCCTGTGGGGGAATAGGCACGAGGAAAACATGTTGGCTAGAATTCTCCACATACCAAATATTTGGGAAAAGAAACCCCACGAGATATTCAATGGCTGTAGGATCATACTTTTACAACATAAGGGGTATTTAGGACGGTCAGAGGCAATTCCAAATATATCACCAAAATCTATTATATTTAGTGAAAATAAGATTAATTTTTATATTCAGTGATTTGAATGCGTTTGGTACGATAATAATTATATGACCTTATTTCATTTCTTTTATTTCTCAAATCAAATTGTACAAGTATTGAATATCGGACCCATGGATATGAGGTGTAATCACGTAAAAAGCTCACCCCATTGTCACCCAGGGCCTACAAATAATGGCAGTAGGGAGTGCATACAGAACTCCCCCGACTAGGATTAGAGATATACTCCCTCGTGGGACACATTGCGATGTCCATTACGGCCCTTTAGCTTCCAAGAGGGAACGAGCGATTACAAATAAGCACATGTATCCATTTATGCCTTTAAGATGGCGTGGGTTTTATTATTTCTGGTGTTTTATGGCATTTAAAAACTACATTTGATGACCAAATGTATTATAATTATTTGAGTTTGGTTTTTAAATACCAAAAGGGAGAATGGGGTATATATGACGAATAATTAGGATATTTGTGGGAGCAGTAAAATCATACAATTTGAGCCCCAAAATGTAAGATTCATTGGATTCATCTGAAGTATTCCAAATTGTTTAGAATATGGGAGGTTGCATCTATATAATATATAATCGTCCCCAAGTGGGAATTGAACTTACAACCTTGTCATAACTTTCTCTGGGTGTTGTTCTTTTAAATTCCCACCTAATTTAACTGGACTATTCTGTCTTTCTACCTCTATACGTCAACTCTAATGGTCTCTCGCAGGGCTACTATTATATAGCTCCCCCTTACAATTTGGTCAATACTCGGTAAATCCAAGTATATTCGGCATTGCATTGATTCTAGTAATCTGTTTGGCTAGGTTAAACTGTATTTTGAACTTTATTTTTGTCTTGAATGTGGGTTATTTGAGAGGTTTGCTGAGGCGAATTGTACATTGTACAATATTGAAATATAAACCGTTGGTTTAAAAAAAATCCAAATCGCCATTAAAAAAAATCGGAAGTTTATTGTCCATGTTTAATATCGTGTACAATAAAATTATGTTTTATTGCACCCCTTTTTACCCCATTTATACAGCATGGGTGTATAAAAAAGCAATTTATGCTCCAATTGCACATGGTTTAATTCGCTCCCATGGAAAGATATAGACCATAGCACCCACGTCACAACACATAGTGTAGCAGGAGATGACGATCGGCACGCTAGTATCGCCTTGCACAAAATCAATGAGCACTTACCATGCATTATTAGGTATGGCGAGAAAAACACATTATGGATATATGCATTAATTCCCTTATACAACGACCCCCGCCTATGGGAACACATACCCTACTAGAGTTCAGTACTGTAGAATATGGGGGATTAGAATGTGTTTGTTGGGGTCATTTTCCGCCAACATTCGGCCGACGAGGCCATACATTAATTTCCCACAGCCTCCGGCACTGTGAACCGTGACGATCACTGACCAAAAGCATGGAGGACATTTAAGCACTACTTCAGAGTGAGAGTAAAATAAGATATGGGTCAGATTTTCAGAAAATGTACAATTCGCGTTCATCAATCCTCTCAAGGAACCCACATTTAAGGCAAAAATCAGGTTCAAAATACAGTTCAACATAACCAGACAGATTTATTGAATGAATACAATACAGAATACACTCAGATATATATACTCAGTAATTATCATTTTTCACTCTAATTGAACAGAATTTGAGAGATGTGTAGAACTGTAGATTGTGCATTTTCTGAAGATCTGACCCATGTATTGACACTATTTCTGAGTATAATGACCACATCAGAACGTGTGCATGGATCTAACTGCAGATGACCCACACATGTTCTTGAATTAAGACAACATTCTATTTCTAAAAGAAAATTGGGAATGTGAAACAGAGCCGCTGAAGTGCCGGTCACGTGACCGCAAATCTCGTTTATTCTGGACCACAACTCTCGTGGTGACCGAGACTTAACCAGAGAAACCTTGGGGATCAACCCTTTCTCTTCCACCTACCAGAAACACCAGCATCTAATCCTTTAATATAGAATGTGTGTAGACGGATATTGTACGGATATTGCATCAGGGTATACCATATTCACCCATCCTAACGAGCGACCCTGCTTTAATATAATGGCAAGTTAATGACCTTTGAATGGGGCAATCTGTCAGACATTCACCTTTTTCAGAGAAAATGATTTGATTAGAGGCCTGGAGACTTTTGGAGACATTACGAGGTTTTTATGCACCCATCCATTTCCCCTTTCTTGTGAGCAGCTACTCACGTGAAATCATAGAGAAATCTAAGATTACAGATTTTCATTATTCATTACTATTACTATCGAGTATTTTGTAAAGCTTATGCTGGAAATATTAAGGGATAGGTCAGACAATGAATGACCTTTACTATTTAATTATTGCCAGGTCTCTACATTTGCAACAATTTGACTCATCTTGGGAGGAGAGGTAAATAAGGGATATCTCAAAACAATGAAACAAAGTCATCGTAATTGATCGCAGTACCATTAAAGGGGTTTTATTTGCATGATATACTAAGGATGACATCGTAAACGTAAAACGATTATCTGCCGAAGGCAGGAAAGATGATACATGGGTTCTCATTTCATCCAGGGAAGAACGTTACACAGGCGAATTATGTATAAATAATTGCATACATTGTACCTGGAGTTTCAGGTCTCATTGAACAATAAACCCGAGAAGCCGGTACCCATAAAAGACATTATCAAAGGTAATGTCATCCATGTTATTAGATTTCAGGGGCTGTGTTTTCCCTAGTCTATCACAGAAGAGGGAGTTCAGATAACAGGTGATGTATGAAGCCTAAATTTGAGATTGGCCCTGGCGGTATTAACTTGCATTCTCAAATGCATCTAATGGTGATTTTAGTAATAAATATCAGGTGATGCTGGTCTTTAATGGTGTCTTTAATGAAGCTTGCATATGTTTGTTTATTGTTTATTCCAGAAGGCATTTATGTGAACATAGATTAAGGAAGGTGTTATATAGCATGAATTGAAGTAGTTTTAAGGCTGTTTAGGAGGTTATGGATTTTAGGCACATATTTGAATTGAGCCTACTATTCCATGCTCATATTATATTGTTTATATGTAAAAGATCTAATGAATAGAAGGCAACGCAGGAATATATCCACTGCATGGGTACGCGTCTTTTTGTAATGATGTATTGTAAATGTTTGGCCTTATTTGTAATAATAAAAAAAATATATAAGATAACAGAGTGTTCGATGCCTGAATTATATGAGGGGTGGAATGCTTTACTGTGGATTCTTTATCATTTGAAATATCCCCAAAAGAAATAATGTAGAGATAGTGAAAATACACTAATTATACATTAATTATAGCATTTTTCATGGATTCGCGAAATTCAAACAATAATAAGAAAGCCTTCCTTATATAATATTATTCTCAGTAGTTCCTAGCATATCCTTGCTTGATTTGTGATACATTTTGCATGAAAGCTATCACAAATGTGAAATAGTTTCGAAATAAAAACACTTAAAGAATTTACAAGATAACAAGTAAATGTATTCAGTTGTCATCGGTGAAGTTGAGACGAACTATATACAAGATTTAGTAAAGTGATATTCATCTGTAGATAACGAGAGTTACATCGAGATAGTATATGATACCCGGGAAGGTAAATAGGCATAGGACGAGACAAAAGATTTAATACATTATTTATGAGAACAAGGATGAAATAGGATAGATTGACCTTATAACTCAGAATAATCAAAACTATGGTTGAGCTGGCGGGAAGGAGACCAACTGAGCAGGGTAAAAAGGTTATTGCTATCTTGACTTTCCTCATCTTGCATACGTTGAAGTAGGGGTGCTTGGCCTTTAGTTTCATATGCCTAACTGCCAGTGCCATGGCAAATAAAATCCATTATACGCAACAGGCAATGTTACTTTCTAATCACAGGTATTGGGCTCTAAAACAATATTAATAATCTTCTGGAATGTTTGGATTAATTCAATGATTAATTCAATCATAGGTCAATTGTCATCCTTAGTCACTTAAAGGTGGTCTCCACTGGCTGTGGTAAGCTTTGCGGTAAGCTCTGTGACTGTGGTAAGCCTTGCGATGGTGCTGTGATGGTGAGGAGTGGCGAGGTCCTGCCTTCATGGCCAGGGAACCATGTAGGCAGGATCTTGTCGTTCCTCTCCACCTACAGAACCAGCACAACACCATCGCAAGGCTTACCGCAGAGCGTGTATCGAGGCCAGTGGAGACCCCGCATTAAGCTTAGATAATAATTTCTGCATCTGGAGAGGGATGAATTAAGGGTGGTCTCCACTGGCTGCGGTAAGCTCTGTGGTAAGCTCTGCGGTAAGCCTTGCGATGGTGCTGTGATGGTGAGGAGTGGCGAGGACCTGCCTACATGGCCAGTGAACCATGTATGCAGGACCTCATCATTCCTCTCTACGTACAGAACCAGCACAAACCATCGCAAGGCTTACCGCAGAGCTTAACACAGCCAGTGGAGACCACCCTTTACAATTTACATATAAGAAAAAGAAGTACTCACCATTTTCTACCTGTGCCATTCTATGAAGAATAGGTAACCACATGAGACATTGGGGCCCAGGGTCAGACATTAACGTGTCCAAAAAGTCGTTCACGCTCACTTTGGTCTTCTGAAAAATATGAAAAAATGACGAAATATGGTTAATCTGTTTATAAGAGTGAGTCTTTTTGCACCTTTGAATGGCAGACCCATCCACTGTCCACATCGCCTGGACATTGGATAATTTATCTGAGAAGGAAAATTGGAACCTTGTTTTAAAAAAAAATTGTATTTAATCAAGAGATAACAGTTTGAGAGGCATTTGCCATCTCCGTTTTCGGAGTTCAGGCATAAATTGCCTGCTTTTCACCCCGATCCTGGGTGCTACATCAATTTGAGGTTAGTTTAATCAAAATAAAGAGTTGTTTTGGATATAGTGGAATGAGTGGATGGAGTGGATGAAATTGAAATGATACAAATTTATTTTCTTTCAACTTCAATCATGTAGCATAAGGGGCAGGGCATCAAATACGTACTTCTAAAGAATATGTTAGGAAAAGTGGCAGTTCTCAAAAATAATTTTAAGGTAATACAATGTACACGTGAATATCTTCTAGAGGTTTAAACATTTTATGTTTTGCAAAAGTTGCAAATTTGAAAATTGTCTGATATGTTTCCATATCCACGAGTTAGTTTTAAAGAAGGGTTAACTTCAGATCAGATCGAAAAATCAATAATTTCTCATGAGCCAGACACCCGGAAAGAATCTTCTTCTCTTGATCTTCCCTCTTCACCTCTACTTTTTCTAAATCCAATTTGACAAAGATTGATTTTTGTGACCAAAAGCTAATCCAGAAGATATTATCTTGGAGTACTGGTATGGTCTACCACACATGGCTTGATGGAATGGTTCCCCTTCCATCTATAAATAATCTGTGTTATAGCTGTTGAGGGTATGTGTTGGAGATATGTTGGAGAGAACAGAGGGATTTACTTAGATTCGTTTCATGATGCAGTAAGTAACAACTGGCATGTCACGCCTTGAATACCAGTTAGAGATGAAAGTAATAGACTCACTACTCATCTCCCATTAAAATGAATGGCACAAGATTTTATTTGGGAGATGTATCTATTTATCCTTTACGAAATCTATTACAATAGCTACAGATGCATAAACCCCAATACATGTATATTGCTAGAGAAGTGACTTTGTTAAGTATTATAATGATCTAGGAATGAATAGAGCAAGGAGTCTGTTCTATTGGAGATCTATGAACTGATTTATTGATGATATTGATATCAAGTGGGTGATAATTGATAATTAATAATGTCATGAGTAGATTAGGTTAATATTACGTAACAAAATGCTGCAAATAGTGCCACAGCATGTATAAGAAGGTTGATGGCAATTCAAATGGAAGTGCTTTCAAATCTAAGGTCAAAGGAAGTGATATGCAAAATAGCTAGATGCTAATATCCATGAATTATAGAAATAGTTATGAATACATACACTGCATTGTGTTAATATCATAGAAGCTGTAATATCCCAGTCATTAAACATTTCTTAGTACAAAAACTATCCCCACCCCTGTATAAAATTGGCCTATAGGCACGTAAAATGTAGGTATTTGGTTTGTCATAGCGTGCTCCAGTGGATGGTTCATATCAACAGTATTTTGGCAAGCCTGCATGTTGCTACTGCTAATACCCAGCCCAGCTGCAGGAATGTACCTGAGCATTTGTAAGGAGGGCATGGGGCTCACCATCAACTTTGCCTTCACTGTTACACCTTCTCTTTGTTTAGACTTTGGACAACTAACATATATCTCTACTGAAGCATTCAATTCCTTACCTATTTTGCATTGCCATTTTTGGTTCAAGAGTATCAGATCGATTTAAGGTAGGCGACCCATAACTGTTCTCTTTATATATTCAGCGGATGATTATAATGAAAGTAATTTCAAGACTTTTGCAAGCAATATATTTGATTAACCGGGAGGGATTTCTGACAGTTTATGGAAGGAACTGTTACCCCATAATCCGTCCAAACACCTGTACCACCCCCTCCCCCTTCCCCTTCCCCTTCCCCCTCCCCTGGTCTTTGTGCTATCTCCACAGTAGATTAGAGTGAGAATTGAGACACATTTGACCATGATTCATGGTAGGGATCCATGGTCCTGTCCTCCCAGGTTGCCCTCTCTTTCTATGGTTAAATTACGAGCAATATCTCCTAACCTCTCAAGTATCATATGGGCATTTTATACCTTGGGAACCACTTATTTGTAATAAGGAAATTCAGGCGCCAGCATGGGGGTTATATAAGTGACATTTATACACTCTACGTGTCGGCGACTTGAATATATTACACCTAGAAAGACATTAATCTTCTAAGTGTTATTTAAACCAAGGCCTGGTGGCCTATTTGCTGCACTAAATCTCCTACCATTCAGTGCAGATTTCATGACAAGGTCTTCATCTCCGACAAACATCTTACATTTGGGATGTTTTTTTTGTGTGCATTTGGGAGATTGTGAATACGTTTTTAAAGTTGCTGAGTCTCGGGTGTGTCGAGGTTTGACATTTTATTTAGAAATAATTATATGGGTTGCAACACATAGATAAGGGTGTAAATTTTGGTCTGTTCATAGGAAAATGTACGATAAGGGTGGTCTCCACTGGCTGCGGTAAGCTCTGCGGTAGGCTCTGCGGTAAGCCTTGTGATGGAGCTGTGATGGTGAGGAATGATGAGGTCCTGCCTACATGGCCAGTGAACCATGTAGGCAGGACCTCATCATTCCTCTCCACCTTCAGAACCAGCACAAACCATCGCAAGGATTACCGCAGAGCTTACCGCAGCCAGTGGAGACCACCCTTAAAGTTAATTTTTATCAATCCCAATAAATTGACATATTTATGCACAACAGATATGTACCAAGCTTTCATGCAATAGTAAAATCTCACAAACAATCCGAAATCTAAGGTCAATGTCCCAATCTTTATGAAAAACTAAATGGGTTGGGTTGGTGATTATTCACATCCCGATAACCTGGTTATTGGACAGCTACCCAAATATAAAAAAATCCCACATAATACCAAATGCTAAAGTATCAATATTATGTAAACATTATTCAGTATCATGTAAGTCAACACTTGCAACAATTAGTGACGTACCTCATTCTACATATCTTAATGATCTAACACAAATATATCTGCTGTGTCTGGTCCAAGCCTGCCTATTCCACCACCTGTATATATAAATATATTGATTTATGGCTATATAACTCACCCCTTGCCACCTCCTGGGCTGTCACCTCGGTATGTAGAATGATTTACATGGGATAGAACCTGATGGATTTAAATGTATCACTAAGAGACATGTGCCAGCTTCATCAGCTAAGCCTTGATTAATGGTGGCACTGTGCATTTATTTATCTATGGGTCTTCTCAGCGAGACTTGTACAATTGGAACTGAAAGGGACTAGACTCAATTCTTTAGGGATGTTCCAAATAAAGTCAAATATCCTAGAAAAGTGTATCTTGTTATAGTGACAAAGGAGAAAATATTGTTTCTCAATATTTCTCCAAATACAGTCAACTATCCTTATGAAAAAAGTATCTTGCTATTAGCGACAAAAGAGAAAATATTCTGTCTTACAAAACTGATTCTACAAGTAATAAGTTTAATTTTTATTGAAATTCCAAACACTATGCTCATGTGTGCAGTGATCAATATGGGGCCGAGCACTACACCATAATACAGTGAAATCTCCAGTTGAAAGTGAAGGGTAGAAATTATTTCTCAATATCTGCTATGTTTTTCATCTTTCGCCCAACGCATCACTTACTCAGAATTGCCTCCGTTGTTTGAATTCAGAATTCAGTTTGCACATCATACTTTGCGACAATTCACACATGTCTGCAACTTTTAAACTAGTTAAACTATTTAACTGGTTAAATCGTATCACAACACGATATGTTATTTCACTTATATCCTGTTAATCACTAATGTACCCATACATTGGGTTTTTAACAAAATCCAAATACTCTTTTCAAAACAGAAAGACAAACGCATATATCAGCATATATATAACGAAACTGTATTGAAATTAATATCAGGAATACACATTCCTTTAGGAATGAATAGATTTCCCAACATCATTCATATCTCAAGGACATGACCTATAGAGGTGATGGTGGGAGATGAAGTTGTTTTTTATAGAGAGATAAATTAAAGCTTTCAGCACCTGCACCATGATACCTGACGTTCCTCATGTGATGGGGCTGTCAGAACGGGCCATCCATAATAATTTATACTCTAACATACAGGGATTTACTGAGATAAACATCCACAGGGGAAGGTTATAATGGTACTTTTACTGTCTTTCCAGTTTCAACTCCAATAGTTGAACCATGTCACCAACACTGGCACATACATGTGCGAGGAGAAGAGATGAATCTTTTGATGTAATGAAAATATAAATTTTTAACTATTAATTTAGAAAACACCCTTGAGAGAGTACCAATTGTACTTTCACTTCCTTACCGGTTCATAGAGATTTACTGAAGGCACACAAGGAAACTAAAGAGACAGATATTTACCGAGATAAACAATCCTATAGGAGAAGACCCATGTGTAGATTTACATCTAATGCCAAACCTACTTAAATCGTTATCTTTTACCACTGGGTTATTGGGTTTGGAAACGCCAATTGTACATTATTGGAAAGTACGGCACACATGTATACACTCTATACTCGTCTTGTAGGCAGCAGCTTTCCATAGGGTTAACCGTAGAGGGCTATGATGTTTACTGCCTACAGGACGCGTATAGAATGTATACATGCTTAGTCATGCGAGCATCACACACCTACATGGCTTCCTTATCAATAACAGCGAAGCCACCCTGGCAGCCATTTTAGAGAGCAGTCTCTGACAGAAGGCTAATTAGACCACCCCAAATATAGATCTAGTACCACGGTGCAGGGTTCGATTCCCAGACCATCTTCACTCGTACAAGAAATCTCACAAAATGCTCTCCTATTCAGGTAATTATTGGTCCCGAGTTATATTCAAGTAACGAACAATGTTTCCAATCAATCTTGGCGCTTAATGCAAACTAAAATGGAGATTGTATTAACTAGTGGGACAGACTATAACAGACTTAAGAATACTGTGACAGGGAGAGGCTGAGCATATATGGGTCAGATTTTCAGATAATGCACAATCTACAGTTCTACATATTTATCAAATTCTGCTAAATTAGAGTTAAAAATGATAAATATTAGATGTATCTGAGTGTATTCTGTATTGCATTCATTCAATAAATCTGTCTGGTTATGTGGAACTGTACTTTGAGCCTAATTTTCTTCTTAAATTTCGGTTATTTGAGAGGATTGGTGAAGGTCATTTGTACATTTTCTGAAGATCTGACCCATACAACTTAAGCATGACTCAGACAGGACGCGTAGTTTTTCCGCGGGCGGTGACATTTATTGACGCCGGTCATGAACAGAACAGAATGGAACTGAGCACAGTTGGTTACATACAAAATGCTTTAATCTATACAGATGATATTCTCAGGGAGGTCAGCGCGGACTAGTAAGGTCCTTGCAACTTTAAAAAAGGCAATATAGTAATGAGGATAATCATAAATATACAATGGAGTTAAATTGCTATTCCCCACCGCCATCTCCAAGCCTTAGTCCGAGTCAAGCGGCATACCAATACAAACCTCCTGCAGGGTTGACTACTGTAAACGTATTAATATTCGCGCAGTATTTATCTCCGCTATTTTAGCGCACCAAGCTTTGTGCGTGAAAATAAATCCTGCGCGAAAGGTATAATTATTGCATAAACAAGGTGTGAGGCTTGAATCTGGCTGCGAATTTAATTCCGCGCGAAAAGGTGGCAGAGTATTTAGTGAGCGGAAATTCATCTGCGCGAAAATAATTACGTTTACAGTATATCTGATGCCAGAGCCAGTTCATGACAACAGTACCGAGTTCACGCACTCATTTTTCATAGCCTAGCCACAGCCTGGAGGCTGGGATTCATCTATGTAGGCAATCTCTCCCGTATTTATTCAATCCACTACATAGTAGATAGGCTTCCCGGCGAGAGACAAACCCTTGTGTGGCTTTATATTTGGATATCTCCTTTCTTATATTGATTTAATCACCGAGCTAAGACAAAAAGCTCATCTATTAGCGGATAATGAATTCTTCAGCGGCGGCCGCAAGGGAAGCCATCTCATAAATCATGGTAAAATCATTGCAATCTAAAAGTGAAAATCCAGGATATATTGAATCACAATTGGTAATCCATCTTAAAGATATGTCTTAATGATTAGACTGGCTGTTTACTAACAGGGCATTAGGTGTTAAGCCTATATCAATGGCCGATCTTACAACGCCCACTGGAAATAAAATCCAGTGGGTGATCTTGATTCTGAGAAGTAAATAGACAATTAATTACATTTTTTCTACAAGGTTTACTGCGAGTGCAAGAAGTTCTATTTGTTTGAGTAGGCCTATCCTTCTACTGTCTTAATGAGGGACAGCTTACAAACTCGAGGTGTCCTAGGGGTAGGGGAGGGAGCAGAGATAAAAATTGGCATGCACCAAAACATGTGCTAAGATTATGAAAAATCTGAAATTAATACTTGCTATTAACCTGATTAAATTGTCTGATAATAGAATAGAAAGGAAGATTTCGGAGGTTCGGGTTTTGAGACAAGGGTCAGATTGCCTAGAAATGTGCAATTGGCAGCTCTACACATGTATGACCTTCTGGTAAATTAGGCTGAAGAATGATAAATACTAGACCTGTGTATCTGGGTATATTTCGTATTGCCCTGACTCAGACAGTTTTTGGGTTAAGTTGGGGCGGAATTTAAACCACATTTCTGTCTTAAATTTGGTGTATTTTGAGAGGATTAGTGCAGGCGAATTGTACATTTTTTGGCGATTTCACCCACCAGCAACTTAGAGACAATGGGTCACTTTAAAGCAATGGGACAATGGCCACCCTTTCAGCCCCCCACTGGCGAAATAGCTGGGTGCACTGCTGCTCCTCGTATCCCTATGGATCGGCCAAGACAGCCCAGCACATGGTACATTAGGTATATTTGGAGTAGGACTTTATCAGGTCACTTAGTCTGTCTCTTACTCAGTTAGTGGCCGGCATAACGAGCCCCAGCCACCTACGCATCGGCTAATCCAAGTCTCATATGAGTGGCATGCCCCTCCGTCTCCAACTTTATCAGACTGTATCTACCCCACCCTGGGGAATCATGAATTGGTTTAGTCGTGACTTGTTTGGACACTCCTTATCTTTACAGGCTTTCCATCATTTAGGCATGCTGAGGGGTGGTGTGGTAGTTGGGAGGAGGGAGGGAGGGGAAGAAGAGATGAGTGAGTAGGAGGAGGAGGAGGAGGGGAAGAATGGGAAGAATAGGGGAAAAGGAGGAGGGAAAGAGGGAGGTGGAGGAGAAGAATAGAAAGCGTGCAAAGGGAAATAAGGGGAGCAAGAAGCAAGGGATTCGGGAGGTGGCGAAGTGGTCGATTAGGTGGCGATATTGGACGAGGTGGAGAAAGAGGCGGAGTAAGCAAAGAAGGCGTAATAAGTTGGACAAGACAGAAGAAGGGAAGATGCAGGGGCATGAGAATGACGAGGAGTTGCGTAAGCACAAAAAGTGATAGAACTAGAGAAGGAGGAACAAGGAGGTGGAGTTAGAATAGGCCCAAGAATCATTTATTCCAAAGTCAAGCATATTTACACATTAATCTACGAGCTATACAAGAGTGTAAGAGTCACTTAATTGACTGTAGATGAATGCAAATTCCATATGTTTCCGATTTGAGGACCTGAAAAAATGCAATCTTGAACACAGTGAATATCCCACCACCAGCGCTGATCAATTGATTTCTATCTCTCACAGTAGATCTCCATGATTATCTCCAGCCTAGTGCCTCCAGATCCAGAACAACCCTGATTCCATCCTATCACACATAGCACTGCCATATAAATTTATGGTAACCCCTACGGGCATTGTGTTGGTGTAGGTCATGGGGAGGTGCGGAGCTTTTCCCTATATAAGAAGAAAAGTGACTTGCCCTTCCATAAATACAGTCCTTGAGTATTTGACAGACTTACTGAAAGGTATTCATTAATTGATCATAGGTAAAAAAAGGTTGTTTTAACTTAATTTTCGTTGTTAGGAATTGAATTAGTGTAGTTCATATGGCAGCGTTTTGGCGACGCATGGGAGTATTGGTACTCTTCCAATATGTGTATTTTCTATTTCGAATATGGTAATTGTACCTATAATTGTTTTTGATTGTGATAAGTCCGAGTAAAATTATTTTCAAATCCAATCCCAAGTAAAGAAATTCTTGGACTTGAAATTTCCGGGGTCCTGGGGGAAACTATATTATACCTAACTATATTACCATATACATTTACATACATACAATCTGTATTGCTTCATTTAAGATCCACATAATTATTTAGATGAAAAATAATCATTTTTAAAATCATAAACTCACATTTATACAACTATTAATTAATTGATCCTGGTTAAGAAGGGGTTAGAATGACCTTGGACCCTCCAATAGACATAGATCTGCTGACATAAGAGAGTGTTGGTGGTAGGCTGCAGTGCTTTAGATGCTCAGACCATGATAACATGGCATGTCCAACCAATAATGTGATTACTTTGTGATAACAACCGTCAATATGTCTATGGAGGTCATAGAGTAATCCATAAATCATAGAGTGTCCTTGATGCTTACCGAAGACAAACCATACATTTATTTAAAAAGTAGCCCCGGTGTTTGTTATCTGAAGTGGGTCATCTTTCCTCACATATATTATTGCATATCCTATTTTTTGTGATCAATTGTGAGTCGACTTTCTTGAATCAGAAAGGTACAAAACCTCCAATGATATGTTTGGATAATTCGATGAAAAACCCCAGATATTTTGGGCAATAGGCTGGCTTATTGTACGTTCCCTTGCGGATTATGACAATCTCCATCTGGAAGCAGCCAAGTTTCATGCAGTGAACCGAAATTAATGGTTACCACATGATACACAGATGGCTAATCCTTGCTTGTTTGAATTAGGGATGTACAGAGATTAGGGAGCAATGGCGGTAACATGTAAATAACCATGGCCTATACATGATGCACTGTGAGGGGTAGCACAAGGCATCATATCGCAATCAACATCTGGATTAGTACCGCTTTCGTGCAAGGCGATCCTACATGATAAACATAATGCAAATCCTGTCCGCACTGACTTCAATAAGGGAAGAGGGGATGGTAATTATAGTCCTAGATGGTAATATCTCATTTGTCTATCTGTTAACTGTAATCCAGACATTGGAGGTGGGGAACTAAAGATGTTTTACCCAGTTCATACTACCTGTTACGAGAGTTTTATTTTTTTGAGAATTTTACTGTGAGATTTATTTTCCTGGCATTCTACACGTACCATCAGAACCATGTGTCAGAATAGGAATAATAAACAATTGGATTCAAAATGATGGCAGCAATTACGACATTATACTGATGTTCAAAAAGCCGTTATTTGTACACATTCCATGATTTTATGCAATACAAATAATAGAAAAATATCTCAGTTAATTCCATTATAAATATTTGTGAACTGTTGAATGTTAGATGCAACGCCTAATTTTATATATCTAGGTGTGTGAAGTATGAGGGCATCCTCCATTGCTATATTACACTGGCATGTTCTACTAATGTCCCATGATAATATTATTTCATTTTATCATACCCATGCTGTATCACGGGTACAAGTAAGAGCTTTGTTTAGAATTTGTCTTGCATTCCTTTCTCATGTGATTGCCAAGTTTTAGATACTTTAAGTGGAACATTATCGAAAGCAATTGTTTATATTTCAATATTTGTTGCTAAAGGCTTATGATAAGGAGCGAATGGAATAGAAGGGAAATCTTCAATTACTAGCGCCTTGTCTCATTCTCTCTAGTTAGTTTATCACAAAATATCTCCCTATTATACATATTCTGGGGCCCGATCCAGTTTTGCCCAGTCATTAATTTTCACCAATTAGATGAATGAAAAATGTACATTTAGCAGAATTGAAACGGTGACGCATATGAGCCAGAGAGAATGAAATACAGGCGTTCCCCAGACAGGTATTGGAGAGGGACCAACATTAGTTGATGTTCACCCTATTACCAGGATGACATTCTGTCCTACAGGTATAATCTCTGAGTTATAGAGCAATAATCCTTCCCCTATATATCATATTATATCGCCAGACATTCAGGCTATGCGACAATTCGCTTCAAATTGGAGCCCATAAAAATAACGTTAAATGAATAGGTTGAAGACTTTATACGTATTTTATACGGGGTATGAGACCAAGGTTCGTGGGGCAAAATGCATAAAATAAGATAAAACAGGAATGGGTGAAGATATGTGGTACTGCGTAGAACATACTCCATTATAGCAATGAATTTTGATCTTCACTTAATTGAGGCTTAGATTTTGGCATATTGTGGTGTTAGCAAATTCACACAAGCCTGATTATGACGTGACTGATCTATCTACTTGTGAATGTAAAATAGGAATAAAATCATTGAAAAATTTTGAATATACATGTACGGAGTTTACCTCGGTAACTGGCAGCTCAATGAAGATAGCTGGAAGGGGGAGAACCTCTTTGGCAAAATCTTGATGGAAGTGCGAGGTGAAATTCAGACAGCCTTGAATAATAGCAAATTTGGTGAGCTCAAGTGCAAGTATGCTAAGCCTATACCGAAGCACGATGTGGTAGGTAAAGATGGTTTCACTAGCCCATCACCTAGGAAGACCAGGCCCATATCTAGCAAAGCGACCAAGGATAACGATTCTGCAACCCTTACCCCTGGAGGATCTAGGTATTCCCCCCTGTTGTCTATAAGTGAGGAAGACAAAGGCAAAGACAACGGTGACGAGGATGACGGGATTGAGAAGTTATCCGAATCGCTAGTATCAACTAAGTTGTCCGCGATCCCCAGACACCGAAGGAAAAAGCTGCTTTCATCGACATTTTCCCAAGCTAGAAGTAAGTCATTGGGACATGTGTCGTCAACACCAAGGGAAGGTAAAAGAAAATACAAGAACATTGCAATCAGACTCAATAAGACTAGAGACAAGGACGGACAGTCGCGCCTATTTGGTATGGCCGAAACAGCTGATTTGCTCAATGACACTGGTGTGAAACTTAAGTGATTTGGCTGGTAAAGTACGATTTTCAATTCTCACATTCATCCTAGAGGGTGGACACGGTTATATATATGTGAAGTATCAATCCTAGCAAGTCAGTAAATTAAAATACCTGTTTATTGTCATTGTTTTTGGTAAATCTCCATATCGTCAAAGCGTGTTCGCACAATGTTTTTGACTCAGGTCCGCCATATTGGCTATCGAGGGTGGGTTATGAATGTCGTAAAGTTGTATGGTCACTTCCGCTACTTGACTTGTGTGTGGTTACTAATTGTTTATTGACAGAAATAAATGTTTTCTGACATACCTAGCTAAGCTTGGTTGAAATACGTTGAACATGCCCTACCTTCAGTCTAGTAATTTAGCTCTGACGTATCGATATGTTGCGACATCCCAACCGGAAGTAATATGGCCGCCATGGCCTCTGCATGGTACATTGGATCACTAACGAATCGTAATTTTCTGAGAAATTGCTGTATTATGGTCCCTAGAAAAAGGATGGATTAAAGGTATGTGTTGTTCTTGTGTCAGTCGTCGCCAAATTTCATGTATTTTGCCTGTATGACAAGCGGTATGGTTATTATATCCATGTCGGATCGCAATGTTATGGGCAGAGTTTATGGTTATCACATGTATAGCCGCCCCGATGTTTTTATGTACTTGGTTCAGGGTATGAGTGGTACGCACAATTGTTTCCATCCCACTCTAAAAAATGGAGAGTATAATTGAAGTAGATGCCAAGCGAGGTCTGAAGCTGTGTTATCTGAATGCTGCAAGTTACTTCTATAAAAAGGAGCAGATCCAACTTGAGCTCATTAATGGTACCTTTGATATAGTATGTATTGGCGAAACTTGGTTGTCTGACTGTGTTCATGACTCACAATTAAGGGTCAACGGCTACAAGCTTGTTAGACTAGATAGAGTAAGGAATAGAGGTGGAGGGCTTGTGATTTACTGTAAAGAATTCATAAATGTGAGTGTCATTGATAACATGTCTTTTATAAAAGACCATTTAGAAATCCTAAGTGTGTTAATCAAGGCGGGTCACCGAAAGCCTTTACTAGTGAGTAACGTCTATAGACCTCCGAGTACTAGCATAACTGATTTTATGTTAGAATACAACCGAGTACTACAGCTATCATTGAATTGTAAACATGAAAGGTTGTTCATGGGAGACTTTAACATCGATATCTCAAAAAATAATAAATCGAAGAATGACCTGTACAATCACATCAGAAGTTCCAACTTGACACAGTTGATAAAGCACCCAACTAGGGTCACTGTAAACAGTAGTAGCACTATCGATCTGATAATTAGCGATTGCCGTTTTGTTGACACATCAGGGACTTTAGACATTTTATTATCAGATCATCTGCCAGTCTATGTTGTAATCAAGAAAAGTCGATTCAGAACATCCACTATATCAGACACAGAAAAAAAGATCACTACTAGAAGTTTATCTCGTAAGCTTAACTCAGATGACATTCAGAGAGAAATAGAGGTTGCAAACCAAACGGTACAGGAGGTAAATCTAGCGAACATCGATGTTGACCTTTTTTGGGATGATCTTAGCAGTAAGTACTTGAACATTCTGAATAGGTTGTACCCCAAGAGAGAAGTAAAAGTAAAAGTCAATCGAGGGGGGGTCTTGTCCAGAGAAATCAGACAAATGATAAGAGAAAAAGATCGACTGTTTTCTATAGCCAAAAGAACGGGCTACATAGCTGACTGGAATGCTGCTAAGGCCCAGAGGAGAATCCTTAAGAGTCGACTTATAGCTTCTAAACGTGAAAACACATTAGAGTTATTGAGACTGCATTCAGCGAATGGGAAAAAATTCTGGGAACACATCTCCTCGATCTTTCCAATGAATTCGTCTAGTAAGGGTACCAATTTAGTCGATAAAATACTTCACGATGGCCGCCCATATACTGGCTTAGAAGCTGCCAATGTTACAAATAAATTCTTCGCGAATATAACATCAGATAGAGACCCGCAGAATAATATGCCCGAGTTGGTACAAGCAAACAGTCGATTTTTGTGGAATGAGAGTATCACTCAAGAGAAGGTGTTAGAGAAAGTCACATGTATTGATACTAGTAAGAATAGTGGTTATATCGATCTACCTACACTATTTCTGAAGGTTTGTCTGATGAAGGATTTGTTTAACTTTACACTTCTACTGAATAAGATACGAGTGAGTGGAATCTACCCTGTAAACTGGAAGAGAGGTTCATGTACTATAATTCCGAAGAAAAAGAATAACTTTGATTTAGACAACCTGCGACCAATCACAATTACTTCGCTAGCAGGTAAAATCTTTGAAAGGTTAATGAAAGATAAGTTAGATGCCTACTTCTCGGAAAATAACATCATCATCCCTGAACAACATGGTTTCATGTCTGGGAAAGGTACAGATACGGCCCTTAGCTACCTCATATCAGATTTATTGAAGTCTAAAGATAAGGGGCATGACATCGATCTAATATATTTCGATCTTTCTAAAGCGTTTAACACAATAAACCTCGAAAGATTGATGTCCAAGCTCGAAGCTCTTGGTTTTAGAGATAATTGCTTGACCCTATTGAAGAATTACTGTATGGACAGGACCCAGGTAGTAAAAATTGGTGAAATTATATCTGATGAGGTTAGTCTAACGGCCGGAGTGGCTCAGGGAAGCATCCTTGGGCCGATAATGTTTATCCTGTACATGAACGATGTTTTGGGTATGAACTTCTCTTCTAACGTCCAGCTATACGCTGATGATTGTGTGATTTGGAGACCAGTCACTAAGCAAACTGATGTTGACGAATTACAACGAGATATCTTGAAATTTGAAAAATGGTGTTCGCACAATGGGCTTAGACTCAACACAGCGAAGACTAGACATCAAAGAATATATGGTAAAAGAAAACCGAAAGTACATGTTCCAAAATATAAATTGCTAAATAAAGAAATAGAGGTAACCAACTTATTCAAATACCTTGGGCTTCTCATTGATTCCGACCTACGTATGGACCATATGATCAACCATACTATAAAAAGAGCCTATTTTGAAACATCGAAAATTAGGAAGATCTTACCATATATTGGGTCAAACATTGCTATATCGTTGTATAAGTCTTTTGTATTGCCGATCATAGAGAGCTGCATAGTCTGTACGGATCTGGGTCCACAAAATGTCCACCAACGACTCCAGAAAACACAAAACAGGGGGCTCAGGACACTCTTGAATGTGAGAGGACATATCTCAAATTTTGACCTCCATCTGAGATGTGGATTACTCCCGATACGACTCAGACGAATGAGTAGGATATTAGCTCTGACACTCAGAGTGGGCACCTTTGTTGAGAGAAGGATTAACATGAATATCAGGGGGAATATGGGGAGGAGAGTGGAAGTTTATAATTGGAAGAAAGATGTTACCTCTCGGTCCTGCTTATCAAAAGCTGGTGCTGTGTGGAATGACTTACCTGTGGAGTTTAGAAACATAGTGGACCTTGGCGATTTCAAAAATAGAATAAAAGAAAAATTGTGGCTTGAGTTTAGAGAGAGTGGGGAAGTTTAGAAAGGATACTAGGATTATTTTGTGGACCCAGACCCGAACCAGTTTTAATCATTTTATCTCATGAGAAAACACATAAAAATTGTTCTTTGTTTTTATCGATATGTTCTACTACACCACTAGGATAGCTTAGTATCTGATTGTAGTAAAGAGTAGTTGACTATTATTACCAGGTGGCGACATAGCACATGTAAAGGAAAGTTGCTGTTGTTATCTAACGGTAGGATGAGCCTCTGTTGTATGTAAGGCCGGCTGAGCCATAGAGGTCTCGATTGCTTTATGATGTCTAGTAATTCTTAAATTGTTTAAATATTTGATTAGTACTTTTTCTTTAAGATTTCTGATATGCTGAGAACTATTATCGTGTAACTGATAAAATGCTATCAATAAAGAAAACAAAAGAAAACAAAAACATTTATAATAGAAAAGTGAGAACACTTTTTAACTCGAGTATAAAATATGACTGCGATCTTAGCTGTCAGGATGGTGTAATACGACAACACATTCCCTCCATAACAGTCAAGGTGGTCCAGAGATCCATATCTAAATGAGAGAAGCTCTTAAATCTACTAGAAATTACCATTTAAATCAATTTCTATTCGACCCACGTTTTTAATGATGATGATAAATTGATATTGTAACGATACACAATTCAATGACCTGGAATCTTTAAATGCGTTAAATGCGTAAAATATACTACATATGCATCATAAAGTATCGTTTGGGTAGCACAGAAAAGCTATGAACACAAATTACAATGGAGGTCAGTTATTTATTAATCAATTTTTATTATATTTTGTTGGATATTTATCTAAATGTACTCACATTTCGTGCGAGCCAATCAAGTATACTCAAATCAAATCGTTATCAAGATATATATTTCATATCTTATTTCATCTGCAGAGTGCGATAAAATTGATTACATTTGTGCAGTGTACCAGGTTGTACATAATAATATCTTCAAGGGGTCATAGAAAATATGTAAGGATTGATTTTGGATTCTGATGGAAGGTGGGAATGCTTTTTAGTCTCTAGTAATCTAATTTACAAGTCTACTGGTTATGTCTAAGCCGATGTCAAATGCTAGTTCATATACTATACAGATAAGAGGTTTGATACAAAGGACATTCTAACCATAGTACAGATAATTACCCCTCCCCTCCTCTAATGCTAAACCACCTTAGCATTAACATTGTAATCTTTTTTTATACAGGGGTTGATCTAGGGTAAGGGGATTAGAGATTTCTCTCCCTTCCAACAAATCATACAAAATATGTTTGCTTGTCAATTAATTGGGAAAGGGTTTATTCATCTTAAATATGAAATATAGAGGTATTTCTATTTAGTGCATATAATACCGTAAATCATACTACACCCAGTATCAGATCTTGGCAAGGTCAGCTCTTCAAAAAGGTTCTGGATTCTTTCCAAAACTTCTCAGCAGGGATATTAACATAAAAAGTACAGATTTTTGTAGCATGTGAAGTTATGTTACTGATATGTATAGATATGAAGAAACAAGTGCAAATTCAAAGAGATACATATAAATCGATCATAACACATATAAAGTGAAAATACTCCTTTTTACCCTGGCATCACAGTAAGCTGGTACCCATTCACATATAAGCGGAGCAAGATGTATATCAAACAGGAAGGAACTTTTCCGTCTTGATAATTACAATCTCATAAATCTTATCTAATATAATCTTTATATAAATAATCTCAATGTAAACTCCAGATGCAACATCCTACAGGTTTTATGACGAATCAAAGAACCGTGTAAACAACCAATCTATTACCCCAATACAAAATAAATGCTGTTTGATTTTTTATAATTATTTCGGATAATTCACATTCATTACTTTGCCACCTTTATATCTCATCTCACATAATTAAACCACATGAATTTAGACAGATTAAGAATACTACTGTTTGACTGACTGGAATGGAGGAATTATAAATCCCTTATTTTGCAAAGCCAGCACGTTTTTAAAAGGTTCTATAAATGCAGTATTCGCTATGCTTTCAATGAATGTATTAACACTTTGCTTCCTAATAGTATGAAGATAATCAGGAATGAATCGAATGCAGCTGAGACATTGTCCTGGAAGCAGGAGAGGTGGCTTCAGGTGATAATCTAACACCGTATTACTTGTCTAATGCCCTTACCACCCTACTTAACAACAGGGCTAACGGAACTGCCATGCCACATCACCTCTGTCACTCCAACCTATCACCAAGGGGCTACTATATAATCATCTCTTAAGGGTGGTCTCCACTAGCTGCGGTAAGCTCTGCGGTAAGCCTTGCGATGGTTTTGTGGTGGTTCTGTAGGTGGAGAGGAATGATGAGGTCTTGCCTACATGGATCACTGGGCCATGTAGGAAGGACCTCGGTACTCCTCACCCTCACAGCACCATCGCAAAGCTTACCGCAGAGCTTACCACAGAGCTTACTGCAGCCAGTGGAGACCACCCTTTATACTACTACTACTACTACTAATAATAATAATAATTCTAATAATGATATATATTCATCTAGTTGAACACAAAGTTGTTACACCAATATCAAGTTATCAATATAGTAAACTAAAACTATTTCCATATATATAAAAGAGATTAATATTATTAATCTGATTGTATTGCTACCTTCCCTTCCAAAATGAACTGGACTTTTGTCCTTATAAATCTTTCTAAGAGGGTAAAGATAAGGAAAAGTCCATTGAGGACTAGTGAGGTGGAGGAGGTGGTGACAGGGGCGTGTGTAAAGTTTACCATCTATCAGTCGGTAAGGAGATAATAACAACACCTGCTCCTCCTTGAGCTACTCTCAGCCATCCACTGAGCAGTTCCTTTTTATATTAAGAAGACTATTCGAGATTCACTATTGGATCCACATAGAAGTAGGGAAAATGATTGTGAGAAATAGTGGACAGGATTGTAATATTAAAAACAGAATTTCTTATTTGTCAAAAGCGTACATGTATAGAAGTAATGTTCATTCTGGTTCTCCAAGCCTTCAGCAAATGCTTCGAGTTGTTGAAGATAGTTTTGTATGAGTTAGATTTGGTCTGCAAAGTGTGAAACGAATCAGAGCATTTTTATTGAAAACTAACTTGGTCGTGTGGCATGGGGGAACTTTACCATTATGATGAATCAAGTTCAATACACGAATTAAGAAGATCCGAAGACAATATGTTGGTCCGATCCGAAATGTCATACCACCCATCACATACCTCACAAATGATTCCATAAATCAATACCAATTTCTTCTTAATCATCCCGCCTGAGCCTTGTTTCTCAGAACAAAACATATCTTGCACACACCTATTTCTAGTGGCATGTAAACACTTCTGAACAGATCTCGAATCTGTGATATATTTACATTGCTGTTAATACAGATCGAACACTTTCATGAATTCACTTTGAGATATAGACTTAAAGATTTATTGGGAAAGGTAAGGGCTCTTGTAGCTCCACACCACAGCCAATATCTACAGTACTTCTACTACTTAGAGTATAATCCTGCCAATACTATGTAATACTCTGCACCTTTCTCAAGGGAGGTTATTAATGTATTACGTCATAAAGATATAAAGGAATGTATGGAGACTCTTCTACCGAGGATGGTGTCGCCAAGACATGGCCAGCTTCATCAAGAAGATTGCATAACCTGAGTAATAAAACCTCGCTAATTACTATGGATCTACCCCTTATGTTGTGACCAATACCGAGCTGATATAAGTGGTAGATTGATAGTTCAGTTTCCATGGATAAAGACGCCAAACTATCCAAGGTAAAGTTCACCCTTTCTTCCTGGACCGCCCTCTTGACTAGAAAGAGCCATTCAGGATAGTTTGTATTTGGTTCACAGAAACAAGGATCCATGTAAAAGGAAAAAGGGAAGAACTGCTTTCCATCCCTTTGACAATGGGCCAAATACTGAGCGCCTTTGACACTGTTTGGGACACTATAATTTCTTACAAATAATTCTGTATGCTCGTTCGATCACGTACACTATTGTGAATTATACCGCGTATTGGGTTTGAATACATGATGCCAGGAACCCAATACAAATGATGATACATTGGAGTTTGCCATTAATTTAATCTTGCTTTCCGAAATATTTTAGAGGGTGATGGCACACACCTTCTGTACGAATGGATCAGTACCGCAAACAGCGTACAAACAGGCATGTTTCCAAATTCCTCCATGGTATAAATTATTGTAAAAATTGCGAAAATACTGAGAGTATAAATACACACTATACTAAATTCCATGCAGCGGTATCTATAGACTATCTGAAAGAAATTTAATCTGGAAAATGTATCCTTATACTATTACTATTCGGGGCTTGCCCACGCCAATCCTACAAAGGCTAGTTCTTTAGCCCATAACATATGTTAATTGTTGACTGAGAACAGATTTGTCTGTATAGGGTGATTAGCAAGTATGTATACAGTATGGGTATCTAATGTAGGGTGTATTGTGGTGACTGTGGTGGCCATAGTCAATGTGATTAAGTGCTATTATGGCTGCCTGATTGATTGGAAAAAGGCTACATTGGAATTGTGGTCCCTGGAGACAGGCCAGTCTATGCAATGGTGGGCCACTGGGGGTGGGGTGGTGGGTGCATGGGGTGGTGGGTGTGGGAGTGGGAAAAGGACAGGCTACCAAGCATGTCCCAGGGTATTCAGTCAGTTATTTCATGAATGAAAGAGGGAAATGGAGAGAAAAGAAGAACAAGGTAAATGAAAAGAAAGAGGAAAAAGAAGGGCAAAGAGAAGAAGAGTGGGGAAGGAAGAGAAAGACAGGGGAGAGAGCTGATGGAATACGGCAGAGACTGGGCTTGGAAAAAGAGGGAGAGAGAGAGAGGTGGGAAAGACAGTAAAGGTAAAGGGTGGTCAGAGACAAAGACATAGGAGGAGAGCAGTGGAGGTTCATAACGAAGTTTATATTCATACATGAATGGTAATGAGAGAAGAATGGAAGCGTACCTGGAGTAAACTGGGAGGGAAGAAATCAGGGACGAGGAAATCTAGGCAGAAGAAGAGGAACCCAGGGGAAAATTTGGGTGGGAGAGAGAAAAATATCTAGTCCTACATTTTCCCTTTGGGATCGGAGTATCCACCCACAGGAATATCAGTACCCTCACATGACCCAGAT
The DNA here is from genome assembly GCA_942159475.1 of Sthenelais limicola. Classification (NCBI taxonomy): domain Eukaryota; kingdom Metazoa; phylum Annelida; class Polychaeta; order Phyllodocida; family Sigalionidae; genus Sthenelais; species Sthenelais limicola. Next base: position 26,916,841 of record OW804094.1, on the reverse strand, counting down.
ATCTATAAATGATGCTGTCTAATTAATTGGCTAGGCAATCCATCAAAATGCGTGTACACACACACTCTTTTTATCCATTAAGAGACTAGGGTCAGGGGCAGGACCATGGAAGGGGTTAAACGGGGCTGAATCCCCAGATATATTTCTAAAATAAAAAGTGGAAATGTGAAAATACTTCCCATATATCATATCAAGAATAAATACCCTGTTAACTGAGTATATCTGACTATTTACATTACACACCCTCTTATCGCTAGCAATAATCTGGTATTAACACAATACATTACACATCCTTTACTATAAGTCTATGTGAAATTACCTAGCACATGAATATAAATTACAGATTTTCAAATTAACGGAGACGTACCGTAGGGAAGTTTAAAATTAATTTAGTTGAGGACACCACGAGGGGTGTGGAGATTACCTCTAACATAAAGGTCCTCATTAAGACCCCCAACTGTCACCACCTGTGGACAAATGGACCACTTCTCATATTAAAAAGCCCTATTAGTTCTATTATAAGGCAGTTCTATTATAACGACAGACTTAAGCATCACATCACACCTCACAAATCCCCTATACAAGTGGACGTTGGGAGGAGATTTGTGTCTGGCGCCGAAAGAAATCTGTGCTGTCACCTCCCTCTGAGTAGGGCTGGTTGTATGTGACACCTTGCCTATCAGGTTTATGTGGGGGCCTGCTGATGCTGTCAGTCCTACTGCTGATCCCCCTACTGATAACCTTCTCCTCATGACTTACATCACTTACACCTAGCCACTGCAGATCCTGAATACTGAATACGTATAAGTGTACGTATATTTATATCTATATAGAGAGAAACAGTGCTTTAGGAGGACGAGGGGGGGGGATATGGATGGACACAAGTATAGGAGTGAGTGAGTGAGTGAGATTGGTTGCTTTACGCCCTTATCAACACATTTAATATGGTTATATCAAGGGCGGGAGGCAGTTTATGTTCGTACCCAGGAAATAGAGATAGAGAAGAAGGGAGAGGGCGACAGAGAAAAAGAGACAGAAAGGCACTTTATGGTCATACCCAACAAGTATAGGAGAAAGGGAAATGGAGGAAAGAGGGGGATGGAAGTGAGAGACCCAGAAATAGAAGAGTAGAAACAGGGGAAGGAAAGAGGAATAGAGGGAAGGATATGAGAGAGACAGCGAAATACAGGAACAGAGGCGTGAGACAGAGATATAGAAAGCCAGAAGGAGAAGAAGGAAGTATCAGAGACAGCGATATACAGGATATACAGTAACAGATATGGAAGACCAGAAGGAAGTGTGAGGCCGGGAATTAGGAGGCCAGAGGTGGGAGAGGAAAGTGTGAGAGGAGAGGAGAGTGGAGAGGAGGAGAGAGACATATAAGATAAGAATGGCACAGAAGAGAAAGAAATTTAGCGAATGAGGAACAGAGGGCCAATAAACGGACTAAGATAAAAATCACTAATCAATAGGGGCAGAACAGAATTTAGAGGGAGCGCTGAAATAAGTTTGATAAGCAAAACACAAAATATAAACGATGATGTTACTAAAGGAGATACTGGATAACAGAAAATACTGCTTCGTTAGAGAGGCATTGGACATTTGTCCGGTAATATCAGACCAATAATGTAACCAGCTACAAGGCAATCACCTTATTATACAACCTGAGGAAATCTATTACACACTGCAACTGGTCTATTACTCTCACAAGAGCAACTCACACCTTTGAGCAGGTATCAGTTAGCGGCAACAAAGAGTTCATGATGATGGAAAAGTCAGGATTGCCGGCATCCATTTACACAAAAACGACACTTTTATGACTTCTCACTGGAAATAAAACCCTCCGTCGACATCGATTATATCTTATACAAAGGGAAAATCCCCCAGGAGAAGTGAAAAACAACTGAAAAAATATCCACAAACACAAGACACATCCAAAGGGGGTTATTTCACAGATGAAAAAGTTCAAGAGTCAAAACAAAAAATCCAATGACGGACTAACAACCAGCGGCTGACAAATGTAATGGCGATGTGGCCGGCTTGTACATTAGATAAGCCCTTCTGAAACAACAATTTTTCTAATGGATCCCTCAGGGTGAGATTGATTTTGACAAGGTGAAAAGGATATGCTGCGATGAATATTCGGAGAGCTGACAAGAGAATGTGGGATGTATTTTTGAGCGGTGAATCCTTGAAACACTCCAAGGGTCAGGGATGTCGGGTCTGTTTAAGTGTTAATGCCTAGGAGATCAGAGAGAGTGGGAGTAGAGGGGGGGGGGGGAGTAGGGAGGGGGAGGGGGAGTAAAGTAGGATGACAGAAAGAGGACAGAGGAGTGAAGGGGGCGGAGAGAAAAGGGTAAAGAGATTGAGGCAGGTAGGGGGATGTAGGAAAGAGAGAGAGAGAGGAGAAAGGCATAATTAAATTTGAATAGGAAACATTCATCTGACAATTGCAAAATATTCAAGTAAAATTAATATTTTCCGACTACTGTTGACATTTCTGTTTTGTTAATATCTGTCTTTATTGTATCTGGCATCCATTGGAAGACCTGAGTTATCAGAAATGGACAACCGATTTTGAAAACAGAATAAAAAATACAATCAATCAATAAATATTCAAAAGCTAACCGCTCCCAGAGCTACCACAGAGTTAACAGCCGTTGGGCAAAAAGGTTCCTCGTAATTATGCCAAACAGAATTAGAAATAAAAGGATCTATCCATCTTGTGACGCAGACCCTCTATATTTCACCTGGTATGTTCAGACATACACAAATGCCCTTCTAGTGTAGTAAAGTGAGAAGGAAACTATACCACAGCGGCGCATAACTGTTAGGCGTACCTTACCTGTTGGTGAGTTAATACACAACACCACTGTTGCTCTTTTCTCTGTGCTATGATATCCCCATTATTCACTCATGAATCATTGTGCTAAACATGAACAATAGGGGATTTGCATGTGCCACTGCGCATGTCTGGTATAGTGCATCATGGGATGGATTTTGATGAAATCTGGCATACGAATATTTGGGAAGATTCTTATGAAAATTGCTAGAATGTTTTCACGAATATCACAGCTTTTATAAATTTTATTTCTTTTATATGAAAACCAAATACATGATGGGAAAGATGGAGACTTGTGTTATGGAAACATGTATAACGCATGGATATTGACATTAGATCATTGATGAATATCCCATGCTGAACATGGCATGATTTCTATAGATTTTACACTGTACCATTAGTCCCATAATGCCATGCGAATCAGGATTCAAAATGACGGCTATGCAACTCCCCTATTGGCAATTGCAATCTCCACTTAATGGTCAAAGCAATAACGAAGATGAAATGAAAATGTTTACTTTTTTACCATAATTTATGATATTCATTTTCTTAATCTCAGTATGTTTATTACAAAGGTATACTAAAATATGAATAATCGTATGGGTCAGACTTTCAGAAAATGTACAATTCTCCTTCCCCAATTCTCTGAAATAACCCAATTTCAGACGAAAATAAAGTTCAAAATACAGTTCAACCTAGCCAAACAGATTGCTAGAATCAATGCAATGCCAAATATACTTGAATTTACCTAGTATTGACTCAATTGCAGGCTTATTTAGCAGAATTTACTAAATGTGTACAGCTGCCAATTGTACATTTTCTGAAAATCTGACCCGTATAGTGATTTATTCCCTTCAGCTAAGGGCACACCTAGAAGGGGAGCAACAGAAGGGATGACTCATTGAGCCTAAAAGTTCTATAAAAGACTGAATATTTGTTTTATGATATAAAGTATTTTATGAAGGTTAATGCAATACTGGACTTTATGAAACGAACTAATTGGGTAGAACATGTAATGGTGAAATCTAGGTGGCCCCAGCCTATATGTAGAAGGAGACTGGAGGGGTCTATAGGAGCCATGAGGTAGAGGGGCCACCCAACAAGAGGTGCCTAACCTTTGTGCAATGATTCACCAAGACATGGGTTAATGATAAGGTTATTACGCCATAGAGAACAGAGGGAACATAAAGATATTTTATGAATTTTCTTATTATCGCCCAAGGCCCAACTGCTGTATATATAAATGAGTCAAGCCACCAAGGGATGTACACTTTGGTCTGCTACACTCAGTATTTTTCAGTACCACAAGTGTATGTTTTTGTAGCTTAACCCATACTTCCAATCAATATAATGATCAATATATTATGATAACATTTCTTATGGTTTTCTCATAGGGCTGTAAATTGTAAATTGGTTATTTTGGATACCATTATCTATTAATAATAATTAATCCAGAGGAGATATACCTAGCGACGTTAAAATGTCATATAAACCCATATTCCTGAAATCATAATTTATTTGAAACATTTAGTCATAGTTATACTGTTATTAAACACACCACAATCGCCATCTCCTGCTGCTTTGACCTTTATTCCAAATCTTATGATACTACGATGATGATTATCACACTGAACATTCTAAACAGAAAATACAATGAATAATTGAATGACATTTACAACACCAGCATTGATAAACGTGTTTATCAGACTTGTTCAGATAGCAACATCGGTGAACTGACAACAGCAGGGGCTGTTATAATCCTTGCTTTCCCACACAAGAAGATAAATACAAAAATATAACAATTGTACGAACCTTGGTGCTCTGACCCATAGGGTGGTATATATCCTAATTGTTACGCTCCCTCCACCCAACACATAATTTCGCTCACTTCCAATTATGAGCTGTGATCCATTACATAGCACTGTGATAAGCACTTCACAATTCAGAGGGAGAGACTATAATAATTCCACCTACAGTCTTCTCCTCCTACCTCCTCCTGTTACCATCTCCTTCTAGCTCCAACCATCCAAGAAGAATTCCTTTGTAAGCTTAGTTGGTTCGTTTTCCTCCTGTACATAATTAATGATGATATCCCAGGCATATGTATGGTAACCTTAAAGGTGGGACTATAGAGAATTTCAATAGATGCTGAGACAGGGAGATTAGCCAAGTTTCCCCACATTGTACAGAGCTGCTATTGTCTGTCACTATTAATTTGCAGAGACTTGAACTTCATGGAATCTATTTCAACAACATATATAGTCACGCAAAAGGAGGAGAAGATGTGAGTATTTGAAGAATTCATAAGGGGAATACCATTAGCTACTAAGGCAGGTGAAACCATATCCTACTCTTCATACATTGTGATGGGAAAAGCAGCAACCTATTATGGTTGACAGTTACAATGAAGAATGAATGTAGGGAGGTACTTTTCGTCTATTGATAATAATACTTCATGGGTTTGAGATGGTAAGTCATTGGCTTTGAGATCATAAAGTAACCCACACACATTAGAGATTTAGGTGCTAGCGTCAAAGGGCCGCTAACATAGATGCGCTTCTAGCTTCCCGTAGAAGTGATATTAACGATTTCACTAGCGTTTTCACCAGCGAATTGTGCCAGACAGTTCACACAGTAGTCACTTGTTCCCAACAAAATCGCCGAACTTTGGTGATTTAGTCCAAAACGATGCTCAAATGGCTATCAGATGGGCACAGCCCAGGTCCAAACCCTCAGATCAGATAAGAATGGTATATCAGTGATTAGATGCCTACTTCGCTAATCGGTTACCTGGCCTAGGACTCGGCGTTCTAATGTGAATATAATGACATTTTACGGTCTTAATGGAATTATAATGGCAATTTGTGGTTTGAGGCGAGAGGCTTTCCCTCCGTTTGAAGGGACTCTCTCAAGTTTGGGCCTAGACTGGGTCGGAAAGAACAGAACACGTGGAGAATGCCTACCAACACTAAAGTGGAAGACTAGTTGTGATAGATTAACTAAACAACCTTATGAAATAACCTTATGGCGATGTAAAAGGTAGGTGTTATCAGGACATAATGTAAGACAAATGTTTAAGACAAAGAGAGGCGTGTCTACAATGAATGGAATTGACCATAGAGGGGTAGGTTGGTAAGTCGGTGGGTGGGTAGTTAGGGCTAGAGGGTGGAATAACCTGTTCCCAGCATTGCAGGTAATCAATCCCTTATATGTATACATATTTAGTGCGCCAGCAGGCAGCATCATGAGGGGGTGTCGGTGCTAACATTGATTACCTGTAACCTTGGGATAGAGCACCTTATAAGTAATCTGTGTTTTTTTCCTTATCAAGGATAACCTTAATGGTTGAATAGATATCAAGATAAATCTCGCATGCTCAGTGTTCAAAGATTGAAGGATGTTGTTTTCCTAGACGTAAGGCTTAAGGTTAATTTAGATATTGTGATTATGATAGATGCGTTTAAAAAGATCTAATGGAAATCATCTTAGTTTTTCTCTACCTAGGAATATTCTTAATAGCTAAGCGATATCACTGGCTGCGGTCTCCACTGGCTGCGGTAAGCTCTGCGGTAAGCCTTGCGATGGTGCTATGATAGTGAGAAGTGGCGAGGTCCTGCCTACATGGCCAGTGAACCATGTAGGCAGGACCTCGTCATTCCTCTCCACCTACAGAACCAGCACAAACCATCGCAAGGCTTACTGCAGAGCTTACCGCAGCCAGTGGAGACCACCATTTAATGTGTTCTCAGTGTAGCATGATTTATAAATACTCTCCAAGAAATCTGGGAATACCGACAACAGGAAGGAGGGTGTATGGAGATGATTGAGGTAATTGTTACATAGGCTTAGTATACAATAAGAAGACGCTAAGGTTCAGGCTGCTGAAATACATGGTTCCAGTTACCAGCATATATGATATATATACAGTGACGCACACTTTACAGATGTTAAAGGTTTAGGGTTCGGTCAGAGTACTAGCCAAGTACTGATGGAAAAGTTGTAGGTATTAGGTTCAAACCTCTCCAGGCACCGAAATATTTCCCACCACCCTTTCCAATATAAATTAATATCTCGGAATGGGCACTCATATGCAAGCTGCCCCAACCCAAAGTCAATCAACATTTACAATATTAGGAAATCCTGCAATTACCAAATGGATATTAAAAGATATGAATTCATATTTTTCACGAATGATTGCGTATAGGTGGGGCTTAATATTTGTAGATGTTTTTGAGCCATGTATGAAGACCCTACTCTAAACCTTATCATAACACTCTAGGATCCATAATCGCGGTCTCAGGCAGTTTGCGGTGGTTCAATGTCTGCACATACTGGGATGGTGTTGTAGTGTTTTATGCTATCATGTAATCACTCCCCTTCGATCCGCCATCATGGATTAGCAATACCTGCTGTAGCTAGCCTGCATTCGGGACAAGCAACCCAAGAGCCCAAGTCTCCCATTTCACGCGCCAGCTATGGATACTATACTGGTAGTACATGGTTGCTTATGGATTGCTTAATTCAGAATTTCTGGGCTCGATTCTAGAAATGAAATAAAATATCTAAAACATCTGTAACTTGTTACCTTATTGATTAAAGGTATAGTGTTCACGACATACTGTCGCGATCCTAGGTTTGCCTCCTAGGTATTTACATTGTCATCTTAACTGTATGTAATTTGGATGTATGTTGATGCTGTCTAACTGTATGTTGTCATTGCTCATGTTTTGGATATACTTAGATATTCCGATAAATGGATCCCCTGGAGGGATCCACACACAAGATCTATGACTGACTATGCCATATAGTCAATTTGGTATCAGAGGTTTTTTTTATCATTTCTATCTTTCATTATCCTACATAGATCTAAGTTGACTGGTAGCTACTCAAATGTAACAGAACGATTATCAACAAACGAAAAACATTCGTACGAATGAGCTGAGCATTTATCCCTGAATAAAGAATTTTGGACACAACACATTTGGAAAGTTTATAGTATAGCCACCCCAGACACACATATTGCAACTATTTGTACAAGTCATTACGATTGTCTAGCATCCTTTGCTCAGACACGCCTACATTCCTCCTACACTCTCGCCCCACCCCCTCACACTGCCTCGCCCCACCCCCACACCCCCTCGCCCCACCCCACCCCACACTAGCACCAACATACATGGGTCAGATTTTCAGAAAATGTACAATTGGCAGCTCTACAAATTTAGTAAATTCTGCTAAAATAGGCTGCAATGTGGTCAATACTAGGTAAATTCGAGTATATTCGGCATTACATTGATTCTAGCAATCTGTTTGGTTAGATTGAACTGTATTTTAAACTTTATTTTCGTCTGAAATTTGGGTTATTTAAGAGGATTAATGAAGGCGAATTGTACATTTTCAGAAACTCTGACCCACGTATACTAGCCCTACGAGTAGGGGGGCAAGTGCCACTGTCAAATTATCCAATATGGCTGGGTGCTGACTGTGCCAGATGGCTGACTGAGATACTAAGTGGCCAATTCCTAGGCATACTTCTGTCCGCCTTCACGCCTGTGGAGGACATAGGCTTGGCACTAGTGCTATTAGCTGTAATCTCTACCTCAGACAATGCATACAAATCTCACCACCCCCAACCACTGCTCCCCTCCTCCTGGTGGTTGGTTTTCTTACTGCACCTGCCGCTCCTGTTTCTCTTGCTTCTTGAGTATTCATGCTGTGTCTCTATAAAAGCTGGGTGTCCTAGAGTGGGACTTATGATCACATAGGATCGTAAGCTAGTTTATATAAAGTTTAGTACTTTTGCTGAAGCTTTTATGATATAGGCTCTCCATGACCTAATGGTTCTTATTACCAATTCTAATATATTCGGCATTGTTTGAACGTTTGTACGTACTAGTGTATTTGACATGAAACGTATCACGAATGTGAAATTGTCAATAAAATTTGTTTTAAAAAAAACAGGAATTCTTGCAGAAATAACCGCCGCTGACAATAAGCGTTTTTATAGATTATCTGCAAACGTATCTTTGCATATTTCAACATAATTTACAAAAAATGAATATTATTCCATGTGAATTGATGTACAGTTATCTAAGGTACATAATTGATCATTAGAAACGGACAGATGATTAAAGAAATTATGAGAGATGATGTGTTCATATCTATATTGTATATCATTCTTGAGTTGGGAGTGAAAGTGAGAGTGTGCTGTCCATTGAGCATACATTTATCCTTTTTTACGGACGTTCGGCAGAGGCCTAATTAGTGTATCATTAACAAAACTGCGCGTATTCAGTATTATATTGACACTCCTTTGATGGGAACTTTGGAGAAGTAAGCCTCAACGTACTAAGTCCAGATTGCTGTTTTCTCACCTCTCATCTTCTCTCCATAAACCATTTATCATTGTAAAAGGATACGACTCCTCATACTGTGAGCAAATTGTGCAAATAATGTCAGGATTGCAACTAAGTTCAAACTAAAATTTGATCCAGTAAATCTTCAGTACCTCGCCGATATATACAATTTAGAAACGTCACACTCTTTCTGACTTCATGCCCGACCACTGCACAAATATAGTCGGCCCTAAATGGAACATTGTGCCAATAATGTTAAGAATGCGATAAATGTTTGAACCAATGTATCAGGTAGTATATCTTCAACGACAGGCGATGATGCACTAACACCACTCCTGACTACTGCACGAATTTAAACCGCAATGTAGAGACAATTGTGCAACCAATGTTAAGAATAGAAGAGGATTTGAACCAATATTCATACTCTTGGCTTACAATGTTAGCTTCCATATATACAATTAAATGTAGATTATTCAAATAATACCTGTGAAGATTGAAAGTCACTGCAAAGGTAGGCCATCTAGATTATATCATAATGAGAGTTAGTGGATGATATAATAATTGTAAGACGACTTGTAGAAATTGATTGATATGTTAAATGGTCAGATTATATCGTGTTTCTATTTGGCAACGCATGGAAACAATCACTACTGCCGATTATGCGTCTTTTGAATTTAAAATGTACCAGACAATAAAAGATGTTAAAAAAACAAACAAAAAAACCGCCCAGGCCAATAAAAGATATTTTTTAAAAAACTAAAAAAACAAAAAAGCTAAATTAAACATTGACATAGCATGCCCCCAATTAAAGTCAATAATGATGCTGAAGTCAATGTAGACTATTGCACATGTCTATTTCAGCCAGTCTGTGATCACCTCCTGTGTAACACCTGGCCACCAGGAGGAGACTGACAGGAGCACCCACCTGCCACGCACCTGCATGCATGTGTGTAGCAGAACTATACGTGGGGAGGGGCACTTGGGTGAGAGTAGACAGTGGCAAACACAGGAGTTTGAGTAGGGCGGGGGTGGGTGGGTAGAGGGCAAAATCATGCAAAATCGATACAAATGATTTTCTGAGCTTTTCTTAAGGTTCTTGGTGTGTGTGCGGCAACCCTTTACGTTTTACTGAGGACCTTTCTTCTTCCCTCCTTTTCTGGTTCACACATAACTGCCCCTTTAAGAAATAGACAGGCATCACATGATAGCAAGAAGTCTGACTCCTGCTGATGTGTATTAGGGGATTTGAATGTGCCACTGCGCATGTATGTTACAGTGCATCCTGGGATGGATTCAGTTGAAATCTGACATACAAATATTTGCCAACATTTTTATCGCAAATTGCAAGAACACTGTCACCAATATCATAGCTTGTGTTAATGATCTATGAAAACCAAATGCATGATGGGAAAGATGGGGACATGTGGATATTGACATTAGAACATTGATAAATATTACATGCTGAACATTGCATGTTTTCTATTGATTTAAGACTGTACCATTAGTCCCATAATTCCATGCGAATCAAGATTCAGAATGGCGGCTATGCAAATCCCCTATTGGTAACAGGTTTTACCCAGAGCTACATAGTGACTTTTAAAGTGCGGTGGGAATATGAAAAAAACATATTCCTTTACCAGCCCGGGTTGATGCCTTACTTTAGCTTTCTTCAAATAGATTCCCATTACATCCATGTTTATTCCAAGGGCCCTACTCAGGGCAGCCAACATCCACGGTACATGCAGCTGTACACAATTTAATACATAGCTAGCAGGCAACCGACCCTCATCATAACTTTCAATCTGAGATCATAGAATAAAGATGTAGCTATGGCCTACAGGGATATACAGGTTGGGAAAGAGGGAGGGGGAGAGGGACCTGAGAGGGGACATATCGGTTTTATTACTCTTTCCATGCCTAAGGACCGTCTTTTGAGTGGACTGACTTGCCAGATGGGCACTTGCTGAGGTCTCAAGCCCTCAGGGGAAGAGAGATATTTAGGACTTCGAGGAGAAGTTGGGGTTGGAGAGGGAGCGATGGAGTAGCTCATTATATTTAATAAATATCAGGCCAGACCACCAACATGATATGAATATCTGGCTTTTCTGTACCCAATGCAATGTATACAGATACAAAAACGTTCCTTTCTAGCAGATAAAGCTCTCACCTGCCACAAAATTAGGAAATATATAAATTGGACTAAAGTATTCGCCTAATTTAGAGAGATTTTGTGTGAAATCACATAATTATGCGTTAATCCGGGGATGGGTAGTGGGAAGTAACCACTTAACTTGCAGACACCACTCTAATCCTGATACTCGGTTTGCGAAACGCTATTGGGCAAGTCCCTCTACATCACACTTCTAGTACAGTAGAATCTCTTTAAACAGGACACTTCGGCAGTCTGGTCCCATTCCCAAGGCGAGACCTACCTTACATAAAGTTTTAATCGAATCATCCTGACACAATCCCGACATATATACTTGTCAGATATGCACTTCAGAGACAAGGAGAAATTGGAAGACCAGCTACAGAATTTAAACTAGAAACAATAAAATGAAATAAATATAGTAGTAACGAAACAAAATTTATTACCACTATGGTTATGCATTCCTTGTGCTATGTGAGGCAAATAGTGAAAAACAGGAGGCCCATAAAACTTACTTCACAGTAGTGTAGAATTTTTATATATAGCACCTGGTACTCAATTCACACCTTCTATAAGGGTGATTGCACATGATAGCAGAGAGTCAAGCGGATTTTTGCTACTCTATTAGATACTAGATATAATCTATCAGAGTACATGTATATTGCAGTCCCAGATTATATGAAGGTTGCACTCGAAGACATTATTGAAAAAGGCCATGTCAGAATGTAACCCATTTTCTATATCAAAGATGAGGAGTTTCAAACATATTTATGAAAGATTGATATTCTAGCTTTTAAAAAAGGCATCGTAAGGACAACCAGGTTGACAGATAACCTAATTCTCACAATAATATAGATTTCAAGAAGAACAGAACTAAATTCTAATAAATGGCTGCTAAATGGTTACTTGTACTCAGAAAATGCAAAAGAACCTCGATTGTGATGCTCATACCGGAGAAACATCTATGGATTTAAAATTCACCTTGCTTCGGTTTTACCACCAAGTCCAGCAATACTACCTGAGCTCTATTGTGGCAATGGGAGGGGATCCTAACAACCTTCCCATCAAATGTAACCCCCATTTTTTATCACGTGGCCCTCACACGTTCCCCCAACCTTTACAAGTGACCCTTACCCCTCCCTCTGGTCGCAACACGGTCGCAATGTGCCGCAACACATCCGCAGTGGTTGCGGGTATGGTAGAGATGAAAGGCGGACTGCCATTCCCCTCTCAGTAGGTAATACATAAGGCCAGGCCCACCTCCCACGGCTGCCTATAACTCATCCATCTTTCTCTACCTATGAATTCATACACAAATGTACAGTGATCGACGTTAGCCAGCAGTCACTGGCCATCAACCTGTCTATGTACATAAGGGTGCTCGTTCTCACTAGAGCAGATCTTACGCCATCAATGTCCATATTGTTTCCTGATGCCCTTGAGATATAGGTAGATGGAGTACGTATACGGGTCAGATTTTCAGAAAATGTACAATTCAACTTTGCTAATCTTTTCAAGTAACCCAAATTTTAGACGGAAATAAAGTTCAAAATACAGTTCAACCTAACCAGACAGATTGCTAGAATCAATGCAATGCCGAATATTCTCGAATTTACCTAGTATTGACCAAATTGCAGTCTAATTTAGCAGAATTTACTCAAATGTGTAGAGCTGCCAATTGTACATTTTCTGAAAATCTGACCCATACAAATAAGAGCAGGTGTGCCATTGACAATCACTTTCCACCAATGGCATTCATATGTAATATGTATTAGGCGAGTAGAGCAAAATATAAATTAGTTTTGACAACGAAACTGGACATGAATATTGAAGATTATTTGAGACCCACTTCAGTCCATTAGGTACAAGATTTTATTGCCCAAACCTTTCAGTTTCCTAAAGTTCAGAATCGTTCTCCGACATCACTACCCTAAGCTTATGGTCTTCGATAGACCAATTAAGGATGATCATGGATGAATGGAATGATTTAAAGCGCATAATTCACATATATTGTCTTGTTAATTATTGGGACCACGCTTGTTGTGGGCGTATTATAGCCTTGTAGGCGGGAAGGAACATTTATATCGGACTTGAGGCCATATTTAGAAACAGAAACAACATGCATAATCTTGGCCATTTCCTTAAGAAGTAATATTCTGTGGACTAATAAAACGAAATAGACCCCTCTCTCCTTCCAGCCTCCCTTCTTTCTCGAGTTTGCAGAGGATAGCAATAACATATCAATGACAGTTTTAACTAGTATTCAGATATTGCTAAACGATTCTTTAAAACTATGTTAAGTATTCCTCAATACATTGCGTAAATATGTGCGAAGCCTTGTTGAAAATCTTCCTTGGTGTACACAAATGTATCATGTCCAAGAAGTAAACAAGTTAAGCAGAGAGCTACACAAACGACAATCAAATCTGAAAAAAGGTGGAAAATATGTTACTCGGTACTTACATCTCCAAAGCATGCTCTGGCAGCTGTTTCATTGTAGCCAAAGGATGGCCCCTCAAAGACGGCGGTGGGGAGGGCGAGCACTTCCCTGAGGTACTCCTCGAACTTACTCCTCACCATGAAGCCTTTAGAGTCTGAGATCTGCGTGAAGATATCTGCAACATACACATAATAGGCAAAGTAAGTATTGGCGATTGGTAAGGTTGTTGTTATTGCTGCTGTGCTGGTTCAGTAGGTGGTGAGGGGTGGCGAGGTCCTCCCTACATGGTTCCCTGGACTAATTATTTGGGGAAATTACCTGAATTTAAAAAAGTAAAAGTAGCCAGAGGGGAGGCGGTTTAAAGTCACACGTCCTATTTGTTTGGGTGTTCGTGGGGTAATATAACTCAAGCTTAGTATCAGTGTTTAATAAGGAGGTTCTGTAGATGGGTCAGATTTTCAGAAAATGTAAAATTCGACTTTACCAATCCTCTCAAATAACCCACATTTAAGAGAAAAATAATGTTCAAGATAGAGTTTAACATAGCAGAACAGATATATTATCAACCAACATAAAACCAAATATACTCAGATATACTCTGTATTCATCATTTTTCAGCCTAATTTAGCAGAATATACTAAATGTATAGAGCTGCCAATTGCACATTTTCTGGCGATCTGACCCATATATCACAAGTAAGAAGCAGGTAAATGAAGGATGGAGAGCTGGATAGTATTACTTAACTCAGCTGGTTTAATTCGCCGCGGAATTTATATTAATATTATTCTCCTGTATAGAGCCGCGTGTTTTAAAGCTGCATCCTTAGTTATTACCACAAAGAAATCTTTTTAAAAACCCAAGTTAAAATCGGCCAAAATTTTGGGCAAATGGCTTTCACTTTGAGTTAGTTAGCTAGGAAAAGAACGGAACAAAAAGTAGATTTTCTTTTGTTTTTGATTGATTTTAACCCAAAATGCAGCTTTAAATGGTGTGATATGATGAGATAATGCTCCATCTTTCCCACCATGTTTGGGGGTTTCATATGACAGCATCATCAATGGTAATAATGACGTTAATTCCTTCGTTACTTTGGATTAAAATGCTTTGAAATATGCACCCGTCCCCCTCATTCAGAAGGGAAGGCTAGTATACGAAGAAAAGGATCGTTGTGATCTGGCCTTGTGGTAACCAACACCCGATAAATCTTATACTCCTATAAATCTTATATGCATATGTAAACCCTCTATTCTCTATCCCAGCGGGCCTGGCTGGGATGCGCATACAAATATCTACATGAATCCACATAAATCCTCGTACAAATGCATAAAAGTCAACCTATACACATAACATATATTAAGTGAACATGAATTATTATTGTACATCATGTTTCCTGACATCATATATTTTGGCAACTCATTTCGCCACTTTCAAGTAGTCTATCATTAGACTGCCCTCAGGGTTTCCAGTTTATACCGATTTCTTCCCATCTGGATGGTCTTTTTCATTTTTATCTTTTTTTTTTGGGGGGGGGGGGGGGGGGATGGGGGAGGGGGGGGGGGTGCGTAGGGGGTATAAGGGGTATAGGGGGAGGGCGGTGGGCAGGTATGATGCTTTTGGAAAGGCCCAATGTGATTCAAACTCAGTGCTCATCCCAGCTTGCCTTCCAATCGTATGCGCTTTTACTGGAAATATCATAATCTATACCAAGTTATGCTTACTCGATTCTTTTTAACAGGGTGGCCACTCTTTGTTCCTCTCCTGAACATTTCTACGTATATCTTACAGGCCACATTTACCCTAATCCATACAGAAGCAGATGATATAGCGAGTCATCCATATTGTATCACGATAGGGATCCCTCCTTAATGACATGGTTGAAAATCGAGAGTAAATTATCAAATCATTTGACTCCTCCCCATTATATGGGACCTCTTATTACATGCCACGTTGTACCCTTTTATTAGGTATTATGTATCCATGTATTTCTCATAGAGAGTACTATTCAATTCATAGATAACCTAATTCACAACTGTCCATAAAATCCCTATTTGTACTAGAAGACATGAAGTTAACTCAGTACAAAGGTAGCTGAGCGTCCCCTCTTTCAATGGGTATATTTAGGTGTCCTTATCTGAACCCACATCCCAGTACGTTAGGGTTACTGGGTATTACCCTCTGGACAGAAACAGTCTATGCTAGGTGGATTGAAAGGGATTTCAGTACACATTGGATGTAGCTTTACCCTTTATACAGGGGTAAGCAATGAGACGTTACGACCCAAAACGAGAAGTTGAGTTATTATAAAGCCACAAACATTAATTTTTGAAAATAATGCATAGAATTTTAAAACCAAAGCAGTGGCTATATACGTTATCCTAATCTGACCATCAGATTCTTTTATATAGCTACTAAAATTCAAATCGAGAAATGAACGGACCAATTGATGAAATGGCTTCATAATGAATCCCCCAGGGTAAATTTTAAATGGCCTTTTCATACGATATTCACCACAAAGGTTTGCCAAGAAAGGCTCACAATGTTAAAAATAAAAATGGCGATAGCAATACACCAGAGGGTATAATGCAACAGCAAAGGGTTAAGATAAAGCACCACAGGCCTCCGATAAAGCTCCCAATGTTTAATAATAAATCAGCAAAGGGTTATAATAGAGCACAAAGGTTTCATACAAAACACAGAGAAGTGATTAGGGAAACATTTGTCTTTCGCAGGCAGATATCAGCTATGGGGGATGGTTATCAGATAAGAATTGCTTGGTGAGATCTCGCATGGCTATAACTTGTTATTTATTACATTGCTATAGAATAGAGGCGGTCCTTCTGTGTATTGATAATAGAGCAGTTGCAATGTAAGCGATGCTGTTTTCTGGGCACTGGGGTGTGTGTGAGAAACGTGGGAGCTATTTGGGATTTATTATTTAGAGCTTTAGGTATCAACTGAACATGATTATATTTATATCTCTGATTATTATCAGGATTTGGTTCTTTCTTTTTACTCGTGCATTACACCTTGGCCCCTGCCATGTCCTGAAAAATGTTTATGTTACGCAATTAATCGTGAGTTACTGAACATCTTTGTGTCATCTTCATATACTATTATATTGTTACATTATTGTAATCATTAATCTCACTTGTAAATGCAGATCTGCACAAAGATGTTACTGAAACGAATACATTATTACGAAAGTTTCTCACAAGCATCTGAAGATTCTAAAGGTCCTTTATTTGTTTACTATTCAATACCTGTTAATTTTATTTTACGACATCCCAGGAGCAGGAACTGGAAATAATTCAATCCGATGGTCCTAACTTATAGGGCCTGAGCCGCCATTGAGGCAGATCCTCTATTATCACTCAAGGCACCTAGAACAACACCTTATATGGGAAGGCAGCCCATTGGGGCAGACCATCAATTTGTGTACAATTGGACTTTTCTGCCCTTTTTAAAAAATGGTTAAAGATAAGAATTAAATCAGTGGAATTTTACTATGGTACTAAATATTTGGACAATAGCATATATATTTTCTTTTTACGTTTGGTTAAAATATTTGTAGCCTATTTAGCAACATATCCTCATGTTTATATTGCTAGCGGATAAATGTCCTCAAAATTTGATTATTGGACAGCTATCTGGGGTGTCTGAAATCTGTTTTATATTTCAGGTAGGCCTACAAATTGCTATAGTGTGTGGTCGATTAATGTGCATTTGATATAGCGACCCAAGCATACTGGAAAAGTTCGTAAAACATACCAGATGTGCCTATAAACATATTCAGGCCCAGACACTTTATCGGTTATTCACCTCAGGCGTGTGAATTTCTCGCCGGTGCCTCGAACACTTCTGGCTCCATCTATTTCCAATTTCTCAGAGAAGCCACAATAAATAGTGACTGCCTTTAGACAGTGTTATAGTTTATATAATACCAAGACAACCGACAGGATAGGCATCTACTCGGGGTAGGTTGCGAAAACAAGCATAAATTACAGCAACGAATCAAAATGTAATACAGCGCTAGAGGAGGACCCCCAACTCCCTTAGGCCATTCCTTGTTCACGTGTTTGTCTTCCTAATATTATCATCTTATTATCAATTATCAAATTGGTGAGAATGTATATTATCAATGAGAGGGGATTCAACTATGACATTAGATGCATTATTATGTAACATTACCCTACGAATTAGAGAACATCGGGGTTCCAGGGGGGACGGGGGTTGGATGATTCCCCAGGATTCCTAAGGGGCAATGTGATATATTATTATATGTGGCCCAACAGATGGCTACTGATTGAACTCAGTTACTGAGATTAAATGTCATTATAAACCTCCAAGTGTTGTATTGTAAACAATGTTCAGAATTCATGATTGCATTGGCCTTGAATGTAGTAAAAAAGATTGATCAATATGCGTGCCTTTGTTATTTATCCATTGTATCCATTGTATATATATTTTCTATGCTAAGAGAGCACAAAAAGGACAAAAACGGCATTTAACGTTTATCTTGATTATCCGATAGCATGAAACACAGCCTGGAAACATAGCCTTGAAGCGATCCCTGCTTTGGGGTGTAGGGTTCCTCTCAGTGAAAATAAACATCCAGATAACGCCACATATAAACAAGCAAGGTACACAGCAGGCTAATGAAAATATTTAACACTTCTCAAGGCCTGAACCTTATCATTTCACTTATCATCTGAGTTTAAAAAGGTGATTTTATTTCATTAAGGACTGACTGACAGGTAGCGACAGTGATTTATTTTGATAAGGAAACATAAGAAAACACAGGATGTATGATCAAAATAAGCTCATGGTCGCCTTCTGTCCCAGTTGGCAGCAAAAAAAAGTGGGATCATTTGATCTCAAAAAGTGCTTAGTCATACTTTATTCTTATAGACCAGTCTCTTATAATGCGGTCTTAGGATGAGGGATTATTTTACTGTTTGCAACCATCGGAATATTTGATATGAGTTGTTATTCCATCATATCCCTCAGATTGATTAGCACAATTGGTAGTTGTATCTGCAGTGCCAAAGCATACATCGACAGAATATATATAAATAAAACGAAAATTACAATCGGACAGAGATAAAGGAATAATTCCGCATTTTCCCTTTTTATATAACTAATTCGTATTTTTCAAAGATAACAGCAAAATGAATGTATAATCTGCGCGTTCCACCTTTAAACGTTGGTCTTAAGCTTATACGATCAGGACACAACCAAAAATATTCTCCGGAATGAGAGTGTTTTGTAAATGTAACCATTACCTAAATAAAAAACCTGTTAACACATCTTCGGCTATCGATTATATGGTTGTGCAAAACCAAAGTGTACAAATATTGCCGTCCGAACTCAGATGTTTGTGGCACAAGTGCCTCTGTTCATTTCAAAGGTAAAACGCGTGCTGAGAATACATGCATTGGGTGGTGACATTTTTTTCTAGAATCTTCTTATCAATGACAATAACCATCCCAAATCTTATGATTCATCAGGGGAAGAGACTGATATCGCTACACGCTATCTATGCATTAATTTATATTACAAAAGGGTCAATGCAAGCTGGTTATCTTTTCTGCGCATGCTGCATGTTGTTTTCTCGCATGTCAGGATAAAGGCTCCACCGTGAGGTTGCCATATGGGGACCTTCGAGGAGGTGCATTCCCAAATACGTTCAGAAAAGAATATGTATCCATCTGCATTATTTACCACAAGATTAATGTTTCTAAAAAAAACTGTTATCATTTCTACTAAATTGTATTTGTATACCAGAAATGCGCTTGAAGAACTTAGAGAGTTTTCCGAGATGCATACATGTATAAATTACCTTTGTCCTGTTAATTCACATGTACAGAATGCGTGTCTATCCGAAGGCTATCTGTATGGATAAAAGAATAAAGAACATCGCCCAAACATCTTCTTGGAATAAATCCAGATAATGTTCCCAATTCTCCACTTCTGCATGCAATGAATTCCCAATATTGCCACATTTGCCTTTATGTGAACTGAGGGTATCGACCTTTCATTGGAAATTGGGATAGTTTTGTATGTATGTCTCAAGGTCCATGCATTGAATATTTATAAATGCGTTTGCACATATTGCCAGTCTGTCAACTGACATATGACATCATCTGATGTGGTCTGATTATCAAACTTGTACAATTTGTGGAGCCTCAAAAATCACACAATGTGGTAAGGTAGATTGTACTTACATCGTAGCTTGTCCATAAGTTTGCCCGCACATAACGTGGATAATGCGACTTTAATTGATAAGACTCTTATCCGTCCATTGGTTTGCCTGAAAATAGAAAAGAATAGTCAATTAAGCACTGATGAGCTAGGTATAGGCTAATTACCAAACAAATCACCTACATTCCGAATCAAACAATTTTACCATTATTTGAGGGTACATGTAGTTGTTCAAACGTATAAGAGTATTATATTATTATGTATAGAAATAGATTATTGCTGTGAAGTAGGACTTCATGTATTCGCTCGAATACAACGTCAAGGGTACAAGCAGTTTTCAGATTACTAAAAGGAATTCTTCTCAATATCCCAAATTAATTGCATCACAATGGCCTAGTCGAAATTCGTTTCCCAAATCCATACAGTAATTAAACGATCTCGAAAACAAACTCATGCAGTAGGAAATCTCAATATAATTCATGTTCAAATTGCCAATAACTTCTTTCACTTCCGGTTCCGGTCCCAACGACCTCCTATAAAACCACATTAGTAGCACATGCGCAGTTTACCGGAAGTGGATAATGTGATTTAAACCTTTATGAATAATCACCAGGGGCGACGCCATTTTGAATGGTGTTAAGCTTGTTTTTGAGAGGTTTTCCTTGGGTGGTTTCAATAAATGTCAGGGAAAAGGGATCAATTCGTCATGTTCCCGCTCTTTTGATTTGGCGCTACCAAAAAGATAGCTGACTGGATGTAATGTGTAATGTAAGAGGGGAGAATTTGGTTAAAAGCTAAGAACATCTTTTTTCCTCTCCTGGAATAAAAGTTAGTGCCACTGCAGATAAATGGTGAAAGGGGAAAGTTAAACAGTTGTGAGCATAATTCAATTCATCCACAATCCCCCGACCTACCTCACCCCCTCTTCCTTCCCCAACTCAAAGATATAACCGACACGAGACTCCAAACGGTTGTGAAAAAAGGCGGAAAAACAAGGGCTTTTAAATTCCACAGACTCCACTGAAACATCTCCCAAATATCCTTATTATCTTGTTTGGGAGTGACTTTTTCACATCTTCCTGAAATGAAAGCCGTTTTTATTATTCAGCTCTCACTCAGTACCTCAGGATGATTAGATCTGGCTTGCAGATTTCTCTCCATTCCTGCTGCCCTTCTCAATACTGGTCAGGCAAACAAAATGTGTACAATTGCGAGCATAATAATTATATTAAAACTTCACACAACTCGTGCTAAGTGAAGAGAAGGGGTTGAGGAGATGCAATTCATTGAAGTTGACTGGTGCATGAATTTATGGGTTTGAACCCATCTTTGTTATGTCAGTTCTTTTTAAGGTAATTGAGGCTCAATTGTAAACTCAAAGAGCAAACAGGGGCTCACGGAATCTCAGGGTTCTAGAAGACATTTGCTCACATTTCTTATTGGGAAATTACCTCAAAGGTTCTTGGTTTTTATGCGAAGGAAACAGTTTTCTTTTTCGGTTTGTTTCAGTCAGGACAAGGATCCCATATAGCAATCTTGAGATTGACAGATCAGTTATAATTTGCTTCCCACCGAGACAATAATAGACGATAGTAAAGTACTCCATCGACTATCGTGAGAGACTAGATTTATAAACAGATAAGTTTGAAAGGATCTAGTTCAATATTATAGCCGACAATATATATATATCTTCCCAATTTGCATGTCCCTGATTTCTGTGGAAAACTTCAATTCATTAATAAACAATACAGGCATACAAAATGGCAAATAATATATATATATCACAACGGATGTACCTATCTCGTGGTGAGGTAGAAAGGACCCGGTCGGATATGATAACAGACAATATATCTTCCACACTTGCATGTGCTTGATTTCTGTGAAAACCTTCAATTCAGAAGGGGAAAAAATTAAAATGGTAAATCAAATATCACGACCTATCTCGGTAGGTAAGATCAAACGCCTTCTATGGCTGTCAGAAAGGTTTGAAATGCCTGAGACCTTTTTATATGTTTATCTTTACGTAAAACGTTATCTATAACAAACAGGATGGTCATATGGAAGGTGAGTCTAGATTGATGATACATTGATAGGACAAATGGTTCTCCTCAATTCCTCCAATTGGGGAATATTTGGGGGTAAGGCCACTTACAGGTGTTTGCAGTAACAAGAATGTGTGACTTTCACATGGTGTTGCAAATTATGTAAGGGAAAAGGCTTAACTTGTTCATATTTGGTTTTCTCTAAGATGGAAAATGTTTTAAGGCTATATAGAAACTTCTTTCGTTGAGTCTACCAGGACAAAAGAGTACTTCTGTCTTTATCAGAATGTTAAGCTGCATGAGTTGCCATCTAGTTGATGTGCGACATCAGAAGATCCTTTGTTCAAGCACTTTTAAGGGCCTCTCATGTGATTTTTCGCCGCAGAGGACGCTTTTCCACTAAATTCTGTGAGAATCGCATGAGAATCGGCTTACTGGACTAGGCCATTTACCCTGTTTGTATTCTAAAGATGGAAATAGCATTATAAAACTAGCCTTTCTCAAACCCAACTCCCAAAAGATTGCTTTTCTAACAGTGCAGAACGTGTTGTTTTTCAATTTCAGACATCACGTGGTGCTGTGTATGCATGTGTACATAATCCCCATGGAATCAACTTTTTATATAGTTTCCTTAATAAAAACACCTGCTGATAACAAGCAACTAACATGATAACAAAAGTGAGTTTAGATACTAGCGAATGTTGATGATTTATTCAGAAAATATGGGGATGACTCACGAAAGAATGACGTATATAAAAACTGTAGGATAGGATAGGACTCTTTGAGCTGCCAATGAGCACATGGGCAAGAACATCAAGATAGATACAATCAGGAATGATAGGAAATTGCACAAAGTTTTGCATGGAGAATTACAATATTTAGAGTATTTCCCCAAAATTGTATTGTGCCATAAAGTGGAAAGCCCAGAGCTGAACTGAACTTTGAATCTGCCATGCATCCATATTTGTGATGTGTTCCAGGGAAATGAGCCACAAGTCGCGGAAAGAAGGATTTTGAGATATCATCATATTTGAAAAGATAAGATCAAGCCGATTCTAATGATAGTAAACATTAAGGACATCTAAAAAGAGTATGTGCCGCCCCCTGTTGTTTCTGATTGTCATTAGAGGTCTTAGATAGATACACTGGGGGCGCTGTATCATGATCGTGTCTGCAGGGTGGCCCAGGAAGCTGTATTGTAAAGTTCAACTGGTGGTCCAACATTCTGGGTCTACTTGGGTCTATATAGATATGCTACGATATCTATATTGCCTGTCTGGTTTGAAATCAACAATATGATTCCAGAAAAAAGATGGCTGGAACTATACAAAGGTATTGGATAAATATGTGAATTGTCTATAGGTCTGTCTATATAATTATGTGAAATGTCTAGATGCGCTAATTTGTTTTCTGTACTATATCTCTGATCCGGATCTATGATACTGCATTGAATTCCTCGATATTAGTATTCATAAAGTTAGCAAGATGATTCTAAGAACAATGGATTTGGGTGGCTAATCAAAATCGTCAGTGATGCCTATGTGCTTTTTTTGTTTGCACTATGCCTCTGATTCTGCATTAAGATTTACAATACATTCATTCCTATTATAAGCTAAGAGGTAGAAGCTGTAAAAAGAGGATTTGAATAGCGATTCAGACTTTGATTTCTAAAACATTCAGCAATTTTATGCTGGGGAAAAACTGAGTGAAACATTCAAAGTACACCTGTAGACACATTTATATATAATCCATGCGATTTTTAATGAGGGACTTAGGCGTGAAGGGAGCTAAGAGGGTGTCCATTGAAAATGCACTAGGTGCTTAAATGGCGACTAATAATTAACAAGACGTAATCAACCTTGCATAAAATGTTGCATTTAAGTGGAACGTAATGGCACCTTCGGTTTCTGATGAACTGCAGACTTCTCAGCCCCTCCAACTCTGGCAACACACTCGCAACTAAAATGCCTGACTCACAACTCCCCCAAATAATTGAGATTCCTGACTTCTATACTCTGCGAATTTATCAGATACAAGAACCATTTAATCCTGAAATCTGGAAGCACTGAGACAGCCCATTAGTCATCACTCAGCTAAATTGTTCAGCCCATCAAAATATGCCAAATTGGAATTTAGAGATTCAGAATTCAATTATTTATAATGGAAAACATTCGCAGCTTTCACAAAAAGCCAATGCATACAGATGCATTCCCGATATTCAAATTTCGGTGGTTCACGATGGCATTACCTACACATACATACTAATGGCGGTACGCTGTGGTAAGAGTAAAGCTCACCATTTATATGCTAACAAGACATTCGGACAACAAAAAGCTATCAGCACATTTCACAGTCCATTTGTCATTGTCTGGACCAGCGTTTGATGCTAACAGGTAGCTCGGGGTAGGGTAAGCACTTTGATAGGAAAGTGTGGAGGTTTCGGATCCCAAAACATCGAGCTGATTGCCCTGCCCCCTACTGGGTAACTACTCAGTCCCCACCACGCCCTTTTTCTATGTCTGCCTTATCAGCTTTCTCTAGGTGTAGCGGGATCATATTTCTGTACTGAGTTGTTGTTATGAGGGAGATGTGTAAGGGAGGTATAAGTTGGTTGATGAAAAGGTGGGTGATAAAGGTAATGTGCAGTTTTCTTGTATCGCTCTTTTAATTAATTATAAAAGATTGGTTTTTTGAGCTGGAGAACATGGGTCAGGTTCAGAGAATGAGCTGAGGTACACAGCGATTAAATTGAATCGGGGGAATAAGATGATGAAATGAAAGGGCGAGACTCGAGGGGAGAAGAAATACAAATATAAAAATAAATGGAAGGGAACAGAGAGAACGAGGAAGAATGGAAATGAACAGCACCTAAAGGGTTCTTCAGATGACTCATTCATCTTTCGTACACCTAAACCAGACCAGTCAATGATTAACAGACAGGGGAAGTATTAGTTCTATAGGCTATGGTCCAGTCTTGCAAATCCTTTCAAATGGCTAACAGCAATCCATCCATCATCAAGCGGAAAAAACAAGAGGCTTCTAGGGAACTCTAGTATGGGATATCTGTAAGTTCGAGACCCATCACCTCAGGCCATCAAGTTTGCTCAAGAAGGTGCTTCATGAAGGTTAACAAAACGTTAGTAATTAAAGTAACAAAAAGCACTAATTGTAAACATCAGACACACCCCGAAAGCTACATTACTACACCAACATAACGCCTTTGTATCGCCAGTCCAATTATTGTTTGTTGCTATCGTAGGGATTCGGCAAACGTCAATCGTAGATGTGATGTGTTGCAGGAAAATGAGTCACAAGTTATTCACTAGATCTCTTTGTATGGATGTTCTTATCTTTAGGGTGCATACCGTTCAAGGTCGTATACGTACTTGTACCAAATTCCAGGACTGTATTAATTATATCCATGCATTTCTAAGGTCATCCTATGAAGTATATTTAGTTATTTACTATACAGTAGCTGTCCGCCCATAAATATTGCAAACCTTTTTCTTTAAAAATATATCTAATTTAAGATATAGAAAAACCTATTAAATGTCCTACTGTTTACCATCATTGGAATCCGCTTGATCTCATCTTTTCAAATATGATGATAATTATCTCAAAATCCATTTTTTGCGACTTGTGACTCATTTTCCTGTAACACATCGTAAATGTTTTCGTAATACAACCCTTCATGTACTGTATCGCTATGGACAGACTAGATGGGCATGTGACAATATTTGACATTTCTAAAACATCCCAATTGACAGCATTCATAACATAGGAAAGATTAAATTCTCATACTGTACCAACAGAAATAACAGGATGAATACCAAATGTCACACACGATCTGTCCTTTATTCTATTTGATTGACAGATACAAATTAATTGTTTACATCTACCCTGAGAAAAGCATCATTTCAGTGATTGACACATATGTTACCAGCTGGGTTCATATTTCGCTCTTGGCTACCTAATGAGTAAAACACTATATGACATAGTGTAATGGAATAGGCCAGACGTGTTACGATCAACTAGAATTCAATCTCGAATCTTGGGCTTTAAAAATTGTAATGGAAAAAGTTTAAATACCAAGCAATCTTTAGTTGACTCAGGAACCTGGGAACAAATAATCTACAATCCATGTTGTCAACTTTAATTTAACTTATTTTCCTTTTTGCACAAAGAATTTTGATCTATTGTGACGTGAAGAGGGTGTTTTTTAATACTCGATTAGTTTACAAGCTGTTCCTATTAATTTTTTCTTACGTAATTCGAGAGGTTATTTCTAATGGCAATAGCTGTAATATAGAGCCTCAGCATTGGTAATATATTGCCCATAATGGGAAAAGAAATGTCTATCCCACTACGATGACAATAAATATCCAATTAGAAGTAGTTGCCAGCCCCAACAAATAATCAATGCTTGAGAGTAAGGCATCTTATCTGGCTATCCCCGCCGCTCCAAAAAGATAGACCACATAATATTGAGGGGAAGTCCCTTAATACCTAGCAACGCTTTATCATTGTGCAATATCTCACTCTCAGTGGCAAGTTGTGCAATAAAGCTTGTTGTATGGAAAAGTATTCTCATATGCGACATTTAAATATCAACCAAGGGACAGTACTTCAAAAGGAGAGAGTGTGCCCCTTCAGTCCCATAGCAATACAGAAGATATTATTAATGAAATTACATTAATTTGGATAATATTAGGGAAGTAAACTGTATAACTTAAGTTAATAGTTTTACTTCAGTTAGTTTTCGAAACTAATGGAATACGATTCTTGCTTTGTTTCCCTTCATCAGGGAAGTCAGATGGATAATCAAAGTTATCATCCAATCAAAATTATCAAAATATTATTATTTTTCCAAGCACATGAAACATACGATTCCTGCTGTGCTTTCCGGCTTTCTTGTGCCAAGAGAGGTTATATGCAGGGCCAACATTTTTATTTAACGCAATCAGTGTCTCAACCAAATAATGTTAATTAAGTTCGGTGTTGATAAACGGATTGGCTACATCAAATAGAGCACGTCCGAGTCACTCCTCCGCAGGGACAAATTGCGGTAGGTTATCATTTGGGCTCCTCTCATAACATGCATATACAAAATATTCACGTTATAGTTGAAATAAGAGGTTTGAGAGGCAAAAAAATGTATAGTCTTGTAAGAATTATCTTCTGATTAGGGTCAGTACATTTGCAGTACGCCAAAAATAAATCTACAAATTAACTACTTTGTTGTAATCCATATACTAGTTACAAACGGTTTAGTTAAATGTCAGGTTATATGGACTTAGTTAAGGAACACCGACTGAAACATTATCAAGTACTTTTTCCCGGACCTTTATAACCAACTCCTCCTTCACTAGTTTGACATTGATAACATTTGCTGTTGATAGAAAGAGCTGCCCTTATTACAGGTCCTCACATCTTATCTCATCTTATCTACATCTGTCAGGTGTGGGCCCTGCCTATCAAGGGAGAGGCCAGTGATTTAGCCCTTAAAATGGCACATACGTCATTGTGGGCTGTTGTGTGTAATTTCTTGCTCATAGGCGCAAATACTTGGTATATTGTGCAGGTGTATGCATTGAGGTGAGATATGGTTTTAAATAAAAGCTTTCTATCTGAAGCAACGAGGTTAAAATCAAGTTGCTAAAGCGAATGCTAAACTACGTGATAAGAGTCTGAACCAAGGAAGGTACAGTTGAAATAGGGACTATTACTATTTTTTCTGTAATGGGAAAGGTGTGAGGCTGTGGATTGGTTGGAGGGATGCAAACCAAAGTATATCGAGTATACGTACACATTTATTAAATACAGGTTAACTAACGAGTTGGTTGAAGGAGCGTGAATATTGCACGAGTTGCGTAGCAACGAGTGCAATATTCTAAGCGACTGAAACCAACGATCATGAAATCATGGAAATAGAACAAAATCGAGTCATAAATTTGGATTTTACCAGTAATCTTGGCCAAAAAACAGATTGGTTGCCACGACAACCCTACGTAAATCACTAGTGAAATACACAATATGCGTAGATCACTCGTTGTTTTCAGAGCAATGCGTGTATAATAAATAAGCATATTTATTTCATATACGTCTGTATATAGTGTGAGTGGCTATTACACTAGTTCAATTGCTATCCATTGAAATAAACAAAATATTTAACAAGCTCCAGACAAGAAATGAACTAATGATAATCGAATCACAATTTAGGGTTGAACAATTCCAAACGAACCATTACTTCTGACCTGTCTCACAAGCACTTATCTGCAACACTGACTTGCACACCTGCACATTGCTGTACCGGAGCAGAATTATAGCACATGGCATAATAACATAACAGTTTGTTGCACCTCCTACCCACGCGATATATTTAACACTGATATCAAGATGGGGCTAGGAATAGTGGGGGGTATCGAGTATATCTTCTCCTCCCAACCCATAACTCATTCATCACCTCCTCGCCACTGGACAAAACCTCTAAATCATATGTACCCACATCGCTTAGCCTATTCCTGTATACCTGTGGATACTTCTCAAGGATAGGCTCTTTTATAGGGGGAGTGAATCCTTTGTATAAGTGTCTTTTTAGATATGGGTGGGACCACCAAGATATGAATAAAATTAATCACTCTTACTATGGAGCCAAATAACAGCAATGTGTAGGAACTAAATTGAGCTTCCTTTGAAATTCTTATTAAAAACAAAATCTTCATAATATCATTTTGGGGCGAATTCATGGTACCTGATCGTGGAAATCTGACCAATATCCAATTGTGGTTTTGCCACTTTTGACGAAGAAAGGGAATCGGATATGTAAACACTAAATATTCAGGATATATAAGATATCTTTAATACATGTTTTTTCAAAATCTCTATCATATGTTTTTCAAAACCTTTGCAATTCATCTTTGCTGTTACCAGAACAAAACCGAATCTAAGGAACTGAAGGGAAGTGTATAAAGATTCAGGTATGCTGCGAATTGAAAACAAACGAAAATCGCAAACAGACTAATGTTATTAGAGACTACACAGGTAATCTCAACTTGCCAAGATGTAAAATGTGGCATAACCAAGAACAATAGCTCCAATAAAACTCCTCTATTAAGAGCCCAATAGTCTCCCGCCTTACCTCTATATTACAAAGCCTGAAATGACACCTGTAAATAAGGCTTTTCAATTTGCTGGCTGATTGCATGATTGCACTGACCCCACTGATGCAACTGCTCCGAGGTGCTCCCGGGCAGGGACCCTGAGGAGCTCGCTTCCACATGTTTTGATTAGCAAGCATAAATAATGCCAAACCAACTCTGGCGGGAGAAGAGAGGTGTGTGTGTGTATGAGGGAGTGGGGAGGAGGGGGTACTCACCATGGAAAATATCTGGGGTGTATATGGGTCAGATTTTCAGAAAATGTACAATTTACCTTCACCAATCCTCTCAAACAACCCACATTTCAGACGAAAATAAAGTTCAAAATGCACTTCAACCTAACCAAACAGATTGCTAGAGTCAATGCAATGCCGAATATACTCGAATTGACCTAGTATTGACCAAATTGCAGCTTAATTTAGCAGAATTTATTAGATGTGTACTGCTGCCAATTGTACATTTTCTGAAAATCTGACCCACATATCTATCTACTTAGATATGAATAATTA
Source organism: Sthenelais limicola (assembly GCA_942159475.1). NCBI lineage: Eukaryota > Metazoa > Annelida > Polychaeta > Phyllodocida > Sigalionidae > Sthenelais > Sthenelais limicola. Next base: position 26,887,148 of record OW804094.1, on the reverse strand, counting down.
TATTGGGTCCAACTGAAGTTTAAGAAGATTACACAATATATGTGCAACCCATAGAATGGGGAATTTCAATTCAATGCCGGAAATAGATATCCAAGCTACGGTTCTACATTGATACAGAAGAACCGTTATGGATAAGGTTTTTAAACTTTTGCATATATATGAATGAAGTACATACGCATGGCAAATGTTATTGCATTCATGAATTATTTTTTGGTGATTTTAGCTTAAAACTGTTAGAATATATATCATTTCAATTAACTTCAACTATAACTATTATTGATATTTCTTCTCCCTCTTCCTTATAATTATTGTATTATCATCAATATTATGAACAGATGATATTTTACTTGAAGGGATGGGCCTAAACTACATGAAATCTTCCAGTAGCTTACACAGTACCCCCCCCCCCCCCCAACCACCACACACACAAACACACAACCTGTGAGTTGTATAATCATATAAAATCTCTGACCTCCACACCTAAAACAACCCTGGATGTTATATCTCTGATTATAAACCCAGACGCTACAAATGCAGACATGAGGAATGTTCAAATGTTACGTGGGGCCGAACTGCATCAAAGTAAAGAGTCTGACAATGCAAAGGTGAGACCTGGGCGTTGTCTCGTCTAATATGTCTTATTGTTATTGACAATATACCATCAACAAGTTCACTAAGTAGGCCTTTCTCAGCACTGGTTGTGAGACTTCTTCGTCTTCGGTGGTTTCTGTGACTTTCTGTATTGTTTAGGCTAATAAGAGAAAAAAAATTGTCTTTAACCTAATTTAATTTAAAGTCTTAATTTTATAGAAATTTGAGAAACCCACCTTGAGTTGTTAGAAATATGTATATCAGATTAAAACCAGTCTATATTTTGGATGCTCATAATCTCTTCTAACGTGGGGAAATGCTAAAGCAATGCCTATGAAAATATGTGTCCTTAAATCTATAACATTTTGTGATGCTCACAGTATATTCTTGGGAGAGGATGTGCACAGCAAGCAACACAGAGAACTAGTTGGTTTATTAACAGCAAATGTGTTCCATAGACTTCCCATATCATCAAACATGGCGCTCTGACTTGTTTATGTCTCATTGCGCATGCCCAAGAGTATGTAAAGGAGCTATGAAAAGGGTGCAATGTATGCCTTAAAAACAGATGAAATGCTGCGGTTACAACAGTAGTGCAAAACGTATCCATGGGCCTGTTAGAACCTCTCTCTGTTGTTTTTTGCCATTTCATTCAGTAGATACAGAATGGCTCACTCGCCGTTTTTTTACGGTGGAGCAGATGAAAACTCTGCCCGCAGTTGATTAATTCTTCACATCAGAAATGACCCCTTTTCTATGTGATTGTATTGCAATTTGGAAATAAAAACACTTATATATATCAAGTATTGAAAGGTAACAAGTAGGGACATGACATAATAAACTTTCATTTTATGGTCACATAACTTCTGCAACTATCCCGAAACTACGGCAACCCTAGCTGCCCCATTCCAATCGACGGTCCACCATTGCCCAGTATTACCTGGGCTGTGCTCATAGTTATTCCATTTAGAGTGGAAAGGTATGGGCACAGTGGAATGTAGACAGAATCCAAGCTCACCTCTGCCTTTAAAGCTTCCCTACAAAGCAGTCAACACCATTCTTCGATTGTAGTCTCCAGGTGGCAGCAAGATATTTCAGAAATTTAAAGCTTTGGTTGTGGTTTTGATTGGCAAGAGCTCGAACATTCAAAAGCAGATGCCCAACTTAGACCACCATGTTTAGTCTACATATGGGTGAAACTTTCCGAAAAATGTACAATTCACCTTCACCAGTCCTTTCAAATAACCCAAATTTAAGTGAAAAGTGACGTTCAAAATGCAGTTTAACACAATGAAAGAGATAGTTTTAATCAACACAATGCCAAAGATACTCTGATATACCCATTATTTGTAATTGTTTTGTCTAATTTAACAGAAGTTACCAAATTTGTAGACCTGCCGATTGTGCATTTTCTGAAAATCTGACCCATATATATCCCCCTTATATCTACTTTGATGTATGTTTTAGATAAGCATCAGAAAGCTATATCATATTTATTTTTGCACCAAGTAAATCATTGTTTTATCTCTGTTTGCTGTTTGGGAGATGGGATACGTGCATTCGATCAGTGGGCCGAACCATTTGGTGCGATATAGAATATACCAATTGCCGTATACCATGAACTATACACACCTTATAAATGCATTTATTGGTGCTTTCATGAAAAACGTTTTTAACTATTAAATCTTAAAATATCTAGACGTCATACAAAACAAAACACAAGAGGAATTATGTTCATATTTCTGTCTCACGGGGGATTTTTTTTAATAACTTGTGGCTTATATATATATGCCATCTTCCCCAATAATCATGGATTGCCTAGGCTATTATTTTATCTTTTCTACCTGAGGGGTAAAAAGTGGGGTTGATAATTTTGTTTTCTCTGGTATAACATCGCAGCAAACACTTAATGTCAGGCCCGGGGGTGTTGATAAACGACACGGTCTCAACGGAACAGACTTTTAGATCATCGCTTTAATTTTTCAATCCTTTTCATATATTAATCAATTATGTGACATTCATTTTTTCATTCTATGCGCCCTTATCTTTATTGCCCATCACTTTTTGGCGCTCCTTCATTTCACATACTGGATATACTCTAATAAACATCTACCATTTCCACAAAAACTATAGTTTAGCGCTCCTTTCCTTTATAGGGGAGGGGGAAGGGAGAAGGGGGAAGGGGGAAGATGGAAGGGGGGAGACCAGATGCTTTGGTCATTTAAGTGTCATTAAACACGTCGCCTACTTGATATGTACTATTATGACCTGGCCTAGGGGGAAGAGGATTAAATCTAAGACAGTGGAAACTTTCCCCCGAATTGGCCATAGCCCAGCTGTTTTTATGAGGATGTGAACTGATTAACAGGGACTAATGGAATGCATTCTTCCACACCTCGACATCAGAGAGAAATCCCCGCACTATATATATCCCCTGCCATAAACTATAACAACTGCTTTAATTTCTTATATTACTTCCTATGCGGTACTCACGGGTCGTACGCAGAAAGCAGCCAGTTCATGAGCAAGCCAAGGCTGTAGTCGGTGTTGATCTGACTCGTGGTGGGAAGTCTCTTGTTCAGGTGGTAATACACGGTCGTCAGCAGCGATTCCAAGCGAGCCACGTTAACCTCTGCCTGAGCCTCAAAAGAGTTGAGTCCGTTTTCCCGGAACGCCTCTATCACATTCCAAATATCAACTAGGTACACTGCAAGAGATAAAAGACATATTTAATCTAAGGTGGTGAATATGTATAGGTTTAGTTGTTACAATGTAGTAGAAGGGTGTATGATTTTACGTAATAAGATATAAGATTATGTATTTGGTTATACGCAGTATAAATATCCTAAACAAAAAATATAAAAATATATGATTTTGCAACATAGGATTATGTTGCAAAATCATATATATCTCTATAGTTTTTATTTAGGATATGTATACAGCGTATCAACAAAGCATAATAAAATGTAAAGACTTTGTTTCCAAGTGAATCTTCTAGATTTACGAACACTGTAATGGAGAAATGACAAACACAAGGTTGCAAGTATATGCTTGTTTTGTTTCATATATACATTTATCAGTATTTTGTAAAGATTATTTCGGAAACAAAATAGCCATTCTGGAATGAATGACATCTTGAATTAAGTGTAAGCTTCAGTCACCATGCCAAGATGGAGTATGGTATATTGAAGGGTTAATGACCGACATGACATTAATGACCTGAGGGACTACTGGTGCTTTGTGCACCAGCAGGCCAGAAATGGAGCTCATTAATCCGTTTAGTCTCTGCCTCAGGTGGTTATAGCCCCAGAACCGTTCGGGGCAGTGACTAACAAGGAAATAATAGTGAGGTTCAGCAAGTCTAACCTATACGTAAACGTAAACGTATATGTATCTCTGATATACAAACATACGGGGAAAGAAAGAGGTTCCGCAAAACATGGCGGGAAAAACGTAACATAACATATCAAGCAAAATGTTTCATCTCACAGCTTATTTTTTATGCATAAAAATACGACCTAAGATATGGATACGTTTACGTAATTGAGATAGGTTTGCTTGCGAAACCTCCCTAATGTCCTCTAGTCCAAGTATATTACATTTTGCATATGTTTAAGTCACATATCTATATGCTAAATTGTATGCACCATCATCAGGGATATATCTATTTAATAAAACATTATGATACTATTCTGGCAAGAGCCAAAGCCCTTTGAGGAGCAATCAAAATAAACGGCTTTCAGCTATATCATCTCATCATGGGAGTCCACACATAGCACTATGCATTTCTCCAACCCGAATACCAAGTCCTGCCTTTCTTATGTGTACATTATCCTGCGTGGACCTATACCATGGCGCTGGAGGGGAATGCATAAAGATGGGTGAAGGTGTTTTTCTTCCTGATAATGATGTCTCGATCTAATCACTAGCTTGGTGTGTGGTCTGAATGAGTTCTGGAGAGAGCAATCTGCGTCCTTGAGAGAGTGGGTGGGGGCACTTTAAATCTTGTGTGATGACATGTCATTTCTTCATGGGAGATCCATGCATCATTCCTCCAACACCTCTCCACTCTCACACATGCCCTGCATTAATAGCTAGATAGCTCCTTGTACACGTACATGACTCAAGGTATATGGGTAAGATTTTCAGAAAATGTACAATTTGCCTTCACCAATCCTCTCAAATAACCCACATTTAAGACAAAAATGAGCTTCAAAATGCAGTTTAACATAACAGAATTGATACTTTGAATCAATTCGATACCAAATATACTCAAATATACCTGGTATTCATCATTTTTCAGCCTAATTTAGCAGACGTTGCTAAAAGTGTAGAGCTGCCAATTGTACATTTTCTGAAAATCTTACCCATATGTACATGAGAGGGAGAACCCAAGGTTAACTTACACACCTGGAATTCACAGACTCTCAGAAATAACAATAAAGGACTTTTTTTATGGTCTTCTGCACGTTTGTATCCTATCGTTTTTCGATTTCAGTGGAGCCTGTTTGAGACTGCCTGTATTGGGCTTCAATTGATCTTCTTACATAACACACACGCCTCACAGTCCTTTTTAGAAAACTGTTTAAACTCTTAATTGCACATTTATAGGCAATGGATTTAATGTAGAAGTTAGAGGGATGCATCCACAGGGAACACTCTGTAATTGCGTCTTTTGCAATCTTGCAATGAGCCTATGAGTTATAAGTTGCAATTTATGAATTACATTGGATTGGGTGCATCCCCACAGTTGTAAATATTAACCATATAAAAATTACCGTGTTCACGGAGAATGTGCGCCATTCAGTGCCACATGTGGTTTTCACTGATAAATGACCTGTTGTATCAGGATTTTCATATATCATAAATTTCGTGGTGGATAAGTGTTGCTATTTGAACCTCCATACGAAATCAATTCATTAAAGAACCCACACCATGATCAATTACATTCAATACAGTATGTAGGTTTATCAAATATACAATCAAATCACTGACGATGAAAACGTTGAAATTACAAAGTTTTAAATTCCTCGGGAATTTTAGAATAAGCAATGCCAACGCTCTCGCAATTGTAGGTATTGCCATAGTATTTTGTATTTAAAGATTTGTATTCAGTCAAAAGCATTGTGTAACAGGTACATTATTCTCAGAATTTGCTGACTCTATTTTTTAACAAATATTTATACAAATGTTTAGTGAAGATGTTGGTCACGAAAAATGTTATTTATAGGTAAAGATGGGAAATAAAAAATAAAATAAAATACACCGATGTATAAAAGTAAACACCAGCACGTTGTTCAACATCATGACAGTCATATCAATATTTCATCTATTTCTCATTTATCAAATAGTCCAAAAAATATATATTATATAGTATAAGATACGCAAGAGACAATGTTTTGTGCCTTTCAAATCTCCTGTACCGGGCTAGTAATTCCACACGACAGGTGAGTGAGGGCACCATTATTTTCCACTATCAAAACCATGCCAACACACCCCGAATATTTATTGCAGAGAAGAAATATTTCCCCGTGAAAAACCTAAAAACTACTATAGTATATGGTGTAAGCTGTATACACAATAGGTTAATATTCTGCTATTATTCAATGATAATGCAAGCCAAATCTACGTCAAACACACGTAAGCGACATAATCGGAATTATCTGTAACTATTACATCTAATTGGTATTAGGACGAGTCAACAGATTCATCATTTACTTCGTCGACAAGAGCTAATAGCTGAATTTGAGACATGGATATTGGAGAACAAAAAAGTGACACCTTTATGTCTGCAACGTGTGGAAATGAACATTCAGGAATTTCTACTTCACTCTATCCATCAAATGGCTTCACTATTTGACATCCTTGTTATTCAAACCGGCTTCTTCAGTGTCTACACTTTTTGGTGTTTTCTATGGAAGAGTAGATAGTACCTACAAGACAGTGCCTTAGGCAAAAAATAAGGGGATTGCAATGGCACCACTTCATGTCTAAACTTGTGTTGCTGAAAAAGGTCTCTCATTGAGCGATGCAATGGACACCGTTCTGAAACAAATCTGTATGCAATATGTTTTTGGACTATCTGACGTGATAATATATCTAACATAAGTCATGACGATTAGACTTTTTATGCCTACTTGGAGAGGAAGCAAATCCGTTGGAAAGGTCTTGTGCATACTTAATAATCCTGTTAGCATATATCTTTAACTCCTTTTTCTCCTTTTTTGAAAGGTGTGCCTCGCGAGTTTTAATGTTTCTTTTCAAATAATGAACATTTCTGGTCAAATAAACCTAATTGATCTTAATATGAAAATGATGCTGTACACATAGTAAATGAAAGTTTAGATTCTTCAATGAATGGATCCATTCTTACCCCCTACCCCCTACGACTGCATCTATTAGGGAAGTAACTTGCTACCCAAAACGTTCCCCAGATCGTTCCCACAAAGTCCTTAATTTAGCAAATATATAGGAACTTCGAAGTGGGATTAATACATGTATGTGCACTGTAATATCTTTATCACTGGCCAGTCTATTGAGATGCCCCCAAAAGTAATAGATAATTGCGTTTCTTTCTTGCAGCAGGTGCACTATAAATAAATTGTTGTTCTCAGGATATATTCAGGTGATCTATGGTGTGCAGGAATGACTGCATACCTTATAACAAAGAGCCTGCAAGTTGTACATTCCGTAGAAATCTAGTGTTGGGTGGAATTCACATAAATAACCTGTTCCATCACACCCATCCAATAGTCCACTTAACACATCTATACATTTCTCCATGGGACAATAGAGCAACTGTCATGTCCTGTGATACTCTATAGGGTCGTACAAAACTCAGTAATATAAATTTGATTAAAGGGGAACATTGATTTTGTCCCAGATTCACATTCAATTGAATAGTGAAGAATGATACGTTCATGGTTTAAGAAATGCTGGACCTCCTCTGGATCTGCTGTGCGTTGTCTATTCCACCTGGTTCATGCCTTCCTTCCCAACCTATCTGTATGGCCGATTACTTCATTGATTTCCTCATTCAGTTAGTAAGTCACTCAATTGGACATTCATTCACTCATTTACACTCCAGCATTCACTCCCTCACTCACACTCATGCTTTCATTAACTCACTCACATCCCCATTACCACAGAGTCACTCGTTCACTCATCCTCTCATTCATTCACTCTCAATCCCTCTCTAATTCATTACCCCACTTATTCATTCAGTCACTCACCCACTCTCTCCTTCTCTCATCCTTTCCCTCAGTCACGTAATCACTCTCTCAATTACTCTCTCATCCATTGCCCACTTACTCACACACTCTCTCCCTATTCCCACCCATTCACATTACTCACTCACTCACACACCCAGAAGTGAACGACACAACTCCTCTATTGTAACAGTACCAAAAAGCAAGTATCATTTGCCCGATGCCATGTGTGTTTAGTACTACCATATGTACCATATTCCTACACCTTGAGGCGAGATAAGCCATCAAACGAAGCGTACAACTCAGAATGATTTTTATTTACTTACATAATACCAATTTATGTATTTCTTACTCTCTTAAGTGATTCTAGACCCCATCTAGATTCCATTCCATGGTGGGTCCTGATAGGACCAATGTATTACATCACAATTTATGGTGATTTAATTCATTCAAGGAACATTTGGTATGTTTCACACAGCGTGCGCTTCAGTTGTTTAAGAGCATTGTATATGCTATCTTTGTTTTAAGGTAGGAAGTAGGCGAGTTGTATCAGATCCTGCATATTTCTTAAGTTAACGTTTGTGGATCTAGGTCATTATTTCCTGACAATAATAGTATGGTAGTATACCGAAAAATCAAGGCAAGCATCATAAGTTGGGGATGATTTTTCTAAAGACGAGGTTAGGTTAACACTCGTCTTAGCAAAATATAATATTATCTAAATGTGATTATCAATGTGTTTTAAAAATATGAGTCACAAGTCGCAAAATTGATATTTTTCAAAGTGATTTATTCACAAGATTTCCTTGTAGGAATGTTTTGAAGTCTGAGAGGTTTAACGCTTCACGTCATATAAATCCATGTACCAAATTTCAAGACAGTGTATTAGATATATCCTTGCGTACTGAAGGTCATTATATGGAGTATATTTAGCAAGTTTACTGGTAATCATCCACCCAGAGATATTGCCAACCTGTTTTCAAACATAAATATATACACGGTAATACATAAAATCTAGAAACACTTCTTCAATGTCCTTAATGTTTACCATCATTGGAATCGACTTGATCTCATCTTTTCAAATATGTTGATATCTCAAAATCCTTTTTTTGCGACTTGTGACTCATTTTCCTGAAATACATCACAAATGCCAACCCCCAAGTATTAGCTGGCATCCAATAATTGGCGAACACCCGGACCTATTTTATTAACTATAGAAACATGAATATACCATAGCCCCGTTAGAAACATTTTTTTGGCCAAATGAATGAACGACACTATACACCTAAGCAGATTTAGTCCAATTAAGTTACATATCCAGCAACCCATATACAGTTATACAATTGTGCTTTAAAGATATTACATGGAAACTTGTCTTTAGTTGAGAAAAGAAGCAAAGGAAGGTAATGAGCTTTGTGGTACTTACAGTTTGTTTTCTTTTGGATAAACCTCAGTTTACAGGCGGTACGATATGTGGCAAACTTGATCACATCAAAGTTCTGCGCCCCTGTAAAGAAGAGATAAGGCAAATTGTTATTGAAGTGAAATGAAGGGTACACGTGTACTAGTAAATGTAAATTCTTAAACCTTCTCTCCATGGAACTATACGGGCAATCTTGGAAATGCGTCATGTGGAGTATTGAAATGTTGCAATCTAAAATACGTTCATATATCATGTTAAGTAAAGGGTGGTCTCCACTGGCTGTCGTAAGCTCTGCGGTAAGCTCTGCTGTAAGCCTTGCGATGGTGCTGTGTTGGTGAGGAGTGGCAAGGTCCTGCCTACATGGTTCACTGACCATGTAGGCAAGGACCTCGTCATTCCTCACCCCCTACAGAACCAGCACAGACCATCGCAAGGCTTACCGCAGAGCTTATTGCAGCCAGTGGAGACTACCCTTTAAGATTTAAAGAAGCGCTAAATGCAAAATATATGTAAATAAATGACTACTTTAATTGAATTGTATATTGCATGATGAACATCTTAGGGTTAAATCACAGATTATATTGTTTTGAATTGACGGATGAGAATTATCACAGCTTGTGAAACTTCGCTTGATAAAATTCATTTAAAAAAAATACTCTCATAGGTTGTTATGCCTACAGGACATATACATTTAATAATGTAGTGATTCAATATTATAAATCCCACAGTAAATCAGTACAGAACAGGACATTTATTTTATACTAAATTTGAAACTTGAAAAAAAGTTAATGGCGTTAAATGTTTTCCAGATGCTAATCATACATGTTTGATGACTTAACGGATAATGTTGCTTCCACACCCAGAGAAGTACAATACAAGCAAAACCCTTGAAATATCAAAATGATTGATACATTAACTATCATGAAACATTGCACCCGTAACGGTATGCACAATTTGCCTGCAGTTCAGGGCCTACTTCATGCAGTGAAGGAAGTAATAGCGAAATATCAGACACGAAGAAGCGAGCAGTCGGTTCGATGTGTTTGTCGGTCTTACATGATAACCCTAACAGTGAAACTGAGGGGTTAAGGACGACTTGGGGTTCTAGACCCTTCCATTTCATCATAAATTCTAACGAAAGAGGAGGAAAAGTAGGGGTTCAATGTGATGTTTGCCGCCAAGTTCCCTGCCTCATGACCTAAACATATGTATACATTTAAACGTGCTGCTTATGAGATTACCCTGTCACCTATCAATGTCTACGGAACATTGTTGGTGAAGGCATCTATTCTAGTGATAATTCAAACATGAAATGTTTGTTAATACGGACAAACTCCTTGATAAAATGCTTTTCAGATCCATTTAATAAGAACTTGGATGAATCCGAGTAGTATAGGTAAATCAGTCGACCACGTGTTTTCACTCCTCCTTAAACGCTATTCTAGGTAGCAACGTTTTGTAGATAATAGTTTGAATTCAAACTGACCCTCAAGGTTTCCCCTCTCAACATTTCCTTCAGCAATGCAATCCTAATGGGGTTACTTATTAACAGACCATAATCTAATGAAACCTTACGCATGTTTATGAAATGCGTGTAATAGAAAGCAGAGTAAAATTTGAAATCGAACTTATAGAATTGTTGTTTAGTTATATCATACTTTACAGGTCTGTTTAGTTCTGTTCCTATCGCAGGTCTCCCACTAACTCCTGAGGTAGTATACTGCCATCTATTCATAAAGAGGAAACACGCTTACGGATGATACACCCTATACTTCTTTCGAATACGAGTATATGAAACTATAATAGTAGCTACATATTCTAGGCTCTTTAAGACGGGAGAGAAGAATGTGCTTAAGAAAGGTTAAGGGAAGAAGAACGAGAGGAGAGGTATTGGATAGAACTGCTCTAGCTCGTGCTGAAGTAGTACAGAAAAACAACAATGAAATAATGGTTATTTAATATAGATTGATCTCCGTATAACTGAAGCTAATATGTACATCGTTTCTTACAGCTCCACCTATTGTCTAGATTGAAGACCTCGCAGCGGCACCTGGTACTAACAATTTACCAATCACCTAGATAGAAACATCTGATAAAAATAGACACCAAACTCTATTGGAAAAGAACCCCTTAGATATATATAGGCAGATAAAAGGTAGGCTAACCTGTGGGGCTGAATAGGTTGGGAGCATGATAAGTATTTTTGACAGGATTCACTGGTACCTTTCGATTACTTAAGTTATATAGAGGCTTGCCCTCTTTGTAAAAGAAGCTAGGAGCGTTCGGGAAGCGGTAGAAAATGGTTAAAATACAATAATTCTAATATGCGCTCTGCGGATAATGGTGGTGTTCTATTGGTACAGAGAGGAAGGGTTAATGAAAGGGGAATAAAACTGTCTCCTGAGATCGAAGCACTTAGGGATGAACACTGAGCTTAACTCAACGCACCCGGTGAAAATGTCTACACATCACGGCTAAGCCTTTATTTCTTCAGCTCTTTATTGAACTCAACAATGTAATAAATCACAGCCTCCTGAGAACAAACCCAAAGAATGTGGAAACCATAAAATATATTGGAAGTAAAATCAGATTTCTTTCAATATAGCCAAATAGGATATACCATGCTTCAAATATAATCACTGTCGCCAACATTGTCCTTATAGGACCCAATCGAACTCATTACCTAAATGGTAACGGATCAATTATACCATAATAAGCATTGTTTTTTTTAAAAAAAGCTGTGGGAATTAATATGGTATGTCTTGAAGGTCTAATCAGTGATATTGTTTGCTATTGCATGAAAAAGCGGTTTACAAAATAAATGGCTAACTCATAATTAAATGTTAATTTATCTCCATTGGGATATTTGTGTATAATAATATAATTTTATGTAAGATAGATAGACCAGACTTATTGGAGGAACACTACAGTTTATTTTACTTACAGAAGCAAATTAAAGAACTGCTTATCGTATACTGCATTCTTTACAGACAGATGATTACTAGCTAAGCTACATTGATAGATCCAATAAAATCATAGTTTGACTAATGATTAGATATTAATTTATCAGTATTATGAAATATCTGTCTGCTATAAATTTATATGCTACTGTCTTCACTAAATATCTTCACAGACAGATGATTAATAGCTACTTGGTCGATCCCATTAAATGTACATCAGCAACCTGGCACACGTTGTCTTCCCGTCGGGTGTTTGAGGGGAAAAATAAAGTGAAAACACCCAGTGATGCCATTGGCGTGGAAATCATAATATAACAGTAGTTGTATCGGTTAATGGGGCCAAAGTCCAGGAATACAAAATAGGGAGAGGGGAACGAGAGGAACAATAAAACACTGTGGTATAAATTTAGGTAAGAAGTACGATAATTGGGTCAGATACATACATGGTGTCAGGGGAATGGTTGGATATTTAAACATAAGTTACTAATATCAAAGAATGGGGTAAATTCTTTTAAGGTTTATCACTCCAATAATCTTGTTGTTGTTGTTGTGGTGGTGGTGGTGGAGGGGGGGGGGGGTGGCTTGATTGAGGTGTTGCTATTTAAGTGCGTCGCCAAAATACTCTCCAAATTCTTATGAAACAGCTATTCGTGTATTATATTATTTAACTTGTATTGTGCTATTATGCTATTATCCTTCAGTTATACACATTTATGTATTTTAGTATCATTAATACTTTTCCTTTATGCTGCATGTGTTTCTCCCTGTACAGCACCCTCCTTAGTATCTGATGTGTTCTTATATTATTATGTTTTAGATATTACCATTTAGATAGGTATTGTTATACACATATTTGGACATTTGTCTAATCAAAGAAGTATTTTGTACCTTTTGGGGGTTACATAACATAGGGACGAAAGACTACATACAATAAATATGCACCCTTAATTAAAACCCACTCTAATCATGCATATCAAATCTTGCAATCAATTAATGAATCAAAAAGTATTTATCCTCACCAAAAAGGATCTCGAACATATTGATATCCATAAGGGCGACTTTCCTATTCTCCCAGAAAAGATCATCGTGATCATCTTCCCCCTCTTGCTCTTCTCCATTTTCCCTGTTCCCATTCAAGGACGACACAAGAGGAGGAGGAGGAGGTACTTTCCGATAGCCGAGGGCAGGGGTGGAGGCAGAGGATGGAAAAGAAGAAAAAGGACCTGGGCCAACTGAATGCCTTCTCCTTTCACCCCCGCCCCCATCATCAGCTATCACCCCACCCCCACCCCCACCCCCAGAATAGGAGTCAAAGACGGCACTGTGGCGGGTGGGAGGAGGTAGAGAAAGGTCCTGAGTGGACATTTTGGACACATAATCGGGTTTAGTACGTAGCAGCATGATCGAATCTGCCGACCCTGCCATGGCTTTCCTCGAATTTGGAAACTTGTTAGGATGTTTGGACATCAGCCTGTCATTTATTATAGTCACCTGGACCTGTTTGAGGTGATAATCTGAGTTTTGGTCAGAGTTAACCGTTGATGTGGAACGAGATGGAAAAGGCGGGGGAGGTGGTTGACCAGGGTGGTACCTTCTGGCCACTGACCGGTCAAGTGACATCGTCGTCCCCTTCTTGTACATTCTGGGATCCAGACTTTGAGAAATTTGGTTTTGGAAATTTTTATTCTTGTTGCTCTGAGATGAGTTTGAAATGTCAGACGTAGAGTGCAGTCGTCTAGTTCTCGGTCGTCCTCTGTTATCGGAATCGAGAGATGGGGATGAATTATATGAGGGGTGGGAAGACTTTGCGGGAGATCTCTGACGATCCCGATCCCCCACCCACCCTTGGGTTACATATGTAGGCATGGTTTGACTCCTGCTGAACCAATCCTCCCCCTGCTGCTGATCCTCCATGGGAAAACCTTCATCGTCAACATCAAGAGCTGGATGAAAAATATTTCTCTTAGATCCCTTTTCCTGTTTTCTGTCCCTCATCTTAGTTTTTGGAAGGGGGTGATGATGAGCAAGCATTCGCTCCTCTTCCCCCACCCCTTCCTCTTCTTGATCCTCCTCCCCTGGGGCATCTGTTGGTTCTCCAGGAAGACCTACTATATTAACATCTATATCATATTCAATGGAAGACCTGAGGCTTGCAAAACGTTTACGATTACCACCCCTTTGGGGGAAGTTAGAGGTAGTAGAGGTACCGGTAGAGGCGGTTGAGGTACTAGAGGTGTAAGCTTGTTTTCTTGCCACCACTCTTTTTTCCATCAACAGCGGAATATGATCAGAATCATCTGAGAAAGTACTGCTATCGAAAATACCATCCTGCGATCCACCAAGATGGCGTTGACCCTGATAATGAACTCCCCCTATCTGAACATCAATATTTTGACTGGGATATTTTTTGTACTGGGGGTCTGTTTTATTATTGCTATCTCCAGGGCCATACTTCTCCTTTATCCTATTATATTTCATCTCATATGAGTCATGGAGACTGTTATCAATATAACTGGCTTCGTCGCGTTCTTCTTCTTCCAAGGTGTCTTCTTCCTCCTCCTCCTCCTGATTTACAAACTGATTATCTTCCTGATAGGTTTGTTGTTGACAATGTTTCTGTTGTGGAAAGAAATTATGTTTTTCTTGTTTCTGGGTGACACATCTGGATGGAGGACTACTCAGAGAATTCGAAACGGAACTGGTAATGGGTATCTCTTCCTCTTGCTCCTCCTCCTCCCATTCTTCCGATTCAACATTTGCATTGTCATCATGATAATAGCCACTTATATTTTCCTGGATATTATCCGCTTTTGCACCTCTTCCATTAACACCACCAGCACCTCCTCCAATTTGAACACCAACATCTTCCATTTTTCTATCATATAGGAGTTTGTCCTTCTTTAGACCAATCTCATTAGCATCGGACTTATTCCAAGCATCAACTTGTTTGATAGTTTGCTTGGGTACCTCATGACCTCTGCCCATTTGTCTTTCCACCTCATGCTCCCTACTCATTTGCCTAGATACCTCATGCTCCCTGCTTGTTTGCCTGGCCAACTCATGTTCTCTACCGATTTGGGGAGATAGCTGTTGTCTTCTCTGTTGCACCGCAGGATAAGAGGTCGGGAATGACAGTGGTGTGATCACCCCACCCCTAGAAGTACCCCTCACTATTACCTCTCTTTCCTCAAAGTCTCTTCTCCTAGGGCTTAACCCACCTCCACTCACACTTCCCAATGTTTCAGTAGAAACCGACAATTTATTACTTTTATTAACACTATTTTTATAAGGTGATGATTCCTCAAACTGGTCTACTGGATATTTTACGATGAAAGTCTTGTCAGCCGGAGGAGTAGTAGGGGAGAGCGGCGGAGGAGGGGGTGAAGTGCCTCTGCTAATTTTCTTCCCAGTTCCACCTCCTCCATTTCTTTCTCTCTTGGACTCAATCTCAGAGACAGGTGCTTTCTTTAAATTCTCCTCTGCCTCTGGGAGAGATGTTGTTCGCACCGTTTGGGTGTTCACAGATCTCACAGACACCTGCTTCGAATGCGCATGTGCGGATAGCCTTCCCCCGGAACCGCCCATTCCCAGATGAAGGTCATTCATCTGACCTCCGTTTCTCTGATGATGGTGTCTTCCTTTACCTTGACCTCCGCCAGGTGGTGTGTGGTGGTTATGTATCTCTTCCACCTCTCTCTCTACCACAAAAACCTCCTCCTCCTCATCGACATCTTCAACCGTCACTCTACTCTGCATTTTCTCAACGCCTGGTCGTCCCAGTGACTGTTCATGACGATTTCGTCTTCCTTCATCACTCCCTGCGATCCCAGCAAGTGCTCCTTTTTCATTTTTCTTTTTTCCAATTTGTTCGTCTCTGTTTTTTCTCCTACTACTGTCAGACCTATGTAACGATGAGGAATATTGATGATCTGACTGGCCTGAAGATACTGCTCTCAACTGCGATGTAGGCCTATTATTATTGTTATTATTATCATGAACATTAACCATATTATTTTCATTGATTACAATACTAGGAGCTGAGCTAGAGATATTGGATTTGCCTTTCCTTTTCCTGCGGCCAGACACAGGGCAGGAGATGACTCTATGACCATTTCTAGTGTCGCCGATTTGGTAGTGATCGGTATAACGTAAATCGTCTATGTAAGGAATATCACTATCAGATTCACCAGTCGTTGTTGTGTGTTGGCCATTTTGCTGTTGTTGTCGCTGTTGTTGGGCCCTAATTTGGTCTGGCATAACAGTCCTAACAGTTCTTTCCCTGGACGACTTTCTACTACCCCCACTCAAATTAACATCTTTGTCTTCAGAACTAATCCCACTTCTACCCTGTCTTTGGGTAGAGGAAGACGAAGAGAGACTTCTATGTCTCTGGTTTTGCTTTTGCTGCTTCTGTCCCTGTTCATGAAATTCTGGAGAAATATTTCTTACCTTTTCTCCTCTGTCATCTCTAGATTTTATTTGTTTTTTCTTAGTATCTTTCTTCCCCATACTAGGATCCATCCATAATTCCCCATCATCTTGCACAACATATTCCGCTTGCCGACCTGATTTTTTCTTTTCTCGCTGGACCCTTTGCAAAGTGTGCACTAAAGATCTCATTTTGCTATGTTCTGGCTCCCCTCCCAAGCTCAGTATATGCGCCTGTGTTTCCCTATCCCGCTGCATGTTATGAGAAATAGTAATCATGTGTTGAATGGCATGATGCTCCTCCTCCTCTTTAAGTATCTGTCCCTGGTTATTTTCTATGTATTCCTGCAAGCTCCTTCTCTTTTCCTTCTCCTCCTTGAGTCTGGTATATTTCCCAGTCATACTTTTGATTAGCTCATGATCTCCTTGTAGCTCTGGTTGCGATTCCTGTGACGATTCCAATTGGGAATATTTGAAAAAATTCCTCTGCATTTCCTCATCCTTGTACTTCCTATACTTATCCACCAAACCTTTA
This sequence comes from Sthenelais limicola, assembly GCA_942159475.1. Taxonomy (NCBI): domain Eukaryota; kingdom Metazoa; phylum Annelida; class Polychaeta; order Phyllodocida; family Sigalionidae; genus Sthenelais; species Sthenelais limicola. The sequence goes on along the minus strand of OW804094.1, from coordinate 26,870,003 downwards.
ATAACCATGTGTTCTTCGTCATCAGAATTATAAACAACATCTTCATTTCCTCCTCCTCCTTTTTCTCCATCATCAGGTATAGGTAACTCCTCGATTTGATCCGATTGTAATAAAGCTATCTTATCTCCTTCCCCTCCCCCTCCTGGGTCATAATCTGTCTCTTGATAATCCGCAGATTCGAGGAACCCCTTTTCTTGATACTCCAGAATATCCCCCTCGCCTACCCATCTCTCATCTGTACTCCTTGGATCCTGTGGTATATCCTCTGACACTACACTTTCCTTGGGAATTTTGTCATTATCTTTATCGCCATTATTTTTCTTTTTGCTGCTACTTTTGTTATTTAACACCTTAGCTCGGTCCAGATTCTTGCGATTTTTCCGATGCACCATGGCCGGGCTTTTCTTAATCGTCCCACTTTCATCGGAATCTTTAAAATCGCGGTCGAAAATGAAATCATCAGTGGTTGAAACTGGACTAACGTTATTTGTTATATCCCAGGCGTTGTCCTCAGAGAACGCAACTCCTCCTCTGACTTCACCGTCTCCCTGCTCGGTATCCCGCCGCCGATATCCTTCCGACCCCTCCTCCTCCTCCTCCCCGACCCCTCTCATCTTAACTGTAGGCTTCGAAAGAAGTATATTGTCAGGCGAAAAATGAATCTGATGGGCATGTTTCCCTGTATTCTTTCCATCGGAATCACGGTCCTTTTTCTCTCCTGCCTCCTCTGAGTTTTCTTTCTCTCCTTCTCCATCTCCAGTGCCCGATCCCTGGGTCGTCATATTGATGTAATAATTAAGTCCATCAGACTCGATCGATTCCCTGGCTTTCTTCCTCGCTGACTTCTTGGACTTTCTCTTGGAACTGCTGCCAGAACGATGCTTGTGTTTCTTAGACTTGGAACTCTTTGAAGAATCCTTGGAAGTAGGTTGGGGTTTGTCTTGGGTATTGTTAGTATTACTTTGCTTGTTTCCCATCTTGTTGCTTCTATGTCTTCTTCCTTCTTCCCTTCAATAAGTTTAGCATATGGGTGTATATACACAAATGCTGTCCCTGTTGGCTTGCCGAAGGGCCAACTGTTTACCTGGCCCGAGCCACAAAGAGAGAAACTCTCTCCTCCTCCAACACCCCTCCCATCAACATCATAACAATAATAATAACAAGTGTTCCTAGTGTTGAGTTTTGAGTTGGAGGTACTTGTTGAGGTTGTCTGTTCCAAAGGGGGAGGGGTTGAGGTTGAGGGGTCGTAGTGGTCCCTATGCTTTGGCAGGAGAGAGATGGATAGGCAGCAGCTATGGGTTGTTCCTTATTGTTGATGTTGGTGTCGGAGGTGGTTGTGCTGGTGGTTGAGGTTGCCAAATAGAAGGAGAAACATTGTCATAGACGAAGTAGAAGCCCAGTCTCGGGGCTTATAGGTGAGCTATATGATAAAGTCCTCCTTCTCCTCTACCACCTCCTCCTGCTCCTACATAACTGATCTTGCCAAATGTAAACTGTCTCTAGTGGTGAGGAGGTTGATAGGAGGATGGCGGTGCGGGTGGATGGGTGGGTAGAGGTGCAGGAGGAGGAGGTGGTGGTGGTGGTGGGATGGTTTTTGGGGAGTCCCTGTTTCTTGATAACTGTTTCATGCCCGAGGTCTATCTGCAGGTCGTTATCTTATTCACACCTGTGCTGGGGTGGATGACTATATAGGTAGAGGTGAGTTGGTGATTGGAGAGAGAGAGAGAAGAGCGATATGGAGGGTATGAGAAGTGGGGAAAGAGTGAATGGGATTGCAGGAACCAAATGGATGAGGAAGAAACAGAAAGAATTACATAGTAGGAAATGGATAAAATGATCGGTAGAAGCGGGTGGGGTGACAGAGCAGAGAGAAAAAAAAGAAAGAGAATGATAATTAAATAGAGACAATGAGGAAGTGGGAAAATCAAAGGGGGATTAAGATAAGAACAGGAATATAAATAACAAGGGGTATAGAAGTGGTGAAGCGTAATGCAGAGTAGAATACCAAAGGGGAAGAGCAGGTTTTGGGGAAAAATAGGGACAATGAGTTAACACAGGAGGAGAAACGGTGGACAAGTAAATGAAGGGGAGAGTAGGAGTACGAACAAGATGAATGGCGGTAAGAAGAAAAGGATATGAAAGATTATGAAAACATTATTATGTATTGGCCTTAATTGAAATAAACAAGAACTAACGGCAAGAGGTAAAAGAAAGACAGAATGTTGAGCTACGACAGAGGGGGAGACACAGGGTGAGCGACGGGGAGGAAGTTGTGGAAGAGAAGAGATGGAGGAGAAAGGGAGAAAAAGGGGATCCAAAGGAGGATATGAATTAGAGACAGGCCAGGAAATTGAGCGTTGGGAGGGTGTCGAGCGGGGGGAGGGGCAGGTAAGCAGGGGTAATGAAAAGCAACAACCAGATGGGCTGTCAAGAGATGTCCATATGAATATATCACTCAGGTAGGACTAAAAAGCCTATGGGGTCTGACAACATGAACAGTGGGGTCAGAGAGGTGGTATATAAACACTGCCTGCGTCTGTACATACCATTATCATTATTACCATCAACAACTTCCAGACATAAACACATATACACCATCTGATACCCATGTTTCATTTATACCAGTGATAAAACTGGCCTTGTTATCAAATGACAAGAACAGATGCATGATTATAAATAGAGGAAATGTCACTGAACTTAACACTTTCATTCCTGTATGATGAAATACTTTTATTCCCAATGTTTTATGTAGACGATATATATATCAAAGTGTTTTAATGTGTCAGTAATGACAATTAAAACTATTGTAAGCATTGAGAACAAATGGAAAATAAATTGTGGGAATGATTGGGAATATTTAATATACGTTTGCTAGGTAAATGAAAGCTAAGGACTTTTTCGAAGACAAATGAATGAATGTTGACCCACTTTAAATGATTATGTTGACAAAGCACTGCTCACTACGGAAAATACTAGCAATATTACGGTACTTTTAGAATTAAACTCATCATCTTGGACAGAAAAGGGAGAGGAAAATTATCCTAGATTCTTAATTTGACCCAAAGCAAGTGAGTTCCCTTTCGGGCTGACATTCTGAATCTCAAAATAAATTGGTATTAATAACCGAATATAAATGTAATGCATTTCCCACTTGATTTATGTAGAGAAGTAACACGTTGGACACATGTTTATCTTTTAGGCCATGAATGTCAGAGAGTAACTTTTTAGGATCCACTAGTTTCAGGTGGAAAGCTCACAAGGGTATTGTCCAATTTACTTTGGAATGCTTTTTACTTGTCACTGAACCTTTTGTACCCGTTTTTTCTATTAAAAAAGACATCAACCGTAGAAAAGATTAATAGTGTTTCTGATGATACGAAGAATAGTCTACTGCAGAAGTAGTGAATTACCGGGTTAAAGAAATAATAATGAATAATACTAATTATGAAAAACATTAGGTAACAATTAGTATAAAAAAATAATGCGCAACAGTTTATAAATACATTATAATCATAGCATATGGATCCCATGGAGAGGTTTTAACCTCTTGCTGATGGTTAAAATGAATATATAATGAAAGATAGGTTCATAGAAATACGCAAGCAACAATAATACGCAGCGCTTTCAAATCCATTATAATTATAATGCAGAGATCCAAGGGAGAAAGTTTTAACCTCTTGGTAGGGTGGAAAGGTGATTATTGTAAGAGAGGGCAACAATATGATGGTTCAAAGGGCACATGGGGGATCTTCTGATTAGGTTTATCAGCGGGATGTCTAGACAGTGCACAGATGAAAGAGTTACATTTGAGATCAGGAAATGGCTTCCGAGTAGATGTACATTGCAGGTGCTTTCCCTCTTTATAATTATTAAGTTAATAGAGGAGAGAGGGGAAGGAGATAGAAGGAGGAGAGGGATTGAGGGGAGAGGGGCGGAGGTAGAAGATCGAAGAAGAGGAGACATAATGGAGAGAGGGCGGAGAGAAAGGGAAGGGATAAAGTGAGCTGGGGAGGGAAAGAGGGAGGGGGGAGAGAGGAAGGGAAGGGAAGGGAGAAACTGGTTGATGGGTGGAGTACGGTACATAAAACCAACTCTGAGTAATAGAAACCAAAAACCAAATCGGTGCAGATTGGTATAAGATATCGCATGAGAACCTCTAAGCTAAAAACCTGAAGGGGTAATTCAATGTAAGAAATATAAACAATTTATGCGCAAAAACATTCATAAGCTAATGGAATAAATTGAGTTAAATGTGAGTTTGCCCCCATCATCAATGATAAACATAGGCAAAGGTGCATGTTCTTTAATGTTACAAGCTAGATAAAAGTAGATTTCCCCCCATCTTAAATAATAAACATCGGCAAAAAGTTCCTTATCAGATGTCGGCTACTGCACGAAGTTAGTCTTAGAATGGGGCGAATTGTGACACATGCCTTCTTCAAATCCCAACGAGTTTCAACATTATCTCATCCTGACAAATAAAAGGATTATACGAAAATCGTTTAATCTAGATATAATTTTGAATTTGTCGAGCATAACTGGACATGTCATGAGGTTTCGTTCCATAGAGGTGCTCCCTATGGATGCTGCCAATGAAATGGGTATTCTCCCCTAGAGCCCTAAACAAGTTGTGCATAATGTAAACATATAGGTAAGCTTGTGTGAGATATAACAGACTCTGCCACTGTCTACCCCACTCGAGTTAATTCCACAGGTGTTGCTTTTCTTAGGGTTCTCTCATAGGGTAGTCAAAGCTGCTGTCAATGCAGATTGTTGCTAGAATAATACAATTTTTATCCCACCCCCGCAATCGGCTTTCATTCTATATTGTTTTAGGTTATAGCTTCAGAAAAAGGTATTGTACAATATTTGGATGTTTGAATTAATATTGGGTCCGAAAATAAACATCCGGATGTATACATAGGTGGATAGGTGGCCCTTTTTTGTGAGTTGGATGATAAAGAATATATCTTTATGTATCGACATTTCCCATTTGCAGAACCTTTCATCTTTTGGGTTAAGTTTTGAATTTCAAAGATAGACCTTAAGACGTGGGACTATCTATTTGTTTTTTTGTTTTTTTTTTGTGGTGGGGGTGGGGGCTAGAATATCAGGTTATTCCAAATAGTAAAGATATAAAACTGGTTCGCTGTTATTATTGTTCGATGAAATGAGAACGACCCTGACGAAAATAAACAAATGTAAAACTAAATTAGATTTCTAATTACTTTTTTATACAGTGTATTTGTTTTGGCTTCATTGAGTAATGAGTTTTAAATTGAAGATTGTATTTATTTATTTACAGGACTGCGAGACTGACAATCTGCGCAGCTTGCTATGAATTCCGAAACCCTAACAATTCATGTTATCTGGAAAATCCCAGAGTGACTTCCAATAGTGGGTTTGCATAGCTGCCATTTTGAATCTAGATTAGTATGGAATTATGGGACTTATGGTACAGTGTAAAATCTATAGAAAACATGCTATGTTATGCATGGAATATTTAACAATGATCTCATGCAAATAGCTACATGTTTCCATAACACAAGATAACATGTTTCTATAACACAAGATTTCGCATTTCCCATCATGCATTTGGTTTTCATAGATCATTTACACACACTACGATATCAGTGAAAAGATCCTTTAATAAAAAATGTTGCTTCATATTTGTATGTGAGATTAAAATTGAATCCATCCCAGCATACACTGTAATATACATGCGCAGTGGCACATGCAAGTCCCCTATAGGATAGTTCCAACAGCCACTATGCAAACTTGAAATGAAGGATCATGATGTTGAATGTACTCAATTTTAAATGTCAACAACGACAAATATCGCTTTTTCCACTAGATTAGCCTGTCTGGTAGAAAGTGTTGCCAACTGATATTCAGAGTTGCACCGTATTGTATGTATGGCAGAGAACAGTAGATCGAGGTCTATGGGATAGGAGAACAAGTACGAAACAAAACAATTTTAACACCTTAACATATGGGTCAAATTTTTTTAGAATGTACAATTGCGATTTTCTGATGTTTAGGAATATTGAAAAAAAAAATTATGAGTATAAACTCATATTCCTTCTGACTGGTATTATAGATGTCCCCACGACCTAAAAACACCAATTATACTCACCAGATTTCAGTATGTCAGTTTTTATTGTAATTAAGACAAGGTGATCTTTTTTGAGGGTATGCCCGGTATCAAATTAAGTTGTAGCTTTCTAAATCCCCAATAACTCAGGACAGAATAATTCAAATTCAATACAAAATAATTCCTTATAAGGATTGAATGTTCCTTTACAAGTATACCAATCCATAACTATGTATCCTCCAAGGTTATTATGTGAGACATGAAAGCAAATGTATCACATTTCCCCAAAACAGGAGTATTTTAATCGGTAATATATGGTTCAAATATAAATTCAATAATGTTTCAGTTGTTGCCATAAACGGAGTGAAAACCTGTTTTCAGGTTACATATACATCTTTTCCATCAATATAGCAACTTATTACCAATTTATTATGTTTAGTATCCCTGAGAAAATTGGTAACAGAAGGCAATCTTTGATACCGGGTATCCCTTTACCTATAATACCGGGCATCCCCCAGTAAAATACCTTATATCGGACCCCTCTAAAATCAATGATAACAACTTAATGTCATTGATTTTAGAGCCTGTATCCATTGCAACACCTGTTTCGTACGTAATTACTAAGTTTCATGTGATTGTGCCCATTTTAGTAGCCACAGTGAGATGTCAGATAACATGTTCTCTTCTTGGGGATGCCCGGTATATAGAGGGATGCCCGGTATATTTGAGAAGGTGTTTGTCTCAGGGCAAGTGAGGTGATATTTAGTCAAGGAATGACTTGAACTTAGATCAATTGTGTACCAAATATAGGCTGTTCTTGTATTTCCTAGGTTTAAAGTGGTTTTGTCCACTTTTGTATCGATCATAATATTTTTTAATCAAATTATATGGTGGTTGAGAACATGAAAAAATAAAACCTTTCATATCTCATTTCTAATATTCTCACATGTTAGGGGAGTGAACAGGCCACGTTACAGCAAAAAATACAGAAGATAAAGGTGCATGGGTAGCAGTTATGCTAAAAAATCTACCTTTCAGGGGCTGCCCAGGGATGCCCGGTATCATGATTCTGAATCAAGTTCAAATAAATTGCATGGAAATGAGGCATAAAGCCACATTCATATATACAGTAAGACATAATATGTTGGCATATTAAGTTTTATGGTGATTTTGAGGTTCTGCAGGGACTCACAAGGGTTCACAGATTGAAGTGGGGATGCCCGGTATCAGGGGATGCCCGGTATCATCCACTCTTTTAATATACTTTAAAAAGATATCTATTGTGTTTATGTCGAAATTTTTCAATTGGACTTCGAATGAGACATTGCAAGGAACATTGAGACTGTATATGAGGGCCCTATGTACAGTAGTTATGCTACTTTTCTATCATTTATCAACAGAAAATGAGTTCCGGGGCATGCCCGGTATCAATTAAAAACCCATTAGCCTCAAGATCCCTGCCCCCAGATTCCTAAATGTTTGTTGAATTATGCATATGATATTTCTGATCAAGAAAAACTAACTTAAGGAGGCTGGCCACTATTTCGAAAAGTCATTAGATTCTCCCCCAAATTGATACAGGGATAGTTTCAAGTATCCTGAATACGAAAATGCCATTTATAAATGACCTTTCCATATTCATTTCTCCACTGTGGGGCCGATCTCCTGCAGGGAGCTTTACTATTGGTGGCTATGAGAAAATGTCATAATTCTACACATTTTCGAAAATTTCATCAGGAAAAAGTAATCAGATTTTTTTCAAATTCACATATCATATTCTCATAACAGTTTAGATTACAAAACAGTCAAATAAATTGGGGGTCCCCACTCTTGATTTTTTGGTAGACAGAGTTGCAAGTGACAGGTCAAGTTTCAGTTGTAGGTGGAGTTTGCCGTAATTTTGACTGTTTACATCGTTGTTTGATGTTGTCAACTATAAGTTAGATAGGCTAGACCTAAATAACACTTTTCTAATCGTTTCTACAACCTTTACTTGTCCTTTACATATTGATTCCAACAGCTATTTCAATACGTTACCCTGTAAAACTAGGCCGTTGTTGATTTGTCAACAAAAAAGTAGCGCGAGATTTAGCTTGGGAATTAAACCATACATATGTCGTAAAATATAACAGAATGACAGAAACCATGACAATAACCATTTATACATAAACAAACAACATAAATCTATTCCTATTTTGGTTTTCAATATGATTTGTGGAGTCCTGGCTCTTAATAACTAGACTAGATATGTCGCAAAAGAGAGAATATGACGACCGTATAACGGCAAATTCCGAGCAACAAATCGCGCACTATGCCCCAGCGCGGAATAGTGGCCAGCCTCCTTAACATGACCCCTATTGAAAAACAATTCTTAAATGAGCATATAAATCAAGTTCAGAGGTGATGGTACCGGGTATACCCTCTTGGATTCTTCTTAACTGTAAGGCTATATTAACATATTCCTTTAACCTATGACAAGAAAATGCTTCAATAATAATTGTTGAAAATAACTTTTTAAACGTATAAATAATGATTAGACGGATGAAGATCACACATTTATTGATTCCTAAAGATTTTAACAATAATTCCACACCCTACAAGTGCATGTATAATCCTTGGTCACTCTCATTCTGGTTGACAATGTCCAAGAAACCCCAGAAATATCTACCCAATAACTATATGTAGTTCTTGTCTTGGTTTCCAGAACAAAAAAAAAAGGCTTGGTCATATGAAAACCGTTTAAATGTGTGTCCTAGGTGTTCCTTTCCTGCCATACCGGGTATCCCTCACTATACCGGGCATACCCCCCTATTTCATTTGTATTCATATCTCCACAATAGATTTTCTTATAAGGATGTAATTTGGGGTATATATGAAGATACATACTGGGATTACATATACGGAAATTTAGTACCATACTATCACTCAAATTTGGTCTACATTACAATAGGGTACAGGGCATACCCGGTATGTAATAGTATAAAATCTCCAGTTTGGTAAACATTGAGCCATAACGATGTAAATGTCTGCATTACTGGCTAAATTGTACTAATATCGCATTAATTATATGTTAAAGTGTATTCTAGATATTTTAAACCATATGCCAAGGATATATTCATAGACAGTATACTAGAATCTGTGTTTGATACCGGGCATACCCATGGGACTTTTGAAAATTGGTGATTTGAGAATAGGGCTGGTATACTGAGATGAAGGCTAGTAGAAGGCTATAATGTTACCAAGCTTTCAGAAATATGCATAAGGACTGGAACCTGGTGAAATTTGATACCTAGAACGTTTACTTTTTTTCAGGTGTGATGTATAATGTAAAAAAGTAGTGAATTCTTTGGTGCTTTTGCTATAATTTCAACGTTTATAGTGATTTATCACATAGAAATCCTACAAATATATACATTAATGTGTACATTTTTGTAAAGCTTAGGATGTTCTCTCGCCAATGATATTAAGATTATTATGATGGATTCATTTGTGTGCAGTACCCATTCAGTATAATATGCAAAGGTCAGGAATTTCGCAATTGTACATTCTAAAAAAATTTGACCCATATACAGAGAATAAGGGGATTTGCAACTCGTTGGGTTTATAGTGCCCACTATGTATTAACTTATACACTGAATTTCCCGAATGTTTATCTTTTAATCGAACTTATAGCCGAACGTCTACAACACATGCAATATAGTAAAGGAAACAGTAGGAAAAGTAGTAAGAAAAAAAATAGTTTCGTGGTGATCTGAACCTGAAGTATAGCCTATATATATTTCAGAGATTTTGATTACATTGCCCTTGGAGAAGATAACCATGTTTTTATACTGATCATCCAACAGATCAAGGTTCGCAAAATCCATGGCACTTCTAGCCTGAAATAAGGTTGGAATGCAGACACTCTATTTACTCAGAGATAGGATCCCCTTCTCCTCACTGATGCAACACATTCAATCCACGCAAAATGGTTTATTCGTCTCACACGTGCGCGCGGTTAACTAACTGTTTTTTCCCTTTTCTTCTAAACTATTCATCATCTGCAGGCACGGGTGAAATTGATACCTAGTCCACAGCACCAAGATAAGTACAATCTGGCAAACGACACAATGAATAAAATGTCACAAAATTGGGTCATTTCGGCAATAATGTTGGCAATGTCTCGTATTTTGCCTGTCTGCATGGTAGAGAGTGAGCAAGCGAGAGAGAGAGAGAGAGAGAGAGAGAGGAGGGGGGGGGGACGAGAGAAAGCGATCTGTCCATTGTGCTATGTATGTCAGAAATCCATTGCTAAAAGACCTAGTCCACCAAGCCGACTCTCATGCGATCAGAGGATTCTTTAGCACTAAATTCCGTGTGAATCGCATGAGAATCGGCTAATTGGACTAGGCCCTTAATATTCGAAAAGAGGAGGAAATATAGGAGCCGTTTCCTACCAGCAATAGGTAGTATACTACCTCAAGGGTTAGTGGAGGACCAGCTAGATAGGAGCCGAACTAAACAGCCTGTTTAACAAAGTACAACAGCTTATCCTTATTTGTTGTGCTGCATGTCTTTTGAAATAGCGACTACTCATCAATCTGGACACTTGGTCAATCCGAACACTTACGTGTCCGCAATAGACAGGTTCTACTGCACTTGCCTTTAGACTACTGTAAGGAGATGGGCTGAATGTTGTTGTAGATGGGCTATACTCACAAGGATACTTTTTCTATTTAAATGTTCGGGTGTTACTGCTATTCATCATTCTCAGACACCCTTGAAATTGATAGGGCCTTCTATTCCATCGGGGGTTTGCTAAGAATGTGTTTTTTATTCGGAGATGGATGGGTCGTGCCCAGGACATTTGTATCATTTGAGTTATGTACTGGAAAGTAGTAAAAGCTATATTTAAGATTATTGTAACCTTTTTACACCAGATAGAAAGTAGTTTACTCTAACTTTGCCTCATACGCCATCTTGAATCTCGATTCGCATCGAATTATGGGAGTTTTATGTCAGTGTAAAAGCTATAGAAAACATGTTATGTTCAGTATATAATATTTAACAGTAATCTCATGTAAATAACCATGTGTTTTACATGCCTTCATGAATAAGATTTCTTCTTTCCCATCAGGCATTTGGTTTTCATATATCATTTACACAGGCTAGGCCATTCGTGAAAAGATCCTTGCAATTTTTTACTGAAATGTTGCTAAATATTTGTATGTCACTTTTGAACTGAATCCATCCAAGCATGCACTGGAATAGACATGCGCATTGAGGCATGCAAATCCCCTATTGGACATTGGAGCAATGATACATATTTTATGTTTGACATAGAATTGTTGTTCTAGCTTTTTTTTTCGTATGATAAGTGTCCAAGAAACCTGACCCAAACCTAACTGTACGTACAAATATTCATAATTTTGATAAATGTGAATATCCTCGTGACATGTTTTCCCTTGGACGAGTTATGTTTTGTGTGGGTCGCCTAATGTTATCATAAAACATACCAGTTTAGAAACAAGCGCACCAAGGTCCCCAAACCTCAACCCAAACATGTACTTAGCAATGTCATATCTAACCTTGGAGCCATGTGCCCGTCATCAATAGTAGGCAAATACAGTGAAAAATGGGTATCAATTGATATGAAATCACTTTGTAGACACCATTATATACATATGTACGAATATTTATAAATTAAAAACTGGTACACCTTTAACAAAGTCTCTTCCTATTTTTACGAAAATTGAATACACTTTCCCTGAGACATTATTTATCTTTATAGGGACTTTATAGAGTATATTCTGCCTATCGTGGGAACTATCATGAAGACCGATGACCACTTTGAGGGAAATGCAATGAGATATCAATTAGATGATAAAAGAAAGTCGCTATGTATGTATATATGCGTGCAGTTGAATCAAGGTCTTTGGGTGGCGTATTGGTCGAGTGCATTGGCTTTGGTCCCAGAGGAACAATAATGTCTTCCTTTTGCTAACATGTATTTATATGTATTGCTGGCATTTTCCTCAGTATACCCAGGTTGACAACCCAAAACATGGAAACAAAACATGTTTAGCTTCAGGAATGTACCTGTTTGGATTCAGATTTTTTAAAAAATATTTCTATTGGCCAGACATTCAACAGGATAATCAGAAAATACGCATAACCAGCTAATGCAATTGTTTTCATGCGTTGCAATCGTTGAAAATACAAATATCAATAATACTCAAGTTATATAAGATATCCAGATACATCAATTATCATAGATGAAAAAGATGTTTTCTCCCGTTCTTCTACCCATAGACACACCTTTAGCTTTAGACCTATAGGTGCTTTAGACCTATAGGTATGATAGATCAGCAACACCTTGCAGGGGCAGGACCCAACATTGAAAAGTCACGCGTCCCCCACGCCCCCACCGTCTAAATCATGAACGACAGCCCAAGTGCATCCCACTATTTGGGAAGTAACCCTAAACTCCAAACAAAATCCTCCCTTAGGAATCATCAGCGAATGCTGAAAAATTATTCACTCTCTGGTATTGATACGCTGATATGTGTTCTTGATTCGCTGGATGTGTTTTCGATAATAAAAACTTGTTGTGGAGTGACTGGGTAGTTGTATGAGTGTGAAAAGGTAGTCAGTTGATAATCTAACGGATGATTATGTTGAGTGGTTTGTATGGGGGAGTATGTGTGGTTTTGTTAGGAATAATGAAGAGCAGGGGACTGTAATTATCTTATAAGTGAGTGGATACGGTCCTTTACATGCATAGTTCGGTTATAATGAAATGCGAATTATCTATGCATATATTGTGATGTGATTTAGGAAAATGAGTCACAAGTCACAAAATTGATATTTTTCAAAGTGCTTTATTTGAAAGATCTCTTTGTTAGAATATTCTGATTTTCGGGTACTTAGCGCTGTTGGTAGCATGAATACATGTACCAAATTTCAAGACAGTGTATTAAATATATCTATGGATTTCCAAGGTCATCCTAAAGAGAATATTTAGCTACTTTACTAGTAATTGTCCACCCAAAAATATTGCAAACTTTTTTTCCAAAAATAAAATATAGAAATACTTATTATACATGTCCCAATGTGTACTTTCATCGGAATCTACTTGAACTCATCTTTTCAAATATGATGATATCTCAAAATCTATTGTTTGCGACATGTGACTTTTCTTAAACACATCACAATTGATAATCTCAACCCGCACCAGAATTTCCAAACCACTTGACCAAAGGTTTTGAGGATTTTGTTTGGTTGTTTTAGCTAAAGAGCATCTAAAACGTCCTCATTTATATTTGAACGTACCGCCCAAATCCCATGCAATGACTTTACTTAATATCACTCACTGGCCAGCTTTATAAGTCTAATACGAGTGAATTTGGTAAGATTTGTTTTGTCATAATAGACGAGATTGCAGCTTTAAAACAATGCATATGCCAGACTCTTGGACACAATGTAATTGCCAATGCAGAAACATATTTTCATGCACCTATATAGAGACTTTTTAATGAATTTTAAGAATCAAAGTTAATATTTATTGCATAAACTAAAGCGCTTTAATAAATATGGCCAACTGTCAAGAAACCTCCTAATGAATTCTGAACATTAGGGCTGCATTACTCCTTATATCCTGGCTTTAGTATATATTTTATTGCCTAAGCTGTGAAAACCTATATATAACCATGCATTTAAGATTGATGCATCATGAATATGTATATACTTTGTGTATAAGCCAACATTCCCATTCCACGTCACACGTCCCTTCAATACCATCGTCCCTCCCGTCTTTTTAGGCCCCATAAGATTATTTCTCAGTTGAGTTTGTCCCTATTATAGTAAACATCCCATTTCTTACATTCCCGAAACACGGGTGTTGAGATTAAAATTTGTCAAAATCCATTTAACTTTTATTAAAACTTTTCTCACTAAGATGTTCCCAAACATTTAATTATTTCTTTTATTTCGTTACTTCTATACTGTGTAACATACCTGAACAGAGAGGACCCCGAGTCCTGTCTCATATTTAGACTAAAGGCTTTTATAAGTAATAAAAGGTATTGCTTTATCATCCAGTATGTGCGGGAATACGCGCTGGATATGTAAGTAATCTACTTTAAGTGCTACCTTCATCCCTGATGGTATACCAAGGTAATCCTAAAATAGATCCTGTCTTTAACTTCAAGTATCTTTTAGCTCTTGTGAATAATCCTTTACTACCACCTGTATCATTTGTATCTTAGCCGATAGTAAATATCGCCCAGGTCAAATAATAATTCACCTGTGGATTTTTGGACAATTCTTTCCCATTAATAACAATACTGAAAAAAATCAAGTCTAATGTAGGTAATCTTTTTGGATTGTAATGGGCCTAGTCCACTAAGCCGATTCTCATGAGATCCTCACAGAATTTAGTGCAAAAGAGTCCTTTGCGGCGTCAAATCGCATGAGAATCGGCTTGGTGAACTAGGCCCTTAACATGGACGAAAAATCAGTCACAATCCACCAGCGATGAATCACACATGTTGCGACTGCCATTGCAAAACTAAATGCACCAAATTTTGCAATCTGTTCGAAAACTTGCAAAATTGCACCTCTGGACAGGACTTGGTAACCTGTATCATGGGGAAGTGCAGTAGTATTGGTCAGTCTTGCCTTGAACATTTGCAACTGATTAGGAGAGAACTGCAGTCAATATGGATGTAGATATTTAGTAACACTTAGTGCCATCATTTTATCATTCCTTACCTTTATCAAGGCGCTATTTGTATAATGTATTTCAGGGCCTATGTGACCAAGTCTGAAATCCGTAAGTTCTACTATAAACATGCACGCATTAGGTTATCATAAACTGACATCAATATCATAGCAAATAAAACTAAATAGAATAGTATACATCTAAACAAAATGAATATGCCGTTGATAGGATTTGACGCTGACCGATCTCTATTGAGGATTCGAAAAGTTGAATGATAGAACACCAGGGAGTAAATTCTGTTATAATCAATAATGGTACATTTTTACAGGTGATATACATTATTATTAGTTCCATATTCAAGGTCAATGAATACAGTTAAACTACTCATCTGTCTAATCCAGACATCTGTCTATCATGGATGGTTAGTATCTGTTATGATATTACGAGTACAGGTCCATCAGGATGACCCCTCTCGCACCGGGATCGACACCTCACTTTCCTCAAGAATATTCGTAACAGCCATACTATTATTTATTATTATAAATGGTAACTCTAGAATTAACTGCATTGGTTTCCTCTTCCCAGATGCCAAGCTTGCTCAATCATCTCATACGTTGCGGGGGTGGGGGAGGCCTCTTGCCCCTTGATTCCCCTACACACCTTCATAGAAACCCAACTCTTACAACCCGTATTAACAACAAACACCTCTAGAAGAACCGTTGAATGATTGACTACCGCTGAAAGCCTTGATATATTACTAAAGTAAATCTAAAGTAAGACTTCCTAAAGTCTATGTAAGTTAGAATCCAAGCATGTAAATCACGAGTATCATGACAATAATGTAGAGTAGTTATACAAACGTTGGGGAATAATTTAAGACCCCAAAGGAAAAAATAATTTGAAGTCTTCTAGTACGAACCGAAACCATGACAAAATATGTGTTATGGTATTCAAAATCCTAAATTTATCTGATTTATCCGAGGTCCTAGTGTCCAATTCTTAGACTCTCTTTCTAATTTTCAGCAGCAAAATATTTAAATATGTATAACTTCTGTCCCCTATAGGAAACCATAGGTGTGCTGGAATCGTCTTATTCCTTACTCTCTCTCTCTCTCTGTCCACCATTACCAGAGAATATACAAAAAAAGCTGAGGGTCCCATGTGGCACAGAGTGAGAAAGCACTTAATGCTAATGGTGCAATATCGACTCCACTCTCACACCCAGCCCACAAGTACTGCTATTTGGGTGGCGGCATCTTGTGTAAAGCGCAGGAAGCAGAACTTAAAATCGCCAGTCTTCCGCTTGAAATGTTACTAGAACATTTTCTCTAAGTGTTAAGAGTTCGTAAATGTGCTCTATTCAATGTAGAGCAATGTTGTAAGGGGTTGTTTTAAGGGATGCATATATGTAATATAGCAAGTGAAAGACATGAGGGGAAAAGGTGTTTGTTGTTTGATGAATTGATTTGGAATAGGGGCAAAGATGGGGGTAGGTTGGGGTGGCTTTATCTTCCAAATTTTTAGCGCAAAATGGTATTTAAATATAATTGTCCAGGAATTAGACGCCTACACTTGACTGAAAAGGGCATTAGGGCCATTACCCAGAGAGCTGCAATCACTAACGTCCGTTCAGATGACCTTCCAGTCTTCACACAAGTAATTGAAAAACATAATCTAAACACTGACTCTATCTACGACATCTATAATTATATCAATCAATTTTGATGATCATTGAACTTTATGCAGTAACTTAGAATTAAAACATTGAATGGCCATGCATCTTGCTAACCAAGTCCTTAATGTGTTAAGGGAACATAGATAATACTTATTATAATAGTAATTGAATCTCATTTGTAGTTCTTAGCCTCTTGTCCTGATCTACCTAACCAGTACTAGCACTATACTTAGTCATTTACGAATGAATTCAGCAATAATAATAATGCTTAAGGCATAGCTCCAAGTACAATATAATACACAAAAGTTGTCACGTCATGAATATTATTGATTACGTAAATGCATTTATGTAAATATAGCAGCTTGAAGACAGTTCAGGACTTGATGCTGACTTAAGAAAGATCAAGACTGTAGGACAAAATACATGTACCATCATTCCACGAGACATGATATCAAGACCGAGAAAAAGAATCATAGATAATGCTGTCTTTTAAAAATCACAGTTTAAATCTTAGCAGATGTCTGAGACTACATGGTAGCATATCCTCCTGTCCTGTCCAGCCTCTCAAATTCTTGTTTCATCAGTCTATAAACTGGGGCTGACACTACTAAATAGGATAAATATATAGCTTGAAGGCAAGATGGAAACCCAATGTTTTTTTGCATAGATAGCTAATGGCCTAGCTTCGAATCCCCATCGAAAGTAATCACGACGTGTGTGCTTTTGACATAGGGTAGAAAAATGAAACGGACAAGAAATATTGGAAAGTGACAAGTGTGAAATCCGAGAAGACCATTCGAGAGGATTCCAGAGAAAAACTAGCTTGGTGATGAAATATTCCATTATAGAGATAATATAGGAACAGGATGTAGAGGTAATGTATAGACACAGTGGTTTAAATTATGCTGACTCATTTACTCTGATATGGGGCTGTTGACAGTAATATCAGTTGAGATTGAATTAAATGGTCAAAATATAATTCAAAATAAACAAAAAATCAATAATATCAGGACCCTAAGCTAGAAGAGACTTTGTTGAATAAAAAATGTCTAAGATAATTTTTCTTTTCTTTTCAAAGAAATATCAACGCCAATCTTTTTGTATGATTTGATGAGGGTGTATACATAGCCGAAACTATTTATCATGTGATTAGAGGTGAACCAGTATAATGGCCAACACGATCCTTAAGCCAGTAGAAAGAATAACATCCTTAATTAAGCCTTTGAATCGTAATAGTTCTTTATGCAATAGTTGATGGTAGTTCGCTATCCGAGGAACTTGCAAAAAAAGCTATAAAAGCAGAATAGGAATATTCATTCTAAAACATTATCAATAATAGAGAGAATGGAACGAGGTGCTAGTAATTGAATATTTATTGGACGAGATAGCACAGCAATCCAGTCCAATAAATATTCAATTACTAGTACCGAGTTCCACTCACTATTTATTATATATGCCCCTAGCATAAACAAATATTGATATATAAACCTTTCTTTTTGGTTTTGAATCGTCATAAAGTATTTAGTAAAAGTAAAAGCTAAAAGAACACCCAAATCGAATTATATTGTAAGAATCTAAGAGCATAAATTTGGGTCGGGAGACCAACCCAAAGGAATGCAATTCTTTACAATATAGCAGCTGCATTCTGCCAAGCCAAGGAAACAGTAAAGTTACGTACAAGCGCACAACACATTATAATTCCTGGCCTAAAGTTTGAATTATTAAGGGAAAATCAACCAAGGATTCTCCCTGTACAATTGTGCTGCTTATAACTATAGGAATTCTATTTTTGGTCATGCTAAAAATATAACAAAAATGGGCAAAATCAAACAAAACTCAACTTACTCATTTCTGTGTGGAGTTGCCTTGCCTCCACCATGGCGCGGGTGGTGGGGGAGGAGTCTTCTATAATCCTATTGCCATCCGTCCCTCTGCCTTCCTCCTCCTCCCCCTCCCCTTCTGTCCGCCCTCCGCTACGCACATGCCCTGAAAAACACAAAGATACCAATAATTAGTAAGATTGTACTTGCACATTAATTATCATCAATATAGTATGTAGGCCTATAATACATGTGTAAAATAAGTAAATTGGTGCATAAATAAGGGCCACCACCTGAGGCGTTGACTTGGTGGTGGATGTGTTCTCCTAAAGGGCCTTGTCCACCAAGCCGATTCTCATGCGATTCTCCCATCATCTAGTGCAAAAGAGTCCTCTGCGGCGTAAAATCGCATGAGAATCGGCTTAGTGGACTAGGCCCTTTATTCTCCTGTCACATGAAGTTAAGATCCAGTTGGGCTTGAAATCCTCCCACTACCAGGGAGGACTCACTGTCTGGCGTATACATTATTCAACAAGAACAACATTTGTGATGGAGAAGAAGACATGTCACATCTATAATTCTTACTGTTATGTGTCATTTAAAATAGAATATACTATATATACATTTATTAGTGATATGTTCTGTGTTACCCCAATATTAATCGTATCATTAAGTGCAGCAGTGGATCTCAGGGAGGTTATGAAATATACTTAGAGTTGTGTGCCCCCCCCCCACTTACATAGATGAGAGAACTTGTGTACCTGAGAACAGTGTTAAGATAAGGTTTTACATTTAAAGGTATTTCCACTTTCTATGTATTCTTATTAAATCGATTTTACTCAGATATTTAATTCGAATTTTGACTGAACCTCAAGTCATTATTCTAAAAATAGTGAATATTATGGGGGTACATGCCGCCACAGTAGCTTTAGACCAATCAGGGAGATTATATCCATACTATTTATAAATTTCACTAACTCATCTCAATAATGTCAAACCACTACGAATTCAATTATCTGTCGGCCGCCCCATTGCAATTTCAATACAATGGGAATGCAGCACCTCAACGAGAAATCATCCGAAGGACCTGTACTAACACCAACCTTCCCCAGCAATGTTCTGAGTTAAAAAAATAAACACTTCCAATAACAGTGCGATATGTTATCCTCTTAATATTAAATTATGAAGATAAATAAGCACTACTATGAGCCTCCTTTACTGATACAGATATCAGAGATGCAATAATTTCAGTTGCTGTATTTTAAGCTGGTTGAAACACTGTACCAGGGATAGCATGCCTATGCCCCATTCATTACCAAGGCTAGTTGGAGGGGCAATTTTCTCTCTTGTTATCTAACGGCTTTCCCATGTTCTCCTTGTACTTATAATACCCCTTCCAGCTAAAGCTTATTACGTCTCTTATTAATGGCTTATTTTCCTCAGATTACATTAAGTTTCCTAACCATTCCACATCTGTAAGAGGACTTCAATGAGGTATTGTCACGGGAAAGGCTGTTATAAGTTTCAGGTTAGTAGCTACAGGATAAAGCTAGCTAAATATGTTTGGCAGGATATCCAATTTTGTAAATCTTTGAAGATCTAAAATAATAACATATAGACTTTGGGAACATTTTAGTATATATGGTATGGCAAATAGCACGCTCCAATATAGATAAATGAATTGAAAACCTGGTAATATTTAACGGTTGGAATTACTATAGCCAATACCTTACTCATAAAACTTATGAAATATATTCAACAACTTGGCCTCCAAGAATGTATAATCAATGTAAAACAGTAATTACCATGGATTCCAATGACCCCGACCCACCCCGCACACACCCAAACAAATCAACAGAGGGCTAGGAAAGGACAACGAAGTAACCATCAAAGAGTATGAAAGTATAGAAAAAATCATCCCCCACCTTCCCCAAAGGGACACGAAATCAATATAAAACTGACGCAAATCAGGTGGATTCAAGGACCCAAGAAAAAACAAATGGAGGCCAGGATCAAAGAACGAATAAGTCATGTTATTCACAGATTTTCCACAGATGGAATAAGACCAGTAAACTAGTAAGCCTCTACATCTGGAGGTATTCTAGAGTCAATAGCTGTTAGCAACTGCTATATAGCCCTGTTCTTCCATTGTACGCGTGGGTGTAGCAGGGCATCAAAGGACGGCCTTCAGTAACTGATTGGAGGGCAGGTATGGCTCCTGGTACATGGAGTCCTCCTACCTCCCTAATCATATGCCCAATAGGGAGTTTGTAATGGATGTCATTCTGGTGTTTGGTCCGTAAGAACTCATAATATATGAACATGATTGTTTATAGTGCATTAGGGGAAACACTGGATTGTGGTTTTCTCAAAGCTCCTATAGACATTATATTTTGTTGTGTATGTAAGAGAAGCTATACATTCCATGGTTCATTGTTTGGTTCAGGTTTTTGCAAAGTGCTCTGCCTTTCTGGGATAGAGTGCTCAGGGGACGGTTTGTCCAGGGAAGATGTTTCATTCTATGTATGGATATAGATTTGAATTCAATACCTACGTCTTCTACTTTAGTTGAGTGACAAGGACATCTAATCCCCTTTCTTGCCCCTTTTCATCATGTACATCGGGTGGAAGGACATACAGGGCACTGTCTCTCTTTTTTGTTCAGGATAACAATTGGCTTATCTTCTATATTCTAAATCTAACCAATCATTCATACTAAGGTAATTTCAATGTCAGTAGTGTTAGCATTGTGTTGTCTCTGCTTGTGAGAAGGATCTATTAGAGGTCTTTCTCTCCACCCCTCTAGAGTGATGTAGCACGAGGAGGGGGAGAGGAGGATGGAGTGGGGGAGGGGTGATAAATGGGAGACGTGTGGGTGCAGAAAACTGATACAGACAGATTTATGGACCCCCAGTGGACACTGGCACAATCTACATACCCCTGCTGACCAGTCACCCTCCGTAGGGGGCGATGTAGGGGGGGAGGGGAGGGTGAGGGAGAATAGAATGGGTGCAGCAAGGAGGTGGTGAACATGGGAGAAAAGGAGGAGGTGGGAATCAATGAGGAGTTGGTGTGAAAGCAGAGGAAGAGAGGAAGAAAGGAATTGGTTGTAAGGGGAGGGGGTATATAAAATATATACCAGGGGAAAGGAAAGAGGCACGTGGAGGGGAAGGAAAAAGGAGAGGTGGAGGTGGGAGAGAAGGTGGGAAGAATAGGAGGGAGAAGTGGAAAGGGAGGGGAGGAATAAGAGTCGGACGAGGAGAGGTTAGTAGGGGTTGATAGGGAGAAGGAACAGGAACAAGAGAGAGGAGGTTGGGCTGGAAAGGGGAGGAGGAAAAGAGAGAGGAACACATATTATAGGAGTTGATATATTATTATTAGAAAAGTATATATACTTTAGTCATATGTAGTCCTTTACTCAAGTGTGAACGATTCGCAGCTGCCTACGATTCAAACATGCTTTTTATTCATGTATTTGAAAATGTCAAGTTTAAAGTTTCCTTTACTTCCAGGTAGTATAAGGGCCAGGGTGTACGCACGTAGGCAAACTGAATAAGGGAAAGGGAAGAGACAAGGGACTTTAGAAAGAAGCAAAATGAAGTATTACTGATGCTCCAGACTCTACAGCCAAGGACAAAAGGTCATTTCCAGTTTTTCTTTTTTTCTTCTTCTTTCAGAGGAACAAAAGTCCTGCACGCTTTCAGAAGCTGAAAGTGGGTTGTTAAATGAGACAATATGCCTAGGGAGTGGACGACAGAAGAAAAAAAGACTTTCACCAAAGGGTCGAAGGGTAGATGGCTGTTCAAGACAAGCCTTTCCCATATGTATTAGCTTTGTGAGCGGGGCCATTAGCTGGATGAGGAGCCAGGGAGGAATACGTTTATTATGGGGTCTACTTCACAGCTACACTTCTGTTGGAGTTATTGGAAATTACTCAATAAATGAAACTATACATTTGTCTGCATTTTATCTCAATTTACTATCGGCATACACCAATATATAAATATAATCATCATAGTAAATAATGAATATTTCATTAAATCCTTGAATAAAATATATGCCACTAACATAAAACAACAAGCGATAAGTAGACTACATTTCATAGACTACAATTTACCCAGATTTATTATGTTTTATGCTCTTTCCGCAATCGTGAAAGCCAGAAAGACTAGAAGGACATTTTAAAACCCAAGATATTGCTTTTATCCAAGCGGGTTTTAAATGTACTTTCAAAATTCTTTCTTTCATAAAGAGCAGCAGATATAAATTAAATTATAATATTCAGATTTTGTTTTAGAGTTTTGTGAAAACTTCGTTAGAAAGCATGATGGTACATATCATATAACCGCCAGTGAACCGTGTAGGGAGGTAGGCCTACTCGCCACCACACTAACCAACATCCAACAACATGTTCCGCTGATCCTCAGCGCAGACACGGAAGCACATATCTCTATTGCCAACCCCCTTCCATCTTGCCAAACGCTTTGATGGGGACATCAAAAGACATGGGGAGTGGGGCAAGAGTAATTTGTTTACTGAGCACAGCCGTCAAGTCAAGAGGGAAGATCACAAGAACTCATGTTTAGCACTCAATAATATGGATTAGCAACAAACTACGGGAGGGATACTGTCTGGCTGGGACTGTAGAGTAGAGAGGTTATAGTGCAACAGGAGCTGTATTATCGTTGGATGACTGCTTTTGGCTAGACATACAATAATGGTTATTAATGCGTTTTTTTATGTAACTGTTTAAATATGATATTTGCTTTTAATTGAATAAAATAAAATCAGAAGCAAATCAGGCCAATGAAAATGTGCTTTCCATCTATATCCATCATCAATCGCTGGATAAAATGTGCTCGTTTTTTTCAATTAAAACATTGCTGATTTTGATAGATGATTAAAAAAAGGCATGCAACCTTAGCTAATAAATGTCCATATAATCAGTGTGGACTAAATTCAAGGACTGTAGTGCCTTTAAATAAGATCATTGGCTGGGAAATTTAATTCCATGTCACAATTCACATAGCTTCGAGAGTGACTTCGTGCAGTGCAGTAGAGCGTCCATTTACCAAGCACAGAACACGCCCTAACTCTCACCCCGGTGTTAGATAACTGGGCACTACTTTGAGGAAATACTTTGTTATTATAACAGACATCAAAACAGATTTGAAATGGAATTTATACCAGTACCAAAAGGCAACTTTAAACAAAAAATACAGCAAAGTGGTATAAACACACATTTATGTGATATTTGGAACCAGCAACTCAAGATTTTCATATGTAGACAACGGTTACTCCCACTGAAAGTGCAGTTTATAGAACGTTACAAATATTGACATTCACTTAAGTATTTTTGCCTTTATAACCGGAAAAATAAACTTTTTTGTTGTTTGAGTAGAGTTCGGATTTAAGGCAGAATATTAGCCCCAGGTTCCTCTTTTCTAGATCCGGTACTGGAACTAAAAGGCAATTACTTCCCCAATCTCTTTCTATATTTAACCTGGATATTTCAATATACCACCACAAAATAATCAGGTCTAGCTCCTTTGACGGGGTAAACATGTTAAAAGATAACGTTATACGGGTGAGTGTACCTAGGTATTACAATAGGGTGACCTACACCATATCTTAAATTTCACATTTAAAAATGAGTGACAACTATTTATAATTATGTCATAGCAGCCTCCCAAGCCAGGGCGAGATTCTCCAAAATCTAGATTGAGGAAGCGAAAGGAGGGTCGGCCCTGCTATTGGAGGATGGGTCATAGCCACTACACATAATAATACATACTAATAACAATAATAATATAATGTATATCAGGACTTTTTTTCCGAATCTCAGAAAAATTGAGTTAATGGCTGAGTATCTTTGGTCTTGAAACTGCTGTAAGTATATAATGGAAATCATTTTATACCTCACTTTAGGGTAAATGAGTTGATATTCTTAGAGTACAGTAACCGCAATTCTACATCTTTGGTGACCTGACCATTTTACCACACATCCATTGCTCATTACAGAAATACCTTCTTTTTTGCTATCATGTGTGGTCTCTAAACCCCATTGTACATATCTCTGTAACTTGAACCAGAGTAGGGATCCATGGAACTGCTCCTCTAAGCTGGCTCAAAGCAGAAGCAAAGTCACCTGGGCTATTTGAAGGATACCCTAGGGGCCCTCTCTTAGAATAACACGGACTTTTATACCTCGTTAAACGTCAGGTGGCGTGGTCATCGCGCTACTAAGTTCTTGCTTATCAGCGGTTCTTGTGGGAGGACGAGGTTAGTGGTATTCGAGTGTGGTCTTGTAGTTGTACATCTGAGAGAGGGTAGAGAGTAGGCAGTAGGGGGTGGAGAGAGGGGAGAGAGGGGAGAAGAGGGGGAGAAGAGGGGGGAAGAGGGGGAGAAAAGGGGGAGAAGAGGGACAGATATATGGGCCGGAGAGAGAGATGCGAGACGAAATTAGAAACAGACAGAAAAGAGTAAAAGTGAGAGATGGGGAGCTGAGGGAGAG
Source organism: Sthenelais limicola (assembly GCA_942159475.1). Lineage (NCBI taxonomy): Eukaryota > Metazoa > Annelida > Polychaeta > Phyllodocida > Sigalionidae > Sthenelais > Sthenelais limicola. Next base: position 26,845,199 of record OW804094.1, on the reverse strand, counting down.
TGGGAGAAAGGGGGAATGAAGAGAAGAGAGAGAAGACCCCCAACCCCCCGAAAACAAAATATGAAAAAAGTGCACATAAGGAAGATAGGGAAAACACAAGGGGAAGATAAAGAGACTGAGGAGAAAGAGGTGCGTTTAAAAGAAGAGACACAAGATAAGAACAGAGGGCAAGATACATACGAATGGAGAAGGGAATAATAAGAGAGGGACAAGCAACACAGAGAAGGCCAGACCGGTGGATAGGCAAATTGAGATATGAAACAGAGGGGAGGGAGATCATGGGAAGACAACGAATTGTGGATTGACACAAAAGGTTTGAAATAAGAGAAAGGAAAGAAAAGGTAGCAGACGACAATTTTTGTGGAAGGCCACCCAATATAGGATGAAGGAGCCGTCTTGCCCCACTGGTTAGTATTCTCCACACACAAAGTAATCATGTAGCCACATACTTCCAATTCATCACGTCGCCGCCAGGTGTCACCCAATGAGCGTCGGGAGCCCCTGTCATCAAAAGGGTCACCCCCGTCTTTGATTAAAAGCTAGGGACGCTGTGTTGCATCTATACTGCGGGACGGTAAAGTGAGTTATAGCTGGGTCTTCGTTAACATTATTATAGTCATTGGATATGATATACTATTCTAGGTATGAGCATCTATCTGCATACATTCATCCATCTTGAACACATACAGTGAACTATTAAATTTTATAAATATCATTATCAGAACACATTACAGGGCAGACAGCTTTAGCTTCTCCAATGCCCCATTACCCAGTTTTTCTTTAAAGACATCTCCGCTGCTGAAAGTATCTGGCGGATTCAAGAATGGTAAAAACATTCCTTGAGATAATACTTCTATAATGCTCCGAGAAGACCCGAGGGCTTTACGAACGCTAACAGAATATCTCCCACGCCCCCACCCCTGCTTCTCAGGAAGGTTTTATTATTGTTCTAATAAACAGGATTCCCTGCCAGCTTAGTCCACTATTTCGTGTTAAAGGTGAACATTCCTCGTCTTTGTTATATGGGACTTATTTTTAAATTTCTTTCTATGACAGCGCACAAAAAGGGCTCTTAGAATGCATGTTATTCAGTGAAAGGTTCTTTCATTCCTAATTCTACGCCTGATGTGTTTCCCATATGGAATGACCTATTTATAGGGACCCTTGCTCTCAAGAACGCTTCACTATGAAATGGAAAAATTCAGGTCAATGGGCGCGTGAGTGTATTTGGGCAATGTCACAAAAGTTCGTACATTACAAAACCTTTAATCATAGCAAAAACAAGAAAGATTGAAATAGATCTGCATGAGTATTGGAACCCGGTCACACACATAATACAGACAGGTAAATACAACAATCAGACTAAATATAAAAATGCGAGACTTAAATTTAAAAACATGAAATATATGTGAATATGTGATACATTTCAGGGAACCTGAGAATCAGATCTTTAAATCATATTTTAATGATTTTGACTTATCTTTCGTTGGGTAACGAAACTGGCCAAGCCATTCTAGCAGTCCTAAACATTTTTTACACCAATGTATTGTTCTCAAATTTATTTTAGCCCAATTCTGTCGATATTTCAGTGCATTTTCAAAAGATTGTAAAAGTTATTAATTGCACACCATACGTAATAATATTGTTAAATTCATTTTCATTACGGTTCCACCAAGAGATTATGTGGGGAAAATGGTCATTCCATTTTGTCCTGGACATGATTTCCATTCCAGGGTGTCCTAAGACGTGATGCCACTGAGTGGTAGTAAAATCTAACTGTACACATTTTGGTATCCAGACCCATTGAATTGAAGTAAATGTATGGGAAAACGCTGTCAGTTTTCATAGCTTTCAACCCTCTTTAGTAAAAGAGCCTTAATGGACTGTGTCATATTTCTATGAAGCTTTTAACGCGTTCTATTCTAAGGACGTTTCTATTCTAAGGACATACTGAGTGTGCTATAAACGTCTCAAGTTCCATAAAATATATAATCAGATGCGGTACCGTACATCTTTTTAATTTGTCGCAAAAATATTCGATGCTGGCATCATTTCGCTCAATTCAGTATTGCATTAGCGCAAGTATATCGTCATTTTTAATAACTGTTAATCAAAATTTAATGTTTAATTTGCAACGATGTTCTAGAGTCGCCAAGTCGAACAACATATTTTCTATACTTGAAATCACTTGTACAGATAATTATATAGTCGATGCATGTGGCAACATGGGTCCTAATGCCCACTAAACGTCATATATATTTATATCAAGCGATTTTACTAGCGAATTGGGTTTAGCGTAAATTCTATTAGGCGATTTTGACTAGTTCGCCATTTTCATAATAGTGCAAATATTGTTCCCAGATTCTTAGGATGTTTCTTGAAGCCTAGTCAAACATCAAAATATCCTTGTCATTAGCATTTTGAATAGCAACGGGTAAGTTTGTCCATAGTCTTAGGTTATACTCTTTCTCATACGTTCAGTTCTACAATTAAGGATATCAAAAATAGAATCTTGAGCCGGTCGCTTCGTCGGACTAGTTCTTATTGTCGATGTATGCCTCTCATTCCTTACAGTAGATTAGCCTTGAGGAGTAAATCCCATTTAGAAAGATGTTTACATGTTAAAGTTTACATGTATAATGTTTGTGTCGTATTTGAATGATTGACTATTTGACTATGATTTAATTGCGTAATCAATTTGACTAGTGATTGTACGATTTCATGAATTAATTTGTATTACTATTATTTAATTATGTTTATATAGGCTGAAAATGTTGTACTTGGTACATGAGCTTATGAATAAAACACAAACAAACAAACATTTAGAATTCATCTTTCATCTATGGGACAATCAAGATACTTGAGGAAGCTACACCTTTCAATCAGATTCAGTGAAGATGAGTCGTCACCGCATATATTGGATCGGGACCTTGGCGACCGTAACGAGGGCCACTCCCACCTTGGTGACGCCATGTCATAATACACGCCCTTCCATTCCACGATAACAAATCTCACTTCACGCCCACGCATGTCAAAATCTTTTCTTTACTATCTGTGTAACTGTTTATGGTAAAAATAAACCCCATGTTTATGTGGTTTCAGGCCATTACAATTCCTTGTGTTACAGTCTTCATTACAGCTTCGTTAGATATTCAGCAAGTCGGTTCAGATATTCATTATATATACATAGAACTGTTATTCTGTATCAAAATGATGTACAGAAAAGGACTGTCGCTTTTACATGTAGTTCTTCCAGCTAGCCCTTAAATTATAGAAATAATGCATAAACATTGATTTTGTATTTACCATTTACTGTTAAATCTATTAGTTATAACATCGAGATCATACTGACCTACTCATCTATTTAACATGTCCAGTAATGATAAAAGGTTTTTTAGTGTTGAAACCTAGTTAAATGGAATAACATGTTATTGTTATTTTCTTTTGTATTATTGAAGATATCATATCGTTCTTTTGGTCCTTGCTTTGGTTATATCTTGATTGATCCTCGTTTTTATATATGAGGCAGTTAATTCTAGATCTTTTGTGACAGCCTACTATAACGACATAAATATATAGTGGAAAAACATTGAGAAATTAATGTATTACAATTCAATAATAGAACTGCCATGCTAACAACTCAATGTCAGATACAAATCTAAAAATAGATGCTAAGCCCTTAGCTCTTCCTTAGCTTGCTTAGCTCTTCCCCAGCAAAGATATCTAAATATCCATTCTGATAAGTAAACTGTACCCACCTCCGCTCTCATCCACTCCGCCTCTCTATTTGCTTTCCTTCCAACCTTCAAAGGCACACTGAAACATGCCCTGATTTCTTTTTTTACATAGAATTTTCGATCTCTTTCCCAGTAAATACTTGCTTTCTTTTAATCGATTTCGAAACAAGACTCCATTTCCAGGTCATGTTTTATGTGGAAAATTCCATTGAGAATCAAATACTTTGGAAGCGGATCTTAATAAGGTTAGTTTGTGCGTGGGAAATAGGTAAGGTACACTGTATGGTGGGTGGGATAGTACACCTCAAAACTGACAAATTATATATTACGTAATGGGGACCTATATATTAAAGGACCAAATAAAAAGAATAAAATTATTCATTACTGCAATGATTCCTGCTAAAGGCGTTTCATCACATGGAAAACCCAGGAATATAGATTATCTCTGTTTCCTAGGTACCTAGATCATTTTTACTTTGACCGAACTTGCCTGATCCCTTTATTAAAAATATGCCAGGTTTTTACATTTTTTCATAATAGAATAATCCGTTCCTCTACAATCAGCCGAATTTGTAAATAAACATTTCGGTCTAGGCCCAAACCCTCAGATCAAATAAGAATTCAATGTCAGTGATTAGACGCCTACTTCGCTAATCGGTTTCCTGACCTGGGACTAGGCGTTCTAATGGGATTATAATGGCAAGTTGCGGTCTTAATGGAATTATAATTTGCGGTTTGAGGCGAGACGCTTTCCCTCCGTTTGAAGGGACTCCCTCATCTTTGGGCCTAGAGTGATTCTACAGCTTATAGCTTCAAATACAAACCTAGACTTTTCCTGTCATACTTCACCAAGAAACCTTTGCAAAATAACAGCCGGGATTGGCATCAGTACACTTCCTCTATTGAGGGATAGCTGGGGCTAGGTCATACTTCAATTTTTATTAGGAGCACACACGCAGGAGTACGATCAGGGCCGCAGGTATTTGCGTATAATTCGACATAACCAAGGGCACTAGAACTCCTATGGGGATGAATTATGTGTCTTTTACAGTCCATACCGCTGTTACTGTAAGTTTCAATGATAATAATGCCAGGTTCCTGTAAGCATATGGACTGTTCGCACACATTACCTTATATACTTTTAAAAGCATAATTAAATTAATCTCATTAATAGTATTGCCCTCGACTACTCAAACTATTTTTCACCTGTCATGTAAAGTGTATGAAAGGAAGGTAAAGTGAAATTAAATATTGAGGAAAGCCTTTCAGAGTGAATAATACTTGATTAGTCTAGTATTCCTAATCTAATTTATAGATGTCGATGATCCGAATAAGAAGGAGGGAGAAGGGGATTGACACAAAAACCCAAAATCATTGACAAGCGAAAGGGCCAAAGATAATGTATAATTTTGCTTTGTGGTCATCACAATAACTATCCAGTCAATCCACATTCGGTGCGAAGATTCATTTTTTAATACATAATTATGATATATGTTCCTGGGTAAGACCATAAAGTGCCTTCCTGTCCCTTTTTTCTGTCTCTTTCTCCCTTCTTCTCTATCTTTATTTCCTGGGTAAGATCATAAACTGCCTCCTTCTCAGCTCTCCCGCCCTTGATAGAACATTCAATCTCACTCACCCACCTAATTATGATATAAATCAAGAATAAGGTGTAAATCTGTGAATATTGCCTAAGGCATTTGTTCCTGTTGCTCACACCAAGACAGCCTTCCTGCAGTATATAATATGACTGCTGCTGTCTTTGATAGTTTTCTCGCCAATCATTCATCCTCCAACCTGCAGACAAGTGACTTGTAGGGCTAGTCTGCAGCTTATTTCCTACCTTTCTAACCTCAAAGACAGGGGACTTGGATCTACAGATATATGAGGGGCCTTTGTCAGCATCGGCCATCCTATATGGTTGGCCACACTAATACATATGTGGTGTGTTACAGGGAAATAAGTCATAAGTTGCAAAAATGGATTTTGGGATGTGATCATATTTGAAAAGATGAGATCAAGCAGATTCCAATGATGGTAAACATCAGGGCATTTAATAAGTACTTCTATATTTTATGATTCATATTCTTATTTTTGAAAAACAAGTTTGCAATATTTCTGGGTGGCCATTTACTAGTAGGGTAGCTATATATACCGTACTCTTTAAGATGACCGTAAAAATGCATGGATATATTTCATAAATTTTCTTGAAATTTGGTAAATCTATTCATGCTACAAACAGCGTTAAGCACCCCCAAAATGAAAACATTCCCATAAAGACATCTGGTGAATAAAACACTTTGAAATATATCAATTCTACGACTCGTGGCTCATTTTCCCACAACACATCACATATGTAAAACAAGGCATGGAATGTTCTAGATTTCACCCAAATTTCACCCAAACTCAAACAGAAATATACTGGAAGAATTGACAAATATTAGACAGCTTGAAAAGCGGGAATTAGCTCTGACATAACTTTATTTTTGTCTATGTTATCGCCCATTTCTACATACACTGTTAAGTCTTATTGTACAATTGCCTCTCAAGACTGGCCCACATCATTTATGTGTGTCCAATATAGAAGGTAGGAAATCATAAAGGAGGAGAAGAAGAAGAGAGCAGAAACTGGAGGGACATAGATGGAGAGGAAGGCTCTGTTAGGAAACTTGCACTTGGAAATTTGAGAAAACTTCTATTTCTTAGAGTGTATGTAGTCAATACCAGCCCTACATGCAATCTGTGGAAATAATTTCCGCCCTCAGTAATCCCCTTCAATTGATTTCAATGTACTGCAAGCACTGTGGAATGGTGGGGTCTAATAAGGCTTATCCCAAATAGTCAATATTCATTTTACTATTGCAATAGGGCGCTTTACATACCCCATATTTCTGATTATGATAGAGCGAACCGGCCTGTTGAGCAAACTAAACTGTATTTTGAAATCGCGCATTGCTAACGTGTAATAATGATAAGCAAATAATGCTTAAATCCCACAGATATTTGGAAATACAACAATGAGATGTTGATATTTGTAATGGATGTTTTGTAATGTCACAATATGGGAGGGCGGGGGCGGGGGTGGGTAGGAGTGGGGAGGGAGTAGCTCAGGGGTAAGGCTGAGGACTCATCTTGTAATCTTTCTTGAACGCTGCAGGTACTGGACCCAAATCCGCACCTGCCCTAGGTATGAAACCTGTGCATCTCCAGCCCCCTCTCATGTGGGTCAGATCTTCAGAAAATGTACAATTCGCCTTCATCAATCCTCTCAAATAACACACATTTGACACAGAAATGCGCTTCAAAATCCAGTTTAACATAGCAAAACAGATACTATAAATCAAATCAACGCGACACCAAATATACTCAGATATACCTGGTATTCATCATTTTTCAGCAAAATTTAGCAGAATTTCCCAAAATGTGTAGAGCTATCAATTGTACATTTTCTGAAAATCAGACCCATATAGGACTTAATACCTTTGGAACTGTGCATCCTGCACACACCGAAAACAAGCCCTACTGAAATGAAGGTTAACGCCATTTCATTTCTATTAAAGAATTTTAAACACCTCTTATTTGGTATTCTGAGGAATTCCGTCTGCCATCCTTGATCAACCGACACAGAAACTGGGACAATGATCAGCTCACGGTGCAATTGGTAATGCAATCCCGCTATTACAGTGTTGCCCTAGGCTTGAGGAAGTGTCAGGGTTTCCCCTATCTCTCTGTCAATCAAAACCAAAGCCCTGGGAATAGGTAGAGGGAAGCTGGGGGAGGTGTGGGGGGGGGGAGGGAGGGAGGGAGGGATGGAGGAATGGCAGATGAGAGAAAGAGAGGTGGGGGAGGAGCAAGAGGAAGACACAGGCTATAGAGTGCCGGGTAAAAAGAAGGGAAAATGGGTTGGGGCGGGTGGGTTGGTGATGGTAGGAGGGAGGGTAGGTGGGTGGAATCGTCTCTATTTAAGGTAACCATAGCAACGGTTTTGGATCCTTTAGTGATTGGTTGCATAGGTGGTCTGGTAGAAGAGAGAGAGAGAGGTGGAGGTGGTATAGGGGTATGGTGGTGTAGGCTGGGGAGAGAGAGGGTGCATGATGGCTAGATGTCATGCCTAGAGAGCAGACAGTACCTGCCTTTAGATAAAACCCATGTATACCTAAATTGTGAACTGCCTGTATGATTGACTGCCATAGCGGAATATGGAATGTGTGCTATAATTAAAAATGTACCTGGAATATAAAACACTGTGATTGATCTTATAGCCTTATACCATAACCACGCAGTAACCAATCACATAATCACCAAAACAGAAACAGTCACGCAGGCATGTGACAGAATGTCTTTAATTCCTTAAAAATATCAGAACCACTTAAACAGATTTGGAAACTTAGAAATATGACCGACTATTAACTTGATTCCTCTCCTTAACGCAAACCCTTTTGTAGACTATATACTATGATATTAGTCTAGGCAATACAAGTGTCTCGTGGACTTGACATACACACATATTAAATCATAACAAGCATGATAATTATCGGGATCGACCCACCTAGTTCTAAGGCAAGATTAAGTGAGAGACAGAATGCAGAGTCACTACTCCTGATTGCTTTATACTCTGGTCAGATTATGCCTTCACTCGCTTGCCAGTGGATTAGGATTTGGGATGAAGAAGAAACAGGATTCCTCCCCATCACCTGACATCCTCTTACCCGTTACTTAGGCTAAGACCCTGCCCACACACAACCGATTTGCCTCCCGATTACCTCCCGATTTTGGTCTTCCAATGAATCCTAGAATTTCATTTCAAGTCCTGGTTTATGTTTTTGAAATAACATCAACCAGGATTCGAAATCAAATCCTAGGATTCATTGGAAGACCAAAATCGGGGGATAATCGGGAGTCAAATCGGCTGTGTGTGTCCACGGCTTAAGAGGTATTACAAGACGAGATCTCACTCGCTATGTCTTCCGGACAGGGGGAAGGGTGGGTGGCTTTAGAGGGGTTGCCTACTGATCAAACCTTGATGTAGGCCTACTTGGCGTTCTGGTTATCTTGGTAGATATAGTTTGCCTCAGACAGAACAAGAACTCACAACCTCTGTGTTAGATGTCTAGTGGTCTAGCTAACTGGGCTACCAGAACTTCTTTCCTTGTCCAAGTACCTCAATCACTCCAACCGAGAGTTTCCAATAGTCAATAGTTGAGATAAATCTTAATAATAACAATCGGGCAAGTCGAAGTATGTTGGGTTAGAACATTTTCTGTCAGAGGGAAACGTAGTTTCCTTCCTCTTTTTAACGTCAGCGATTGCTAATCTGACCAGATTTGGCACCTGGCATCTCTGTCTCTCAAAAACAAATCGTAATATATACTGTCCCCAGGAGATACAGCGGGAGGCTAGCCAGAGGGGCTGAACTAAAAGTTCCGAGTTTTAATATTATCAGTGCTAGTGCGAAAGTGATCGGTGAGGTATTGGTAATCAATAGGTAATTAGACCATGCAATTGATGGGACACCACTTGATCTAATGCCTTTCTAAATTAAGATAGATAAAATGAATTCTAGTGGTATGGATCCTTTAAGGATTCAGACAAAATATGCAGATTACAAACAAGCTTTGTATAGAAAAATGCATACAACTTGCTTCTGATAAGGAGTATACGATTTCCCACGTCAATATAACACCTCCCCAGACTGAGCATATGGCATTTAACCCAGACGCCTCACCAGTATTTTATAAACACTTTCTACAGGTGCCCTTTACTGTATTTCATTTTTGTTATGGTACGGAGAAGAGAAGTGACTAATATATGATATTGTATTGGGATTCTTAGTATTTGTTTATCTATATTTAAACATATGAATCCTCCCTTCAGGTATTCTATGGGGCAATAGCCAGTGTTCTGTCCCTAAAGCACTTCAGGCCAAACCCATTTGTTTATAAGGCCTTAATCATATATGAATATGACGGGTGGCTGGGCGGTCTAAAGCACTGAGGTCGGCCCAGTGCTATGGGCCCTAGCGTCCGAGGTTTCTGGGCCCTATAGCGTCTAGGCCCTAGCTCAGTTGGGCCCTAACGTCTAGAACCCAATGGTAATGTTGTAGGTGCTACCCTAGAACCCACTGCAATTTCACCTTTTCTCCACATGCACTATAAGGGAAGAACAGTTGTATGAGCAGAAATGATCCTGGTAAAGAAAAACGTTAAAAAATCTATCATCATAATTGATTCCAAAAATCTTCATTACATTTCAAGCATGGACAATATTTAACTGCCGATGCAAAAACCTTCTAAACTGTCATGCAGTGGGCTTAACACTGACTGAAGAAGGCCTGCCCACCCCCACCCCCGCCCCTTTCAGTCTTCTGTCGTTTTGTTCACGATTTGGATATTTCTCCTCTCGCAGCAGCAAGTGTGCCCTTACTAATCAGCGAGTCGCTCAAACAAAAATACCCACAGTGGTAGAATGGTGGCGTGCAGGACGGTCGTAAACATGGCCAGGAATACAGGAATTCCTTTATCATATTGTCAATAACTCGCTTCATTCCCCTGGAATTATATCGCGACTCGCTGCGATGGATTCTTGCGGCGATATCGCAGTCATGCGATGGGGCCGCTCACCAGGAGGAATTCGCTAAATTGAGGATATATTGATTTTGTTATAGAGGAGTTTTTCAAATGCCTTTGGTGATGTTTGGTTTTGAAGGAAGTATTTCGATTATCCACATGTTCAAAGGGGGTTTGTGCTTGATAGAATATTCCCCCCAAATCTATAGCTTAGATATTCATGTAGTTAGCATAAAATGAGGGAGAATTATCTCACATAAGAATACATTGATCATGAAGGAAAGTGTTATATTATTATTACGATTTATGGTTAGAATTGTAAATGCTCAGATGGCAGGAAAATAAGATAAAGAATTTACAAAAAATGGAGAATACATTGATCACTGGTGATGTGTGATGGGGGACTTTTCCCAATGATTCTCCGTTGATATGTATCTCCTTATTTTGAAATAACTAGGATTTCTTTGATCATGTTCATTATACATTTTACATGATTTTAATTGGTAAATTTGAAAGAGGATATTGAGCTAATTGTAATTGATCCTTATTTTAAAATCATGCTTAAGGTAATTAAGGATTCTCTTTCAGGCTTATGATCGAATTTATAATGTTGGGTTCTAATAGAGGATTTGTCAAAGCTATTAGTTATATTCAAATTGAATTGTTATAAAATAAATCCATCTTTACATATTTGGCTATATTTCCCCCCAAGATTGGACGTATTATCTGTCCAGATTGTCTGAACTCAACGAGAACCCAGTTGATATAAACGTGTCCGTTGGCTGAAAACTCTAAAGGATATATATACATGTGTGTATGTATACAAGAAGGATCTATCAATATGGGAAATCTCCTCCTCGGAAATGGTCTGACAATGCTTATCATATCACTCAATGACCAACAGCAGACCTGCGTGTGGACACACACATGTATACATCTATATTCTATGTGCATCCATTTAATTCTCTTTCCCATGACCATTATGACCTGTCCTTTCTCGTTTCTACCCTTCCTCATTCGTACCCCTCCACGGCTATATCTCTGTATTCCTTGACCAAGCGCAACCGACCCCGCCCCCTATAGGGCGGATTTAGACCACCTTTAAACCTCCTTTCGTTGCTCCATTACCCCTGGTATTCTCAGTTAGACAGAACTCACACCCATCGACCTGTTTTTTATGTTTTCCCATCTAAATGGGTACCATTACATCATCTGAATGGCAAGTTTTGTTCCTCTTCATGCCTTTTTAGGGGACGACTTATGTATAATCTGGTACAGGAAAGTTGCAATTTTAAATATAAAGATTGGTTTAGTCTCCCACCCCTGTCGGAGCTCTCACACACACTGCACCTTCACTCACACACTACACTCACTCACCAGCCACTGCCCCTCCCGCTGCCTGCCACTGCCCCTCCCGCTGCCTGCCACTAGTGTGTGTGTAGCATTGCCTCAAGGCTACACACACACTAGGCAGGTAGGCAGTCAGGTATCAAACACTAACACATGGGAGGAGTGAAGGATGGGTGGTTGGTGGGCATGCAGTGTCATTCAAGGTGAGAAAAATGACAACTATAAGAACAAAAACAGACAATAAAATAAGTAGAGCAAGCAAAAGTACTAGCGGGTAGAATTTCTGGACCTTGATTTACATTTTTGACCCTGTCAAAATTCCCAATTCCCACTTGCCTTTCCACATTGGTCCTCTTCTTCAATTTCTACTGTTTTACTTTCACATTCGGCTTTTGATCCCCGATCTCTTTTCCCTACCTCTCCCTATGCCATAATTAAGTGCTCCCAAACCATAATTCTACTTAATATTGAACACAGGTAATGTTATGTGGCTTAGAGGACTGCATATTAGCTTTAGCCTACACGACTGATCAATGTCCTGTAATTAACCGTCAGTTCCCTAATTAGAACGAACCCTTTTGGCCTATACTTAGGGAGAATGAGTAATGCCGTGTAAACATCTTAGCTCCCCTCTAAATCACCCACTGGCTTTCCTACCTCACCCTCTATCACCCCTTCTTCCCCTTCTCCCATCAGCTCGAAATAAGAGAGCTGAAACAAATGAGAATTTAGAGCTATCATGGGTTCTATAAATACCCTCCAATGTTCACCGCCCTTACAGATCCAACGCTCGACCAATCAAATACATCATACTAAACTGCCATGGGAGAGCGAGAAACAATGCTAGGCAGAGAGGATCTTCATAGTTCCATGATTTCTTTATATTATCGCTCACTCCGATTCCCATGACATTTCTCCATGACCTTGAGCCCTTCTCATCTTCCTCGTGTCGTCTGCTCATCTGCGCCTGCGCCAAACGTTTAGTTATGGCGTGTCCATGGCAACTGGAACATTAGCGGGAATCTACCAGTGCACGTGGGTCCCACCACACAGACGTGCACATTCAGGCAAGGGGCACAAATTCTGTAAATTCTTTAATTCCTTGTTAATAATTGATAATATACGAGGTGATTCTAGACTAATTACTATCACTTGAGCTTGAGAATATGTTCTAAATGTAGATAAATATAGTGTGATCTGCATTATATTTGGAGCCAGGTATAACCAAGGTCCCAAACACACAAAATCTGAGAAGGCATTTGTGATGTGTCACAGAAAAATGAGCCACAAGTCGCAAAAGGAGGATTTTGAGATATCGTTATATTTGAAAAGATGAGATCAAGTCGATTCCAATGATGGTAAACATTAATGACATCTAAGAAGTGTTTATATATCTTATGTTTGATATATTTATGTTTGAAAAAAAGTTTGCAATATTTTTGGGTCGACAATTACCAGTAAAGTAATTAAATGTACTCCATAGGATGACCTTCGAAACGCAAGGATATATATAATATACTGTCTTGAAATTTGATACATGTATTCATATGACTTAAGGCGTTAAACCCCTCAAAGATCATAACATTATAACAAAAAGATCTTGTGAATAAATCAATTTAGAAAATATCATTTTAGCAACTTTAATTAGCTACAATATATGTTATAAACTTTATTGTGGTTTGCTAGCGCCAGTTTCATGTGTTCTACTCATGATTGCCCGCGGGAGGTTGTTGACCGTTGCAATGCCTGCATGTGCCTGCGGTGATGGTGAGGCTTTAGCAATTTAACCAAGCTTACTGAAAGCTTAAGGCAGGCTCTAGGGTCGATGAGAAAGCAAGATGTTATGCTTCAGCGTATAGTGTTCATGTATGAACGGTACAGTTCATGTTTAATTGTAGTTTTACCAATGCTAAACCATTGCAATTTACTGGTTCGAGCGACATTATGTAAGTACTAGAGTTGAACAAGGTTGAACGATTAATTCATGCACTCGTCCAGCTTTAACTTAAATTAAATTAAATTAATTTAAATTTAATTTCAGCTAACAGTGTAGGATTCTCAAAACAATCATTTAACAGCTGCTGTTTCATGATGCTGTTCTTTGATAACCCTACCAAGTAAACTCTATCTCTATAACCAGAGTCACTCTCAAGTTGTATGGAACCAACTGTTCATCTCACGTACCCTCAAGTTGTATGGAAGCAACTGTAGATGAACACATATGCTAGTGCATCTACTGTCTAAGCCATAGCATGCTCACCACAATGCTCTCCTAAGCCCCAAATTGCTCCTTTCCCATTCCATAGCACCTCTATATGTCACCCAGCAAGAGTCCCTCTGAGCATCTCAATTTGTCATAGTGTAATAAGACCATCCAACCGCACGCGAGCAATCCATGTGCTTTAATATTTCACTACACGAATCTGATACCTTTCTCTCTCGACAGTTTTATGGCGACTGGATTCATTTGCATGGATGAGATGGGAAGTATGGTGCTATGCAGAGGCCTTAATTTTGCGACTCGTTCGTTCTGAGGAAATGTGAGGATTCTCCATGGGAAGATTTAAAACCTTTCCTGGTGGGGAACTAAGGGAGTATCGATTGACAGGCATCAGGTGGAAGCTTCCCATTTATCCAAAAGCTTGGCAACCCATTGTAATATGAAATAATAATATGCTTATCCTAGTCAATACTATCTAATCACTAGTAATCAAGACATTCGGCCAATGATTGCTTTAAATACTATAGCTATAGTTGAAGCATTAGGCGCAAAAATGATATTTTTTGGAGAGATACTTAGGAATTTTAACATTTGGTTCCTTCTCATGAGGTGGTGTTTTGGTCCATAGCCTTCCATGTCCATTATGATACATAACAAATATGATAAATTTAACAAAAATGATTTCTCACAAAGTTTGCAGGTCTAAAAACGGGCTATAGATCTATAATAAATGCTTTCATAGTTCAGTTTCACTTCAAACATGCAGAATGTCAAATGCAATTCCCTTGCTGCAAAACTCATGCAACCTCTACTCCGACCCTCTAAGCCCCTTGACAGCTAAGGAAGCTAAGCTTAGATGATAAGAGCTTCGTGACATCTTGCTGGGAAAGTTCATGGCATATCGAGGGAATCGAATTTTAATTAGAATATATATGGGTCTATAAACCAGAGAATGTACAAAGAGCAACTTTTAATAATTTGCTAAATTTCTAAAAATGTTCGAACAGATTTGAAACATTTTCTAACATGCTATTAATTATATTTGACATAGCACTAAATATTAGATAGAGGCCTAGTATGTTTGGGTGCACTGTGAATCTGTGCCCCACGTTTAGCCATGTTAACAAGAGTGAAACAATTAAAATATTCGACCTGGCAGATTTAGAACTTCTTAGATGATTCTTTATTTCCAATATTTCGACCTCTCTTGACCTTCTTCCTTCCTTTTAAAACATTCTTTTGCAATCATTCAAAATTATATAACCCAATTATACATTTCTGTGCCCTTGAACCATTCCGTACATAATCGATCTGATGCTGGCAGAAGGATGATGGAGGATACAAGAGAGGGTTTCCCAGGTCATACATGGGTCAGATTTGGCCTTCATCAATCCTTTCAAATAACCAACATTTTAGACAAAAATGAGTTTCAGATTGCAGTTTAACATAACAGAACTGATACTTTAAATCAATGCGATACTAAATATACTCAGATATACCCGGTATTCATATTTTTTCAGGCTTATTTAGCAGCATTTCCTAAATGTGTAGAGCTGCCAATTGTACATCTTCTGAAAATCTTACCCACATAACTGTTCCTATATCAGAGCAGTATTAATTCGTTCTTTTATGAATCAAACCCTAGCGATAATTCATAAACACTAGAAACAATCCAAAGGAGAAGTTTAACACTGGCTTCTCCAATGGACCTGCACCACAAATTATTCTAAAAATGCAGTACCCACCTGGATATCGCCTGGGCCATTGGGGTATTGCAATCATGGCTAGTTATCATACACACAGAGGCAACATAGATACTCTATCTCACAGTATTCCCATGGAATCAGTGCTAATCCCTATATGATATGCAGTGATCCCTCAATGGGTGTACTTCCTGCATGGACCAAAGGTCCTTACACGTAGAACCTTGATGTAGTTTTATAGTATTTCCAACAATTATAGGCCGTAGTCTAATATACCTCATTTATCAGGTATGGTTATCCAAGAGATTTAGCCAGAGAAAACGCCCTTGTAGTCTCTTGTATTAACAAACGTAAAGATCGCTCGTAGGTAGAAGTCACAACTTATTCCAGGACTCCTATACAGGTATATGTTTAAAGGTATCATGGCAGAGTGGTAATCCCTTATATGTATATGAAGCTATGTGTAGTGAGGTCCAGTAGTTCCTATTTATCTGTGCATTAACAGCCAGGGGGCTGACCTCCCAGTAGTAGCGATGGGTCAGTAATGAGAGTGCCTTGTCCTAGTCTCAGACTTCCCTCTCCTAACCCGCAGCACCAGACGCTGTGAGTGAACGACAGACTATAGGCAGGGTAGTCTATAGGGGCATTGACATGTGTGTGAGTAAAGGGCTATAGGCAGGGTATTCTATAGGGGCATTGACATGTGAGTGAGTGAAGGGCTATAGGCAGGGTAGTCTATAGGGGCATTGACATGTGAGTGAGTGAAGGGCTATAGGCTGGGTAGTCTATAGGGGCATTGACATGTGTGTGAGTAAAGGGCTATAGGCAGGGTATTCTATAGGGGCATTGACATGTGAGTGAGTGAAGGGCTATAGGCAGGGTAGTCTATAGGGGCATTGACATGTGAGTGAGTGAAGGGCTATAGGCAGGGTAGTCTATAGGGGCATTGACATGTGAGTGAGTGAAGGGCTATAGGCTGGGTATTCTATAGGGGCATTGACATGTGAGTGAGTGAAGGGCTATAGGCAGGGTAGTCTATAGGGGCATTGACATGTGAGTGAGTGAAGGGCTATAGGCAGGGTAGTCTATAGGGGCATTGACTTGTGAGTGAGTGAAGGGCTATAGGCAGGGTAGTCTATAGGGGCATGACATGTGAGTGAGTGAAGGGCTATAGGCAGGGTAGTCTATAGGGGCATTGACATGTGAGTAAGTGAAGGGCTATAGGCAGGGTATTCTATAGGGGCATTGACATGTGAGTGAGTGAAGGGCTATAGGAAGGTGATCCAGGGCTACTAACACAATGCTGAGTCGGAATGCTTGTAGATGTACCTCATGGCGATTTAATAGAAAGTTGTCAATTCATCTCAAATCTGTAATGAATTGACATCGAGAATATTTTATAAATTAATGACCATAAATATAAATATTCTCCTTCATTTATGTCATTCTCTGATCTTCACTTCCTCGTCTTTCTCGCATCCTCCTCTTTTTTCTCACACTCTCCCTCTTTCTCCTTTTCACCACTTCACCTCTTCCTCCTCTCCTATCCCTCAATTTTCATCCTCTCAAAGAAGCCCTCCTCATCCACCTCCCCACTGCCAACCAATACAACAGCAAGTACTGAGAGTGGCAATATGTCACTAGTGTCCTGATCACCTCCTACCGTCCCACCATTAACAACAATATCCCTCTCTATCTATACCACTTACCACATAACAAACCTCTATCCTTCACTCAAAACATAAGAAACACGCCCATGCAAAAAATGCTAAACTTAAAAGACATCGCCTATATAGCATTTACCCATGCTGTGCTAACTGCGAATGGCGATACATTGGGTCTGAATGCTAAGACATGTACAAGCAAGTGCCTTGTACGGAATTGACAAAAAGTAGGATTTAAGTTTAGCCAGTCCAACTGAAATATTGGGCATATTCACACCTACTTACCCAGGTTTAGAGGGTAATGATTATTGAAGTAAGCGGATATTGAAACCTTTTTGAAATCATTTTATTTTTATTTGGGGTATATGAAAAACGCACTACATTCTCTAGTCAGCCAGACAAAAAGAGTTAGGTGAGAATCTGCACCATGATTTCTATTTTAAAAAATCTTTGAGCTCTCAAAGGTGACTATTTACACTAGTTAGAATGGGTCAATTATTAAAGTTCACATGAGTTCGTGAACGAACAGACATATTACAGATTTTTAAATCCATTTACAGAAATGAATGGGCTAAAATGAATAAGTGGATATTGAACCTGTTAGACCACTAGAACATGTCCAAAATTGTTTGTACATCCAAACAAGCAAACACATAAGTTCACATGACAGTTCAAACAGGTTCTTCACTCACCGTTTATACCTGATACTCAAGATTCTAGATATTTAGGACTAAATATTTCCTTGGACATAACAATCTCAATTTTTCCAAAGTTGACAGAAATCGTGAAAAGCCTTAGATCTTACATTTCTTAGAGACCAGACTCTCTATATCGAAGGCGGTGTAAAGCAATGAAGTCTTGAGCGGATAAAATGGTAGGCAGTAGAGTAGAGGGTGCTCTGTATTCTACTTGGAGGCACTCTAGGGACTCTTACCCTACTGATTGCCACAAGAACAGGTCCTGATTTACGGCACTTGCAGGGCCCAGCCAGTTTCCACAAGCCTGCCCTGCTCCCATACACTTACTCCGCCTACTTGACGTTCTGAATATAGTAAAAGCCTAAGGGCATGGTGGGGGTTGAGGAGCGGATGGAGAAATTACTTCAAAAGTGGGTGGGGGTGCAAATACCTTGGATACATTGTCACTGATGAAGGATCAAAGTCAGAGGTACTTGCCAGAATACTTCAGCACTTAAACAAATTAAACCAATTTGGAAGGACACTAACATTGATCCTTAGGTCCAAGATAGGACCGTGTCCAAGTACGCTATTTCTACACTAGTGCGACATGCCCCCTGACAGCTGACCTACAGGGGTGAGATCGCCAGAAAATGCACAATTCGCCTTTTCGAATCTTCTAAAAAAACAATTATAAGACAAAAAGTAGGCTAAAAATTCAGTTCAACATAAACAAACAGATTTCTTGGTTCAAGACAATACCAAATGTACGCAGATATACCTGGTATTTACCATTTACCACAGTAAATCCTGTTTAATTAAGCAGGATTTACGAAATGTGTAGAGCTGCCAATTGTACACTTTCTGATGATCCGACCCGCAGAGCAGAATCATCCAAATCATGGAGATGAGATGTTTCAGAAAAGTTCTCCACCTCTCGTACACAGATCACGCCACCAACGAGGCAGTACGAGAAAAAATACAAACGGCAAGCCATTGATAGACCTTCTGACCACTGCACAAAAGCACAAACTAAAATGATATGTCCATATTTCAAGATCAAATTAACAGGACTTGTAATGATAATTTTGTGAGGCATGGCTCTACAGGGAGACAGACAAAGGAAGAGATGAGAAAACAACATCCGAAAACTGACAAAGCTGACCTTTGGTGAAACCTAGAGATTGACAGGGGATAGACAGAGATAGAGAGGCCTGGTTGCCAAGTCCACCCCAAAGGCCACAACTTTCCTTAGGCTATGGGGCAGATGAAATGAGGGGCATGGTTATAGACAGGTCTAAAAACAGGGCCCCTTCTCCTTAGAATCACAGTTTGAAATACCAACGATGTAATGCTATAATATTGATAACGATTATTTTATTACTAAAATTATGCAAGAAAGGTAATATCATTGATAAAATTATCGGATGTAAATAAATAACTGTAAGTTAGGTGGTACAATTTCTCAACAGAGTGGGCACCCCGTAGTTCCATAGGATGAACAATGTAAATTAAAAAAACAAAATTCATAACAACAAAATTCATAATTATTATGTTAATATTAATAATAGTATGCAGAAAAGACTTAAAAGGGGGTGGCTTGGGGAAGCGACCTCCATAGGGATGTGTGCTTTAGATTGGTTTAAAGGAGATTAATGGTAAATATAAGAGAGCTCAAGTGGGGAGGGCAAACTTGTGGTAGCACTCTGTAACAAGATGGATAGACCATTTTATGTTGGATGATAAATGAGTATTTTGGAGTATGTTCTTCCTAACTTCTGTGGCCGACTAGAATTCACATTAGAAGTTTAGGTTCCTAATGCTATTCGTAATATATTTTTAAAAGTGAAGATCCTCTATTTCTTAACACCTGCGTCTATTCAACATGCTCCTCTTCTCTGTCTTCCTTCTTTTTTTCCTTCTATTCTACCTCCGCCCTCTCCCCATACTCCACGTCTCCTATTTCTCACTCTTCTTCTCGTACTCCCTCATCTTGCTCCTCCCTCCATTCTCCTCCTCTTCACTTTTTCTTCCTTTTTTGCCTCTCATGCTCCTCCAGTCTAGGCCCAAAGATGAGAGAGTCCCTTCAAACGGAGGGAAAGCCTCTCGCCTCAAACCCCAAAGTGCCATTATAATCCCATTAAGACCACAAAACATCATTATAATCCCATTAGAACGCCTAGTCGCAGTCCAGGAAACCGATTAGCGAATTAGGCGTCCAATCACTGACATAACATTCTTATCTAATATGAGGGTTTGGGCCTGGACTGCCTCCTCCTTCTCCCCCTCGTACATCTTCTCCCAGTTGGTCCTCCTCCATGTTGGTCCTGGGTATGACCATAAAGCGCCTCTCTGTCTCTTTTTCTCTGTCTCTCTCTCCCTTCTTCTCTATCTCTATTTCCTGGGTATGATCATAAACTGCCTCCCTCTTAGCTCTCCCGCCCTTGATATAACCATATTAAATGTGTTGATAAGGGCGTAAAGCAACCAATCTCACTCACTCACTCATCCTCCATGCACCTGGTCATTTTTCCACTCGTCCTATGCTACTTCCCCTTCCCCCTCAGGTTCCACCTCCCCACCTGCATCAGCCGGCCATGGCCTATGTCCACCCACAAGCGTCTACCAGTAAATCGTCCATGATTGCACAATTACCCCCCTACTCACACAATGCTTAGCATATATATCTCCCTATACTACTACCTTACCCTCTTATTAACTGCCAGTGAGTGACTCAGGAAACCTGACATGCTTGCTTCAAGTTACACTTGCTCTTAACTCCTCCAACATATAATATACAATCTGCTTTCAGGGAACTGAGTCACACGTTGCAAAATTTATATTTGCAAAGTGGTTTATCTACAGGATCTCTTTATTGGGATGTTCAGATTTGTTGAGGGCTTAGCGCTTTAAGTCATATTAATTTATGTCCAAAATTTTAAGATAATGTATACTAAACATATCCTTGCGTTGCAAAGGTCATCTTATAGAGTACATTTAGCTACTTTACTGGTAATTGCCCACCCAGAAATATTGTAAACCTTTCAAACATAAATAGATCAAACATTGATGTAGAAACACTTCCTCGATGTCCTTAATATTTTAATATTATTATTGGAATCGGCTTGATATCATCTTTTCAAACATGATGATATCTCAAAAAAAAAATGTTGTGACTTGCGACTCATTTTCCTGTAATACATCACATATGATATATTCATCATATTGTATTTGCTGAAGATGCGTATCCACCTATATATTAATCCAGCCTAAATAGATGAGGATGTCCTACATGGGTCAAATTTCTGAAAATGTACAATTCCCCTTCGCCAATCCTCTGAAATAACTAATATTTAGGACAAAAATGAGCTTCAAACTGCAGTTTAACATAACAGAACAGATACTTTAAATGGATGCGATCCCAAATATACTCAGATATACCCGGTATTCTTCATTTTTCAGCCTAATTTAGCAGGATTTCCTAAATGTGTAGAGCTGCCAATTGTACATTTTCTGGAAATCTGACCCACATCATGTTACATACACATAGCACCTAATGAAGAACTGATGGATTTCCTGTTATACGACCTAGAGGATTATACATCATTTACAGTAATCCATGGGTGAAGGACCCATCATAAAAAATTCAGATGGCTAAGCCTAAGGAAATGAAGGATGAGGCCCAGTATAGGGTGGACTGGAGAGGTATTAGTCGCTCCATTTGATGGGAGACACATGTAGATAGATTATTTATCTATAGATAGTATATATGTATATATACTTAAATGGCAAATAACCAACACCAACTGCCAGAAGTAAATCCTTTAGACCATTTTAAATACAACAGTTACTGGTTTAATACTTATTCTCATATGATCATCTGAATATATATGGAAGAAATTGCCTTAAACCTTTTCGAAATGTATTTTGTCGGCGAATGACCGGTATCAAATTGTGACGAATAAAACAGTTTTATTTTAAGAAAATAGAGTTTTGTATTACTATACAAAATAGGTACTCATTTATTTCCTGCCTGGAATTGAAACATGTTAACCCAGTAAAAGCCGTAGTATTTGCTGCAGTTGAAACAAGAAAACAATTAACCTCTCCACGAGCGGGGCTATGCTCCGCCCACACGGTCACGTGACCCCACTCCAGCCGACCTCAGACAAACAAGCCCACGGCGGCCACTGTACAGCATTAAAACAGCCTATATAGAGGTGTGTTTTGATCTTAATTTGGACCCAGATACTAAATTTCTCTGATATTTTCTCAACATACAACATATAGACATCTACACTAAGGATACGATTATATACTAAGTCTCATGTGCAACAAAAAGTATGTTTGATAGCATAAGATATAGAGAAAGAGGCAAAAGTTTTACCTTGGAGAAAGGTATGAGATTAGTTCAGGCAGTAAGATAACAAAGATCATGCAGTAACATAATGATTATGGCTTATTGAAAATTGAATTTAACATCCATTGTGGAGATTGAGTGAGTCAGTATTCAAGCATATGTGATCCGTTTTAGGAAAATAAGTCATAAGTCGCAAAATATGGATTTTGAGATACCATCATATTCGAAAAGAGGAGATCAAGCTGATTCCAATGATAGTTAACACTAATAACCTCATAAGTATTTCTATATTTTATGTTTAATATAAATTTTTATTTTGGAAAAAAAGTTTGCAATGTTTCTGGATGGGTATTTACCAGTAAAGTAACCATATATCCTCCCTACAAAGGCCTTCAAAACGCAAGGATATATTTAATACAATGACCCGAAATTTGTTACATGGATTAATATGACTATAAGTGCTAAACCCTCCAAAGATCAGAGCGTGGCAATAAAGAGATCTTTTGAAAGAAACACTTTGAAAAATATCAATTTTGCGACTTATGACTCATTTTGCTGAAACCCATCACATATTGTATTATTATTTTGTATAAAATGGTATGATTAATGTTAAATATTTTCAGATAAAACGTTAGGCTACTTCTATACTGAATACTAGAAGATTGGCAACTCATAAAGAAGAACTGTTTAACTTTATTATAACAATGTTAATTGTTTGAATGTCTGGCCTTAATTGAAATAAAATAGTAATACACCATATCTAACAGCAGGTATAAATATATCTAGTGAAATGTTTTAATGATCAATAGTTGAAATTTTCAAAACAGGGATTTAGGGAGATGGAGAGAAATTATTTCTAATGTAAGATGTAAGATAGATCTTAGTTATCTACATTTGTCTCCTGAATAAGGAGATTTTTTTAGAAGGGATCTATCTTTTCCCACAAGTTTGATCTGTTATTTTGATGATTTTCTTTATGTTTCTTAAAACCAGCTGCCCTGGTGAGGGTAGGGGGTATTGGTGGGTCCATACCACCCCTAACAATAGTCCAAACACTTCAAATCCAATAAAAAATGCTATATTTGGGGCAAAACATGGTACGCTTCTATGTTAAAGTATAGCCCATGTTGACGTTTGTGTCTGAGGTTGCACTTGTAAACATGCAGTGCGCGCAAAACAACCCCATGTGGGGCACATCTGTTTATGGTTTCAAGCGCGGTGACTGGCTATCAGTTAATGAAGGGGGTGGACCTCTGATGCTCGTGGAGAGGTTAATTGCATTTGGTTGGGTTTTTTTCTGTTTTTTGTTTACAAAGTCAGGTGAAATAAATAAATGAATAGGTCAAAATTCAATCATTTAGATTTAAGACTTGTTGGTATTTTTTTATACCAATTATATCCATATAATTATACCAAAGCTATTTATAAGTTCATGGGAAAGTTATCCTGAAATCTGAAACAACTATGTGTGCCTTAATGCACACTTCTCGTATTTAAAACAACTAATTTAATCATAACAGAAATATTAAAGAAGAATCCTACTAGATTTTTCCTGGACGAACACTTGAGGTGTAAAGTGCACCGTCATCTGCACAGTCTTAACTTTAGCTGCTGACGCACTGGGACGTAGCGTAGGCGTACCAGAGCGTAGCGTAGCCGTTATGTCCGTGTGCGTGGTAATGTTTTTAATGGGCACAGTTCCCTCCTCTGACGCGGAGTGTCGCTGTAGTTGAGGGGAGGCTGAGACTGAGGCTGAGGCTGATGTTGCTATCGGTAAAATTCCAGACATCCTGCGGAGTTACTTACTCAGTCGGGGTTAGTTTAGGAATTTTATATCATTTTTAATGTGATTGTCTTGGGTTTCTTTCTTTCATTCAGGCTGCATAGGCGATAGAGGTTTGAGTAACATAAGAAATAATTATGAGCATACACCACTTGCGTAATATATTCCTTTTTTTCTAAATATTGCTGTGTTTTTATGACCTCAGATAACGTTATAGCTGAAAGCTAGGATAGGGGGATAAGAATATTCGTTGATTTCAGACAAACGATCATAACATTCCTAAACCTAACATTCCTATTCCCGCATCCCATAGCTGAGAAACTGGGACCTATTCACCGTTTCATAAAGTAGCACGGACGTTGACACCATGTGAGACATTTAACAAATCTTTTTCTTTTGCAATCATTGAAAATTTGGAGCAACTAGTTAGGTTCACTTTTACTATAAGATCATCTTTTTACAACTATGTAGATGTAACTATATACTAATGGTCAGCAAATAGCAGAGAATATCTATTATGTCTTGCTGAATACAATGTTTAAACAACAATTGTACACTTTTCGTTAACCCAGCTCTTCCATTCACACAATGTAACCTTGGGGAATAGCTCTGTGCACAATAGGAAGCTATTTTGCTTACTGCCTCTCAAGGCAATTAATTACCAACTAATTGGATTCATATAATTGTTTTTGCGTCCACATTTCCGTAATCCATTGACAATATATCCATTCCTGACGCAAACATATTACACTGGTTCTCTCCAGTAGTATCTACACTTTGAATTTTATCCAGGTAGTATTAGTTCATTTTGTAATATCTGTTTCAAAATCTGTTTGATTGATTATTTCCAAATGTTCAATAAGAGATCTATTGATGGTAGCACATTAACCTTGATTGGAAGTATGTATACAAATGTATAAAATATAGGCTCCTTTTTACCATAAAGGACTATCCTAATCATGTGTTAGCAGTGTTTTGATACATCTATAGAGATGTTTGTTATTACATGCCAGATCATAGCAAATAAGCTCCAATTGGGGTCTTTTTCCTTGGGATATTCTTCCTTTCAAAGATCCATTGATATCACCAGTGGTCCTAATGGTTATCCTGTGTTATATATTTACTCAAAGGTTCTTATTATAAAACCGAGAGTTTAACCAATCTATAATATGTATTACCATTTCCAAGCAGTGTTTTACCAGTAATGGTTGTATGGTCTACTGGTAGGCATCCCCCATTATAGAGGGCTTGCATTGAGCAGTCTTTTCTCTGAATGTAGATTTGCAAATAATTATGGCAGTTTGTCATGTTATGTCAGGGCTGAACTGCCACATACAGGTCATCACAAAATTCATGGTAAAAACTCATCTCTTATGAAAAGGAATCTACTTAATATATATATTGAATGTAGACAACATAATTGATCCCATAATCCTTCACTTCAGACATGAGCGGTGGCAGACCCAAGTCCCTAATTGTCCATTTAATGAGGCAAGGGGCACAGCTGCCTTTTCCTCCACGTCAGTTAATCCATCCACCACCAGGTGGGTGAGCGATCGATAATAGGGGATATCTCAGTATTAAAAGCCTTTCATATGAGCTACTACCTGTAGAATAAACAACACTAATAATAAACATAGTAAAATAGTGTGCTTTGCCAGATAGTCAACACTTAGTTGATTAATAAGGGATGTGCATTGAAAAAACGCTGCGTTTTGATTCAGATGTAACTTTTAAGAACAATGTTTTGATCATTTACATTTTGATCATTAGAAGAACCTTCTATGTGTGTACCGTGTTTACCAGGTTGCTTCCCGTCAAACATTTAAGCCAGATAGTTGTCCTGTCCTTGGGAAGTATACTACCGTCGTGTACCTAGACAATCTGAATGCCCAACAGGGATCATAACATTCCTATAGACTGATTCCAAGGCTTTTGATAACCACATATCGAGATCAATGATATCCTATTGATTCCAGATGTTCAATGAATTATAAGTTCCATAAAGTTCCACAGTTGTATTTGAGGCTCCTTCCAAGCTTTCTCCCAATGTGAAGTATTAATACTTGGTTCTCGACACTTGGATTCACTTGTTCTACACAAATCAAGATTCTTACAGACCTTTTGCAGTCCAGAACACTTTGCTTGGACCTGTGTATGGATCAATTCCTGTAGGAAATATGAGAGGGTGTATATATGACCATCATGATGGCAGGTAGAAGTGTAATGAAAATGTGATATACCATTTATAGAAATGGGCTTTTATCCATGCTCTCTCTACCATTACCTTCAATGCCTTTACCTCTTTCTTCATCTCCATCACTTTCCTTTATTCTCTCTTCTCTACCGTTAGCTCTCCTCCTCTTTCCTTCTCTTTCTCCTCTCTGCTTCCCTCCCGACATCCCTTTCCTACCGTCTTTCTCTTCTCATCGCTCTATACCTTCTTCCTTAAACCCTCTTCCCTTTCTCTCACTGTCTCCCTTCTTTCTTTCTTACCTATCCCTGTGTTTCCCTGGACACACAACAATGCCTATAAAACAGTGTTTTGATCTGACAATTTCTGCCTCCTATGTCCAAAATGTACTGTTTGGCAGCGCAGGGAGACTGGATGAAAGAGACCATGCCCACTGACAGATCACTGTCGTCCTATGTCCTCTGATGTTCCATATCTATCCTGCCATCTCGTCCATCTCTATCTACCTTTGTGGAAGTGCTCACGGTGAATAGGAAGGTTTAGACTCGAACCTCATCGCGTTCGAGGTTAAAATGTGTAGAACCTACGGGCAGTTTCTGTAATTATAATACATACTTGGCTCGGACCGTCCAAATACGTACAATTGAATTATTGTTAATAATGAGCTTCAAAATGCATTATAGCACAACAAAGTAGGTTAAATTCCTTGGTTCAAGACAAATTTGAATGTGATAAATGTATTACTAAAAAAAGGAATCATAAGAGTATGTCGGGAGATTAGAGTTATTTGAAGGTTTGATCTAATCCAGAACACAAAGATTACCCCCATACTAACAGACCACTGCCCTACTGCCATCTACATTCTGAGACTTGCTAGCTGTATGTTCTGGTGAGCTTGTCCACATCACTCGCCACCATAACACTCGCTGGTTACAAAAAGCTAAACGTCTCTATTTTTGTTGTCATTTGATGACAACATCCAGATCAAGGCAACACCATTCCCTGGCTCTGGCTGCAACCAGGAGATCAGGCGAGATTTGCCCAGGTTAAATCGTTCCTTCGTGAGAGGAATACATTTGATGATGAAGTTAATTCAACCCTTCTTGAATGTATACACTAAATGTATAAATTCATTATTAAAAATAAGAATAAATGTTGAATCCTTTCATGAAAATCTAATTAAATTAACCGCCTATGCAACTGGGAATGTCGTCCAATATGTATCCGAGTATTCTACCAAAGATGTGAACATGAATAGAGTGAATCCATAATTTTAAAAATGATTCAAATTGTTTTAAATAGGCATGCTGTCAGTTCATATTAGATACCAGACAAACGTCCTCAATATCAAATTTTCAAAGCTTTGTGGATGTAATATTACATCCCGCAGTTGGGCAGAACCAATCGTTCCCCAAAACTACTTAATATTGACGGTAATTCACGAAGCAGTAAAGAGAAGTAATTTGATACAAACTAGGATTGCATCGTGACAAATCAGGCAATCATGTTGACAAATAGCTGTATATGCATCGCCACAGTATTATAACTTGCCAATAGTCGCTGTTATAATTATAGAGTGAGAGAATTTGTTTTTTGTGAGTTACATTTTGATATATTTAAGCAGGAATATATAAATGAGTGGCCATTACCATCTCAGCATGACGAGGGTCAGGCATAAGTTGCCTCGTTTTCACCTCGTTACTGTTTGTTTAGACCAATCACCTTCCTAGATATATCTTCTATAATTTAATCTATGGAATCAAAGCTTATAAAATTAAGATGTTTAAAGAGAAAATAAAGATGCACCACTTCATGGCATTTCCCCAACATTTCACGAGGCGACCTCAAATAATAGAAATGTAACTATAGACCTGTATTGTAAATTGAATAGGCAATACTATTTCCCACACGTCTGAATCCAAACACGCCATCTAAAAGAGGTTTTAATAATTATAACTGATTCACATTATATCTCGCAGATGTACTTGCAAATATTGTGCGTGTATCCTCTTTATTCAATATTGAGTTATTTCACTTTTTCCAGATAGTTCCAAATGTCACTCGCTTGGTGCAGAAGTCGAAGGAAAGGTGGAAGAAGCATGGTTCAATGACCAACATGTATTACACACCATTGTGCATGGATAAAGGGCTTGTATAAACTAGTGCACATATCAAGGGGCATTATGGAATATATCCAGTTCATATGTGATGAAAATGCATCTGTGAATATACAATCCTATAGAACGAATGAAAGAACAATGTTAAAGAGCTGTGCTATCATATCAAATACAGCACACATCTGTTTATATCGAAGATTATTCCAGGCAGAAAATGAAAGTGTTTTCCTTCTTATTTGTTGACAAATATAGACCTCCGTTGCCTCCAAATGAACCAATCCACGTTGAGCTTATTGCAAATCCTCTTTATCTACATATATATATTTCCTGATGTATTGAGATCTCCACATTTTTGCTAGATATAAAGCCTGCATTCATTGCTTCCTCATGATGCCACATGGGGGTCTATACAAGTTGTCTGTATGTAAGTTCTCATATACTTCCAGGTGTATGTATACATGGAGGCCCCGTGTGACTATCATGTGTGTGCATCGCTCTGCCGTGTAAAATCCACCTGTTATTAGTTTTAATGAGGCATAGACATGTAACTCCAGACTCTTGTGTTTGTCATAAACAGCATCACCATATGTGATATGTGTGTGTATACGTGTGTGTTAAAGCAAACAAAATGTTAAATTAGGAGTTCGTACAATGTACGGGAAAATATTAGTTGATGTAAGGGGGTCTGTACATATATCTTATTACATGTTTGATTTTAATTTTTAAAGTATGTTTATCCAGGACAACAAAAAATACATTTCAGCGACAAGCGTTGATATTCTCAGAAGTTGCCTGATTGCATAAGGCAAAAGGCGTTAATTATTATAATTATGATTATGTATTATGTAGATGTGCCATTTCGCATTATGTCAAAGGAAATAACTGCTAAAATAATGACTGCTGAGAACCTACCATGCCACACACATAGTCATACTGACTACCAATTGTATTGTTTTATGACAGATTTGATTCAGGAATGATATCACAGCACTCTTGCTCTGAGCGATGGGTCGTGAAATATGAAATTAAAGAAATATCAATTCACATTCTTTTAACAGATGGATTATGATGATGATTTATTTATAACGCTGCAAAGACAATGTCTGTCCCTTCAATGTACAGGTACTATGTAAACTGCCCAGACTGGTCAGTTAGTCATCAGGTAAAGCCATGCAGCGGGGACACCACCAGTCTCTAGTTGACCCATATACAGGTATGTAATATTCCCAGTCATATATCTTTATATGAATAACATATATCATATATGAATTAAAAAAAGTCTCGTTTATAACTCTAACCATCCTCATTAGCTGTTAACTAACTCCAACGGTATATGTTGTAGTGGTCAGACCCGGCCAGGTGTATTGCTATACATGTATAGATTCATGTGATATAACGAAATTAATATTATGGTATTATATAATATTATAAGACTGATACCAGCATGCATACATTGATACTCTCGGGTAAGGCGACATTAATTCAGGCACATATATAAACTAGGTTCACTGAAAAGAGAACGAAGCTTTCCAAGGTATGTATACTCGGGAATATTTGTTTTATTTATTTTTCAAAAACATTTCAGATTAATCTAATTCCCTCGGAGACAGACATAGACATAAGAAACCGATGGAAACCAGAGTTAGTAATGATTTAAGGTTCTAGACTATTATTCAAATTCCACTTAGGGGACATAGCAACATTATTATAATTCGAACTCTTAGAATTGCCTCAGGATACACCAATATCGTTGACTGGTTTGGATTCTAAATGACCAGATGTGGTGCTTCAAATCAAAGTAAAGTGTATGCATGCCTTCCAAAGTACATCATAGGTGGATACGACCCTTTAGCAGCGCTAATGCTTAGGTAGAAAGGTCCCTTAATATAAGCTCTCGTTCTGTGCACACGTGATAGAGAACAGAGGAGGCATGTGCGTTTGTGGATCATAATGGCCAGGAAACAGCTGCGGCAGAAGGCATTCACATTACAATGGTGATCCTTCTATGTAAAAACCAGCGGTTTATCGCTGCTATGAATAGAGTTATAACAATTGGGATCAAGCGGAACTATCAATATTATCATTTCTATTATTTACTAACATATAACGCCATAATTATATCGTACCGAATACACCCATCTTTTTTTTAAAAAAAAAGGAAAGTGTAAATCAGAAGGTAGTCCACTGAAAAGTGTCTTGATGAACTTCATTCGACAACATCTTTGAATGTTGGTTTGGATACGTTTTTATTTATACTTTTCATAAAGGTACATCTCCTGGATTTCTCCATATTTTCCTCAGTAACCTGTGACACTACCTATTTTGTAATTGTTTGTTTTGTTACTAATACATTATAATACAATATCTAGTACATTTTCTTCAGTTTTTGTGTACATTTATATAGATTTATATACATTATTAATGAAATATATGTATTCGACTGTATTTCTATACGTGGTTATAAATAATCAAATAGGTGGAATACATTTATCGTCTATCTTGGAATTATCAGGTGAAGTAACCCCAATTATTACTTTTTCAGGAGGGCGGGGGCAGGAGGGCAGAAAGGCAGAAGGGCAGAAGGGCAGAAGGGCAGAAGGGCTTATATAAGGAGGGGTTATATAATTGAGCCTTACCATTAAGCCGCACCTCAATGGAAATTATGACAGACGTGGTGGTAGAAAACTCCCCTGAAACGGCTATAGCGTTAGGGTAGTAGTATAGGTAAATGTCGCTATTTTCCGGGTGGATATGGTACTTCACTATATCAGAACACTACTTAATAATTATACACTATCTTTATTTCAGATTCTTGCTGGTGATACATTAATTATAAGTGGAAAAATGCAATTTTCTTCATAGTTTATTGGTTTCAGAGGCATAATGATCTGTTGATGTGGGGTCCTATCCAGTGCACATTTCCAGGAAGAATAAATATTCGATTATTTTATTCAAATTTGCAAAAGTCACAGCATCGGTAGGTAGTCCAATCAAACTACTCCCTAATTTTGTGTTTCTAGGACTTAACAGAATCCTATCTCATTAATGTTTATCAATGTGGAAAGATAAGGGAATGAGGATCTCTATTTTATCTCAGATCATGTTTCTCATCGAATTCTAAAAGTTGTTTCCATGCAACCAATCCTCCTTTCCTGCTAAAATATGGAATAAGAACGAGAATAAATGTATCAGATAAGGCTAGATAAATAGCATTACATTTTGGATTTTGATTGACAGTATATATTTTGTTTAGTACTTGACTTGATTGTTATAGTATCTATATGGATCAGATTTTCAGAAAATGTACAATTCGCCTTCACCAATCCTTTCAAATAACCCACATTTAAGACACAAATGAGCTTCAAAATGCAGTTTAACATAACAGAACTGATACTTTAAATCAACGCAATACCAAATATACTCAGGTATACCTGGTATTCATCATTTTCAGCCTAATTTAGGAGACTTTCCTAAATGTGTACAGCTGCCAATTGTACATTTTCTGAAAATCTGACCCGTATAATACTTTAAAGATAAAGAACAAGTTATTATAAGTAGTATTAGCATTGATGAGATATGTTCGGTACTCTTTTAATTCTGTTTTGTCCATGTTGATTCCCACTTGTGCTTACTGTAATTAAACCCTACTTGTATTTACACCACATAATTCTCTATACAAACACACCGATATATATGTGTGTGAGATAGGAGATAAGTTGGTTGCTTTACGCCCTTATCAACACATTTTAGATGGTTATATCAAGGGTGGGATAGCTGAGAGGGAGGCGGTTTATGATCATACCAAGGAAAGAGAGATAGAGAAGAAGGGAGAGAGAGAAGAGAAAAAGAGATAGATATGTACTTTATAGTCATACCCAGGACCATATATGTGTGTGTTCTGGTCTGTTATTTTACTGTATTCATGAATCCATCCATTCTCTCTATTTCCCTCTATTAGTAATAAAAAGGACCTGGGTTACCAAGCAACCCCCTGCACCCCCTCTCCACCTTTGAAGACCCACTTCATGGCAATATCTCGCCTCTATGACACTCCAACACCGCAAGCTGGCAGAGGACACTTCTCAGCGGCGGGAGTATGAGTGGCTGCCATAATGGCCATCTTCACAGCCCACAGTAAAACCTACGCCAGGTCTCGTGGCGTCTCGCTGAAGTCTCCCTAAACATCGCTCAGATATTGGCTGAATGATATAAGCAGACGACATTTGGCTTGGCACACAAAGGCATACAGGAAATGGAAACACCCTCTCAGGTATAGCTGTCAGCAGCCAGCTTTAAACACAGTGGTAGAACCAGGAAGAGGGGAGGGTGTATACAAACTGAAACAGCCTCGTCCCTCCCACTCTTTTCATTATTAATTTCAGGAAGGGACTGTCCCCACAATCTGCTACTTACGATACTGGTATACCATAAACTGTTTCCTAAACTGCCCTCCCATAACATAGTAGACTTAAAGACCAAATTTATACTATGATATACGACTATCCATTAAGTGAAGGAAGCAATATATATTTGAAGGTGGGGGGGGGGGGGGTATCATTGCTACCTTCTCTTCCTCCCCCCCCCCAACACCTCTTCACCCGCCTCCCCTCTTTCCTACCTCCACCATTACGCCTTCACAGCAACAAATTGTCACCCAGGTAAATGGGCGATAATCAGAAGAAATAGGGCGCAATGTGATGCAATACCCGCTCTGCTGACATGGCTATTATGAGGCAGAAATAAGATAGTGGCAATATAATAAATTTACGAGCGCTGCAAAACAGTTTGGGCGAGGGTGTCAGAACGACATCGTTGGAAGATCTGTACAGATCTGAGAGAGCTGCAACTACTCTAGCTACTGAGGCTCCCATGTCAGAGGAAATGTGTTGTGGGGAGGACAGGACGAACACTTCCAGAAGCTTTTCTCATTTGCTTCCTCAAAGGATTATTTTATGGGTGGTTTCTTTTTTGTATTTTTTTCTGAAGTATCAAGGAAACATTTGGTTTATGACATTTTGCATTTCAAAATCTAACAGTTTGATTGAGAAACATTAAAGCAAAAGTCTAGTGGTAGGGAGGAATCATCCTAAATATTTAAGGCCTTACGATTCTGAATTTGCAGAGGATATAATGTACCAAACTAGTTTGTAAGTAAAAGAAAATGAAAGTTTTTGTATAGAGTGATGGCATGTACGGTTTTATTTCTACCCAAAAGAAATGGTAGTGCATGACATACAGATACCGTCAGTGCTATCAGATGAACTAGAAACAGTCTGGTGTGATTCCATACTATAAAAGCAGAATATAAACCAATGACCTATTGAAAGATCGCCAATAAGAATAGAATGCACAGATCCGATTACATCTGTTTTTAAACTCTGCAAAACATTTGAATAGCACAACTTGTATAACCTGCCGAAATAAAATGTCTATAAACTTGACTTCTCCAGGGAAAAGCCATAAGAAGCCATAAGCGCAGCACCAGTCTAACACAAAATGGGTTTAAAACAGCTTCTTGTAGAGGTGGAGATTTGACCAGGGCAATCTAGGCTAGGAAATAAAGCACCTGATCAATCAATCAATCATTATGGGGCACTGCTCCCGGGGTATTTGCAGCCTGTAATAGTGAAATGAGCTTCTCCCCTGTAGCCTCACCCCGTGAGTACCTCTGGTGCACGCTAGATGGCTCCCTAGTCAAGGGCTATGGTTTGGGGAAAGGCAAGCGCAAAGAATCCATTTTCTGCTGGAGTGTGTTTTTCTTGGCAAACTCTATTAATCACCTTTCTGCTGGTCTGGGTGGAAGGGGTGGAAAGGAGGTGGGGGGGGGGGGGGAGGGGGGGCATAAGGCCCTCTCCATTGGGTGCCCTTAGTCACAGGGAAATTCGGTGAAACGCTATATTTGGTAATTCAAAAGACAATGGGTTTTTTTTCAAATCACTACCGTACAATTGTGCATTTGGGAAGCTAATTTTGATACGCTGACAGTTTCACACATTGGTGGATATACTGCAACCTTTTCTTAGCCAATGCAAATCCTCCTATATACTAACATAAGAACATGAAGAATATGTTGGTATACATAAACTAAACAAGGCTGAAACTCCAGGAAAAAGCTATAGATGGGTCAGATTTTTAGAAAATGTACAATTCGCAGCTGTACACATTAATTTTAGTAAATTTTGCTAAATTACCCTGCAATTTGGTCAATACTAGGTAAATTTGAGTATATTCGGCATTGCATTCATTCGTGTTTGGTTAGGTTGAACTGTATTTTAAACTTTATTTTCGTCTGAAATCTGGGTTATTTGATAGAATTGGTGAAGGTGAATTGTACGTTTTCTGGCGATTTCACCCATTATAAGTAATACGCCCAGTGGTGATTGCATCTCCTATTTCGACCTCTTTTTAAGGCAGTAGAGCTCATCACTCGTCCACGCTCACTTGGTCTGCTACTGGTAAAGGGTAAATAGGCACACGGGGCGATGACCTCTGAGTTATTGATTATGATAGGAGCAGGTGGGACAGGGTTATGCATAGCGTTATGTCATGCTACACGAGGATATACAGCAGGCTTGACAGATAATGCTAACTTTGAGCAGCTAAAATGATCTATTCTACGAGCATGTTAGGTTTCTGGGTCCCGGTTCTAAGATGAAGTGTATTTACCGAATAGAATTGACCAGCGAAAAGTAGATTTTGTTTTAAACGAGGGCAAAGGTAGAAAGAGGGAAAAGGGGAAATTATGGGATAGAAGATTAACGGGGGAGACGATAGAACATATATGATATACGTAAGAGGAGGCTGATATGTTTCAGTGGCCATGGTCCTCAGATTCAGTGAGAACAAACAACAGATTTAATATAAGGAACTAATTCACGATGGATATGTTGATTCTGTTATAATCAAGAGAGGGGCATACGGTCTTGGGTGTTTGAGTGTTGGAAAGGAAATAAGAGTGAGAGACATATGAGAACACAGAATTATTATAGGCCGTATAGATCATAAAAATTAATATTGGACATATGAACCAAAACCAAATGGAAAACAAAACAATTGTTGGACTTCCCATACTAGCCGAAGTTTTCCATGGTAAAGTTATTTAACAGAAAGGAGGGAGACAGCGAATGCCGGGAGGAAAATGGAGGAAGGAGAAAGAACGGAAAGAGGAAGACAATGAACAAGACACAGGAAAATTTCAGGAAAATGAGTCATAACTCGCAAAATATGGATTTTGAGATGTCACCCTATTTGAAACGAGGAGGTCAAGGTAATTCCGATGATAGTAAACACTAGGACACCTAATAAGTATTTCTATATTTTGTAAGTTTGATATTTTATTTTTTGAAAAAAAGTAACTAAATAATTATGCTCCATATAATACAAAGGCCTTCAACACGCAAGGATATATCTAATACAATGTCCCGAAATTTGTTAATGGATTCATAATTATGGCTACAAGTGCTAAACCCTCTGAAAATCAGAACATTTCAATACAGAAATCTTGTGAAAAAAACACTGTGAGAAATATAAATTCTGTGACTTGTGACTCATTTCTCACATCACATTTGTGAAAAGTTTAGTAAACATACGGAAAAGGGAGAAACAAGGAATGTGAGTACAGAGAGAGAGTGAGAGAGAGAGAGAGAGAGAGAAGGGCAAGAAGAGCTG
Organism: Sthenelais limicola; assembly: GCA_942159475.1. NCBI lineage: Eukaryota > Metazoa > Annelida > Polychaeta > Phyllodocida > Sigalionidae > Sthenelais > Sthenelais limicola. Next base: position 26,809,159 of record OW804094.1, on the reverse strand, counting down.
AACGAAGCAAGCTGCAGGGCATGGGCAGGAAAGTGGATAAATTTATAAAACGCCTTCTTCAATGGAATCTTCCCAATGGTGTGATATGGGCTAGAGGGAGAAAGAGTGGAGTGGAGAAAATGACCCCAATAGCATAATAGGAGAGAGAGAGAGAGAAGGGAGGAGGAAGCTTCCCAATGGTACAATGTATATGTGAGTGAGAATGTTGAACAAGAGCCTGTCATCAGCACCATCTCTCTATGGACAGATCGATTCTCTGCATGGAGACCTGAAAGTGAACCCGTTATTCCACCTGATGTGGTCAGTTGGCATTAAAGAGTGGAAGGGCGGGGGTATAAAGGGGGGTGGCATTAGAGAATGGGGGTCTAGAATCCTTAGAACATAGGGGGGACCAATCGTCAATGCTAGGACGGAAAACAATAATGGAAAATACAACAATATAATAAGAGTAATAAAGTCAAATGTATAACAATAGATATCATCAATCAAAATCAATGATAGGTCATATTTTTAAAGCTTAGAATGCAAGTTTTTACTATATATTTAGTGGCCAAATAAAGGGGCATATATATATATATATATATATATATGTATGTCGTAGCTACACCTAATTTTACTCCACTATACTTAAACGGGGTTGCATGGGGTTATGTTTGGTATCTGAGTACATAAAGGTAGATGGAGGTACTGGAGCAGTGAATTTAAGAAGGAGGAGGTGGTGGATGAGGAGGTGGAGGTGGGGTGGATGAGGTGGAGGTCGGGGTAGGGGAATGGTTGAGGAAAAGCTAGAGAAGAGGAGGAGGAGCTTGAGGAAGAGAACCTAGGCTTGAAGAAGGAGGTGGATGAGGAGAAAAGAGAGGTGAACAAAGTGGGAGCCGAGAATGATAAGAAGAGGTGTTGGGGAAGACAGACCTGAAAGATGGGAGGGTGGGAGGGAGGAAGGCAATGTGACGGGGACATGGAAATAGGGGGGGAGGAGGGTAGTAGTATGATGATGGGTCAAAGAAATTCAGGAGTGATTGCTGAAGCTCCAAAGACACCAAAAATGAGAAAGAATTCCAGATTTATCAGAGCAGCCGGGAGGGTGGGCAGCGGTAGCAGTCGCAGAATGGGAAAGATAAGTGCAAGAACAATAATTTCCACCTGGATTGCTCAGTTCACAAGCAAGAGTGATGGCAAGGTGGTGGTGCGGGTATAGGAGGAGAAGCAGGAGGGATCGAGAGAGACTCCTCCGAGCCATTCCGAGCAAGTAAGAGAGAAGAGGAAGAGGAGAGGAGGAGAAGGGGCGAGGGCTCGTAGTGAGAAGGGTCAGATTTAAAGAAAACGTACAACTCGCCTTCACCAATCCTCTCAAATAACCCACATTTAAGACAAAAATGAGCTTCAAAATTGCAGTTTAACATAAAAGAACCGATACTTTAAATCAACGCGATCCCAAATATACTCAGATATACCCGGTATTCATCATTTTTCAGCCAAATTTAGCAGAACTTCCCAAATGTGTAGAGCTGCCAATTGTACATTTTCTGACAAATCTGATCCAGAAGCTCTTTATTGACTGGTCTGTCATCCACAGGCCTTGATTCACGCTCATGGAGGCATAAACTTGTCAGCTACCCCTCTATTATGGACCTGCTCCTGCACTTGTAGGGGCTGGAGAGTAGCTCGCTCATTCACACTGGGGGCAGAATAAGATCATTGGCAGGGGCTTTGCTCACTGGATAGTGTGATGAAGGAATACCTCCTCCACCACAACCACTACTGGCATCACTTTCCCCATGAGATCCTGCTGTTATTCCTCGGCACTGGTCCATTTTGTTTAGCTCATCGGGGTACACGGCGGAGAGAATGATAGGTGATTGTATAAATATGGAGGTGAAAGGGTGGTGTGGAGCTTTAGAATAGACATCTGTCTGTAAATTGTGCTTAAACGAATGATTGACTTGTTTAAATTAAGAGACTATATTTCTTAATCTGCTGGTCTGAATAGAGGAATCCAGATCCTAGTACCATCAGAATAATATTCCAAATATAAAAAGAAATGTTTGTTTCTTGGGTTTAGCAGTTGATATAAGGTATAAGGTCATTTATAGGTATAATCGTAAGAGATCGGAGATTTTGTGTTTAAGAAATACAAATTATAATCATAATGTGGAACTGGGGGAACTCATTCGGAATACTAATAATTGCTCAATCCTGTTAAGATATGTCATGTTGAATAAAGATCCGATGTTGGACAAAAAAAATAAAATTGCTCAATCAATCGTGCTCAGTTGTCTACTATCCCCTGTCCCTCTCTTAGAATGTTAATCCGGTCTTTGCATCCATTTCTCTCTATATATCCTAGCTCTCCTCTTTCTCTTGATATATATCCGGTTTCTAGTCTCTGAGTTGCTTTGTAAAAACTGAAGAGAGAGAGATGAGGATAGGGATGTGGATATATTATACGTATATTAGATTGTAACCAAAGAGAAGATCCTATATGTTGTTTGTGCATGATTGAATTCATGGCCTCTAGCTGGCCGAACACTAATCTTAAGAGATCGAACATTTAATAGTAAAACAAGAGGAAGGTTCTATGTGAGAACAGTTATAGCTACCATTCCTGTTTTGCTCCAGAGGTAGAGACAAAGCGACAAAGCTGCCTCATGTGTACAGCCCCAGGCCTAGCATAGAGCGACTGGCTGATACATAGCTGTACACACGAGATGGCAGCATTATGCATATATATCCCAGTGGTGTACCGGCTCCAACTACCTGGACGTAGTGATTGTAACATTATATGGGATGTGTTGCAGGACAATGAGTCACAAGTCGCAAAAGAATTGGATTTTGAGATAAAATATTAGAAACAATTAGATCAAGCCGATTCTAATGATGGTAAACATTAAGATATCTAATAAGTATTTCTATATTTTAAGTTTGATTTTTACTTTTGTAAAATAAGTTTGGAATATTTCTCGGTGGACAATAAGTAGTAAAATTACTCTGTAGAGTGACCTTAATATTGCATAACAATATTTATTACACTGTCTTGAAATTTAGTACACGTATTCATACATCATCCAGCGTTAGATACCAACAAATGAGAACATTCCTACAAAGAGATTTTGTGAATACATCACTTTGAAAAATATCAATTTTGCGACTTGTTACTCATTTCCCTGGAACACATTCATCTTCATCTTTGCTGCCAAAATAAGATAAACTATTTAAGAATCAGGATCAACGTCTGGTATTACAGCACTACTCTATAATTACCCTAAATTTATTCTAGGATCATTCGGGCCTGTCAAATTTCCCTCTGTAATCCGATTTTGAACACAGACGTTTTATCTAATATCCTAATTCGCAGGGGCCGGGGATAAATGTCCCTCTGAACATATCCATCATATGTACGGGGCCAAAATCAAATCCTCGGGAGGTTTCTTCCGCGGAATCCAATCAATTATCAGATTTTCAGTTAAAAATATTCATGACTTGCTTTGGATGTTACAGCCCTCGAGTGACAGAGCTATTATAAGCCCCCGATTTCCTGTGTTCGACATACGTAGCTTGCAAACATTGAATTATTTCAGTAATACAGAGAAAAACCTATCTGACTTTATAGTCCTCTCTCCTCGCTAGGACAAATGCGGCTTCGTTGAGAAAAACTCACCTGAAAGAGAAAAAATAGATTGTTAAAGGTTGAATGATATATGAATGGGTCAGGTGAAAAAAGTACAATTGTAGCTATTCTAACAGCAAATACGATACATACTTTAAAATTGAAGTGATGTTGCAATAAGGATTATTTGAATTACACCAGTTTTACATAGAACTAGAATTTATAGTACCGTGGTTTTACTTCCCCATATCCCGAAAAATTCATAAATTTATATCAGTACACCACCCCCACCCCCACACACAATTCTATTCGATTTCTAGAAGCAATTGTAGTTTGAATGTTATGGTGCCCTGATTAATTCACTCCCTGACCTTATGCAGAGGAGGAGCATCTCAAGTTATCCTGAAGGGCGAGGGCTGACATTTTTTATATAAATCTTACCAATTACATTTAAATAGATAATTTGTGCAGTTCATAAACCGCTTACATAACCCATCATTGTACCTGGTAAAGAGCAAAAATTTGTATTATGTACATTATCATTTGCTATTAATTTCACACATTCATATCTCTGGAAGAAACATAATTAGTTATTTTTATCCAATTAATATCTAGGGTAGTTTTCTTTTAGCTCCAACTGGTTACTGCCAATTCGAAAAGAACTATGGTAACCACCATGTGAAATGTACATATGTATTAGCTATATGAGTATATTATAATATGTATTGATAGTGATCATTGAATATGTTATTATGTAAATGTCAGGTAGTTCATAAACAAACGCTATTTCGACACTATATAATCTAATGTTATGAATGTTCAATAAAATGTTGAGAAAGCGTTGCTAGTGCCTATGTCTTTTTTTCATTATATACTTTATATGCTATCTACCAAAGATTAATTAACAATCCGAAATATCATTATTTACAGATTGTATTCTTCTCAACATTGATCGTTTCTTTAAAAAAATGTCGGCCGTTTAATATGGTGCCTACAAACATGTATGGCATAAGCCATTCCCATCTCCTGTCGCTTCGGGACAAAGGTCAGCATCTCTAAATGAATTCATCTACTGAAAACCCATTAAAAGCGAAAATCATTTCATATTTTCGATGAGATAAATCGCCAACTTGAAAGCACCTTGTCCTGACAAGCGGGAAGGGGCGTGGTGGAGTTGCAAGCTTGCATCTACACTCTATACGCGACCTGTAGGCAGTAAACATCAAAGCCCTCTAACGTTATTAAGGCTATGGCACACCGCTGCCTACAGGACGAGTATAGAGTGTATACCGCTGAATGATCAAAGGCTTCATCTCTCTTTATCAAGGACTGTTAAATGGATTGCTTTTACACAGCCTTCTACACTTTCTTTACATCACCAACGCGGTCACTGAAGAATAATCCATCATTTGATTCATAGAAGGGTTTGCATGTAGGTCGCTGTGGTCTCGGTTTTGCTGTGAGGTGAAGTGTGGAAAAAGGTGCTATTATTCTTTATTAGGGAATTAGCATGTATACGCCATTTGAAACATAATTTGTCCAGGAGTCACCTTATCCCACGGTACGTACGCTGTGTAGAAAAGAAGTTTAATCGTATACATTTTCGATTAACATGTATACGCCATTTGAAACATAATTTGTCCAGGAGTCACATTATCCCAAGGTACACTGTGTAGAAAAGAAGTTTAATCGTATCCTGTATATATATTTTCGATATAGATAAAAGTATTGATTTTTATTGGGGATTTGCATTTATATAACTACGATGGTTTTTATTTGTACAGAAACGTGAGCATTGTATGTGACAGTACGATTTGGAAAATGCATGTCATATTCAGCAATTTGTCAATAGTCCCTCATTTAAGTCCCTCATCATTCGTTTCTATTAATATGCTTTTACCAAAATGCCCCTGAATAGTTGTATCTATCGTCGCTGCTATTTTGTATCCAAAGACATTAGACAATTTGAGAAAATACGTCTTGAACCTGTTAGCAGGCCTTATAACTTGGGATATGTAAACCCTGCCGAAGTCTTAAAACTGATGATAAAGCAGTGGCCATGTCAAAAACCCTGTGCTGGGCTAGTTGAGGCTAGCCCAAGGGGGTTGCCATTAATTGGTGCCCGGGAGGTACTAGATACTTTCCCCAGAGCTACGACCGTTGTTTTCCTCCTCTCTGATGTATGATCATCTTTATAGGCGCAGTCACATTAAAGCTGGGATACATACCGTATTTCCACGACTAGAAGTACGAGTATCTATTGCAATAAGGCTATGCTTCTAGCGCAAATATAACTTGGGATAATATCGGTTTGTAAAAGAGGGTGCTCTAAGTGAATATTTCTAATAGAAAGCCATTAGAAGCATAATTTTATAACAGAACAAATTATAACAGAACGGAGCTTCTTACTAATCACCTAGATGGAAGTGAAACGCACTGCTATAGAACAAGAACACATTTGTACCTAGGTGCTAGTTTGTACCTTCTCTTGCAGTACTAATTAAGCGTTTTAATTAAAAAGGAAATCTTTCAAAAATGAGATCCCTATCACAGTTAACTACGTGTGCAAGTCATGTATGCGTATATAATTTACATATGAGAAGATCCAACATGTCTAAAAACAGGTACTCAATTTTCGTTAATTTTCTAAGATAGAAGCTTGACGATGTTATGGTATAAGGCCCATACCCTTTCAGACAGATATATAATAATAAGAAGCAACTCAAATGACATACATGTATAGGTATTTCTGAAACTAAATTCACTTCCCACTTTTACTCAATAGTAAATTGTAAATAATGTCTAGACTGTAACCATCATTATTATTATTGTCATCTCATCTACTCGTTCACCTTATATATTATCAATAGCTTTATGTAACGATAACTTAAATCTAATATCCAATCCAAATGAAACCCCCACCTTCAAGATAAGCGTATAGAATCTCAGGGCATGACGAATACCACTCGTATGTACAAATGACATCTCTACACATTCATCAAATTCTGCAAAAATATGCTGATAATGATAAATATTGGGCATATTCGATTATATTTGGTAATGAGTTGAATCAAAATATCAGTTCAGTTATGTTGAATTGTATTTTGAACTTCATCTTTTTCTTAAATTTGGGTTATTTGAGAAAATTGGTGAAGGCGAATTGTACATTTTCTGACGATCTGACCCATGGCTGAATCCCTGGCTGAATACCAATATTTGAATAAAAGAAAAATGTAACCAGTTACTTTCCACAATGTACTAGCCTAATCTATAGAGATGAATAGAGGCCAATGTTTGAGCAGTTCAACATTGCTATAAATAGTTCTCAGTGGGACCCATTGTTCATTATTGTACCAAGCCAGGGGATCTATAGCCCTGGTCATAAATAAGGTATGCTCTGCTACCGTATATCTGTAACAAGTACCGTAAAACTCCTAATAACACTCCGAAATTATAACATAGTTTGTCCCATTCATATACTTGCAGTGATTGCCGACTCCCCATAGGGCATGCCGTAGTGGGTATGCTGTAAAAGTCCAATTATATCCGGGCGCAAAATTGAGAAGTACTGGAGTAGGCTGTGTTGTCATAATTATTGTCACTGCTATATTAATTGTCACATAAAAGTTATATTATAGGGCCCCATTAAAACTTACACATAGTTAAAACCACCTTATCCTCAGTACAAACAAATTAACTACTGATCCCAGATATCCGGGATTTTCAAACGTAATAATAATTATTATTATAAGGTTTTTATTTCAATACGTTTCATACATATGATATCAGTGTTACAATGTCATATGTATACAAATATCATATCAAAACAGGGTGGAACATCATCTACAAGTAGCTTTTCCTGATGACCCTAAGAACCACTAGATAATTAAAATAATTAAGACGACATAAGGAAATCGCATCAATCTCATTCTCTCATTAAATATCACTTCAAGTATAACACTATGGCTGGTCCTAGGTATGACCCTAAAGTGCCTTTCTATCTCTTTTCTCTGTCTCTCTCCCTTCTTCTCTATCTCTATTTCCTGGGTATGATCATAAACTGCCTCCCTCTCAGCTCTCCCACCCTTGATATAACCATATTAAATGTGTTGATAAGGGGGTAAAGCAACCAATCTCACTCACTCCCTCTCAGCTCTCCCGCCCTTGATATAACCATATTACTCACTCACTCACTACAATACTATGCAATGCAGTATAGATATCGCTTCATATGTAAAAAGGCAAAATCCTGTATATTTATGGTGAATGATTGTACGACATTATTGCAACAAGTTGTTATCGAGGAAGAAGTGATAATTATTATATGTATTACAGGTTTTACTGTAGGTGTCAATCCATGGAACATTATCTCTATTATTGCAAGATAGCAGCAGGGATCATACTTTGAATTATGTATGATCACTATCATCTACATATAGGGATTATATATGATCTCTTTATTACCCTGATCTTGACAGAATCCCCCATGAATATTTACTAAAAACATACATTGACTCGATTATTTCTTTCACAGAATGGGGTAATCAGGAAAAGGGTTGAATGATTCATTAGCAGGGTAAATATATTACCCTGTGATACATTATCCTCCAGGCCACGCATTCCTTTCTCTCAATTATCAGGGGGATGTAAGCTCTTTACCATTAGGAGAGTATCCCGATCTTTCTATGAGGAGGGGGGGGGGGGTCGGGGGGGGGGAGGGCTGGAGTGGGGGGGGGGGGGGTGCAGAGGGTTGGTTTTATATAGGTTTGAGCGATGTACACAAGAACATTTTCCCTTTAGAATTAGCTCCTAAGGGGAGAGGTTGTGTAGGGTAGAAAATGTTTTATTCCTAGGACAGGTGTTGGTTTGAAGTCATGGCAGTACCTGGAGCTTCCTCTTCAGGCAAACAGCCTAGCCATTACCCTTCGCTGAGTTTCCACTGTCCCCTCTTAAAGGGGTTATCAATTTCCTTAGTATCCTTGAATGCCCAATGTACTGTAATTGGCAATCTCATTATATAATCTAATATAAGACGCAGGTAAAATTCTATTAAAACTTTCATATTTAGAATCAGAATATATATGTTTATTAATATTATATTGGCCTTTAATGAATAAAAGAAAACAAATACACATACCAATATTTAGCTTACTTTCTTGCTATGCATTTAGCTCTAATATAATATTCAATTGTTTCTATATCATTCCAGGATCTGATATTTTGGTTGAGCCTTAAGGGGTCGGGGGGCCCCTAGATCCTCCCTATATGTTCCAGCTTCTAGCTGTAAGGCAGAGGGAGAGGTAGGGATACTCCCGGGGTAAGTAATAGGGCTCACAAGGACTAGGCACCCGGCACCCAAGGGAGAAATGCAATAATCACCAGCATAATTAATGCCCCAATCTCAGTCTCACACTAGCTGCTCCTCCTGCTCCTCCTCCTTCCTCAGGCAAACTACCAGTATAGGGTTCTCTCTACAGGGGCTTGGGAATGGGAAGCAAGACACCATGCAGGTCCTATATAAATCATCATCACTGATAGTCTAGCTGTTTAACTCAGCTTCTATAGCTGGGTTTCCATTAATTCCTGGGGGTAGTGTTATATAACATTACGTAACATTGTGTACCCTCATTATATCGATATTAATTATTATTTATCACCCATTTATTATATTATCTCATTACTAAAATCGCTAATTATACTTAGCTTTCACACCTTAACAGTAGTATATACTAGCATATATTGCTGAGGGGAAACACTTACACTTACAGGTGCTATGTATACCTTTCACTGTTCTCATATATATATTTACATCCATTTACATAGAAACTAAACAGTCATACAGCTTTTAAGGACCTAGTTGGCATCCAGAAATTAATTTAATAAACGGGGTTCAACATTCATTAGATTTAAACAACATCCTTTCAGGCAATTGCAAATATATTATAGTCAAACGTATCAATTCTGATAATATGTGTGGACTCATGTTATTGTGGAATATCTTAGGTAAAAAATATTGCCTCACACCAGACCATAAAAAGAATTGTCACCCTACACATCTGGACATAAACGTATATGAATCACAGACACAGACACAGACACAGACAGCTACATGCCATATGAGTTGTATTGGTCGGAAACATATCGAGTAAGTAAGTTGAGTAATGTACGATTTGACATTTACATAGCAAGAATGAGTTATTTATGTGCAGCACCAAATCTGTGTAAACCATTGAATAAAGCACACCTATAGATCAAATGGCTAGATCGCCACACATTTAAATGGGGAAAAAATCGTATTTTAACACTTTTATCGGCCCAAAGTAAAAAGATTCTTTTTTAATGAATAAGTATGTCTTATTCTTTTAACGATAGCAATAGATAAAGATAATATAATTTGGTATTTGGTATCTCCCAATCGTGCCATTATAGGTCTAGCACTGACTATTTAGTGTTAGGGAGGCATTCTAGTCACCTAAACACCTAAATGAGCTGCAGTAAATAAGATAATCCTTCAATGTTGACATGCTTAATGGTTACGCAAACTCCCCTATTATCCTATAGGTAAATAGCAGAAACAACAGTATAGACTTCACACATTTACTCAATAGTGTTTTTACCTGGACTAACCCAGTTATTGTACTATCGGAACCTATAGGTCTACCCACTCATATTACGAGTGCAGCTACGGTTACTACAAATCTGATTGTTACGAAATTGCCTCATTTATTATTAATGGGTGTAGGCGGTTATACTTGAGTTATGGCAATAAAACGTGTACAGTTTGTGTCATGACAATAGACAGAGTAGAGATCTACGTAGAATACAATGTATGATCTACACTCTATACTCGTCCTGTAGGCAGCGGCGTGCCATAGGATTAGCCATAGAGGGATTGGATGTTTACAGGATACTATAGAGTGTGCCATGCACTCAAGTTCCGAATTTTTCAGGGTTTTGCATGATTTTGATGAAATTGATTAATATTAACATCCAGTTTTAGATATTTTGGTAGCATTGACATGTCAGTGAGTCCGCCCTGAGAAAATCCGCATTAAGAAAAAAGAAGTCGTAAACGTGGAACATTTTCACAAGAAACAGTTTATGAGTTTCAAGTTTGTTTTTAGTGACAGAAATTAATTAAATATTTATATACTGGAGCGCGACCTTCCTCCCTCGTCCCATCTAACTCCTATATCTGGAGGGCTTAAAACAAGTCTACCCAGAGTAAACAATAATAATAATAACGAGAGAGGCCTTAAGCAAGTCCTCTGCTGGGATATCAACAGCTGTATGGTATGACAACACCTACCGTCACAGGCTGGCCTGGGATCGTTTAATAGCAGAGAGGACACCTCCTCTCCTCCACCTCCACCTCCTCCTCCTCTGTTGTCACCTTGGAAATCAGTATCCCTCCTCATTCCGACACCTTTAACTCCCCTCTCCTTGGTCTTATACTTTATATACAATCCTCCAGAGCATAGGGCAGCGGCCAGGCAATATCATTAATGGTAAGGTATTGATAATGAATCTGGTAACTGGAGTAGTGTCCCAGCTCCCAGAGACCGGTTAGCGAGCTCCTATACGAGGGAGTACCAACAAACAGTGGTGGTGGTGGTGGTGGTTAGAGGTGGAAGTGGTGGTGGTATAGTGGTGACTATAAAGGTAAGCTAGGACACAATGGGTACATTTGCGTTTGCGTTTGCCGAAAATATCAGATACATTTAACCTCGCAGTTAACCTCGCAGTTAACCTCACAGTTAACCTCGCAGTTAACCTTACCATTATTAATGATTATATATAATTCCTACATAAATGCCAGACATGACAGAAGGAATCTGATTAGATAGGAGGATGCTATACATAGGCGAGGTTTACTGTATAGTATGATAAATAATTGATATTTAATTAATTGAAGCGTTTGCGTAGGCGCAATGCAATTGCGTTGGCCACATTTTCCACCTATCCCTTGCAGCTATCGCAAGTATGCGGATGAAGATTTTATATTTAAAACAAAAATATTTTATATTTATAGAGATCTATGTAATTACAATTGTTACACATATACAATATGAATAACAATTAGTTTCAGATTGTATAAATATGCTACTAATTGACACAAGCTAATTGTTGAGCCTAAAACTGTATACGTTTATGCAGCAATTATTTTATTCATGGATTTATCTATATAATCTATATAACTTTGACTACATCCACTATATATGGCACCAATGATTTCTCTGCATAAGCTCGTTATATATTATTTAATAATGACATAGCCAAGGTTGATAATAGCGTCAAACTTTATCTCATACTATGTCAAAAAACCGTTTAAATACAAGTACAAACACTAACGCAAACATGTGCATTGTATCCTAGCGCTAGAGCCTGTACCATATACAAAGTTCCGGCCATTAATAATGAGACAAAAACATGGTTTATTATGATTATTATTATTATTGTCCCATAACAGTCGGGCCAGGTGTTGTAGGCTGTCAATTAATTGGTTCGTTGATTTTTGCAATGGGCAGAGATTCAACAGGGGCAGCGCAGAGCAAAAACATGGATAAGTTGAGTCGACTGATATTCATGGGACGGAAATGGGCAAAGCCTCAGAGAGATTCTCAATGAGGCGCATTACATTAAATCTTGTTTTTTAAAAGGTTGGAAATGGAGACCATCTGAATACTTTTCGCTGTGCATATAAAGTCGAGGAGACTGTCTAGTTACAGTAGACTAGGCTTTACTCTATTAAAACCTTAATTTATAACTTAATATTAGTTTATGGGGAGGGGAGGGGGTTGTCAACCATGATAAGATAAGATAATTCATTGTTGGAGATAATTGGGGTATATATTGGGAGTGCAATTCTCGATTAAACCAACTTCCTTAACCAATTTTAATCGAATTTTGTTCTGAAAATGAATTTGTTTGGGGTGTACAGACAAATTGATTAAAATTTCAATGGAGACACTTCAGAACATACCGCTTGAATGTTTTTACTTCTGTTTTAAATTCTGGGTCAGTGGTCCTGGTCGGGGTCATAACCTTTGACCTTGATCTCAACGGGGACTCCCCACAAGTAACGAGGTGGTCTAGATAGTCCAAATGGATCGAGTCGCCAAAATACGTACAGTGAGTGAGACACATTACAAATTAGATGTCGTTTCTCCACTAGGTCGCTAGGGCTTGCGATTGCATGCGATCACAAGCAAATACCAACAATTTTTAAACAAAGACAAAGTTTAATTTAATTTTTCAAATTTGATCATAGACAGTCGTTGATATAGAATGGAGGTTATCACGAAGTTCATAAACAAATAAATTATAATTATAATGGCAACGGCCATTATTTGTGGAGCGAAATAAGGGTAAGTTTGAGCTCAAACCTGGGAGTAATTAAATGCTAGCTTTAACCGCAAGCATTGCGCTTAGCCATTGTACGGCACTTTTAAGTAGTTCAATTGATTTCTTTTATCAAAAGGAACTGCAATATTGGTATTATTTCGATATTAGAGTACTCTAAGTTTTGATATAGCATGAACGCAATAAGAACATTCGAAAAAAAATTGCAACCCAGCTTAAATACTACCAATCCTTGCTTTAAAATGGAGAGGAATTTTCAAGCTTCTAAACAACGGTAGAAGACCGAGTGGCGGTCTAGATAGTCCATATATCACTGGTTGGCAAGCATCTGCTTATCGCGCTGTAATCAGATAAGACAGGACAACTTAGCGATGATGGAGGGATTGAAGATAGGCGCATACTTTGTTCTCAAGTACCCCCTTCTGTGACAACAAATTGTAGGGGAGAAGCGATAAAGAGAGCTGGGGCAAGAGGCAGGGGAATAAATGGTATGGGGGAAGAACGGGGAAGAACGGGGAAGAACGGGCAGGGCAGAATTAAAGAGAGGACAGGGAGACAGAAAGAGAGACAGAGAGACAGAGAGATAGAGAGAGCGAGAGAGCGAGAGAGCGAGAGAGAGAGAGAGGATAAGGAGGGAGGAAAAAGAGCGGGCGTGGGAGAGAGGGGGGGGGGGAGGAAAAAGAGGGAGACTGGGAGAAAGAGAGGGAGAGAGAGAGAGAGAGGGAGGGCGAAGAAAAGGAGGGAGAGAGAGGGAGAGAGAGGAGACTAGTTGGGTACCGGATTAGCTAGAAGGAGAAGGAAGAGAGCAATAGTAATAGATTAAGACAATTTAATAGATAAAGCGGGGGGCGGGGGGACACAGAAAAAGCGATAACGGGCAACGTAGAGGACATACCATGAGATATATGGAAATGATAGCAAGATGGGTAGAGGAGGTGATGGAAGAGTTGAGACGGCCACAAAAGGAGAGGGAGGGATGGAGGGAGGGAGAAAGAGAGGGAAAGAGGGAGAGGGAGAGACAGGGAAAGAGGAAAAACAAAGACCATTAGACCCACAGTGGGCTGCTATTTCCTGAGGTCGTGTTGCGGCAATGTGGGACATGACCAGGAGCTAAAAAGTAATTGATGTATCACTTTCCCCCCAGGAAATGATTAAATTTCGCTCTAACATTAATGGAGGTCGACACCAATCAGGGACAAACTATATAGCTGTGCTACTATAGCACCTTATTATATATAGCACCACTGAAAATACATGTATAACCTCTATATATGACTAAAATGTTATAAATTATTATTTATTGAGGGAGAGAAGGGCACCTCTATCCGGATGATTAAGAGGAGTTAATGGATAAAACGATTCCTGCCACTTCAATAGGTAGCAATCTAATGATGTGTGTCTATTCATTCAGATCAAACGTGATATGCAATTCCCCATAACAAGTACAACCTTATTCCATCATAGCTTTAGAAGTGGTTTACATTGGGTTTAGGAGTGACTTAAATTAGGGTTTGAAGCATACATTGACAAATGGGACGATCCGTCGAACTGGGACTAAAAATAATTTAAGATTGTTAGATATCTGTAAATTCTATGTAAATCCTTACCAATTCTATAATTATATTCTTTTTACATTGTTGTTGAGAGAACACATGTTATAACGAATAGAGGAGAAATATCGGAAGAAGTTTGATATGTTCTACTACAGTTTATAACTATTGCAATGACTTGGCTTTGTGATTACTTCTAAATTATACATTATCTTTGGTCTCTTAAATTCTCGATTTCAGTCTGAATGGATTCGTCTTTAGAAATCGAACCTACATATAAAGGACAAAGTGGGTTTTAAAGCAAAGTATGCCAGTGAAATGTGATAGAATCTGGCTTCGGCATGGGGTGGGGTGGGGATGAAGAGAGAAGGGTTGGCTGGATACATTGGTCAGATTTTCAGAAAATGTACAATTCGCCTTCACCAATCCTCTCAAAAAACCCACATATAAGACAGAAATGGGCTTCAAAATGCTGTTTAACATAACAGAACTGATACTTTAAATCAATGCGATACCAAATATACTTAGATATACCCAAAATTGATCCTATTCTTAGCAGATTTAGCAGAATTTACTTAATGTGCAGAGCTGCCAATTGTACATTTTCTGAAAATCTGACCCACATGGGTATAGGTTACAAGTCACGATGTGTCAACCAGTGGAACTTTAATCTATTTATCCCCAGATTCCCTGACAGTTCTTGATGGGCAGCCTTGCACCAAACCTATCAGAAAATATTTTACGTGTTTGAGATGCTGTTCGTTTATAGCCTATTTTAACTCTCCTGATCCATTAAGGGGCTGGTCCACTAAGCCGATTCTCATGCGATTTTGCGCCGCAGAGGACTCTTTTCCACTAAATTCTTTGAGAATCGCATGGGAATCGGCATAGTGGACCAGGCCCTTTAAATGCAAACGTTCTGCAGAAAAGAAGGATTAAGAGAGACTAGGATAATTGTTAAGTGACTGAATATACATGTATCATGATAAATTAGGTAAAAGCTACCATCGTTTCTAGTTCTACTGGTGATCGTGTGAGATATGGGGGAATGTCACGACATTCCCTCTATAAATGGTAGACCCAATATATTATATGGGTGAGGAACTGGGCTGAGGAGTCAAAGAAGTGAAGTTTTTAAGGCCCTCAAAAAAAAGAAACATCTGTTTGAAATTCAGATCAATACATAGCGCTGTTTCCAGGCAGTACTGAACACACTGAGTAACATCTTTAGATAGATTGGGTAAAACTTAATTATTAAGCAGGGATGCAAGTCTGGTCTTTTTTATAATTATTTTTAATTGCTTTACTTCATTTAAATGTTCCTTACTTGAGAATTTACGTAGAATTTACATGATAAATTCAGGCTATACTGAGGATATTCGTACTCAATGTATAGAAATGTATACGATCCTGAATTAACAAATTTCAGAATCAAATCTTGCCAATATATTATACTGCTTGTACAACATATTTTAACGGGATTTAAATTCAATGTTGAGGAACAAAATAATCAGATCAGGAGAAATCTAAACTTTTTGGACGTTTTAGATTAAATTTGAGGGATTTTTTTAAAGAACGACATTTGGTTATAAATGGTGTAATGGAGATCGATCTAACAACATTTGGAAATTTTCAAAAATACTGATTCAATATTATAAATACTGAAGAGTTGTTTGTGTCACACTAGTTTACTGACGGAACACAGTCTAGAGACCTGACTATGTTATATGGGTCAGATTTTTAGAAAATGTACAATTGGCAGCTCTGTACATTTAGTAAATTCTGCTAAATTTGGCTCGAGAAACCACATTTTGAAGCTGATTTTTGTCTTAAATTTGGGTTATTTGAGAGGATTGGTGAAGGCGAATTGTACATTTTCTGAAAATCTGACCCATATAGTATAATAGATTATATGTTATATAGCCTATATATAAATAGGCTTTGAACATATATTTATGTGTGTGATGTGCACATTGATGGGTGAACCCCTGTCAGTAGCTTTTGGGACAGATGAAAGCAGACCAAGTGAAGATTGGATTCTGTCCAGCATTTCTGAGCCAAGTGTGTATCAGAGAATACCAGGACACGTGGTTGGGGGTGGGTAACATCTGTATCCCCGATAGCTATGGGTGCCCCATGGGTGCTCAGTCTATCTCTGGGTGTTGCTCTTAATTTTACTTCAATTTATCCATCTCTTCCTCCCTTTCATTCTCTTTATCTTTTTCACTCACACGCCCAATCACTTTCTCTTCCTTCAGGAAGCCAGCCCTCCCTTTTCTTGGCTCTCTCTCTCTTTCGTTCCTCGTTCTTAAAGGTTCTTTGTCCTTGGTTATTTGCTCTGTTCCCTGTCTTGACTCTTTTCCCTCTCCTTCCTCTCATTATATCTGTTAACTAATACTAGTAGTCAATCCGCCAGTCCAGCTATTCAATTAACAAAGAATATTCCCTTACCATGGTTATACCCTCGTTGATAATGATATCTTTCACATTTGCCATATCATAAAAAATGTCCACGGATCTTCAAAGAAAAGTGTCCATCAAACTAGCACCGCCATGCAGGGAGGTATACATATAACTCTATTTCAATATCTTCTATTTTTTTTTTGAAAGTTTTTATTTTCGTAGACACGAACAGAAAAATTAGCAGAAATGACCGCCGCTGACAATAAGCGTTTTTACAGGTCATCTGCACACGTCTCTATATTGATAAGATAATTTTTAAAGATGAGATCCACAGCAGCGTATGTGTATCTCTATCTATCTATCTATCTATCTATCTATCTATCTATCTATTTATCTATCTATCTTTCTCTATCTACCTACCTACGTCGGCCATAGAAATTAAAAAGTTGAAAAGAAATTGAGAAGTTTTCCAATTATTGTGTTACAATAATAGTAATCTAGAATTACTTATTGTATTGACATAATTGCTGCAACACAAAATGACATTGTTGTTGTGCCTTTTCAAAAGTGGTTTTCGATTTCCCTACGGCAGAGATTATTGAAATTATAGTATGTCAAAGAGAAATACAATACCATATCCTAATTTCCAGTCCAATCCTCTAAGTGTCCACATGGGAAATGTGCAGTGTACAGAAATATGGATCATAATAAAGATCCAGTTGACTGGGCCAATTATCCTTGCTTTGTGTTATGGGAGATCACATAATATTATATATACAATACGTCTGTTATTTGAATGATGCGACTACACGACCCTCCCCTTTGAATGCCAAAAAAAATTATACAATACGTCTGTGTTTGTAAATTTACAGGAAAAGAGAGAGAGAGAGAGTGTGTGTGGGGGGGGGGGGGGGAGGAGCGAATGGAGGGAGGGTGAGATAATCATATAGTGTAGACAATAATGTACATACACGAGTTCAAAAACATTTCTAGAAATTGAAAGAATCGTTTTATTATATTGGGCCACATTTCCAGTTCTCAGTCTCTTGGCACTACATTATAGCAAAGAAATAATGATTTGCTGTTTTTAATATTATATATTTCATATATCATTTGTATACACACTGACAATAATGATTATACATCACACATATTTGTGTGGATTTCATATCAAATATGAATATAGGATATAAGCCCTAGCTTGGCGACGCAGCAGTACGAGTTCTCGTGGTCCTTGAGAAAATGTCAATGTGCATGTAGTAATAGGGATAGATGAAAAATGCATAGCTTCAACAGACCACAACACAATGGGCCCAGTTAACCAGGAGGAATCGAGTTACTCCCATTATACAGGGTCCTACTATGTGGCTATATGTGCCCACTATGGGGCTTCATACACCATGGTAGCAACATCAACCTTACCATGTGAACTTTATGGGGGAACACATGTGGTATAAACAAGTAAATACTTACTTCTATTCTATGAGGCAAGATCCAAATATGTGTGTTTATTAAGGGTATCCAGGGGTGGATGAAGAAGCTGCATATAGCCCCACCCCGAAACCCCAAAAGAAATATTATCGCTGCTCTGCCATTTTTATTTGTCGAACTATACTGTACTTGTCACATTTTGCAAATACTTAATAGTTGGAATAAGGGAATAGCTTGCTCAGCCGACCCCGGTTCTCTAAACTCCAGGGAGGGGAGGAAAGTCACAGAGAGAGAGAGAGAGAAAGAGAGATGGAGAGAGAGAGAAAGAGAGAGAGGGAGAGAGAGAAGTGGTAGAGACAGGCGTGGGGCTGAGGAGAGATAGAGGAAGAGGGAGACAGAAATAAAGGGAAAGGGAAGAATAGGAGAGAGAGAGACAGATCAGAGAGTACAGTAGACGTTTCAATGCGATCACGATCCTTTAATCTTATGAGTTAATAAATACATAGACATAATGGGCACAAGGCTAGATTGTCCAACGTCTAGATTTGTCTGGATTTAAACGCAGGACCTAAAGTTACACCTGTCACTACCACTCCAGGTTGATGGATATAGATTAATGCAAGTAGCTGTGAGGCTATCAGTTGGTGCCTTCTGCTGACTTCTCCTTCTCTCGCTCCTCCAGACTTGTAACAAGTGGCTGTGTGAACAAGTGATTACACCTGCAAGGGCTTACACAGTTTACTAAATATATACCTGTTGGGCTTGCTGACCCATCCTACAGTATGTTCCATATAACCAGATAAAGGTGTAGCTAGGCTGAGATTCACTGGTGTGGGATATATCATAATCCTCATACAAAAGGTAAAACAAATTGCAATACTTATGATATAAATCCACATTTCTCAAATAATGGACCCCCATTGGGACTACCTATGTGGCATATATACTGTGCATTTTGCAGATCAGTATATATGTATATACACCACAAGGTTAAGAATATTGTTAAATTTATTGGCCTTCAAAGAAATGGAAGAAAATGATACAAAATGGCCTTCTATCTAGTGTGATGTGGATCCTCGATTCCAACATTTCACCCATGTTATGCCTAGCAAAGAAATATTATATGCCTTTAAATCGAATGTAAAATGATCTTCTATCAAACTCGGTGTACAACCATGGTGGATCATTGAATTGTTTTATTCCTTGAAACTGACTGCTATATGTTTCACGCTGTAGAAGCCCAAACGGCAGGAACTGGAATAAAGGTTTTTAAATAAAAAAAGATAAGAGGGAGAGTGGGAAAGGGGGAGTGTGACTGACCAAACTGTGCCACCATTAGATATTCCTGAGTTACAATTAAAAGGCAGTATGTATGGAATTGTACACGATTTGTTAATGCCATTCTTTCAGGATAAATATACAATTACAACCAGGTATTAGCATTTCAAACCTAATAGACGCAGTGCCATCCTTTGGCATTGTGGTTGCGGTATGGATTTTAACTCAGCTACACCGTGATAACCATAGTCTAGAAAAAATCGCATCACACAGACAATCCACCCTGAATGACTTATCATTGACACCTTGTTGGTGCTTCTAGTATTCTCTTAAAGAAGCACTCGCCGAATACTATATATAACGCCACACATATATAAAATGCATACCTTTCTGCCTTCTCCTATAAAAGGAAAGTCTTTGTAATTTCATCCCTCTGTCTTGATCCAAACCTGGATGATCTTATCCCCCAAGGTAAATCCAATCTTATCGATATGCTTCCAAGTTGGGAAAACAGCCTATGGGTTGGGAAGAAATGAGAGAGGGGAGGAGGGAGTCTGGCTTAATATTATATAGCACGCCCACCACTGCAAGGACTCTTTCTATAAGCGCCTTCGGTTTGTACACTCTTAAAACAAAAGATTCCTTAAATGTTCAATTCATTGTTCAGATGTTCTCATGGATGGTATATAGTGTGGAAAATCGTAATGACATCTAAACCTATGGCCATGACATCCAAAATAATCCTCAGTTTGATATGGGTAAAACTGAATGTTAATCTGTTAAATCATTGAGCTTCTGCAATTTTTCTTAGCTAGTGATTAGATCGAGCCTAGAGTAAGGTTTAAGATGGTACAATCAAAGTGTTAAATCTTAAAGGCGTGTGCGGGTTAATACAAAAATAAAAATAAATCATATTCATATATTGTTTCATCATAGCTACCAGTGGCTCCTGCTCTTTCAGAAAAAAATAGGGAAAGAACAACATTGTTTGACCTCTCTCCTCTATCCCTCTGTTTACATCTGCACGCCATTCTCATTTTATTTTCATTTGTCCCCACGTTTCGCTTGTATTCCTCTGCCCTCTAATATGTCTTCCTTTTATCCCCATCGCTCACTCTCTCTCTCCCCGGGTCTTTCTCTCCCTATCTCAATCTTTCCCACTAAGATCACCTTTGCAGACGTAAGAATAAGACAATAACATTTTTTTTATTGGATTGCAAGGGGAACCATCGAGTTTAGTTAACTACTACTTTTACTAGTGAACACCATATATAAAAGGCCCTCAGGTCCCGGCTCTGTGACTGACATACAGAGACAAGGTCACGAGGCGGGTCAAAGGGTCGAAAAGCCCGTATGTGTTGTCATAGCAACCGGTAATGGAGCCAGTGGACACCTCTGGCCATCCTCATACTGCTGTCTGTCAACATGCTCTGGCTATACTTACTTCTCCATGGTGAGGTTCTGGAGGAGGTACTGGAGGAGGTGATGGAGGAGGTGATAGATTTCATATAATGGGCTAGATCCCAAATAGATGTACAATTAAGGTATAGAACTCTAAAGTAAAACGAAACCATTAGATAGTAACCCGAGGATCAAAATACATTTACTTAGATATTAGAAATATATTTACATGTACCATGCACCGAATATACAAATACATTGTCAATATTTCTATTTATTTGCAAATATTGAATGATTCATAACATAATTGAGGGATCAATGATTTTCAAAAATGTTTAATGTGCATACTGAAGCGTACGTACATGTATATGGGCAGGGCTTGGTACTCTCAAGTGCATAACCAGTCAGGAGGTTCATAACTTTTATTTCATTTTCCCACCGAAAACGTCAGGGAAAATTCATACTATGTATAACATGTATACAATGTATAACCTCAGCGTTCTGAGGCTTGATGGTTTATTTCTATATTACGCATTTGCTACGAAACAACGTATCTAGATTGAGATACGACACGTGATTATACCACTGTGTAATATACGCAATCCTGCTATCCGGAAAAATAATCCAAAAAATGGCTTTAAAATATTGCTTTTTCGTTCATTAAAGGCATCAATCATATGTATTGATGAAATATGGTATATAGCTGGTATAGGGCAGTGATCTGGTGATGTGCTTTACCACTCTTACTATAAAACACACTTGGAGATTTTGGATATCTCATCATTATTTTATGATTCATGACAGGAAGCAGTGTATGTTTCTCATTATCCAGGTGTGTTTTAATCTAAAGACCATCCGTATATATCTTTCACAAACTGTAAGTGGGACAGAACTCTTGTAGATCATGTCCTGATGAACATGCACGTTATATTATAGATGCAACCAGGCACGTTCAATAATTTTTCGGATTATTTATGAATACACAGACAACATTTTATAGTAGGAATTATCTCAGTATGTATATGTATATTTTAGCATATTTGACACTTTACGATTACTTTGCAGATAACCCTATATTGCAATTATGGCAATTAATATAATAATAATTTACATGTATGCCGTCATGGAATTATGGGATGTGTATGGCATGATAAAACTTGAGAAAACAATCCTTGTTCATTGTTACCCGTTGCTCATCTGTCCCATCATGTGTTTGATTTTCATAGAATATTTATACAACAATATTGGCGAAAACATTATTGCACATCTCGATAACGAACGTTACCAAATATGTTTATAAATACATAGGTACAAATATTTAGGTACAAATAAAGAATATATTGAATTGAATTGAATTGAATAAATGTCAGACTGGAACAGGGTACATCCCAGCATGTACTGTAATACACATGTCAATGATATATGCAAATCCCCTATTGGCATTTACCTTTCTTGATAGCAGGTAAAATACATAAAAACTGAGATCCAAAATCCCCTATTGCCCAGTATGTTTGTGCCCTGACCCATATGATATACAACAAGGCCCTGTCCATACCCAGCTTGCTGGGTGGGCGGGTGGGAGGGTACTGGAGAAAGTACCGGTTGAGGAGGAGTTGATGGATATCATATCACTCCTCCATACATGCACAAGTTGGTATTTAGAGGTGGAAAGGTGATGTCAGGGGTTGATGGCTGGATGATGGAGCCGTCTACAGATTGTTCCGCATACCCAGATATCTGTTGACACTGGAGGGGCAAATCTAACCATTTTACCAGGTTATATGGAATGGAATGTAGTATATGTACATGGATTGCAACACAATTATGGAATCGCGGCGTTGTCATTGGATTTCAGAGATTTATTAGAGTTTATACCCAACGCAGCTCTAAGGAAATTATACAAATGATGATAAAGGGAGATAGCCAGGAAAAGGAACACAGAATCGATTAACTAACATGATAACATGGCCCTATATTATAGCCTTTCCCAAATATATGAAACATATCGTAAATATATCATGATAATATCATGAGTATATCATATATCATGAATATATATAGTATATATTCATTACACTGTGTACTATGTCTATATATAGGTGATTTAGAGAGGGAATGAAGGAGAGAAAGGGTATATATACATGTGCATCTGAGAGTGATAAACGGCCGGGCGAGAAGAGGGATATATATAGAAAGATCTATCAAAAGGGAAAACGTTTCGACAATGTATGGCGTCCGCTTGCTTATAGTCAGGTTGTGAGATTATTGCATATAATTCATAAAGCACTCTGACCCTGTTTACAAGGCATAGGAACCAGTGTCAGTATGCAATAGTATAAATCTCTGCCTCCATATTGCCATATTGTGTTGTAGCACATGTATAGTCTAACATCCCTATCTATCTACATTTGTCAACCCCTACTCGCCACTTAGAAGCAATCTGCGAGTGCTTTGGTGGGATTATGGAAGAGTGAGCTAAGGGGGAGAGGGGGCAAATGGGGGTCTGCTATTTGCCTATTGTTAAATACCTGATATTTCCTTACCATCTGGTTTTTAACATACAATTTTGATGCTTCTTTTGTAGACGTCTTTGGAGGGTAAAACATTTCATGAATTATGTTCAAGATCTCCTCATAAATTAGATGAAAAATATATTTCCCGACTGATGGAAGTCCTCAAATATATATTTTAGTTGTCAATTGCTTTGGTTTAGCACACACGCACCAATTATAAGAGGGTGCAATGGATAAAGGGTGCTTGGTAACCCCACCCTTAAACATACCCGACCCCCCTCGAATAGTCCTCTATGTCCCCCATTCTCCAGTCCATACCAGCCTGCACCAGACATATAATACATGTATGCCCGCCTATAGCTGACTTTACATTAGTCTGGTATAATTGTATGGAAAGTGGGGTTTAGCAATCCAGAATATATTGCCAGAATTATCTTATAAACATCCATTTCCTGACAACCTTAGTAAATTACTTCCGAGGATTTACGTTAATTTGCAAGAAAAAATTAAGCAATCCTTCCTCCACTCATTGCCTATACTGCACCAATGCATATACTATGACCGTGAAGGGGTTATGGATCCCTTAGCTATCAATTCAACTACGTAGGTCTTGAAGGGAGTAATTCAATTATGAAATGGAACGCCATAGAGATACTTCTAAAGCATGTCAAATATAGAATTAATAGATAACCAATTACATTAAAATCGTAACAAGAAGAGTTTATTAATTGGCATCGGTGAACAAGGCATATGTCCTTATTACACGGACCGCCATTGCTCATAAAGAACACTTCGCAATATCTATATCTAGAGTAACTATATAGATAGTTTAAGAGGAGAAATGATTGTTTTCGTCCTTATACTGCGGTCATTATTCATTAACGATTATTTTAGATCATGAAGACATACCAATGCGAAATTGATTTAAGGGGCAAATCATGAGAAAATGTACAATTCGCCTCCACAAACATTCTCAAATAATCCGAATTTTTGACAAGAATTAGATTAGAAATTCCGTTCAATATATAACCAACTAGATTGTTTGAATCAGGACAGTACCAACATACTCAGATACACCTAGGATTGACCATTTTTCAGTCTGATTTAGCAGAAATTACTAAATAAAATGCACAATCGGAATATCTACATATTATGTAGATCTGTCGATAGTGTATTTTCTTAAGATTTGACCCATTAATTTGGGAACCTAGCTTTGCTCTTTATTATTATTTCCATCAAATATCTCTAACTTCGGTGAGGACTGGATGCCCTTGCTGCCCTGAAATGAAGCAAGTAATACCTCCAATGTCTTTCCACGCCTAAATACCCGCGAACATCCTTAATTATATTGATTTTGGCTCAATACAGGATTGAGATGTCTAAAGTGGATAGAATGGAGACATAATCCACTGTCTGCCATTCGGGGATTATATAGAATCTGCTTAGACTCTACATAGGGCTTGTATCAGATAGGGGGATTAATGAGTCTAATTTGGGCATATAGGGAAACTGTAGATTTCTATTAATGCCTTCTAGATTAGTAGTAAGCAATTGTTTATTGCAGCTCAGGCTCTAATGGGTGAAATCGCCAGAAAATGTACAATTCGCCTCCACAAAATTAATATTCTCAAATAATCCGAATTTAAGACAAGAATAAGGTTAACAATTCAGTTCGACATAACCATACAGATTGTTTAAATCAAGCAGTATCAAATGAACTCGGATAAAGCTAGTATTGGCAATTTTCCCGTCTGATTCAGCAGAATTTACCAAATGTGTAGATCTCTGCCGACTGGCGTTTTCCGAAGCTCTGACCCTAATATTCGGATTCTAGTTCAATTAACTCTCAGGACTGGCCTTCCATTAGTTCCTTGGGTAGTAAACTGATATTTCTTTTGGGGTTCTATCATATTCTAGCTTGACTTCAACAAGCGCTTGGGGTATAGTACAAACCTCCATCTTATTATGGTTGATTATTTTCTTTACTTATCCATCCACAATACCTGACTTTCCTCCAGCTCCTAGAATTGTAAACTACCGCTAAGATATTCCAACCTTTTCCTAGGTAGAATGACATCATGTCGAGCCATCATCTATCTATAAATAACATTCATAAATACCCAAACCTAACAGAGAAAAGGTTGAGGGACCCATTAACCCAACTCGCCTCCCCAAAGCCTTTCTGGATCTAAGACTTTGCTGCCTTTCCTTTCGCCTACCTAATGTTGCTTAGGGCACCCAAATTAAAGGCTCAATCGATTTTCTATTAAACCCTTTGACACTAACAGGCAAAACGGCCTATCTAATACTTCGCCCATTCCCCTCTAATTACATCTTTTCGCCACTCTTAATTCCCTATAATCTTCTAGAACCTTCTCAGCGTCTCCACCTTCTCTTGCTGAAAGGATTCTGTTGTAGGAGAGGACTACTCTAGAACAGGGCGTTTGTATGTGCACCAATTTTTCTTTTGAATAGAATTTTTATTCAGGTAGTTTTATAAATTCATCCCAAATACTTTCATTCAATGAATGGTTTTCGTCGTGTCCTGACAGTCTTGTTAATGGAGAAGCCTTAAATGGGTAGATACAAGGAAGTTTACTTTATATGATAACAAGTTTTAATAAAAATGTAATTCAGTGATTCCGTATGGGTGATGTTGTGATACAAAACCACATTTGCCTTTAGATAGTTATTAGCTACGTTAGAGAGTGAGTGAGTGGATGACAATTTACTATTCTGATTATAACTACCTAATCTGATGATATAATTATAGTAACAATATTTTCAATATTTGGTTTAGGTTTTTCTAGAATCCCCTTGACTGCATCTATGTGTATCTCAGAGTTAATCTTGCTCCCTTCATGCTAATAGAACTCATACAGGTTGTACATCTAGAATTATGAACTCAATTATATAAAGAGTGATCCGTCTTATACGGTTTGGCAAAAACCCTTCTTAAATTGATAAGGCCGAAAAGGGTCTGTACCATTGTACAATGTCAGACGATCCATTTGAAAACCAGGATTGTTTCCTGTATGTGAGCTGTAGATGATAGATGGAGAAGGAGACGAGAAAAGGAGAAGGAAGGGCAGGTATTGGAGGAAAAGAAAAGGTGGAGAACAAGGAGGAGATTGGACTGGGTAAGAGGAAGAAGAGGAGAACTGAAGAAGAAGGAAGATGCATAGGAGGATGAGAATGAGGAGCAGCAGCAGCAGAAGGAGGAGGATGAAGGGAAGGAGGAGGTTGGAGAAGGTTTAAGAAGGACGGAGAAGGAAGGAAGAGAGAAGAACAGGATTAGAAGACGATTGGAGGAAGAAGACATAAAGGAGGGAGGAAAGGGAAGAGCAGTAGTATTGTGAGGTAGAATATAGGAGGAGAAGGAGGGAGAGTGGAGGAGGGAGAACGGAGGTAGGGGGACGAGGAGGAGTAAGGTAAGGAGAGGGAGGAGAAGGAAGGAAGAGAGAAGAACAGGAGGATAAGAAGGAGGGAGGTAGAACATAGAAAGGAGGGATAAAAGGAATGAGTAGTAGTATTAGAAGGAGGAATATAGGAAGAGAAGGAGGGAGAGTGGAAGAGGGAGAACGGAGGTAGGGGGGCGAGAGGAGTACGGTAAGGAGAGGGAGGGAGGAGAAGGAAGGAAGAGAGAAGAACAGGAGGAGAAGAGAATGAGGGAGGAAGAAAACAAAAAGGAGGGAGAAAGGGTAAGAGCAGTATTATGTGGAGGAATATAGGAAAAGAAGGAGGGAGAGTGGAAGAGGGAAAACGGAGGTAGGGGGACGAGGAGTAGTAAGGTAAGGTAAGGAGGAGGAGGAGAAGGAAGGAAGAGAGAAGAACAGGAGGAGAAAAAGGAGGGAGGAAGAAAACATAAAGGAGGGAGGAAGGGGAAGAGCAGTATTATTATGAGGAGGAATATAGGAGGAGAAGGAGGGAGAGAGTGGAGGAGGGAAAACGGAGGTAGGGGGACTAGGAGGAGTAAGGTAAGGAGGAGAAGGAAGGAAGGAAAAGAGAAGAACAGGATGAGAAGAAGGAGGGAGGAAGAAGACATAAAGGAAGGAGGAAGGGGAAGAGCAGTAGTATTATGAGGAGGAATATAGGAGAAGGAGGGAGAGTGGAAGAGGGAGAGTGGAGGTAGGGGGGCGAGAGGAGTAAGGTAAGGAGAGGGTGGGAGGAGAAGGAAGGAAGAGAGAAGAACAGGAGGAGAACGAGAATGGAGGAAGAAGACATAAAGGAGGAGGAAGGGGAAGAGCAGTATTATTATGAGGAGGAATATAGGAGGAGAAGGAGGGAGAGTGGAGGAGGGAGAACGGAGGTAGGAGGACAAGGAGGAGTAAGGTAAGGAGAGGAGGAGGAGGAGGAGTAAGGGTAGGAGAGGGAGGAGGAGGAGAGAATAGTGGTGGTGAAGAAGTGGTAGGAGGTAGAGGGAGGCGAGGGAGCAATATGCATTATCTAAATGGAGACAATGAAGGGAGAGAGAGAGACGCATTGCTCTATGCATAATGTAAAGCGTTCTGCCAACGTGGGAAATCATTCACCACCACCACCGACAATGGCCACCCAAACAACAAGCTATTAATGGTGACCATGTACCATGCGGGTGATGTAAACAAACTGCTAGTTTGTCTTACTTTGTTGTACAGCAACTAACTTATTTTGCACTGTCCGTGACAGGGCAACATTGCCCATAAATCTGGTGTTATTTGTTTTATATGGTGTAGCAATTGTGGTATCAGGAAGGTTTTGAGGAAGGATGTCGTGGGTGGGGGTGGAGAGGAGGGATCTACTAGGGTATAAGTCCTCCACTAATATGAATAAAATGGGAAATCAATTATAATGAAAATAGAAATAAACAATAGGCAAAATCTAGGCAAAATCAAAGGACATTGTTCTTGTATTAAATGAATACAACTGACAATTAAAGGTATTGTTCACAACGAAACATCGATGAATTGATGATATCAATATTAAAATAATACATTAAACTTGATCAACACTGCGAGAACTCTAAATATATATAGGAAGCATTTAAATGTTTATCAAATTATCATTTATAAATGTATTTGTATTTAATCAATTTTACTCAGCAATACATTATGTAACTTCATATTATTATCAGCTTATGCTGACGATTTAAGTTGAACAATAAAGCTACATCGAGACACTCAAAATGTCATGGGACGCTACTGTTTAAAATACATTTCGTATAAAGAAACTACTTCATGGAAAATACAAATGTGATTCATAGTTCACGGATAATATAAATGAGTTGACACCTCAGTAAAAATGACAACCGCAATGATTTTTCCACTAGAAACATTTAATAAACGACAACTGCCAGCGCCTTTCACTCCACACCATGGAAATGAATACCAAACCTCCCACTTTGCATTTCATCACTGTCTCATTTCTTATCTGAAGTCAGGACCTGCCCAGACAGAGAGTCATCCATTATAGAATTTCTCCACTGTGATTTTCCCTCTGTTAATAGTCATTTGACTCTATAACAATCATTTAACTCTTGGTGTGAAATATTTCAAATTAAGTAGAGATAATTATGTAGGATAATGATGAAGAGTCGTTACTGACCGACTGGAATACATTTTCTTCTTTTTTTCTCAACTCTGATTTGGGATGTGTTTAATTTGGAGGACTGTTATTTTTACAATTACAATGAAATGTGGTATTCAATAGAGACCTGACGTCAGGTCCCCGAAATATACAATAAAATTGATTCATAGCTAGACTGTCTTCGTTGTCGTCTTCGATTCAGGTTTTTAAGATCACCCCTCTTATGAGAGAACAAAATGACATTACAAAATCACTGCGATTGGATACTGGCTGCTAACCTTCTTACAACACCTTCGAAAAATTAAAGATATCAAATTTCATGCAATTCCTTTTCATCTATAATATGAGATATTCAAACCTTGCCATTGGTGAATGAGCAATAAATGCGCTGTTGCGATGATTCTATAAAATCTCTTCTATTATTGCAACTGAATTCGCAAGTGAAGCCCACTGAATATGGGTGAGATCGTCAGAAAATGTACAATCTGAATAGTAGAATCTGCTAAGTTAGGCTGAAAATGATAAATACCAAGTATATCTGAATATATATATTTGGTATTGTGTTGTTTTATAATATCTGTGTTAATGTTAAACTGTATTCTGAAGCTCATTTTTGTCTTAAACTCGGTATATTTGAGTGGATTGGTGACGGCGAATTGTATATTTTTTGACGGTCTGACCCACATAATTTATCCCACTTGCCAGCAAAAGAAGCCGTTCAGGACCCTCATAAGTCTTGATTATAGGTATCAGCACCTGGCACTAAGTGACTTGTTTAACTATTTGGCATGGCTGTAATCAGGTATATTACCAAGTGAAGGTTAACAACATATCAATCATTCTCAGAGATTTACTCACAACCCAACCCCACACCAATATATCAAACTCATGAAAACAATTTTTCCCAAGAGTGTATATCAGGAAATGTAAAGGGTAGATAATTATAGGTACATTATGTATCTTAGTTTCAGAGGTGGACAGGGCAATTTTGACAGAAGCCCATGTACTGTGACAAGGACGCCCTCCAACGGTAGAATGATAAACTGTTTACAACATTCACTTGGACTAGTTTGTTTGAAGGGAAACTTCCCGTTTCATTAGGAAGATTTAGCAACCACAACGCACCAACACAACATTAACGCATCCACTAACTATTTGTACATTACTACCACTGTGGGGATATCTTGAGGGTCGCTAGGCTGAGGGCATCTGCATTGCAGGCCTCTCGAGATATCCCCACAACGGTAATAATCATGTACTAATAGTTAGTGGATGTGTTAGTGTTGTGTTGGTGCGTTGTGGTTGCTAAATTACCCTATTTTCTAAGTATAGGGGATGTCAGAAATGCAAACATTGCAACATGTACATGTGTATGTACATGTACGCGATTGTGTTAATATCATTCTGGAAATGGGACGCCATTGCACCTTTGCCACCGTTTCTATTAAAGATAGCACCATACTTGATGCCTTAAGTTAAATTCTAATTGCTTCATCTGGAGATTACATGAGAATTCCCTCATACAAGCCATCCAAAGAACCTCCATGTATTCTGCACACACATATATTTTTTTTAAAAGTATCCATGAGAAGAAAAGAAGAAACACAGAAAGAATCTCAGAGAGGGGAGGATATGTAGCTTTCCCTTGAGTATAGCCGTTTCCTTTGTCACAGAAATAAGGGTTTCTTAGGTAGACTTAAGTGTATCCTCCACAGAAGTCTTAACTGTTCACAGAAATTGTACCAGGAAGAAACTATATTATGGAGGCGTAGAGAGCTAACAATTCACCCAGGCCTGATTCACCACAATGAACAGAACTGTCCTATAATTTAGATTAAGACAAATCCCTAAACATAATGCATAATGTGCATTGATTAATATTCATTAATATATTCAAATTTATAAGGTCAACAGCAACAATTTCTCACAAATGGGAGCCTGTGATCAATGTAAATGCCTCGATTATGTAATAATATATTCAATAAACATTTAAGAAATTACAAATTCCTAACATAATGTGCATTATTTCCTATTAATATATTCAAATTAAAAGGGCCACAAAAGACAATTTCCCATACTTGGGAGCCCTATGGTCAATGTAAATGCCTCGATTATGTAACAATACATATTCAATAACCATTTTAGAAGAAGACACATGCCAATTGTGCATGGCTAGTGAGATAAACGGACACCTTCTCCAGAGCCTCCCCTCACCCCGTGAAGCCCTATCTGCAGTAGTATAGACACAGTAGCTATTTTTCCTCAGCGTTTTCACTCATTCTTCACTCGCTGGTGATATAGGCAAGGCCATACTGACAGCCATATTTCACGACCAAGGCCAAACAAGCTCCCGATTTTTGTGTGCCAATCAATCTATCCTCGTGGTACACTGTTAGATATGTATTATAAGATGTTTTAGGCTCTGAGATGAAGCTCTAAGTTATTAAAATAACACCCCTTAACTATGAAAATTCTTAGATTATGAAAGGAACAAGCGCCATACAAAAAAACAATATTTCCCACTAGCAAAGACCTAGAAGTGTTGTATAGAATGTGCTGGGGTCTGAAATCTGGGTTCTGAAATAACTCTTGCTCTAAAATGGGCTCCGTTTGCAGGACCACCATCTTAGAACTTGTAAAGTAGAATATGAATCATGATAGCCTAGCATAAAACAGGGAAAATATGAAGACAACATATGAGTAAACTCGAAAATATGCATCCATGACACTTTGGAAATACTCAAGTATTTAGAACCATAATAATCTTTTTCAGATTTGTGGATTAGATTAGTTAAATGACCGTTCCGCCAGCAATCGTTGCTATTGATATCATAGAGATAATCTAAGTTTTTTCTCGGCCAATTCATTCTAAGAGTGTAAAGATATATTATGTAAACCGGTTCAGATTGGAAAGACCTATGTATATCGATTGTGAGATTTTTGTCTCAGTGAAGATGCCCAGGTGACGGTACAGGCAACGACGGACATACTACTTGTAAGGGGTGAGAAATGGTGTTTGTAATATAGCATCAGACTTTCTATAAGCTTACCTCCGTACGCTAAAATGCTTCACTGTCCTAAAGGATTATCACCAGTAGTGAGGTTGAAATAACATTTAAAAAAACTTTTGTCTTGCACAAACTTTATGCTTTCTTAATTTTTTTTTTAACCTTTCAAACTTTTTTTTATTCTAACATTTGAAGATATTTTTTTCATTGTTTTTTTAGTGTAATTTTTTGTTGTTATTTTTTTTTGCTATTTTTGTTAGTGTGTGAGCAGGCTCGGCTTCCGTACTAACCAACCCAACAGCTACAATATCACCATAGATGGGTTGGTTTAATAGTATAGCATTGGGGCATTTAATATAAAGTAATTCTCTAATATAATGCTGGTTCTCTATAGTTAGCTACAATGATTCATATTTTTAAATTTGTCGTTAGCAGTTTGTAAGAAAAGGCCTAGAAATACACGGACCCAATTAGGATTCCACTGAAACTGAATTTCCAGAAAGAAATGGCAGCGCATTAAACAAGACTACTTTATACATAAACCTTCGTTTCTCACATTTCTCACCTTTTTTTTATTACAGAATTGGCCGTACATTTAAATGTTTTTTTTATCAAAAAACGCATGTCCACCAAGTGGATGTGTTCTTTCGTCGCCTCCATTTACACAGTATAATAATTAACAATCATCTACCAACAATATTATAATTCACTGTAATCTCGGAAATTTTTGATATTGTTAAATCCCAGTTTTACGTGTTCTGCTAGCTTGGCCCTTATATGGGTCAGATTTAAAAAAAATGTACAATCGGCAGCTATACACATTTAGTAAATTCTGCAAAATTAGGCTGTAATTCGGCCAATGCTAGGTAAGCTCGAGTATATTTGGCATTGCATTGATTCTATAGCAATCTGTTTGGTTAGGTTGAACTGTATTTTGAAGTTTATTTTCGTCTGAAATTTGAGTTATTTGAGAAGATTGGCAAAGTTGAATTGTACATTTTCTGAAAATCTGACCCATATAATAAATGACCCGTCACACAGGGCTACTATACGTGTACAATAATTGACCATGAGGTTTTATTTGGGAATGATGCTATGTGTATCTAGTATGAATATGAATTATGTTCTCTATATATCTGCCCTGACATTCAACTACCAAGATTTATTGCGATTCAAAATCCAATATGACATAGAAATCCGATATTACGTGACACCAGATATGGAAGACTGGATTAATGACCAACTACATCCCAGTTCTATAGAAACTTCCAACATCCATTCGTTCTCACTACGATTTAGAACCATATTTACATGAGGCTTTGGTAGCACTGGATGGTTGGGATGATCCTTCCTACACTAGTACAGAAGATATCCGTCTTGTGCCATGCAGAATATGCTGATATGGGGATCACACAAACTCTTCTTGCTTTATTAGACTTTACTACCTCACTCTCCATTACGATGAATAAACAGGCTGCAGGCATTCAAAGGCGGAGGATGGGGTGGGGTGGGGTTGTAGTATCTCATATGGATCGGAATTCTAAGACTGATATAGTTGGAATAGTCATAAAACAGAAAATATTAGAGAATTTCAGTTGGAAGGACAGGGTGGTGCATCGGTGTAAAGCGTTGGCTTGGCGTTGGTGTTGGATAATCATATATATATATAGCTCCAACGAGCATTAGGATTCGAACCCCATTGCGGCTTTGTTCAAAAGACATCATTAGATGAGATTCGACCCCAAATATATGTACATGAATAGACCACTTATATACCCCACACATTGGCCATGCAAAGTAAGGCATAAAATCCAGTTCAAATTTTATTGATTAAAACACGTCCTCACGTTTATATAAAAATAGCGAATATACTTCATATATTGCACATACGGTCTATATATATGCCTCCGGAATACATACAATGGGAGTATGAACATTCACAATCGAAAGATAAGGGAATGGAGAGATATACAAAACTAATATTTTTCTGCTATTATGAAAGGAATATGAAGTCGATCCAACCAAGAAAGTAGCCTAAAGTTAGTGATAGTAAATGAAGCCATCGCATTGAAGGATTGGGCGTACACCAAGATGTAAATCTAGACTTCTATAAAGCCCTGCTGAAAAAGAAACAAGGCCCAATCCACCACAATTTTGGTCAAATTTCTTTCAGACGGATAAGAATAGAATGGATCAAACAGTAGAAAAAATTGTTTCTGATCGATTCCAATTCATACATATGGGTCAGATTTTCAGAAAATGTACAATTGGCAGCTGTACACATTTAGTAAATTCTGCTAAATTAGGCTGCAATTTGGTCAATACTAGGTAAATTCGAGTATATTTAGCATTGCATTGAGTCTAGCGATCTGTTTGGCTAGGTTGAACTGTATTTTAAACTTTATTTTTGTCTTAAATGTGGGTTATTTGAGAGGATTGGTGAAGTTGAATTGTACATTTTCTGAAAATCTGACCCATATATATATGGACTATACCTATACTCCCACCCACTTCCACACGGACATATTTCTCTGTCCGCCTCATCTCTAGCCTCTCCTATTTCTCCTTTTAAAGGCGTAAGTCAGATGGAAAGGGAAAAAAGAGGTGATGATGGGGGATCTCTACCTCTGTCTGTGCATACATATTGGTCTTTTTGATGCATCATAAGCCATCACTCGTCATACAGGTCATAGTGCACCCATTACTATGGTAATTCACACCTATTCTACAGGGATAGGAAGCCAGCTTGTATGCATGGCGGCACACATTCTCAAAACGCCATTTTTACTATGGGCCTATATCACAGAAAGTGGCTAGTAAACTATTTCCAACACGGTGCATACTGTTGTTAAGGTTTCACAATTACTAAGTATTTTATTTCATCCCTTTTTGTGGGGTTTTATTTATGCAGCACTAAGCACTATGGGTAGGGAATAGTATCCGTTAGCGCGCTTTTCTCTCTCATGAATAATAGCATACGTCCGCTTGAGTCGGCGGGAGACCAGCTAAACTAAACAGCCTGGTAAAAATATCAATATGGAGATGATTATTTAGGCACAGAATACCTCATTTCACATTATATTTTAAAACAGATTTGTGTCACAAACGCTATTTCGTATATTATGCTTTAAACACATGATAATACAGATAATCATATATGGCATAACTCTCGAATGAAATAGTTATTCAATAAGCTCATTATTTTAAACTTTTTTCTCTTCAATATTATCTAATGTTGATACTAATGTAATAATCCTTTCTCTAAATTTAAATTTATATAAGCCACTGACAATCTATCCCATTGTATCATAATTATGCAGTATTTATATTTACATGGGCATACTTATGAATATTATGAATATTCAGTCCTAAACTACACTCTATTTGAGATCTACTTGGAGCGGTTCGCCGTATGGTTACCATTGGGTCGCTTTGCTGTTTACTCTAAGTAGGTCTCAAACAGAGTGTAGGTGCATGTATTTTCTAATCCATCCTCGACATCCATCCATCTACCATGACTCCTTGTGATCTCAAATATTCTACTTCTTTAAATATTCTATTGATTAACATGGCAGGAAATCAGCAGAACTTATCAATTACCTTTTGGCCGAACTTGCACAAGAGATTTTGTTTATTTAGGACCAGAACAAACTAATTTAAGAGCTGATGGACAAACAGAGCGGGTAGACATCAATTACATTGGCATGCTTCAATAATGCTGGTGTATGTATCATATAACATCTTAGACAGGCAGCCACCAATCAATCACAAGGCAGCGGGCTCTGCTTTTTGTAATGTGTAAATGTTCTGCCTATGGATGAGATGATCGAAATATGTACAGCGGGTACCTACCCACCTGGGTCATATTTTCAGAAAATGCACAATCTACACATCTCTCAAATTCTGCTAAATTAGAGTAAAAGGTGATAAATTCTAGGTATATCGGAGTGTATTCTGTATCTTATTATATACACGCATTGTTCTGAAAACAATGTATCTAGAGTGAGTTAG
Source organism: Sthenelais limicola (assembly GCA_942159475.1). Lineage (NCBI taxonomy): Eukaryota > Metazoa > Annelida > Polychaeta > Phyllodocida > Sigalionidae > Sthenelais > Sthenelais limicola. The sequence goes on along the minus strand of OW804094.1, from coordinate 26,773,029 downwards.
GCACAGTGCGTATTTCACTAGTGATTTACGTGGGGTTGTCATGGCAACCAATCTGGTTGGGTTTTTTTATTAAGATTACCGGTAAAATTCAAATTTATGACTCGATTTTGTTTTCTATTTTCATGATTGAAAGCATGTATAACAAATCTGTTAACTAACTCGTTGGTTTCAGTCGCTTAGAATATTGCACATATATTGCAAATATTCACGCTCCTTCAACCAACTGGTTAGTTAACCTGTATGTATTCATTCAAACAATCTGTTTGTTTGTGTTGAACTGTATTTTGAACCTGATGTTCGTCGTAAATTTGGGTTATTTGAGAGGATTGGTGAAGGCCAATTGTCCACTTTCTGAAAATCTGACCCACCTATTGTAAATAATTGTATGAAAAGAAAAAAAGGAAATGAATATCAATACCAATGAACAAATCGATAAATAAATATCAGAAATCATATAAACCTGCCTGTAATGAGTACATATCAGCTTAGACCCTAAAAAACATTTTTTGAAAAAATACCACCCCCCAAAATCACCAAGTACCACGGAAACAGGCCATTTTGACAATGCTCGCCGCCGTTTCGGCAATTCCTGTCTTCAGATTTGGAAGATTCATGAAATTTTGCACAAAATATCTCCAATTTAGCTTGTTCTACGATGGGTAGGGGTGTCTTCTTAAATAATGGCTTTTTTGGCCCTTGGCCGCTGGCCCATAGAAAGGAGACGATCAAAGTATGCAAGATGCTTACATTTGCAAGTAGCTTATTGTGATGATTGATTATACAATGTTATGGTGATTTATTTATAGCCTGCAGCACATGTCCATATAATATATGCCATCACTTAAATATCAAAATATAAGATATTCCTGTGATTGAATTGCAACCTGCAAGAGTATAGTTAGAGGGCCTCTTCCAATTACACTCAAAAGCTTGAGATTCAGCTGGCAGTTCCCTTCTCAAGTGAATCGCTCTAAAAGTTGAATGCAAGTGAGGGAGCCCAATATAACAGGGAGATCTGTACTTTCATTGTAAGCTAAGTTGGGTCAGATTTTCAGAAAATGCACAATCAACAGCTCTACACATTTGGTAACTTCTGTTCAATTAGACAGACAAATTATGAATAATGGGTATATCAGAGTACTTTTGGCATTGTGTCGATTAAAAATATCTCTTTCATTGTGTTAAACTGCATTTTGAACGTCAATTGTCACTTAAATTTGGGTTATTTGAAAGTATTGTACATTTTCTGACAATCTGACCCAGTTACCAAAACACTGTATTACCATGCGCACGTATTGCTCGGGCCATTACTTGAGCTGCAGCAAGGTTTGATTAATTGAAATATTTTTACTATTGCAGCTTAGGATGAATTGAGGTATTTGAATTAGAGGCAGATCTAATCAAGCAGAGTTTGAATAATAAACACTGTCAAATTTGTGACATCCTCCTTACAGGTTCTACCAAGCATTTGGTAATATTTATCATGGGGCTTTTCGAAATGGCATTTTTGCTGGTAGAGAAGTAGAAGGGGTGGAGCGGTTGTTGCATGAGGGAGGGAGAAAGCTGGCAGTGAGTGGCACATGTACAGAATCCCTATGGTAATCAGTGGATGAGCAGATACAGAGCGCCTCACTGCCTCTGTCAAGCCTGCACAGCTCTCACAGGGGAGGTGCTCATGACCAGCTCATACAGGAATATATGTAGGAGCTGTATACATGTAGTAGCCCCGTGAGTGACCATGGTCGTATATATAGTAGCCTTGTGAGTGACCATGGGCATATATATAGTAGCCCTGTGAGTGACCATGGTCGTATATATAGTAGCCCTGTGAGTGACCATGGGCATATATATAGTAGCCCTGTGAGTGACCATGGTCGCATATAGTAGCCCTGTGAGTGACCATGGATGTATTTATTATGTATACGCGCATGCTATATGAGAGGTGCTATAAGTGGGGTGCTATAAAAATAGTCATATAGGACGCGTCCTATAAAAATGTAGTTGTCTAAAAATAGCTCTGACTCAGCACTTCCGCTGTCTCCGCGGAGATCACCGCGGAGATCCCCGCGATCGGTAATCCACCTGTGATTATAAAAATACATAATAAACACCACACCATTAAATAGAGAATTAAATTCTCTATCAAATGATGTAAGGTTTATTATTGTAGCTCAAGAAATGGCTATGATATGAACGTTTTAGTTCAACCAAGTCAGTAAGTAAACACTGCATGATCACACAGTCCTGACAGCTCACTCACACAGTCCTGACAGCTACAACAAGCCTACTGAAGGTGCTCTCAGCGGGGCAGCTGGGGCTCTCTGAGAGTTCTTTAATACTCTTTCAGTGATATCTGATGATGATCAAATTTTATGCACATATAATAAATATAGAATGGAACTCGCCAGCAATAATCGAAAATTTATAGGACTTGATTCGTCCACATAAGCACTCTGCCTACGGCATCGTGCTTATGTGGACGAATCTCGTCCTATAAATTTTTCGATTATTGCCGGCTCGTCCCATTCTCTCTATATATAGTAGCCCTGTGAGTGACCATGGTCGTATATGGTAACCCTGTGAGTGACCATGGTTGTATATAGTAACCCTGTGAGTGACCATGGGCATATATAGTAGCCCTGTGAGTGACCATGGGCATATATAATAGCCTTGTGAGCAACCATGGGCATATATGGGTCAGGTTTTACGAAAATGTACAATTCAGCTTCGCCAATCTTCTCAAATAACCCAAATTTCAGACGAAAATAAAGTTCAAAATACAGTTCGACCTAGCTGAACAGATTGCTAGAATCTATACAATGCCAAATATTCTCGAATTTACCTAGTATTGACCAAATTGCAGCCTAATTTAGCAGAATTTACTAAATGTGTACAGCTGCCAATTATACATTTTCTGAAAATCTGACCCATATACTAGCTCTGTCAGTGACCATTAGCATAAACTAACCTTGTGAGTGACCATGGTTGTATATAGTAGCCTTGTGAGTGGCCATGGGCATATAGTAGCCCTGTCAGTGACCATGGTTGTATATATAGTAGCCTTGTGAGTGACCATGAGCATGTATACTAGCCCTGTGAGTGACCATGGACTAAGTAGTAGCTTTGTGTTTGACCCAAGCAAGTATATTAGCCCTGTGAGTGACCATGGAATGTTTGTAGTAACCTTGTGAGTGACCATGGGCCATATTTCGTAGCTCTATAAGTGACCTTGTGCATTGGGTGACAGTTGTTGTGAGACCAGATAGCAAAACCCCAATGAGTAACCATGTGCTGAAGGGATAGAGCTGACAAAATAAAGTAATAACCTGTACAATAGGTTGGAGTGACCATGGGTTGGAGTGACCGAGGTAGCAGATAAGTCAGCAATACTTAGCCCTGTGAGTGACCATGATTTGGCGTGACAGAGGTAGTGAAACAAGACAGTAGTAGTGCTGTGAGTGACGATGGGTTGGAGCGATTGATGTACTGAGACATGACAATATAACCATTAGAGCAGATGTAGTGAGATATGGGCGTAGGCTATATGTAATAGTCCTGCGAAATTCCATGGACAACAAGTATGAACGAGTATTTGTGAGGATTTTATATAGATACTACCATAATAGTACGATCTTGTTGCATAAACCTCCTGATATCGCATTATAATGCAGCCAGAACCACACAGATTCTATATGTGTATAATGTCATTAAAGGAAACCAAAGCTCATGTCTGTCATGGTAAACTATGCAAATATTGAACACAATTGATCTATATCCATAGTAAACTGCTGCTTAGTAAATTATCTTGCTGAACGTAATAGTACAATCAGACCAGCAAATCTCATGTCCTTCTACATCACTATCTCATACCTCATCATGATAATATTAATTCAAAATCTTTCTTAAATGTGTCTATATACACTTACTCCTGATGACCTGGAAACAGGTACCCACTTAGTGTCTTCAGAATGACTTCCAAGAGAGTATGTGGCTTAAGGGTGGTCTCCACTGGCTGCGGTAAGCTCTGCGGTAAGCCTTGCGATGGTTTGTGCTGGTTCTGAAGGTGGAGAGGAATGATGAGGTCCTGCCTACATGGTTCACTGGCCATATAGGCAGGACCTCGCCACTTCTCACCATCACAACACCATTGCAAGGCTTACCGCAGAGCTTATCGCAGCCAGTGGAGACCCCCCTTAACAAACCCACGTAGCCCCCCCCCCTGCTATCTGTCATACCATACTTGTGTCAGGTCTATGGAGGCCTCGCACCAGCTCATAAATGCTCATACATGAAAGGCTCACATTGAATATTCTCAGAGGAGGACGAGCGTTATGGTATGATACAGAGATAACTTAAATATGGACTCTTTAATCTGTAAAACAGAATTGTCATATTAAGATAGAACCACGTTAGGAAGTAACATGTCCTTATCAACTGTTGAAGACAGATCTCTTAAAATAAATACAATTATCATAGTCTGCATGGCGAGGTAGTCTTTTAGCATGCTGCCTTATACCAAGGTACCCAATGATGTATGGATAATTCAAATCACGATCAACTGAAGTACAAACCAGTATGTATATATAATATATTCAGTATATAACACATACGGTACTATACTGTATGTTGTATATACTGTCATTTTGCTCTACTTTTAGGTATTTAGCATTCACTTTATTTCATTTTTTATTTTATTTTCCTTTCAGATGAAACCACGCATGGTATATATATCGTATATAGTCCTAAAGGAAAAGGGAACCCTTCTACTCATCCCCATTTTATTATACTACTTATTCATCAGATGTCATTTATCGCCTAACTTGGTTAAACCATGCATCAAGACATAATCTTTCTATGTCAGGCCTGATTATTTTCGTGGAGTTCCTCCTACCTTCATTTGTTGAGGATATTATTACCAACTAACCTTCCCATTGCTGGGCAATTTGTATCCACCAGAGACTGGTCTTTCACTTACCTGCAAGAAAAAGGAAAGAGTTTAGTTTAAAAGTGTCAATGTATGGAAAAGTAACAACTGGTTAGTCATCTACTCAATGACAGCAAATGGGAGAAATCGCCAGAATATGCACAATTGACCTTTGCCAATCCTCTCAAATAATCAAGATTTAAGACAAAATGACATTCAAAATAAAGTTGAACATAGCCAAACTTGTTTTTTAATCAGCTAAATACCAAATATATTCACATACACCTAGCATTGGCCACATTTCAGTCCAATTTAGCAGAGTTTACGAAATGTGTAGAGCTGCCGATTGTGCATTTTCTGAAAATCTGACCCAAATATTGCAATTTGCAACCAAATGTTTCTAGTGCATGATTACTCACACGCACCATAAAATGAAACCCAGAAGAGCAATTATTAGTGCACCCAGCGTCATTAAATTGTTCCCCTTCTTATTATATTCCCCTTTGGTGCCCCTCATATCCCAAATAGTACAAAATGTAAAATTACTGGTATAAAAATTGTACTGTTCACAAATTAAATTCCCACTTCGTCTGAACACCATGAATAATAATAAGTATTATTAAACTGTAACATAATCACAATCATTCTGTCATAGCGATTGGTCGGTGTCACGCATCTAGATGGGCTAGTAATATATGATGTGTTACTGGAAAATGAGTCACAAGTCGCAAAAGGATATTTTTCAAAGTGATTAATTCACAAGATCTCTTTATTGGAATGTTCTGAACTTTGGGGGTTTAGCACTGTTAGTCGTATGAACTTATGTACTAAATGTCAGGAGAACATTTCATGAAATATATCCTTGTATTTGAAGGCCATCCTATGCAGTATATTTAATTACTTTATTTTTATGTATACTCAAGAATTATCACTAGTAATTGTTCACCCAGACATACTGCAAACTTGTTTTAAACATGAAATCATCAAACCTAAAATACAGAAATACTTATAATTTGTCTTAATGTTTACCATCGTTAGAATCTGCTTGATTTCATCTTTTCAAATATGATGACATCTCAAAATCCACTTTTTGCGACAAGTTTGCGACTCAATTTCCCGGAACACATCAAATATATCATCGCCATCTTTTTGAATTGAGTTTAAATTCTGATTTGAATCATATTCACCTCAATCAGACATGCTCTGCCAAAATAAAAAATTGATAAGATTTGATTGTATAAAATTATCAATTATCATACAAGTTTGGTATTTTTCCCAAACCCCAATTGTACCATGCGCCACTAGGCTGACCCATGGATCAGATTTTCAGAAAATGTACAATTGGCAGCTGTACACATTTGGAAAATTCGGCTAAATTTGGCTGAAAAATGATAAATATCGGATATATCTGAGTATATTTGGGATCACATTGATTTAAGGTGCCAGTTCTGTTAATGCAAACTGCATTTTCAAGCTCATTTTTTGTCTTAAATGTGGGTTATTTGGGAGGATTGGTGAAGCGAATTGTACATTTCATGAAAATCTGACCCTCCCATGCATGTATCAGCCTAGCGGATATCAAAGGCAACACACCGCATAGCTACGATCATAGCCCTTCACGATAGGGCTATGACAAGGAAGCGCTTGAAATGGGGAAGGTGGATTTGCTGTAGTTTGTGTAGAGTTGTAGAAGTTTCTAATGCCTAACGAAGACAATAAAATCAATGTCTAATGTCTTATCTACCTACTTGTAACCTTTCAACGCTTGATGTGAAACACTAATAAACTAGAGGCAGAGTTTTCATTTGAGCCACCCAAAAAAACCAGCAAGGTAGCCATTTTGTGTCTAGGTTACAACGTTCTCCATAATGTAAGCCCTGCAGTTGCAGCCACTCACCATTTTTTCACTCATTTACATACTTTTGGGCATGCGCACTGAGACATAAACAAGTCGGAGCGCCGAGTTTCAATATGGAAAAGAGAATGGAACGGTTTTGCTGATAATAAACCAACTAGTTCTCTGTCTTGTGGGACACATCCTCTCCCAAGAATTTACCGTAAGCACCACAAAACGTTACTGATTAAGGATAAATATATATGACAGGTGTCTAGACTTGAGTATTTTGTTTGGACAAACTAGAGAACTTTGAGCTGCCCTGATTCTAGCCAGTCCAATTGACAACCTCGTATTATACAATGCTAATAGACGAGGTTGTCTGAGATGGCTACACACCGCAAAGATTGACAGAGTGTATAATGATGGAGGGTAATGATGGAGGTGGTATAATGATATAATCACTCAGTAGTTAATGCAGCATAATGGCATGCGATCTGAGCATGGAAGCTGGGTATGAATTTATTTGGATATACCTGATTTCATGAACATGGCTACTATTGTAGGAATATTATTACATCGAAATACTTAATTTGTTTGATTAAAATTAATGCAGCTTGGCTAACTGTGCATAATCTGAAAGGCAAGTCCACTACTTTTATGGTTTTTGTTGTTGGTTATTTTAAAACAAATGTTCTGTATTCATTCAGTCTGTCAACAAAGCTTTTTCCCAAGAGCTGACAACATCGAAATAACATCTGCTCCTTTCATCTCTTCTTCTTAAAGCATTTTAAAAATGTCTTTACCACGTTGAGTCTGGCAACAGCTAAACTGAACATTTTCATTTAAAATCGCTCAGATGCGACGATGAATAATTATTCGTCTAGCTATGAACATCACGTAGTCTGCGAAAAAGTTTTCTCCATATTTTGAACAATTCGTTATTTACAGGTGATATTTTGTTCTGGTACAATATAGTTTGACATCTAGTTTTTAGATCTGCTATCGTGTGTTTAAAATCCAATTCTCCATCGTCAAACAGTTTTTGCCTGCCTGTGTATCAATGCTTTAATCGTAAGATAAGCCAATTTATTATCTTCGGTTGATTGGGTTAAATTCAAATCTGTACTGTATTTACTTAAGGTTACACCTATCACTATATGCACTTAGATACCTACACATATCATTTTCATGGTACTGTGTTAAAGATTATTATTTTTAAAAAATGAACAGACAATGCATTACCTCCAATTTCTGGTCTGCCTAATTCATAGCAATAAGTCTACCAATCTATCTATAATTTGTCTGTACACACCCAAAATAAAGGCAAATAATAGAGAGTTCGTAATAATAAATTCATTCCTTTGTACTGGAACAAATTCTTAACACTCGTACTACTCCCAATGTACTGACATATGGGCTGTTGCACACATGTATATATAAGTCAGATCGTCAGAAAATGTACAATTGGTAGCTCTATACATTTAGTAAATTCTGATAAATTAGGCTGATGAATTATGAATACCGAGTATATCTGAGTATATTTGGTTTTGTGTTGGTTTGATATATCGGTTTTACTATGTTAAACTGTATTTTGAACCTTATTTTTGTCTTAAATGTGGGTTATTTGAGAGGATTGGTGAAGGCGAATTGTACACTTTCTGAAAATCTGACCCATATAGATACTTTGATCCGCATAATTATCATAGGTTGACAAGCTCCAATTGCACTTGCTATAGTGAACGGATCCAGATACATTTAGGCCTAGAGGATACCGAAATCATCAGGCTATAAGGAATACCAGCACGTAGAAAGGGTGAATGTAAGGATGGATGTGGTGATGATATAATCACACAGTAGTTAATGCAGCATATAGCATGGGGGCCATGCATAATGGATGATGTGTAAACGCTACCACCACTTATCTACCCTTGCCCTGGGGAGGCTAGCCACCAGAAACAGGCAGACGGAGACCTGGGAACAGATACTATACGTTTAGGCCCACTATATGTGTGATGTGTTACAGGAAAAGTTGCAAAATTGATACATTTCAATGTGTTTTATTCACAAGATCTATTAATATGAATGTTGTTATTTCTTGGGTATGTACCATTTGAAGTGGTATGAATGTAATTACTAAATTTCAAGACAGTGTGTTAAATATATCCTTGCATTTCTAAGGTCATTTTATAGAGTATGTTTAGCAACTTTACTAGTAATCCACACAGAAACATTGTAAACTTTCGTTTTCAAAAATAGAAATATCAAACTTAAAATAAGGAAATTATGTAATAGCTGTCCTAATATGTTTACTATCATTGGAATCCCCTTGATCTCATCTTTTCAAATATGATGAAATCTCAAAATCCTTTTTTTTGCGACTTGTGACTCATTTGTCTGTAACATATCACATTATGCTTGTACAAGTGGCAAAATAAAGGCAAACGTTTTCAGGGCGATTCAGAATTAATTTCGTATTAGAACAGGTACCTATGTATCCAGCTATGATAACTAAGTAATAGTGTCTAGCATTAATAAGGTCTATCGCATATCTTAATGGGTCAGATTTTCAGAAAAAAATGTACCATTGGCAGCTGTAGGCCTACACAATTAGTAAATTCTGCTATATTAGGCTGCAATTTGGCCAATACTATAGGTGTATTCGAGTAAATTCGGCATTGCATTGATTCTAGCAATTTGGTTGTTTAGGTTGAACCGTATTTCTAACCTTATTTCTGCCAGAAATGTGGGTTATTTGAGAGGATTGGTGAAGGTGAATTGTACATTTTCTGATGATTTCACCTTAATGCACGCCACACTTTGTTGGTACTATTATGATATACTTGTCATAGTATCAAAATGACAAATTAAACCAATATGTGTTGATTCGAATATATACCTATAACATGATGTTAGGGTTTGCTAAGTTACCTTCATCAGTACAAGAGACAAGCAATAGCAAGAATATAAAACAAACCATAGAGTACAAGTGCTACGACATATTATTTCAACTGCCACCTCCTCAGTATACTGCTATATTATTTGTCAGAGATAAATAAGGGACATTAGAATTTTATAAGCGTGAACAGTAATCTGTACTTTATTCAAACACAACGAACTATCCCAAATCCTTCGCTTTATATACGTACACAAGGGTCAATATAATTACAGCCATAGAAAAGTAAAAAGAAAACTACAAAAAAGTAAGCTGAAAAAATATGAAATTATGTATATACAAGAAAACCAACTGGCTAGGTCACATATTGTACGGGCCCGTTCTGTATAGAAGCCTACTGGACATTAGGGACCGTATAAACCAAATGCCGATCCCATTTCGCCTGTCCCTAGACCTAATCAGCGAGGGTTTAAGGTGCCAAGTTAGATCCTTTATTCGGTTGGATGGACGCTGAGGCAGGGTTGGAATAAAGAAAAAGGTCCTACTGTAATTGGTGATGTATATAGGGAGAGAGGGCCTTTTCATATATATATCGTATCGTATGGAGGTTCTAGTTTTTTTTTTATTTTACCAGGCAGTAGCTAGCTAGGACGTCCATACGATACGATATCTTAAGCCGGGCCCACACATTCAAGAACTGACAATTCGTGCGAATTGGGAACTCACTAAAAGTCCGAAATATTGCCTATGAACTGTCGTAAGAACCCACGATTTGGCATATGAATTGGAGGTTTCTTCCTAAGAAAGCCCACACATTACCGAACTCAAATATGTTTCTTAAGAATGATTTCGAATTCTTACGAATTGTCTTAAGGCCAATTCGGCTCTGAGTTCTTGGATGTATGGGCTCGGCATTAAGCATTTGAAATGCCTAGAAATGCAATACGAAATAGACTAATTTACAAATTATGTCACTATAATACTTTGCCAGGTTGTTTCTGGTACAGCGGCTATAGGTTGTCGTCTACTAGCTCCTGGATAATTAATACGACAATCTATTGTTGTGTGTTGTGTTTTCTTTATCCAGGTTGTGCTACTTAAGTTGTTGGTGCTAGCCTTGTCTTCAATCATTCCCTGATATTATATTATACAATCTATTGTTGAGTGATTTCTCACCCGCCTTTCCAGTCTCTGCAATAGGGGATTTGCATGTGCCACTGCGCATGTCTGCGCAGTGCATCCTGTGATAGATTCTGATGAAATCTGAGATACAAATACTAATTTTAGCAACATTTATTTTCGAAAATTGCAAGAATGTTTTCACCAATATCATAGCTAGTATCATAGCTAGTTTAAATGATCAATGAAAACCAAATGCATGATGGGAAGGATGGGGACTTGTGTTATGAAAACATGTATAACACATGGATATTGACATTAGAACATTCATAAATTAGTCCATGCTAAACATGGCATGTTTTCTATAGATTTTTTAATGTACCATCAGTCCCATTATTTCATGCAAATCATGATTCACAAAGGCGGCTATGTGAATACCCTATTAGGTTCCGGAGTAGTATACTACATCACCTGTTTTGTGGGCTGTTTCCAGCTTCCACGTATTCCTCGGGTAGCACATCTATACATGGATGTTTCATTGAGTTTCACCATTCTTTTAGTTCAGATCCTGGATTGTGGAGCGGGTCAATATATTGGATCATAAGGGCCGGCATCAAAACTATTTTGGAGGATTTTCTGTGTTTCTGAACGGTATGAAAAATCCCATTAAGTGACCCAATTCTATGAATGACATTAACTCGTGGACCATTACAAAAAAAAAAAAAGAAAAAAAAAAAGAAAAAAAAAAATCGTGGACCATTACCAATATTCCTGAAGTTCCACAAAGTAATTTTGATGTGGGCCCTAATAATTGTGCCCACAACCACTCTAAATGACAGTAACTCCTGAAGCATTGCCATTGTTCCCAAGGTTTCACAAAGTAATTTTGATGTGGGCTCTAAGTGTGCCCCATCACCACAACCAATAAAACCATTATTTGCAATGCCAAAACATTGGGCGCTGACATTTATTTGTTCGAGCCCAAGAGTCACCCTAAGCCATCCTAAGGCCTAACATAACCCCCTGAAAAAATAAAAAGCAATTGGACCAGTAGTTACCCTTTCACAAAAACATTTCCCTAATTAGAGTATTTATGTTACAAATATCCTAAATCACCGAGGACTGGCAGGTGGTATTATGTTTTTGTGTACAAACTCAATTAGGCATCGTGCTAGTTGTAGGATGGGAATCATGCATCAGGGGGTATAGGCCCTCTCAGAGATTAATTATCCTGTGAGTTCATGGTCAGATTCATAACCATCAATAACATATATCAGACAGGGAATTCATATAAGAGCATATATATTCAAGATATACTAGATCATAGAATAAAACAAATGATCTGGTAAAGTTTTGATGTTGGAGGTGTCGGTGTCTGTGGGGTATCGGTTATGATCCCGCCCCCGTCAATCATACTCTCTTAAATCCCTCTATTAACAGACCGATATTGCTAAACTAAAGAGAATAGCCTTTAATTTTTTAATTAAATACTAGATTCCCAATAATTAGCAGCCCACTCCTTTAATCAACACAGACGCCTTAATATTTTACAGATGTCTGAAATGAATGCACATTTCTATTGAATGTGAGAAGTCTTTTTTTTTTAAATATTATATTAAGATAATATAAACCTTATAAGCGGACTGTATCCTAGAACATACACCCTTGTGTTAATGTGCTAGCCATAAGAATCTAAGATATAGCCTGGCTGTACGTATTCGCACCCTTTCTTATATGTACAGGAATGAAATGTAAATGAGGTGTAAATACTATAGTCCTGTGGCGAGTTTTGAAAAAGGGTGTTTTACTGAAAAGTATTACAACAAAGTTTTTTTTGAAAAACGTGTACAATATTTTCAGCTTACATACTATATTACCACCATAGGGATCCATTAAGACATAATACCATTAAGTAGGTTAGTTCACGAATAAACCGATCAGATAAACTAGAATTGAACATCAGTACTTTTTTGGTTTTCAACATATGATAAAACAGTGTGTGACAAAATCAGGTGAAGAGTAGTAAGATGAATTTTGGGTTGATAGACGCCGTGCATCAATTTATAGAGACTAAAAAAAACTTCATAAGAAGTTAAATAACCAGAATCATTATGTTCACGTCTTACTGAGCTCAACTATAGTACCAACTCGACAACACAAATCCACTCAATTAAATCGACCAGTCAAATCAGCAAGACTTTTTTTAAACAATTTTATTTGGAAGATTTTCACAACAGTGATAGGTCTCATCTCCAATTGAAAAATGCAATATTTAAATAGTAAATACAAAAAAATTAGTTACATTTAGGCAATTTACGTATACAATATAACTTCTTCTCATATGAGTACTTACTCAATCACAACCCTCTAATTAAATCAGCAGGTTTCTAGTCCCATCGATACAATATTATATATTGACACAATATCCCTTTTTTATTTTTGACCTCAGTGACAATATCAAAACAATACATATAATTTGTTCGCCGCAATCTAAAACTCAATTGCCGAATGCAAGAAGAAACACATTTCATATATACAAGAATCAAATACACAGGGTTGTCACACAAATCCCATTGCATTAAATCTGGTCCAATAAAATACTGTGCACAAAAATATAGCAAAATCCTTGGAGACCCTTGGAGTGCCTTTAGCGCCTCCCCTCACGAACATCCACAGCTGTGGAGTGTGTGTTGACGTAGAGACTATTTATTGTCGGCCACATCAAGAAAACTGTTAAAAAGCTGCAAACAGTTAGCACGTCAGCAATAAGAGCACTGGCTAATTTTACACCAACTTGATCTTCTTCAAAAATAACTGCAGGTGAGGGAGAGAGGAGGAGGAGGAGGAGTTGTTGTCATCAGCATGTGTTTAGCTTCAGAGCAGTTTTCCTATGTTTACTGACAACGCCAGATGCTTGGAGAGCCTTTTTTATTTTGAATGCCTGAATGTATTGTTTTTGTTTTTTAATCGATGTAGCTTTGTTCTATGATATTGTATTTATCGAGGAGCCCTCCAGTCTAGGTTGACGTTACAAGTGCCACTTTCTTTCTCCACGTTCCTCCATTCCTCCTTCTCTCACCCCATTTATTTCTTAGCCACCAATTCTTCTCTACGTCCACCCCTCTCCTTCCCTCCTCCCCCACCTCCCCCTCTCCTTCCTCCTTCTTCCTCTCCTTCCCCTACTCTTCCGCCTCCTCCTCCCCATCCTCCTCCTCCACCTCCTCCCCCGACTCTTCCGCCTCCCCTCCTCCTTCTCCTTCTCCCCCTCCCCCTCCTCCCCCTCCCCCTTCTCTCCTCCTTCCTCCCCCTCCCCCTCCTCTCCTCCCCCTTCTCTCCTCCACCTCCTCATCCTATGCCTCCCCAGTCACCATGCAGAGGTTAATGGTCGGTATTTCAGGCTAGCGGCTTCTTATTCTAGATTACTCAGTTCTGACATTTAACATCATCACCATCAGTGGATCCAGCAATAATTTGAAGGAGGAATGGGATGGGGGCAGTAGGGATTTATGGTTGAGGGCCTGATATGCATGAGCAATACGCAAAGAAATATTTGTAAGGGCCCGACTGTTAGAGCATGCGACCATGCAATTTTTTTAATTTGACAAAATATTGGAAATAAACTGATATTTCGATTCATTATTTTTTGTATCATTATTCTTGGCTTATGACCCAGAGGCAGAAGAATGTTGTGGGTTCGAATCCTGCTCTAGCTGCCAAATTCTTTTACTTCCCGTCCAGGTCCTAAAGGAAGACCAGTGGTAAGCACTTATCTAGTTATTGTAAGAAAACAGTTCCTGGCAAAACCCCTTTCCTGTCTTTCACCTCAACTCCATCCCACATCTTCTTATACCTTTCCACCCTCCCATTTTGCTCTTCCTTCCATCCACTCTCTTTCTACTCCCATTGGAGTCATAACATCCTATTCTTTGTTCTTCCCTTTCTTTTATTCTTCTCCTTATACATCTCCCTCTCTACCACCCACCTCCCATATCCCTCTCTTCGCAGCTCATCCATTCATAACAATTAAAAACACAAAATATATTGCTCTCATCTCAACAAAACTAATTCCCTGGTGCAAAGTATTGTGCCTGGCTTCATTAAAGTAAGGAGTTCTAGTGTAAGGCCAGATAGAGAAAGGTCCATATTAAATATAGACTTAGTTAATTGCCCTATCCCAGATGCAGCATTTGCACTTGATCATTAGCAGCACTCCCAGTCAATCGGGGCCTCTATGGAATAACCTGTTCCCTTTGCAATAAGGGGATTTACTTTCTTGCCTATGGGGGACTTGCTCCCCATAAGACATATGTGTGATGTGTTACAGAAAAATGAGTCACAATTCGCAAAAAAATGGATTTTGAGATACCATCATATTTGAAACGATGAGACCAAGCAGATTCCAATGATAGTAAACACTAGGACATCTAATACGTATTTCTATATTTTAAGTTTGATGTATTTTATTTTTGAAAAAGAAGTTTTCAATACTTATGAGTGGACATTTGCTAGTAAAGTAGCTGAATATACGATGATCTTAGATATGCATAGATATATTCAATACACCGTCTTGAAATTTGGTAAATGTATTGGTGCCATAATATATAAAGAGCGTTAAGCCCCCTAAAAATGAAAACATCCATGAAAACACTTTCAGAAATATGCATGAATGTCATTTGCAGCAGTACTTAGCCTATATTTTGGAATGTTGTTATTGAAGATAGACAGAAGATGTTCTCCTATTTGTTTGCCTTTGTAAATGTTAGTAAATAGAATGTCTCATTGGTGAGGTGATGATGTTATCATATATAATGCATAATACAAGGCAAGGAGACCATTATACATATATCCTCATACTCTAAGCTAAATCTGAACTCCTGGCAAGAAATAAAGATAATAGAGTTTGCACCAGAAAATTGTATTGGTCACAGTTTCACATACGTGATAATTTTCATTCTCTATTCTGTTGATGATAACTTCCCTCAATATATAATTTTGATAAGCTTAGCCCCCAAACATATACAATTATCTCAATTAATAAATGCCCCCCCACACACACACACACAGACATTGAAACTGTGATCTTCCTGTATTGCTTAATATGCATTGTATTAGATTTCAGACTTCCCTCAATATATAATTTTGATAAGCTTAGCCCCCAAACATGATGATAACTTCCCTCAATATATAATTTTGATAAGCTTAGCCCCCAAACATATACAATTATCTCAATTAATAACCCCCCCCCCACACACACAGATATTGAAACTGTGATCTTCCTGTATTGCTTGATATGCATTGTATTAAATTTCAGATGGGTTTTTTTTCAAGATTTCATAATACTTATCAATTGTAAAGAATCTGATTGTACATTTGTCGATGGTCTTGCTCACATTGGCTGTGATTGAATCCTCACTTAACCCTGTTCATCCGTCTTTATCGCCAGTGGTAAAACTACCCCCATTGGAGTCATAACACCAGCGCTCCTGCATATATGTACTCTTACTCAAAAACAGGTAATCGAACACACAGGCTATTAGCAGTACCTGCACGCCACCTTCAGGCGCGTATAGAAAGTATATATACGGCCCCCTGGTGGTCCTCTTACAGAACTAACAGCTCAGCGTTCCCTGGGCACTTTCTAGAGGATGGCGGCTTTTGATTGGTTATTAGGAGCCAGGAGCGAGGCCAGAATGACTAGAAGGTGTTCTCTCATTGGCTACTTTGATATGGGAACTTGTCACAGCACTTATTGCAACTTAGGCCTACTCATGGTAACTGAATAAGATTTTGTGATAGGTGCATATTAAACTAGATCAAAATCAATATTCCTCTATTTTCACTATTAATTAGCTACTGCTATACATGTCGTTTAACTTTTAGATCTTTTACCGATATAACACCGATATTAGACATGTATGCATTACGGCTCAAGATAATATTGATTACCAAATATATTTTTGCAGTGACGTTTGATGCCGTTTGCATCAATATCCCTCTAAAGGACCTAGTCAACTAAGCCGATTCTCATGCAATTTTGCGCCGCAGAGGACTCTTTTGCACTAAATTATGGGAGAATCGCATGAGAATCGGCTTAGTGGACTAGGCCCTTAACTCCTCCATTTACCAAGCATTTTCGTATCCGCAAGGAGATATTGGGTGAGAACTGCGAGCATAATGCAAAAGATTATGTGCAATAATGGCAAGCGATAGACCAGAAAGGAAGAAGTTGCAATCAGTATGCAAGAGCCTGCCAACAAGTAGCAACAAACTACAACCAGAAGACAAACAGAGATTAAGGGACTCCATATGGATGGAGAGCATTGCGGTAATACAGGCAATTTGTAAGTTGAAGGATTACTGATAGCATGAAGCAAGCGATTGGTAGCAGCGAGGGCCTTGCATAAAGATATAAAAGGCCTGGAAGTCTAAGTTCATTGAGACCTATGTTATTCATGGATCATAATTCATATTATTTGTATTGGAGCAGTTCAGTTTCCATTCAAGCAAACACAAAATGCATTCTTGCTATTTCTGTCCATTTGTGTGAAATCTGCAAGACTTTGCAACACCTGGCTGTTCAGACTTCATGCTATCTAAGCAATCTGACTGAATGTCATCACAGAAAAGAAATTAGTCAAATGCAAAGCTACTTGCACCTTAAATATTAAGAAGTATTTGGCTGGGAAGAATTTGCAGTGGTTACAACAGGATTTTGGCGGGAAAACAGATCCTGGCAGATGTTGTTTGGCTGTTCTTTTAAAGACATTTTTCCTGAGAATCTGATACACGATTTTCACAAAACTATCTGTAACGCATGTTGTTATGAATATATTCATACCACCATCTCAAGTTAAACTCAAATTCTCGGTAAAGCATATTAGAAAATTTTTGATAAAATCCTGGCAGTTTGCAGTTTGATAACAATATACATGTTTTTCTCAGGTTTTCAACTACGGGTATTGATCTAGTATTCATTTATTAATCTGGATCAGAAACATACACCAAAAATGTATATTTGATACAATATTAAAACGAACTATAATGGACTTTTCTTTCGTGATTATTCATAATGCCTCACCTTTAAGTTAAATGATATAGAAGTAGAATAGTGTAAAATGGGCACTAAAATATAAAAGTCCTTACATAGTTTAAAATAAGGAATGCATCCTCACACAATTCCCACTCCATCAAAACATCATCATATCAAAACGAAAAAATAAGAAAAACATCATCATATCAGTTCCAGAGTGACATCAATGCAAAAGGTCCAATAATCCTGCCATATCCTTTTACATTTCCATTTTAATTGCTTTCCTACTCGATTGCAGGCACACGTTGGAGTGCTGAGGTGGTTTGGGTGATGAATCTCTCGAGATACCAAGAGGTTTTGTAATTATTCAAAATTCATTAGAGGCGAATGAGGGAATGTCCCCCTTCATTCTCCTCAAGTGCCATTTACTGTCACTTGTTTGAGTCAGTGGCCATGAATTGGCCATCTTGATCACCCCGTGAAAGGCGGTAGATAACATAAGAGGCGGTAATTCCAGCCCTCATATGGCAGTTATTAGAATAGGATGTTTTCCATTGACATACGAATATTCCTAGAGGATAAAGATCTGAGGGTTGCGCCTGGGTATAATGAATATTCCCTACCCAATGTGGCAGGTATGGGAATAGTGGGGTTTCTATTTACATTAAGTATGTTTTATATGTGATTAGGATAAAAGATTGCATGTCTCGGTTGCGATTCCTTGGGGCTTGAAGGGCTTATGTGGGAATGGAAATGGTGGTATTTTTATCCGTATTAACATTCATACCTCAAATGGAACCCTGATAAGATGCTTTTTTGGTCCCTGTTCCGCTCCCTGTCCCACTCCCTGTCCCGCTCCCTGTCCCGCTCCCTGTCCTGCTCTCTGTCCCTCTCCCTCTCCCTCTACAGGGCCATCATAGGGATCCTATTGCATTATACATTATCCTCAGATGGGGCATATGCAAATGAGGTCATAAGTGGGCCAGTGTTGTGTTTCCTGCTGGGTTGCTGTAGTTCATTATACATGTTCCTCCGATGGGGGTTTTAAACCTTCTTTTAACCCAAATCTATCAAAAAAATATTGCACCATGTGTGGCATGGTGCACCCCAAAGATCTAAGCAATCCGTTCAGCGGTTTATGAGAAGATATGGGAAATAACAGATTTGACGCTATCCTATTAAGATATAGATAGTTATTGAAATATCGGAATTTACATTAACACAAATGTATTTTACTAAGTGCATCAAATAGGTGTGTGGGCATGGCTAAGGCATGTATGTTCTCATGGACACTCCAAGAAAACTGAAAGTTTACTGAAATATCATGAATGTCATGAATAAATAAATAAATAAAGATACAAGTTGTCTGCCTCTTATTTTGTGTATCTATACTTTCTGGCAGCTGTGTGATCCAGCTGATTTAGCCCAATATTAATAATTCTATAATACGTGGATTTCTTCCCGAGGTTCTGCAGGCTTTCTTCTCAATTGAACCAATAAAAAGATTTCTAAAGATTTAATGATAATTAATGACAATAGGTTTTATTTATTCATGAGGTTTTTCCCTGGTGGGAATCGAATGGCTTAAACGAGTAATTGTCAATTCCCCACGTAATACATCTGCTTCAAGGCCAGACCTGTCCTGCATTGCCCTGCACCCATTGGTTGCTTTTAATAAGAATAAGGGATTCTGCATAGACTACAGCTATATCTTTGTTTCATAGAAATGATGAGTTCAATATCACATGAAAAACTATAGGAACATTATCTCAGATCAGGAGACCACAAACCTTGAACATTAATAACTCAATCAAATTATTCATTTCTTCCTTTGTTCTTAATTGGTAGTTTATTATTAGGCTAGAGACTTTTAAATAGATGCCATCTTCTCCAAGTTATGCCATATTGTATCTCTTGAATATATTATTAATGTACTAAGTGTAGAGAATCATCCTTAGTCAATGATTGAGGTGATATTGTCCTCTACAAGAGACGAGTGTAAAAAAGCTATGAAGAGCCTGAAGACCTCCCGCCAGCTGGAGAGTAGCTCTTTTTATGGCAAATTCATGCAATAAAATTTTTCTAATCTAATCTAATCTACTCTTGGAATTGAATTGAATTGAAAAATAGTTTATTTGTCTGAGGTTTTACAAGTAGAGATCGACAAATGGGTGACCTGGCTTCTGGATAAAATCCAGGTCTTCCAGCAAGAAGTTTTATGGGAGCTGGATGTCACACAAAGTAGGGAAAAACTGCACAGATATCATTATAAGGATATATATCGTTCAGTAGAAGACAGTAGTCAGCACCTAAAAGAACCTAATCCATTAGTCAATTCTAAATTTTTCTTAGTAGAGAAATTTTACTCATGCTAAATCCATAAATTATAGATTTTAACATGAAGTCAATGTTACTGCTTTTGTTTCGGATTTGGAAAATATACTTACACAAAGGATAAAGATAAAGGCCTGCCCTCGTTATTCAACGCTCTAAAACCTCGACTTTATTTCTAAGAAACCTAGATATGCACCTTTTCAACAGCCCACTCTGAGGTAGGAGCTACTTAGCAGAGGAAACACTTCACCTCTCCCAAAGGTACAGTCTGTGTGTGTTGATTAAAAGTTTAAACAGCTGGCTCCTCGAGAGACCTGTCAATTGATTGCGTGTTGCACCCATTACCTCCACTCATCTGCAGAGTTGTAACATGGAAGGGTAGAGAGGTTTCCAAGACTGCAATAGAGGGATTGCATACTACTCTAGAAGAACTTCCACCTAGGAGAACAACCAATAACTATAAATAAGACCAATCCTTGAAAAAGGGCTAATGAGCCCGAAACGTCGGAACCCCAATAAAAAAAACCTTAACAAATCAAACCGTCCCTCCCCTCCTACGTTCTGGGTTGACTTCCATCACTTCGAATTATAAATAAAAGTTTGTCAGTTTTAAGGCTTTCTATATTATTATCTTTGTAAACAAACCTGTTCGCAATCAGCAGGACTGGTATATGGGTCAGATCTTCAGAAAATTTACAATCGGCAGATCTACACATTTAGTAAGTTATGGTAAATTAGATTGGAAAATGGTCAATACTCGGTATATCTGCGTATATTTGATATTGTCTTGATTCAAACAATCTGTTTGGTTGTGTTGAACTGAACTTTGAGCTTCATTCTTTTCTTAAATTTGGGTTATTTGAGGGGATTGGTGAAGGTGAATTGTACATTTTCTGGCGATTTCACCAATATATACTAGCCTACATATGGCCCGGTGGTATCATTCTAAGTGGTAATTTCCGAAATATTCGAATGGGAAAAAGGAGCCTTGTGCCCTCAGTTTCAGATTCTAAATATTACGCCTTTTAATTGCTCATTATTCTATCTTCATGGCCCGATCCATTCCTGAGGAAGGCCCAGAACAGAATCGAATAGCAGAAAGATGCAACATTACCCTTTTCCACTAATAGCTTAGTCCCAAGGGAGAAGAAATAATATTAAGAGTCAAGGACGGGGTAGTATTAAATAGATATCTTGTCCCACTCATGAATCATAAGAAAGTTTTGTTATTTCAGACATTTCCCTTTTTTTAAAGATTTTATTTACACTGTTTTAGCATTATCCCAGTTGCTCAGGCTCTTCTAATGCGCCCAGTTTACATTATATAACTAAAGCAGTCAGGTTTTGAAGTTAACAATTAGCATTGCCAAGTAGTCAGAGAACATGATGGAGGCATAGTTGATCATTTGGTCTAAATTAACTACTTGGGAGAGTCACTAACATAAACAGCCATCTTAATCCAACATTTCCTTTTTACAGATCAAAAATATTATTCACCTGAAGAAGGGCAAAACAGGCCCGAAAGCTAGTGGAATAAAAACCCAATCAAACATCACTGTTTGGGATTTTTTCCTAACCTTTCTAGCAACCAAAAGATAACTACCCGGGATTCCCAATTTAAAAGTGACGACTTCGTTAAAAATATTATACAACAGATCGGTTGGTCAAAATAGTCAAAGTTGAGGAACAGTTCCATCATCATACGCTATTTAGGATCATTTCTACGTCTAATAGGAAACATAATTAATTTTTAAGGTAACCATTCGAGCAATTTCACACTCAAAGATGGAAGAAAAATGCAATTCATTCACAGAAACTTCCACTTCAAAGGGACTGATTTTAATCCATAAATATTCATTCCAGGGAAGCTCCATTGTCTGTTAACCCACACGGGTCCATGACATCTCCCTGCACAGGGTTCTCCCCAAGGCACAATAAATCATCTCTTAAATTCTTCTCCGATGCATTGTCCTTTCTGAGCAAAGAAAAATGCCATGTTTCTGATGTTGAGCAACAACATAGGTTTTATGCTAACGCAACACCAAAGTCGCAAATTCGCAACGTCTGCAAAAACAACGGATCCATGATTTCTAGAGCACAAACAATAAATACGAATGTGTGAAAACTGTAAGAGTTTGGTCAAGTGTATCAGGAGATACAATTATTCCAAATCCACTTGTATTTTTCTGAACCCCGCACTAAAAGACTAAAATAGCCTTGAAAAATGCCAGAATCTTGTATTGAGTTATTTTGATTACAAAGAATTAGATATAACACAGCTCAAATGAGTAAATATTTAGAATTATAAAATTATGTCGCTATCATATTGTTTCATCATCACATATCATATTGACTCAACAAATCATCATAGATCATCTATGCTACGTATACATGTTATAGATTGATTGGCTATCAAATTATTTCATTAATACAATTGTCTCATTTTCTGTACCTACTGGCCAGATATATTTAAAATCTTCAAGAGTCTATTAATGTGCGTACTAATAACCTGAAAAAAGGAGCAAGCCTAGTGTTGTTGGTGATACAATCAATAAAAAAAAGAGACCTGAAGTGCCCTTGTCTTACTATACATCCCACAAGAATATATGGCTTGATACAACTCTCTCTACCACCAAATTCCTCCCATTGTGGCCTATAGCTACCATAAAAACACATTTATGATTAGTATCAATACATTCTGTACCAGGTCATTGGTTAGCCACCTCATCTTCCCTTTTTCTATCCCTAAACCACCTAGAAGGCCCCCCATAGCTACCATTCACCCTATACAATAGGTGGTTACCTAATCAATTAACCATCCTGTATGTATACAGGGTCCCTCTGTATGTATACATGCAGGATAAAGGCATTAATCTAATACACCCTGGTTATACTACCTCTGCTGTATGTACAGGAATACTATACGTAAGTAATGGAGGGAGGAGGGCTGGGCTGAAATGGATGTAGATGGCAAGCTATTAACTAGGTACCAAAGTAAATGGTGTACGATATTTATGGGTTAGGTAAGTGAAGTATGTACAATCTGCTGTGCTGAACAACTCGTTTAGTTTCACGAATTTAGGCAAGAAAGCAAGACAAAGGGAATGAATCCTAGTATACATTGAAGGCCTTATCGTTGTGTCCATATAGTTAAAAAAAGTGTAAAGTTATCAGTTTATAAATACTAATCCCAATGAAAAAAAAACTAAATAAAGATAAATGTAGGATTCAATCATTTACATTTAAAAACAATTCATATTTCATGAAGGACTTGATAGATTCAAATAAATATATTTCTATAGTTTTATAAAAGAAATAGTAACTTCTTGTGATGTTTCTAATTTGAGATGTGACTATGCTAATGGTGATATGAATCCTGTTCAACGTTCCACGGAGTAAATTGTTGATTTCTACTCACAGTCATGCTGTAATCTTTCAACCAAGGATATCTTTCGGGAACTTCGTATCAAACCTCATCATGTCAGGATAACTTCCTAGTGTACATGATAAGATGGCCTGGTTCTCATATGTCCATACGTATAGCCAGGCCTGCTGGTCAGCCACTGGACCGATAGATAAGGCTCTACTTATACAATACCAGTAGGTCAGTATAACCCTCCTTCTGGTAACAATAACCAAAGATTATAGAACCTGCTATAATCTTTGCAATAACCTTGTATGTGTATAAGGTAGGGTTATGAAGCGTGTACAGGTTGCATTAATGAATGGAGACAGTTTTTATTAACATTAAACTTCATAATTTATCTTCATGAGTAAATGTCCTTCACTCTTATAATTATAGTATTCCACAGATCTAACACTTCCACTATGGAGTAGTATACTACCGTCTACCTTTTAGGAGAAAATTGCTAGATAGTGCGCCACTCGTGTCAACCTTCGGCTACTTTAAATTAGATATGAATTGTATTCATATACGTGCATTTATTAACAATTATATATCAAATCGATTTTATACAATAGGGACTTTCTGTATTCCCCAAATATATATATCGTTATATACGACACCTTAGTGTCCACATCCAGGCATAGATCGAAATGGTAACAAGTGAGGCATTTGACCCCCGCTTCCACCCACACACAGAGGCCACACTTTGATGTTAGAGGTAGGATGAAGTGTGGTATACAGCAACAATGGTATAGATGTGCACAGTAACCAAACATTGTGTAATAATACATCCAGCATCCCCCTCTTCTATCCGCCATCCTCCTCTGTTCTCTTTCAGGCTTTCCTTTGATGCTGGGTCATAAATATTCAAGCATTCATCTAACTAAAGCAGCAACAATAGCATAACATGGTGAACACTGGTCTTGGTGGTGGTAGGATACCTCCTGTGTTATGAACAATAGGTATGCTGGGAGGTCAAGCAGAAGGAAGAGGAGGGTGGTGTGATCAGTGGATAGGGTGGAGGATGCAGGAGTGCAGGAAACACCCTTATTTTGAAAGTCACTCAATTCTTAGCTCCAGGACCCTAGGAAAGGTTATTTTTGTATGCCCTCTTATAGTAAAAGAAAATGCAAGCTGTGCATTTGCTCCTTACCACCCTTCCCCGTTCAGTTTAGAGAGTAGAAGGTCCAGAGAGAGAAGGCACTAAAGGTATTCCACACGCCGTCAATTCATTCAGGAAGTTTATCCCAATTTGTAAAACTTCAATAAATCAAATAAACTAACGTTAAACCTTTGTTTTCTCTGATCATTTACAGAAGGATGTGGATTAACCAATCAATAAAATTAGAAATCCTCAGATATTTAAGGATAGGTCAATCACCAGCCTTCCCTCTCTGGAAATAACCCATAGCCTGAGGGGCTGTATAGTCTTTAGTGCAAAACTGAAGATATGAGAAAGGCAGTTTTGGAGGAGGAGGAGCAAGAAAAAGTGGAAGGAGGATAGAGGCAATGAATTCTTGCCGAGATGATGCATTGAGGTCTGGGAAGGTAAACATGGGTCTAGTAAAGAGAGACTATGGTGGACATCAGCTGTGTAGGAGCTGTATTAATAGTATAATTTATTATGGTAGGAGTGGAGGCAATATATTCTCTGTCCATGTTAATATTGGCAGTATGGGCTAGAGAAATATTGACATGAGCAACCAGCAAGGAGTAAGTGGAAGTATATGGGAGTGGCGATGGGGAGGGCTGGTGGCAGGGTGGAGGAGGGGAGGGTAGAGGATAGAAGAAGGAGGAGGGGTGAAAAAGAAAAGGGGTGTAGTAGAGGGGTGTAGAGAGGAGATGGAGGGGTAGTGGAACCAGAACAAGGTGAAGTGTCAAAGGGGAGAAAGAGAAAAAGGGGAGATGGAAAGTGTTGAGGAGAAAGGGAAGGAATTGAAAAGAAAATGAGGGGAGATGGAGAAGGGGGCAGTAGGAGAAGAAAGGGAAACAGGAGAAGAGTAGTAACAGGGGACGGACGGGGGGAGGGAAGGAGAGATGGGGAGATGGAGAAATGGAATTAGCGGAGAGAATACTGGGTGGCAGAGGGAGGCGGGTGGTGAGGAAGAACTGGAGAGTAGAGAAGATAATAGGAGGCATGATAGACGAGAAGGCAGAGAGTAAGAAGATCTTTAGATACTGTAAATTTGAGTAAGATCTATACTCCTCTATAGTGGAGTAAGACAATCTATACTCTAAATTCCTGTACACAAGACCAAGAAAAAATGAGAGATTGTGGAGAAGATTAATCTTTGCGAATTAATGAATTGATCCAAGATTTCTAATCTTCGTAAAGAAACATAAGATTGCTATAGTAATGAAACGCAAGGTGTCAAGAATGGCTGTTCAAGATCTAGTTATCTAAGATGTGTTATATGCACTTTTTCGCTGTGTAGAAGAATTTATGTATATATTCATACTTCCCTTGTCACTCTATTTTTTAAAAAACTCATTAAAAATCTCCATTAACCTTTTAAATAAAATCCAAAAAGAAGTTTATATCGAATTGAGATACTGTAGAAACGTAACGTAATGAGAATTGCTACTTGGATATTAACCTGTTAATGAAGAAATGAATTGAGTTAATCGACTCCACTCACAACGAAGAAGATCTATACTTGGAAGGTTTATTAGGGTTGAAGGAGGAGTCAGCTCTTGTCTGCCCAGCACATGTTAATACAGGGAGAATTGTCTTAGGTAACATTGACAGGTAAAGCGAGTGTATTATTGAACCCATGTACCCAGAGACCCGTGTACGTAATATATCTGGGAGTTAGACGAATGGGAAACGGAGGAGGTGGAGTATTAGGTTATGAGGAGGGGGGATGAGGAGGAGGGGAATGGAAGGAAATTTCCGATTGAAATTGGAGTGTTAGTAAACAATTTCAATGATTTTTTATCAAGCAACTGAGGAGTTACCATCACCTTATTTACATTTTTGGAATGCACAGTAGGCTCCTTTGTTTCGGATCAAGCTGAAGCACATGAAAGCAGTTTAAATATGTCAGAGAAGAGTTATTTCTCGGTCATAGTCGTAATACAAATTTGAGAAGTGAGTTTCCATTTATTGACGTTCCAAGGGATGTTCTCTGAACCCATATTGAAATGCACTAACAGGCACATGCGAAATGTACTTCACTTACGAATACATGTGGTAATATTATATCATTTCGTGAACGTCACAAACT
Organism: Sthenelais limicola; assembly: GCA_942159475.1. Lineage (NCBI taxonomy): Eukaryota > Metazoa > Annelida > Polychaeta > Phyllodocida > Sigalionidae > Sthenelais > Sthenelais limicola. The sequence continues at coordinate 26,746,259 of OW804094.1, read as the reverse complement.
TCTTGAAGCTGTATTTGATGGTATTCAGTAGCCATTACCAAACTAGTTTGAAAAAACATTTTTTGATGTGACACTTATAGGAAGCATGGTGATGACTATAGTTTTCCATCAGTTTCTTGCACTAACAGCTTACCAAGGCATCATATTTGAGTTGTTACAATGTGTCACTGGTATCAATGAAGATCTGCCCACTTCTATCTGACTCCTGGATTATCCATCCAAGTAACAGGTGCATGGAAAGAGTTGTTGCAGAGAGGCAGGGAAGTGTCCAATGTTGAGTCATAAGTCAAAACCCAGCACCTCCCTGCCACCATCACTCATCAATACATATGCACCAGCTATAACACTGCCATAGGCCAACATGCATTTATTCATAGCTTTCCTGCCTACCTCTGCCACCAATAGAGCTTCAAGAATGGTGCTTTTTGCTAGTCGAAAGAGGGGGGGGGGGGGGGAGAGGGGGTAAACGGACCGAACATTTAATAGTAAGCCTTCCTGGGTCAGATTTTCAGAAAATGCATAATCTACAGTTCTACACATATATCAAATTATGCTAAATTAGAATGAGAATGGATAAATACTAGGTATATCTGAGTGTATTCTGTATTGTATTTATTCAATAAATCTGTCTGGTTATGTTGAACCGAATTTTGAATCTGATTTTCGTCTTAAATTCGGGTTATTTGAGAGGACTGGTGAAGGCCAATTGTACATTTTCTGGAGACTTGACCCTGTTATGATTTAGAAAATAGGTATTCCTCAATTCTTAAAAATAAGGAATTTGTACAGGAGCAATAATCAGATTTATTATCAATTTACATCTTTATATGTGTAATTACCATTTACATGCATAAATATTTAGAAATCCTTTTAATGCCTTGAGAGCTGGTATGTTTACGTATATATTTCATTATGATATTATTTCTCCAAGAAAATATTTCCTTTAGAGAGGGAGTTAGGTGAGCTGACACAGCCATTGACATAGCTATACACCTGCTGCTCAGTAATGAACAGAATCCATGCAAGTCAATGCATTATATATATTCCAGGCAAATACGTAGATTTTGTTATTCTTTTCATAACAAAACGATTGACCTACTCTTTTGACGGATAATAGCGATTCATGATTTGAGAGAGGTTAAAGACCTATTGGTATCAACTTTCACATATATATTATATACCAGAACATATGTTATTCAATTTCAAACCTTGAACACTAGGTCGCCTGAAATTGTTCTTAAACATGTATGCCATCTCAAATTATCTGGTAAATTCTGTCTATATAGACCATGGCAGATTGCCTTGAAAATCGCCTGAATTCACTTTTGGGCGCAGTGTTCGTCTGCAATTTTTCTGTTAAATGTGAAAATAAAATTCTTTAAAAATAAATTGGACTAACTGTTATAACCTATAGTAGGTAGACGCGGGAGTATTCAAAAAAAAATTCTCCCCAAATGGGTAAAACCACTAAGGCGAAATTTATTTTAAACCTAACTGTTATAACCTTCAGTTTAGAGGAGAAGTAGTTTTTTCTCCCTTTCTACCCCCTTGTATTGTACCACTGGGCACAATGTCCATGCACATACTGACAGGCAGAGTGAAGATGATGGATTCTGTCCTATTCATTTCTTCTTCTCCTCCAGCATCTGCCGTCATACATAATCTCAGGTTCGCCATACATATATATATCGGGCTCACCAACGGGGTAAATACAATCAGACATGACTACATAATTCCGTCATGAATATACGTGAGAATAAACTATATATTATTCGCTTAACAATTGTGATATATGCGCAGGGGGGCGTGGCCGATTAGGATGATGTCTAGGACGATGACGATGATATATATATATAATATGAATGGATAAGCAGAGGCAGTAGTGCCGTTTGGGCAGCAAAGCACATTTATTCAGTACCCAATACAATACATAGAATAAAAGAAAAAATTTTCACAAGAGCAGTGGCGATGTGTGCGTTACCGCGGCTGAGTTCAAAGTGGCTAGAACGAATGGGCGTGGCAAGGTGGGCGGGGCTCGGCGATGCTGATTGGCTGAGCCCGCCGTGACGTCATAGTCGAGATGTAAACACGGCCACGTGCTGCGATATATGTGTTGTCAACCCAACTGTAGATATGCGCAGGGGGGCGTGGCCGATTAGGATGATGTCTAGGACGATGACGATGATATATATATATAATATGAATGGATAAGCAGAGGCAGTAGTGCCGTTTGGGCAGCAAAGCACATTTATTCAGTACCAAAAGCCCAAACACACTACAACGATGATGAGATTAGAGCATCAATCTTCAACTCATGGTCCATTGAGGGAGATATATATTTTTCTACACAATCCGACCTCCAACGGCCTCTGTTCTTTATATCTGATAAGCAGATGCCTCTTGACGACATGTGAGTTGCAGACCCTCTCCTGAGAGAATGCATAGTAAAATGACCCACAAAACCAGCTCTGGCACACAAATCCGCAAGCAATGTATTCAAATAATTATATGACATAGACTCTCCATTTGGGAGGCTGAAGGCACACGAATCAGGAGATAGTAATTTCCAGGCGAATATCCTCTTTATGTAGTAAACAGGGCATAGCTCCTTTGATGGAGAACTAGCCACTGGGATGACGAATGGGTCAGAAGTAGTTTTTGAAGATTTCACAGTACAGGATAACCCCCACTTGTGGAAGGAAATATCACTCCGACGTATAGTGTGTGCTGATACAATAACATGGCCAACTCTAAGCATAGAGCGAAAAAGGAATACATAAATCGCCCAGGCCAATACATGTTCATATAGTTCAAAATTCATCAAATAATATAATCTCTTCAGATGATGAGGTAATATTGGAGACGCTGGCACTACTGCAGATCCTGGTAGTTTTTCAATGCCCTTGAGCAAAGATTTAAGCACAGGGTGGGACATTGAAGAGCAAGGAATATTTCTGATTTTTGCTCCAAAAATCACACCAGATAAATAGGTTACAACCGACGAATGTTTCATTAAGGTTGATAAAAATGCTGCATACATACACAATATATCAATGGAGATATAGTCCAAATGAGAGTCATTTTCTGTGATAAAATCAGAGAAAACCCTCCACTGTCTTGTACGTTGCTTCAAGGTAGAGTCAGATACAGACAGGGTCTGGAGATAAGTCACCCTCCTCTTCCATCTTTCCAAGCCTAAGGAGTGAAGACAAAAATTCATCAGCACAACACAGACCCGCTTGCTTCAGACATGCGAGCGAATCAGGAGATTTTAGCAAATATGGTACCCTAGAAAGGGTATCAGCTAACAAATTATTTTTTGTATTAATATATCTAGGAATTAATTCAATGTCGAAGATAAAAGTTAACCAGTAGAGCTCGTATAGCCACTGCATAGCACGAAAACTAGAACTGGAGCCATTTGTAAGCATGGCAATAACTTGTGTATTATCAATGAAACACATTATGGCTTTCCCTTTGAATATTTTTGCCCACCTTCTCACGCCTACTAAGATAGGGAATAGTTCCTGGATATTTATGTTGGAAGCTATCCCTTCTTCACTCGGGCGTGAGATAATATGGTCACAATCAGAGAAATCAGGCTGAGAGATACTATTATTCCATGTTCCAGCAGCCCAATCAGTGTCTAAATAAACGCCAAATCCTTTCGACGAAGCATCTGACACCATAGGATGAGTATAGATTTCTTTTTCTATTATTCGTCTACCGTTGAAGGATGCAGAAAAAGATTTCCACCACATTAAATCCTGACGAAACATGGGAGAGATATTCACATGTCTCAAGTGCTTGGAAATCATCAGTTTATACAGGTCGAACAAACGGCGACAGAAGGTCTTTCCTCCTCTGAATACTGTAGCACAATGACTTATGTACCCACACACACTTTCCAATTGTTTCTTGGATATCGACGACGAATTTTCTAAAGATGACAATATAGTGTGAAGCTTGATGATCTTGTCCTTGGGCATCGACACAGACATTTCCTTTGAATCTATGTCGAAACCAAGATATCTTGAGGTAGAGCTGGGTGAGGTTACCTTGTGCCACGCCACATAGAAGCCTAAGAAACGCAGCACACCTGTTATATAATCCCTTGCAGCCACACAACCATCATAGGACAAATCACATGTAAAGAAATCATCCAAATAGTTGACAATTGGAATATGGAAAATATTTCGTACAGATTCAGTGACAAAATTGGAAATATCGTCGAAATAACAAGGCCCTGTACGCAGGCCAAAACACAATCTATTATCATAGAATAAGGTGTCTATCCCATCTAGGGACCATCTAAAACCGCAATATTTTCTGTGCTCAGGATTAATAGGCACAGCTCTATACGCAGATTTTATATCAATGACTGCCATGAAACAATCTTTCTCGATTAAATTTACAGCATCGTCTACTGAGTTATAAGAGAAAGTACGAACCAAATTACTACAATGGTCGTTTACACATACACCTTCAGGTCTGGAACAGTCGGTGATCGGACGGATACCCCCGTCAGGTTTGTTCACAGCACCAAGGGCGTGGATACATACAGGAGAAATATCAGCGATAGAGATGAAACCCTCTTTCAATTCGTTAGAAACTATTTTATCCATTTTTTGTTTCGCTGCAGGCTCCAAAATTGAAGCATAATTTGCGCAATCGTACCCTTGTACTGGGCCGTCCACAATATCAAAACCGTCACAAATGCCATAAAATACATGAAGATATTTTTTAACCATATCAGAACCTTGGGTGAAAAGGCAAAAGGCAAAACGACAAGGTTTAAGTTGGGTATTGACATCGGCTAAGGAATGACTACACGTACAAATTCCATGCACACAACTACCGTAAACGGGGACAGTACAGCCACCCGGCGAAGTCGGAGAGGTGAATATTAAAATATCTCCACTATCGGGAGAGCCACCGTCAATATATTTGGAAATTTTACAGAAAATGTCGAAATACATACATCCATGAACAAATTCTGGGTAATGATGAGTAATCGAAGTCGTAGGAATTAAATCTTTAGTTGTCGAAGTGTCTGGACTGACAGATTCCAAACCATTGTCGGCCATCTTGGACGCACCACTTCCGGTGTCGCCAAGACAACCATTCGAAGTAACAAACTTTTCATTTTCACAGATTTCCAAACTATGGTCATTACTACGAACTAAACCTCGATTACATGTTAATTCCTATTTATTTGACTTCCCTGATGGGCAAGTTCTCGCCGAATGTTCCCCTTTTAGGCAGTTGGAGCACTTGTGTGGGTACGCACACGGTGACTTGACACACCCGGAAGAAGAGTTGAACTTGAAACAAACTTTTTGCTCGCTGTTTACCTTTTTCTTGGTCGATGAGTCAGCTACAGCCTTCTTAGAATTCTCGAACGAGTAGAATCTGAGAATTTCATCCTGTCTAACATTCGAGAAGGCTTCAAGACCCTCTTTATTTGCCCTGGTACGAACACACTTATCGTACATGACACTAGCTCGGAGATTATACACTTGGGACTTGGACTTCTCACACATTGTTACCGTATGATTCACCACGCCAGCTAACTCACTATAAGGCCTTTCGTCGACTACTAACTTTGATATTAGGCGTAAATTCAGCAATAGCAATGCTTCAAAAGAGTCAATATCCTCACCCTTGTCAAGATGTGTTTCGTGATCAAACGGTTTGGAAGATCCAGCAGACCTCGAACGACGACGAGAACTACGACCAGAGCCTTGAACATTGTATATTGAACTTTCAACACTTGATGCCCGACTATGTGAACGATGATGTTCGTTGAAATGAATGTCAGAGTCACTGTTGCCAATCTTTGGAGGAATGACACCCTCCGATGCAGGTTTGTTGACTTTCTCTTCCACGGTATTTACTAACTTGTTAACTAATCCTTCCAGCGTAGCCATACGGCTATTCATAGCTCTTGTACACGACAATCCGACTACGCCCCCATGGGATTCATTACACGCCTCACAATGTTTCAAAGTCCTTGGAGCCATCCTGAACAAACTCAATAAGGCCCAAAATGTGAAAAAATTTTCACAAGAGCAGTGGCGATGTGTGCGTTACCGCGGCTGAGTTCAAAGTGGCTAGAACGAATGGGCGTGGCAAGGTGGGCGGGGCTCGGCGATGCTGATTGGCTGAGCCCGCCGTGACGTCATAGTCGAGATGTAAACACGGCCACGTGCTGCGATATATGTGTTGTCAACCCAACTGTAGGTGTTCCAGTAAAATGAGTCACAAGTCGCAAAATTCATATTGTTCAAAGTGTTTTTTCCCACAAAATCTCTTTATTGAAATGCTCTGGCCTTCGTTTGGAGTATATTTAGATACTTTACTGGCAATCACCCATCCAGAGACATTGCAAATTTTTTTTTTAAATAAAAATATCAAACTTGAAATATAGAAATACTTATTAGGTGCCCTAGTGTTTACTATCATTGGAATCACCTTGATCTCCTCTTTTCAAATATGATGATATCTCAAAATCCATACTTTGCGACTTATGACTCATTTTCCTAAAACGGATCACAATTATTATTAAAAAACATACATTCATAAAGATTAACACTATTTCATATGCCCACAATATACTGTCATTTATAAGTCATCGTTATTTTCAGGTATTATTGGTTGTTGGATCCTGTACAGGCTTAAATCCTGATGAATATTTCATCCTTCTTTTTTCCTAGTTCTACAATCTTGTGCTTTGTTCTTTATGACAAAATCTTAAGATTCAATCTTCTATTCGATAAGCTTGCACTGCGCTAAGTGCAAATGATTTAGTATGGCAGAGATGAGTGATTGGTTCATATATGTATGGGTGGATGATGGATATATGTGTGTCTCCAGGATAAACCAATACATGCAGTGGTCAGTGCAGCAGCAAATGATTTTTTCTTGTCATGTATTCCCTGCCGTTGAGTTGCGTGAAAGGTCATCCATATATTGATTAGGCTGGAAGGGATGGGGAGGTATTCCAAGAATGGCTTGTTGCACACATGCAAATACCAGCACATATTGAGTACATTTGTGGGCAATAACAGTACAATATTATTGTAACAAGTTTTTTCCCCCTAATTTTCAAGAAATCTTAGTTTCGCTATCCCTGGATGTTGAACAATGTGCCAAGGCAGGTGTTTTTATGATATATCTTGACCTGGCTGCCTTCTGTAATGAAATACAAAAGCCACCTTTACACTGCTTTTTTCCAGATTAGGCCCCAGAACAACCTTGGGGACCTGTACTATAATGTATTATAAGAGGACAAGTATCCATTCCTTACAGGCAATTTCTCCTTTTCCAGGACTATCCATCAAACACAGTACAAATGTTTTAAGGCTAGACAATTGTGTACTTTTTTGTAGTTTTTATCTTAGCTCTGGGACCATACCATTGCTGTAAGGTGTTAAAATGGCGATTCCACACCAGTGATATTGCCTTTTCAGTCTAGGCCCAAAGATGAGAGAATCCCTTCAAACGGAGGGAAAGCCTTTCGCCTCAAACAGCAAACTGCCATTATAATTCCATTAAGACCGCAGAATGTCATTATAATCCCATTAGAACGCATGGTCCTATGCCAGGAAACCGATTCGCGCAGTAGGCGTCCAATCACTGCCATACCATTTCTATCTGGTCTGAGGGTTTGCGCCTGGACTGCTCTTGAGCATGCGAGCCGCTTCCAGGAGAGTAATCTTCTAGAGTTTCAATTTTGATATTGTAATAATAATTCGAGCTTTTATTATATTATTTTTGCTGTTGTTGCCCCAGATGCATTTTCTTCATTTTCGCTATTTTCATGGTGAATGAGTGTTCTCCTTCTGACGATGCAATACCTTCCAGAAACCCCTGGTATTGAAGAAAATTCAAGACCCACCCTTAATCTATCGGTTTCTGACCTGATACAGAGAATATAGCTGAAAGGTTTTCTCTGTTTGACGTTTCCAGATTGCCTTATTACAGAGTGGGTGGTGGAGGGAGGGAGGGAGGGAGAGGGAGGGAGGGAGGGAGGGAGGAGGCTGTCCTATTTGCGCAGGTCCATGTGTGGTCGCCCATGACAATGAATGTAAAAGAGGCTTTTGTGGGCGCACCTCTTCTGCCCTGCCCGCCCATTTACATGCGCAGGGTCAGTGCTAAACTACACCCCAGCTAACAGCTTAGCTATTTCTGTCCTCATCGTGGAAAAAATCTCTTCTCTCCTCTTCCAACACCTCCTCTTGTTCATCTACACATTCTAACTGGACGTCTGGGTCTAACTGGAAAAGGTGGTGGAGTCTCTCAGATGATGTGGTCCACACCCCTCGTCAAATAACACCAGGATCGATCTAGAAACAGTCATGTCTGTGTGTAGGTGTGTGTGTGTGGGGGGGGGGGGGGTATCTATAGGGGGTGGGGGTTGGGGAGGGGGAGTATCTATAGTATGTAGGCCCGAGGCCGATACCTTCACCTTCAACTCTGAGCATGATGAAATATCATATCTAGACCCATTCCTTTCCGAAAAAATAAAAGAATGTTTGAATTGAATTGAATTGAATTGAAATATCTGAAAGTGAACTGGATACAAAACTTGAGGGATTTTGCCATTTTGTCCCAATCTGTACATGTTGAGAAATTATTTTCGGTATCAAAATGTTATAATCGTCCGAGATATGGATCAAATAGCCTACCGATTTTCGAAAATTAAAAAGAAGTTTTGGTCGATCCAGGTGGTAATGCATGTCTTGACATATCTGACAGCAGTTTTTTTTATGGTGTTTGCACACTAAAACTGAAACCGTTTTTATGGATAGATCCCCCATAGTTGTAGTTGGTCCCAGACATTAAGATATAACTTACAGCGATACGATCAATACAAAGAGTAGAGATGACGGAAAAACACAGATAGCCGATAAGACTGATAAAATATTTAGAAAGCTAAACCTCCGCCAACCATGCATTACATCGACACATGTCACTGGGACGATCTGCATAGAATAATTTACACTTTTTGTAGATCTTTCAGTGAGAGTGATCTAGAAGGGGTAGGTATTGATATCATCGTTGAATGTGGTTCACACCTCCCGTCAAATAACACCAGGATGGATCTAGATAATTGATATCATCGTTCGGTTTGGGATACTCTCCAAAATGGTAATATCGGTGTCGGCTCTTTGAAATATGTAGTCATATTTGAACAAATCATAACCGATCACTTTGTTTCTAACTCACTCATTGTTCCATCTATAGAACAAAACCCCTCGATATGTTACTCAACGTGTATAGATTTTGTAAGAATTTGAAGGGAATTCCGCAGAAAAAGGGCGAGCAAGGGCGATACTAAGCCACAATATTGTTGTTTTGTTCAAGATTCTTTAAGATGTGCATTATAAGAGTCCTTTTTATAGTGCATCGTCATGACCATCAATAGGGCAGGGATAGGATGGACTAAGAAGTAAAACTATTCATTTTTTATATTCATACTACCAAAATACGACCAAAATAGCTACCATAATGATAAAAAAAGACTACTTTCTCCTCCACCATCTTTGTGAAATCTGGATAATGGGGTCAATGGACCTCGGCACCTCTGTATGTTCATCACGCATGTCCCACCTGTGTACCCTCCCAGCACCCCACCCCCCCTCGGACCAATTCACCCCCACCCCATATTTGGCAGTATGCCTAGATATTGATATTAGCCATGTAATATCAATATAGATATGGATAGGCTCCAGAAGTGTATTACCAGATTACTACATCATCCCTCCCCCTGTCTCCCCGCACTCATTGATTCTGGGATATGACCAATAATTTGTCCCATATTGCTTTAGCTGTATTATTATCGGATCAGAGTCTCGGTGCCAAGGTATTGCTCAAACTGCTAAGTTATGGACAATAGGGGACTTGCATGCATGCAATTTTGACGTTTCATTCACAGGGAAACATGGGAAGGCTTGAGCAATAATTTTTCTTCATCCTGGACCGGTGCTAAAGATTATCTTTTTTTAAATAATTATTCAGGATGTTTATACAGGAGATCAAACAATAATAATCAAGCATGAAATAAATGAATCCGTGCAATGAACATCATTATGACGTGTATAGGTGCATATAAAATTGCAGTATTAAAAGTAATCATGTACATTCATCCACTATTTCCAAATCACATAGAGCTTTAGTCCGTTCCTCAATTTGATATCGTCTTGCTGCTTCAGTAAGATTGTGGTGCATGAAACTAGGCTAAAATGACCTACTTTACTTTACCAAACCTCTGATCTAGAGTCACTCTCATTCCTTATTGCTTTAGCTAAAGCAATACGGAACAATGTATAATGTATTATCATCTGATCAGAGCCGGGGTGTCAGGATATGGCTCAAACTGCTAAGTTATGCGGATTTAAAGGCATGCCATTTGAATTTTGATTCAGTGAAACATTGGAAATGTCTTTGGGAAAGGAAAGCTATATATGGAAAGATGAGAAGAAAATTCTACTTCCATCAAATCGTTAGATATTATTATGTAATATAAGATACACCTTAATAGGGATGCAAAAATCCATCCATTATTATGAATTAGACTTCATAGTTATGTCATTCAATTCCTGACTTAAACCAAGCCCCTGATATACATGTATACACCTTATTTCTGAGCTAGGTTTAATGAGTATGGACACTTCTCTAGTCTAGAAACCTTCCTATAAAGGACGTTTAGGAATGGTACTTTTAGGAATGGTACTTTTACTCTTCAGGCCCTCACTAATGCGGATAACTCAGTCAGTCAGTCAGAAGATTGTCCACAATAAGGAGGTTCTACTGTACTTAATAAAGTCAGATCCCTTAGCTCTAACAAAAACCTCCCTTTAGCTATTAAAAAGATGTTAACATCAATCAGAAAGATGTCCTGTTAATCAAGCATTAGGCTAATATCACCGCCCCCTTTATCCAAGCAAAAGAACATCTGGAACCCTTTTTATCAGAATCTCTCACCCAAGATCCTGCTTCCCCCCGTGATGATGTTAGGCCCTGGTAATGCTCTGATATTGGTAGCTATTGTGACACACAAATCTGCTGAGTAAGCACATTTATGGAGCTCCATCGGCAGGGCAATGCCTATATACTTACACTGTGGGGGTAGGTTATAGTATAATGTCAACTAGCACCTTACACTGTAATAGGCAATGAACGTTATGTTAAAAGGAAGTACCGCCTTTGGTACAATGGTGCCGCAATAGGGTCTTTTATTAAATAAAAACATACCTGTTGCACAGAAATATCCCTAGGAACTATTACAACCTTGATAAAAGCATTTGAACGTCAGAAATATGCTCGATTCAAGATTCGTGACTGCCGCCATTTTTGGGAATATTACCCAGAATCCTCCTTGATTTTGACGTCACTCATGAGCCAATCCAGCCTGCATGACGAGTGCACCATGGTAATTCTCCTCCTCCTACTGGAGTTTTGGCAATGATATATAGAATAAACAGGCATGTCATCATTAGATCCGAATCTCTAAATGCTATTCCTGGCCAGATTTCACTTTTTGAAATGTGATTTTAAGAAAGAGAAGTTGTTCTGTAAGTCATGAAGATCCTTGCCTGAAACCGTAAGTCTTATCGGCCTCTATTACCGCTCACAATACACCAACACACTCGGGACTATACAGGCTTCATTTCAAACCATCTAAGCTCAAACAACCTCATAGCAGTCTAGTTATAGCCTCTGTCACTCAATATTAGCAAGACCAATTGCTTTTTAGAGGTTTGAAGGGAGGAAAACATGATTTGAATTGCAACCCAACCACGCCCACCCTGCCTTTTGGTCGATGCCGGATGCTGGCCTCAGCCTAGAATCTAGCCTTCATGACGTCATGATTCCTCCGAAGATGTCTGCCTTTATTAAACATCATAATCCAAGACTCTAAGCCCTCCAGTACTCTTATTATTCACCATATTTATGTTCGAACCTAGCTGACATTGATTTTACCTCAAGAAGTAGGGATAGGGCTATCATTGGACTGAAGGCGGTACTTCCTTTTAAGGCGTGGATACACACAGCCGATTTGGCTCCCGATTGCCCCCCGATTTTGGTCTTCCGATATATCCTATGGTTTCATTTCAAGTCCTGGTTTATGTTTTTTAAATAACATCAACCAGGATTGGAAATTAAATCCTAGGATTCATTGGAAGACCATAATCGGGGGACAATCGGGAGCCAAATCGGCTGTGCGTGTCCACGGCTTTAATGTGACATATCCCACATATCTATCCTTTCTCCAGGGTTATATGTATTGGGTTTTCTCTGTCAAGACACTTCCCGAGTAATTACACATTATATCAAGGGAGTTGAGCGATGGGGCTATGCCGGAAAGGGTAGTCAATTAAATAAACAAACACATAAGTAAATAAATAAATAAAATAGAGATAGGCATAACAAAGTTCTTACTCTTGATACCTCTCGGCATCACAATGCTGTGAAGTGATGGCCTGAGGGATCAAGCCCGGAAAACTTTGAATTAAGTGGGAGGTCGATTTACAATTTATATATTATGCCGTTAGCAAAGAATATTGAAAGGGGAAGTTTGATTTTGACTTTAGTTATCCATAGAGAATTTAAAAGTTAAAAGAAATACAAAATACCTCCACTCGCTCACGCACAGGGAAAGGAAACAGACAAGGCTAAATCAGCTGTTACTAGTTAAACTTTTTAGATAAACGCTCAAACAAACATTTAATGATTATTTACTATGCATGAGTTTTATAGGTTTTTCCTGGGATCTACATAAAAAATTGTAGACACTTTGGTGGCCTGATCAACATTATTATGATGACCTGGTACTAGCAGAAAACCAGCCATAGTTGGTTAACCAGGAATGAATCTATTGCAATTTGAGTAAAAAAGAGTCCTGTTAAATCCTCTACACAGACAAATATAGACACAAAGAAATAAGCCCAGGGCATTTCTGTGGTTGGAGGACTTGCTCTAAAAACGCCTGCAATGCACTAACAGTCTGTGTGGAGTTATCAAAATAACACACTTAACAGACAGGAGGCAGATTCTATGGGTCTGCCTTGCAGAATATGGTCAAAGGAATAGGTGGGCTCCTACCACTTGACTTTTGCCATAATGATTCGCTATTGCAAGCCTTTTGATATAAGGCATGCGATCACTCCCATTGGGAAAAGTGAGTATTATGGCTCAGAGCCTAAGAGGTTCGCATAACATACAACATGATAATTATGACCATTTCATTGTCTGCCATTACCATTTTGTCTCAATAGTATAATTTCATCTATGGTGTAGTTGTAACTGCGCCACCTTCAGGTGACGAGGAATTACGAGAAACCGCCCACACAATTTATAGGTGAACAATTTACTGCTGATCTGTCATTTTTTAATGTAATGTCTGTCTAAATCATGTATATCACCCTATTTCATTATTGACCACATCGCTCATTCTTGTTTTATTCATATTATTTCGATGTAGACCATTAAAATTCACTTAAATATTATAATACCCTCTTCCATATGTTGTATAAGTTCAAACGATTCAGGGTACAACGAAAAACATTCTTCAGGACGAGAGCACTACATTAAATACTGAATAGAAATATTGTCCAAAGGCTTGCTATTATTTGTCATTATCATATAGAAACTAGCTAAAATGGAAGTTAATAGAACTGATCCCTCGGTGTGGATGTTTGCGCCAATACCGAGATCCAACATTTCTTAGGAACGCATGTGGCGTCTAATCTATGTAATCTACGCTGGTCAGTTGAAATTGTATCTTCTTCTGTCTGACCATGCAACTGCCTTTGTCGGCAAATTTTAACTTTACATCTGGTTCAAGTCTCCAGAAAATGTACAATTGGTCTTCACCGATCCCCTCAAATAACCCAAATTTAAGACAAAAATCAGGTTCAAAATACTTAGAGTTTAACATAACCAGACAGATTTACTGAATGATTACAATACAGAATCTACTCAGATATACCTAGTAATTTTTATTTTCCACTCTAATTTAGCAGAATTTGATAGATGTGTAGAACTGTAGATTGTGCATTTCCTGAAAGTCTGACCCATTTACTCTTTCGCCTGATTGATGGGTTATGGTGGAGGAAAACCCCTGCAAGTCTTGGCCAAATCAGAGTTGTCTTACTCTGTCCATTGCTACCTCAGAATGTTGATAATGATAGTGTTAACAATAGACATTAAATAAGATATTAAGGAATAACAGTATTAATGGACAGCTTTTAATTTGGCAGAAACGATGGGTAAATGCTGGTCAAATTGCAAGTCAAAGCTCTTGCAATCATTTAAGATTGTATGCGTCCATATTTTCTGGTATGGACCTCTGTCTGGAGGTATCAACATAAGTGATATTATAGAGTTCTCTCCATGGAGCAGAATTGCATACGTGACATGAAAACACAAAGTTTCACTATTCTCATAGTACATTTTCACTGCAGACGCTATTTACGAAGGCATTCCAGAGATTGTACTGCCAGCCTCTGATACGAATGTAGCCATAATTGGATGTCAGAAAGAACCACAATATATTCCACCATTCATGATAACGAACGAACTCAGTGACACATGCAAATCCCTTATTTAAAGTTACAACTTTACTTGGACTCGAGAACCTTTTGCAAGATATATAAATACTACCTTTATATGTCAAATTGAATGGCAAATAAAAGTTCAGAAATTCTATAAGTTCAACACTATAATGTAGAGCTCTATAGGAGCTGTGACTGATAGGATATTACAGAGGCGTAAGTAGCATATGGAAATGTGGATTTGCACCCTATCACCAGTCCTTGATAGGGCGAATATGACCTCTTCCATAGGCTAACCTTCCAAATACGTCTTACTATCGCCCTTCTGGGGCAGTATAGATAATGCTTTAAGCTGAGCTGCATTCCCACTTAAGTTGGAAAAGTGTTTTTCAGACTCCTGGTTTTCTGAAGTACTTGGTCTGTTGGAGTACAGATTTTAGGAATTTGAAAAAAACAAGACTGCTTCTCGAGTAATTTTGAAAGATGAAAAGTTCTAATTGAGATCTAAGACTTGGCATAATGTCAAGGAGCAAAACAGAATTGATGTTACGATATTAACTGGTTGCGTCTACCGAATTAACTAGTAGATATCTACCGAATTAAATAGTAGATTTAAATAAAATTGATCTGTTTTCAAATTTTACTTAAGCAAGCAATATTTATGCCTTCGAAATTCTGAAGAAATCTTTTTGTGAAGTCTATTTTGTCTGAAAGGAGGAGAGAACGCCATTTCTTTAGTACAACTTGATTTTCGATGTCCCAACATGAACCGTTTTTCCCTTCGTTTTGTAGTATCCTGAGTTGAGACGAGTTGATGTAAAGTGTCTGAATAGATATAGGGGTGTCTCGGAATTGCAATTTATATGGTAGTGATCTAAGTGGAACATCATCCATAAAGGGAACTAACCTTTCTTATTCCAGTGGCAAATACGAAAAAGATGCTGCTTTGACCTACCTGAAAATACAAAAGAAAATACATTTTATTCTAAAATGTTGCAGTACAATTAAATTTATATAGACATACATAGCATTGATTTATTAATGAATATGATTTCAAACCCTACCAATTTTTCCATTGGTAGCTATGCTTTGACCATGATTAACCCAGATCTTACTAATCTTGCTGTCCAATACGCAGGCCAGGTCATTGCGTAATCTAAACCAGGAAAGAGCCAAGGCACAGGAGCAGACCCTGGAGAAGTTAAGTATGTGCTAACTCCAGCCATTAACCCTCCTGCAAACCATCACCTCCACCCTACCAGCACCACTTAGCATCCGTAGCACACACTCCTCCTACACGTACTCCAGGGTCAAATGATTCCAGTTCCACACTGGGGCTAAGCGAAAGGGTTTAATAGGTGTTTCATTTCCACAGCTCTCCCTGAATGAATCTCTGAGCTTTTTCTGTTATAGACTATGGGGAGGTAGGCTACGATATGGCTAGAATACCTTATGGTGGAAAGGGAGATACCAGCAGAAGGGTAGGATAGGTGGGGATTAGAAACAGGGATATCAGGTCATTTAACCAGTGTTACAGGGAGGTGAGTAGAGCCCAATGCTATAAGCAGTGAGGTAAATTCAATGATGGGATATCAGACCATTCCCCAATGTTATAAACAGTGAGATAGATTCATTGATGGGATATCAGACCATTCCCCAATGTTATAAACAGTGAGATAGATTCATTGATGGGATATCAGACCATTCCCCAATGTTATAAACAGTGAGATAGATTCATTGATGGGATATCAGACCATTCCCCAATGTTATAAACAGTGAGATAGATTCATTGATGGGATATCAGACCATTCCCCAATGCTATAAACAGTGAGGTAAATTCAAAGATGGGATATCAGACCATTTCCCAATGCTATAAACAGTGAGGTAGATTCAATGATGGGATATCAGACCATTCCCCAATGCTATAAGCAGTGAGGTAAATTCAAAGATGGGATATCAGACCATTTCTCAATGCTATAAACAGTGAGGTAGATTCAATGATGGGATATCAGACCATTCCCCAATGTTATAAGCAGTGAGGTAAATTCAAAGATGGGATATCAGACCAGTCCCCAATGCTATGAACAGTGAGATAGATTCAAAGATGGGATATCAGACCATTCCCCAATGCTCTAAACAGTAGGTAAATTCAAAGATGGGATATTAGACCATTCCCAATGCTTTTAAGCTGTGAGATAAGATGGGACATCAAACCATTCACCCTATGCTATTTAGCTCGGAGGTAGATTCAAAGTAGGTGTATCAAATCATTCACCCAATGCTATTTATAAGCACCAAGGTAAATTAGATTCAGATAGCATATCCTGCTATTTATTGGATAGTCCAATAATCGATATGTTATATAACATGATCAATATTAAGGACAGTCTGATTTAGTTGACACACGATAGCCATTATTTGATTTAATCAATTGCAAGGGGGGGATGTAGGTAGCATTTCTGCAGCTTATTTACACAACGTTATGTTCCTCCTAAAATATGGACAGAAACGGTTTCGGGAGAAATATCCAATTGCCACCACTATCCATAACCAGAAACTGATGTACACATTTGAGAAGCTAAAGCTAAAGTATTGCATCTAATCCCTTTACCCCGTCGCTGGTATCATTAAGCCTTAGTTTATTTACGATTGTTACCAACTCACAAAAAGAGCTAGCTAGCACAAAATCTATACCCTCTATTTATATCTTGCCCTATGTACTGACCTCAAGCAGCTTCCTCATTAAAACATTTTGTTAATGACTATGATTAGTGTTACAAACCAGCCCCACAGAGCGAGGGGAGAGCGGTGCCTAATTTGATGAAGGTGCCATTTATTTTCTCTCATTAATAACTGAGGCTGATATATATCAATAGCTTGTTACAGGGTAGAGTGGGCGAGGTCTCATTCATCCTTGTAAAATCTGTATGTACTGCTTATGTAATATTTAAAGTGTATCTAATATGTAGAGGGAGATAGTGTGAGCTTTGTATGAACATCATGTTGAAATTGTTGATAGGCAAGTTGTATTAAAGCCATTTGTAATCTGGCAATACTCATCAGTTTCTACCCTACATTTCATCGTTTTATCTGCGGTCTTTATTGAAGCTAAACCACATAACAACAAGTTTCAAGGCTTCAAAATAAGCTTCGGAGATGGGTCGCTGTTAAAATACAAAGATTATTATATGATTTGAATAATAAATGTTATCGTGTGTATTACAATATTCTTTGTTTTTATTTGTGTACATTTTCAGAACTGCAACAAAGGTTCGAGTAGTATTATATATTTCCTTTTTAAAATCAGAAACTGGGAAAAGGATATCTATAGTGACATATAGTCGGATTATTATAAATATAATAGGGTACTGTGAAAGTATTTAGGGCAGAAAACCCCTTATGGTTTTGGAAAATTCAGTGTGCTTTGGCTGCATGCTATTGTCCTCAATATTCGCTGGTATTGCACATCGCCCCTGCCTCCAATGATGGATTCTCCAATTCTATATATTATACAGCAACACTGGACCATTTCATTGTAAAACAACAGGTTGTCCCGCCTACCTAGTAGCAGTGCAACAGTGCATGGGTATTTACATGGAATTTGTACCCCCTCCACCACCTCCCTCACTCCCACCAGACATGTCAGACCAGTCGTTTAGCTCATCATCCTCATCATCATCCTCACATGAGGTCGCCATATTTATAAACTGGAGCAAATGAGGGCAAACACTGCACTGCCAACAATGGTTGTCATGCAATGCCATTGATGCAATTCCCCTGCAGGCCCAATGCACAGGAATCCATTTGTGAGAGGTGGGGTTAAGCAGGGTAACATTAGACATAACATTTTCATCAATTTTATTGTTATTAAGGGATTATTTGGTTCATTGTTACAATAGGGGATTTGCACAGCCGCCATTTTGAATCTTGATTCGCATGGAATTATTATGGGACTAATGGTACAGTTTAAATACTATAGAAAACATGCCATGTTCAGCAGGGGATACTCATCAATGCACTAATGTCAATATCCATGTGTTACACATGTTTCTATGACACAAGTCCCCATCTTTTTCATCATGCATTTGGTTGTCATGGATAATTCATACAAGCTATGATATTGGTGAAAACATTCTTGTAACTTTCGATGAAAATGTTGCCAAATATTTGTAGGTCAAATTTCAACAGAATCCATCCCATGGTGCACTGTAACAGACATGCGCACTGGCACATGCAAATCCCCTATTCCTGAAGGAATGGGGTTCCCTATTCTCAGGGCTTGTCCTCTGTCCATGTCTAAATAATCGTTTATGATTGTAGGTAATGCTTTCTGTTAATGTTTGTCGATCAACAGGATTTGCCGGTAATAAATCAATACAAATGTATCTTACTGATTTGATTCCTCATGTTCATAAATGTCTTAATCAATGATAATGTTCAATCTTCAGGGGAACTAGTGCAACCGTAGCCCCCTGCCATCCATGCCTCACATGATGTCTGTGTTCAGGAACATTTTAGCCAGAAGCTAAACTAGCTATGTTTAGTGCACATCATAATCTGAAATGGTTCAGATATCGATTCTATGAATAGAGTCAAATGTACCAATATAAAACCGGAGCGCAGCTTGAGCCAATGTTGACTTTAAGTGTACAGCATCAAAGAACAAGTAGGGTTAAACTTCAATCAGGTTGTTCTTATAAGAGATCGTCAGTTTCATATATAAATATTGCCAATATCCAAGACCAATTCACAAAGTGGAGTGACATTTAAGACCTGCCTTTGTGTACCTGACCGTGTATAAGTATTAGTAGTACTTTTAATTGCACTGCTCCACGTCCTTCAATTATTGCCATATGCATAGGTGAAATTGCGATTGTCTGCTTACAATTTGTGATTTGATCACATGGTTAAGGGTGGTCTCCACTGGCTGTGGTAAGCTCTGCGGTAAGCCTTGCGATGGTGTTGTGATGGTGAGAAGTGCTTTCTCTCCACCTACAGAACCAGGACAAACCATTGCAAGGCTGACCGCAAAGCTTACCGAAGCCAGTGGAGGCCACCCTATATCTTATTATTTTGACACTTGAGTAATCGTACATGTCCTGCGATCAATGATGACAATGTATCATTTGCTCAAAAGAGCAAGTGTAGGCATTCTCTGATATTTGGTTATCAAAAGTCTCACCCACAAGATCACAAGTCATTACATAGTAGTATACTACCCAAAGATGTACATTCTTCATGTGCTTCAGTCGCTTCAGTGCTTCAGTCGCAAGGGTTAGCGATTCCCCGACTGTTAGTATTATCAAGCACGTGAAAGACCTCTTGCAATCAAATCGCAGGTGGGGATTTCATTGCAAGGATACACAAATAAATAGATAGTACTGCAATGCAATTGCTAGATGCGAGAAGGTATGCTGATATTTTGATAGGAATCCCTGGAGTGTATATGCCTTGCCTACTGCGGAAGAATTCTTTATTACTTTTATTGAATACAATCGCCAAGGAAAAATACTAGAACAAGCAAAAACACCATGGATTTATTGAACAACATAAAGAAACAGCCAAGACCTTCTTGGTATATCCATGGTGAAGCCAGTCCCCGGAACAGGAAAGATCGAAGGAAAAGACATCGGGTAGACAAAAAAATGAAATTAATAGATGAGAGAAGATTTTGGTTAGCAACAGAGAAGGCAAGAGCCACAATAATTCAGAAGGCCAGGCACCGTGAGGGATGGGAAGACATGATCGTCTACGCCCAGCAGCATGGCACCTGATTGATTGACTGAGTAAGTAGGTATAGGTGCAGGGAGTTAGAGTAGAGATATTAGGAAGATTTAGCAACCACAACGCACCAACACAACACTAACGCATCCACTAACTTTTAGTACATTATTACCGTTGTGGGGATATCTCCAGAGGCCTGCAATGCAGATGCCCTCAGCCTAGCACCTCTCGAGATATCCCCACAGTGCTAGTAATGTACAAATAGTTAGTGGATGCGTTAGTGTTGTGTTGGTGCGTTGTAGCTGCTAAATCTCCCTATTGGTCTGATCCCTCAGATCTATGTTTAGTGGGACGAATGAGGGCAGATGAATCAATAGCCAGACATGGGGTCATATCAGGGCCACCTGCCACCCCTTCTCCCTCAGTGTAAAACATCCCCCCTTACAACGTTCATCAGTGAAGCTTAACACAGGAGTAAATATTGTGAAGAACGTTTTAGGATGCCCTGAATGTGATGTAATACTGAACCGTTGGACATGCATGTGGGTCAGATTTTCAGAAAATGTACAATTGGCAGCTGTACACATTTAGTAAATTCTGCTAAATTAGGCTGCAATTTGGCCAATAAAAGTTAAATTCGAGTATATTCGGCATTGCATTGATTCTAGCAATCTGTTTGGTTAGGTTGAACTGTATTTTGAACTTTATTTTCGTCTGGAATCTAGGGTTATTTGAGAGGATTGTCAAAGTTGAATTGTACATTTTCAGAAAATCTGACCCATATACATGTAAAAGAATCTGAGAGCAACAAGAGCAACAAGTAAGCCACCAGTTGCTATTGTTCCAGTGTTTATGCTCTTCCTCGGATCTTCTTATAAATACAATGATTTAGAGACAGCTTTTTAGTCATCGGTTTCTGGTCTTTTTGAATGTACATCTTACAGCAGCTCTTCGGGTAGTATACTACTATACAATTACTGTACGATTACTATTCAACCAGTCTGTTTTACTTGTACCCACTGGTTTCATGGATAGTATTGATTAATAGTTATGATATCCAGATGTTTCAGTGACAGGTTTTATAGGCAGTCTTCCATTAGCTCCTCATTTTATTGAATGTTGTATGATGTTTTACAAGATTGGTTCAACTCAAAAGGCCGATCTTTCACTAGCTTCTTTTATTTGATGGTAAAATAAATTGAGACCTTTTTATAATCCCAGAAATCCCTAACATGTGCATTATTTTTCAATTGTTTCAAATTTTCCTTAGCCAAATCGAGCAAACGTTAGGTATTGTATATCGTGTCTGATTGTCGACACAACATAATCTGACCATAAAGGCATAAGCGTATATCAATACACCAGCCTGAGTGCACTAGATAAGCCTATGTATAGCTTCTGATTTCCCTTATCACCACCAAATTATGGATCCGTCTATAGCACGCGGATGGGGCGGGGGCGGGGGAGGGGGCGGGGGCTTAAGGCATCGAGGAATGTATCCAAGGGGTGTGTATTAATGTGAAAACGATGGGTTATAATCAAACCAACACTAAAGTTGCACAGTTGCTGCCTCTAAGGATCACAAAGTACCCTGCTCAATTAAAACAAATCTTAGATTTACGTGCCATGTGCAATAAAGATCCAACATTCAAGGCTTCTAACAACAACACCATCCCCCGCCACAGTCTTCATCTCCTCCCACCCTTCCCCATGCACAATCAATCACTTTCCTCAGGTTCGTGATTGCAGCAACAGCATCCCCAGGTGATGGCACCAGGTCGAGCATAAAGGTCGGGCTATCTATCACATAGTATAATAGGGGTATGATAATATAGGCGCATGGTAATGCACAACATGGGCATGATAATACTGACAATAATATTAGCCATAATGATTATAACTATAATACTAACATTAGCAATATTGATAAAAGTATTGACGATCAAAATGAGGGAAATGGGTCATAAGTCGCAAAATATAGATTTTGAGATATCACCATACATGAAAAGAGGAGATCAAGCCCATTCCAATGATAGTAAACAGTCTAATAATCTAATAAGTATTTCTATAGTTTAAGTCTGATACTTTGGTTTTGGAAAAAAAACTTTGCAAGTAATTAAATGTACCCTATAAGATGACCTACAAAGTGCATGGATATATTTAATACACTGTCTTGACATTTGGTGCATGTATTTATGCCATAGACAGCGTTAAGCACCCCACAGATAAAAACATTCACACAAAGATATCTTGTGAATAAAACACTTTAAAAAATAACAAATCTGCGACTTGTGACTCATTTTTCTTAACCACATCACAAATGTTAGACTTTTAGGATACAAAATAAACTCAAGTATTATGCCTGATATACCTTTGTGTTGACCACACCTAAAGGTAATGATCACTATTTAGATGCGTAAACGCCAATTAGCAATATATACGTGTATGCTATTATGACGCTGACATCCATGACATTGATATAATTAAAATATTAAACCTAACAATTACCGTAATTGAGACTTTTGCTGACTAAGGACCCAGCAAAAAATACTTCTACAAACATTGCAGTGAGTAAGAATGATCTATGAAACCCAAACGTATGATGGGAAAGATGAAAACTGATGCTAGCACAACATGCATCATAAACATGTCTGTATTTGAGAGTATTAATTAATTTCCTAGTTTCCATGTAATGTTTCTTTATATTTTCTCTGACGTACAACTCCCAGGGTTCATTGCAAATCAAAATCCAATATGGCGCAAATGCAAGCCCCCTATTGTGACTGAAACCCCACATGTGGGTCAGATCTTTAGAAAATGCACAATTCGCCTTTACCAATCCTCTCAAATAACCCACATTTAAGACGAAAATAAGCTTCAAAATGCACTTAACATAACAGAACTGATACTTTAAATCAATGCGATACCAAATATACTCAGATATTGTATCAGGTGTTCTTCATTTTCTCAGCCTAATTGAGCAGAATTTCCTAAATGTGTAGAACTGCCAATTGTACATTTTCTGAAAATGTACAATTCACCTTCACCAATTCTCTCAAATAACCCAAATTTCAGACAAATATAAAATTCAAAATACAGTTCAACTTAACCAAACAGATTGCTAGAATCAGTGCAATGCCGAATATACTCGAATTTAGGTAGTATTGATCAAATTGCAGCCTAATTTAGCAGAATTTACTAAATGCGTACAGCTGACAATTGTACATTTTCTGAAAAACTGACCCATATCCAGCTAGTATATCAAACACACAGGTCTATGTTTGGCCTTGCTTCACCACACATGTACCTCTATACACCTCACACACTCGAGGAGGGGTGCTCTGTCTATAGATATGTGTAATTAACTCAGTAAATGGGGTAGCAGTCACGCCGACTAACAATTAGAGATAATGTTTAACACCTAATTACCCAAGGTATGGCTAGTCTAAACACCGGTAGCTGCCAAGTAAATTTACATCAATCAGTCACAGGTGGGGTGAGCTCCTTAAGTAACTTTAACCATCAGGTTGGTTGGCTTCCAGGGGTCTAAGTTCTGTGATTACAAGTATGGTACATTAGACCAGATCATAAAATGATTGTGAATGATACAACTTTTCTAGATTTGAGACTTACATGCAATTATCATATTAAATATTTAATTATATATAGCGCAGGGTGAAAGTTTGGAACAATGTCCAAATAGTTGTTTAACTTTAACAACGAAAAAGCACCAGACATGTACCATATTAAATACTCAATATGACATTAGACAGGAAGGTTTACCTGATAAAAATATAATTGTATACATATATAAATCATTATATTCTTATGTTGTAATGTGTATGATGTATTATATTTTAAGCTACTTTGGAGGATCACAACTATTCCCGTTCAGCAGTATCAATATATATATATTCCATCCATTTTATGCATAGACTTTACTGAATAAAGTTGAACATTATTTCATTTGTATTACTGACAGGAGAATAAATAGAAAATAAACGAGGCGCAATCAAACAAATATTTCATTCCTGACTCCTCTCCTAATGTCTACATCTCCAAAAGTCCAAATCCATACCCAGCTCTAAGCAGGGAAGGCGATATCAAAATTCCCATGTGTTGATTTATTAACTATTGTGTTAACAGATTACTAGGGTTTGTAGGTGGTTATGAATGGCATATTGTGGAAATAAGAATCCCAAATGTTAATGCAAATATTCTGTAAACACAGAAATTGCATGGCTGACTGTGCGGTCCTTTTTACGTTTAGACAATAAAAAAATAGCCAATCTATTTAAGTGTTGGGGCGACCTGCTTCTTGTAAACAACATGAAATGCAAAAAGAACATGCAACTTCGTGGATAGGCGATTTTATTTAGCCACTACACACATATGAATGTTATGGGATTGTTTTCCCATGTCTTGCAGAGTTTCCAAGTTGTTCACAAGTGTTCACACTTCTATGGCTTTATGTTTAAATATAGAACTTGAAACACATAGGGGAACATCAGGGGTACTTGCACCTACAAGAACTCTGAGTACCCTGATCAATTCATATGTAAAAAAAAATTCCATTAACGCTTAAATCTTCTTTTGTGGTGCTATTTTCAGTACGGTATCCATTTTCTTTTAAAGTCAAGCTTTCGGACAAGACCGGTGAAAATGATACCAATACTAGGGACCTCTGTGTTCAAGGCCAACATTTTAAACTGCTGCACTACTACGACCCTCAACATCCGAATTGAAAACTGAACTAAAATTATCTTTTGTAGAATATATTTCAATCAATCAATCAATCAATCAATCAATCGATTAATCAATAATTCAATGTCATCAATATATCAATTAATGCTCCAATACTTGTCCCAATCCTTCCAGAAATAGAATCCCCACTGATGGCAATGAAAATCTTTTATTGTGAGGTTCCCTATCGTTTTTTTGCCGTAAAAAAAGCCAATCTATTGAAGTGCCTGTTGGCCTAGTTGTCAGAGGCTTTGGTGATGTGGGAGGGAGGGGAGACAGAGGGGCAGCAGGGGGGAGGGAGAAAGAGATGAATTCCTCTGGTGATCTATGTGAACACAAGCGGTCTCCAAACGTGATGTTTTGTGGTCGGCAAACCAAGGTGCCCACACAGAGCACTGTCATTGGACATACGAACAGAAAAGGGCACCACTCTGAAAATATGTTAGATTCTAATTGTTGAACATACATATGGAAATTTGGAATGGAAATCGGGAATCTGAACACCTGTTACCAAATGAATGTGAATTATTCTAGTAGGTTCTAGTATTACATATGATATAGTCAACCTCATTACCATCTCATCTATCACCCCACCCCCCTCCCCACCCAACATAAGATATGCTTCAGATGATTATACTCACGACTAACACACACTACAACGTTATTCTAGATGTAAAACTTAATAATTCAGGGTGTGGAGGAAGACCGGGTCTGACCCGAGCCACATTAAATTTGGCCAGTGCCATATTATCAACCTGAATAACATTCGTTCAAAAAATAAATAAAAAAAATAATTATGTACTATAGTGCTATTCACACACACCCTCACGCATATCTGAACACATGCCCTATCACAAACATACACATGCCCCCAGCCCCAGGTACACATAAGTCACACACACACCTCAAAAAACACTCACGAATTTACCAAAACTTTCGGACCCAGGTCACACACCACTCACCCTCACATGCATTCACATCTCACACACAGTGGTCGTTGACTGAACGTGACTAGTAAGACCACTAAGGGACTGAGAGAGAGGAATGAGATAGTGGAGAGAGAGAAAATAGAGTAGAGTTACTGAGTGTGAAAGAGGAAGAGAGAAGAAATAGATAAGAGGAGATGAGATAGAAAAATAGTATAGAGGGAGAGGCGGGGAAGGAATAGACGGAACGAGCGAGAGGGAGGGTGAAAGAAAGAGAGAGAGGAAAAGAGGGGGAGGAAGGGATAGGGATAGAAAGAGGGGGATATTATGGATAGAGAGAGTGGGATAGAGAGAGGCCCGGGAGACAGGGAGTGGGGATATGGGGGATTAGAGCCAAGAGGGGATCGAGCAAGAGGAGAGACAGAGAGAGGATGATCGAGACAGCACTGACAAAATGTTGGCGGTGTAGGGGGATTTGGTAAAACAACAAGTCGTGGTATTGTTCCAAGAGGCTTCCTCCACCGCCACAGAACCCACAAGTAAACACACAGAGACAGACAAGATGGGCTGCCTGTATTTGGGTTTGCTTAAAGGAGAGGTTAAAACAAGGGTCTTGTAACAATCGCTGTTTATGTACTTGTATGTCTTGGGTGATGTTAGTTGGGTTCTAAAGAGCATGTTTGTGAAAGGCAACTGCCATATGTTTATATATACGTATACAATTATAATATATTTAAATATTATTTTAATGTTTCAAAAAAACACTTGACAAACCCTATAAGATAGAACATTTTCATACTTCCATATTTCATATCTCAAATAGTTTATTTATTTAAATTGTTTAATATGTATACTTAGGTCTAACCGGTCTTCTCGACAAAAACTCATTTTGAGCAGAAGACACATTGCCAAGATGATACGGAAAAGGCATTATAACATATTACTCAATCATGAAGTAACATTGATTAACCACATTATTACTAATATTAAATCTAAACTAATCATGAACTCTAATTACTATAATTACACATCGTTAAATAGATTAATTGCAATAGTGTGCAACTCTAGTAAAAGGATCAGGTAACATCAAAGTTGGTATAGCCAATCAAAGTTAACCACGACCATTTATTCTTTCATGTATGTTTCACTCTAATAAAAACCTGTCAGTCGGATCCCGGGATTCAAAGCCTCTGGCCTCTATGCATTTCTCTTCATACAATAGCTCTTCGCCATTGCAACAATATATTCACATTCAGTCATAAGTTATATTAACAATATAACACTGGTAGGAACCCGAGTCTTTCCTGGACTTCTCTAATATGAACAATATTATATTCAAAGATAAAATTCAGATGCAGTGAGTTTTGGTGGACATACCTTTCTTCGATGGGTTGAAAACTTCAGTGGACAAGTTGAATTTATTGCCGCAGAGATGATATATTTTAATTAAGGCTTTAATTGCTTTAGCAATTAGGGATCCTGGATTTTCAAGGCAGGTGTGTGTGAAGGGTGTGGAGGTGGGGGCATAGCCTGAGTGGATCCTAAAGTGAGTTCCAAAGTAATCACAATTATAATTATGAATATTCGGATTATAATGGATCAAACTCCAAATTTGGTTCAATTTTTCAAATTGGTTTAATTGTCACTGCTTTTGGAATGCGATTGTGATGTTTTTAATGCGATTCTCGAATTGGGTTCTGAATATTTATTTATTCTGGAAGCAAGTAGACAGTGCCCCTCCCCCACCCCACACATTACCCCTCCACACAAACACCCACTCCGACTCCCTCTCCTCAAATTCACTTCACCTTTATCCAGTATGTAACAGGTCACTTAGACAAACATTACCCAGCACACAAGGGGTCAATATTAGACATACGTTGTGGTTCTAACCTTATACCCACGTGTATGCACAGTATGTAATACATGTGGACCTAACTTTATTCATTTCAGTGTGTCTGTTACATCAATGTACATTTATAGTAACTCGATATATATCAGTATAAAAGCTTGTGTTTACTCAGGCTTAAAGGGGCCCTGGGGTCTAGTACCACTTTAAGAAAGGTAAATAACATTATTCATGCCTTTAACCTGACACAAGCTCTTCACTTATGAAATGTATGCTTAGTTGAATATGAAATATGGGTTATATGCAACCAGGCATATCAGATAATGCTGTAATTTGCTCATCTTGCAAGATTATTTGGGATGTTTTGGCACATGTTTAAATGTAAATTTATACATTAATTGTAGAGAGGACCTCGCCACCGCCTCCACCTAAGAACCAGCACAGTCTCTTCATTTTTTCTCCATAATATTTGCCATTACCGAATGAATGTCCCAAAATGTACTTGTATGTGTTTGCATCGTTCTTTATACATCGCTTTTGTATGCATACAATAGCTTTTTCAGATCTGTCTTCTCACGCTTCGGTTTTCTATACATCCTTTCTGAAACATCATTAACGCTAATTCTGGGACAATATACAGAGATCCAAGTACATTCCCAGACTGAACTTTGCCATTAACATTTAACAAGCTTTAACTTCTATATTGGTCTATTGTTAGCCTTCCCCTCTCACACCGCACCGTGAATTAGGTGACTTTCTATATTAAGCCTATAGAGTCTATATTTAGACTAATCCCTATCTACATCAACATCCCCTTCCTTACACCTGTGAGTCTGAAGTAGCTATCGAGTTGAAGTGAATTCAATCACACCACTTTAATGTAGACGTTAGCAATTAGCAAATAATCCTAAAAAAAGTTTTAAGATAGTTTAAAAATATCGTTTATATATGTATTATTCTCTTTGTTTTAGGTTGTTCCTGTTTCAATTTGTTTGAAATATTTGGGTTATAAATCATATTTTGTAACGTTGTATCATTTTACATATATATGAAATAAGTTGAACCTATATTTCAACAGGATAAATAAAAAGTGGTTTAATCTTCGGACCGCTTCACATCGACTGTAATCAATATATGTAAAGAAAAAATGAAATGGTGTTCTCTTTCAAATCAGTTGACAATGCACCTAGAAATACGTGTCTATTTTTAGGAAGGATTATTCTTCCGTCTCTCTCTCTGCATGCCTCTCGTTCCCTCCACTCCCAATAAATGTCCTTCCCTATTGGTTCTCACTTACACATTCTTTCAATTTTTCTCCCACTCGCTCGTCTCTCTTATTTTCACTCCCTGTCTCCCTCTCTTCCTCTCTACTCCTCTTGTCTTCTTCTATCTTACTCCTTCCCCTCCATACTCCCCCTCCTGTCTCCCCCCCCCCTCCCTCTCCCCCTCTTCTCGTATACACGCTATATTCATATATATATGCCCTTTCCCCACCCTCTACCCCGCCACCCTCTCTACACCCCACTGCATGTATACATGTATTGATGGTATAGCACCACCACCACCACCACCCCTACCACCACCAGCAGAAGGTGCGGGCACAGGTGTGTTATTGTCAAAGCTGTCAGTACACACAGTCTGGGTCACTGACAGTAGTAGTAGTACAGGTAGCCCTATGACAACATGGAGGTGACAAATCACTCCCTGTATACTTAAATACTCCCTATCTGCCACCCTCCCTACTTCCCTGTCCCCACCAAAAGCAAAATAAACAAGAGATCTCCTTATTCTCTTCCCGAGCTCATTCCCTTATATATACACACTTCGAGACGTATAACAACAAGTAACATAATATAGTATAGCATTAATCAAAGTGTATCTAATACGATTAAATTATATAATAATTAAAAAAAGGTTATATATATAGTCAATAATATGTGAGATCATAACATATATTGACTCTCGCACAACCACTTGAACACCTGGACAGCTTGTATGTCCACTACATATCTCCTCTATTCACACTAGATTATTATTATTATTAATACAACCAAGGACGAACAATAGACTCCAGCATATCTATTTTATTTCACTCACCATCTAAAATTTATTTCACTATAGAAAATAAAAACCAGTTGTGCTCCCAGCTTTGCGTTTGAGTCAATGTAAGGACAATTAATAATTTACAAGTAAGTTTGGTTATCAAATTCAAAAGATCAGACGTCCCGCTGGCATCCTTAATTGAGAAACTTAATTATAACTCTGCAATGGAGGAATGCTAACTCCCTTTAGAAAAAGACACAGATATGTTGTTAACCCAGCTCAGGTTATCAGAACGGGTTGGAAGACCGGTAGCTCATGCAGACAAATGCTACCCCAGTTTTATTATTTTCTATAACAACTAATAGTAATAACAGTAATAAGAATTATTTGGTCGGCCTCCATATATATTGGAGAATAGTAAGCATATATGAGGACGATCCATATAGCACCTAGTCCTCTCATTAATCCCAACCCCCAGGCTATAGCACACCACCCTATCTAAAGATATCAAAACACAGCGGTAGTAATTAGTGGTGGATAACAAGCACTGGTGTTGATTATGTTGATTGGTGCTTGATAGTATTGGGGACAGGCTGCGCGCGCATGCCGCCAATCAACCTAGAAAATGATGACTAGCACTCACTCCCTCCCTCGCTGAGGCAGAGTACAGAGATGCAGTAGTTAGCATTGTTATTTCTGGTATTATCACTCGCTGTCGGTATGCCCCTCGAGTACCTTCTGCACGCATGATTGTTTTTGTTGTGTTTTGAAATAAGGGAGTGGTTCCTCGTGCTACATTGATGTAACCAAAGCAGTATGGATAAGTACAAAACACATATTCCCCAGAGGGTGAAATATAATGCAATAGTTTGAATAGGCCAAGACTATTTGTTTGTGAGGCCAAGCAGCAAATAAGTCCAATGATTGAGTATGACATATTATTAACAACATATTAATATCATACATTATACTCGTGCGGACCTGTTGAGGAAATGGCGTAGAGATCTAGACTTTTCCCTTGTCATAAAATGACATCAGTTCATCAGTATTAATAATATACCTAGTATTCACCGCATTATGATATTGACCTCATTTGTAAGCAATAAAAAAGAAATCAATAAATATTAAATTAATCCAGTAGTTCTCACCTTTCTCTTGTAGCTCTCTGTTTATGTTCTGTATTACAGAGGCAAAACTTGGTTGGTTATACGTCATGCACTGTGTCATCTTGCTTGTCGTCTAGATCCCGGTAATACTTATCAATTATTTTAACTGAATTATTTCTAATTAATATACAGCCTGTAGGTATCTATGGTGCTAGTTTCAGTATTCAAATTGCTGTAATATCAAGTGCAAAATTAATTCACTTGGAATGGTGGAATAATGAGCATGGAATCTCAACTCTTTTTAACAAAGCAATATGGGTTCCAATTATAGCTAATCCTTATTAATCCTTATAGTGCAGCAGATGAAATCTCTCCTAAGTGTGAATTCTAGAGGACTCCTTAAGATGGATGTTCTGCGATCTCAGCAACAGATGTGTTACAAGAGTAGTTGGTAATTATTTCATTAATCTTCTGGAATTCCTGAAGAGGCCAATCTTCCCAGGTGTTGACAACAAAGTAAGTCTTCTCTTCATCAGAAAGCCATGCATATGTCATGTCACTTATTAATTATTCACATCCCTAGGCTTGGAAAATATATATCAAGCTTGAATTTGTTAAGGACATTGACTAGCTTAGGGTAAATATATTTATATATTTCCTGAATACAGTACCCACTAGCGTATATATTCCGTATTACCCATGTATAAAGCGATTAGCCATATACGAGATGAAGAGGTAGAAAACAGGGATATATGTATAGGGAGAGTCTAGAGGAATGGGAGTATGTGGTGGGGTAGGATCGTGTATAAGTTGGTTACAGTAGCAGTGGGGGTATACCACCACCTGTGTCTCCTGGTATGGCTTTGACAGCTGGCAAGCTCTCCCTCCTCCCCACGATCTCACCTCCTCCTCTCCTCCCTCTCCTGCAACGTTCTCTCCTTGCCAATGCCTATACTATATAGATTATAGGCAGTTCCACCTCTGTCCCTATAGGTATGGGTGTTTCTATCTCTTAAAGATGGTCTCTGCTCTTGTAATTCTCTCTTGGTTTCCCTTCCGCGAGGAGGTACTAGTTATAAATGTCTGGGGAGCCAGCCGCTTTCCTCCATGCACCTCCTCTCTGTCTCTGTCTCTCTCCAACACACCTCCACCTACCTCCTCCTCCTCCTCTCTCACTCGATGTCTCTCTCTCACTTCCCCTTCCTCAAAGCCTCTGCTGTTCTACGATGACAGGAGAATGTCAACTAGAAAAGTTGTACAATGGTCCAGGTATCACAGCGATGTTGTTGTTGTTTCCTAGGACATGGTTGCAGTGGTGGTGGTGGTGGTGGCAGAGGCGGTGACGGTGGTGGCGGTGGAGGTGGTGGATTGGATAGTACTAGTCTTATAGCCCTCGAATGACAACACCTTGAGCTATGTACTACTACTAGTAGTAGAAGCGTTGGATAGTTGTAGGATGGTGTCAGGCGCTTGGAAAGGAGTGTCTATAGCACTATTGCACACCCAGAGTCACAGATATTCAGTGGCTAGCTGTCTGTTTGGTTAGTAGCTTGCTTTGCCTTTGCCGCTTGATTCTTGCTGATTGTTTATTATATTGTCAGCCTATACAATAGGGTGTCCTAGATGTCACTATGTCTTCTTCTAAGCTTCATCTCTCTCCTCTGTATCTACCTCTACCTCAGCCTCCTCCTCTCTCTCTCTCTCGCTCTCTCTCTCCCTCTGTTGCGATGGCCTATGCTCGCTTGCTCGCTCGCTTGCTCGCTGGTACATCTGCTACTTGTTCTACCATCTGCTTACCACCTGCACACCATCTGCTCGGGTTGGGGCAGCTGCGGGTGCTGCTTGCATGCTTAGATGCTTCTGCTCTATACCTGTGTCTCTGACCGCGCAGCTGGTGGTACCGTATAGTGGGTAATGATTTCCCCAGGTAAATATAGGCGCAACCGATCTGGGTCTTGAATCCAAAGGTTTTAGATAATCGGATGTGTCCAAACGCTCTGAATGGCTTCCCTCCCTCCCCACCCAACAGACATCTCTAAAGTGATGCAAATTAAATTATTAGTCTGGCTATTTTATCTATTTTAGATTGCTCGTAAATACTGACAGCATGCTCGTAAAATACTCACTGCAGGTTTAGTTATACCATAATTATTTTATCAAGATTTCAGAATGAGATGTGGAAATAGCCATTCGATATATATGTGGCAAACATACCTAATAAGGGAAAACCTTAAATATCTCATGGACTATCTAATATGTTTTGGTAAAAAGTAGCTACACATTACCTTTTGTTGTGAAGGTTGGAGTGGATCTATGTCAAAACATTGGTCTTTTGAAATGTCCCACATAGCATTATAAAAGTAATAAATAATGTTAAGATATGTCGGCTTTTGACACAGGCCTCAGGCTATTTATTTTTACGGTAGCAGGAAGCAGATGGTTTCTGCAGTGGTAGTAGTTGGTCCATCCGCGCTCGACTGAGCATCTGCACCTAGCCGTACATCTGCACCTACTGGTTCCGCTGCTGGTGCTAGAGTGATGGCACCAACCCCCTCCCCCTAGTTCCTTGCCTAACTATAGGCCTCACGCAGGAAAAGGCTCCCTTCCCAAAATCAATCTGTAACGGATCTAGGGTCGAAGCAAAGGATCATCTCGAAGAGAGATATATCCCAATGTGACAATTGGGGGAAATACATTCTTAAAAAATAATTCAGAGAGATGGAAGTCAACCCAGAACAAAGGAGGAAAGGGACTGTTGGGATTTATTTATTTAGGTTTGTTTATTTAGGTTTGTTTCTTAAAAAAGAAATCTATCCTCTGAACTTAAGCCGTGACATCATCAATGGTTTAAATCAAAATATGTGAATATTGATCAGTTATCTAAGTGTTTGGAGCGGGTGGGAAATGAACATGAAACGATGAAGTGCATGATGCAGTGCCTTCAGTAAACATTGTTTGTTTGTAAACATTGTTTAATTCTGTTTGGGTTTTGCTCTATATACCTGCATGATTGCTTATTGTAAATATTGTTGGGGCCCCATCTAGACACTTTTCATCAAAATTTCACTGTAATGAATCATTATTAAATACGATTTCTCTTCCGTCAGATCCAAACACCTCTCTCTACTGTCCTTAATGCAGAAACTCAATAAACATATTTGTGATGTGTTACAGGAAAATAAGTCACTCAATGTACACAATTATTTGTGATGTGTTGAAGAAAAATGAGTCACAAGTCGAAGAGATCAAGCGGATTCTAACGATGACAAACATTAAGACAAATGGTAACTACGTATCTATATTTTTTAGGTTTGATATCTTTTATTTTTTTAAAAAAGATGTCTGAAATATTTCTGCGTGGGTGGATAATTGATAGTGAAGTAGCTAATTATACTCTATATTTAGGAATGAATGAACATATTCAATATACTGTCTTGGAATTTGGTACATGTCTTCTTACTCTACTTCATGCAACCTCAAGGAATAGATACTCCAGAAAATGAAAACATTCCAACAAAGAGATCTTAAATAAATGATTTGCAAAATATAGATTTTGCGACTTGTGACTCATTTTCCTGCAACACATCACATTTGGAATATTTGAAAAGTCAATAATCTGTTACGCAACAGTCCATAAGTATCTCTATACTGTTCTCTAAACACTGACCCCCAACGCACATAAATACAATAAAATGAACTGTGATCACAACGGGTTTCTCTCTTTAGGTTGGTCTTTTATGCAGCAATCTCTAAGTGCCTCTCTATTGCTTGAAATGGAGCTTCTGCTGGAGAGGCACCTGCTCCTTCCCCACCTGCTCCGCTCCACCTGCTCCTGAAGCCGCAGATGGAGCTATTAGTCCACTACAATAACAGCAGCAGCAAGTGGCAGGAGGCGGGAGAGCACGCCCTCCCCCCTCAGCCTCACCCCCCCCCCCTCCCCGTAGCGGCACTCCCTACGCTGCTGCTGCTGTTACTGCTGCTGTGAAAACCATCACATTCTACAGCAGTTCTCCACTATGCACTCATTCGGTTATTCCTTACACTTTACAAATTAATGCTTAGGCCAAGGCTCAACAAATATTAAAATATCAACTGAAGAAGAACTGTTGAAACCCATTATCATAGTGTATCAAACGTTGCCAAAATATAAGCATGATACCGAAATATTGTGGGTTGTGGTGTTTTATCCCATCAAATATTAAAATAAGTTTTTTTAGACACCTCTTACAATGTGATTCTCAAATCTAGCTATTTCTAAAAAAAGATTTAAGCTCCTACAACCCCAGAGGACACGCAGATCTATAGATCTATAGATAGGAAAACACGTGCTGGACTGAAAGAAATGGTTAATTCTTTATCTCTTGCTGTGTACGTTGTAGTTAGAATTTCTCTCCCTGTTAGTCCTGTCGTCATACAGGGTTAGATGCAATTTTATACGTTTAACGAGGGCGTGGATGATGTGGGAAGGCAAAAATCAATGGGTACATGCAAAGTTGTTCACCTTTAACATGTTGTCTCTAGCAATATTTCGCCACAATTTCGTCCGCCGTCGAAGTTTAAGTGTTGTTTTGGTCTGATACATTTCTGAATCGGTGACCAAAACTCCATGCCGTACTTCGCCATCTTGCATTGAAGTCATGTGACCGCAAGAGGCAGAAACCTACCATAGCTAGGGGCCAATAACCAGCTACAACACTGCACATATTTTTTACCATTTTCACTGTGCGTTAAGCGGATTGGCTGAGCCAGCTTAGATAGGCGTGGCTTCATTCTGCCAGCCTCTATGAGGGGAATAACAATCTGCCTTTTGCAAAGTAGCGCTAAATTTTCAAATACACATGGCGGCGATCCCATCGCATCACTAGCATTTTAGTCCCTAGTTTAATTACTATTGGAATATGAGCAACATGGACTGTCCATAAAGTAAGTTTTATCATTGCTGAAAACAGGGGCATAAATTTGTGAATTTGTTTGTGCGTGTATGTGATGCTATCGGTTGTTAAGCATCGCCTATGGGAACTTATTATAGAACCCCACCTAGCTCCGCTTCGCGGAGATAGGCACCCAGGCTATGTACGTTGATGATATAAAGATCAATTTAATCAATTTAAAGTTTGGAAAAGCTGGAAAACAAAACACATGTACACAACATGTAAAATCAGCAGATTCATATTATGCGCTCATTCAGTGATTTAGTACACTGACATTCAAACTCATGAGCTTCCATAATTCATTTATTCTCAGCAAGAGATTAGAGATTGTGAAATTCAAATGACTTGATTGAGAAAACTTTTACAATTCGCTGCATATCCAAATGTAATGTGCACCTAACAATGTAACACAAATCATTGACTTCATATGACAATGATAACGATTACAATAGATACAACAGTGATATTCTTTTCCAACCTATCAATAGTAGATCTATGGCTTGGCTATTTGACGAACTCCAGCCCCACCATAGATGTGTGTAAACTTATCTTTCTTTGTCTGTTAAATTGTTGCTTGGATGTCAGAATGGAGTACTTTAACAGTAGAGCTTGTTGTGGGTCAGATCGTCAGTAAATGTACAATTGGCCTTCACCAATCCTCTCAAATAACCCAAATTTAAGACGTAAATTAGGTTCAAAATACGCATTGTTGTTTTTCTATTTTTTTTATTTATTTATTTATTTCAATTTAAGGCCAATACAATATTTAGATAATCATATATAGAAAAAAAACGCAATTTAACCCCCAGGAATGTTTTCGTGTGGCGTCGATGACCGAGACCGAAGGCCAGGGAGAATAAAATGAGATATTTACATACATATGGACAAAAAGAGCTCTTCAATTTTACGCACTTCTACTTCATGCAATATTTGAAATTTTCATTGACAAAGTCCCTAGTTTACCTGCTTTAGCAACCTGGTCACTATATATTTGCTTCTCTACCTCCGACCAAATACAGGCAGGTCAAAAAGGCCCAAACATCTTCTAATCCTGAGTTCGAAACCCAACCCTTTCAAAAACCAATTTCTCACCCTTCATTTCCTGTCCTGTCAATAAGGGGACGACCATTTTTTAAATCCTGCAATTGAGAAATGTGATGTGTGCACTTTAAGTGGAAGACGTTTTTTAAATCTTGCAATTGAGAAATGTGAAGTATGAACTTCAAGTGTTTTGTAAGCACTTTGGTTGTTATCACATCCATGTATACACATATGAGATATTGTTTGATCAAATCAACAAGTGGGATCGATATCTCTTTAACGGCACTTCTGATTGGTCGCGAGCAAGCTCACTTTATTGCATGTAAAAAGAAACTGTAAAAAGAGACTTGTAATGCGAAATTCTATACACAATTTAAGTTGGATTTCTTTTTAGAGAAGTCATATATCATGTGGGTTTCTTATGCCAAGAATAGAGCTAAATAGACTTTGAGTAGTCCCTTGATCCCTTTTGCGGTCGAACAACGTCTTATAATAACTTTTTGTCGGACTGCTTGAAATGATACAATAGGAATGATGCAATATCTCGAATTCTTAATCAATAAGATACATCCATGCTTTGGGCCTTGGCATGACGTCTCAGGTCGATTCAGCAGGTTACTCCCAATTTGTGAGGGAAATATAACTAAAACTATGGTAGTTATGACATTAAACCACAGTACGAACTCAAGGATGATCCTTGGGATGCGATCAGACACACGTGGGGTGAAATGATCACGCTTATCACTCGATCGTGGCGAGCCTCCATTCACCTCAGGTGTGTCAGCACCCGTGGATCCCTGTCGTTGTATTCTCTAATTATCATGCTCACTGGAATATAACATTGGATATCTGTGAGCTTAACCACACATACGTTGCCAGGCAATTTAATATATAAAACGACACACCATAGTTTATCCATGGAAATTATATATAATATGTATATTTTACCCTGCCTCATTGATAACAAAAAACGCTTGATGAAATCTATTTATATCATTATTCGCAGCAAGATAATCTAAAATATCGATGGTTTTACTGCAAAGAGCCTAATTCTGGGACTATGTACTTATGTACAACATATATATTTCCACCACATAATTGTTTATTTTATGAAGGAGTGTATTCATTTTAAAGGAGTTTAATTTAAATTATTGCAACAAACAGACAATGTGACAAACAGACAATGTGACAAAGGAGTTTAATTTAAATTATTGCAACAAACAGACAATGTGAAGTCAAGCCAAGCCAATATTTATCTTGCCAGATAAATATTTCATATAAATATAGCAAGCATAATCTAACATCCATCAAGTTTATCAACCCTGTTAAAATTACTGTGCCATGTTGCATATTGCATATTGTAAACACACAGTTTTCAACTGAAATACTTGTAGAGAATCATTAACAGTCAACGACTGAAATGATATTGTACTCTACAACAGAAGATCATAATAAAGCTAAAGGGGCTGAAAAAGACAAAGGAGTTTAATTTAAATTATTGCAACAAACAGACAATGTGAAGTCAAGCCAAGCCAATATTTATCTTGCCAGATAAATATTTCATATAAATATAGCAAGCATAATCTAACATCCATCAAGTTTATCAACCCTGTTAAAATTACTGTGCCATGTTGCATATTGCATATTGTAAACACACAGTTTTCAACTGAAATACTTGTAGAGAATCATTAACAGTCAACGACTGAAATGATATTGTACTCTACAACAGAAGATCATAATAAAGCTAAAGGGGCTGAAAACCTCTCATATTCTGGAGAACTCCCCATTCATTAGCAATGACTTATTGAAATAATATGTTTTCAAATTAAAAAATCCAAATGTCAGTTAATCCGACATATTGTATCCTGTATAACGGGCAGACATTGTAACTGCCATGCCCATACGCCCTCTGGGTGTCAATCATCACAACACCCGCCTGAGCGCCATCTCTCGGCTCATCTCCACACTTCATAAATTGGCATAGCGCCAAGCCAGCCAGCAAGTAACTGCCTAGCTCCTCCTCGCCTCTGCACCACCACCATTACCACCACTGTGTGAACATTGTTGTTGTAGCTTTTTCTTATCTTGCCATCTGGCAGATCAGCAAGCGTATTCTTCACTGCTGCTTGTATGTAGCACAACACCAGGGTGTATGTCACGTATGGAGCTGCCAACTTGTATCGGAGGAGGGCAGTTGTACTTGTAGAAAAAAGCTGAAAAAGCCTGAGACATTTGCTGAGAGAGCAACTCTTATTGCAGGGAGAGGGTCACAGCCAATGGCCAGAGAACAGAAGAGAGAAATCACGTTTCTCACTTTTATAATGAACTAATTTTATACAAAGAACCTTATGCAGGACAGTCTTATAATTAATCAATTTTTTTTTAAAATATTTTTATTGGCCAAGACATTTAACAAAATTCATTTAATCGAGGAGAAGAAAAAAACGCATAACTGACGACGCGTTGCCTAATACATTTACATATGAGAATAATTACAAAATCGATGTTATATGAATTCACAGAGGTAACTCTAAGTGAGCAAAAAATCGTCTACTATCGTCATACAGAGTTGGTGTTAATTTATAAAATTCATAAAATATAATTCAATTCGGCCTCTATAATATTGGCATCTTTCGTATATAATTCAAAATGGATGGATTATTTTCATCTATTTTCGTTATTGGTAGCTATTGGTGTCCACAGCCACGGACTTCTCATTACAAGCCCATGCCAAACTTTATATTCTAACATATAATATAATTCCCATTGTTCAAGAGCAGTCGCAGATTTGGAAACCTTACACCCTTTAGCTACCCAGATTTAGAAAATGTTTCAAGAATAGTATTTTAGAAGCTTAGAAAGATCGGAATGTTTTAATATGTATTTCAACCAATGACCTACATTGGTGTATGTTGTTGTTGTAATTATTAGTGGAAAATCATCAACATCATTAATTCATACTAAAGCCAAAAAAAATAATAGGTGTGTTTCCGATTAACTGGCTGAAAACTAGGTAGGTGGGGATGGTAACTTGTTTTTTGATCACTATTTTTTTTAGGAAACCACCTCCCAGGAACTGAAAAAAGATCTATTTCATAACAATAGTTGTTTTAAACATAGGAGATGTGCTTTTTGACAGTTCCGGGTCAGGTAAACCTGTTTTCCTGCTTTCATAAGCTTTTTTTGTCAAAAAATACAAAAAAAGTAAGATTTAAAAATAAATAAATCAGGTATGGTCAAACAATTTTTTAGGTAGGGGAAGGTTTAGGTAGGGGGGGGGGGGGGTAATTCGAAAACACACAGGTCTATATTTTGTTTTGTTTAATTTATCTGTGACAATTCATGTATCGACCCTAAAAGGAGGGTTTGGGACCTTGTATCCTCCCTTCGCATCTCCAACTCTTACCAAGCACTCATCCAGTTTCCTTGTCCCACCAGAGGCAGTATCTTACCTCAGCTGTACTTGTAAATCTGTCATAAACCAATTGCACAATCGCTATCCTTGCAGACCACATGTACAGACTACGATGACATATCCCTCTTTTATCGTTCACCTATTCCAGGCAAAAGAGCGCGGGAGTTGCTATGAAATGTGGCAGACGACAATTGTACGGCGCCTATATCACTCGGGCGTACATTTCCAGGGGCGCAAATCTCTTTTGTTTATGAAGGGGTTAACAAAGGCGCAACATAATTTTACACGGGGAAGGTGGATAAGTGCGGTATTTATGTAAGCATTTATAGTCTGATATGTCAACAAATACTTTATCTGATGTATTGAGAGTCTGTTAGTGCGTGTCTTCACCGAGAAAGTTCCTGTAATTGTTTCTTTTGTTTCCTTACTACTTGAGAAGTTCAGGAGGAGACGTTGTTTCTTCCAACATTATTATATGATATGTTTATGACTTGCCGCTACGTTTCGTTGTTTACTGAGCTCTGTGGTAAATGGGATACTGTCAGAATAAAATGACAGCATGCATGGACATGGCACTGATAATTGTATAAAATGTAAGTGGGACTAAACAAGGAATGACATTAATTGAAATAAAGGACAGAAATTAAGTCCTTAGCCAGATCTGTTTAGATTTGGAATGATGACTATATAACAATATGATGACTTACTGTTTATTATTGTCAGAGACAAAACAATACCAGACAGCATTTTGTGACGACCATATCATACTTTGTTTATTGAATTTATAAAACTTATATTGGCCAAATTGTGGAGACGCGACCTGCGACTAAGGCGAAATTGTTGTCTACATAAATTATTGTGGGGGCTGAAAACCTCCCATTAGCTTGGGAGACCCGCTTCCATAACATTCGATGAAAGAAAATAATTATTTTTTCAAATTCAAATTCAGATTCAATGAACTGAGGCTTAATCAAGTGAAGGTGCTTGGTGTATTATTTCATCACTACCACACCTTCCTATATAGCATATTCTATAATATTCCTTCGCTGTTTTACATTACAGGAAATACCGTATGGTGAAGACATTGATTTCTACATTTCTACATTTCTACATTTCTACATTTCTTACCACAGCTCACTGTATAACAGATATGTATGCAGCACGTCAAATGTGTTTAGAAGAAAATGAAAACTTGACAATAAAATGATCTTAATAATTATATAGTTTGACTATTGTACGTCAATATCCAATCAACTGTTATTTTCTGGGCCCCTCAATCATATATAACAATAGGAGAGTTGTTCCTATTTTAGGAAGCACAATGAATGGGAGATGGTGACATTCTAAATCAGTCCCAGCCATCAGTTAATGTAAATGTTTGTCTGGCCCAAAATAAGTACTATAACTAATTGACACACCCACAGTCACATGTATATTTAGCTCCTGGTCGTCATGCACTTATACAAAATATTGATATATCTATATTGTTTTATAGCAACCACAAATATTCTGGTCTGTGTGTATGCGACCATATTTGCAGTGTCCTAAACACATGCCACCGCTATTGGTCTTCCAACCTTAGTTGAGTTTTCCAACCATTGTTTAGTTAACAACGTTTTTTTTCTTTAACAACCTTATTTTAGTATTCTAGAATCATCTTACCACCAGTATTCTATGCAATGCACTTTCTAGATGCAATAAATTTGCGTGTACTTAACTTTTAAATTTTATACCTTTCTTTAGTCTCCATCTACATGCTATAGGGAATGTATACATGCGATGGAGCAGTGCATAACCAATCCTATATGCCCCCCGTCTTGTATGCCCCTCTGACCTTCTTTCCTCCTATCTCATTGTTTGACAATGGCAGCTCCCAGGGGGTTCTTAGCAATTATTAAATTTTGTTTGCACTGCAGTGTTATCATACAACTCAGTATCAGTTAGGTATGTATATATTTCAATATATTCTTCAATAAATCCAAAAGTAGCCCTAGTTCTGGGGAGTGGTGGGGTGGCATATGCACTGCCACTTTGCTTGAGGCAAACTCGGGTTTGAATCTCCCTGTGCCAACCCCACAGTGCATATAATTATATGGCTGCCCTCCCTCCCCTGTCTTTTCACCTTATGTATATATGCCAGCATAATTATACTAACATACTTAGTGCCTACTTCCACATAGATATACATGCATATATGGCACATATATGCATTTTTAATGAGTGGTTGAACAACAGCCATGGGATATATTCCAAGCAGTGCATGCATGAATACGTGTATGCATGGATATAAACACATACCTACTTGCATATGTATGCATATGCACTCATACATCCAATGCGTACAGACATACATACATGTACATACACTTGCTGACATGTACATCCATAAAATACAGGAATGCAGAGACATTCCTGTATAAGTAAATACATGCATTATGCACATGTATACAAAAAGACGTATTCATGAATAACACCTCTAATTCATATCAATACCAACATTCCATTACAGCCCTATAGCTCTCAGTGTCATATTACTCTCAATACAGATCTATTAATAAGGCAGTCATTATATCATATGGGACAAATGCCCCTCTATAAAGAGTCTATACTGTCTGATAGCACCATTATGATCCTTTAGGCCATTAGCATGATCAGCGCTGCTCCACAGTTGTTACCCTGGCAACCATTGATCATGATCACGCAGGAGATGCAGTGCAAGATCCAAGAGAAAGGGGGTTTGAAGAAGTCTAGTCCCCCTGCCCTTAAACTGACAATTTCTAATTGTTCTGAAACTCTAATGAATTCAATATATTCATTTTTTTTATATAATAGTTTGGTGATTCACATTTAAAAATGCATTCTCAGACCTTGAAGTTATTCTTATATTATTGGTTTAATACAAATGACATGGAAGACCAGATTTATTATCTGAAGTGTACTACCTGTTTTGTTCTGTTTTGTACATGAACTGTTTTGGCAAAAATAAAGAATTAATTATTATTATATTGCATATTCCTAAAGGAATTTGAAGTCAATTCACCAACAACAATGAGCGAGACTGATCTCTCTGTCTATATATATATACGTGAAAAGACGCATAACAGAATTTTGGCATAAGCCGAAATACTATGCATTTTGACTGAAGCTCTGCAGTAATTTAAGCAATGTTCAGGCGAAATCCTTGAGCACTAATTATTATCAAATGACATTCAGGTGGCTAGGAAAATAAAACTAGTACACAGTATTTTTGTATCGATGTTAACTGAAAATGTAATATTATTGGATAAATGATAGCAAGATAGCAACATTATAATTTATTTATTTATAATTATAATAAGAAGTAACCATAAACACTGACATTTCAGATTGAGACTGTTCTCGTATTGTATTTATCTTTATTCAGTTTTGTAAGTGGTCAGCTTGGAAGATGGACATGTACTTACATAGACAAGTTCATCGAGTGTTGGACACACGCATAATGCTATTCAATAAATACATCTTACCTTTAAGTTGACGTTTATGTCACAGGATGTGTCGATTATGTGCAACCTAAGCTTCTATAAAACTGTTACCACCAGACTTATCAACACATTTTCCAAAACAGACTCTCATAAAAGAAGTTTTTACTCGGGCAACAAGTCGCCCCCCCCCCCCCTCCTGCACACACTCCACAATCTAAAGACATTTTCTACGTCTGCTATTGATGGGGGTACATGTAGGGAAAGCTTGTTCAACTGATGGGATCAGCTTGTTATGCCGTCATGTTTACAGTGTATGTATAGATTGATGGTGGATAAACCTATATAGGCCTATGTTTCATTTGTATGACAAATAGTCCGTCCATATGTCATTGTGTTTATTGCCCTGCTATTGCAGATCATGCCTTGGTAAG
Organism: Sthenelais limicola; assembly: GCA_942159475.1. Taxonomy (NCBI): domain Eukaryota; kingdom Metazoa; phylum Annelida; class Polychaeta; order Phyllodocida; family Sigalionidae; genus Sthenelais; species Sthenelais limicola. The sequence goes on along the minus strand of OW804094.1, from coordinate 26,702,028 downwards.
TGCTTCTTTTCTATTTCGGAATATTCTAAATTGGAAAGGAAAGACATAAGTGGGTTAGGGGCTGGGGGTTGGGCTCACTTTGTTCAATGTATTATATCTAAAATGTACATGTATAAGTAAACTCCTATAAAGCATTAAGTAAATTTGAAAAGCTGTGGACACTAATTCGTGAGCGCTCTATTTAGAATATCATAATGCTAGCCCTATTCTAATTATGTGTAATAAACTTGGATTTTTGTTGGCAAGAGTCAGTAACGCTATATATCCAGGGACTCAATATATGACATGGGGCTTTTTTTATCACACACTTTCAAAACATAAGAAGGGGTGCTGAATATTCAGGAGCAATGGGAATTTAGAAATATCGATGTTCATGTAATTCGCAGTTCATTATAGCATGCTTGCAAGTCATACCCTAATCCTTTAGGAGACTAACACATTAATTGTGAATTGTGCTGTACTATCCCCTCCTTTCCCTTTCTGTTGTTGGTCTGGTGTTACCTTACGAATTAGAATTCTATTTCATTTAAACTACTCTTCTGTACTTTGTTTTCATTTTCTGGTATGCACTAGAAGACCTGAATGTCAGAAGTGTCCTATTAATTCTATATTTAAAGGTTGATACAATAAATAGTTCCATAATGGTCTTGATTAACTGCTAATCACCGACCCGGTCTCGGGTTTTCCCACTCCACTCCCTCCCCCTCGACGACCACATTGACTGTGACAAAATAAAGATACATGAATGAAAATGTTATGATTGTATAGTTCATAAGGCAGGTGGTGGGAACACCGTCTGACGGCGACATCATGAAATGTAATTACTGTCAAATAAATAAAAAAAAATAAAATAAAAAAAATCAGTATACAGGTTACCACTCATACACACCGATGTATACAGTTAAAGTCATAAGGTTTATACCATGCAGCAGCATGATGCTCTTTAATAGAACAACACAACCTGGGGCAAAATAATTATGTAACTGACATTAATTTTATGAACATTCTTTTTGTCAAAATAATGGAACCTCTGGGCTCCATTGAATAATAATAATAATTTATGCAACGCTTTTTTTTTTTTTTTTTTTTTTTTTTACAAATTTGTCGTGGGAACTACAGCAACGAAGGAAATAATAATACCCCTGGATATAATACCTAATGGTAGATTTAACCCTAGTCGTATTATAATAGTTTGTAATATAATATTAATATATAATTTTATACACATGATATTAATGTAAATTAACATCATTGCACGAATCATTTGCCCTGTTTAAATTCAGGTTACAACATACTAGAATTTCCATTTCGATATGCATACCGCCCTGACTGCCTTTTTGTGAGCAGTAAGCATCTTGCAATCTGGGACCTATGAATCACGAGCTAGCTACTCAGTGGTAGCCAAATACGACTCGGAACCTTGAATGATGCCACGCTTAAAAACTCTGGCAAATTATCAATGAAATGCTTGTTGGACCTCTTCAATCACCACTCAGTGTAAAAACACGTCAGCCCTTCAAGCCGTTGTCTTAGAATAAATTTGCATAGAGAGGAGGGATTTTATTGATTGCTTCCACTTAATGTAGAGTAGCTGAGGCATCAGCTGCATCTCAGGTAGGCCCGCCTATTGAGATAATGCTACATGATAACATAATAACGCTGTTCCCCTGGGTATTCAATCTAGTGCCCTTCCTCAGTGCTATAGACTGTGGGAGGGATGGATTTGAGATTTTCTTAAAGCTGTATTCTCAGGTATAATGGCGATCAAAAGACCAAAATTTGAAACCTTTTGCACCACTTTTAAATTTACCCCTACCCATCTGAAAGTCTTCTAAAGAATATTTTCGAGGATTTGAACCTATTATTTTGAGTGTTTTGCCTCACAAAATCCAGACTATTGATTTCTGTGTACACCGAAATTGCATTCGCAATCATGGATTGTTTACTTGCAGCTATTACGCCCATATATGTACACTTTCCCGTAGCTGTTTACATTGTTTACTTTTGCTTGTGGCCTACTGTATGTATCGATACTCTATCAATTTTAAATATGGAAGAATTGTGAAGAAATCCGTTCGGTCGATTTAGTTGAGCGTGCAACTTTAACTGGGTCCAGGCCTAGAATCCCAGAGTAAAACAATGATGAATGATAATTACACATTATCTATTTTATCATAATGAAATATTAACATGATTGTATGTATACATGTATATTCATATAACGATGATATTAAAGTGACACGTCTCACTGTTCTAGCCTTGATTCACCATTTCCTCTGGTATTTGAAATGAATACAGGCTTCTGACCCATTCATTAAACATATTCAATAATCAATGAATGAAAACACAATGTTGGTACTTTGTACTTCAGATACTGCTCTACCTATTATATATGATTACACTGAAAAAGTTTCAAGAGATTAACTACTAACTTTAATGAGAATAGCCACTTTAACGTGGTAACTGCCCTTCAAGTTGGAAAATGATTTATATTTTTCTAGGCGGCTTTAGCACTTTGATTCGTGTTGAACATAATTATTATGGCAATAATACATTGCACAAATTAAACCTTTCCTTTACAAGTGATGGATGGAAGCTGGTATCCCCTACAGCCCGCCTTTGACCGTTCCCACCCTGCTAGGTCTCCCAGATTACCTATATACTGGGGTGAGTGCCTCTTATACAAAAATAAATGTCTACCTTTATATACAGGCTTGAGTGCACATGGATGTATACGCGGGTAAAACTGTTGGTCAGGCCGATAGAAATAGTAGAATAGGTACAGCTCAGCGTCTTATATTATCTGAGTTGTAAAATCTGACTAAGCCCCTACCCACACATAGCCGATTTGCCTCCCGATTGCCCCCCGATTTGGGCCTCCCGATGAATCCTAGGATTTCATTTCCATTCCTAGTTTATGTTATTTCAAAAACATAAACCAGGATTTGAAGTGAGACCATAGGATTCATCAGGAGACCCAAATCGGGAGGCAAATCGGCTATGTGTGGGCAGGGTCTAACTTGGCAACGCATGAAGATAATCACCATTGTGGTCATGATGCGTATTTTGTAAAAAAAATTAAATGTACGAGGCCAATAACAAAATATTTAAAAGAAGAAATATGCAATATTCTAAGATATTGCCATCACTTATCAATTAACATGTGGGAGTTATTTATATGTACCATATATTTACCTTGAATCAACATAATTGCTGTTTGGTCAATAAATGGTACACAATTATGTGTACATAAATTTGATTTCACACAACATCTCCTTGTAACAATAACATCCCCCACGCGTTACTACCAAATATTATGCCCAGTTTGGAGAGAAGAACTATGGAACGCCATCGATACATTTATTCCCGAATTCTTGGTATCCACAATTGGATTCTTGATATATATGCTATACTTTTCATATCATGAACTGTGACCAGCCAAACAGAAAGGGGACTCCAGGGCCAAATTTTCGAATTTGGGTTTATTATAGATTCTGAATCTGCATGTCCTCCTGAGTCAACAACCGAAAAAATAGTTGAAAATTCCCAGAATTTGCCAATATAATGGGTTTTTTTTGTAAAGTTATGTCAGTTTTCAGTAGATGACCTCAAGTAACTCCCGCGCGGAGCCTCCTTTCCCCTCGGCGGGTCACATTACTGTATTATTGATATCCATATAATTGAATTCCTGATACCCATAATTGAATTTTGGATATCAGGAATTGAATTCAGTATATTATGATTTCAAGCTTATGGATATATATATGTAAGATAAGAACATATTTGAAATTCAATTTCAGATATCCACAAATTCCTCATATCCATAACTCCATTCTTGATATCAAGTATTCCAATAATTATTGATATGGGTCAGATTTTCAGAAAATGTACAATTAGCAGCTGTACACATTTAGTAAATTCTGCTAAATAAGGCTGGAATTTGGTCAGCACTAGGTAAATTCAAGTATATTCGGCATTGCATTGATTCTAGCAAACTGTTTGGTTAGGTTGAACTGTATTTTGAACTTTATTTTCGTTTGATATTTTGGTTATTTGAGAAGATTGGCGAAGGTGAATTGTACGTTTTCTGAAAATCTGACTCATATACACAATTCCGGAATAAATATTCCGAGGGTGTTCCATTTATAACTAATGTGAATAATTTCCTAAATGAACATACTTTAGTTGTGTCACCCATGTATACATTTTATAGGCGGGCTAATGATGTTCTTTCTCACTGTACTATTACACCGTAAGGTCACCAAGCTATGGGTCAGATCGCCAGAAAATGTACAATTCACCTTAAGCAATCCTCCAAAATTATCCAAATTTAAAAGACATAAATCAGGTTAAGAATACAGTTCAACATAACCCAAGAGACTGTTTTAATCAAGCCAATACTAAATATACTCAGATATACCTAGTGTTGATGATTTTTCAGTCTAGTTAATCGGAATTTACTAAATTTGATGATCTGCCAATTGTACATTTTCTGGAAATCTGACCCATATACATCTCTGGGGTGACCAATGGGCAATGTTAACACGTTCACCTCAGATACAACCTGTCCTCAATCATGAGCTGGGGTGGGTATGAGAGGGGGTGGGGGTACATACATGTGTACTTTTAGTCCGGACCAAGATCGATAACAATATGATTAATCAACATAACTAATAACAATAATCTGATGAAGGGGCAATGGTCACCAAAGCGTTGGTAAATTAGTTAATAAATCATATCAAAGCAACAACTATCCACGACTATACTTCTTTCATGGTGTTGATATTTTATTCCCTTATTCAACATAACTAATACCAATTCCGCCAAATAGCTTTGTGTAACAAAAGATACCAGTTATACCAAATTGTATTGTTCCTGAGCTTCTGGAATGTGAGCAGTGAGGTTTAAGATTATTTGAAATGTGCCATCTTTTTAGCACCAATCTCCCGGTGATAAAATAAAGGTTAAAAGAAAACATTTTAAATATGAAATAAAGTTTAAAAGAAAATATAAAATATAAAATAAAGTGTAAAAGAAAATATTTTTCAACTCAATGTTTTGATTCTATGGGAATCTATTTTGGGAGCAGGTCAGCAGGTTACAGGCAATTCATGTTATACATGGTAGGCGTAGGATCTTAATAAGGGTGGGTGGTGTAAGATTGGCCAACATTGGGTGATTTACATTGAATGATTTAATTGCTCAATTTAATACATGAATGAATATATGGGTCAGATTTTCAGAAAATGTTACAATTGGCACCTCTACACATTTAGGAAACTCTCCTAAATTAGGTTGAAAAATGAAGAATACCGGGTACACCTGAGTATATTTGGTATCGTATTGATTTAAAGTATCAGTTCTGTCATGTTAAACTGCATTTTGAAGCACATTTTTGTCTTAAATGTGGGCTATTTGAGAGGATTGGTGAAGGCAAATTGTACATTTTCTGAAAATCTGACCCATATATAGATGTATCTGTAAATATTTCTCTTATGTTACCTCTGTTTTTTAATGTACTTTTTAAAATAGAAACATGATATGATCCTGTATTTAGCTTTGAATACAGGGATCTGTATTACGTGCATCTTTCATGCATACGTGCATCTTTCATGTAAAAAAAGTATTGCCACATGAATATAACATCCAAAAATGAATGTCTTGACCACGGCCAGCATATATGTTGGAAATATAGTATACAGACTCCCTATCTGTAGTAAGAACGGCAATATTTTACTGCCAATAGCTTTTAAGGGGCGTAGGAAAAGTAAAAGGGATTATCAATAATGTGTACAGCATGTGGCAGTTCATATATCTAGGGTTTCCTATGCAGGCTCCATTGGCTAATGTTATGGATAATGGACGGAAGGCTACAATCTCCTACAGATAAGTGCTTGTACAGGCGATAAAGGGGTTATATTACAGCATGACTGGAATGAATCGAGGGAAGAGTGGGTGGGTGGAGCGAACGGCGTCTTAATGTTGATACCATGGCAAAGAATTACTCGCTTGTCTTTCATGATAATAATAATAGTCCTGCAACTATATGGGTCTGATTTTCAGAAAGTGCACAATTCACCTTCACCCATCCTCTCAAATAGCCCAAATTTAAGAAGAAAATTAGGTTCAAAATACAGTTCAACATAATCAGACAGAATTATTTAAAGAATGCAATACAGAATATACTCATACACTCTTAGTATTTATCATTTCTCACTCTAATTTAGCAGAATTTGATAGATCTGTAGAACTGTAGAATGTGCATTTTCTGAAAATCTGACCCATATAGATCCTATCCCCGCATCATGGACGATGATACCGACAAAACGCCAATGCAGGATATATAAAGGACACATTTAAAGAGGCCATACTGTGTCAACCAGCCCAGAATTAGCTAGAATTATCCAAGACAGAATACATTCAAAGACACGACAAGGCAGGGTGATCCTCATTCTCTTCTTCTCGCTGGTCATAAGCAGAGGAGATTACGAGGCCCTCCTTTGGTTAAACAACCTCCCGTCCTTCCCCTCTTTGCCCACCAGCACAACACCACCATCAGTGGTAGTTGTGGAGAATGAGCAAGTCACACAGACAAAGAATAAATGCTAACAGACAGACCAGACATTATTATCAATGACAAGCAAGAAAACACATGACAGCTAAAGAGAAGGGCGCTATCACTAAAATTACATCACCCCTGTGACTTTATTTTTTCAGACTGCTTTGCAAGCAAATATCGATCTAATGAGATTGAACTTTATTGAATCCAGGAGGTCCTCAGAAATTACATGGCTTCCTTGATCTGAATTGAACCAGTTATATGTGAATCGTATAATAAAGTCTATGATATAAACCGTTTAAAGAATTCTTAATAGGAATTGAATACCATAGACAAAATCTATAAACCCTCCGATTAGATTCGCTCTATACATTCAAGCTCAAAATTTAGGATATACTGAGACCTATTCCCGAATACTATTTCAAAAACGCTTTAAATTTTGAACTCTTTTGGATGAAAATACAATATCCAATATATCGCTAGTTTAATTTCTAAGAGCATCAAGGCAATGACCCTCGAATATTAAATCCGGGAGGTGATCAGAAATCTACATGGCTTCCTTGACCCAAATTGCACAAGATCATTGAATATTCGCATGGTACATGTCGCGTACAGCGATACAATACTAAAAAGATGATAGTTATTGCACCTCCCACATGGTTCTATGGTAGAGATAGTATTAGGAATCTTAAAGGTATTTTGTTTCAGCATTGAACTAAAGCCAGAAGGCTTCTAAATCTCAGAGCTATTAAATATTCAGAGGTAGCCTTTGTGTAACTGTGTCTCTCCAGGTTATAAATGTCAATTAGTCGTCTCACCAATCAACCGATGGCTTTATCTGACTGTGACGGGGAAAGGTGTGTGGTGGTGGTGGTGGTGGTGGTGGTGGTGGTGGTGATGGTGGTGGTAGTGGTGGTCGTGGAGGGGGTGGGGCTGTGGAGTTATTTCTGATTTGTATCAACTGAAATTAAATTTTGTCGTCTTTACCTGTGGATCGTTTGCACATACGACATCTATAGGGATCGTGAAATTTAAAAAATTGTCTTTATGTGACACATAAAACCCTACGAAATTCTATGATCACATAGTAGTTGCCATTTTCAATTCCTCCTAAATATCACTAAATCAAATTATGTTGGTGCTATCTGAAACTTGAATTCGCGCATATTTCGGCACCCTAACACACTTGCAATAATTTTGAGGCGTTTGAGGAATGATGATGGTCCAGTATAATAGGAATGGGCGTACACGGCCTAGCCCTATATATGGGTAAGATTTTCAGAAAATGTACAATTAGCAGAACAACACATTTAGGAAATTCCGATAAACTAGACTGAAAAATCATCAACATTAGGTATATTTGAGTATATTTAGTATTGCCTTGATTGGGTTATGTTGAACTGTATTTTTAACCTGATTTTTGTCTTAAATTTAGGTAATTTGGGAGGATTGCTGAAGGTGAATTGTACATTTTCTGGCGATCTGACCCATATATCTGTCTACAAAGGCTAAGCGTCCAGAAAAGAGAAACGTCCGCAAGTGTTTAATCAAATAATAATCACTACAGTCTTGGCTCAGTGTCACTCCAAACCGCAAAATGCCATTATAATCTTATTAGGATGACTACTTCAATGCCAGGAAAGCCATAAGCGCAGTGGGAGTTCAATCACTGACTTTCTTATCTGATCAAGAGGTTGTTAATTTGGGTACAAATGTAGAAGTTGCCTACAAAATAGTAGGCAATAGGCAACAAAGATAATAATCTAGAATTGATATTAATTTTAGATTATTACCTTTATTTATAAAGGCATCAGAAAGGCATAGAATAATACAAGTTCTAGCAAGTTCTATTTGGTGTTCAACTAAAATTATTTTCCAAGTTAGCTATTTCTGCGTTCATCGAAGTCTCTATCTATAGTCGAATGGTGATGTAACCGAGCTATGAAAGATATAGTGAATTGTTTTTCGTAGTGGTGGTAGTGAAAATACCTGCTGTGTAATACATCTTAATAGTTGCTAAGTATTGGATAGTTATATTGGATTTCTTTCTTCTATTGAGAACAGGCAACATGATAAAACGTCAGCATGGGTTACACACGTATTTATGTAATTGTTAAATTGTTTGGCCTCATATGTAATAAAAAACATAACGGACAGTTGCCTCTACTTAAAAGAATATTATGTACATACGAACAACATCATGTTTTTCTTTTCTAGTCATTTCGTTTTCATCTGTCATTGTAGCTCAGAAAAGTACAAACAAAAAATCAAAGGTATAAATCATGTGTAACTAGTATCATATCTAGAACAGGTTATTAAAACTGTTATTCTTCTTTTTGAACACCAAAGTTCACAAAGTATGCGTGTTGTGTCTATACACAAAGTTGTAGTTCTCAATAAGCGATAACGCGCATAATAACAGAGCTGCCACCTAGAGTTTCATTCAGATACTATGGATAGTGACTACTTTTCGTACATGTACATGGATCGCCTTGACGAGGTAATTGATAGTAAATATATGATATTTAATACTCCTGATCGGGTTCACACCCACACCAGTCCAAGTAATGGATCATTACCTCCTGGACAAACTCTCGTCTCCCCTTAAATAGGAGCAATCCGTGATATAAAGCTTTATATCGTATGGACAGTCTATAGTGCTCATTATGCACTCTACACGAACCCAAACCAACCAAACAGCCAGCACTTTCTTTGGATTTGGTTTGGAACGTTTCTTTATAAATCATAAAGAGGGGATGATATTATTTAAGGAAGTATCAGGAGTTATTATTTAATTTTACGGAATTATCATTCATCAAAATCAGGTTGAAATTTAAAGGATTTTATATAATATCGTATTACACCATCTAATATAATTCTACCCTGAATGAATTCTTCACTCTTTTCTATGAAAATAGAATGGCGGATATCTCAATAGGCAATGTATTGACAAGTATCCTTTAAACATCTAATCTACCTACCTGTTCTGCAGGAAATGCAGGTAAAATATGACTTAATCCTCCTGAGCATGACCAGTAGACTATGATCCTTTAATATTATTACTATCCATGCAACTGACAAGATGATGGTAGCGACAATAGGAAATCCCACAACCCATCTAGTAGTACGGGCACTATACTAAGGTAAACCACCCAAGAGCCATGTGTTCTTCGGAGGAGTTTCATGGATTCTTTTGAGTGCGTGTGGTTCGGGGGGGGGGGGGGCTGGGGGCTGGGGCTAAAAGAATAACGTCATAATTATATATATTAAATACATGTTAAATTATATCGAGTGAGAAGCTATCGGACCCTCTTAGTATAGTTTATTTTATATATTCTAGTTCTAATTAATGTTGTTAATTTTTGCATTTCCGCGTAACGTAACTTTAGTAAGTAACATTTAGTACCACATGCGCCAAATAATTGCAGACCTTAAATGTTCTGCTTGCAATTCTGATCAATAGGGCAATAAGTATTGTTGAATATTTCTTTTAAAGTTTTATAGGTGTTTGGATTTTCTTCCTCTCCAACAACCTCACATACACGGCACCCACCTCCTTCCCGCACTTCCATGAACTCTTGAGGTACAGATCTATACACTATGATACTGGTATTATACTGACGCAGGTTGTAGGGTAATGCAGTCACGCAATTCTATAGATAAGTATAGATACGGCGTATGCAGTTCTCAGAGACTGATAAGTGAGAGGGTGAGAGGAAGAGGGGCGGCGTGGGGAAGAAGGGGATCGTGGAGGGAGAAGGGACAGAGCAAATAGAAACAATTACAATAATGAGGAGAGAAAGAGAAATGGGGGGATGGAGAGAAGGGGATAGAAGGGGAAATAGAGAGCGAGAGGGTTAGGGGTGTGGGTGTGGGGAAGGGATTTAACGGAGAGATTGAGAGAAGTTCTCCCCAGAGAAGTAGAGAGTAGAATTGGCCGGAGATAAGTCCTCTGGTTTGTGTCAGGTATGTGTGACAGGTAAGAGATAAGTCGTGTATTGCCGGGTGGGGCACTCAGGGCTCTGGCTGATTCTGTCTGAATATCAGACTATGTATACATATGGGTTATTATTCCAGTGTAGGTGCTAGGTAACTTCTTGTTGTATTCCTGAGTTTCCAGATCTGTAATTATGAAGAATTGCCTCTCACAGTCTAGGCTCAAAGATGAGAGAGTCGCTTCAAACTGAGGGAAAGCCTCTCGCTTCAAACCGCAAAGTGCCATTATAATTCCATTAGGACCGCAAAATGTCATCATAATCCCATAAGGATGCATAGTCCTGGGCCAGGAAAGCCATTAGCGCAGTAGGCGTCCAATCACTGACATACCATTCTTATCTGATCTGAGAGACTTTGACTGCTCAGGTTTTTTTTACTGAGTCGCGTCAAATTGAATTGCCTCTTGCAATAGCACTTGTCCTAAAGATAAATAACGGCAATTAGATCACCCAGATGTATTGAAAATAAATAAAAACTGAAAGTTAGCTGTTTCTTTATTGCCAAATAAAAATCCAAAAATACAGCAATTGGTGATCATTTATGACAAAAAGAGAGGAGGTGGAACCACAGGGAAACATGCAAATTATAGAAGCCCCCATAATGCCTTGCAACATAACCGGGCACAATTCCGGATCCGACTGAAGTGAGAGCCGGAAATGGAAAGCCTCCAAACGGAACTAGATTCGGATAATGGGAAATCAATCACGTTAATAGGGGATTCGCATAGACAACGCCATTTTGATTTGTGAGATGAGTGATTTCTTTAATATTTACCAATAGTTTATATAAATTGTATGCATGTATTTTCCAATACGTTTGGAAATCTCAGTCGAATAGGTTTATTTTAAATATTTCAATACTTTCCACCCATTTAGGAGAAGTATTGTGGAAATCGTTGTTGGAAGACCTGCATTAATGCAGATGTCCTAACCCACTTCCTGATTTTTGAATACTATTGAATATGAATCATACTATGCCATATTATAACGAATGTACATACGAGAATATCGGCTTTGTCCCCCGAGAGTCCTTTACAGCACAACATCTAGTATTAAATCTGGTAAGTCAATTTTGTCATATCTTTTCTTTATTTTGAATAGGACAATGACCCCACTACACATGCAGTGATGGAATGAAGATTACATTTTTCATTTTAAAGAGGACAATGACCCCACGACACATGCAGAGATTGAATGAAGATAACATTTTTCTTATTTCCACTTTCGAAATTGGAAAAAAAAGCCCGAGGGTTATGTTGAGGTGGTTATTATAAGATTCCATTTTCCGATGAACTCATAGATTTCAAAAGCTAAAAGGAAATCTGGCTGAGGGCAGAGCTACTAAAGATCGATCTTACAGACAGACGTTTGATAGCCGGTAGTGACAAAAGAAAACACCAGTCAGCGCCACTACCGCTGTCTCGTATCAGGGACAGAATTATTTATGCACCCTAGCCCTCTCTTGCCCCATTCGCAACACAGGTTACACATTCTCTCTTCTTCCCCTCCTCCCCCTCCTCCTCCTCCTCCTCCTCCTCCTCCTCCTCCTCCTCCTCCTGTATTTATTGTTATTCTCTATTGTTTGTTTGTTTTAAGAATTGTATTCAGCTAACATACATTGTGCAATAAGTGCAGTATATCTCAGACCAAGCTGATCGAAAACAAATAATATTTGATATGATTATGTATGCTATCAGAGTTAATAAAGACAATATTAAAGATAGCAGATGTTACCTAGTGGGAGATACTAGGGACATAATTATTCATTTTGGGATAAAAGCAACAAACTTTGCACAAATAATATGCAAAATAATATGTAAAAATAGGCCTCTAGTAAGCACAGTTTCAAAACCCTCAAAATCAGGTTACCTTTACAATCTGGTTCTGGGGAAAACTTTTATTAAACCCTTATTGGACTTAGTATCTCCCACTAACCCCTGATATAGACAAGTCATCGTTTGAGGGGAGGGGGGGGGGGGGGGCAAATAGAAATAGAAATAAAAGCAATAAGTAACACAATCCTATCTTCTCCTTTCTTTTCGTGTGGCATTTCCCGCCTCATCTACTCTTAATTGGTTTAAATATATTGAGGGTATATGAAAAGTGCCGAAATAAATGCTACAAGGGAATATCAGTTTGATAAAGATTGTCTAATGCAACATATAATAATCGATGAAATCGGAAGATCTCAATAGAACTCTTAATTAATTCGCTCTGTGCGACAATTCTAAATTGCTATGCAATGTCATTCCAAACAGGTTGGGTAACTGAATGTTTCTTCTCTGAAAATTGTTACACTTAACAAATGTGGAATGTAATGTACTGAACATTCGACACTCACAGAAAAGGGGAAAGCTGGTACACATAATCTTTGGTTTTCAAACTAAGAAGTCAGTTTTCAGAAATGTTATCAATGTTATGAATTTATCTTCTACATTCTATACTTCATAACAATTAAGTGCTCCATCTTAACGATTACCAGATTAGCGAACCACCTTAAAACGAATCTTATAATTATTAATCAGATTTTGTTGGAACTGCCACTTTAAGAGTATCAGTATGAAAATCAACAGAGGTCAGTTGAAGTCCCCAGATATGGTTGTGTGTTACCGGATACACGGATACAAGGATAACTAATAGTACGGCCGGATAGTGGACATAAAAGGCAGATGAGTCGGTTGCAGATCATTAGTTTTTGTCTCCTGCTGTATGATTGACATGAACATGAGAGCACAGACCTGCGCTTTTATGTAAAGAGAGAGGCTGGGATAGGGGCTGGTCGCATCCAGTGGTCAGGTTCCAAGGGGTAGGGTACACTAAAGCTGCATTAAGGGTGGTCTCCACTGGCTGCGGTAAGCTCGATCAGATCTGTAGTAAGCCTTGCTATGGTTTGTGCTGGTTCTATAGGTGGAGAGGAGTGACGAGATCTTGCCCACATGGATCACTGGCCATGTAGGCAGGACCTCGCTACTTCTCACCATCACAGCAACATCGCAAGGCTTACCTCAGTTAAAGGTGTCTCCACTGGCTGCGGTAGGCCCTGCGATAAGCTCTGCGGTAAGCCTTGCGATGGTGCTGTGTTTTTGAGGAGTGGCAAGGTCCTGCCTACATCGTTCACTGACCATGTAGGCAATGACCTCGTCATTCCTCACCACCTACAGAACCAGCACAAACCATCGTAAGGCTTACCGCAGAGCTTACCGCAGCCAGTGGAGACCACCCTTTATCGATCAGCTAAATTACGACAAAACAAATCTTCACTCATGCTATGACTTATAGGACTGTATTTTATTTATCAATATTCTGTTGCTGTTATATGTTTATATGAAATTTGAAGTCTAATCACCGAGAGAAAACTGCCGCCAATGAGCGATAATAAGTGAAGTCATCGGAATAAAGGATTCGGGTGGGTCTTCCAAATACAAATGAGGACGTTTTCAAAGCACTTTACAAAGCCCTCCAAGATTTTGGTCGAATGACTTTTAGATTGGTTGGAAAAGAATGGAACAAGAAGTAGAAAATGTTCAGTTTTTGACCGACGTTAACTGAGAGTGCAGCTTAAATGGGTCAGATTTTCCGAAAATGTACAATTGGCAGCTGTACATTTTTAGTAATTTCTGCTCAATTCTGCTAAAAAATGATAAAATTTGGGTATATCTGAGTATATTTGGTATCGCATTGATTTAAATTATCGGTTCTGTTATGCTAAACAGAATTTTGAAGCTCATTTTTGTCTTCAATGTGGGTTATTTGAGAGGATGGGTGAAGTTGAATTGTACATTTTCTGAAAGTCTGACCCAAATACGGGTGCATCTAGTGTACGTTTCTCTCTGATTAGAAGAAAGGTTCCAAAGAAAGCCCATGACTGTGAGGGAAAAATTAATTACGACCCCCACGCAATCCAAAAACTATGCAGTCGCAGTGCAGTAGTTCATAGGGAGGCATGGTTTAGGCGAGTGAGAAGGAAGGACGGTTAAATGCCTTTGTCCACTACGCCGATTCTCACGCGATTCTCACAGAATTTAGTGCAAAAGAGTCCTCTGCGGCGCAAAATCGCATGAGAATCGTCTTAGTGGACTAGGCCCTTAACACGAGCCATGTCAAGTCAGTCCATGCAAAATGTTCTATTTGTTAATGTATACATCTAATTTCATTCACTACGTAATTAGGACTTGTAAGGTCAACCTGATTAGAGAAATAGATGAAGAGGTTTATCAATTGCCTTAGTAATGATCTTTATTCCATGATTTGGCCGTGAGCGTACAATATAATCGATATACTTGCCACTCACAAGGTGGACAATATAAACTCCCTGTATTGTACAGTGACGTCACGACCGTTCGAGACTATGCAGACATCTCACTTTGATGAAATTAATGCAGATAAAGTTGTTTTAAGTTAAGAATCATGGAATAAAAGCAAGAATAGCACAGTATCGCGTCTTCGGGGGCCTATATTCTCCTCATATGGCCGAAAAACAACTCGGCCTACGGCCTCATTGTTTTCGGCCATCCTCGGAGAATATAGCCCCCCTCATACGCGATACTATGCTGTTCTTGCTATAGTATACGAATTACCTAACTAAAACAACATTCACCCAAAAATCATTGAAACATTAAACCAAACAAAGCATATTAAATGTACCTTTATATGTTCCTATTAAAATAACCCAATCTTGATTCAAGAAAGGCAGTGTGTTTTCCTAAACATGCTTCTGTAAACGTTAGGCAGCCATGGCCAAATATGATATGTTTTTAGGAAAATGAGTCACAAGTCGCAACATTGATATTTTTCAAAATGATTTATTTACAAGATCTTGTTGTGTAAATATTTTCATTTTTGGGGTGCTTAACGCTGTTTCTAGCACCAATAGAATTATCAAATTTCAAGGCAGTGTATTAAATATATACATGCATTTCTAAGGTCATCTTATGAAGTATGTTTAGCTACTTTTCTAGTATTTGTCCACCGAAAGATATTGCAAACTTTTTTTAAAAAAAATCAAACATAAAATATAGAAATACTTATTAAATGTCCTAATGTTTACCATCATTGGAATCCGCTTAATCACATATTTTCAAATAAGATTATATCTCAAAATCTATTTTTTGCGACTTGTGACTCATTTTCCTGAAACGCATCACAAATATGCCAGGAAATAGCGCTATGTTTGTACAAAGTGCCCGTCCCGCTTCTCATGTATGTGTTGTATTAATCTAGCAGTGCCCCTTGCACTGGCTTTAAGATACACCACCATAAATCTATAGCTGTGTACGGCCCTGGTGGACCCATGCATGTAACGTTTAACTACTCTCAAATAAGTCAAAGTACCGCCAGATAATTTAAGAATACTGCTATTCTCTTTTAACTTCGGTTTCTTTCTGCCTCTCCCATTTGAAAATTGAAAATTAAATAATTACTTTTTTTATTAAAAGATTGAAGGAAGGTAACTCATCTAAAGCAATCATGGGAACAAGTTAAGTTGGCATTATGCGGGTTTATTGGCGTTAATTAGTTAATAAATATTAAATAATGTTAATTAATAATTCTTATTATTAAATTTAGGATAATTATTGTCCATGTAAATGTCCGCATGGGTCAGATTTCGTTATTTGCCAAGAACATTCCTTTATCCATGTAAAACCAGGGGAATCAATTTGAGCCAGGAAACATGAGTGAGAAGTTCATGAATTATATTAGGATTCTTTTCTTCCAGATTCGCCTCCGTTGGGGAGAATATGAATAATGGAGGATTGAAGGAAACCGATGAGTCTACGTGCAGACAGGCCAAGTGTTGTGTCGGTGAATATAGGAACAGCCATTACATGCTTGAGCCCTGTTGACCGTTGCAAGAAACCTCAAGTAATATTGTTAATATTAATATGAAAACAAAACAATTAACAATAATAAACGCTCGAGCTCCCTCAATCTGTGAATTTCAGTGTATAAAACTATCCCGACCGCGGTATCATCGGAATGTTTGCTCAACTCTTATAATACTCCTTGTGAGATATCCATTCTAGAAATTTAAAACTTGAAAGATGTTCCAGTGTAGATCTATAGCCAGCAAAGATTAGTATACTAAACAGCCATTTACACTGCAGAAAGGTAGCCCCAGGCAGTCTGTGTACAAGGTAAAATCCGATGAACAGTATGTGGGTCGGATTTTCAGAAAATGTACAATTCGCCTTTACCAATCCTCTCAAATAAATCACATTTAAGACAAAAGTGAGCTTCATAATGCATTTTAACATGGCAGGACTGATACTTTAATTCAAGGCAATATCAGATATACCCTGATATACATAGAATTGACGAGTTTTCATACTACTTTAGCAAGATTTACTAAATGTGTAGAGCTGTCAATTGTACATTTTCTGAAAATCTTACCAATGTATTGACTTCTGCGTTGAGTCTTTTGAATAGCCTACTCGCTACAGCACACAACCGGTATTCCACAATTAAGGGACAACTAAAATATTGACTTTCATATTAAAGTACTAGTTATTTTTGTCGTTTTAGTTCATTTATGATTTCTGCCTGACACTATTTTTCGATTCCACACCTGAATTTATTGGGTGCAATATCATCTAGCTAAATTGATCATGATTAAGAGACATTAACCTTATATAATAGCAAGAGACTCGATCCCAAAGTAAGATATCACCTTTGTTCCCACAACCCAAGCATCCAATGTCTGTATTCAAATTAGAGGAGTCTCTAATTAACCCGTCGCCACACGACCATGAAGCCCAAGTCGCGTTTGCAATTGACAGGGACATTATAGATATATAAAGGTATATAGGTTTAATGATTAAGGAAAAAGACAATGCAGGTTAATTATGACCTACCTCTATGGTGTCCCCTGAACCGTTGTACTGGACTGTTAGAATGCCTAGAGCTGACTCCTGGACGCGGTGATGACGTCGATGACGTAGTTGATATGACTACCATGCTGTGCTGTGGCGTCGAGATGAGGACAGGCTTGGGCGATGACAATGCAGACGACGGTTGCGACGAGGCACCGCCACTGCTGCGATTTGCTGCTGCTGAGACATGATGTTGCGACTGCGATTGCGAAATGATGGGCGAAGAGGACCTTGATGACGTCAGAACTAAAGGTTTCTGACCACCACTTCCGGCGGCGTTGGTGTTCGCTCTATCAGGAACTTGTCTTTGTGGGGTAGAGGTCGCTACAGGTGCGCTCCTCTGTAACGTAGACGCTGCTGATGACGTAGATGGGGGTGTGTGTAATGACGTAGATGATTGGCGTGCTATGGAAGAATCTGTGAGGGCCGGAGACTGACATTGATAGGAAGAGGACGCAGAGATGGAGGCAACTGTGGTGGTAGGTTTGTTGCCCCCGCTTGCGATGATGACGTTGTGATTGCTAGGCGGCGTAGCGTTCGCCGCTGCGCCAGTGGCAACGTCATGCGTCACGTGAGCAAACTGTGTCTGTTGCTGCTGCTGGAGGTCACCGATAGTCGGCGCTGGCGTGCCTCCCGGAAGAGGGGGCGGAGTCTGCTCAATTGTGGGCGTGCTTGCTGCTCGCACAGCCGCTGAAAAATACAAAAATGAAGCACGGGATCAACGGTCAGTAATTCAGGTAAATTACACCAAATTATACAACGAGATCTGCAGGATACACCAGAAGTGAATTTGCCCAAATGAGGACTAGGGAAAGCAGAGGAAAAAAAACGACAAGATTTACTGGGACTGTCAGTAAATGTCAGATGTTAGGGACATGATTTGTTGTTCAGGAGAGACTTTTCTTGTGGAGGCACTCCCAATGACCTTTAGGGAGGGCATTTTGTGATACAAAGGGTGCCTTTCTGTGTAAAGTTAAAGTTAAAAAATATCAGCGGCGATAGAATACTGGCTCTATTAGTGATTTGGAATTTTGGGTGGTGATTTTCTCATCATTCATCTGGTGATCTAAGGTCGTTCTGTTATCTAAAATCTAAACATATTTTCACTGCATGTAAATCAAAACGTATAGTTAGTTATCATATATTTTACTTTTTGACATGAGATTTTGGTGTCGTGTTGGGAGCTAAATATAATCAACATTATTTTCCAGAGCTTGACACATCAACAAAAATGTCGTTGCCTAAATCCTACATATCAGACATCAAAGAGAAACTATAGTGGGGCTTATAGAATAGGGTTTATATGTAACTAAATATATTCAATGCATATCCTAGAATTACTTTATTCTTCCACAATCTAGAGCTCTCAGTCTGGGGCAGAATCAAAAGCCTAGTGGGTCTATATCCATATGACCTTTTGGTTTGTCGTTCTTGAGACTGGAAAGGCCCATGTCCATCCCCTCGACAACATTTTGGGACCTTACAATCCAGCTTTCCAACAACTGGACTATTTAGTGCAGAATGCTCTAAAGAATTGGACATATTGCCTCTACTCATTCTATGGTTAGAATCGAACTGGCCACATAAATTAAGATGTCCTGGACAATATGCCATATCAGTCTAGACGGCTCATGCCCCTATATCTGCCCTTTAGTGGACTGATAATCAACTAGTACCTATAGTCTAGACTGGCCTAAATCTCTAACCATTAAGATAGCAGTCTCCAGACTAGGAGAGGGAGGAGGTTTAATAGGATGTTCCTGCAGGTGGATAGCCATATATAACTGAGGATAAAGCGAGTTGCTCAATAATGGATAGATAGCCACTAAACCTATATCAGTGGAGGTAGAGGCTCAAGCCATGCAGGTGCTCGCAGGGCTTGGTTAAGATAGCCTAGTTCAAAATTTAATGTAATTTAACCATGCCCATTGCTTCAATTTTCTGCGGTAGATCTAGAAGAGAGATACTGCTATATCCATTTTTATTATCATTTGCCAGCATCATCCACCATCCTCATCCTCATTACTGTAAACATGTTTTATATAGAGTATAAATAATGTTTAAACCGGTGTTTTCAGATAGATCAAATGAGGCCACACTACAGTTATACTTCCACCATTCAGAAGTGACTTCAGAGGGAAGATTTGTTATTTTCCCTAAAGCTATGACCATCTTCTTACATTATCTCTTTGATAAATGAAGCTTTAAACTGCTAAAGTACCTTCCTAGTATGTGAAATCTGAGAATTGTGATTACAGGAGCGTAACGCATTTAATTATAAGCGTAAACCTTACCATATGTTAATTTAATATTATTTAGGACTCAATGGAAGACATACTATGGGGAATTGTATGCCCCTTTCGTGCTTTTGTAATTGTTATTTAAACATGAATAAAAATTCAATATATATCTTAAACATCTTGTTAAGGAATATATTTAAGGGAACCTATTATGAGGAGGATCAAAATAGAATAATCTTTAGGGATAAAGTTTAAAATTTGCGTTATTGATGCCAGCATCTAGGACACCAGTTGGGTATGCTGCTGAAATATTCGGGGTATAACTGTACAGGTAGAACAAAGTTCGATATAGTTAAGCTCTTTGTTATATGTATAACACAAAGATTACATCAGTCATTAATTAGCTTCGTGGTTTTATATTTTCCCCAAATCTAGTCCACACATTCTTTCTTTTACCCTTTCATTACTCATTGTTGTCAGTTATTTTCAATTATTCTTCTATAAAGATACCAAAATGTGATTGGTCCTGGGTATGACCATAAAGTGCCTTTCTGTCTCTCTCTCTCCCTTCTTCTCTATCTCTATTTCGTAGGTATGATCATAAACTGCCTCCCTTTCAGCTCTCCCGCCCTTGATATAACCATATTAAATGTGTTGATAAGGGCGTAAAGCAACCAATCTCACTCACTCCAAAATGTGATTTTTCTACTAGGCTAAAGCCAGCCTTTGTTCTGGGTTATCTTCATGAAGATGGCAAGTTTATATTCATAGTTATCATTTAAATAAAACTGATAAGATGAGTGCCTCACTGTGCTGTGATGGTCTATGCGTCATCCCAGTACGTTATGAAGCTCTTATGATGCATGTCTTGATTTTGCATGTGGAAGTTCTCCTTTCGACCAATTTCTGATTAGCCCATGCTACTGACCTGTCTTCATAATACACATACATACTATAGATATCGACTGGGTTTTGGTACAACTAAGCATGTATACATCACTTCACTTAGTCTCCCATTTGAATACAAACATAAAAACTCTCATTAAATAAAAGAAATATCATTTCAACCTCACGAATCTGTCATTTTGTTTCTGTAAATCCATTGGCCAATAAAGTATGATGATACATGAAGCAGCTTATGATAACTTCCAAAGGGTTATAAGACGTAGTGATTGTAAATTAAGATTGAAAGTTAAAAATAAATCATAATTACTTTTCATTTGAGTGCGTGATTACTACAATCCATAAAAAGTAAAAGGATTGAGTGTGTGTATTGTACAACATACGAGTTCAGGTGCACGAGTATGCTGTTATGTATATGGGTCAGATTTTCAGAAAATGTACAATTGGCAGAACAACACATATAGTACATTCCGATAAACTAGACCGAAAAATCATCAACATTAGGTATATCTGAGTATATTTAGTATTGCCTTGATTAAAACAGTCTGTTGAGTTATGTTGAACTGTATTTTTAACCTGATTTTTGTCTTAAATTTAGGTAATTTGGGAGGATTGCTAAAGGTGAATTTTACATTTTCTTGCGATCTGACCCATATGGGTTCATCTGTATACTGCGTCAGGGGAACACTTAAAAGCTTTCTGTTAAAACCCATGAGAGATATTTCGTTTTTAAACCTCCCTAGTACCTAATGTATTTCTCAGACCACCAAATAGATGCGAGAATTAAGCTTTGTCATGCCTTGAACAACAATCTTCGAAATCATATTTAGATATCTTGGATATCTCAAAACAGCGAAATAAAATAAAATAAATTGATGTGGGATGAGAAAATAAGACAAGGTAATTTTATATTCATCCATGTTCTCTCTTTGCTGTTTTACTAAGTCTCCTCAAAAGTCAGTTCAGATTTAAAATGTTTATTTTTCGAAAGGTAAATCGCACCCTTTTCTTTCCAGGAAATTGTGAAAAAATAACTGCTTTAAATGAAAATCGTGTCGGTGTGTGTAAAAAATGTCCTTCAGAAAGTATTTTACTTTCTGTCATAGTATGAGGTATGTTCCTATAGTTCAATGTACCATTCAGGCCCCACCCTCCATTATGTTTTAAAATAACTCTATTGTATACCTAAAATGTCTTTAGTGTGTTATGTGCCTATTTATTAAAGAACATGATCTGACATTTATTTTAGTAACATCAATAACACAAATTTAATCAACAACGTTTTTCTCTGATATAAAGAATAACTGTCGAGGGAGATTTTCTCGAAGCAGATTACACATTTCAAGGTTATTTTTACCCAACGTTTGTTTTTTTATTCAGGCAAACGACAACAGTTACACTCTCACAAATCAATTGTGATTTTCGTTATGTCCTGAAGATGCAATTCTATTACATAACATCGTTGCAGGAAAGTACTTAAATAACATTATTTCCCAACCGAATTAAACCTATCTGCTATATCGCTCCTAAATGGAGTAAAATAGTTCCTTATAATATAGTCTGAAGAAACTTTGTATAATTGATTATTAAATGTATTGGCCGACGAAGTAATTAAGAAAACAAAACACTGAATTTGAACTTCTAGGTTTGTAACATTGACCCAATTTAATACGACAGTAGAACTTAGGTTCTAATGTTAATTGTTACCTACCTCAGCAACAATGAATTTGTCCGACGTTGAGTTTTTTTTAACAGCCATGTTCTTAAAATAGTAAAATGCGGTGACAATATCTATTGGTGGAACAAATGACTTGATGGGAGATTTCCTATTATGTAATGTGTATTATTATATTATGTAATATCTATTGTAACCAACATGAACTTGAGAAAGTAATTAGGATCGTTATTTGGATTTCTTGGCAACGCATGAAAGAAAACTACATTTGTTAGTCATGCGTATATTCTAACTCTTAAAGATCAGAGATGTTAAATTTAAGGCCAATAAAAATATTTAAAAAAAAATAAGCTCATGTTAACTCATACATCAAATAATCCCCTCCTCCCTTGCACTCAGTCATCTGTACCTATACTAGATGCTTTAACTTTGAGGTACTAGCAACCCACGTTGGAACCCGTTTCTCATTGTGGTAGCAGGTGGTAACTGCTAATTGTTAATTGGTTCTTGATATTCTGTCATTGATAGAAGAGTGGAGGATTTACAACCCTGGTGGACCTCCTCTCTACTCAATATCTGACTGGTGTTGGTGCTGCCAATCAAATCTGGTTCACACTGGAGGATCCAATGTATTAGAAGTGAGGGGCACATGTGTCAGTTATGGTATTGCTCCTGTACTGTATCTCACTTCAATACCATATGGGTCAGATTTTCAGAAAATGTGCAATTCGCCTTAACCACTCCTCTCAAATAACCCAAATTTAAGACAAAATTGAGCTTCAAAATCCAGTTTAACATAACAGAACTGATACTTTAAATCAATGTGATACCAAATATACTCGAATAGACTTCACTTGACTTCAAGGTTTAGGGTTATGCATTATAGACTCTAATTGAGTCACATGAGAATGGATTGTTATGATTCATTATATAATGAACCCACTATTACTGGACTGAATTGTCCTATAGTTACCCATTTAAGTCTTCACATTAAAGTGGCTGGTCCAATATAGCTGTATAATGGACAGCTTCTGTGGTCTAATATTACTTGAAAATTGAGCCATTATTAGAGGGGGGCTACTTACAGAAGCATAATTGTAGTTCAAGTTCTTTGGCAGTTGAAGCAGAGACATAGATAATGTGACAATTACCACCCTGGATCAACAAGTTTTCAGAAATGATTTTCCAAATGTATTTCCAATTGGATTCCCAGCTAAATGATCTAGAATATTAAATGGAAACCCCTATTACTTACCATAGAGCTACATTGCTAACCTCTAACATTGTCCATACACCCCTGCCTTCTCCCCTTTCCTCCAGGCTACTGGTAGGAGGCAGGCATCGTGTATATATATAGCTCTGAGTTACTTAAGTAATTTACTGGGTCAACATCTAACAGCTTTGCAAAAGTGCAATACAAAATGTTTTGTGTTATCCCAGTTGTGTTATGTTTGGTCAATTCCCTAAATATGGAGAGGAGACATAGAGGTTTGGCGTACACATAAATGAACAATCTGGAAGATTACACGACATCAGGACAAATCCTACAATATTTCAGATAGGAAATCATACAATAGGCAAAACGAATCCTATGGACACACGAAACACCCGAAACCTATACCAAAGTTTTTATCACAAAGCTTATATCCATCAATGTTATCCTAAATGTAAATAACTCAGAAAGTAGTAATTGCTTCCACAATTTTTCGCTAGAAAGTCACCCCTCAATTGAAACAATCTAGAAAATATTTCAAAAAATGATATAAATTGATGAGCATGAAGAGCAACACCAACCTTAATAAAAACAGAAGTTCAATTTTTATTGCACTAGAATGATATCGATCCCAAGTGCATTGAACTGAGTGTAAATATTTAGACAGGGAGTTTGCATGTCTGCTATCTGGCAGAATGCTTGACATGACCATAATGCATTATATAGATAAGCAAGTGTATATTATATTAGAGCCCTATTTGCAGCTACCTTCCGCAGATTATCTATCATTTATTCATGGGCATGAGTCAGGAAACCAGGATATATATAGAATTAGGTGCACCCACATTTATATATTTCGCAATATATTGGTCATGAACTGGAGCATTTGAAATTTTCACTTGCAGATAGGCCAATAATGTGTTTAATATACGGTTTCATCATCAGGTCAAGATTGCATCTTGTCACCAAATCCTATAAATGCTATTTTCTTATGAATACCACTGACTCTCGCTGTTCACAATCCATTAAATCTTAGAACCCTTCATAACTCATTACAATTGTTAACACAAGGAGATTCCCATTAGGTTGTGTTCATGTTAATTCATTCCATGCCAAAACTCAGATTTAACGTTGGATAAGACTCAATGATAGGGATATAATTAAGCCTGGAGGGAAAGGCCGTTTCATACTGGCATTCCATTGGTAAAGGTACTATGAGCTAGCATATATATAATATATGTTTATCTTACACACAGGTCTGTAAATATCCCGTCATTTTGTGTAGTATCTTGCAGTTTGTGAATTTTGGCAAGTATGTCAACTTAATTCCATGACCCTTAACTTGGAATGATTTAAAAGTCACCCAGACTGTCAAATAGATGCTATATGCAGCTATACCAGGGCTTTCAGCTATCTTTATATTTAACACAATATGAGTTTCATTCAGGCTCATAAAGGCACTGGCTAGAAACAGTGTTTCCCTCCAACCTCACAATCTAGTTAATATTTTTTACTATTATGATGGTGGTGTGGTTTACAAACCAGCATCACCTCCATAATCGTAAAAGAATGTTCACCAGATCAGGCAATTATTAGCATGTAAATTCATTTCACAACAAAATTCACATCCAACTTCTAACATAAAGGGAGCAATATGATTGAGCCAGATAAAAAAGGGTATTCGTACTGGCATGCTAGTGTAGGGGTAGTATCAGCTAGCATATGTTTATCTTACACACCGGTCTCTAGAGACATCCCTTCATTATGGCCTGTATCATAACAGTGCCTGTGTTATGAATTGCTTTGTAATAGATTCATTCCCATGGATCGATGCTTCCTCCTCCTCTTCCTACTCCTCCAGCTACTCCTCCTGATGCCGTTGCACCATGTCTATGTAGCTTATATAGGCCTAGACTAGCTGTTACCACCCTATTATACTCTATAGGCCAGTTTATTTTAAGAGGTTCAATGGGTGGGAGTATAAGCCCCAATTCATGTAGTAACAATTTTATTGCTTTTTTTTTATTTATCAAAAAAGTCATAAACATAGTCATTCAACTTATGATGTGATGTCAACATTATCATTCAAATTGGGTGGATTTTTTTGGCTAATTTGTTGATGTTATGCAATGCTTATCAATTGGAGCAATAATTCGTGAAATTATCCATTTATCTTAGGTATTTCAGAAAAAACTACTGATCCCGATCCTACAGCAACTCTTCCCGACACTTACCATCACTATCAGAACGACTTGGGCAAATTCAAACGGCTCTTGTGAGGCATTGAAAACTGTGTTTATTTTTCTTTGTACCCCTGTTGAATATGTTTGCGAATACTGTTATGTTTAATGACAACTTCAAAATACACTGAGCATGACTTGACGCATTATTTGCACTGTGTAGCAATTAGGGTAATGGAATACCTTTATTACTTGCTGTATGTATAGTATGGGCCTGTCAACCCCTAAAGCTGTTTATCGATTTGAGGATGCGCCTAGTATCTGCTAGTTTGTCAACTGAAACCCTCCCCCTATATTCCTCCCTTTCTCCATTATATATTAGTTGAAAGCACATCTCCAATGTGTGTTAGTGAAAAAAACTTGGCATTAGGTTGCCTTTCGTGTTGTGTGCCCCAAATGTCAAAAGAATAACATAAGTGCATATTTTCGTAAATAATCCAATAAATAGTATTCATGAAATCATATCTCGTTAAATAGTTAAAAGAAATATTCATTATGATAAATATTATTCATGGTAAAACTGTTAACAAAATAATAATAACTAAATAGTATTTATGAAATAATTCATAAGCAAAACAGTTTTCAGAAAAAACCCACAAATGTCTAATATTCCCAACCCATACTTTTCCAGTGCCCTGGGCCAGATCTTCCATGCAATTCATTATCACATTGGAGAGCAGCATCAGTAGGCAGGATGGGAGGGATGGAGGAAGACTGGCTGAGCAGTCACCCCCCCCCCTTCCCTCCCCCCCTCCCCTCCCTTTTTTAACACTGCCTGTGCAGCGAGCATGCATTGCGCCTAAATGGCTTTGAAGATATGATAGTTATAGCTTTGGGTAAATAGCGCCGACCTCAGAGGCAGCAGGCGGTGGTGTGGTGTTCTGTCTCCCGTGAGAAATCTGGCTTTGTTTGGTGGTCCTGCTTGGTACACCAGTCAGCCATCCAACAGTTGGCTTTAGGGGGTTGGTGGGGGTAGGGGAAGGGTCTGGAGGCGTCAGAGGGGTTTATATAGGGTAGATGCTCACGGTGTGGAAGAAGGGGAAAAGGGTTCCCAGTTTCCAAACCCAGAAAAGATTAAGTCATCTACATTTAACCATAGTGTTTTGGGGGCGGGTATTTCAGATAACCCTTTATTTAAATAATTGCCGGGGGGGGGGGGAGCGATGTATGGGTGGGGGGGATGTAAACTCCTGTTTTAATGGCATATGAAAGAGAGGTGGGGAGGAGACTGAGTGATAACAGACAGTGGAGCAAGTGTATTTATAAGGAGGGGAGTGAGCCAGAGCTTGAGAATCACTGGAGATTATTCACTTTCTTCGCTTATATATATATATATATATATATATATATATATATATATATATATATATATATATATAATATAAATGCATTGGGGTGCACATGCAGAGTTACATTTTACCTGCTACTGTAAACTGTGATATATATATATATATATATGCTACCAGTTCGAGCTGTTTTGCCCTTCAACCTTTTCTCTGAAATACCTCTGGAAAAAGATTTCCTTTTGTTGCAGAATTTCTTTTTCCATACACGCATGAGTCATAAAGGTTAGAGTGCTGTTGAAGTGATGGTATCTCGTGCTTGCAAAGTGAATCGACCATTGTCAATCTGCTACGTTTCTTTAAGCCTTCACTGAGTTGTGCTGTCCGCATATGTACAATTGGTTCAATAACAATCATTGCAAAATAATAGCTGTACTTCTGTCAAGGAACTAACAAATAATAAACAATATTCCAATGCAAAGACTATCTTAAGGACTGATCTTTTATTTAAAACATGTAGAAAGGTTTGACGATTGAAATGATCTCCACCTTTCCGCGTTGGCAAATATTCTAAAATGTTAATTTTAATTGTTGTATTGGGGCAATATTTGGAATATTCATAAAGTGCCTTAAGCAAAGTGGGCTCTGATCAGTTTGCTGTGGTCAAATTTTGCTGAAAATCTACCTTCAATCATACGATAAACACTTCACTTTAGTCACATTTCTGTTTAAGCTAAGAATACATTTGGCCATGCCAAAGATATATAATTAAGCTTATGGTCGGTATTGAGTGAGTGAGTGAGATTGGTTACTTTACGCCCTTATCAACACATGGTTATGGTTATATCAAGGGCAGGAGAGCTGAGAGGGAGGCAGTTGATGGTCATACCCAGGAAATAGAGATAGAGAAGAAGGGAGAGGCAGAGACAGAGACAGAAAGGCACTTTATGGTCTTACCCAGGACCATATGGTCGGTATTCTCAGTTAGATCTATATGCAAAGTGTCATACACAACTCGTCTATTGGCCTATTGCAGCAGTTCTATCTCTCAGGTACCTCGCCACATTTTACATGCAATGCAGCAATCACACATGGCCTACCTGGTTCTACCTGCCACAAGTATCCTATGACTTCAAGGCACCTGGGGGAAATGAGCAATGACATACATTTCTTTAAAATGTACATTATAATGCATATGACCTAGGGCACGTTGCACCACACTTAAGTGTCCTCTTGCATATGTGATCCGTTTTAGGAAAATAAGTCATCAGTCGCAAAAAATGGATTTTGAGATATCACCATATTTGAAAACAGGAGATCAAGGTGATTCCAATGGTAGTAAACACTAGGACACCTAATAAGTGTTTCTATATTTTAAGTTTGATATTTTTATTTTTTTACAAAATGTTTGCAATGTTTCTAGATGGGTAATTACCAGTAAAGTAACTAAATATATTCCATACAGGCCATACAAGGTCTTCAAAACGCAGGCATATATTTAATACAATGCCCTGAAATTTGTTACACGGATTTATATGACTATGAGTGATAAACCCTCTAAAGATCAGAGCATTTCAATGAATATATCTTGTGATAAAAACAATAAAAAATATCAATATTGCGACTTAATATTATGACTCATTTTCCTGAAATACATCACATATGCTTTAAATCGAAAATGCGTAGGAATGCTTTTAATATATAGTCTTTGTGTTTCTGGCTGTTGCCTTGAGTACACTGCTCCTATCGCTAGATCTATCAGACTACATCTCTCGCCACCTCTTTATCTCCTCTGTTCTTGTTGTCATGGTGGATGTGGAGAGGCCTCACTCCCTGGTCTCTGTCTCATCATTTTATTTTACTTTTTTAACAGGACTAGATCACCGTAATGGTGGTCTTCCTCTAGTACCTGGGCAGAGAAGGTGACAGTTTAGCCACACTAGTCCCTGAAACTTAGGATCCAGATGTTTCTCATTAATTGGTGGTCGCCCCTTCTGGACGGCGATCTGCCTCCAGTGAGGCTCTCTGTAGATGGGTTGTGAAGGCAACATTAATGTTTTTAGCAATTTTCATTTTCAAAAATGGTTTATAATATAAAAGATATGATGCTGACCTTTATATTTTCAAATGAAAAACATAGTTCAATCTTTACGAATTAGCTAAAAATACATTTCTTTAGTCTTCAACCTGGCTGGGGTAGTGAGCCCTACAAGGGAAAGGATGCAGGAGGGAGTTGTGGTTAACATTATCGCTATATATAGGCGGTGAACTGGAACGCTGAGGAATGTGTCCTTCTGGACAAGACTGCAGACAAGAGCTACTCATGCCACTAAACCGATCCAGTGCTTTAGACCACTCGGCCACCCCACATCCCATATATAGCATTGCTGCCCTTCTGCATACCTGCCTTTTGTCTCCCTGAACCTTTCACCCCTCCCCTCTTCTGCCTCTCTCTCTGTCTCTCTCTCTTCTATGATGCAACAATGCTTTCTCTGTCTCGTAAAGACATCTCCTCCCTTTCCCTTCACCTCTTTCATCTCTTTCTCCTCAATCTCCCCATCTCTCTATCCCGTCTCAGGTTCTAACTTTCTATCCGTTCTCTTCCTTTCTTCAAATCCTGCTAGCACTCCCCTTCTTTCTTCCTCTCGCCTGCTTCCCCTCTTTCTCTGTTCCCCTCATTCACTCTCTATCTATCTATGTCATGAAACGGGAATACTTCCCCCATGCCTATGAGTAAGTGTCCACCTATCCATCTCTCTGCTAGAAGAGCCTGATTATAGACATCCCCTTGTCTACCATTATTACAGATGGGACACTCTGGATCTGGCTGTTTCTCTCATTACCCATCCAATGGTCAGAGACACTGGTGTACCAGCACGTAGCGCACATCCTCTATACCCTGACAGGCCTGGGTAATTTCATGCTTCTCTTTTAGCTTTGACATTAGGCCCCCTTTTACCTCTCATCTTTCAGTCAAGGGAGGCCTGGGAACGTGGGGGTTTACATGGGCGTACGACTCCCAGGGATTTAAATGTATCTAGATGCAATAACCATTATAGACCTTAAAGTATGAATTAGGCATATTGAATCAGGTCTGAATCATCATTCATCAAATTTCACTATACATGTAAGTCGTAAGATATTGGGAGTATCGGCAGTTAGTTAAGCTTCTTTATCTTCATTTGTCTTTAATTGCATTTGTACAGGTCAACATATAAACATCAGTATACTATGATTGTAATGATTCAGAGATCGAGGAGAATTGATACAGACTGAGTATCATGTGTGTGCATCCTGCAAGGAAAAGGATATTGCAAGGCATTCGTTGGCTTTCACTCAGCAAATAAGCTGGATATTGACCTTTAATTCTTACATTCGTACTTAAAGTGACACTTGTCGCTAAGCTCCTGATTTTTAGGACATATGCTTGAATTTCAACAATGTTCTAAATCATTCTGCCATTAACAATACCTGAGAGCATTAATGTATGAAATGCATGCATTTGGAATATATAAGAGTTTAAAACTTTAAATTTCAATGCAGGCACCGGCTTGTATCCTCTCAGACATTGCAGTTGGATGAGGTCTCCACTGCCTGTATACATGCATCTTATCTTAATTAGTTTAGTGATACCAGCTGGACGGGACAGGGTAGATATGTCACTATGTACCTCCTACCTCGCTCCTGCTTCACACCCGTTCACCAGGCAGTGGTCAAGTTACTTCTCTCTCAGATTTGAATTCCCCAATGGAATCTATGTCACATTCTTCATTAACAAATATCAATTAATCTAAGGAATATATAGCGTTGGTATTCCACACAAATGTCCCCACTTATGCAAGTCATCGAAAACTACAAATACAATTCCAAATGACACAGTAAATATAGTGATCTTAGCCACTTTAAGTGGGGTCTCCACTGGCTGTTATAAGCTCTGCGGTAAGCATTGCGATGGTGTTGTGCTGGTCGTGTAGATAGAGAGGAATGACTTGGCCACTCCTGACCATCACAACAACATCGCAAGGCTTACCGCAGAGCTTACTGGAGCCAGTGGAGACCCCACTTAATCTCCTATTAAGCCACGTAGAGGGTCTGGCAGTCATACATAAAATCTGGTGCATACTAGGTAGGTTACCAAAAGCTTGTTCTATAGCGTATAGATATGTATGATCAAATTTGGCAAGGTGGCAAACTATTGAGACATTTGCTACATGTTTCTTACTAATGGATAAGAGATTCTTCTCCTTATTGTGGAATAGCCAGGAAAGCTAGTTCTGCAATGATTGCAATTGGCCATGTTTTGGGGCTCCTTCATAAATTATGCATATATCTCCATTGAGGCCCTTTTAATATAATTTACATATCTGTGGCCTGATTGAGTAAGTCTTGGTTTGTATCAACAGTCTTCGATTAGAGTTTATAATATATAAAGATTACAAAATATTAAAATTAGCGCTCTCAATCGCATGCATAATCGTGAAATAAAAAGGTCTAGTGGAGTCACTTATCAGAGAGGGTAAGGCAAAGGACTACTACTGGTGGTGACATTTTGCCTATTGGTGAGTGGAGGAAGCTGTCTTCCTCTGCCCTTATCAAAATTGTTATTACGCATATCATACTCGGTGGCCTCGTACCACAGACCCCTGGTTAGATATAATACCTCTTACTCTTAATCATTTATGGAAGGGACAGAAAATTCACAGAGGATGAGTCAGTGATGGGGCCTAGGAGTAAAAGAGAGAGAAAAAGAGGTGGGTTTGTGGGGGCGGGCGATTCCAGGTCCCTACCTACAGCTATGAGATATTTTCTTTATTATAGCACAATATTATATTATATTGCATTTTATAATATTCTTTCCTTTTTTACCATTAGTGATTCCAGTTTTTGAACTTGGAATTCATGAGTGACAAATGCATTATCATAAATTATACATAAATAAAGATTAGATAATTTAAGCTAAAATAAGAAGTACATTCAGATATTTAAGGCTAAATGAATTACATGAGATTATTATAAGCTAAAACAGGATGTAAGGTAGTTAAGGCTAAATGAATGGTCAGCTGTTTTACCCCCCCCCCCCCCTTTCCCTCCAGACGTCTTCAAGAAATTCCTGTATCCGTTCGTAGGTTTCTTTACACTTTCACCTCTATTTCCTTAACCAAATGCCACGCTCATGACATGAGGGTACCAACTAGACATTTTGCCATCGAGGCCACCAGTTATTTTGTATCTCAAGCTTTCACAGTGAACTACTGAGGGAGAACTTTAATCATATACTTTTTAATTAAAAAGCTACAAAGAATAGCAATCATATACATGAATAGATGACTCTGTATAATATCAGCTCAGCAGGAGGCAGGCTAAATGTTCAGCTCAGCGCCCAAATTTACAAAACTACAATTCTCCCCCTTATAGATCAGTCTGATATATTCTATGATTCGGCCTCTAAGACTAAACTAAACTTTCTTCAAGTCCTCCAAAACCGCTCCCTCAGAATAATCACTAGAACCAACCGATTTCAAAACGCTGATGAATTCCATGAACAGTTTGGCCTGCTCCCATTGAAGCAGAGGAGAAGACTCCACTTACTCCAACAAGCATTTAGACTTAGACACAGCACTGACCTCCAAATAACGAGGCCCAGAGCTACTCGCCAACATAATCCTGATAGACACACTCTCAGATGTCCCATTCCCAGACTTGAATTGGTAAGGAAGTCAACATTCTATAAACTTCCCTATTATTGGAACTCGTTAGAACCTAACGTCCAAAACTCTGACACTAGCAAAAAATTCACCAGCCTAATCAAACCAAATGCCATATGGGCTGATGACAATTTCCTTTATTGATCTAATCACTATTATTCTTCTATTTTTGACAAGCTTCCGTTATAGATCTGATCCACACTGATCATATCTCTTTCCCTTTCCACACCCCACCACATCCCCTCCTCGAAATTCCCTCATCTCTGAAAACAATCTTGTTTGTACCTTTTAGTACTTAACTATACCTTCTATGTACTTATAACATCTACAAATACCTTAGTTACATAACCCAAAGTGAAAAATTGTTTTTTTTCGTCTCACTTGTATATGTGTATATATCCTTTGCATTCCGATAAGCAATATCTTGTTTGTAATAATTTTGTTGTCTGAGACCACTATTAGTAAGGGCCACCTGCGTGTCGTCGACGCAAAGGTGCTTTGTTACCCTTACGTATCAAAATTGTAATGTCCGGCAGGACTTGAAATCCTCCCTAAGCAGGGAGATTAGATCCGCCGACATAGTCATCCAGACTAAATAAAAGTCTCAACAACAACAACAAGCTCGAATAGAAAGTAAAGTTGAAATTTATTTACCTGGATAGGTGTGGGATTTGTAGTAGGGCAGTTATAGTGAGGAATCTATAACCGTGTGTGTGTGGAATCTATAACCGTGTGTGTGTGTTTAATTCGAAATGAGACTTCCAAATCATTTTCAGAAAGCTCGGTAAAAAGTAATTCTAGGATATTCTGTCAGGTTTTGACAACATGGAGGTATTCTAGTTAAGGCCTTGTGATCCCATCTATAAAGGAACATTGATAAATAAATTGAAGACATGCCATGCCTATCAAATATATATAGATCTATGTGGCAAACAAAAATCGGTAGCTCAATTCCCATCTTATGTAGCTGAACCCGTTCCTTTGTATGTACATGTGAATGTGTGAGAGGGACTCTCCTCTCAAAAGGAATCACATGCGTGCTCTCATGTAATGACTTAATGGGTGCTGATAGTGATGGTGGGGGAATAGAAAAAGAGTCAAGATTAACGTCAAATGTCTGTCAAATGTAATGTGTAGTCCCGTATTCTTCTTTGTGTTTTTTTCCAACTCATTGAAAGAAATTACCTTCACCCGTTGATCAGACTTGAGATTCGCTCCCACTCTCCCCGATGTGCATGATTACATTACTGACCTAGTTTTGACCTGGAAATTTTGACCTGATTTTGACCTGGTGCTTTACTGGTGGAAATCGTAAACGATTTTGAGGGTCAAACTTGATTTTAAATTGCTCTATGGACCCGATTTATAATTACACTTCTAATACTCTCAGAGATGCACAATTAACCAGGTGATGAAATGCACTTTTGAAGCACTCAACGATGCACTACTGACCAGGCTATAAAAATCAGTTCTGTTGCACTCAGCAAGAGCAGTTTCATACCTCTGAATCTCAACTGTATTAAAGCTAGTGAATTCTTCACAGAAATATATTCCCCAATATAATTCAAAGAGTGTATATCAAGATATGTTACCTTATCTTTGCATGGAAATACATCAATTATTTCATAATTATTTCCATCCTGTTAGCCATCCCAATAGATCTCTGTGTATGAATCAGTTCAATGGTTGGTGAGCTTAGACACTCCAAGCTAAGTAGGCACAATCATATATACAGTCATATGGGTGTTTTGATCAGGTCGATTCCCAACATCATACATATATGTTATACATATATATAAACTCTAGAAGAATATCACTTATAATATTCGTAAGTATTTGTTGGACAATATTAATAGTGTATAAATGCCACATTAGTGTATTAGCAGTACAGAAATTATAAATGCAATGCAGTGACCTGTCACGCCACCTAGTGAAAAACAAGGTGAGAACAAGTCACACCTGGTGAGAACAAGTCGCACAATAGGGAGCCTCTTGCAAGAAGTACCATGTATTGAGAATGATTGGTTGTATTGTGTTCAAGTCTACCAGCGTCCAAGGTGCTTGAATTATTCATAGTTTCATAATGTTATATATAATTACTAGCAAAGTACCCGTCCTCTGGACGGTCACCCTCCCTCTCCCTCTTTTCCCTCCCCCTCTTCTCTGACTTTTATACCTGTTTTCCTCTCCTCTTGTTGCAAAATCATAAGACCGGCTGTACTCCTACCCTATAAAGGTCGGGCTGCATTAAAACCTCAAGAAATATCGTTGTAATACTTGCAAATATGTGGATCACTCTCATAAGTTAGAGGTTAATCCCTATTGCAAAATCATTACCCTACTCTTGTATATATACTTCTTAGGAATCTACTATTGATCTTAATATAATGCTCAATGTCATCAATGGGTCACAATTTATATAGTGGTTATCCCATCATTATCATTATCATTACATTTTTATTATATTTTCCATCCAATCACATGACGACTATGTACAAATGTAACTATGTTCTTTCAAGAGCTGGATTCTGCAGAACATCCTACCACCCTGGGAGGTGATGTACCCAGTGTAAATAAAATCCTTAAAAAACATTTTCGATTTTCCCCCTCTCCCTCCCCACTTCCTCAAGCTCCCCCTCCCCGCTTTCTCTCCCTACCCAGAGCACGAAATTACCTTTTTTTCGTTATAAGAGATTCACCCGCCCACACAGAAATTTTACCCGCCCACAAATGCCCCTGAATTAAAGAAGTTTAAAATATGAAATATCATCCTTTCGTTTGATAGTGCTTTTGCCTTAATCTAACCTTAGTCTAACAGATGGTCGAGTTCCATAAATGCAATTATATTAGCTCTTAGCTATTACGTATACATAACTCTGATAAATGTAACAAAATTATGAGGATGAAAGAGACGGGGAGGGAGGAGAGAGGGAAGAAATTTACCCGCCCACAAATAACTTCTCAATGAAATCCATAGATATTGATGACTGATGATGAATATGATATCAATCATAAATGATTATCTTTGGTAACTACTCTATCATATTAGATATTCTTTAACATGCACACCCTTTATATCTACAGAAAGCTGAGGAAATAAGGAATTCAACCACATGCATCATTATGATCTCACAAGTAGCAGGCATGCGTTACCGCCGCGCATAATCGTTACGCATATATTTGTATTCCATGGCTGTATGATGGACGTGCCACCGAAATTATAAAAGGATGGATTAAATCCGGGGGAGAATTTGGGAAGTAATATTTGGATAACATGGAAGTAGCATTACTTATTTTAGTTTATTGGAGAGGGGTTTCTATGAATGGGTGTCAGAGACTGAGTGAGAGTATTAGAGAGTGGAGTGTCAGATATGTGCGACATGAGGTGTGAATGCCATGCAGGTGAGTGGGCAGTGGCAGGTATTATGGACTGTTGGAGCTTCATTGTGCAGAATTTCATGGTAGTTTTGGGTGCGAATTTGGTTGGAATTATTATTTGTGATAGAAATGTTAAGAATGTTTAGGTTATACAGACGAATATATGACATTCTCAAATAAATACAATATGCTCAATGGACCCAGTTTATGAATGTGGTTCTGATGCTCCCAGCAATGTGCTACTGACCAGGTGTAAAAAACACAGTTATAATGCACTCAGTGAAGCACTTTCATTGCTATTGCTATATGAGGGAGAGGGAAGGAGTTACTGAATAAAAGTTATTCATTCATTCATAATCATTATTCATACAAATAAAAAGGACGTTTAGGTAGAGGTTTAATTTTTAAGTATTTTATTCTTTGTAGGTCTTTAACAGTTTAACATTTACATTGAAAAACGCTGTATTAACCATGAACGTTTTCATATGTTGCCTTATGAAATATGATAATATTTTAGATATATTTATTCATATACATGAATCATGTATATGAATATATATATATAATATTTTTCTGATATCCCTTGCACTCGGTAAGAATCCACAATCATTACATATGAGACACATATAATGTAGTCGTTCAGTTGGCACATGCCTACACTTAAGCCTATATATATCATAGAGAAATATTTTCATAAACTTGTGTATATTGTGAACAGACTTAGATATTACATAACGGGCTACATGCCCTTATTCCTTATTCACACCCTGCAGGAAGATCTGTACTTTGACTAGATCATTAGATCAGTTGACATCTCTTGACACGAAGGTCACACATGTCTCAGTGTTTCTTCCATCACTCCTTAACAGTCTCATGTTAGATCTTTGATATTTGATGTACTATACAAGTGAACATGAATCAAATCAATCAGACTATATCAATACTACCCTTTTCATGTGGCTTTAAAATCATAACCATTTATAACTTAATTTGTTGAATTAATTTGGAGATAGGCAATACTTTTATTTTAGGTGGAACTTTGACTGACTTATTAATTCAACTGCATCTAGCCAGTGTATTGATACCCGATTTATATACATATATTTGATACGCTCTTTTGGAGTGCATCAGATGATGCACATTGCATCAGGTGCAAAACCAGGTGCAAAACTGCTTTTTGGGGAGGATTGCACTTTTGTGACTGGTCAGTGGCACTTTTGCGTGCACTGGTGGATTTTCCAATGCACATAGGGTCTCTCTCTCTCTCTCTCTCTCTCTCTCTCCTCCTCCTCCTCTCCTCTGCTAAGGTTTATTGCAACATCCAAGAGTATTTCAAATTACAAGTTGTTATACTATTATACCTTACACCCAAGACTGATTCTGAATAGATCTGTTTCAACCATATTAAAAACAGGGCATAGTATGTATTGCCGCGCCTATATGAACATTTTACTATACTACTATCATATGAAACATACATGCAACCATATAGCGCAGGATCGCGCAGGCCATACGCAGCCTTGCTGGGACAATACGAAAGGCCGTTTGCCACCAGAGGGAGCTTTGCCACACACCCATGTATTAGAAACATCTGCAGCATATTATAGCATATAAATTGTAAAGACACCATGTTTCCTTACGTACCATTTTATATGACCTTCTCCGTGAATGAATAAAAGCTAGAGTAATAATATTAGACATTGTCTGTGTTTTATTCTCCTCCTCAAAAGGATCCAAGGGTCATTACATATATCTATATATTGTAGATACAATTCAATATTTAATTTGCAAATCTCATTAGATTTTATTCTCAAACTCACACTCGTACCTAAACTGGAAAAAAACATCATGTCAACCATCATGACAGTTTGTTTCATCATATTTATTGAGACAAATTAATACCAGATTGTATAATCAAGGGTATTAGAACTTGATACTATGGCCAAGGAACTGAAGAAATATCTGGGAACAGCGGAGAAAGCTCATCCCGACTTGGATATGTTCCATTGGTTGAATAAAGACTCAATAAATAAATACTTTCTACTGATTCATATTACAAGGAAGCATATTTATAAACGCACACATGACATTTATATATATATATCCCAACACAACCACCCATCCACACTGGTGGCTCACAGCTCGGACAATCTTTTGAAGACAGAGAAGGAGAGAGAAAGGAAGAGAAAGAAAGAGAGGACATCCCACCGAAAAATGAATAACCCCCGTACCTCTCCCATGATTGTAATTTCCTTGATCTCTGTTCAAGATCTAAATATTTCTTTTTTCTGCCTCCCTCACCTAAGACTAATGGGGACGGGGACTGCATTCACACATTCTGTAATGCCATTTTGTTTCTTTCTGAAAAAAGAGCGGAGGCAACGAGGGGATTCCCACCCATAAACGGCTCATAATCACTTGACATGCGAGATCCCCTCCTTTTTGGACTCCTGCCAGGTTGTAATTAAAAACCTGATGATCCAATTAAAATTGCGCGTTCCTAATCCGGTACAGTAAATGAACATTGTCACTGAGGCTGCATGGAAGAGAATACATGAATAGTGCACTAATGCATTTAAATGACATGCATGTATGTAATATTAATATTGCTTGTTTGACAAGTGAGGTCATTGTGTACTTTAATCATCTATCATGTATTGATTTATTTCTGCCTATTATTAATGAACGAATTAATGATTGTAGTGCATTACAGATGTATTACATTATACACTTATTGTATTGCATTGTATTATAGACATATTTGTCTTGTATTGAAAATGAATAGCATTGTCACTGAGTAGGAGGAATGAGTAGGAGGGATAACGCATACAGGCATCCTTGTTTACGTTTATAAAGAGGTCTTATCTTAAAATTGCTTGTATATGACAAAAAGCATATTGGGATATCCTGAATATCATTGCAGGTCCGGAATGTCTCTCTAATGATGTGGATATAACCTTATTAAGGTACTTCACTACACCTGAAATTCTATTACGTGAATGTGTACATCTTTTCATTTGTCCTATAACCGTATAATAGGTCTCACAGGAACATTCAGAATTATTTCAAACGATTTATTATTTTTACGATTAATGGTAAGTATGAGTATTTGAAATACGGTTCTTCTTGGTATGAATAATTTGGTTAAAGGGCCTAGTCCACTAAGTGGATTCTCATGCGATTTTGCACCGCGGAGGACTCGATTGCACTAACTTCTGTGAGAATCGCATGGGAATCGGCTTAGTGGACTAGGCCCTTAACTTAGCTCCCTGGAAACTTCCGGTATGGGTCCAACCATCACCTTGACCTGCGCAACCTCATAATTTCAAAATTTCATCCAAACTGAAATATTTAGAACACTATTTTGTATACCTGACTATGAATAAAGTGCCATGTCATGCTGTACAAATCTATAGTTGAGGGAGGAGCTATTAGGTTATCCAACCAATATAATTACTAGGCTAGACGCCTGAGAGAAAATATTCACTTCTGTTATAGTACAGCTAGACCTATAATAGGGATATTGGATAGATAATAAATTGTTATTATTAACCAACTCATCAACCTCATTATAAATCACATCCCCTACTCTCTCTTCCCGAGAGAGCGTTCAGAAAACCAACAACAGTTACACAATAAATCAAAAAGGAAAAACAGAGATAACTACTTCTCATCTCACTTGAACAAAACATTCAATGAAGCTATCCTATTAAGTCGTTATCCCATATACAAATATAAAAAGTATCTGAAGCATCTCAGTTTTGGTTAAATGTGAATTGAATTGAATTATGATGTTCATATGTGATGTGTTTCAGGAAAATTAGTCATAAGTCGCAAAATTGATATTTTTCAAAGTGTTTTATTCACAAGATGTATCTGTGGGAATGTTTCCATTTTGGGGTTGCTTAACGCTTGTTTTAGCCTGAATACATGTACCAGATTTCAGGACAGTCTAATAAATATATCCACGTATTTCTAAGGTCATCTCATACAGTATATTTAGATTTTTTACTAGTAAATGTCCGCCCAGAGATATTTCAAACATTTTTTCACAAATAAAATTATCAAACTTTAAATATAGAAATACTTATTTAGATGTCCTATTGTTTACTACCATTAGAATCGGCTTGATCTCATTTTTTCAAAAATGATGATATCTCAAAATCCATATTTTGCGAGTTGTGACTCATTTCCCTGGAACACATCACATATGTTGATTTTCGAATAGGAGATATCAAAAGTCTTGCAATTGGCTCTGATACATATAAATGAATTTAATCCCAATTCAATTACAACTAAATTTGCCATTTCAATGTTGTCCTTTTGCCAATAGTGACGATCAAACTCTTAGACCCCAATCATTACTTTTTGACCAGATCTACAAAGGTCTCTGATTCAATCCATTGTACTTCCATGGGAATCATTGTGTTGAAACAATCGTTAATCCATTTGCCAGGTAATGAGCCTTTTAAGATGGAAATGAGGAAAATGGAGTGAAGTAAAATTAATATGATCTGTTCAGTTTTTCCTGCTCTTCCATCTCCCATCCCCCTCGTAAGGTTATTCTGAATGACGAGGTGCTGTTTTTACATGGGTGGCAATCTCCTTTAATTATTTCCCATCTCACTCCGTCACCCCTGTCTTTTTATGACTATTGTATTTAACTGCCAGCTCATCATAATGTTTACAATCAGGTCTGTTACTCTGTATATCAAGTTTCTAAATACTTTTAAAATATAATATTGCCTCTACAGGTTGACACCTCGCTAATAGGGAAATACGGACATTATGGACGGTTGGAGTGAGTCTCTTTTGTGTACATATGTAATGCCATGTTTTTATTTACTTTCCATATACTACTTACACTTCTTATATATGTACAAATGTACGCGCACGTTGCGCACGCATTTCTTACGCATTATGCGCATTCCTATGCGCAAATGCTATGTCTATATATTATCCACAAGGTGGCGTGTAAGTCCAGTAGAATACATTTTGTTAACCCTACTTCGTATTACCTTTATTTATCTCTACACACCTTTATTCCTATGCGATCCT
This sequence comes from Sthenelais limicola, assembly GCA_942159475.1. Lineage (NCBI taxonomy): Eukaryota > Metazoa > Annelida > Polychaeta > Phyllodocida > Sigalionidae > Sthenelais > Sthenelais limicola. The sequence goes on along the minus strand of OW804094.1, from coordinate 26,660,910 downwards.
TTTTTTAAAACAGAGTAATTACAAGCTTGATTCGCTCTTGTTGTCTTTACTTCTCCTCAACGTTAACCTAGGGTCATTACACTATATTCTATAATATATATTAATCTGGGTACCTGACAAATGTGGCCACTTGGGTTCAGGCCAAAGAACCACTTACTGAGAACTCCTTATAAGAACTACTTATAAGAACTCCTGCACATGTACACTCAGTGTCAGGGAAAGCTTAAAAGCTTTTATACCATGTTGATCGGACATTTGATCCTCAGTTTAATTTAAACTGCTATCTTAGTCTCTCAAACAAAAATCTGACAGAATTAGTTCAGTTCTTTGGAATTGTTGCTAACACATTTAAGAAACTAAGTGTAAACTATAGCTCCTATATCATAACCGTACGTTCTGAATTTGCCCTCTCGTCATAATAATTTCTAGATTAAAATCCTGGAAATTCAAAGAAAACAAAACTATTATTGACAATAGCTGCTATCATTTTAAGACTCGCTGGGACATTTCCTCTTGGCCTTGCACATGCCTGGCGTGTGGCCAAATAGCATGCCAAGTGGGTATGTTATCTGTCTAACCATTGGGGTGTGGTGAACGTTTTCACGGCCAATAAATCTCCTTATAACAATACTATACTATATTATAGTCCATGGGTTTAAGTTATAGAGTTATGGACGGTCAGACCTAGTATTAAATTTCTAACTGAGTTTATGAAATAGAACATTCCTGCAGAATCCCTGCTACTACCTTTGTATTCATTTCAGGCAATAAAGCATCAATGAATGGGCATTAATGGTGAAGCTACAGAACTGTATAGAGTGAGAGCTGTTGCTGTTGGTTTGGGAGGTTTAAAAGAGTTCGACATCAGCATCACTCAATATTCTATTACTTATAGTTCAAGATTGAACGGTCTGCCTTCTGCCTAGTCAGGTCTTCCAGATTGCCTGACGTGTGGTACAATACATTGATCAGTAGATGCTAATATAGATGCTAATATCAATCTATAATCAATCAAATAGCCATCCCAAAACCCAAATACATATTTGAGCTTGTACTTAGAACTGTTTATATTGTGTTATTTCGGCCCTGCATATCAATACAGAGGGGGACAATAACTCAACAGCAGTCGTACAGGAGTTGTGTTTGGTCTAACTGCCTCGTCTCACTCTGATTTAAGTTAAACTATCTGATGAAAATGGTCCTATCTTTTCGTTATTGGTCTTAATAGGAATGTATGCCTTTGGAGGTAATTTCTCGTTAATTTGTAATATATAGAGCATTCTAATTAATTAATTTGTTGGATACATAATTTCCAAAATTCAACTTTGTCCTGTTGGTAATGTAACATTTAATTTTACTCACATATATAAGCGGGCTTACCCTTATAGTGGTACATATAATATACATACATAAGCGTGAAGCTATTAACACCCATACTGGTGACACATGACGACTGGGAAGCATACAGACAGTATAATAATAATAGCGTCCACTCAGCACTATTGTAGAGGCTGGAGGTGCAATAGACATTGCCTCTGCCTTCCGACAGCCCCCTTGTTAATGATTATAATTTGGGTGGCTAGCCTCCTCCTACACCTCCTCTAAATGGCATGTTAGAAACACACCTTGGTCATTTATCTCCTCCGCAGTATGAATAGCTAGCAAGGCCCTCTGCTAGCTAGCCAACAGGTCAGAAGCTTACAGTGGGGTCAGCCTTCATGTGGAAATATAGATTATGGGGACCGCATTGTAGGATTTAGTAGAAAGAACATGTTAGGACCTTTGCATAACATTGTAGTACATAATCCCAAGAGCGTATTATATTATAGAATGCTACGGATGTTGCATTTAGAAAAGAATGGGGAATTACATTTTAATAATGCATGTAACGACTGTTGCCTTGACCCACTTTATTTTACTGCTTAGAATGTACCTTTTAAAGCTTAGTATGGAATGTTGGGACTGTTGCATCTAATTGCAATGGAGAATTTTAAATTATTAAGTTTTGGTATAGAAGATTGGCACTGTTGCATTATATTAGTTAGTACACACTGTTGAAGTATTTGCAATGAATGTCTATGTAGGATTCTTCTTGCAACTGTTAGTTTAATTTCTACTATAGGATCTTGCGACCGATAATTAGATCTTGGTATAGAAAGTGGAGACAGTTTTGTATATTGGTCAGATTTTCAGAAAATGTACAATTGGCAGCTCTACACATTTAAGAAATTCTTCTAAATTAGGCTGAAAAATGATGAATACCGGGTATATCTGGGTATATTTGGTATCCCATTGATTTTCTGTTATGTTAAATTGCATTTTGAAGCTCATGTTTGTCTTAAATGTGAGTTATTTGAGAGGATTGGTGAAGGGGAATTGTACATTTCCTGAAAAACTGACCCATATGTAGCAGAACAGATCCTCTTCGTCCATAGAATGATATGAGTATCGTTCAGATCTTGGCAGAATATTTGGAACTCGTTGATCAGTAACAATATACGTTCCGGGGATAGATTATGCCTGGATTGCTATACTTTGAGATCCATCTTGGGTTTGTGGAAACCACTGATCAGGATGTTATGAGCACAAGGTATTATGATAAGGTATTGTCATGAAGTTGATGGTCATTACTTTTACACTCCACTGCACTCCACTTATACACAGGAAAGTGTGAACGTGAAGCGTCAGCTATAGGACAAGCAATTAGCCCAGATAAATGTGGAGCAAGACAATATAGTTTGCCTTCCCAGTAGCTGTAAACTCTTTATAGGAAATATATATAATTCAATGGTGCACTAAGGAAAACAAAAATAGGTGTGTTTCCGATTTACCCCCCCCCCCCCGCCCCACACTCACACACACCTAGAAAAACCTTACCCTACCTAAAAAAATTTAAACCATACCTGATTTTTTTTCATCATAACTTACTTTTTTTGGATTTTATTTTACAAAAGCTATAATCGCAGGAAAACGGGTTTTCCTAACCTGAAACTGTCAAAAAGCACATTTCCGATGTTTAAAACAACTATTGTTATGAAATAGACATTATTTTCAGTTCCTTGGAGGTGGTTTCCCCCAAAAAAAAATTAAAAAAAAGTTACCACCCCCCTACCTAGTTTTTCAGCCGGATAAATCGGAAACACACCTATTTTGTTTTGGCCTAACTATGGTTATTTGGTCCCTTGACAGCTAATTGAACCATCTGAGAAAAGATTTTCAAAGAAAGAAACTGTAATTTGCTATAGTGGCCTATAATGTGAAATAGAGGTGGCTGGAAAATGGTGGAGGAGATGAACATGAGGCCTCTTAACATAAATGTGGCCAACATGGTGACATTATAGACATGTCAGTCACAGAACGACCAACTTATCCCACTCACATTCCCTGCAGTTTCTCTATATAACCTCTTTCTACCTCCTGTCGACTGCATGCAGCCTGACTTTGCTTTGCCTGGTTCCTCGATTACTTTTCCCCTTTTTGTGTTCTATTTTCTGCCTTCTGCTTCCCTTTCGGCTCCTCGTCTACTTCCTCTTCATCCAACACTAATTTTCCCTTTTATCTCATGCTGCTTAGCTACCATGTTAAGATTATTTTGTGAAATTCGCGGAATTCTTTGAAGTTGGCTTTTTTATTAGCTATAGTGGCCATGCGAGAAAATCGAGAAATGATGATGTGACACTGGTACCGTGACACTTCACTCCTTTCTCTTACTATAATTTTCTGACTCCAATAGGGGAGTTGCATATCTGCCAACTTGAATCTTGATTCGCATGGGGTTGTGGGACTTGTATGTCAGTGAAACAGCTATAGAAAACATGTCATCATATTCAGCATGGAATATTTATCAGTGCTCCAATGTCAATATCCATGAATTATACACGTTTCCATGAAAACAAGCCTCCATCTTTTCCATCATGCATTATCTTTTATAGATCATTTACACAAGCTTTGATATTGGTGAAAAGATTCTTGAAATCTTCGATAGAAATGTTGCTAAATATTTGTAGGTCAGATTTGGACTGAATCCATCCCAATATGCACTGTAATAGACATTGTTATACCGCTAGGTGGCGCATATCAACATGCGCAGTGCGACATGCAAATCTCCTACCATTCTTTTCTTGCTTTCTACTAAATCCATACATTTTACTCCCTGCATCACATGCCAAAGGTGGTGCATTTTTACCTGTTTATTTGATCCCCTTTGTCTTGCCCACGTTTTGTATTTGTGTAGCGAGAATTGTGTCTAAAGGGAATTCCACTCAATTTTGCAATTCAGATCCAACAATATTTTAGAACACCTGATGAGAATCGCTTTGTCACAATGGTGATATATAACATTATATCAACGATTCTCTATACGTGTATGGAGAATAGTTGATTATATGGAGAGTTATATTGAAGGTTATATATTCAGTTCCATGTCCTTGTAGACAACTGAATCATGGAAATTTACATTTGTATCTCTATATCATGACATTTATCCTCTATTTCATTTCCACATCGTTACTTTCAAATTGTAAACCCAATTCCAAAATAAATCTTCCGAAGTTGAGATGCATGACATTTTCATGATTACTCAAATCTTTTAAACGATACTGATCCTCGTCACGAAGGGATAGATTCTGCTCCAGGCATGGGACAAGTAATCGCTTTTGCCGCATTGAAAATAATCCAATCCTCTGTGGTTTTATACTGAATGAACTTTATGTCCTTTTCTTGAATAGATGCTAGAAGATTTAGCCTTTGTGTCTATCTATGATATAGATGGGAGATTTTATAGGATTTTGGCTGGGCAATCTGCTTTGATGCAGTTGTCATATGGAAAAACGGAATTGTAAATGTATGCTCATTTTTCAGTGTCTTATATCAAGGTCAAACCGATTATAAAGATATTGAACATGCAATATTTGTTTCATGATCACTTACCATTAGTTCTCATGTTTGGTCTTGCACACACATTTTGGTCATAACTGAGGGTTTTGAAAAATAAGATGGAACACATTTAGGATGCTTATGCCTATAGATATTTTATATAAGGAAGTAAATTCTCGAGGAAAACTTCGCTACTTTAAATTGTAATAAAAGCAACTCAATCTGGATCCGGTAGTTGTACTTATTAAGACTTTACTAAATTTCCTTGATTTTTGTTAGACACGTGAGGTCATATTCTCCCCAGTCACAAAAGGAAACTTCTTGGAAGATATTATTATCTTGATCAATCAAAATTACCATATTTATATTCAAGACTAACCTGGGTGAACTTTGCTGATATAAACCGTTCTTCTCAACACAACGGCCAAAACATGCAGAGACCTTTCAAGAATGTGATGCTGCAGATCAATTTCTATTGTTTCCAAAGCACTTATTGTGATGATGGCATATGCTTTAGGTGCTTGCCACATACGCGTGTGTATATTGACGCGGGACCTCGAATAATCCTGACAGCTTATTGCACTGTGTACACAAACGTACTTGCGAACTGTTACGAATGGTTAAGATTTATTTTGCGGAAGGCTGCAATGCATGTACAATCCTTATTTAAGACAGGTTTGTCGGTTTCCAGCTTTTTTCTGGTCCTAGTCACTGATTGAAGACTTATGACACCGACATATAGCAATACAAATTATAGTGAATGTGAAAATGGGTAACCACGAATCCAGAAACGGAGGCTTTTAAAAAAAAAAAATGTAGATAATTATATGGATTATGTTCTAGGTTTGTCGAACAAAAGGTATGTAAAGTTTTCCTTTTTTATTTCCTTTTTACAATATAAACAAATATCACATATTTCAAATCAATTTACCAGCTTATTACAAGGTCAGTCCACGTTACCAGACATAGCAAGAATATCAATATCATTTTATTAAATCATTTCAATTTAGAGATCCCCTCAAAATAAGTACTTGGAATGCCCACCCAATTAGGCCCCTTTCTACAAGCTGAATGCCTAGCAGTAAACTAAAGAATGTATTGACCGACTTGGTCAAGGCCACCGGGAATCATATGCAATGAATTATGAATTGCAAAGCTCTGTGTCAAACGCTGAAATGTAAATTACGTCATCGGATGTAGCCAGAGCGTTAATCACATAAGTGACGCAACCGTCATGTATAGCGGAGTTGCGTTCACACCTGACATCTGTCCTTAAATGGATACTGATAGATATAAAGTAACATTCTAAAACCTAACAAGAACGTACTTCTAGTGTCAAAAGACACCTATCCTATTTAGTGGGCAATGTATACATACCTGGGTCAGATTTTCAGAAAATGTACAATTCGCCTTTAACAATCCTCTCAAATAACTCACATTTAAGACATAAATGAGCTTCAAAATGCAGTTTAACATGGCAAAACAGATAGTATAAATCAACGCGATACCAAATATACTCAGATATACATCATTTTTCAGCCTAATTTAGCCAGATTTCCTAAATGTGTAGAGCTGCCAATTGTACATTTTCTAAAAATCTGACCCACATAAAAGAATGAAATGTAACGTAACATAATGTTCCTGTTTCACCTGTATTTATATTTGCAACCAGGGGAGGTGTTGAAGGGACTCGGAGATCAGATATAATCGCCTTTTTCTCCAAATATCAGATAATATTATTGTTATTAGTTGTACACATACGTTCCTGCGTAGCCGTATTACCAACATTTGGGGACATTTACAACACAAGCCAATCTGTGCATATCTTAGGGGCTTAGCTCATCATGTAGAATAGTCATTACGATTCAGCTATCAATCAGAGGAAACTAATTTATTGGTTGGCAGACCATCCATATAAGTAACCGAAATAGATCTATACGAATGTAACATAACATACTTCTATACCTCATCGATGTATCCTTAGACTTCTACATAGTAATTTTTAAGACTTTGTGCTATGGGCCTAATGCACCTTTAAAATATAATTTCTGTCCGTTGGTGGATTTTCCTAAGAATGCCCCTCAGGAATGAACACGAACTGCTTTCATGTTTTCTTCATGCTTTATGGATCGATCCCACAAACCTGCAAGTGCAAGTGCATGACCTGGAATCTTATTAATTCTTGTTTAAAACCTGCAGGGGTTAATGTAGTGCCATGGTAAATGTTTACTTTTCGCATACTACTTACTTGTTTCTTAAAAGTACACACATACTCGTTATGAGGTTTCAGCTTGTTTATTCACGTATGTTATTTACATATTCGTTGGAGCTAACACTATATAATGCGGGTTTTTTCTTTTGATGTAAAATTAATGTGGAGCTTTTTTAGTTCTAATCTGCACTGGTTTTTTGCAATCGACATAAAATGCTCTTATATGTTTTAGTAGTTGTTAGCTTTTGCATCACACACATAAGAATATCTTTTCATGAATCTATTGTCATTCAGAAAATGAAATTATCGCTTTCTTTAAGGGCCTAGTTCACTAAGCCAATTGTCATGCGATTTTGCGCCACATGTGCAGAGAACACTTTTCCACTAGATTTTGTGAGAATCGCATGAGAATTGGCTTAGTAGACTAAGCCCCTTTATACAGCATGCACACACTGCACAGGCTAGGTCCATGGATTATATGTACTACTGCGCATATTGATTAAATGTATTTATTATTAGCCACAAGGTGGGGCTATTGTTCATCTTTAACTTCTTATTTTTATTACACCTCTTTTATGTGGAGCATGGTTAGGTGAATATCTCAGGAGCTTAAAAATAAAACCAGAGATATGATATTGCACTTTGCCAAGTGTTATTTCTTCTCCTCCTCAACGCAATCCCTGGGTAATTACAAATGGCTATTGCAAGCGCCCTATTGGTGTGAAAGGCATCATAACAATGATCAAGCGCGGACATGGACTGCGCTAGCCTCTCAATGCTGTCTCACTGAAACTCACAATAACAGGAAGTTACGTCACAATGATGTCACTAGACCGGAAACACAAGTACCGGCCCTAATCCACTAATCTTCCCTGGGGATTAAACCACCAGGGAGATTGATTAAATGGCGATTAGCACCCAGAACTGCAGAATTGATCCAGATTACTGATTGTAATGCCTTTTGCCAGCCTCAAAAGAAGGACACTTTTTATGCAGTAGCCGCATGATCAATAATACTAGAGATATTTTTTCATATGAAGGTAGACTACGTCCACTCATAGAAATGAGTGTAGTATCACTATCACGGTTAGATGTGATGGATTTGGTAGGCCCGGCAGTTCAAATGTGATGTGTCACAGGAAAATGAGCCACAAGTAGCAAAAATGATATTTTTTCAAAGTGATTTATTTACAAGATCTCTTTTTTGGAATGTTTTGATTCTTGGAGGGTTTATCACTTTTAGTCATACGAGTTCATGTACCAAACTGCAGGATATTGTATTTGGATATTTTCGTGCGTTTTGAAGGTCATCCTATGGAGTATATTTAGTTATTTTTACTGGTACTTATCCACTCAGAAATACTGCAAACATTATTTTTTTTCAAAAATAGAAATATCAAACTTAAAATGTAGAAGTATTCTTTAGATGTCTTAAAGTGACACTTCTCACTGTTGAGGCCTAAATTATCGAGTAACGGAATTTCTACTTCATTTTCTAGTATTTGGTTCACCTTACCCTCCTAAATAACTCCTGTGGATATCAAAACTCTAACATTCATATTATATCAGATATGTGGTAAAATAGAGAGCAAAATCGTTTTTGCTTTCCAATCCAATATTCAAACTGTCAGTTGGGATGACATCTGGAATTATGTAACACCCAGGTCGGCACTGGTCAGTACAAAGGGCATTCTGCCACCAGGGCTAAATCTGGCAGCACCTCCTGGTCTCCAAAGCCATTTCCTCATGGATTTGACATGGTTTAGGTTCTGACCCATTCATTACACATATTCACTAATCATTGAATGAAAACGCAATGCTGATACTCAATACTTCAGATATTGCTATACCTATCATATATGATTACACTGACAAAGTTTCACACGATTCCATGACTACTCATTTTAACTATCTTAGCCACTTTAACTGTTTACTATCATTAGAATCCGCTTGATCTCATCTTTTCAAATTTGATGATATCTCAAAATCCAATTTTCACGACTTGTGACTCATTTTCCTAAACACATCATAAATGGTAACCTGTAGGACGATTGACCCACCCTCCCAGAATGCCTTGTTCTGGTTCTGCCAGGGTCTGGTTTACAAACTATTTCAAATGGAAGAATACCAGACATGTAACACAAGGATGTAGAGTTCCATTTCTGCCAGAGGTCGTCATGTTTTTGTCCACCAAAGGTCACCACATCTAGAGTTCATTAGCCTGAGGGAACGTGTGTTTATAATTCTTCCATGGTTCTGCCGTTTGGTATAAGTTCACTAATATATCTTCGGGCGAAACTAACTGAATACCTTGGGGAAAATCCGAGCAAAACGTAGCGTTGCTTTGTATTGATATATATGACAAGCGAACATCCAATGGAAGATCTGTGGAGATCATAATTTATGGCTCCATTTCAAGTCTGGCATGGTGGATAAAAGCAATACAAGGGAGATATCTACCAGAGCTGTCTACTCAGCCAAAACGGCCATGGATTTATCTATTGATTTTACATTCTGTGAAAAGTTGGAAATGTTATGTATGGTCCTATACACCAACTCAAATGTACTCTCTTCTGTATTCGTCTTTCTTTACAGAATTCTTTACAGAACCATTTCATCATTGAGTGTAGGAATGGCATGGCTTGGTGGATATATATATATATATTGTATTTTTATTCTGATTCGAAACAGTTTACATAGCTCAGAATGGGACGCCAGCCTCTCAGATTGAGGTCTTCCTGGGGTATCCACAGTTTTTAATACCTGCTACTAGTTACTGGATATTAAGTTGTACATAAATCTGATCGTTTCAAAGACAATACTAGGGTTTAAAGTAACACAAGATCCAGAGCCAAGTCAGAATATCAAAATTTGTAGACATCTCACTACGGGTGCAACAGATTATCTGCTGTTAATTAATAATTAATAATAATCCGACATTTTTAGATGGTGAATTGTTCAGAGTTCAGAGTCAGTGTTCAGTCGGTTCAGTTTAAAGATATATCCACCCATCATTATTTATACTTCACTAATATCACTATTTCTCAAGCAAGGCTCCGGTCAAACATTCTGATTCCCACAATTTGAAATCATCACTAACAACTACATAACAGTTATACAATAGCATCATTTAGAAATTCTGGATTTATATCATATTGATCGCAGAAGAAGTATTCTAATTGAAATTCAAAGTTAAACAGACAGATTTGTTAATTCATATATATATATATCGTTATAGCGATTTTTCAATAAGGTCTTACAGGCCTTTTATCAGATGGCTGATCATTTACCATAATGACCGTTAACAACAACAACAAATTATTCATCATTTGATAAATATTCATCATAATCACATAAATATGTTGTCCTTAAATACTGCCGAAACTGTATCCTCGTTTTAGTTTCCTGAATATTATCAGGGAGATTATTCCACAAACTGGTTAGAGAATATACATATGACTTTTTGAAAATGTCATTTTTAGGTAATGGGACCAACAATTTTTTCCCTTTTATAATTCCTTTTTTGATAATACTAATCATGAAGCATGTACATCAATCATGGCTATACATGTTTCCAATTGTGATTTCCCACGCTCCATTGCCTACGCCAACACACACAGGCAGTCCCTTATTATGGCTAATATCCAGTAATGGACCATTCTCTCATATGCATTATGGGTTTGGCCATATAGAATTGCACTTTTGGAGTTTACCAATTAATATTTAATCATTATGACAATGCATGTTTTATAACCCTGGAAATCATAAAGATATTTTAGATTGTGATGAAGCATGAAGCGCAGTTAGAGTTTTCGTGGATATTCTAGTGAAATCTGAGAAATTTTGTGGTATTTATAATTTTTGTAAAAGCAGTATCACTATCCTCAATACCTTTGCACACCCGAATCGGTCGGCTATCCAGGATATTGGGACATGTTATTGGTTTTCGTGTTCTTTTTACTAATACCCGATGTTGAACTATCTAGCTGCCTTTGTCTAGCTTTATACCCAGTCCTAGACTAATATATGTTATAGATGACATTCCTGCTTGGAAAAGCTAAATCTTAAGATGGCCGTAAGAACATAAAACATACATAGAACATATTTAAGTAGGTATATAAGTATGTACATAATATATAAGTACGGTATATTATATAAGTATAATATATTTATAGGTACACGGAACATACGACCACTGAATCTGAAATATTTTGTTTCTATTTGGTGTATTATATAATATATAATATTAACCTGTCAAGAAATTAACTCAGCACATGGGATTTACTACAATATTGAAGTTAGCAGTAGAAGATAAATAAGCGCCATGCCATGATATTTGTAGCTCAAAAAAAGATAAGCCTGGTAAAAAGCCTGGCATTGAGTAAGCCATTGAGCTTATCAATTGCACCAGGCGGTCTAAATGAAGCATTTTTCTCCAGTATTTATACATGGAGTTATTCTGAATGCTTGATGGATCGGGGGGAGACTAAAGAAATGGGTGTGAGAGGCATAATGTTATAATAAGGCACCTCATCGGGGAGATCAAGTGGCGGATTGAGGATGGTGAAAAAGCTGCGTACATTGAGTCCCCACATAGCACTAACAATACTAATGAATATAATTTAAGTACGAATTATTATCCAAAAGTCAAAAGACACACCTCTTTAAATTAGTGACTTACATAGTGATAACTGATTTGATAAGTTGTATCAAGTTAATATATGTGAAATACTGTTCATGTAGTTTCAAGCAAGTTATATATTATAATCACAAAGCCACACTCCTGTTAGTATATATATAGGTCAGATTTTCAGAAAATGTACAATTGGCAGCTGTACACATTTTGTAAATATTGCTAAATTAGGCTGCAATTTGGCCAATACTCGGTAAATTCGAGTATATTCGGCATTGCATTGATTCTAGCAATCTTTTTGGTTAGGTTGGACTGTATTTTGAACTTTATTTTCGTCTGAAATTTGGGTTATATGAGAAGATTGGCGAAGTTGAATTGTACATTTTCTGAAAATCTGACCCATATATAGGTTGCATGGGATATACTGTAGTGATCCCTCAGCCAGTCCTGGCCTTGTCCTGATATTGGTAATTCGTCTGTGTCAATAAACAAGCTTGATCCTACACCAACCCTCTACCTCCGTATGCCACATTAACTATATTGATCAGAATAATATTTCTTTAATTGATTAATCACATCTCTCCCTATTTAATCTTGTTCGTTTTCGCCCAATTATCCCCTTTCTCTCTCCGGCTCGTTTTTTCCCCTTTCATCTCTGCGTATCTTTCATTGGTTTAATCTTTTCTATCTTCTCTATGAAAAGAATTACAACGACAATTTCCAACTAACTCTCACGTACATTAGTGGCTGAACACATAGCGTTGGGTTATTCCCAGAACAGTCCCACCTATTGCAATAGTGATGTCTTCCTTCTTTCAAAATGACAAAATATTGTTTTAACCTAAATGCAAATTTTATTTTTACCGAGGGATATTAAGAGGCACTGGATTTTAGGCGCGCTCAATTATTTAGGCTATTACCCCATTACTTGTCAGTCGTTTCAAAATGGGAGACATTGAAAAAAGTTAAGTGGATCGGCTTCATTCTCTCTGCCTCTTCTTCTTCTTTTCCCCTCAATTTCTCTCTCTATTTCTCTCGTTTAACTTTTGGGTATAAAACCAGCCCTACTTCGCGTTAATGTATCACTTTAAATATTATTGTATGCATGTTCCAATCTCAGATTACAATTTATTATCCATACTTCTAATAATACACCTTTAAAAAATATTTTCTCGAATGATTTCCTTCCAAATGTTAGAGAAGACTTATCACGGATTAAGTTTTAGAACTGAATTACCAGCCAATTTCTGTAAAACAAATAATATTTCTATTTGGTTATTCATTCCAAGTCACCCAAAAGTCAACAAGCAAGAATATTAAAGTGCAAGTGACGCCTGCCTATGACACTTACTAGTGATAATGTCAAGTCTGTCCTCATTTATGGCACACACAATGGGGTACACTGACAATTTCGGAAAATTTAGAGAATTAATGGAATTGAAAGTGCCTTATTTCCAACTCTATCATTAAAGATGATCGACGACATTCAAAAAGATTAATTTAAACCAGTTTCTACCTGTAGTCCCAATGGTAACCTAACACTTGGATTCATTAAATATTTGCTTCTCGAATCCTTTTGCAATAAAAAAATATTTTACTCAAACTTCATGAATATAATCTGTTGGACTTTATAAATGGAAAGAACGAATGAAGTGTCTAATATTTACTTGTTGAATCCTTTTGCAATAAAAATATCTTACTCAATCTCCATGAATATAATATGTTAGACTTTATAAATGGAAGGAACGAATGTAGTATCTAATATTTCATCTCATTTCCTTGTTCCCAATTAGGTCTCGCTTTAACATATAGATAACGATATCCATAAAGACCTCTGATGTAATAATTGTGTAGGATTTATTACATGAGTCAAAATGAGATAATCACTTTCTCACTTCAGGATCAAAGAAAGCAGAGATTTCATGCTATTTGTAGCGATGTATGAAGAAATATTAAGAGGAAATAGAATATATATAGCTCTTTTGTTCTATATGGCATGAATATTGTTTTTATGCGAACATTAAAAGAATCATAAACCTCAGTTCATGTCACCTTTAACAATGCCCAACTAAACGGATTACATTTAAAACAGAGAACTTTGTTCCTAAGGTAATACATTTATATTTGCTGTTCTATAAGCCTTAACACTAACTTCAAAGGGAGATCAAAGCTCTTTGGTGAGATAAAGCATCGTATACATGGAAAAAAGAACACCTATTCCTTTTACATACAAATAAATACAGCTCTAACACACACATATATATATATATATATATATATATATATATATATATATATATATATATGCACTATAGAATATTCCAATTGGAGCCAATTTAGATCATAGTAATACTAATTTGGCATTTAACTTGGCTAATCATTCAGATAATCAATCCTGTGCCTGAAACAGTGTAGTGGTTTTGGAAGCCACATTCGAAATCCTAAATGGACATTTTAAAGCCCTTTCCTGGCTAGAATTTGAACCGTGTAAACCCCAATTTCTCACATGTTGTCTCGACCAAGAATAAGAATAAGGCAGAGAATTATTGCCAGGGATTGATTAGTGTGAGAAAGTGTCGGTGCTGGGTTTACTGAGGCGGGGGTCAGATCTTACCATAACGTGGGATAATGTCCTTGTCTTACATCACACACCTAGACACCGATGCTACTGCCTTATTCTTGGGGGATAGCGTCTGGAGGGGGGTTAGAGGGTCTGTCACTCCATTTCCCAAAAGGTCCCTCTCGTTTAGAGAATGCATATGGGTCAGATTTTCAGAAAATGTACAATTGGCAGCTCTACATATTTAGTAATTTCTGCTTAATTCTGCTAAAAAATGATAAATTTTGGGTATATCTGAGTATATTTAGTATTGCATTGATTTAAAGTATCAGTTCTGTTATGTTAAACTGCATTTTGAAGCTCATTTCTGTCTTAAATGTGGGTTATTTGAGAGGATTGGTGGAGACGGATTGTACATTTTCTGAAAATCTGACCCATATGTATGAAATACGTCCATGGAGGACAATACGTATTTACATTTGAACTTTTGGTATATTTATTAAATGTCTTGGCCTTGAAATGAATAATAAAAAAAATGATATTAGGGAGATCCAGCAAGTCTAACCTATACGTTAACGTAAACGTATCCGTGTCTTTGATATAAAAACATACGTTAAAAGGAAGAAAGAGGTTCAGCAAATGGCGGGAAATATGTAACGTTAAATATCAAGCAAAATGTTTCATCTCACAATTCATTTTTTATACATAAAAATGCGACTTAATTCACATAAATGATACGGATACGGTTACGTAATTGAGATCTGTCTATAGATCTGTATCATCATGTAATGACATATAATATTATGGTATATTTTTTCAAGGGGAGAAGGCACACGTGATACCATTTTCTACTCTGCTTATTTTAGGAAATGGAAAGTAATTAATTCTTTATTAACCTGATTCTCTAATGTATTGCTAGGAGATACTTCATAATGTTGTCAGTGAAAGAAACTATATATGTCTGGTTCTCAGGATCATTATCTGGAAGTCAATTAAGTAAATCAGATGCATCTAAAATTAAATTTAAAAAGGTCACATTTTATGTATAACAACACATAATATAATATATAGTAATTGTTCTGCCGATCAAGCCAGATAACTTCCCAATCCTCTTCAAGCTTAATTAAAGAATAACATACAATAATGGTAGAGCATGAGGTTGACCTATATTTCTGTAGATCAGCCATTTCTCAGCCCTCACCCCCCCCCCACGCCCCCCCCCACACCTATGGTAGACCCCTTACCCAGCTGAGGTGTTAGATCTGCGCTTGCTGCCTTCCTTACGAGACAAAGCCTCGCTTTGGTATTCAGCCAACGCCTCAGGTGATATATATGCACGCCTTCAAGACACTCTTAGAAATAGAGGCTGGAATCTATCCTTCAAATCGGTCTTTCAGAGACAGCCGTGCAAAATATTGAATGCGCACACTTTTAAGTGCATGCATTTTAAGTGCATTAATATTTTATCTGTTAATATACTGTGAATTATATTCAAATATTCACTAACACTCCACATAATAATGTCTGAGTGGCACAGTGAATATTAATATTCATTTCTGTATTTTAGTTATCTTTATTTTCTTGCTAGAAGTCTAAAAAACTACATATGTGCATCGAAAACCTGGCATATATTCTGATGTATTCAATTTTCCATTTATTTATCAAGCAAAGAAGAGTTATCCTTACTTATTCATGTATATATGTTCAAATAGAAGCAAAAAGGAGAATTACTGTACAGTCTACACATCACCTTGGCCCGACAGAACTAACCTCAAAAAGGGGAGTCGGTAACCAAGATTAAATAAAATCTTTAAAAAAAGAAAATGCTATTAACCTGATCTACCTGTCAGTTGAAATGACATTGGGGGAATAGGCTCATGTAAATCCCACAGACAATTCAGGTTTGTGGGAATGGCACTGTCCAAATCCACATCATCTTACTTCGAGAGTCCGTGTGCGTCCATGTGCATAGCATTGCGGGAATGGCATTGGTACCACATCCTCTAATCTACCTCCCTGCTTATAGTATTGACGGAATGGTTTCTCTTCGACATGCTTCCCCATCAGATGCATTCAGTGTATGGCCTGATACCACTCTTTTAATCTACCTGTCTGCTTACGACATTGGGTGAATGGCTTGGTAACAATCCCAGAAATCGTCATCCAAGCATTAAATCAGGTCAAAACCTTTCCCTCCGATCTACTACCTCATTTCTGATGCATTGAACGAGACCAATCGTATAGCCTAAATATTCTGACAACAATCTCTCTCATCGTTCCATTCTCCTTACTATCTAAGGAGTGTAACCAACCTTTTAGCATCTAATAGATGGCATGATACCACTAGCTGATACCACCTCAGATCTACTATCCTACCCCCTTTTCCTAGGAGTCATGCCAACATAATGGTACATCTCATGAAGTTCAACCTTTCGTTTTAAGAGTGTATACTTGCTGAAGCTACGGTCATAATATGGACACCTCCTTATAACACTAGCAGCAGAAGAACTGCACACATAATACCCACCTCTCATATACAGCCAATAACCATAGAATAATGGACTTGGCGGTATTACGGATATATACACATGTTTGTCTCCAATAGACTTCATGTATGGGGCAGCAAGGAGAGGGACATAGCACATGCATACATATATATAGAGATATCCAATCATGAGAGCTCTATAACTATTCTATGTTGTCCCACTGAAACATTTTCCTGGGGAAATCTGTGTTCCTAAACTTTAGAAAAGAATTAAATGCAAAAGGGAATTGCAATGTGGGAATAGAAGTTTTGAAATTGCCATAAAAATATATTTGAAATTTTGGTCAGCGTTGTACATCCGCCAAGTTTTGGATAATTAGACTTCAAAATCCTAAATTGTGAAGCAAAATACTAAAGTGGGAAGACTTTGCAATATTATTTTTCCTCTAGTTAATATGGGATAGGTTTGGCAGAACTAGACATCATTTACTGTGCCATATGCCTATATTCCTGAGAGTAGAGATTGACTGATGGTGAGAGAATGCAAATAAAATCATGGATGACAAGAAATGAAAGCGTAAGACATAGAGGAAAAGGAATGAAGGAATAGTTGTGTTCACGAGCTTTAAATCATGGTAGCTCTTCCATAGGCTTCAGATATATGGTCAATTCTAGTATCATATAACTACTAACTATATATTATGATATAATACGAAACCTAAATGACTGCCAAATTACTTTTTTTAAATAATATAAATAATTAAAAATGAAGCTCAGAAATACATTATCATCTATTGGTGTATGACCTATAACCTTATATATAGTATACCAGACAACTCCAGGCATTCTTGTATTGAAATTGACGAAATTTCAGAAAGGAAATCTAATATGTCTGCCTGTCCACATGTGTTGGCTGCCTGATTCTAATGTACAATGAGCCTGGAAGAGGGACATAGATGTTGTTGGTCGTGCACAATGTAAGCATAAGGTGTCGGAGTATAGTGGACGAAGGAAGATGAATGCAGATAAATGGTAGCCGAGATGTTGAGGCAACAGGGCTTATACATCAACATATTTTTCAAGTCCCAATGGTGGTAGTAGAGGTACTTGTAGTTAAAACGACCCTCCCAAAGCAGGACAGAGCACTTTTATTCCATGATTTGGCCGTGAGCGTACACTATAATCGATATACTTGCCACTCACAAGGTGGACAATATAAATTCCTTGTATTGAACAGTGACGTCACAACCATTCGAGACTTGGGGGACAACAAAGTTTGATGAAATTAATGCAAATAAAGTTGTTTTAAGTTAAGAATCATGGAATAAAAGCAAGAATAGCACAGTATCGCGTCTTCGGCGGCCTATATTCTCCTCGTATGGCCGAAAAACAACTCGGCCTACGGCCTCGTAGTTTTCGGCCATACTCGGAGAATATAGCCCCCCTCATACGCGATACTATGCTATTCTTGCTATAGTATGTGCATTTTGCGAACCCAGAATAATATGTGTGTAGATTAACTAACACGTTTGTGGAAGCACAAGTTCTGTCAGACCAACTGCGATATTCTAATGGATTGAAACCAACGAGATTGAAACCAACAAGTCACTGCTTTGAGCAGTCCAGGGGCTATATCATCCAGAGTCAGAGACTAAGTCAGAGACTAAAGTTTAATAACCTCCATTTCGGGACCACAGCCCCTCAATGCCGGTCATAAATAAATCCTTTAATATCTGTCCCCAAACAATATATTCAAATCCTGGTTTTTAACCTAAACATCTGTAAATGTAAGTTTTTATTACAAAAATGAAAATAAATACTAAAAGAATAGCTCCACACTAAACAGTAACATGTTTAAAGTTATTATGTATATAGCAACCGTCCTTCCAGTATAGTTAAACCCAACGGTCCCTGAGAGTAACTCAGTGCTTTGTACAGTTACACTCGGCAAAATACAATTCCTTTTGCTAGAAATTGCAAAACAATTTGACCCCAATTAAGGTCTGACCCTTTTCCTCTAATGAATAGTGAACAGCCTCTTGAGTGAGGAACGTGCTGTCTGACTCAATCCCCCTGCAAGCTGTATTCATTGGGGAGAGAGACTATAGAACTACTACCCATTAAAAGCCTTTTCAAAGCTCGGGCGTTCTTTTAGCTGAAAATTCCTTTTAACATCAAATAGAAATTTAAAGAAAATAATTATAGAATTCAGGTCCATCCCAACTTAATCCATATTGGATTTAGTTTTGAAAAGTGGTAAACAAATTTGGGCTATTAAACCTTAAAATGTGTGATTGTGAAAGCATTTGACCTAATCGCGATTTCTCATTGTTTTAGGAGTTATGTAATATTGCTCAACAGGGATACATATATTATCAGAAAGCGTCAAAATAAATTGAACGTAACATTACAATTTTAACCGCTAACCATTGTGGAAAACCAATATGATGAGGGTGTTTTACCTTAAAGATTATCACATATATGGTAATGAGTTATCGATTTCGAGATGACTGTTGAAAGAAAATATTATTCTCTTTAAAAAGTAGCTCTGAAATGTATTTTAAAATAAACTTTACAAAGACTTAATTGATATGGATTTAAGAATATCTTTTCGGAAGTAAACCCCTGTACCCTGATTCTCCTTTTATATATAAGGTTTTATTTCATTTCATTAAGGCCTCAACGAATTTACATGTATTTCAAATGAAAAAAAACCCGCTATAATTCTCCAATTCTATAAATTATCCAAATCTACACATATTTTTTCAAACTTAGAATACCCAAATATTGAAAGAATACAACCATCACAGTACATCTAGAGTCTCCAACTAAGAACTTCATGCATTTTACCTTTTTATATTACATGGTGTTTGCCTTCTTGGTTTATCATGCTACCGCTTTGTGTAGTCGGAGAGGGCAATAAAAGCAACTCTCATTACCACCTAGAGTCAATATTCAATTCATTTTTGGATGAATACTGTGTTGTGCCCTTGCATGCAGGCACCCACTGGCAGATCTGGAAACCATCCCTGGAGTACACCAGCCTTTGTACAAGTTACGACTCCAATAAAGGATTCATTCATTCACATGTTGGTCGTCGCTCTGCCACTAATCTGCACTACCGGTTATAAAAGCCCCAGCTGCCATATCTTAAAAGAATACGATGGATCACAGGTACAGTTTTGCCTTATTTCACCCATGTTAGAATGGCTATAGACGAAAGTGTGCTCATTTGAAAATTAGCTTTGAGAGTGCTTATACTAAGGGTGGTTGGTTATCTATAAATGTCAGGTTGATGTGTGGTATTTAGTACCTCCCAGACACACTGGGATCCCTCTATGAATAATTAACCGGCACATGGCTAGGTGGGAAGCTCTTTATTATGGCCTGCTCTAATATGTTCCTCATAAACCATACTTAACATCTATAATCAAGCACCTTTTATTTATGAATGAGGTTGGGAATGGGCATATTAAAGGCGAGTGTTCTCGTCTTTATTTATCTTATTAATCTATTCCAATAGGCCGCCCATACTTATTCGCAATAAGTTGCAGTGAGTTGTATGCTTCTGGTAATAGGGAATTTGCATGTGCCACTGCGCATGTCTGTTACGGCACATGCTGGGATAGATTCAGTTCAATTCTGACATACAGGCATATCAAGGTGTCAGTAAACCCCCAAATATTATGAGCAAATCCATTTCCTTGCTATTATTGAAATGTAACCACCCCTGTTTTACTTAATCCAAGTTATTATTTAGTGAGTTTTACCCATTTAAATGAGTGAAAACGTAGTTCCACAGTTTAACACTCCATTCGAGGCACCACTGTTTGCCTACGTCATAAAGGTGCACCAATGAAGAAATGTACATGCAATGAACATAATAAACAACTCTCATAATTGCTGCTAGAAAGAAGGAGTGTGGGGTGGGCAGAAGGACATTGAACAACACAGGTGTGCATACCAAAACAAACTGTTTCAATTGCTGGGAGATTGGAGGGGGAAGGTAGAGATATTATGTTCATTTCTGGCGCAGCTTTATGATGTCACACAGCACTCTCAGTGCCCTCTTGTGCTAAACAGACTTTTTCAACTAGGATTTCTCAATTTATGCCTGTAAGTGACTATAAGTTAGACATAAATGGAAGTAAAAAAATCGAGACTTGGGTGTTGTATTTATGCCTCCATGAAGTGTTTTGTCCTAAAAGTGACCATGAACCCGTTGACTGACCCTTTAAGGTTATGATATCAAAAGAAGACAGAAGATTTCCACCAATGCCATATCGTATTTATAAGAATAACATCAGGAAATGCTATATGTGCTATCATATCATGTGTATTCATATTTCATTACCTTTTACATGGAACTTTTCTTCGGATATATAACTCCCATAATACCATGCGAATCAAGATTCCAGATGGGGCACATGCAAGTCCACCATTGCTGGAAAATGACCCTCAATTAAGGGGTATTAATCCACTGCAAGTTGTACGATCATGGTGCAAGTGTGGAACTGTAATACTTTCCAATAGATTAGAAATAATCAATGATTTGGGTAATCCACTTTTAGAATGGCAATATCTGACTCATTCAGACTCTGTATCCTAGTAATACCAATGGGATGAGGGCATTTAAAGACTAACATTTTTGTGAAGCTATGTTTACTGTTTCAATTCAGATTCTCTTATTCTTATTTAAGAATCCAAAACTTGGTCAATTACAATCACCACAGCCTTGGACCAATTGAATATATATAATTAAGATCACATGAACATGAAAGCCAAGGAGTTGAACTATTTTGTATAATTTAGAATAATGAGAAGAAACTGAAGACTTTTAAAAAAAATAAACTAAACTGATGTGATGAAACTGAGGGTGCTATGATGTAAAAATGCCAAATAAAAATACTTGTTTTGAAATAAATGTAGGGGGAAACATTCAGAAGACGTTACAATTTGATGATGCTTTATGAGCGTGCCACAACTCATACCAACTCCGATCAATCACATAGTCTCAATCACATTGGACTCACACAGTGGCTAACACAAACGCCCTATTGTTGTAAATCTCCATAGGTGGCCCGTGCCACTGCCCCATTCGAGCCAATCTGCGCACACCACACACATTTATCTAATACCTCAGAGCTTGCTGAATTATTGTGTCAATTCGAGGTGGCACTGCATGAATGGCCGTACTGGTCTTACTGGTCTTATAGTATGGACTGGGTGGGGTGGAACACTATTTAAGGTGGTGTGAGTAGTGGGGGAGAGTGGGGGAGAGAGGCTGAGCATCAAGCACTGGAAGAGATGGAATAGAAAAGGAGATTCAGATTATTTCAAATTGAGGTTCAATGGTTAGTAAGGATTGGTCACAACTTCGAATTGTCATTAGATCTTCTCCGAAATTGGTCCATTTATAGTTCGAAGTGTCTGTTTTCAAAAGTACCATTTTGTATGTACCTTCCTATACTTGTTTTCCCAGTGTCGGGTCTCCTGAAAGAGGCCTTATAAGCTGCTATGGGAAAATGTCTCCTTCTAAACACTGACAAACTGACTACAGCGAGATTTAAGATCGGATATAAACCATATTTGCCAGAAATGAAACAGTCAATAATAGACATTGGAACCTTTTTATTCACGTCTCATCATGACTTGTTAACGGTTTACAAGGAAGACATTATATAAATCGCATAATAGAGGGATTGCCGAGCAACACATCTCGGGTTCAGGGGTCAGGGGTTCAAACATCCGTAGCTCCCCAACCCTCCCCCACTAAAATACAGTTCTTGGGGCATTGCACTAGCCTACTTCAGGAAGGAGGAACAGAGGAGATGTAAATAGGTAGGTGCCAGTGGATTGATAAATACTACACCATTGATAAATACTGACCATGAATCTTGGTAGGAGACGAGGGTTCCTCAGAGAAGGTGGGAAGAAAGGGAACAGGATGGACTGCAGCTGGTGGAGGAAGAAGAGACGGAACAGAGGAAGGAGAAGAGAGGAAGTAGAGAAACAGGAGCAGTACAAGGAAAGAGGAAACTACAGGAGGAACAGATGTGGAAGCAAGAAAAGAAGTAGGTAACCGTAGAGGTAAAGACAGAAACAAAAGCTTTTAATTAATGTTAATCAATTTCACAGCTAGGTTACTGAGGAAAATATGGAGAAATCCAGGAGATGTACCTGTATGAAAAGTATAAATAAAAACGTATCCAAATCCAAAATCCAAATGTTCAATTATATTTTCCAACGACAGAAAATAGTAGAAGCAAACAACTATATATTTTGATGCTAGAATTGCCATAGCTACAATAATATAGGTTCGTACTCTTTTGGGGGTACTTTGTATACCATCTTAAGAGTAGTATTCTGAGAGTGTACCTCTTAAAGGCTGGGCTCTCATGGCAGGCAACAAGTGCCTCACAGCCTCCAGGCATACAGAGAGTCAGGTGAGGGCACCAGAATGTGTGAGGTGTCTATAGATGGGGCCAGAAGGCCAGAACCAGCCAACTAATTACAACCATCGCACTCTGTATGATGAGGCGGCTTACTTAATGTACAGAACATTTCCCAAAATGTAACCAATAGTAAGATTTATCGCAATGTATCAGGATCAGTGAATACAAACGATACCGCATCAATGCAAAAAGTAATAGCAGAATAAACAACTTAATAACAATAAATGTGCCAAGCTACACAGGGCTGAACCCCCATAAAATACTCTGTGTGGTTCTTATTTATATTCATTTGTTCTATTGATTAGGGTTTATTAATATCTATAGGGGATTTGCATATGGTCCTGTTCATGATCTGTTTCAGTGCATGCTGGGAAGGATTAACTTTAATCCAACATATTTAGCAGAATGTCTTCGATCATCTGTGGCTTGTATACATTTTTTAATGATCGATGGAATCCAAAGTTAAACATAATCGTGTATGGCCCATGGTTATGTACATAAGGACATTAACAGAAATAATGGTCGCTGCTGAACATGGAATGTTTTCAATGTTTCTGCTGGTCTGACTGAACACCCAACTCCCATAATTCCATGCAAACCAATATACACAATGACACCCATGTACATGCAACTCCCCTATTCTACACGTTTCTGCTGGTCTTCTCTACACCCAACTCCCATAATTCTATGCAAACCAATATACACGATTGACAGCCATGTACATGCAACTCCCCTATTCTACATGTTTCTGCTGGTCTTCTCTACACCCAACTCCCATAATTCCATGCAAACCAATATACACGATCGACAGCCATGTATGCAACTCCCCTATTCTACATGTTTCTGCTGGTCTGCTCTACATCCCCTAGGTCAGCTCGAGGCACATATTGAAGCAGCAGGAGCAGCAGGAGACAATGGGAGAGCACTTAGGTGAAGTACATTTAGTTAGAGCTACTCTGACGGTCATGCCCCCTCATCTCTGGTCACCCAGATAACAGGGGTCTACCATTGACGATGACTGCTGCCTCTAGTATCTAGCCTCAGCGGTGAGGACTGATGGCTTTTGGATGGGTTTGCAGCTACTCTATAATCTGTGGGATGGATGGATGGGGAGGGGGCAGAGGGGAGGGGTAGAGCTTTAGTAGATGGTGCTAAAACTGAGTCTCTCACTACCTGACCTGCTCCTACCCCTTCCTGTTCATGAATGCTCTCCTACGACTTCATATGATCTCGCCCTTATGCTGCCACTTCGTCCCACTCATGTACTAATTTGGTAACATCTAAAGTTTTTATTTACAATTTATGATTTAATAAAGGCAAATAAAATGACAAATCTAAAGGAAGTATCGAAGAAATCATATCCACTCACCACTGTTTACACTATATATAGTGAAGTGCAAGTATCAATAGCTTTGTATAATTCTAAATTAATCTAAATCTAAAACCCAATCTTACCAAACTTACTCCCCCCCCCCACACACACACAAACACTATCGCTATCAATTGTAAGGATCTTCAGGGCATAACGGAAATGACTTTCACAAATGAGCGTGTATCTGTTCATATTAAACCTGAATGAAAATATTTATACAGAAAATATATACTACCTCTTCTCTCCTCTTACCCCCTTCATTAGTTCTTTTACCCCATCAGTTCCTTTACCCCTCCTCTCCCTCCTTTCTTTGACCTTCCCCCTTGTCCTATTCTACCTGTTCTAATGCCCTTCCCCTCCTATTCCTCCCCATGTCCTCCCCCTTGCTCTCTCCCCCCTCAAATGTAGACCTTCACCACCCCACCACCACAAAGCCCCCCAGGCAGTGATCTATAAGGAGTGATGGCCAGCCTAGCCTGCTGCTGACCTCATACTGACCCTAACGCTACCACCCAGTGTTAGTCTGTATGAATTTCATCATGTTTATTGTCTGGCCTCCACCTCCCTGCCCATTGATTCCAACACACTCCTCATTCAACACTAGCACAGCCAACAAAGCTTACAAAGTCCTTGCTATTCATTTACATAGGGTTTTGTTTCTTGGGCAGGGTAAAGAAATCCCTCAGAGATGCTGATCCTTGGAAGGGGTTTACATGTATTTATTTTTATTCAGATTTGATTAATATTTTAGTTACATTTATGTATTTATAAGCTCTTCTAGTACAGTTTACCAAACACCAATTCCTTGGGTATTTTTTGTCTGGGCAATCTAAAGAAGTTCTTCAGGGATGGTTGCCATTGAGCCAGTTTTAAATGCATGTTTATTTATCTAAAGGAGTATATATATTCATATACTAGTGTTAATATAAGAACATAAAAAAACAGAGATGTTATCTTTTTAGGAGTCAGACTTTCTTCTGACCAAGCTCATAAGACGTACCTATCTTTTTTATTTTTAAAGAACAGACATAAAACCAGTAGTCATAAATACAGCTAAGTCGCCCATGACGTCCTGTCAGGAAAAGTTATGTCTACTCCACAGCCCCGTCACATGAAAGAACAGTTTGTCCCACAACTATTTGCTCTGTTGTATAGCTAGGTATACTATATCATATACTCAGTATACCTCCATATATGAGTTGCCTAGCTACATGGCACAGACTGAAGGTGCAGTCACGTTTACATTCTGCTCATGGGACCTATAGATCCCTAGGCAAGCTTATATATATAAATGCTTCATGATGCGCCCCTCATTATGGTTCAAGATATCTTTTATTTGCTTAAGTTGCGACTACAATAAGGGTCACAATCTTTTAACCTTGGTTCCAAGTCTTCCTTTGGGTTCCTGAGTCTTCCTGTGGGTTCCTGGGTCCATGAACTAGTATTAATAGTCTTTAATCAACACATTCTTACATGCTAATATTTGGTCTGAATCGAATGAAGTGGAGTGGAGTGGAGAGTAGTGCAATTCCTATATCTGAGAGAAGAAGTAATTCCTCAGGTTGTTGGACTTGGCAATAGGTAAGAGTGAGAGAGTCATGCAGGAGACGCATATCATATTGGTCAGATTTTCAGAAAATGCACAATCTACACTTCTACACATCTCTCTAATTTTGCTAAATTAGAGTAAAAAGTGATACATTCTAGGTATATCTGACTGTATTCTGTATTGTATTCATTCAATAAAACTGTCTGGTTATGTTGAACTGTATTTTGAACCTGATTTTTGTCTAAATTTGGGTTATTTGAGATGATTGGTGAAGGCCAATTGTACATTGTCATAAAATCTGACCCATGTATTCAAATACACGTCCGGTGGTGAGATGCAACCAACGGTTATTATAATTTTTTTCATGGGGAGACAGCAGTACCTTTAACAGCCTGGAGATCTTTCCCTATCATCCTATGAAAGGTAATTGCTTATGAAGTGCAGTCTTAACAACTGATACATCTATTCACCATACCTAAAGATGCTCCTGGCTATCGATTCAATGAATCATAACGTCGTGGTTAGCTTTCCAAATTGGAATCTCAGTGGCAAATGCCCCTTTAATTTCTGGCTTATTCAGATGCTATGTGTATTCCATGACAGCTAACCTTGGCCACAAGCTGTTTGGATGTTCTCGACCTGTAACGGGAAACTAATGTCAACATGGCTTCTATTCCTCTATTGATTCTCCAATAGAGCGTTTGCCTCTGCCCCTGCCAATGTCCTTGACAAAAGGAATGCAGGAAGGTAAATTCATAGTAATTAAATCATGAATGGGACGTATCAATACACTTATCATTTTCTCCCCACTCCACTTTCTACCTTCCTGACATCCCCGAACGTTGGCCACCGGGTAATGTTATGCTGATCCGCCTTGTGGAGTCTCGGATAGGTCAACTTTCTAATGAGTAATATAATTTGTAGATCTTACCTGAGTTTTCCTTCTTACCTATATTATTTACAACATCTGCCTTCTTAACGAGTATTTTATGTATCTTTTGTCCTTGGTTATACAAGTTTGTTTTTTTTAAACTCCATGGGGGACCTAAACTGTGTTAAGGGATTTTTTACTTTTTCCCTTTATAAGCTTTGAAATTACATATTTTCCATCTTGCATTCCAGGTCGTTTCCGTCGTTTCCGTCGTTTCTCTTCATGTTGGTTGTTGTAGAATGTTTGTGAACTTTGATCCGAAATCGAGTTCATACAAGCCCCCTATTCCCAATGCTTTAGTTTCCGAGGAAGGAAGGAGAGAACTTCCCTACAATCCCATGGAGTCTCACTTTTCTTCCGCCCATCTAGAAGTAGATTCTGCTATTTCCTGACGGGAGGGAGCTGAGGAAACATTGATCATTTGGCCTTATAAACCCGATTTCCCTTTTTTCATGTCAGGTGATCCACATGAATTCCTTATGATTGTTTAACTAACGTTACAATTCAGGCGGATTTTATATTTCTTATTGATATAGGTGGTTAAAATAATATCATATATTTGGTAGACATGGAAGATTATTTTTAAGGTCATTTAAAACCATTTTCTAAGTGCACATGACGCATTTAAAGGTAACACAGCGGATTCTTAGTAAGTTTAAGGGGCCTAGTCCCCTAAGCCGATTCTCATGCAACTCTCACAGAATTTAGTGGAAAATTAAGAGTCCTCTGCGGATCAAATATTTACACTTGCTTTGCCTGATATTATCATAGATATTATGAACTAAAATTGGTCTTAAATTGGTAACAGTCTAAATTCTATAATGTCTTTCAATTATCAATTTGATATTTGAAAACAAACTGTAAACGTTGTCATAGGAAATACAATATAATAGAATTACCTCCCCTCTTCCACCCCCCCCCCCCACCCCACAAACTCTACCTGCCCCCAAACCCCTCTTACCCATCCTCACATACACATGCCTCCCTACAATGAAGAAAATGCTGGAGCACGTTGAAAAGGCATGGAATAATATTCTTTCAAAATGAATTTTGTTTCCACAGAAGAAACACTTCCCAGTGGAGGAGTCATATTCGCCATGCTACTGCTGTATTTATAAGCGATTGAAAGAGAGACAGGAGAGGATTGTCGGGTATAGGCCTCTGCACTGGCACATGACAACTTATAAAAATGGCTCACGTCGCCTAAAGAATGAATGTTTGGTTTTTCTTTTTACAACCATCCAAATAACCCACGAAAATCGATTGATTAGTTACCTTACACAGCACATAGTCAACTGTGGGATGATCTTATACTTGGGCGATATGCAATGGCGGTAGATCTATAATTATATAGAATTAGAGAAACTTTAATTCAATTATTCTTATAACCTATTGAATAATACACGGGAGCCTATATCGTAATGACTATCATTGTGCGAAATTGTTATGTATTTTATACTCGACCTGTTGTAATGTGATTGCTTTTAGTGATTTGCTATAAGCATCCTAAATAATAAAACATATTATTGAACGCTAATTACACATCAGGACACGATTATGTGTATAAGTGGGTTATTGATCCAAGGTCATTAGGTAGACTGTTCCAGCTCTTTGGACATACTCACTTTGTACAGAACCCACAAAGGTTTCATGTTTCAGATATGTTTCAGAAAGAAACCCTGTAAGGTATGTGGTCTCCTTTCTGAAGATTCATAACCCGGATCTTTAGACATGCGTTGGTTTTATGAGACCCCACTGATATTGAGAAGCTAGCCCATGTACAGTTTGAAGCATTGGTCAATCAAGAATCATGACAAAAGTGATGCCCCCAAAACAATCCAGTACAATAAAAGGTGACCTATCATCATGGAGTAAGCTACCAAATATACCAGCTATTTATAATTGTTCGCGAAATTGGGTAAACATTGGCATTTGCATACCAATTTACAATAGCATGCAGGATGGAAATCCTCCATTTTAAAAATGCGCAGTAGCTGTTGCCATTGCAATATTTCTTGGGTCCCGCCGCGTTAAGGCCACCAACCCTGGGTAAAGAGTGGGGGAGGAGGCAGAGGATGAGGCGGATGGAATAGAAAAGCAGTTGGCTGGGAAATGGCCGTGTGTATTGATCATGGACTGAAAGGTGGCATTTGGTGCACTTACACTCAATCTCTGAACCCAGTCTCTCTCTCTGCCCCCAGTAACTCCACCTACATCGCCAGGGGGAAGAAGCCACAGAGAGGGAGGGCACGCAAGAGACGGAGGCAAGAGGGAAAGGGGGAGTGGAAGGCAGGGGGAAGAGCAAGGGTGGGGGTAGGGTGGAGGGTGGAGAGGGAGGGAACTGGAGAGGAAAGTTCCCGGGGGAAAGTGTTAAAGGATGAGATAGGGAGGGAGAGAGGGGTAAGGAGAAAGGAAAATGCGAGGGGAGTGGGAAGGGAAAAGATAGAGAGAGGTAAGAAGAGGGCAGCAGATGGAGAAGGAGAAAGCAGCAGAAAAGATTGGAGGAGGCGGAGACAGGAGAGAGGTTTAGGGCGAGGAGAGGGAAGGGGTAACAAGAATGAACAGGGGGAAGCAGAAAGAAAAACAGCGTGACAGAGACACTGAGGGAGAGAGAGAGAGGGGTAAATCAGTGGGTAGAGAGGAGGAAAGAGGGGAGAGAGAAACATTAATATCTTATGAGAAACTAAATCCTCAAATGTGTTATGAATTCTTACGTAATGGGCAAATATGCTACACATGGAATACACATGTCTACATTTTAACATTTGGTAAATCATTAGAACAAAAGGCTCTAATGCCATCTTTGAAGATTTATAATCGTTTACGATAAAACAAATGTTTAATTTCATTATGTCTGAAACTGACCTGGGAAAGCGTATTTAATAAGGGTTTGAAGAGGGACCTATGATTCAGCCCCGCTACCCAAAGAGAATGAATCACCCTGGAAGGGTTCTTTATGGAAGTGTTGGTTCCGGGGGTGTGACCTGGGTTACACTTTGCCCATGATGAAAGAAAACAGCCTGACACCAAGATCTGTGCTCTCTGTTTTACTTCTTTGGGCAATTATTCACTTGATTTACGGTTGTGGGTCCAAGGGTTTATGGAGAAGGGGGGCTCAGGGACCTGCATACTCGCTTACCTGCATGGGGATATGTAACAAACAAAGAAAACATCCTTATTGACAAATAAATACATGTCTTTGCATGAATGAAGACATATAACACCTATATTCTCCGCTATTGACATAAATATTACTATATTTTCAAATACCAGTTTCAATGGAGCTCCATCCAACTCCCCCCTTTTTTTACACACCTTTATTTTCACTTTCTTATTATTCTCTCTTTTCTGTTATTTCTATCTTCTCTTTCTGATTTCAAGGTCTTCTTCTTTCTATCCTCACGTCCCTTGTTCTCCTTCCCTCGTCTGTTCTAAGGTCTCCTGTTGTTTACAAATTATCAATCTCTTCTCTCCATCCTCGTTATCTTTTCTTCTATCTGCTCATATCTCCTCCTATCTCCTCATATTTCACTTTCTCTGAGTTGGTCCTCTCTCTCTTCATCTAACTCCCTTTATTAATCTCCATCCACGATTTAGTTTTTGCTTTGTCCACCCTGACACATATATCTTTGCATTTTACATGTCTGCATCATAAGCACTGCAGCAAGATTTACACTAATAAGTGCGATTAAAATCAAACGCAAATGTGAAAAGAACAATTGGCTAACTAGGCTGAAGGGAATAGAGTTTGTAGTAATCCTGAATAGATAAATCAAAAAATGCAGAACACATCGCAAAAAAAGGTCAAATACATTATACGTACAAATGATATTCTTATCCAACTTTACCATTCTTTAAGACTCAAAGTAAAGATTCAATAGCATCATGTAATTATATGTTTCAAGAAATGGAACGATCAGTTCAAAATTTAGTAATGGTCCTTATTGTTGGAAGAGGTTTAAGAATTGATATACTATGTAAATAGAGGCGACGCAAGAACACATCCACTTGGTGGACAGGCTTTTCTTTGATAATTATATTTAAAATGTACGGCCTATTGTGTAATAACAAAAAATAAAAATCTAAAAAATACCTTCCACATTCTTCAAAGACACAGAATTCATAAAATTCTACAGCAGAAGAGCACTGCCTCAATGCATGCCCTTCCTCCCCCGTCCCATGTCCCACCCATTCCCCCTGATTTATATCTATATATAAATGTACATGCCCCAATCACTGCAGCATGGGGTACAATGTGTGAAAGTGGTGCAGGAGGAAGTTGGTGGAATTATTTCCGGCAATAAGGTGTCCCTGTCCGCTCCATTGAGCACCCCCTGCGGGCGAGCGGCGGTACTAGCAGACCAGTATAGGTGGCACACAGTACATGTACACAGAAAATAGGCTAAAGGGGTTCCAGACCCCCTCCCCCTCCCTCGCCCTGCCCCACCCACCCACCCACACACACATATAAGAGACAATTTAGAGAAATTGAGAGAAACCCAAATATCAGCAATATGTTAGTTTCATCTAAACTCAATTGAGAGATATACAATGTACAGTGCATTTGGTTTATAGCATCTTCGATTCCTACTGCATGAAACAATGCTGAACTGCAGGCTGATTGTGCAGTATATTTAGTTTTGTCAGGAAGCCATATATAACACTCATTTTCAAGAGCAAGGTCAACCTTCGACCTAAGAAAACTTCTCAAAACAGAATTATATTTCAACATCACCAGAGATATAATGAGTTCGATCCTGATGGCAGTGGAAACCATACTTAAAGAGATTACACATCCTTTTTTATTTCCTGCCCAGATCTGTTCGCTAAAGATGTTATTTCATGTAATCTAATTGTTTAAATGTTAATTTGAATTGAGAATAATGAGAATAAACCCATTCAACCACCCAGTGTATCAGCAACCGGTACATTGTTTAATGGGGGATATATATGCATACATGTGCCTCTCCGCATATGGATTGATAAGAACCCAGTTCTAAGCGATTATACATGAATTACTTAACTTTACCTCTTTAGAATTGTCTGTGAAAACAGTGCCTATGTAACGTTACTGGTTTAAACGAAAATCAAGAAATATATGTTACAGTGCATGCTGGGATAAATTCAATTCAAATACCAATTATTCAGCAATGTATTGATCGAAAATGGGCAGAACATTATTCGCCAATGCCGCATATCCATGGACGCCAAATGCATGATGAATAAATGAAGATTAAATGCCTTATCTCTATCTACTATTTCCCCTCTCTCTCTCTCTCTCTCTCTCTCTCTTTCTCACTGCCTCTCACTATTTATCTATATTTATCTATCTCATTCTCCTCTACCTCTCTCACCCCCTCTCCTTTCTGTTTCCCCCTTTCCTAATCTTCACCCCTCTCTCTATTTCTCTCTCTTTCTTTCTCTCTCTCTATTTATTTATCTCTTTCTCTTCTACCTCTCTCACCCGCTCACCTTTCTGTTCCCCCCTTTCATAATCTTCACCCCTCTCTCTATTTCTTTCTTTCTTTCTCTCTCTCTATTTATTCATCTCTTTCTCTTCTACCTCTATCACCCTTCTCCTTTCTGTTTCCCCCTTTCCTACTCTGACCGCCCCCCCCCCCCACACACACACACACTCTCTCTCTCCCCTAGCCCCCAGCTACATGAGCACAGTACTTTTTATTCTCTGACCCCACACTAGATAAAGGTGTGGTGTGCACCAGTAGATATTCACTTGCCTCTAACCAATTTGCACCCATTTCTGTTGGGGACTCATCTCTTGCCCTTAGAATATCACCAGCAACCTGTCGCTTCTTCCCTCACACAACGCTTTACACTTGTCCGGAGACCTGGAGGGCATCTGTGGGTCTTTGTGTAATCTATCGAGCTCTGCTTCTGACACAACTGACGGGATGTGTTGGGATAAGAAGAGTAGGGCTAGGGGGGCAAAGGAGGATAGGAGAGGGGATGGATTGGGACGAAGGGGGAGAAGGAAAGTTTTTGCTTTGGAGGAGGACGGGGGAGGGCAGAGGAGTGAAGGGAGGGATGGGGTAAGAGGGAATTCACGAAGATAGAAAGATGTGGTGCAGATCTATTCGAAAGAGGTTTATTAGGAAGGAGAAGGATGTGGAGAAGAAGGAATGAGAAAGCAGGGAGAAAGAGGAAGAGAAGGGAAAGAAGGAAATAGGGATATGGGAAGAAGACGAGGCTGAAGGGAATGGTGGGGCAGAGAGTCTGTGAATAACACAAGGGCCAATGGACAGAAGCAATGGAGCAGAGGGAAGAGACTGAAGAGGAAAAGCCAGTGCAATTGCAAGAGGAGATGGAGTCAGGTGAGTCGACTGGTGTTGAATAGTTGGATGAGAAATTCAATGAGGAATTTGAATAGGAGGGAAGGAGGTGGCCGGGAATTGGGACAAAGAGGATGAACAGAGAAAAACTGTAAACGATGTTTAAGAGGAAGGAGCAGAAGAGGAACAAGAGAAGAAATATTCAGCAGAAATACGAAGACAAAAAGCATTGATCACAACCTAGGGGAACACGATCATGTTTCAAGGGAAGGCATCTTTGCCAACACGTGTCAAATTTCACTCAATTTCTGTATCTGCCTATAATAACCTGTAATTTTCAAAATTTAGATCCCTCCCTTGTTGAAATATATTTCAGCATGGGCGGGATTTAAATTTTATTTCAGACACTGTAAACACCTAAATCCGCACTGTTTGTGTTGGAATTTGAAGGCTGTTGCACACACCGTGAGTCACAAGTTCCATGGTTTGGTTTGGTTTGGTTAGTTCCACCTCTGCTAATAGTAATTAAAAGTTAGCAGATATACTGTGGTTTTATTATTTTATTCTGTGAAATTCCCTATTTCATGAAACAGGGTTTGGCCTGACAAAGTCAGGCTTCATTTAGGTTACCTAAATTTTGTTGTACAATTTGGTTTCCTGTAGGAAATGAAGAATATTTTTGTTCCAAGATTCCCGGAAAATACTCTGCAGTGTCCTGTGATTTTGAAGGAATTTTATTCTGCTTGTCTTGGTTGCCTGACAATGTATTAAGAGATGCTCTGTTGCATGTCTGACATACAGGGGCCACTTCACCTTTTAGAAGGTGCCTGTGAGTCAGTTTGGTGTGACCGGTACGAAGACGGGTCAGTATCACCTGTTCGGGTCTTGTCAGGTTATCATCTTTGAATTTTGGTGTGATTGATGGTGTGATTGCTTGCAGCATGTTACTATTAACACCATTCCATGTGCGCTGCCAGCTACTTTTGACATGTGCCTGCGCCACAGGTACAATGTCTGTGTATGGCATTTGGTCAGCCCCAACAGGGCGCCTCAATGCATTTTTGGCTGCAAAGTCTGCTGCCTCATTTCCTTCTATTCCAATGTGGCTTGGCACCCAGCACAACACCACTTCTTTGTCCAGTCTTTTGTTTTTAGTGTATGTCTCTTGAATTGCTTGTATGATTGGGTTCTTAGGATAAAGGTTGGTCACAGCTTCTAGACATGGGTGCGAGTCTGAGTTCCATGGTAAAATGCTTTAAGAGGAAATATGTTGTAGATTTAAATATTACGGGAATTATACTAAAGCAGAAAACTTTAGAAATGTGACTCATGAAAGATACTAAAACTAGCAAAGCACCCAGCAGTTCCCCTGCAGCTGGTACACTTTATAGCAAATTTATCCGGTATTACAAACTCTGATGTCTATTTTATCTTTACTTTTGAAGCTAAACTTTGCCAGGAGTGCCTGAAGAAATATTTTATCCAATCAGTAAACTTCCAAGGTCTTTACGATACAAAGTACTAAAACCAAACTTTGCCCAATGCAACAACCAATATCGCAGTCCCCCCTGAAGCTGGCACACTTTCTACCATAATAGGTTGCCATGACAGACATTCAGCCTTTCATACTGGCCCAACAGTGGGTGTCCTTATATCTGAGAGAGAGTGGGACGGGGCACACAAAGGGTGAGCATACAATGGCACCCAATGCACAAGACCCGTCCCCTCCTCCTCTTCCAAGCAAGGTAAATGTATCCCAGACAGGACCACTATAAGCATGGACAACATGGCCTGGACCCCGACTGTCATCGCTTGAATGGCCTTAGACAAGCAAGATCAACAAGGCAGCCTGCGGAAAATCAGCACAGTTCATCAATAATGCATCGGTGTTTATTATACCATTGGTGGCCCAGGTCAGCCAAAGGGAAGCAGAGGGGAGAGTAGAAATATTCACAGGGCACTGTTAGATAGGATGGGTATATATGTGAGAAGGTTACCCATCTCTAAGGTGGGTTTAGAACCACAAGAGACCCTAGGGCCATATCCACAGCGAAAATAATGTTTCGATGGAAGATCTTGTGGGGGAATGTCCATCCGGAGGGGAGTGGCGGGGGAGGTAGATGCCCATAAACATAACTATAATTGGACACATTTCTTTAGTTAGTATTCCAATAATAGTGAATATATCGGATCCCTATATCCATTTTTGCTATTAGCCTGTCATCCTTTCTATACTTATTTATCTATGTATATGTTCATGTACATATTAATCGTTT
The DNA here is from genome assembly GCA_942159475.1 of Sthenelais limicola. Lineage (NCBI taxonomy): Eukaryota > Metazoa > Annelida > Polychaeta > Phyllodocida > Sigalionidae > Sthenelais > Sthenelais limicola. The sequence goes on along the minus strand of OW804094.1, from coordinate 26,625,272 downwards.
GTAATGAAAAAGTAATTTTTTACATCAGCTGAGAAAATCTTTAATGTTTGCTCTTGTTATGATTGTTTATTGGTCTTAAGAACAGCAATTAAGTGTGTGATATTTTCACCAAGAACTCTTATTTCTCAGAGTGTCAGCAAGATTTGTCTAGCGTATAACGATGTGGGAGAAGAGAGTGCTTTCACTGTCTATAGTATTTCTAGAGATAACCTAATCATATATCTACGTAACTTCAGTAAGCTTGGCTTGGATGTCCCTTCAGCATAGACATTCTATGGAGGCCTTACTTATTTGTATAACGGCCAGGTCAGAATAGTTTCTACCAGCAGGTTTTTAGACATTATTTCATAGTAACTAAATACCTCTATTTTATATGGAAATGTTCTAATAAGAATAATATGATTTCGATCCATAACACATTGCTAATATTTTCGAAATTTGAAATAGATCGATAGATATTGATATACTGGCTTAGAAGCTTTATTGGTCTTTTTCCTTCCCTTTTTAAACCAACCGAGTTTGGCCTTTTTTCGGCATGAAACATTTCGTTTTTAAGATGATATATTTTGATTTTATTTGTTATTTACAGGACCTACTTTATTCAAGGCCGGACTACCTAAAGTAATTTCTAGGGCAGCTCCTGAAATGCACAGCACCTTAGGGGTAGCACTGAGAAGTAGTCGAGGAAGCACCAGTAGTACCATGAATTAAAGGCATTCGCAGAATTTCAGTACATGAGCACAGTGGCCAATATCTTCCGGGAATACATGTATTCATTGAGGCTCAATTATTCAATCAGGCCTTAACTAATTATCATTAGACCCCAATGAACTTATCTATCCATCCATGTGTTTGTCCATGCAGGTCTAGCTACAACTTTTAGAGAGTCACTTTGGGGAATTAACAATTTCCTCAATTTGGGTTTTTCTAGCTGAAATCATCTTTATTTTTTTATTTCTTTATTTCATTTACAGGCTAAAACATTGATTACAATCAATAGTTAGAAAAAGACGCAATTGTCGTTCAAAGACGTGTTTCAAGCGTTGCCTATTAATTGATGAACAATTATGAATAATGATTTCTATATGGATAGAGTAACTAAAGGCCCTTCTCCAGTGGATTCTCCTGGAATTTAGTGGAAAGGGTCCTCTGCTGTGCAAAATCTCATGATAATCCGCTTATCGTATGATAATCGGTTAAGTGGACTAGGACCTTCAAGACACATAACTAAGGTGGCATCTCTCAAGATACTGGGAATAAATGTTTTCTTTGAGGGCAATTACTTCTGGTGAAGCTTTCTGCTGCTGATAAGGACATTTCAACTATTATTAGTTCTTCATAATCTTAAATATATCTCTATCAAGATCCATTGAAGGCAATAACACATGGTAAAATGCCTCTTTCCTTTAGTGGTTCGTGTACTAATTCTTCATTATAGAAAAGAAACAATGGTTAAAATCATAAAGCAGCCAGCCCAGAATCGGAATTAGCTCCTGAAATGATCTAGCATCATATAAGCTGCTGCTACAAAAAAGGAACTTAGAAACCGAAACTGAAACATAAGTAGTTGCATGATTGTCAGTAGGAGCAGAATAGATCTTCAGCACACGAGTACAGTGACCCTTCCTTACTGGAAATAAATATTTTCATTGAGGGGCAATAATTTCTGCCAGTGTAGAAATAGGATTGTAGGCCGGTAGTCAAAGTGTCCCCCGGCGCTCATATGGCAGCTCGGTGCCGTTAGCACCTATAAACCAGATTAGAGAAATGCCCAGTTTCACAGCCCTGGAAAATCAACAGTAGGAACCAGTAGGCTGCGGCATGGTGAGTTGTGGGATGGGTTGGTGCTCAGCAGGGTAGTATGGGCAGTGGGGTGGTTATCTATAGTATCTATAGATGTCTATACATAAATATGAAAGATAGAAATAAATGATATGGATCTCCAACAAATAAAATAAAGTTCGAAATTAATGTAATTAGATGTGAACCTGCATTCAAAACAGAATATGCTACAATATTCCCAATAAATCATGTCAATTGATTAACAAAGGTTATGTACACCTACCTAAGTTATGAAACCTTGTATTTTATAAGTTATTTTACAGGCATATTTCGAAGACCAGTGATCACAGAGAATGTGCCTTTTTGCTATGTGACTATGTGACCTGGTCATAGAGGTCAAAGAAATATGGAGATAAAAACAATATAGTATAATACTAATTTGTAAATAGGTGTTAATGGTTGGGCGCTGAAAACACACTCCAATGATTAGATGCCTATTTTCCCTTTTCGACAGTAACACTCAAACGATTCATTCTTATTACTATAAGAAAACGTGTATTTTATATGATTCACAACTTTCACACGTTTGTTGTACTCCCTCTTCACCCTGTGTAGTCTTTCACACTAACATTCAATATACAGACATAACAAAAGTGTAATCAAATCATCACGACTTGTTTTAAGCATGGTTCTTATATATGGGTCAGATTTTCAGAAAATGTACAATTCAACTTCACCAATCATCTCAAATAACCCAAATTTCAGACGAAATTAAAGTTGAAAATACAGTTCAACCTAACCAAACAGATTGCTAGAATCAATGCAATGCTGAATATAACTCGAATTTACCTAGTATTGACCAAATGTCAGCCTAATTTAGCAGAATTTACTAAATGTGTACAGCTGCCAGTTGTACATTTTCTGAAAATCTGACCCATATAGTGCTTCATAAAAGAGTAATCAAACATCATTTGTTCCATCATGTGTGCTGTACTCTTGAGTAGGCTTTTTGAAATAGCAGTTCCGTTACATTATGCATCATGCATTTATGACCTTCAACTGTACACTACACCGCAGTAAATTGATTTATGACATTTGTATCCGTCTATGAATGAGTCAAACTGAATGAGTCAAAGGGAGAATCAACATTATATATGGAGAATGGAACGAGGTGTACATGTCATTTGTCATAAGCAACGCTTGAGAAAATATACTTGAACTTATTCAATGTACTGGCCTTTATTGAAATTTAAAAAAGAAAATCGAATTATGTGGCATCCCCAGTAGCACACTTTTATTCCTAGAATGTTCCTTCAATGTTTGGTTGTTTGTTAGGTTAATGTTTGAAAGTGAAAATTGATTGGTTGTTCCTGGGACATGTGTTAGAGGATCGTTCCTATCTAACATTGATATAACATTTGTCATTCATGTTTCCCTTATGTTGGTTATGAAACGTTCTTTCACTGTTTTCTTATAACACTTCTGGAACATATTTCTATAACATTATATTAACAGTTGAAAAAGATCAACCATCTCACCTGAAGAAGGGCAAACTAGCCCGAAAGCTTGTGTCTAAATAAAATCAATAAGAAACAACAACTTTATTACATCTTGCACCTGAATCATCATTTACCGAACGACCTAGATCGATATACATGCATGCAGCGATAACTCCCCTCTCTACTAGTTGAAAAAGATGTTAGGGGAACGTGTCCAATATGAAATGATTGTATTGCACGCCCTTTACTGCACCTCTCATTTTAAAGGTTTACTTTACTTACATAATTACGTTCATAGTCTGACACGGTCCTTACCTGAAAAGAGACGAAACGAATTTTAGTAAAGATCCAATAGAATATAAACAATGAAAATAAGAATGAAATCAATTTATTATTGAATATAAAGTCGTATCTTATGGATATATCATCCGTTATCCAATCAATGGTTAGACCAGGTTCCTAGGTAAAGCAACAGATGTTTGCAATCTGCGTAGTGTGGGAGCAGTAATTGCGCCAACATTTTCATATACTACTAATACTATGGTTGTTATTGCGCTCGTATCTGGTTGCCTGCATAAAGTTAGGCGCACCAAGGCAAATTGTGTAGTTAACTTTTCAATAAGTTTCTTTGAAAACGACTTATACACCTCATCATAATGTGCATGTGTACATTATGAAATTAATGTGGAATGAAACATATTTCTTCCCGCTCACTCGCATATAACAAGTCTATACAAAGTCTATAGACACTCTGTTCCAGAGTTGAAATAAAAATATATAACAAACGAATATTATAATAGGTGAGAGATGTTTGGGTGCTTCTATTCGTGTGGTAATGATGTTTTAAATGTAAGAACTCATTTGAAGAATAACAAACAATTAACGATAGGTTGGTCGGACTTGTTAATCCATCGTTTAGGGTGTAATAGGGGAATTTGCTTGGGAATGTTAAAACAGGCTTTCAGCATTGTTACATTCATTACATTCTTAGATATGTACTGCCTTTCTCTTTGTAACCTCACTGAAGTTGTTTGGATAGAATAATGAACGTTAATTGCATTGATTTCTTGTTGAATAATCTACTGCATACACTACAAATGGAGGCCAATCCACAGACCTGCATGCCATTGTGTGTACATATCTTTGTGGCTCTGACCCAACTATCGCAGACCACAAAGTAAAACATGACTGGCGAATCTTGGATTGGAACAAAAAGGCCCATATCCTCTTGATTCAAGCTGTGGGGAGGGAGGAAGAGAGACCAAAGGAATTGCGGCCACCATGTAATTAAAACAGTAGTCCCGCATCGAATCACTGTAGTCTCGCACAGAATGTTGGGTTAGATGTGACAGGCCGCTTGTGTGGACCACAAATTATGATGTAAATAAGCCCAAGGAAGCATAAAACAAAGCGCCAGCCGCAGGACATTTCTTAATTATCATAGCACAATGGGTCTAAATTAAGAAACTGGAGTAGGAATCACATGGTTTATAGCTCAAGGTAGGCCATGCATGCTTGTTGATTGGGACAAATGGAAGGGGGCGCAGGGCGCAGGGTGGGGGTGGCTGCAGATTGATACAAGTACATGTGACTAGCCTATAGCTAAACCACTGCATCCTAACAACAGCTTCAACAACGAGTAGGTTTGATCTCGTTTTTTGTTCTCATTAAGATATTTTCGCCCGAAACCATCTAGAAGCCAGTGACATACTAAATGATAATTTGACCAATATGGTTGGTTTGGAACAACCCTAACATTTACAATGTCTTGGTTATCTGGTCATTGTACGAACTTAAATAGATCATGATCTGTATACTTGTATAAATCCTAGATTCCGTTACTTCACTGCACACGATTCATTGCTAACTAACATTTTTAAAGCATTTCTTCTTAATTAGAATTTCCAGAATCTCTGTAAATCAATCTCAGCTACATGTGCTAGTATATTCTTATATAAGTATATAATGTATATTCTTTCCCTACGTCAGTTTAATTCGGATATACTGAAACAAGATATCTTCCCCCTTTCAAATTACGAATAGGTTCAAGTCCTCCCCCTCCGAGGTAAACCTATACAAACAAACAATGCCTCATGCCATGGGACCAATAAGAAGGATCTATGTAAGTAGTCTATGGCGATTATTGGTGAGCTACATGTGCTTAATTTCCGCCTTCTGTGATTAAATACACGGCCAGGAGGCTATAAAATAGTCCACATCCCTGGCGTATATGGATATCAAACAGGAACATTATCAGGTTCAGCAGCAGTAGCTGTATTATATGTTAAAGTGACACTTCTCACTGTTGCTGGCTAGATTATCGAGTAACGGAATTTCGACTTCATTTTCTAGTATTTGGTGCACATTACCCTACCTAACTAACTCCTGTGAATATCAAAACTATGAAATTAATATTATATGAGATATTTGGTCAAATAGTGAGCAAAATCATGTTTGCACTCCATGCACAGATTCAAACGGTCAGTTGAGTTAACATCTGGAATTATGTAACACCCAGGTCGGCGCTGGTCAGTACAAAGGGCATTAGTTTCATTCCTGCCACCCAGGGCTAAATCTGGCAGTACCTCCTGGTCTCCAAAGCCATTTCCTCATGGAATGGACATGGGTTTAGGTTCTGACCCATTCATTACACATATTCACTAATCATTGAATGGAAACGCAATGCTGATCTTCAATACTTCAGGCATTGCTATACCTATCATATATGATTACACTGACAAAGTTTCACACAGTTCCATGACTACTCATTTTAACTATCTTAGCCACTTTAATCAGAGGACTCCTTACAATTCACATGTATGTGATGTGTTTAGGGAAATGAGTCACAAGTCACTAAATATGGATTTTGAGATATAATCATATATGAAAAGATGAGATCAAACCGATTCCAATGAATATTTATAAACATTAAGAGCATAGGGGAAGTATTTCTATCTTTTCAGTTTGATATTTTTAAAATTTGGTACATGTATCCATACGGCCACAAGGACTCGACACTCCACAAATGTAAATATTCCAACAAAGAGATGTTGTAAATAAAACAATTTGAAAAATGTCAATTTTGCGACTTGTGTCTCATTTTCCTGGAACACAACACATGTTTGCATTTTATTTCATTTTATTCTATTTTGCAATGGCTTTGAAATCAGGGTCAACTGGATATGGATGAATGAAATTGCATCCAAATGCAATTCATTCTTTGATCTTACTGCATGTTTGACTATTGTTTATGACTTTGGTTTAACACAATTCCTGCTCGATACATAATACATTATGAAATTCCTAAGTTACAACTGGCACTATATTGTTGTATGAAATGGCTATCAATTGTTGCCGCTTTAGTTCCAAAGAGCTTATTTCATATCAGCCACACACAATAAGATACTGGCTCAAATATTGAAACTGAAGTGCAAATATTATTACCGGTGCAAGCGACAGAGTAGAGAAAGAAACAAAGAGGAAAATGAAAGATAGGACGACAGTGAGTGTGTAAGAGTTGTGTGTGAGAGAGGCGGGGGCCTAAAAAAAGAAGCAGATACAAGAGGAAGTTGGCTCGAGACAGAAAGAAGATATTAGCAGCGATCGAGAGAGACAAAAGACAGAGGGCGCGAGAAATCAGAGAAATTGAAGAATCAAGGAAGCGACACAAAGGGTTTCCCCAGATGAAAGGCTTCCATTTTTATTTGTCAGGTTAACTTTTCCTTGGAAACCTGTATCTCTGCTGAGAGGTTGGCCTTGGAATTCCAATGGAAGTTCTTTCAAACATTGAAATTCAGAATTGCATGAAGGATGGCAAGGTTGCAGTGGGGACCAACAAGAGCTAGAACCCCCAGTTTACTATCACCAAATGAACCAGACTACCAAAACGTAAGTAAAAGGCTTTACAGGTGTCTCTTCGCATACATCTCAGTTACAATGCATGCTGCTAAAGTTTTAGTTCAGATGTGACAAGCAAATGTTTACCCACGTTTTTATGTAGAGGAATATGGGGCGAACATTTTCACTCATTGTGTAGCTTGTATAAACGATCAATGAAATCCTAATTCCATGATGGATAAGATGAGAGGCGTGTTATCATATCATACATGTATGATCTCATTGAGCATATATATATATATTTCATGCTGAACATGGAATGTTAGCATACATACAACACCAATAATTCCATGCGTTCGAAGATTAACTTTGGACGGCGTACATGCAAGTCTCTTGTTGGTACTTAACAAATAAATTTAAAGGGAGTCATGAAATTGATTTATTTAAATAATAGTAAGTTCTCAGTTTCATACCGAACCAAATGTGATCAAATATTGCCAACATCTACATGAAAGAAATTGTCTTAGAGCAAAGTATGTAATGTGGCTGCTTGTATACATGTATATATCTAAAAGACCTAAGCAAAACAATCTATACATGTTTATGTTTATTTGTCGCAAGTACGTACTAGTATTACACGTTGCGTTTACTTGTAATTTACAGAAAGGTAGACTCTCTAGCTGAAGCCATAAATTAAGTCCTCTTTTGCCCCCATAAGAGTCCGAGGCAAATTCCAAATCTGTCGCTGAAATGGGGCTTTATTTTAATATTTGAAAAGTCATTTCTGCTTCGTGGTAATGGCTGCTCAGTAACACAATGGCCGCTGCGTTTTATTATTCTCCATGGAGTTATTCACTATGAACACCTTGAATGATGTTGCAAGTACCAAAACATTGTTGTCTTGATTTGAAATTAAATGTTGGAGGAAAGATGCAATTGTTAGACTAGTTCAAAAGGTCATTGTCACAGCCTTTACAAATCCATTCTAAATTTCTAAAACTTCTGATATCAGAGAGGAAAATAGCAAAGGTTTTTCAGATATAATAAGCTTCGTGCCAAAAGATGGCCGGAAAAGCAGTAAATACCTGTTTGTCTCAGTTTTGTTTTGCTTTGCCATTTTGTTTTGCTTTGCCAGGGGTCCGTACATCGTCTATACACTATGCCTTTGAGTAGTTTTCCACCTCTTGATAATACAAAGGTGAAGTCGCCAGAAAATATGCAATACACCTTCACCAATCCTCTCAAATAACCCAAATTTCAGACGAAAATAAAGTTCAAAATACAGTTCAACATACCAAAATTGATTACTAGAACCAATGCAATGCCACATATACTCGAATTCACCTAGTATTGGCCAAATTGCAGCCTAATTTAGCAGAAATTACCAAATGTGCACTGTTCCAATTGTACATTTTCTGAAAATCTGACCCACAAATGATTCCTGGATCCCCCCATCTGTTTCATAGTGTGTGGCTTGTCTATCACGTCTAAGTGTAGGGCCAAGTAAAACAAGATGAAGCCTTAAAGATTGTGTTAAACACCTCACATTAGCCTGCCACAAATGGTAGCACTGAGGTGATGCCTAATTACTTGTCTCCCACTCAGAGAATTCATTTGTAGCAATGTGAAACTGGGAGCGCACTGGTTTTGTGGGACGGTTGATGGATCCGGGGAGTGGGTGACTGAATTAGGGAGAATCAGGGTGCCATAGCTCCTTACGGGAATTTTTACCTGGACTGTAAAAGTGTTAAAGTTGCATTCTCATCTAACATCGTTGAAAAACTAAAGGGTTTTTACTTTTTGTTCTGTTCTTTTGTTCCCATTCTGAAAGCCAAAGCTTTTATTTGGGAATTTCATCGTGTTGATACTTATGAATTATGAAGGTCGTTCAAAGTTATGTCCCACATATCGATGCATCAATACATATTTATGTATATTCTGATTACTACTGCACAGATATCGGGCAAATATGCCCTGAAATAGGAACAAACTTCACATCCCACAAGCCATTTCAAACCAAGATTCAGAATGGCATAAATACGCTTCTCCTATATGGGTCAGAATCTCAGAAAATGTACAATTTAACTTCGCCAATCTTCTCAAATAACCCAAATTTCAGACGAAAATAAAGTTCAAAGTACAGTTCAACCTAGCCTAACAGATTGCTAGAGTCAATGCATTACCAAATATACTCGAAGTTACTTAGTATTGACCAAATTGCAGCCTAATTTACCAAATGTGTAGAGCTGCCACTTGTACATTTTCTGAAAATCTGACCCATATAGTGGGGTTGTATACCATCTTGAATCTGGATTTGCATGGAAATATTGCATGAAAACATTCTGCCTATGTTCGATAAAAGTGTTGCTGAGAATTCGTAAGTGACATTCTAACTGAATCCATCCCAGCGTGCACTGTAATAACCAGGCCGTATTGCGTTTATATGGGAGGTCTGACTCACAAAACCAAGGCGAAACATAATGGGTCGCGAAAACAATAGGTGCCCTGGGAGCTAAAATGTCGTCCATGAACCTCAAAGAAAGTGTCTTGGCTAAGTAACCAATGTGAAACAATTTTAAGTGACGAATCTGCCAAGACTCCTGTAACTCCAGCTTGCAGTTATAAGGGAACTACCGAAAACCGTAGAACAAATGAAGGAACTGCTTTGACAACACTAAAGGCCCTTGTCCACCAAGCCGATACTCATGCAATTCTCCCGGAGTTTAGTGCAAAATGGTCCTCTGCGGCGCAAAATTGCAAGAGAATCGGCTTAGTGGACTAGGCCCTTAATAGACAGAAAGGATTGCAAGGATACTACTATATACTTATTTTTAATTTAAAAGAATCAAACAAATGTTATTATTTTAAACTAAATCAAAGAGCGTAAATATTATCTGAGCTCTTTGACTAAAGTGAGATGGGTCATTGCTCAAGTTTTCATGCAATTCCAAATAAGTAAAAAAGAAATATTTCTATGTATTTCACAATGTTTGTAATGTGTATGACTGTTGGTAGACTGTTGGTGTATAGAAGAAAGCAATGCCCAAACCTCATTATTTATGATTAATGCAGTAGCTCAGAAAACTGCACGTAGAAATAGAGGGTAAAGGGCCTTGTCCACTAAGCCTATTCTCATGCGATTCTCACTAAATTTAGTGGAAAAGAGTTCTCTGCGGTGCAAAATCGTATGAGAATCGACTCAGTGGACTAGGCCCTTTACATGCTCACCATAACAATGTCTTCATCATTGGTTGGGACCCGCAAAATGGTCCAACTATTTCTAAGAGTGTAAAGAATATGCGGATGGAAAGTGACAGTTTGTCACTGTGGCCAGCAAGCGGGCTGTCTACCTATCTGTCAGCTACATCTTTACCTCCTCATCCTCCCAGTATGCTAATGCCAATGCCTATGATTCACTTTCAATGAGAGTGCTTGTTTTTACCTTCCCTCTTGAGGAACCAGCCTGACAAGTCCTGAGGAGTGTCTTTAATTGAGACTGGGAGAGAGAGAGAGAGTGCGCAGAACAATGGGGGAATCAGAGGTGTCTTCATTTAAGAGGGGGAGGCGGGCAGCGTGGTAGAGGGGTATGGTAGATATGGGGTAAAATATAGTTCCTGAGAAGGGTGGATTTAAACAAAGAGTATATATATATGTTATGCTCGGTGGCTTATGAGAAGAATCTGCAGTATTTATACCATGCAGGGGAGCGACCTTTTGTCCTCAGAGCTAATAATAATGCATCCGTCCATGGGCCAAGGCTTTAAGCTGCACTCTCAGTAAAGGGTGGTCTCCACTGGCTGCCGTAAGCTCTGCGGTAAGCCCTGCGATGGTGCTGTGATGGTGAGAAGTGGCGAGGTCCTGCCTACATGGATCACTGGCCATGTAGGCAGGACCTCGTCATTCCCCTCTACCTAAAGAACCAGCACAAGCCATCGCAAGGCTTACCAGCAGAGCTTACCACAGCCAGTCGCTCGTCGCTCAAATATCGTTAGTCTTTATATTATTCAAGCCTATGTAATATGACAGATGAATGAATCAGATTATATGAGTGTGCATATGGTATCCAAAATTCAAGCTACTACATGTACTATACATTTTCTGGGTCTTTCATTGTTTAATTGGATAGGTTATACACATCAATATTACTATATCTCCTGTTTCGATAGAAGACGGTGCTCGTTTTTCACAATTCCTTTAGGTTAAATCGTGTTAAGTCAAATTAATATGATAGCTTTTCTCTCATGGGGTAGAATTATTTGTTGCTAAGGAGTTTATTTCTAAGATGAAAGTTTCCCTATTCGCCTGCGTCAGTAGGCATACGTTTTGGCTTAATGTTGCATGTATGCTACTTTCATAGGGATGCCCCTGGTTAGAGGGGTTGCAGACAGTAGGTGGAAGGGGAGGAAATATATATCTGGGTTAGGACATCACCATGAATATATTATGCATTATTGGAATTAAAAAGCCCAAGTAATTATCGCAATTGAAACTAAAGTACAAACTGCATAACATAATTATATAGATAGATCATAGATATTTCCAGCTTTCATGAAATTTACAAGCCGTATACCGTGTGAAACGTCGCTCATCATTTCTTTACATGTTTTGAGATTTTGTACATTGATACAACTGTAGATTAATTAAAAGAAACTTAACTAATCTGGGGGAGAATATTGACTTATTATGGAACTTATTTTAAAGAGAAAGGTTATTCACAAATGTAAATCTAGAAAGTTACTGCGATGAGTTTGTAGGTCCAACATAGAGACCAAATTCTCACTCCAAGACAAGGGGGAATTTTATGGTCTAGTACCTCAAAGATATGTCCATGATTAGGGAATTGTTCTTTTGAATAATTCACAGTCATTATGGCGGGAGAACGAGATTCTCTCAAACGTCACGTCACACCATCACGTCACACAAACTGTCACGTTCACTCAGACGTCCTCTCACACCTCCATCTTCCCATCGTCAACAGGGAACAAATTTTGTTCACGCCCACCTCTCTACTCATATAAATGAAGGAACATTGTTCAGACGTGCCCAAAAATTTCAACAGACATTGACTTTACTTGAAAGTGATACACATATTATAAAATGAAATCCTTTCCCCACTACGAAATAAAACATCTAAATAAAATCGTTGTCTTCCGTCTTATAATGAGTAAGGATTAGAGAGTTGGAGTACAAATCGAAAGCGCAGAGTACCTCAATTTCTAGCAGTGTCGAGGAGGCTGATCCATTAAACGAACCTCCATTTCTAGGAGTGTACAGAAGGCAATCAAAGCCTCTGATAGTTTCTGCAGTCAGTCAACTAAATAGGAAGGATCTATTTGGATATTAGTCATTATCTACGTGCTGTTTGAGGAATTAAATTTATCTGGGAGGATTTGATATTGAAGAAGATAGCGTTGTGTCGTTCTGCAACCAACCTAGGGCAAATCAAATGATATGAGAGGTGGGAGAATACAGCACCCATGTTAAATATTGTGGTAACTGAAACAATGCAAAAATCAGTTTTTGTACACCTTTCTTAAATGAAAATATAAGTTGTTCTGATAGGAATTGAAGCTTAAATGAGTAAAATGTTGTTAACTTATTAGCCTTATGGCTCTTTCTATATTGCTTGGTAATTTGATGTAATATTATTTATATATCGGTTAGATATCATGGAAAAGATGAAACATACAAAATGTTTATATATATTTAGATTACAAAATTCCCATCCTATAGTACTAAGGTTAACAGAAAAACATTTAAGTCTTGTCGATTCTGGTAGGAATGTAACTTTAAACTCCAAGTCTATCTCCAATTATATATATTCATTTTAAAACACATACATCCAGATTTGAGAATCCAATGTAAAGTCTTCCATATCTATCTCCCCAATTTCATAACTGCTATAATACCCATAATTCCATCTGGTAATTGAATCCAGATCTGCACGAATCCCCTATTATTGAGCAGAATACCTTCAGATTGAATCCTGCCTACTTTAATGAACATTTTGCATATTTTGGACTTCCAGGCCCAGACAATTCCATTACTCATTACCTTGTACTTGGCACCTACCAATTTCCTGGTATTAAAGAAGGACAGATGAGCAAATACAAGATTCCCTGTGTCAGGCTGCATCGCAGAGAGACTTTAAACTTCAGCCTTATGTTGTTTCTTGGTAGTTTCTAAATCACGGTTTATTGTGTTAATCAATTGCATAAAAAAGATTAAATAGATAAACATTTTTAACTTATGTCCTAAGATTGAGAACATGTATTGAACCACATGACTTTCATTCGTAATTGTATGAGGTTTGTGAATGTAGATGACACGCATACTATTTAGGGTGGTCTCCACTGCCTGCGGTAAGCTCTGCGGTAAGCCTTGTGAGGGTTTATGCTGGTTCTGTAGGTGGAGATGAATGACGAGGTCCTTGCCTACATGGTTCACTGGCAGGACCTCGCCACTTTTCACCATCGCAGCACCATCGTAAGTCTTACCGCAGAGCTTACCGCAGCCAGTGGAGACCACCCTTTTGTCTCCCTGCGATTGGTGTGACACACGTAAAAGGTAAATGGAACCAGTAGCCACATTTTGGGTTTACCGTACATATGTACAGTAAGACTAGCACATCTCAGTAAAGAAGATACAGGAACCCTGGTGCATATCCCATTATAAACACTCAAGTTATATGGGTGCCTCTGTGAGATTGCGTCGTTGTGAAAGATTAAGGATTGGATAATAATAATATCTATTGTGTGTTTATGATATTACGGAGAATTACAATGGATAAAAGAGACATGGAGTATATAATGACATTGAGAAAATGAATACGTTTCTTATTTCATGCATATACAAATTTTTCAGGTATTGTAATTCTATAATGGATATACCCGATAAGGCACTATACTAATGGTCGTGCGCAGGTGTGTATGGAAATTCCCTATCGGCCAATTTTAGATTTCCATCCGCTCATCCTATCCCCTCAGCTGCTTGATGAGCTGTATTCATTTTTCATATTCACTCTATGCATGGAAAGGAAATGGGGATGAGACACAGGGCGGAAACCATTATAATACCCCGTGTGTGACTATATTTTGTTACTGGGGGTTGTCATAGAGTAATGTACAATTGGTGCTTTAAATCCTAAATTATATAAGCGGTTCTTGGGAGATGGCTACAGTAGAAATCGAGACCTAATCGATGGAAATTATCCCAGGATTTCTTTACTTCCTCAGGTTATTAAAACTGGGGATTGAGAATGTATGATAGGATTCAACAATAAGATACATGGGTCAGATTTTCAGAAAATGTACAATTGGCAGCTCTACATTTAGAAAGTTTTGCTAAATTAGGCTGAAAAATTATGAATACCGGGTATATCTGAGTATATTTGGTATCGCATTGATTTAAACTATCTGTTTTGCTATGTTAAACTGCATTTTGAAGCTCATTTCTGTTTTAAATGTGAGTTATTTGAGAGAAAGAGTGAAGTTGAATTGTACATTTTCCAAAATCCTGACCCACATATACATGAATCCAGTTTTCTAGCAAATGTACACTATCCATTGATATCGTTGAATCTGATTCATAGGACGTCATGTTGCTGTATATATTTTCATTATTGTGTGTCTCTTGTTTCCCAGGAAAGGCTTTGCTATATAGATAACCTCACCAAAAGATGAACAACGAGTTGTTTAACTACGCTCTAAAAACAAAACAAAAAAGTATAACTATAAATAGATATCTATTGAAAATATTATCATAAATGTTCTAGCTATAAATATCATGCATTGCTTATGATTTGTATCTGGAGAGGGGATATGAGTTTGATTGTAAACTCTAGTTTATTTCTTAAATGACTAGGTAGACCTCTGCAATTGCCATTCCATCGTCACTATATTATTTGTTTTCAAATTATATTTTTTCGTAAATAAGTACTAGAATCAAACTAAAAGGTATTTGTGGGAACCTACACACCAATGCATAACACGACAAATACGGGGGTATATCGAACATATGCAATGATTTTTTTTACATATATGTAAACAAATCATTGCATATGTTGTGCATATCATTGGTTGTTTATATGTAAGTATGCACATATATATATGTGCATACTTACATATAAACAAACAAATAAATGAAGTTACAACCACTGCTAAATTTTCCAAACGTAGTTACAGACTGATGCTAATGGTAATGGTGGGGGAAGACATTACATCCGGAAGTACATTAGGAAAACATACACGATGGGAGCTCTCATTAGGTGGAGGCCAGAAAATACATCTTCATTGTTATAGTAGGGTCATAGCACCAACTTATGTACCATCGGTGTTCACAACTGCAGAATTACAGACATTGCATCAATTGTAAAAGCTAAACTTTAACGGTTTTTACACAGAGTTTTTAACGACTACGTATGATATTTTAAAACTGAATTCTCAGTTAACGTTGGTTTCTATTACTTTTTGGTCCGTTCTTTTCCAACACATCTAAACGTCGTTTGATCACAATTTTGGAGGATTTTGTCTAGTTGGGTTATTACAATATGGGGCTTCATAAAAGCCCAAATTTATGTTTGGGAACGACAGACAAATATTGATAAATCCCGTCCTATTTGACAAGATTCTGTTTTGTCGTAATTACCGAGAAAGCAACTTAGGCTTAACTTAGGTTTAGCTTTCTAGGCGATTCACATTGTGGTGGTTCAATGGTGTATTTATGCACCATCGGTTTTGCTCAATCATTCCCAATATTTCAATGTAGGCAGGATGATATATGAGAAATCTGCGGTCATATGGACCTTGATTCCTGAAGTGGATATGATATGACTCTTCCGTTGTTTTATCACGAGAGACGGGAAAGGGCAGGACACATTTTACATTGCGTTCTACATCTATTTATATCGTCTAAGGTTTCCCACGTCCATACTTTAAGTACTTCTGCTTAATAAACCACCACCTGTCGTGCTATTTACCAAGCATACACATGTACATAAGAGACAGGTCGTCAAATGCTGTGCTATTGGATCTTTACATTTCCAAATAAAAGTAGACATTTGTAATCTAAGAAAGGTTTAAAGAAAGTTGTTTTCACATAAGGAACACGCTTGCTTATGGGCCAGATCACTTCTCGCAGTATCCTATGACGAAATATGAAATAATATTTCCAGTGCTCCTTATCCCTAATTTTTTTGGGGAAATGATATGCCTGAGAAATCAAACAATCAGTGACAATACACAGATCATATGATACAGATCATAATAATATAGGGAAAGTGAGGGGAAATGGGATCGATATTGTCATTGTGATCAAACTGGAGATAATTCCAATTAATATTACATTCGAAAGAAGAAAAAGCCATAATGACAAGCCTAGACTAATCGCCATATAATTTCCCTCGAATGATATAGATATTTAAAGTTTAAAGCTGTATTCTCAGCTATTAAGACAACATAAATCTTACCAGATTTACTCATAATTATTATAGCGTATAGGACTGAATCTATAAATTAATATTATATTAATTAATGCTGCTAATACAACAATTTGAAATCGAATCGGCCGAGACAAAAAGTCTGCCTATGGGCGATAATGAAAGGGAATGATTTTCGCGTTTCTTCGAAATATTTTAAATGTGGAATTTTATGAAGCCCTATAGTATGAACAATTGAACTCCAAAACTTTGGTCGAATGACTTTTATGTGGGTTGAAAAATAACGAAACAAAAAGTAAACATTATTAGTTTTAAAAGCCTACTGTAAAAGCGCTTACTCTGTATCTTAAATTATAATTTGTACTACACCAATAACAATAATGATATATGTAGCATAAATCTACAAAGATTCTTGATAATGAACCTTGTGTGAACCCAAGGAAATTAAATAACCAACCTACTAACTATGTATTTTATTATGTTGCTCTATCGGTACATTATTTATAGTTCTATATTTTTTATTCTGAGCATTCACCCTATGAATTAATAGTAAACTCACCATCTGAAGTATTCATATTATATTACCTACTTACAGCGATACTAGTATGGGGATCTAATATTCAGCCCACTATGTAGGAAGGGCAGTTATGATGAATACATTGTAAAACCCCTCCACACCTGCTACATTTGGCCATCAATTCGGTCTATTAATTTTCCTGGCATGATGGGCTGTCGAACACATCCCCCGTAGACAACCCAAAACGGGCTGATATAGGTTCAATGAGGGCACTTCATAACCCGTGCTGTATGAGTGTTTAAGGACTGACATGGTACCTCGGTACTATTTCCTACCACCTCCCATGAATTGCCTGGAACACTAAAAGCTACACAATGAAAGAAACACCTTCTAATAATAGCAAGGTTGAGATTGGTTGCTTTACGCCCTTATCAACACATTGAAGGTTATATCAAGGGCGCGAGAGCTGAGAGGGAGGCAGTTTATGATCTTACCCAGGAAATAGAAATAGAGAAGAAGGGAGAGAGAGAGAGGGAAAAAGAGACAGAATAGCAAGAATGTTACATTGAACCAAATGAATATGTATCCCAAAACCGGAGCCCTTATTATTCTGTGTATTGTATTGTATTGTAAATTTGCTACAATATTAATTATTGTCAATATACACCTACCCCCAAATGTATTCATCTAACCGATAATTATAACATCAACATTATGTATTAGAACTACAATGTAGCCTGCCAAGTAATATCATGGTATCAAGCACTTACTAATCATATTTGTGCGTACAAATCTCAAAATAATATTTAATAACATACATGAAAGAGGTGTCATATGTGATGTGTTTCAGGAAAATGAGTCATAAGTCGCAAAATTGATATTTTTTAAAGTGTTTTTTTCATAAGATCACATTATTGGAATGTTCCAGCTTTTTGAGGGTTGATACCTCATGGTTACATCAATATATGTATCAAATTTCAGGACAATCTATGTAATATATCCTTTAGTTTTAAATGTCCTCATATGGACTGCATTTAGTCACTTTACTGTTTATTGACCCCCAGAAATATTGGAAACTTTTTTTTAAAAAAACGAAAATATCAAACTTAAAATCTAGAAATACTTATTAGATTATTAGACTGTTTACTATCTTTAGAATTGGCTTGATCTCATCTTTTCAAATATAATGGTATCTCAAAATCCATTTTTTGCGACTTATGACTCATTTTCCTGAAACACATCACATATGCCCACTTTCCCTTACATGGAACCTATACAGGTTCCCTACCAGGACGGGAGAGAGTGGAAGGGAAAGCCGCATTCAACTGGAAAATTCCCTGTCTAGCCTCACGGGACTCTAACACCGGATGTGGTACGACCTCCTAATCTCGGGACTTTGACGAGATATTGCGATATCTGGGCAAGACGATAACTAGCGTCCGTTGAGCAGAGCGCCCCCTAGGTTTACTCCCCTTCCCTCTCCTCCCTCATTGCCACCATTTCCCAAGATGGCGGACTCATTAAATAAAGTCAGAGCGCTAGGATCAATCGATGAATCAGTTGGGAAAGGAGGTGTGAGGAGAGGAGGGATTGGCCCTGGGCAATTTTTAGTCCTCACAGGTTAAAATGGTTGCTTCTCTATTCAGCAAGAGGGACGTACTGCAATTTCTTTGGATAGGGTAAGTGGGTAAGATTGTCAGAAAATGTACACATGGCAGATCAACACATTTAGTAAATTCTGCTTAGTAAATTAGACCGAAAAATCGTCAACATTAGGTATATCTGAGTAGATTTAGTATTGCCTTGATTCAAACAATCTATTAGGTTATGTTGAACTGTATTTTGAGTCTAATTTTTGCATTAAATTCGGGTTATGTGTGAGGATTTTTGAATTTGAATTGTGCATTTTCTGGAAACTTCACCCACGTGATGTGGAAGGGTGTGTTGGGTGAAGGAACCCAATTGCTGTATATCCTGATGTCAAGTTTTGACCTCGAGAAACTATTAATTCCTGAGATAAACATGAATACACATTAAGGTCCTGTGGATAATTGTGGGCTGGACCAACGGAAGGGCGTTAAACTGCACTAGTCCCAGTACAGGCCCTAGCCTATAAAGCCGATTCTCATGCGATTTTGCGCCGCAGAGGAGCCTTTTCTATGGTACTTTTCCACCAAATTCCATGAAATCGCATGAGAATCGGCTTAGTGGAAACATTTCGCATTCTGTGTTGGGCATCAGAAAGATATTCTGAATACATAATATATATATATGGGCAGCCAATCTCTCTTACAAAACCACATAATTCAGAACTACAGTGGACTAGCCTCCAAACATGGTAAGGAGAAGTGTATAGTACTCCTTAGAGTGACCATCATTAGAGTACTAATTGTGTTTATGAGAGAGGGGAGAGAGAAGAAATCGCATGAGAATCGGCTTAGTGGATTAGGGCCTTTAAATAGATCTAGTCTTTGATTAAGTGACAAGAGCTCCTTCACACACATTCGCAAATATTAGGGCACTCACAACAATGTCTTTCTCCGCAACTAGCCTGTTCGGTGGTGATCATTTTGTTGTGATCATAATAATATCACTAATTCCTCATACACAAGGGTCTACAGCATGCAAATAATAGGGGGAAGACCCGTTTTGGGGGCATACCATATATAATGGGCCCATTGTATTAGTAAGACTTCGAAGAAGCATATGCAAAGGGCCCAAATACAGTATCATGTTCTCTCAACATGTTGGTTCGGTTAAGCCAGAAAAAGGAGCGAATTGAAAATTAATCTCTGGGATCATGCAAGTAAAATATGCTACTAATCATTTATATTTTTCAGCTTAATCGATCCAAAAATCCTCTACCCAATTCATATCTATCTTGTATAGATTGCCACTGGAATGTTGGTGTATATACATGAGAGGAACACCATGACTGTTATGAGGTTATAAATCTAATGAAACTTGCAAAAAAAACTTATAAATGCAAGTTGGCTTTCTGGCTGGTAGGGAAAGAATAGGTTAAAAGTCCACTAATCTAAATTAGCAAACCATGCAGCTTTAAAACTTATAGGTAGGGCTAGTCGTTTGCAGGGCCTTGAGCCATAGTATGAATAATGGGAGAGCTTGGATGGCTGTATTGTGGTTCCACTATAGAGTATTATATGGCAGGTTTGACTGTCAATATGAGTCATATTGGTAATCTATCAGCCTCACACCACTCTGATCACTGCCTATACAATATAAGGGCATAGGGAATTCACGGGGGTATAGCGGGGTTGAGGCGGTAGAGAAGCGGCTATAATCAAGGGGATGAATAGGGGAATCTGCATTGGCCCATTTGGTTCATCGATTGGCCATAACTATGTTATATGCTATAGAGCGGTAACAATGAGACGCATCATATTAATGCATTAAAATTAGATAGAAAGATACTCCATCATTTTGTGGAGTAATCGAAAGTGGTAGCAATCTTTCAATTTCTTGAATTTATTTGTCTCATCTCTGTGACCTTGAATATTTTGATAATATTAAAAATGAAGAAAAGGATCGTGGAAGGAATCCATGAGAACGTTTTGGATATTTCCTTAGTTAGAATTATTCATATGTTCATATCTTCTTCACCCATCCTTAATATTGGGAGTTGCCTCGCGGAAAACACAGGAATGGAGTCCGCACATTATAGGACACTAAAGCAAATAGTTCATGGCTCAATCTTTCGAAATTTTAACTGGATGGCTTTCAGATAGACATGTACATAAGAATGAGGCATAAAATAGAAGCCGTTGTGGATCAGATGTTCAGAAAATTTACAATCGGCAGCTCTACACATTTCGTAAATTCTGCTAAATTGGGGTGAAATGTGGCGAATGCTTGGTATATCTGAATATATTTGATATTCAGTTGATTAAAAAACATGTTTGGTTATGTTCAACTTTATTTTGAATGTCATTTTTTCTTAAATCTTGATTATTTCAGAGGATTGGCAACGGTCAATTGTGCATTTTCTGGAGATTTCACCCTTATAAGTTTTAAACGAAAAGATTAGCTGTCAATGCAGCTTTAAATGCAATAACTGTCCTCTCCCCCACTCTTTCTTTTTCCACCCACCAGATCGGAGAGCTGTCTGCGAGTTGACCCTTTCTATACATATATTCATTCAAACATTCCTTATATCGGTTTATTCGAAAGCATTTTCAATAAATTACTTTGTTGGGTGAAATATATCGGATATCTGGATATATATGACTTAACCACTTCACTTTTAATATCCACGTCGGAACAAATCTTAATACTTTCGTATTTAAACCAAGTAATGCAAACTGAATGAAATTTATCATCATATATCATTAAAATACATACTATATTCAAACACTTAATATCACTCCATCACTACCTTCCTGACTTCCCTGTACATTTGGAAGTACATAACTGATATTAAAGCCTTCCTTTTTACAATAGTAAATTGCATTGCTTGCCATCCGACAATGTCAATTAAGCTTATGTAGATTGTATCAAAGATGTGTAAATAATTATTCAGTAAATTGCTCAATAAAACATCGCTTCTGACTACCCCCTTCCCCCTCTCTCCCGTTCTAAACCCTTACAGTGGCTGGACTTAGCAAAAAGAGATTAAGACCAATATCCCTCTGGCTCCGGGTGCGATTTTCTCAATGCTTCTGCGTGTCAACCGTCTCTCTACCGCCTGCAAGTCCTTCCGCAGCCAAAGCTTTGCGTGCACCACCCACCACCATCCCAGTTTTAACTTTAGCGTTTCTATTAGGATTATCTAGCCAGTGGTAACTGGTGTGTGAAATGGTGGCCCAATGCACACCAGCACCGCTACTATTGCTGCACAGGGTGGGGGTGGGGGTGGGGGGTGGGGATTACGGGGAAGGGGCAGTAGGAGGTAAGGGGGTAATAAGAAGGGGTTACCAACTAGGGGGTAGGATATAGGGGCTATAGGGGAAAGGGACTGGAAAAAGCAATTAGATTAATTTTAATCGAGGATTTGCATGACCTACTGCGAATTGTATTGCGCATTTATAGTATATGAAATTCATCAAATTTAGCCTTCGAGGACCGGTACTATTAAGTATAATGAAACTTACATATATAATCCAATCGCCATCAAATAGCATGGTCGAGATGGTAACGATCCATGCTGCGCTTTAAGGATCGTAATTGTCCGGTATTCGCGGTGCAGTTTTCATTCTTTGTTTACCTATGCGTGCGGTCCCATATCACTGCATGAAGTTAGGTTTAAGCGAAATGTTAATTGTCCACGATCCATATAAACTTGTACATCTCCGAATTTGCCAGGCCCATGTTGAAGAGACAAGTCAAAACATTTCATCATGCTGTTGATATGATATCTGGGTATATGAATGTTATTGACATATCATATCTTATAAATATATCGGGATCTATTGCAGAGCAGGGGTTTGATCAAAGCAAATCAGAATCAATTAGTGCAACAACACCCGCGTTTGCCTTTTCCTTTAAATACAATGGCCAAGCTGAGGATTGGCCATAATCGTATTTAATGAACTAACTAGTACTGTATGTATCCGAAGTGCCCTACCCAACGGGAGTAAACAGCCCATAAAGACAGACCAGCTTGTTGGCGCTAGATTAGAATCCGCCGCCCGGTTTTATCATTCCGGGTACAGCTTACATATTATAGAGATATAACTCGGCCTCTATGTGCTGTGGTTAAATTGCATGGCACTTTACCATGCAATAAGAATATATGATATCATACGTAAACCCCAGGTATTTAAGTACATGTGCACATGGAACGGTTACACGGTTACAATTATCTGATTTCAAATTGTGTATTACTCTTAGCTATATGTTGACATGCACTTGATTGTATCCAAGTAGTTCGAACCAAATATCAAAATTCGGATCTCTTTCCATTCCCAGCATGTTAGATCCCCACCTGCCATCAGGCACTGGGGGAAGACTGTCGCAAGGTGACCCGGAGATGCCTTCATTCTTCTGTGTCGAAATATTAGGATGTCAAATTATACTGCTATATAATTTGAATAAACCTCTGTAAATATCTCCACAAATAAAACACAGAGTTTTTTTGTTCGAATCGCTGAGTGACTTTATCAAAATGCGTCACTGGAAAAAGGAAAAAAAGATGTGGTGCGTTCCAGAGTAAATGAGTCGCAAGACACAAAATAGGGATTTTGAGATATCATCATATTTGAAAAGATGAGATCAAGCGGATGCAAATGTTAGTGTTATTTTAAGTTAGATATTTTAATTTTAAAAAAAAAGTTTTTTTTGGTGGAGAATAGTAAAGTAGCTGAATCTACTACATAGGATGACCTAAAATAATGTATAGATATATTGAATACATATATATGTGTGCTACTAACAGCGCTAATCATCCAAAAGATAAAAACATTCCAACAAAAAGATCTAGTGGAAAAGTCACTTTGAAAAATATCATTTTTTGCAACTTGTAACTCATTTTCCTGAGACACATCACAAATAGGCCTCCTATTATGAAATATCGTAGTTCTTCTATCATTCTACACGAGAGTTACATTCACCTACATAGAGAGAGACCAGTGGAGTATGTGAACCAGACATTGCCAATCATAGATTTGAACTGTAGGGATGAAAGTAGTATATGGAATCATAGGCATGTATCAGGTCGCTGTCTGTGCATGTTCTTTACTACTTTACAACTAGACATGTACGACAGATCCTGCAACATGGAAAACAGATCGCAGGACCTGAACACCACCAACGAAGTTTCAATAAGTTCAGTGGGCCATTTCAGAAATATGTTTTGATTGACATGGATAGTCAAGGGCAATAAAAGGAGCATTGAAACTAAAGACCTGCAGCATACTAAACAAAATGTATGTTTGTTAATGTCTCTTAAATCACAGGAATACACTTGTAAGCCCCCTGCCCAAGCCTAAAGTTGAGTAGGCCTGGTCAGTATGAGTGCTGCAATAATAATTACGAACAACCGATGCTATTTATTCTAATTGGGAAATGATTCAAGTGCGAACCACACCGAGCCAGAAATTCATTGGGGTGTAAAAGAAGATGGTAGATAAGGTAGATTTTCGATCTCAATCTAAATTAAATCTTCATAAAAATGTTCACTCGCCGTGACCGCTGGATATGTGAATGTAACCATAATAACTATACGGTTGTTGAGTAACCAAACTTCATTTGTAACTTGGGAAATTGTCAGTCCCTTTATCTCACATTTGAGAAAAGTTCATAAATCGGTTCTCGGGATTTGAGCAACGGTAAGCTGTAAGGATCCTTTGGCAAATGTGCCAAAATAAGGATTATCAGGAAGGCTCTTGGCACTGAATAATACAGGAGACCTTGAGATCCTTGAGATATAGACAACACAGCCAAGAATGTAGACAAAAGAGAGAAGGAACCTGAGAGAGGAAATAGTTGAAGTGGGGACCTGAAAATGTCTTTTTAATGGGGGTGGGGGTCATTGTAATGGGGAATTTCCATTGACACCATTGATACATATATATGGGAACATCCAACTGTTAACAAAGAATCAAGTTATTTTCCGTCTTTCAAACAAATCTTCTCTGTTTGGAAGAAAATTCCAAACTATACAGTTGTATCTATTCTAATATATATATGCACTGAATTATTTTAAAAAAAGGCGACGGATGAAAACGTCGTTGAAGGACAGTTTTATCTTGTTGTAATTGTTAAATAATATTATATCGGCCTTAAATGAAATTTTTGAATTTAAAATGTTTTAAAATCCCCCTTTAGCAGGAGACCTAAAAAGAAAAAGGCCAAAATGTAGAACAGGTTAGAATTAAAGTCCATTAAAGTCCATTTATTGTCATACACAAATCTCCAATTTGAGAAAATGCTAATGGAATCAGACAGACAGACAGACTAGTATCAATTATGAAGAAAGTCAAGAAATTCAAGAAAGTCTTGACTGTGATTTCAATTTCTACCTCATGAATCAAAGGACACAGAATCAGGTGTTGAAGTTGTAAAAGGTTATCTTATTCATCAAAATGAATCAATTTATTTTAAGCACAGACCTCAGGCAAATTTCTAGTCTTTGAAAGGGAGAAAGCTGACAAATCAAATCTGTTTGGGTTGTTGGAGATGTGTGCGTGTGTGAGGGGGTGGGGGTGGGGGGCTACAACAATTCACTTGCTAATCAATAAATGATTATTATAGCGCTTAGCTTAACTAGAAAACCTAATTTCAACAGAAGTATTAATCAAAACACATTGATTTATTGATTGATGATTGCGGTAAAGGTGGGCTTTTAGCAGAAAAAACCCATGAAAATATAGCAAGGAATTGAAGATTCATCATACATATATTCGCACAATTTTAGGAACAATTGTGAAAATAATCAAATTATCAAAGTATCTAAAGGGCCTAGTCCACCAAGCTGATTCTTATATGCGAGTTTGCGCCGCAGAGGAGTCTTTTCCACTAAATTATGTGAGAATCGCATGGAAATCGGCTTAGTGGACTAGGCCCTTTAGGGTATCGACACATTATTATAGAATAACCTCTTTTTACAGACAACTCATCTTTACAAATAGTTCGAGCCAGTTCCGATACATACAGTATGTCATCCCAATCTAATATAGCTCCAATAACACCGCTCCTCTCCCCCACCTCCCTCACACACACGGAACATACTTGGATCAGTTCCTGGTGTTGGTTCAATGTCTCATTAATTCATAGCTAGGAATGGGTGTCTTGTTGTTTAATGGAGTAATTATTCACAGCTTCTCCTTCTCGTCCTGCTCCTCCATCTCCCACTCCTCCTCTTCCTGGAGGTACAATGAATCTCAAACTTTGATGGGGGCTCTGATCAAATACAATGCTAATTAAATGTATAAAAGCAGGCGAGTAAACTCTGCCTGACTTGAATTAACAACGCCCTAGGAGTCTATAAATGAGTCAGATCCACAAACTATGTACTTTCTGCCAAACTGAATAAACGACATGATATTTCAACTTTACTGAAAGCAAGGATATCTACAACATGCCGCTTAATAGGAATTAAAACTGTTTTTCCCTTGACTATTTGTTATAAATTCAGACTACATTGCAAACGATTCGATTTTTTATATTTTCTACCTACGGGAATGATCTGAAAGACCTGAGTTACTAGAAATTGACTACCTTTTGTCAACCCAATTCGTAAAATATTCTGGCATTTTACCAACAAGGTTTTGGGAGAGGTTCTCCATCTTAGGAAGGTTGTAGAATACACCTGTTTACTTCTTTTTTTTTAAAGAAATTGTATTGAGCTGGTTTCGATGGTACATTGATATTACTTGTATATCATAAGGAGCTCGGCGACGATGGTTAATATTATTTATTGATCTATGTATTGATTAACACGAATTTACTGTATTTATATCATACTTATTGTGTATAAAATTCCGCAATTCCACGTTGTTTAATGTATCGCTATGACCCATAAAAATCTCGATTATCATGGCTCAAAATCTTAAAATGATTCAAATTCTTAAAATCATTATTAGACTATTATACATATTTTGGAAACCTGATCCAAATCAAGTTTACGATGGAGAGAGACCGGGTGAGCTTCGGAAATGTTGAATGCTGAAAGAAGAGTGAGAGGGAAAGAGAAAAGCTTGGAGGTATTCAAATAGGGTTGCTGCAGTAGCAATCATCTCATGCGGTGAAAAAGTGCTGCATTTGTCTAAATGGGGTCTAATTGGTGGATTGATGAGGCGGAGGAGAGGATGCATGCTTTACTGGTTTGATAAATGCTGCCTTGTTGTCAGTGGTGGTGGGTGCTTGTGAATACTTAATTTACTCAACCAACCTGCAGGCAGGGCACTTGGGACGATTTGTCGCAAAGGGTGCACCTGTTGGATCTTAAACCCTGCCCACACACAGCCGATTTGCCTCCCGATTGCCCCCCGATTTGGGTCTCCTGATGAATCCTATGACTTCATTTCAAATCCTGGTTTATGCTTTTGAAATAACATAAACCAGGATTGGAAATTAACTCCTAGGATTCATCGAAGATCAAAATCGGGGGCAATCGGGAGGCAAATCGGCTGTGTGTGGGCAGGGTTTTACTATGTGGCTGTGAATATTAGCATCATTATTCAGTCTAGGCTCAGAGCCGACAGGTATCCCTTCAAACTCAGGGGCAGCCATGGGATACCTCTCTCTCCTGGCCGAAAACTTCCATTAGTTCAGTAGTGATTAGCCTACTCCTGGAAAGTCATTGGCGCAGGAAGAGTACCAATCTGACATACTCATCATATCTGATCTGATAGGCTCTGAGCCTAGACTGTATTGTGGACATCTTTAACAAACAATGAGAGACCATGAGCCTAGCAAAGTTGTACAAGTTTGTAATCTTTTAAAAGCCTTCAATACCCATTGATATATTTTCACATTGTTATTTTTATGTTCTCAGATGTCATACTGAGCATATTCTGATTCCCTGACATGAAGTGAATCCTTACCTTATACTAAGATAAAGAACTGGAAATGATAGAAGGGTCAGATATTCAGAAAACGTACAATTGGCCTTCACCAATACTCTCAAATAGCCCAAATTTAAGAGGAAAATCAGGTTCAAAATACAGTTCAACATAACTAGACAGATTTATTGAATGAATACAATACAGAATATATCAGATATGACTACTATTTATCATTTTTCACTCTTATTTAGCAGAATTTGATAGAACCGTAGATTGTGCATTTTCTGATTATCTGACCCAGAAGAACACCCCAAAGAGATACCCGAGTTCATTTTGTCAGTTGAACTGAACTACTGAGTTCAAACTACCACCTTCAGTACTAGTAGATGGATAATGGAACCTCACATAAAGACCACCTCTCTATAGAGACCACCACTCTATTAAGACCAATTTCTCTCAGTCCCGAATTGCTTTCCTCTCATTAGATTAGCCCCTTTAATGAGACCACCTCGCTATAAGACCACAAATGACTTTACTGCTTCCACGAGGGAATCAAACTTGCAACCTCCCTTTTAACTATTCCGTACTGAAATCCTGTCGACCAGAGCTTCCCTTAATCCTGTGTAATCTCTAATATTGAATGTATTTCATTGAAAAATGAGGTGCTGCCTGATACTACTATTGAACTACTATATACTACTGAAACTACTATACTATTACATGAGGTATCATAGCACATTGAATAACCTGTTAATTGATAATAAATGTTAAAAAAGGTAATGACCTGAGACTCCAAAATAGGAGTGGCTTTTTTGGCAATACGAAAATGAAATATCTATTCAGGCAAGTCTGCAGTAGTTTGTGTCCAAGTCCACGTTGATACAAAATGCCCCTTGTCGCCCATATTGTCATGTCTCCCTGGCAGGGAGTCATTGTGTCTTCCTTACAACCTTAATAGCTTTACCCTGGATGTGTAGCGAAGCAAGTCATCGCCCTGACACCCTCCCCACCCCCTCCCCCCCCAACCCCCACCCTTTCATCTCCCCTTAATTACACCCTCCCCAATACCATGAGCGAAGCCAGAAGTGTCTTTATTAAGGCTCCGATTTGCGGAATAGCCAGCACACTCTCCGATGTTTTAGTTTGAGATCTATTATCAAAGTAAGAGTAATCCTAATCATTTATGATTGTTTTGATTGTCGATACCAAATATTTCCCTGCAAGAGGTGTTAATACAGAAAAGGTGGCAATTTATCTTGCCCACACAAGTGTTAATGGTTCTCAACCTTTCTCAGTAGCTCGCACTCTGAGTAGAACAGAATGATTTGTTTGTTTCAAATGTGATGTGTTCCAGGGAAATGAGTCAAAATGGATTTTGAGATATCATCATATTTGAAAAGGTGAGATCAACCCGTTTCTAATGATGCTAAACATTAGGACAATTAATAAGCATTTCTATATTTTAAATTGGATATTTTTATTTTTGAAAAACAAGCCATCTTGTGAATCATTTTTCTTGAACACATCATATATAAGCTATACAGGGACTCTAAGAAGAGTCAAGCCCTTATGAAACTACTTCTGTGGCTGCTTTGTATTGCATTTCTTCCTATGAAATCAGATAGAAAGAACACAGATTCAGAGAAAGATCTAGAAAACGGACCCGAACCGTTCTAAAAGTTTACCGATAACCTGGCCCATAGATCCTGTATTGGAGCCGCTGTTGGAGGAAGAAGAGCTGCCAGAAAGGCAAGTCCCAGCGGAGCCTAATCTCATGACAGGTTCCCATGAATTGGGGCTATAAATGGGATATATGGGTCAGTCTCATAACAACCTACTACCTCCTCAACTACCTCTCACACATATCCACCTAGATGTTGTAATGTGTGCTGCACAAGTCAACAGGTGATAAATATACATGGGTCAGATTTTCAGAAAATGTACAATTGGCTGCTCTACACATTCAGTAAATTCCGCTAAATTATGCTGCAATTTGGTCAACACTAGGTAAATTTGAGTATATTCAGCATTGCATTGATTCTAGCAATCTGTTTGGCTAGGTTGAACTGTATTTTGAAGTATTTTCGTCTGAAATTTGGGTTATTTGAGAAGATTGGCGAAGTTGAATTGTACATTTTCTGATGATCTGACCCACATAGTGAGTGGGATTTGGAGCAGGCTCACCAGGCATTTATAGATTTAGCTGTACAGCTGACCAGTATTCTACTAATAGCCATTTCTTGTTGACAGGAAACGTTTTAACGGGTGCTACCCCTAAACGTGCATAATACCCATAGACAGACATAAATATGACGGGCCTGTGATGACCTATAGATGTCAGCTAGCATTGGGGTGGAGGGGAAATGGTGCCCACAGCCGGGGTTTGAAGCCATAACATCACCATCAACATGCATCTAGACAGTATACAAGTGATCAAGTTCATTTCTTCACCTGATAAAGGGCAACTCAGCCCGAAAACTAGTGTAATAAAATATTGAAACCAACAACCAGGGGTTTTATTTCCAACCTATTATAATACCACCATTAAGACAACCGGGATACTCGATATGTAAACGACCATCCACCTACCTCGATACAAGTTCATTTCTTTTCAATTCATTGGGAGAATTCAATTAGGGAGAGGAAGAAATAGGAATATGAAGTAGAACATAGAGAAGGAGGGGAGTTTTCAGAGTATGTTGCCCTGGTTTCGAACCAACAGGTGTTTGCCCACAGGTTGGCAACGGTCACCGAAGTTTGCGAAATTATTTCATTTAGCAAGTACGGAATGCAAAGATGATTTGGGAGTAATTACAGATTTAAAGACAGGAACAGGGAATAAAAAAACAGACGGACAGAGAAGAATGAGGCATATGGGCTGAGACTCTGAGAGAGGAGGATGAGAGTCGAAAGAAAGTAAAACAGATCAGAAATAGAGAGGACAGTAGGAAAGAAAATATCGAAGCCAACAGAGAGGAAGGAAGAGTGACAGTGAGAGGAAGGGCGAGACCAAGGGATATCAGCAGACCCCATTAACTCTGTCTAGGTGATGTGCCCATCTAAATTTATGTCTGATGACCTTGATCAGCAATCAAACATCGGAAAGGGGTATTAACAATTCAATAGTTGCAGATAAGGTTCAAATGGAAACAGACCTCTTGATTAACAGGAATGACATTGAGCCCGAAATGGAAATCCGTGAGGTTACTAATGCATATAGAAGTGGTATTTGAAAATAACAATTCATCATGTTTTATGCGTTGACACACACATCAATATCTGGGTTAGAGCATCGAGCTGAATTAGGTGTTTAACTCAGTCAAATAATTTACGAAATTTTGAAAAATAAACAAATCAAAATCCCGGCGCATTAAAAGAATTATAGGATAGCAGATGAGAAACATGTTCTTGCTGATATTTATGAATAACATCTAAATATCAGGAGCCTCCTCCTATTACTTCTTGAGCTTCCACAAAATGCTGGACATGAACTATAATGTTAAGGGAATGTCTGTGTATATATAATTATTTGTATTGTAAATCTGAGGCACAGCCTTATACAACACATGAATTTGAAGTTGTGATGTGGGATTTTGTTAGGATCAAACTGTCTATTATATGGTTTCAGACGCCCACACCCATATAGCCCAACCACTATATGTTGAATATAAATACTCCGAGTTTATTTTCCATGGCTGGACATAGTACCTAACTGCATGGACCTCTCCTTACAAGGCGGTAGCGATAAGCTCAAAGACCCACATTTAATCTCCTCTGCTCATAGGTGGCCTGGGGGACGGGGTGGGGGACTTACAGGTCTCTTGTCCCCCATACCAGAAACAATGTCATACCTATAATAGCCTAGAGGTAATATCGTTATCAAAAAACAAATATATATATACGATTGAGGCTTTCACAAATATATATATATATGATTCTCCACAGAATTATATTAGGACACCAATAACTAGCCTATTTAGTCCTCTAAAGTTAGTTTTAATTAATTAAATTAATTATTATTATTTTTTTTTTAATAATTATTGGTTAAAGGTTATAGAGGCTTTCATAAAACATTTATTCTAGGACTGCCCCCTATGACACAAGACATCTTTTTAAGAAACTAAAAGAATAATTAACCCACCAATAGCTAAATAGCCTTCTGCATTATAAGACTGACATATACAATCGGGATCATTTAAGTGCTTATGGCTAGAACAGTACTCTTAGCTCCTCCACAGAACTTTGAAATATGTATAATGATTATGTTTATTATTCATGACTATAACTGACCTGTCAATTAAACAAATCAAATTTTTAAGGTTATGGGGTAATGATCATCTCCCTTAGCCCCTCCCCACACACACCCCGAACCCCAAACCACCACCTCACTCGCCTCTCCCACTCTTTCTCTATTTTGAGGGATTTCAATACCTTGGCTCCTGCCTTGCTCCATTTACCAGTCTCTGATCATATTTGGAAAGCCCTAATCAAAAGAACTAAACAGCGATCCGTCCCTGTCACTGCACCAGCTTTCTTCCCTGCTATAATTAAAGTTCATTTTTATCCAATTTTCATAAATAGACCTTTGTGTATCGTGCCTACCCCCATATGGACCTCATACTTCTACTGGTGTTGTTCCTTCAGTGGCTGCGTTGTTATTATTTTGGGGCCCAGAAAGATAAGAAAAGAAAAGGACACCATAGTGTTGCTTCTTCTTCCTTCATCATCCGTTCTTTATATATTTTCACTATCACTCCCCCATCGTCTCTGCCACCATCTGTCCCTAGTGGGGAAGGCCTAATGGACCTAGCCCATCCAGTTTCATAACTTAAACACTAGGTGACACTATAGAATTATTCATTTACCAATTAACTTTCATTTAAGAGAAAGTGAATAATTCATTCGATATGCCCAACCTATTTATTAGAATAATATAATTTATGAATAGCATAGATCACTTATGGCACCCATGCATCCCATCAATTTATCACTATGCATTACCCCTTCTAATTATGCTTCATTGTAACAGCCATTATGTAATGTTCTCTTCCTTAAATAAACAGAATAAAAAGTGCACCTCCCAAGTAGTATTGTCACACCAATAGTTTAGAAGAACAGTTCACAATTATCATTTATTTTTATTTTTTTTACAAATTTTAATGATAGACATTTTCACATGAGTGATACGTTTCATTTTCATTTACAGCAAGACTCAATATAAAAATTATCTTATATCAAGATCTGTTTTACGAAATTAAATTATATTTCTATTATGATTGTTAGAATTTCGTGGGTTTGCGTATATGAAGGTGATACATCACCGCATATATTGTGTTGGGAGCATGACAACTGTAGCTAGGGCCACGCCCCCTTGGTGACGCTACGTCATAGTCCCACGCCCCATCCATTCCCCTATAACAAATACACTCCACGCCCATCTCCCATGCTGCACGCATGGTTCAAACTTTTCATGTAACTGTTAATGGTACAAATAAACCTCCTTTTCGGATGGTTCCGGCCAATCCTTGTGTTGTGACTTCATTACAGTCTCTCTAATATCTACAGGTGGACAACCCATATATGTAATAATGTAATAAATCCTTTGGCCAAAATGTAATAACAAAAATGAGGATAACTGTAAAATATACTGGATTTCATTTCTAGACTTGTTTTCAATTCCTATCACACAACTGAGAATGTAATCCATATATAAATAAGTTAATTACCCTGGTATGCTTGTTTGCTATGTAGCCAAATTAATACCAATAAATTGGTATAATCACTAACACCAACCTCTGATCTCGCATATATATGTGCACCAAGTATGCCCAGTTACATTACCAGATCGGGATTTGATGGTCATTTAACATGTAAATATTAATATTGGAGATGAAAAAAAAGATACTGTAATGTTTTTAATTCAATAACTAACACTTCGTTCCATTTTGTCTATATAGAGAACTCATTACAAAAATGTAATAAAATAATAAGTCTTTATACTAGAGACTATCGGCCAACACCGTAGAAATTCAACCCAGGTGCCCATCAAATAAGCAGAGAAAAACGTGGGCAAAGAAGGAGGTGAAAAATTGACATTTTGATCGAAATTAGCTGAGACTACAGCTTTAAACCTCCCTCTCCTCCTCACTCAGTATTAAGATGTGGCTGGTGGTGCTCAAAAGAGCAGCTCATTGGTGTACACGAGGGACCATGAGGACAGGCTGGTCCTTTCATAGCTGCTCATAGCTGCTCTCCTGGGTATTCCCTACTGATTGATGGACACAGCTCCTCTACCACCCTCCCTCACTTATACCTCGTCTTGTAGACTTGCTTCTAGTCTCCTTGTGTATTCAGGGATTGGTTTATTCACATTGAGTTGCTCTTTTGTCTTCTGATTCCGAGTGGGCTTCAAGAGCACGGATCCCCCAATATTTCAGGGTAGTAGAGTGCCATTTATTATCTATGTATTTGCCTTTTATTCAGTATGCTATCACCAACTGCGGTGTGATATCTTTACCCTAGACTATTTCAAATACATCTCTCTTAGCTGGTCATCCATTGCAATACATTCCAATCTATCCCCATTGGCTATCCTAGTACAGTCAAGGAAGATGAAGGCTGAGGTGTTTATGACATGCTTATCTTGGGATAAGCATTTCTTGGGATATGGAGTTTCCAAAACAAGCAACAAACGAGATTGTTCCAGGTTGACATCAAAACTATCCCTTTCCTGGCACCTTTACCATGTCAGGAATTTAACTGCCTAACAATATCCTATATACCTGATGATCACAGCACAAATATTAGTATACCAGTGTAGATATCCTTGCTTAGCCCAAGTGGGAATCAAATGCAGAACTTCTAAAACACATTATTTTGGATGCTGTCACTAAATGATCCACCAAGCACGGCCTTGCCTCCTAACCACTTCTGACACAATCACGTAGTGGTTTGCGCAAACCCCCTGTTCCCCAATTTCCCTACAGAAAACTTAAGCCAGTGAATATTTAACAAGCTGCTATAAGATTACTTCCCCTCCTTTTCCATGCCCACACACATATTCTCGCCAAAGTGATATCACCCTAAATATTCGGAAACTAGTTGTAGATTAAATACCAGACTACTCTCTAGGGCACTATCCATCATTCTCAGAATATGAACACATTAATTCCCATGTAGACCCTATCTATACAGCAATGCAATAAACATCCCCCCGGAACTCAGCTCTAGAATTTATGAATAATTTAGAAACTCTACTTAAAGGGATATATCCCTGAGCAATGGTTAATCCAAAAAGGTGACACACAGCGTAAGTAAGATGTACTTAAGTGATTGTTACCATACATGTGTCAGAGCAGACAATAAATTAAAGTGGATGTCAGGGTCTCAGTATTGTTTCACTATGTTTACATTGTTGCAATATCGATCAAGATCGGTCATTCAAAATATGTGCAATATGTCGAATTATACATAGTCTGATTGCTGAACCGATTTCATTTTTCATCAAGGGTATACATATCCAGAATATATATTTGTTTCAATATAAACCAAATTCTCAAGGTCAGAGAAAATTGATGGGACACGGCAAGCTCATACTCAAACAAATCCCGATGGACCCGACTATATACCTTAGTGAGCTAGCACTGATACATCATGAAGTCATGCAGGACAGGATCTTGTCGTCTACGTTTTACAATATATATGAATATACTTTTAATATTTCAGCTAATAAAAAAGAAATATCATCAACTCCTGAAGAAGGGCAAGTCGCCCGAAAGCTCGAGAAACCAAATAAAACAACAATCAAGTTTATTATGCTCTTTCATCAATTACATCAACTATTTAAGCCAGCCTCCCCGATATACAGCGAGCCCCCTTCCCTCTACTGTAAAAAAGAAAGATTCCTAGTATTAATGGCCAGAATA
This sequence comes from Sthenelais limicola, assembly GCA_942159475.1. Classification (NCBI taxonomy): domain Eukaryota; kingdom Metazoa; phylum Annelida; class Polychaeta; order Phyllodocida; family Sigalionidae; genus Sthenelais; species Sthenelais limicola. The sequence continues at coordinate 26,589,810 of OW804094.1, read as the reverse complement.
TTTCTTTGACATCTACAGTACATCTACAACACAAACCTAACCAGATCCACTTGTACTCGGCCCTATAACCCTCAACCCCTGCACTGCCATCTACATCTGCCCATAGGCTTTTGTCTTAGAAAGGGCCTCAGCGTTTGATGTAAAGAGGCTCAGATGACCCAGCATTGTAAGCTACACATCTATGACTATCTGTCCGTGACTGTGCTATTCATCTCCTCCAGGGCTATAGGGTGGTTGCAGTAGTAGCCATTTTGTATTTATATATGGGTCACATTTTCAGAAAATGTACAATTCAGCTTCAACATTCCTCTCAAATAACCCAAATATCAGGCGAGAATAAAGTTCAAAATACAGTTCAACCTCACCAAACAGATTGCTAGAATCAATGCAATACCGAATATTCTCGATTTTTACCTAGTATTAACTAAATTGTAGCCTAATTTAGCAGAGTTTACTAAATGTGTACAGCTGCCAATTGTACATTTTCTGAAAATCTGATCCATATATGCAGCAGGGAAAGGGAAAGAAAAGGATTGTTACAATTATCTTTGTTGAAATATCAAACACAATTGTTGCTCCAAACCAGTGAGTAATCTTTTTTTTATAACCACCTTTGTGTTTAATTCAGTTCCAACGTTATTGTCCTTAAGTATAGTTTCGTCGTTTGTAATCGATAAGCTTCAGTTTTATATTTTTGTTTCCTAAGTTAAGGAAGCATTTTAATTCAATTGTATTTAAACACAGCCACCTTGCCTTTCTTTGCTAGAACATATAGGTATTGGGCATTTTTCTGATAGTTGCAGATATACTGTAAACTTGTTAATGCATTGGTTCGCTTAAAGCTATTAATTATAAATGAAGATAAATAATATAATATAAATATTGGTAGAATAATACGAATTAAATTATCTTAATAAATCCTTCTACTTGTCCATTCAATAATTAAAAGATCTACGCAAATTATCCTATTGTAGACGTCAATTTGTTTATGTTTTTATGAAATATTTATTGTTATTACTACTTAGAATTTAAGATTAATCAACCGTACATGTATATATCAAGAAATACATTAACCATTCAGAAAGAATCGAAATACCTCAGTGTAAATCCCACTATTACACCAAGCAATCACGAGTCAACTGATGACTGAGCAATCTGTCTCCCAGAAGACATATGAACACTCTTCCTTACAGCTTTGTGTAGTAAACAGACAATGTACTGGCTATTAATCATCCCTAGCTTGCCTCTTACAACCCAGAATACTACCTATACAGTATTGTAGTAAGTATAATAATCATATCGAGCATACATGATATTTGATATGTAAATCATACATAACCTTATTTTCTAGGCTTACAAGCAACTGTGGGTTACAGTGGCAGAATCCCTGAAGCAGGGCGATAGGATGTCTGTGAGTGACCGTGGATTGGAGTGACATAGGTAGATACAAGCCAGTAATAGCCCTGAGATTGACCATTGTTGAAGGGACAGCCATGGTGACAAAAGGCAGTTGTGCCCTGCAAGTGACCATGGGATACTGAGGTACTGAGACAGCATGGCAGACGTTCTGAGACAGGGTAGTCATACCATGGCTTTGGCTGGAGGTGTCAAAAAGCAGTTGTACCCTGCAAGTGATCATCGGTTAAAGAAATTGAGGCAGGGCTATAGTATCCCTTGATTGTTTTCTAGGGCCAGACGAAAGATCTAACATTAGCATGTCTAACTTTAGAATTGCATGTCCTTTTCTTGTATCTGACAAACTTGAATAACAATTCTACAATAATAATACCTGGGGGTGACCATGAGTTGGAGTGACAGGGATAATTATAAAAGAGAGATAGAGCAGAAGCAACCTGAAGTACCTGGAGGCTGATAAACAATGGGGTGTGAATTTCTATTCCTGAAAACAATTATGAATGAAGGAAGAAATTAAACTTACAGAATTCGCAATCCCTTGTATTGTATAACACTTACCTGAAAAGAAAGAAACGAGTAAATAGTACAAATGTAATGTGAATATTGCATTGTTTCACTGGGAGGGAAATATATATTATTAGTAGATATCAAAACTTGATTGGAATAAGAACATGCGAAAAGTGCAGTGGACACAATAAATTCACCCAACATTCTCACGTGGATATAAATCAATGTTGTCAATTAAATTATCATATTCAATACTCATACATCAGGTTAATTACATTTAATGCATTATAGACTATTCTGTATGATTGCAATAATAATTTGCACAGTTAGAAAAAAATAAAATACGAGATTTGAACTACTTTCAACTCAGAACATGGGTTGAAAGCAGGTCAGACCAGATCATGAGGTGTTGCCCTTCATAACACTTGCAACAAAAAAGCCTTTTGACATTGGTAAAATCATTTAATTGCTTAGATAAATCACAGCAGAGTGGGACCCTTAAAAGTCTAGCTTAAATCCCACTTAAATCTCACCCGTCTGTGCCTAGCATTCACTTCCCATAAGCCTGCTCCTCATTGACTTGTAGCAAGGAGGGATGGAAGGAACGAGGGGCTCCCCAGACCACATATTATTCCCATTCATTTTAAAATATGATAAAGTTTTCAGAAAATGTACAATTCACCTTCGCCAATCCTCTCAAATAATCCAAATTTCAGACCAAAATAAAGTTCAAAATACAGTTCAACCTAATCAAACAGCTAGAATCAATGCAATGCCAAATATACTCAAATTTACCTAGTATTTACCAAAATGCAGCCTAATTTAGCAGAATGTACTAAATGTGTAGAGCTGTCAATTGTACATTTTTTGAGAATCTGACCCATCTACTGTTGTTATTCTGCTATGGTTATACTATTCTAATTCACTTTTCTTAGGGTGAAAATCTCAGCTGGGGGGTACCTTTGCCTGATCTGAGTTGTAATGTTTCCAACTGGGACCAGTCGAGAAACCCTCTCCCCGAGGGAACTCTAACCCCCAGTGTAAATAAATTCTCAAAAACAGAAGAAGATTGTGTCCTTATTTACTCTAACAAGTTATTTTTACCCTTAAGACTGAGCTCAGCTTTTGACAAAGATAAGGTTTCTGTAGGGTGAGACTTGTACACTTACATTATGAGTTATAGTACAGTCTTGTTATCTATAAACCATGAGACATTGCCAGACCGGAGGCCAAATGTCAAACCTCCAGTCACCACCTTCCCCATCAGCCCCCAACCCCACCAGCCCAGGATACATTTCTGGATACAGGCCTGATACTATAGGTTCGGTGGTGGCTGGTCCCCCTCGTTAAGGATTCTATACTTAAACCCAATTATACCTGACCCAAGGGTAATTAATCCTTTCTGCTTACCACTGGCCATCCCCTGGGATTAGGGTGGTATCCATTGCAGGCACCTAGCCTTCTCCAACACCTTCCCAATTTGTGCTGGCAGAGCTGACAGAAAGTTCTAGAAAAAGGAAAGGGGGGGGGGGGGGGGGGGAGCAGGGCCTAAGGGGGACTCACCCAAGATGAAGTGGATTGATGGCTTTTTAAAGGCTTTATCACAACTGAGATCCTTGGTTATATGTCGTTCTATTCTAATATCTGTTTTTACCAGGCTATTTCTGGCTCAAATGATAAATCTGCTGTTACACTAGTGCCTGGGAGAGTAGAGGTGACAACTCCTGCCCATGAATTTCGAACCCAGGACTCTCTCATGCCTCTGGGTCCAAAGCCATTGAAACAATAGGTTATTATTTATAAGGTAGGGATTGTTGGTTCTCAACACCAGATTTAACTCCCCGATTTCTAGGGATTGTACATACAATGTATATATATACAACACTTTGTGTACCTACACGGTGAAATTGTGTATTCTTTCTAATCAGGTTTGTCTATATCTGAATGATAGAGAGGAACACCACCAAAACAACTATAGTAACTCATTTATTTTGTAGATTTTTGTAGATATTTTGTAGATTTATTTTGTAGAACTGAACTGCATAACTTTTCGTCTGGCAACTGAAAAAATCCAAACGTAAGTCGGGATGTTTTGTATTCAGATTAAAAAGTCTACGGACAATAAAAATATGTTTAACAAAAGCTAATTTTAAAGCAAACATCCTGTACGATTTTCCATTATTGCTTATCATCGCTGTTATTCTCTCTACCTACAGAATCGACTTCAAATTCGTATGTACATTGTATATGATAGTAGCAACATCGATAACTTCAGTTCTGGATTGTTGATTTGGAAAGATGTTATGTTTGTCGATATACTTAAGAAGAGATTGATGTGTTTCTATTGTTGTATACAACGCCCCTTGGTCCCACCCTTTGATTTGCTACCGTAATGATCGTGATGTTGTTCTCATCACTTCAAAAGATCTTAAAAATATGTGTATGTGGTGGTGGGGGGGTTATGAAATTGGTGGTTGATGATATTTGAATACGTCATGAGGTTGACTATTGATGGTGACAGAAGAATTTTCCTGAAGTGAGAAAAGAGCAGAGGGAGGGAGTCCTTCTCAGACAGCTCTCTTGCTCGCCTAAAGCATAAAACGTGATAATTTCTTGTCATAGAGATCTGTAAATCTTAGCATAGAAATCATTCCGTGGCTAGTTCTATTACATACAGGACACTACGCATTTAACCCCTATTTCACTTATCCCCAAAGCCCAATTCATTCTTACTACACCTCTGGACCTATCCCCCTTTTTTCTCTACTTCCCCCCCCCCCACCATTCCCCAGACCACCTCTCCCCTGCTCTCTCTGACCATCCACACCTCAGACAACCAACCAGTGCCTCTAATTACATTAACTGCGGAGCACCTATTAAGGTGAAAGAGAGGCAAATGATACTGGTCCCTGGACAATTGGACATTACAGACTGGTGCCCGGCTGCGCACCCATGATTCAATTGCCACGTGGCAGGCTAGTGTCATGGCTATTTTATTTCTGTGAGGCATTTCAACCACTTTAACCTATCTCTTTCTCACTGATAGTCTGGTAATGTGTGTTAAAGGCGTCTGCCTTTTTGTTTGGTTGCTGAAGTGGTGTTTATCTTCTGAGATTGGCTCGCAAGATGGGAAAGGAATGATGGTCAGATCAGTGAAATATGTACAGGTAAATTGGCGTATACCTCTCCAAAATAATTGGTTTATTAAATAGATATAGATGGTGAATACAAGTTAGTTTTTGAAACTATTTGAATAGCGACTTTGCATTAATTGATAGGCAATCACAGAGAGTAATTGAAACCAGCGGTTACGTAATTAGATTGAACTCTGTATACATTATCTCACCTTTGCTTTACCATACATCTAAACAGGTAATCACTTGCCAATTTATTCTTAAAATCTCAAATTCTGGCATCTCCTGGCCTACAGACCCCGCTCGGCCAAAACACAGATTAATCTAATACCATAACATTAGCAGATGTCCGCTGTAGACCTATATTTGATTCAGCCAGGCACAGACATTGATTGTCATAATGAAGGTAACACTGACTGGCTTGCCTCAGTTCTCTTTGCTTTAGATAAGATGGTCATCTCTCTGAATGAAAATTAAAATGCCTGTTGGTCTTACCATCTGAACTACCAGAATGACCTTGTATAACCCCTTGAATCCCATCTTTCAGTCAAACATTTTAAATCCAAATCATCCATTTGAATCCAAAATATCGGTTCCACCTAATGTGCAACAAATTGTATAGATCTAGTCAAAACATCATTTGTAACCTAAGGAGGAAGGCTTAAATTATATCCATATAATGCACTGGCACAATGAGTTCCTCTTTTAGGCGATTCCAAGATAAATTGCCCTGAATTGCTGCAGGGAGTTAGAACCCAGTTTTCACCCGCATCTACTATAAAATGTGCATAGAGTATTAATCCCCAAACTGTAAGCCAGCTCATGGATTCAGAACAGGCACCCTCAGATTGGCATGTGTCAATCTTATAGTGATGTTTACCTGGCAATGTTGTGGATGAAATGTGGGGGGGGGGGGGGGGGAGTATGACTGGGGCGGGGAGCGGGGGAGGGGTATGACGCGGGGGGGGGGGGGTATGGCGGGGGCGGGAAACGGGGGTTATGACGAGGGGGGGTGGGGTAGAGCACGTAGCTCTCTTCACAATCCAGAACCTAATCAATGGGTACTTCTAGCTAAATTCAGTTTTTCATCAACTTGCTCTATCTTTTCAACATGAACACATACTTTCAGTTTGAATTTTAATATTTGTTGGTCTTGTCCATGGCCATCCTTAGTATGTATGTTATGTGGCAAGACAATGGTGAGCCCTGTTTAGCCACACTGATGCAATGTCTGTTTTCAAGGAAGCTCATAACTCCTAGGCCCATCCCCTGAAGAACATCCAGCTTCCTCCAGCAAACTGTTGCAATGTAGCGTCGTTTTTTATTCATGATGAATATCATTTCTTAATTCAAGTACATTACCACAATATATAAATGTGAGGTGAGGCAAGTATGGCACTAAGTATGGTATTAAGTCCCAATGAAGGTGCGGACTCTTCTTGGCTGGAGGATGACCATTGGTCATTCTTGTTCAGTGCATTTTCATTGGTTGGTGACCGAGGTCAACATTTTTTGAGGGGGAGAAACACCTCTTAGGGGACCCCAAACCAAATTTTAAAAAAACAATATATTATATATAAATGTAATTGATGGATTACTGGCATGACTACCCCGGGTTACCTTGATGGTGCTCTCCCTCTGGTTCCTGATTCTGCTGGCCCAAACAAACATAAGTACAGTCAATAGAGTCACTAATCATACTATATTATTCGTAATAATTTAGTCCAAGTTGTAAAAATCGTAAGCCCCCAAAGCACCATCCCCCCTTTGAAGAAATAATTTCCCAGCCAAAGGTTGCTGCATTTTCCATATTGTGGAGTGCCTGGATTTTCATTTAGTTAGGCCATCATGTACGCATGGCCCCGCTTGTCCGCCTGTCAGTTGCTCCCCGCCTCCACACCATCCTTGCCTCCTCACAAATTTGATAAGAAGGCCAGGAGATTTTTATCTCTTTTCTTAATTTAAATCCATTCAAAAGTTAAAATCTTGAAGTAGAAGAAGGTTCTTTTCCTGCCTTGTTTTGTTTAAATTGGTTAGAGGAATGTGGTTGTGGATTGGAATACTGTGGGAAAAGCTCCTGTTGTGGTTATATTTTATTTGCTGGATTTGAGAAAATGCATCAGTGTCAATCGGAGGGTGGGGGTGGGTGGGGAAGAAATTGCTGACATCGAATAGAAAGTTTATTCTACCAAAGTAGTTTTCTATTGCAATAGTTTTATATTATATCCCTGACCCCCCGGATCTTTGAAAACTGTTAACGTATTACTTTCAGTTAATGAATCATGTGACTCACGATTTAAGTTTTAATACCAAAAGGTGCGATTAGATTTTCTAAAAGTGCAAAGAATTGAACATAGATTTGAATTTCGGGATTGCCTGTTACAATATTATGTTTTGAAAACGCAAATACATCCATGAGCATACAGAATAATACCCATACCATAAGTATCTCACTTTCGTAAATCTTGCTGTATTTTAGAGATTTATTTAAAGCTTCTAAGCACATCTAAATGACCCTGCCCATAACTTGAAGAACTCCAGTAGCTGCAGGGGGTAAAGCCAGAAGCAACACTTTAAAATAGATGATGGGGCTACAGAGATATAAAAGAGTCCCCGTAGGCAAACCAGATAGGCTTTCAATGCAATAAATATTGCACATGGTTGGTTGCAGTTTGTTTCACATGTAGGAATGAGTAGAATGTGCGCTGAATGTTAAGTAGATTGCAATCAATAGGGATTTGATATCTTCTTTCTGCCTTTCCTCCCCTTCCATGTACAATCATTGCTTGCCTCTCCCCATTGGACTCCTACACATTAGAGTTCTATGAATATGCGTCAAATATCTTAAGGGAGCTATATATGTGATGGTTGACAGAAAGCAGTCATCTAGTGCCATTTCGCCAGTTCCTTTCCATTTAAATATATATTTATTCAGACAATAGCATTACATCAATAGGAAGTTGCTTTAGACCATTACTGAATAAAGGCAAATTCACATTACAAAGGCCAATTGATGTACGGCTGCCGCACGGCAAAAAACACAATGTTAAAGTATTACAGCCGGCAAGTATCGGCTGGCTGGCCGTGGTAATGGGAATGGACCTTTAAGCTTTGCCTGAACTTACTGAATACGATTACTGAATAAAATTACTGAATAAAATTATTGAATAAAATTACTGAATAAAGTTACTGAATACACTTACTGAATAAACCTTTGCTTTAATTCCCTTTAAGTAAATTCATATCTGACGCGAAAAAGTAGAATATTTACATCAACTTTCTTTAATGATCTTTAAAACGCAGGTGGATGATAAGAAAAATGAATACCTGCTGCATCAAAATATTATCATTTATTAGACATAACTATTTACATTGGAGCTCTGATGAATATAACTTCCATAATTTAATGGGAATAGCAATTGGAGATGGTGCACATGTGTATGCAAGTCATCTCTTAAAGGACCGTAACATAATTCTTCTTCTATAGAGCAGCGGATCTAGTTAGCTAAGTAGACCTTCTTTTTGTAAATTAAAATAAAAATTGTAATAGTTGTAGTTAGCTTTCGATGGTTCGATGCAGCGTTGCAATCTGAGTTACAAAATATCTGGACTTAAAATTAATCTATGAAAGCACTTAGACTAAATCTTTTATAACACGTGTCTGTTTTTCAGTGTTGGATACTTTTAAGCTTCAGGTAAGATGAGTCATACTGCATGGCTTGTTGAACGTCTATTAAAGCTGCACTCTCAGTTAACGTCAGTCAAATTCTAAATTCTTTGAACTTTTTGTTCCATTAGTTTCCAATCCATCTAAAGTTTATTTGACCAACATTTTGGAGGATTTTTTGCCAAACAGAGCTTTTAAAATGTCCTCTTTTGTACTTGGAGGACCCGCCCAAATCCTTTCCTATGAAGACTTCACATATTATCGCTCACCGGCGTACGTTTTCTTTCACTTGATTCCACTTCCTATTCTTGTATTAAAAACCTATAGCAGTTGCAGCATATTAATAAATCCAGTCCTATAAGTCATAATATGAGGAAAGACAGTAGTATAACTGAGAATGCAGCTTTAAATAAGTCGTGTCAGGGCAGGATCAAGAACTGGATGGATATAGAAGTGACTAAATAACGTTACACAAAATAACCTGATGGTCAATAAGCTCACCGACACGTTGGATCTTTTAATCCATTGACAAAACTAGGAGTAGGCAAAAAAGGTTAGACGCCTATAATTTAACCTATGCAAATTATAAAGTAGCAAACTTTAAAAACTGTGGTGTTACAGTTACTTCTTTTAAAAGAAGCCTCATTGATGAAGTGCTAATTAACCAACAGCAAACCGAATAGATAAATAAATAAATGAATGAATAGATAACACTGATGGAGGTGTTATGAAACACCGAAACGTTTGTTCTATAAACTCTTACAGCAACCTTATATTCACAAATTGCTTCTTATTCTCACTGCGATGTGATATTCCCTCGTATAATAGCTAATACATAATCCCAATCATAAATGAAAGCTCTGTCCTTATTGTTTTTACGTTGTCTCTCCTTCATCCAAATTAGTTTTATTCGATTTCGATGAATTCAATGTATGGTGACTGTATGTGTGACTGTATGTGTATTTATTTTCCTAAAAATAATGGCTTTCCTTCGCACGTTCCAAATGTAAATCTATGCGATGAGTCATCAGTATTATAGCTTATAAGGTTTACAAGTATTGCATTTCCTAGTAGAAGATTAGTAAGGGGAAACGCGAGGAAGCTCACCTTTTGACATCAAAATCAAGAAAACACTTCAATAATTATATTCCAAAGCTGTTAACAAAGCTGTCGATATATTATATTAATAATATACATATATATGTGGGTCCTGGGTATGACCATTAAGTGCCTTTCTAAATCTTTTTCTCTGTCTCTCTCTCCCTTCTTCTCTATCTCTATTTCTTGGGTATGATCATAAACTGCCTCCCTCTCAGCTCTCCCGCCCTTGATATAACCATATTAAATGTGTTGATAAGGGCGTAAAGCAACCAATCTCAGTCACTCACTCATGTATACATGTGAGTTTGTTGGTCCCAACGTCACTGACTGCTAAAATGTCGGGGCATTAATTGCGATTTGTGTTGTGTGACCCTTCCTACACCTGAATCTAGCCTTTGATCACAGTTCCTAGCATAAAGTGATTAAAACAATATCAGTGCAACTCCGCTATTGGGAAGGCAGTAGTCTCAGACTGGTGTGAAGCAATTAGTCTATGGTAATTAAGCCGCCATTTTGGCGTTCATACTGTAGGAGAGGAGGAGAGAGACTGGAGCAGTCCCGTTGTCACGTACTCTCTTATAAAACAAGTTAGGCACAGGATACAGGTATTGCTTTATTGGTGAAATGTAGGGGGTTTTGGGGGCACATCGAGGGCCTTAAATATAATATTAAAGCTAGGCAGTAAGGAAAGCTGCATGTCCAAATACATCAAAAGGATATATATATATTCTAGTAAAGCCTTCAAGAGTAGTCATTTATTATTTGATTAGATGCACCAAGGATTGTTTGGACGAACTGCATGTATCAGGAGTAACGGGACCGCCTTATCTTAAAGGAAATAAAGATGTAACTGTTGTACCTCCATACGTTCCATATTCTCCCTATAACTTATATTTTGCATGTATGCAGAATACATTGGTTTATAAAATAAAATTCAGGTGCTCTATTCCTCTGAGTTGCCGTCTATTGTTAGAATTTGGTAGACATTAAAAATCATCCCTAGAACTTCACAAATGACACAAACCTAAATAATGATAGTGTTCCTGATAATTAGTAAATCTATTTTCAGAATTGTTGTAAATGCTTGAAAACAATCTTTTCTAGAGGAACTTCACAAATGACATAAACCTAAATAATCGACGGATTTGAACCTGTTGTAGGAGTAAGCCCCCTTTAGACCCCCTCACTGTAATCATAGGCTACTTGCACTCTTTAATCCAATTTCAGTTTCACATCCAGGTGTCTGGGTGTCATTAATGACGGCTTATTTACGGTAATCTATTCACAGGTGTCCTTATTCCTACACAGGTTGCTAGGCACCATCACATGTGGCAGCATCAACATAAAAAGACTGATCCACATCATCCTCACGGGTCCACCAACCAGACCATGTGACTTGAGCTGTCAAACAAATGAGATTTAAGATGGAGTCACTTACATTCAGTGGTTTGTTTGTATTAGAGAAGGTTCCAAGCTATATAGTAATGATATTTCTACATTCTAATGTAGTTTACATTCGAGGAACTTGACAAAAGGATGGTCAATCCTCACCATCATCACGAGAACATCACCCAAAGGATGTGGCTTGAATCAAGATTAATTGGAACTTAATTACACTCAGTAATCTGTACGTGAATATTTTGCCAGTTCAAGTGTGATGCTAAATATTCCTCAATATTCCAAATGTTTGTATTTCGATGTCTATGTTTTTAAACATTATATAGCAAGTATTGTGGATCAGATGCCTCAAGCTACTGTGTGATTTCCAAATGTTTAGTGACATTATAACACTTGCCACCTTTAGTATCTATCTTTTCCCCAGACAGATTTCATTTGTGTTCCAGGAACCTTTAAGGAGTCCTGACATCCAAAGATGCTCTTGGATCAATCTTAATCATTTATAAACATAAAGTATAAACGAGAGTGATCAAGGCCTGCGATAATAATAAGATAGTATCCCAACTATTCCATTCACTAAAAACTGCGACCCATATAATAAAGGGTGGTCTCCATTGGCTGCAGTAAGCTCTGCGGTAAGCTCTGCGGTAAGCTCTGCGGTAAGCCTTGCGATGGTGCTGTGTTGTTGTGGAGTGGCGAGGTCTTGCCTACATCGTTTACTGACCATGTAGGCAAGGACCTCGTCATTGCTCACCACCTACAGAACCAGCACAAACCATCGCAAGGCTTATCGCAGAGCTTACCGCAGCCAGTGGAGACCACCTTTAACGGAGCAAGTACAGGAGCAAAAATGCCTTGTTTCCACCCCGTCCAGCCTCCACTCCCCTCCCCCTCCCTTCCATACCCTCCACGCCAATTCACACCAATCAGCCCCGTGTCACTGCTGCTTTAAGTAAAGCATTGATGGATAGCCACCTCTCACCCCACCCCACATGCCCATCCAGGCTGCCTTCCTTATTATACCACTCACCCACCAAGGCAAGGTAGCAAGTCATCGGGTAATAATGCCAAGGAGACATTTGTTTTCTGACCTATATGAATACCGAACTAGTTATAACCCAAGTTTTCATCATCTATGAGACATATTGTCATAATTTAAGCGGGTTTTAATTCCCCAAAATATTAAATACCTGGTAAACAGTTTGATATGGGATATATTGGCAGGATTGAGATTGGTTCGCAATGCAACTTTGATGATGCTATAGATGGTACTAATAGTTTCCATCAATTATGCATGTATATATAAATGGTAGTATACTACTTAAATTCAATTTATCTGGAATCAGCCTCTCAGAGAACATAATGATACGTTACCTATAAAACTAATCTGAGAGCATAAATGTCCTAGAGCTTACAACAGACGACTGATAGATCAGGGTGGCAGTCTGATCATACCATGGATGCAAGTATACTACCTCCCCAGATGTCAGTTAATCTAGAAACAATCTGAGAAAGAGTATCATTGTAGTGGGTTCTACCTAATGAACTGTGGCTTAATCATGCTATAGTTCGTAGGAGACTTCCCCATCAGCTAGTAACCATGGTTTAGGTGGTAGTATACTACCTCAACAGTTGATGAGTCTGCTAAAAGCTGGGACGCTAGAAAGAATCTCGGGAAAGCATAATGACTGTAGTGGGTTCTGCCTCTAAAGATGTTGCTCTGATCATGACATAGCTGGTAGTATACTGCCACAGCAGCTAATGAGTCAGCGGACCTAGGTAGCACAGCCTATTACAGAGCATGATGATTGTAGTGGATTCTGCCCATTAAATTACGGCTTTGATCCCAGCCTGCCTCTTTGACCATGGCATGCATGTTTGTTTTAAGTGGCTGGTGGCCATGAAAGGCCTTTTTAGGCGTTTGATCAAGAGGGTATAATTAAAGCTTAATGGAAGATTGATATAACAGGCTTTATATGGCAATGCTGACGTTTAGCTCACTTCTGGGCATATTGTTCCATAATGACAGTTATTAATCTTTTTTCACAGCCTCTATATGGGCGTTCTACATATTAAATAGGATGATGAAAAAATGTTTCCAGATTGGAAATACATAGACCGTCTATACTTGAGGGGAACTCCCTCATCTGGACACACCATTATGGACAGTTTGGACCAATCCCTGTGCTGTGTATTTTTATTATGGTAAAATAAATTAAAGTCTTTGTAGATGGATTCCATTTCATGCGTGAAACATAAGATTATGCTCCTTTTGTTCTGGGTACAAACATGTACTCTAGTTAGGGAGTTGGGCATTTCTTGGGCCATGTCCTTCGCTTTTATATCAAACATGTTGCATATTATCCCCAATGTTTGAGGAAGATTTCGTCGAATTTCTTTCACTCGCCTGGCTGTGCACATGTTCGTTTATTTTAAGGCTTTTATTCAGCGAGATGCATTGTGTAAATAACACTGTTCTCAGCACAGCTGATTTAGGAAATATAACAATTTGATCATTATATCAAGAGATTTCAGACTTCACCAAATATTAAGGAGGGTCGCTCTAATCTCAAGCATTATGCAAAGGCATAGCATATTATGATAAACAGATCAATATATATGTTTCTTCTTCGGTAAATACATTTCTCTTTTCAAATGAAATATAAAATATCGATTCGGGGAGGGGGGAGGGGGAAATATTCGGTTCGGTGGGGGATAGGGGTGAATATAAATGAAATGTAGTAAATAAAAAAACATCACATGTCCCATGGATGCAATTATACTACCAAACAACATCTATGCAATGACCCTATTGATTCCTTTATCCCAAGCCTAACCTAAAAACCCAGTGAACAGATAACCTTTGGTCAATATGAAAAAAACCTAAAGATATCGATGGCAAGATGTTACCTTGGCTGTGCTAATTAAAACATCTGCCGCATCTCTAATCGATACCTTCCCATTACCGTAGCTTCTGCGCATGCGTCCATGAGTCCATCCAGACATTCCTTTAAGGGAGGGGCGCCGGGGCATAGAAAATTGCCTTCACTCTGCTTAAATATTTACTATAGATAATTGGCTTGTATTGGTTTTAATTGTTACTGAAACTTTACTTTCACTATATGGGTCATATTTTCAGAAAATGTACAATTGGCAGCTCTACATATTTAGGAAATTCTGCTAAGTCAGGCAGAAAAATGATGAATGCCAGGTATACCAGACTATTTTTGGTATTGCATTGATTTATAGTATCAGTTCTGTTATGTTAAACTGCATTTTGAAGCTCATTTTTGTCTTAAATGTGGGTTATTTGACAGGATTGGCGAAGGCGAATTGTACATTTTCTGAATATCTAACCCATATCGTTCAGTGATGGTAGACTGACTGAACTACTTTCCAGTATCACGTATCCATGGATGCAAAATTATTAGAGTGAATGCTTTTAAGCGCCTGATCAAATCTATACATAATGAGAAAATAGTACCCTAGAATACTGCTTATCATAATTGGTTACATTAATTAATAATAATTATGTTAGTATTCCGTGACTGACTTAACTCCCAAGCATGTCACTCTATGACATATATGAATCTGCATTGGTGTGTATCATATTCAAGGCAAATTAGATATTTTCAGTTTCGGTTGAAATAAGCTTCAAATTTGAAGATAAAGCCTGATATTCTATTCACTGTTCGAGGGGTGGGGAGGGACGGGACCTGTTATCCCCCCTTGTAATCCCTCTATGGATTGACTAGTCTCCTCTTGCTCATCTTTTATTCCAATTATCCTAATTATTTGCTCAACTACACACACCAAAGCAAAAAATCAATACACGCCGCAAACACGGAGATAAGGTCTAGTATTAGAATAACGACTCAACTTTATTAAATGTGCCACTTTAATCTATTTCATGGGCATTTTTTCCCCAGTGATCTCTTTCACCGGAAGCCATTTTCACAGCCGGTTGTGTTCGGAAAATCTGGCTGATTTTTCATAAAAGCTCTTATGGTCACCTCATGCTTCATTACACAGGCATTATGTGGTAGTAATTGCATTCACTAACGCGCTTAATAGAGGATTTGCGATTGATCCCATCACCATTTTTCATAGGATTCGATGGTTTTGTGCGTGAGAAAGATTGTTGTTAATGGATTTGGTTTAAATAATACACTGTTGCTTGGATTTATTTGTACTATGGTATTTTTGTGCTGTGCTTGCTCGGGACCTATGTAAAGAGCATGAAATTGTATTAGGTTCAATGGCCGTATGGCTGGCCAATATTTGTCCCCTCTCCTCTCCTCTCCTCTCCAAGGCAATAGTGGAAGACCTGTTTTATAAATGAGCTAAACTATAGACAATAGCCTGGTTAAAAAGTAGTTAATAGATATTCCAGAACGATTCCAAACTATTTTAATGAAAGGTTTATTTCTATTATGCAGCTGTATATATGTCATCTGGCCACACAAAACATGAGATTTGGCTAATGTTACAAAAGTAGAAAAATGAGGACAATCGAAGAAAAATCGAACATTATCTGTACATTTTCCAGAATCCTTCTCCTCCGTTCTATACCCCTGTCCCCAGAACCCCCTGGTCGTATTGCATGACTCATCAATATGTTGCCTTGTCACGAACCATCTTGCTACTTAAATATTTAGCGCCTAATGTTAACCTCAGGTCACACCTGTAATCATGGTATGCTTTTTTAATTAGGCAATTTGCAAAATAGGCCTGCAAGATGAATAATGAATGTTGGCTGGGTTAAAGCCTGGTTCTGACTTGATGCCATGTGACGTCTAGCCAAGTAGACATGCGCATTTAGTGTTTGATTACCAACAAAACCCTCTAGATGATCGAATAGGGACAAACATGTAAAGTCCTGTTGTTTTGTTGGAGATTTGTGCTTGAGATTTAAGTCCTTAGAAAAGGATTGAATGGGATACTGACAGCGGAAAAAGTCTAATGACCTAATAAGTATACCAACCAGGATTAAATCACACAAATGTTTGCCTAGATATATAAATATGAACACACCTAAATAGGTCTACATACTAAATGATAAATGTTGGCTTGCTTTATCCCTCCATTAGATTGAATGATGGGCCAAGTATTTATTTATAAATCAATCTATATAATAAAGTTTTGCCATAATACAATTCTTAAACATATTAGACATTTGTTGATTTGGCGTTTGATCAACAAAACATGGAGATAATAATTTATATGAAGTGAAATATGCCATTTTAAAGTGAAAAATACTTAATCAATCACATTGTTAAATGAAGAGGGCAACTTGTTTATTCCCAATGATTTTAAGAACAAATGGCCCAATTTAATAAGTGTGGTCCCATACGTAATGGGCAGATTTATATAATATATTATGGCTCATTCTATCATGCCACTAAACACTTGCGATGTTGGCTTTACAACATCCACATGTATAATTATACAAGAGTATATATTATGAAAAAAAAAGTTTAGACTTCCCGTTACATCTCTTCCATAAAGGTCATTGTGCGAGGTAATTTTTGTCATGTGTTGATGATTTACCCTGTCAGTAGGTGGATACTACCTTTCATCCCTTTTTTCGAGTTAGATAAAATACCATATGGCACCCAGTGTACAATTAAGAAGTTATTTCACAAGGTCCATCACCATATTGACTCCTGTTAGAGTCCACATAGTCTCGTATTGATTGTTTATGAAGGCTCCTTGTGCAATTTGCAATGATATGATCTCTTGCTGTCTCAATTATGTCTGCTTAAAATGACATGTGAATCTTGACAGGCAGGCTTTAATGAGGATCTTAAAGGATGTTTACAGTCTCCATGTGCTGGCGTATGTATGTATGTATATATATATATATATATATATATATATATATATATATATATATATTATGCTAGCACAAGGAATGTAAATGTATGTATCGCCCTGAGTGGCGAAGCCACAAGTGATGGCGTATCAATTTAGAGTCATAATGGGTCTATTTTACAACAGCCACGAATCTGTATTTCATTTTGATATCACTACTAACATGTAAAATTGTTGAAATTATTATGTGTGATCGTTCTCTCAACACTGTTTACATGAAACTATAAAATTAACAACAAACTCCTTCGTGTTTATGCAAAGCACGTCACTCTACAGAAATCACATGTGTTCTCGCTGAACAAAACTGCATGGATCTGCTTGTTTATGAGGTGGTAACAAACTAAATCGTGATATATATAACAACCAATTCTACCAATATCTTGAATGTTTTAGGTGCTCTCACAAACCTACTTTTACAGACAGAAATATAAAGTTTATATTTGATATTGGTGCTCTAGAGGAAACGTCAGCAAAAGGACACATTCCTTTGAAGGACCATGAAAATAGAACACCAGCAGAGACATCGTTTTCTAGATAAAAACCTCTGACTTAAATTAATCGGAGGGAAAGACAAGAGTGTCCCTTATAACATTAAATAAAAAATGACTAATTAATGGAGCTGGGGAAAAGAGTTTATTGATTGATGAAACACTTAACAGAGAACCACAGCACCAGGTTATTGGGTTCCCCTTTAATATGGGAAGACGTCAGCTTTGCGAAAGACATTTATTTTGGCAATTGGATAAAAGAGATCTTTTTTGAATGAATGTGTAGGGGGAAAACAATGTTAACACGCTGCTTTCGGTCTTCTTTTTGGAGCTCTTGTATTTTTTGTATAAAAGTCAAGAATTACTCTTTTCTTGAGCTGAAGGAGTGGGAGTGATGATTTAAATTAAAGAACCTTTCAATTTTAAATACAATTTTTTCTCAATATGTTGTTTGATATATTGGCATTTTGGAGCTCTTGTATTTCTTGGGCAAAAGTCTAGAATTACTCTTTTCTTGAGCTGAAGTAGTGGGAGTGATTATTTGAATTAAAGAACGTTTCAATTTTAAATACAATTTTGTCTCAATATTTTAGTTGATATATTGGCATATGACAATTAAAACATATTTCGGTCTTCTTTTTGGAGCTCTTGTATTTCTTGAGCTGAAGGAGAGGGGGGGGGTGAGGATTTGAATTAAAGAACCTTTCAATTTTAAATACAATTTTGTCTCAATATTTTAGTTGATATATTGGCATATAACAATTAAAACGTATTTCGTCTCTAACGATGACCTTAAATTAAGAACCTATAATCGATTTTAATTGGTTGATTGTGCATATATGAGTAATATTTGCATTTCCTTTTCAGTTTGGACATACAAGATGCGAAATTAATGTGATTCTTTCATGGTGCCCATACAAACAGTGATACTGAAGTCCATATTTATCGGAATAAAGCATTGCTGCCATGTTTAAACAACAAATAACCTTAGCTCCTCCCTCACCCACCATGAATCCAATTCAAGAAATACATTTCCAGAAGTCATTAACTTCACAATAGACAAGGTGGAGTGTGTTGTTTACAATGCTGCATCATGTCTAGGCTACCCGGATGCTCCAACTTCTGTCATGACTTGTATCAATATTAGATGAGGAAAGCTGGTCATGATCTACAAGGTCTAGCCTTACTTGAATTTGCACTTGAACATTAACATTACAGTTGCATTACCCAGCTAATATTGAACAGCAAACGGAAATTTACTAAGTCAATTTATATGTCCCCTACTAATGGGAGTGTAATTTGGATGTGTCTCAATTTCTAATTATCTATTTATCTATCTATTATAGGAATCTTTCGGTATAGAGAAAATACAATATAATGTTCATATCATGGTTCCGATGAGGCTACAAATAACACCTTATCCCCCTACCTAGGAAATTAGTACATTTTTTAAATGCCATTATTGGAAACATATTTCATATATGGGTCCGATTCTCAGAAAATGTACAATTGGCAGCTCTACATATTTAGGAAATCTTGCTAAATTAGGCTGAAAAATGATGAATACCGGGTATATCTGAGTATTTGGTATCGCATTGATTTATATTATCTGTTTTGCCATTTCTGTCTTAAATGTGAGTTATTTGAGAGGATTGGTGAAGGCGAATTGTACATTTTCTGACAATCTGACCCTTATCTCCCTACCTAGTAGATTAGTTAGATTAGTTATTTTAAATGCCATTATTGGAAACATATTTCATATATTCATATTTCAGTCATCAACAGCTCTGAATTAATCTTTTAAAATGCTATCGTTTTGATGGGAGACTCTAGACAATTGTCATGGTTTGGTTTCAAGGAGTCTTATTACTATCCAGAATCCAGTGCTAGAAATACATTCTCATGAATCTTCTATTTTACAATGCACAAGCCAGAGTGTGTTGTATGAATATTGCATGAGCCAAGCAAGGCTGATGATCTACAAGTCCAACTCACCTTACTTAAATTTGCACCAGAACATTAACATTAACAGTAGCAGTGGTGGCGGTGAAGGCGGACATAGCATGTGAACTATGTGTAATTTAACATTTAACTTGAGGCTAATAGCCCTGATTTCCCTCAGGTAAAATATAGATCTAAAATAGATGTTATAACATGTTTCTGTACTGTAGATCTGTGACCTATGTTGTGGTCCTTTTGCATCATTTACTTCTTATCATTGTGTTATATATATTTAATACAAATCCTTTCCATTCATATTATTTCTATTTAGTTAAACTCCTTTCCATTGATATGCATTTGTTGGTGTTGTTTGGGTCCGTTATGGCCTTTTGAAGCAAAGTCCAGAATCCAGGACACGCATGTCAAGGATCAATTATATTTGTATGAGTAGACAAGAGTTTTTAATAAGAATTCGATCTTTGTTTTTTAATTACTTAAACTTTGATATAATTATCACGTGAATGTTGAATTCATTGCTAACCCATCTGAAAGCCATTTAAGGCTTTGTCCTGTTGTTTCCACTGCAGAGATTCATACAGGTCCAGATTTAATCGCTTCATGCGATGTTTTCACTTATTGCCGATCACTCTTGCTCATCCTTCTCCCGCTGAATCAACTTTAAATTCTCGTAAAAGGATATGACCAGCAACAAATCAAGAATGTTAGTTCCATGGATCAAACAACGTGTGATTTTGGATAGACTTTTTGGGCAACATAATTGAGAATGTATTGGAGATCTGTATCCTTCTCATGGTGAAGTTTGCAGTTGCCTTTAACTATTATAATTGGTGTTTCTTAAGTTAGGTCTTAACGTCTATTGCTATAGCACGATATAACATAATTGATTTGCATCTCTGTTATTGACGCGGATCTTCGTTTGTTGCACAGACATAGGTGTTTCATCAATTAAACAAAATACAAAATATAACATGTTAAATTCAATATGGTTTTGTGGTATCCGTGTTTTCATATAGACTGAATGAATATTTTACATTAATACCAGGATCTAAATTAATTTAAAAGTAAAACTTTATTGATTATTATTAACCATGATATATTTTTATACATTTCAATGAATATAGAGGTGATGATTTGAAATCCTTTGAAATTTGAAGATCAATTCGAAAGCGTATTTCCTATTGATTCATGCTCATGGTATATATGTGTGTTTTTCTGCTGCGTTAGGATTATTATATGTGTTAGGAGAAATCAATACTGATCGGATAAAGTCTGCTCCTTTGTGTCATAAAACCAGATAGCTAGGGCCAGGGCCCCGATTTCATGGATCAAAGGATATCATAGCATAAACAAAATTAATTCAGACGCCAGGCGACATACGGATGAATAAAATGGCTATAGATTTATAGACACCAGATTTTCATGTATCAAAGAATGCTACCAGGCAAAAAGCTCCTTTTCATTTATATTTATTATATAAAGTCTGTTGTAGCCTTTGAAGCAAAATACAGAAACATTTGTATCCAAAGACACGAATCTCAAGAATCTGCGATATTTGTATGCAAAGACAAGCGTTTTGAACAAGATTTCGATCTGTATTTCTTAATTATTAAAAAATTGATGGAAGGCAACTCATCTAAAACGATCATGGGAACGAATCAGGTTGGATTTTTTGCAGATCTATTGGCAGGTTTATTGGCTTTAATTACTTAAACCTGCTCCAGCTTTACTTAAATAAACGGAAGTTTGATGACTTCCTGCACTATTTTTCGATCTCCTTCGAATTGTAGATCTACAGTACGTGGTATACATCTATAGTTCCCGGGGGAACAACCTTGGGCCGACCTTCATGAATATGAAGAGCACATTACATGACCCTTTGTAAACAAGTACAGAAACATGAACACAGCTCTGGGGGGAACGTACTCGTCTATACAGGGGGTAAAGGCAAATATGATGTTTTGTTTTACCTTATTATAACCAATACAGTTTCTTGTCGTTGTAATTTGTCTGAAGTGATTGAGTAATGCGTTTTCGCTGTACTGCGGGCAAATCGAGGGGCAAGAGGGCTCCTATCCACGTAAACACTGTGTAGTCATTACTTGTAATTCCTATGCATGGTCACAATTAAAATTTAACATATAATAATTTAATATGCAGGTATATTTCATAAAAAGTACATGTTCGATCACCAGTATGGCGATAACTTTGAGTACGTTATAGGCAAATCTGGCCATATTAAATTTGTTTTTTTGTACTTCAATTTCTGTCAGAACCAAAGGTCCGATCATTTGATTGAAATCCAAAGTCAATAGCGCACAAATAGTACCAATGCAGAAGCCTTTGTTAACTCAGAATAGATTTATACTCAACTCGAGTTGTAAACAATCCGAAGAACTCCTCTAACTAGAACCCTAATCAGGTAGGTAAACGAAGACAACAATTAAGGAGAAAGAAGCCTACCCAAACTTCCTAATTGTATAGGCCCTTAAGGTTTGACTGAAGTTTCCTATGTAATGGAAATGTATGTACAGTATAGGGACATGTTCCTATGTCCAAGACTACTGTCTATGATGAAGGGTATCCGAATCAGCCAGGTCAGCAACTTGAGGTTTTACTATATTCTCAAAATGGGACAGGGACGCCATTCAGCCATTCAGTACATGTATGTAC
Organism: Sthenelais limicola; assembly: GCA_942159475.1. Classification (NCBI taxonomy): domain Eukaryota; kingdom Metazoa; phylum Annelida; class Polychaeta; order Phyllodocida; family Sigalionidae; genus Sthenelais; species Sthenelais limicola. Next base: position 26,567,593 of record OW804094.1, on the reverse strand, counting down.
GTGTATACATTGTATTTAAAGATTTGTATTCAGCAATAGAACATTATGTAACAATAACACTATTCTCAGGACGTGTTGACGTGTATACAAAAGGTAACAGAATGTTGTAATGGTACTAACCATATGACAGAGTCATTTTATTATGTATCTTTCGATATTGATACAATTATTATAAGTAAAAGTTGTAAGAGCCTCGCACATTAGGCATTTCTAACAAAAATTAAAAAAAAATAAAAAGAATAATAAAGAATCTGATGATATGATTTAATGTGCTACGGAAAATTGTTCCAGAACCAGCAATCAAACAAGAGGAAATGCAAAGTGATGTTTCAGGCTCTACTATCAATTTACACCTTATTGTAGTCGTTTTACCTTCTGTACAGGTGTCTCTATTCTAGATTACAGTAACTGCGAGGGAAAGAGGTATATGAGCTTGCTGGTATACTATAGGATTTCCAAGGTCTTTCTCTTCATCACCATGGACATACTATATTGATTAAAAGTGGGATAGAATGGACGGCTGCTAAGGTATATTATATACAGGACTTAAATCTGGCACTTGAGGTAAATGGTTCAATGTCAGGTCAGGTAAATTGTCAGGTGATATATTAAACATGTTCGTGGGGATATTCCTCAAACTTAAATTCATGATGAATATTTAGAAGTGCCAGGCGTTGTACTTTTTATTACATAAGGTGATCAAATTCTATCGTATACATATATCTAATATATATGGGTCAGATCTTCAGAAAATGTACAATTCGGCTTCACCAATCCTGTCAAATAACCCACATTTAAGACAAAAATGTGCTTCTAAATGCAGTTTAATACAACAGAACTCATACTATAAATCAATGCGACACCAAAAATACTCTGATATACCTGGTATGCATTATTCTTCTGCCTGACTTAGCAGAATTTCCTAAATGTGTAGAGCTGCCAATTGTACATTTTCTAAAAATATATATATGTTTCTGGAAGTCTTTATAATGATTTATCCACATTTATCTTCTGCATATCAGTTCAGATCTAGACTTTTTCTCCATATGCTATTATAACCAAGATAATTCCCCCTCAAGGATTCGGTTGCACATGTATGTTAGTTGATTGTACCCCGCACTTCAATGAATGGATCCCCTCGGAGGCTATAAACGTACATTTATATTCATTCATAGACATATATCTGAAGCGAGGACCTCTAGTGCACACCGTGTAATCAAGAAATTTGATATATGGTTGTGGAAGACTCCTCTGAAGTACTGGAGGAGGAGCAAAAAGGTAGCTTTACTAAAAAGATGCCCTTTACCTCCAGCCTTGTGAGTTATTGAGAAGAGAACTAAGATAAATGGCTGAAAAAGTATAATTGTGATGTAGCAATATGGCAGACACAGAGATGTCTGGGTTGAGGAAGTTGATTGAACTCAACATGGCTATGAAGTTTAATGACTGATGTCATTTTAGCAACTGGATAATACTGTATGGATTTATCATCATATTATACCTTTAATTATTTAAAAACGAAGGTTATTTGGTAGATTTAAGGTACTTCCGGTGATGCAGGGGTTTTATTGTTATATCTGACGTGTCTCACTCTAGATATGTATGGTAGAATCTATTTCACTACCAGCAAAGCGATTTGTTCCCACCTTTCAACAAGAGAATTTCTCCATATGTTTAAAAGCTTCAAAAACTGTGCTTACTCCAAATGAATTTGACATTGGTAAACACATTCACGTTGGAAAGATAAACATTACTTATTCATGATTTAATCCAGAACGAAGGCTATTGAGGATGGCCTTCATCTTGCCCTTAGAGTAGGGGATTTGCATGTCCACCATCTTGAATCTCGATTTGCATGGAATTATGGGAGTTGTATACATACATAATTATGTCAGTGGGAAAGACTATAGAAAATATGTTATGTTGAGCATGGACTATTTAAAACTGATTTCATGTAAATAGCGATGTGTGTTATAAGTTTCCATAAAACAAGACTTAATCGTTCCCATCATACATTTGGTTTTTATAGGTGATGCTATGATATTGGTGAAAAGATCTTTGAATTTTTGTTTATGAAAATGTCGCTAAATATTCATATATGTCAGATTAAAACTGAATCCATCCCGACATGCACTGTAATAGACATGCGGGGTGAGACATACAAATCCCCTAATCATCTCGACTGTAGTATTATCATCAATATAGATATCTCAATATTGGAGATGACCTAGTAACCTATAATATTTCTATAGGTTATTGATTATAGTGGCGTTCTGTCCGTGTCCTCAACAGGCTATTAAATGTCTTTAATACTGTATGAAAGTGGATGTTAAGGTGCAGGAAACTGGACGACCTGTTGCCTACTTTATTACTCTACTTACTCGACTTTATGACCAGTAATGCGTGTTTGTAATATATGCATAGAAACCCAGGCAATTAATCTTTATAACACCAATAATAAAATTATAATAGATTACTACCCCAGGAAGAACCATAGGAGCTAAACTATGGAGCTTGCTAAAGATGTCATACGAATTACAAGAAAAAAACCCAATAAAATCCTACAGTTTTTTAAGAGATCTGGATGCAATCTGCTAACGTTTTCTCAGCTCCAAAACCAAACCAATTATACTGTAATAATCCCAATACATCAGATTAGTTTAAACAATATTTTCAGCAATGTCATAGAAAATATACATGAAATATTTAAAGTTTTAGCGTATCGCTACAGAAATCCAAAGACCAAATTGAGTTAAGTTATGCAAGAAGAAGATAATATATAATAATATGAGATATTGAAGGCTCATTTTTAATTACATAGCGACAGTATGTTTTTAAATAATAAAATATGTTTGTTTATTTCTACACATTTGCGAGTTTCTGCAGCTCTCAGCTATGTGGAGTGATCGCCATTATTAGATTGTTTCCACAAACACTTGCCTCTCTCCTGTGGGACATTTATAGAGGGGGAAGAAGTTCAAGCACCATGCCATTTGATTGATACCTGGAGTGTATTTAGAATCCCCCCAGGCCCCATACGCTTTATACTCCGAGGATATTAAAGCCTCAACTTAATAGATTCCATCACTCATTTTTAAAAAACACAATCCTCAGTGTGGACGGCCCAGTCTATCCTGCCTATCAGCAATTGGGTGCCTATTGTCCCATTAAGCGTAATAGCCTTTTCTCCTCAATTGTGCTAATGTCTATACTAGGTGGATACATAATTGGTGTGTATTTTTCTTGGTCCAATGCAGAATAAGTACGTGTCTTTATTGTCTGGCTAGTTAGAATATATCACGTTCAGACCGCCAGAATATGCACCACCAAATTAGTGAATTAAATCCTTGGGTGGAATAGAAATGACACTCCAGTCCACGACAGGATTAGAGCACACAGCATTCCTATGCCTTTGTGTCCAACACCAGTAGACCACTGACATTTTCCTACTAATCTTATATTTTTTTATTTACAAAATTGTATCATCAAACTTTCAAAACAAAACTACAAGGAATGCAGGACGATCCGTCGCCAGTTAATGCAATTGATAACTGAAAATAATTAGTTAACATGTATCATTTTCCACACTTTTACGTACTATGGTATAAGTGAAAAGAATTAATATGTACGACTGAAACTAGTAATGTAACCATTTTTCATTTTCCACAATACTAAGTACTATGGTATACCAAAATAATTTAGGTAAGGTCCATACAACCAGGCCAGATATTATATATGATACCTGGTATGGCTATGTATATCGATGGACCTTACCTAAATTATGTTGTTGAATTGAATTGAATTGAGAAATCTTTTATTTGAGTAATATGGCAGCATTTATATTGAAAATGACAAATTGGTCGACAGACTTCTGGGATGGTCCCAGTTCTTCCAGTCGTTCCCATGTTTAGAAAATGAACTAAAGAGGCTAGTAGTTTTTATAACATCAATATTAGGTACACATAAAGTTAAACTCCTAGTTAATTAATTACATAATTAACTGCTAGTCAGGTTTTTAAATCCTCCGTGCCTATTTTACACCTAGGTAAACCTTACCTATTAGTATGACTACGAGGTTTGCTATGTTCAAAGCATAGTTTCAAGTAAAAGAAACAACAACTCCAACAACACCATGCAAATAAAGCTCCGAAATTGCACATGTTTCGGATGCCTAACCGGTAAGTAAAGGTGGCCCTAACACTAATATGCATTGATTCTGCTCCTATGCCTATCAATATGAGCACCTGCATTTGGCGCCGGCTAGATTAGGCTGACTTCTCCCCACTTGATACCCCAGTGTTTGCTGTGCACACAAAATATTTACATTACATGGCATGGAGCTCCAACACTAATGTATGAATCTGTGCCAGTTGGTATGGCTGGACATTGTGTTTGAGCATTGTCAGAGTTGAAATATATCTGAATGAAGTACAAGATTAAGAATTATTCCAGCGTGTTTTTACATACATACATAAATGAGCATAGTTAAGCACAAAACCACTTTTAACTAACATTAATGACTGACAGTGGTGGGCTGCTGGTGCACTGTTTGGTGTATGTATACACAAACAGTGCACCAACAGGCCCGAGATGGATGGAGGTTATTAATCTGTTTAGTCTCTGCCTTAGGTTGTTATGGCCCCTGGATTATTCAAGGCAGTTACTAATGGCTTCTACCATTCTGCATTATTATTTACTGTACATTGAAATTACATGAAGATATTACAACCCTTGACGTAGTTGCCTATACCTTCAACATTGTATGCACTGTTCAATGAGAGTTATGTCACTCTTGTCACTCTTGGTGCATACAACAAATAAGCCCAGTACGTATAGACCTGGTAACAGGAATAGGAATATGTAATAAATGCGCACCTTTTGATCATAATCAGCACAGATTCACAATAAAGAAATAATCACAGAACTATACTGTAGTTAGATCTACAATTGCGTTTCAATATTAAATAACATTAAGTTGTTTTTTTCTTTTTTGTGATCGTTTACTTTCGACATATGTTTGTTACTCCTAGAGGTAGGTCTCGACTAGAAGTGATCTGTCATGATTTAGACCTAAATGGTCGAATAGATATATCTACTTGCTATAGACAAACGTGTATAAAAGAATATCTAAAAATCTATCCATCTAAGAGAAACAGTAAAGTGTCCATTATTATATTATTGTTGTTGAAGATATTGAGACAGCAACAGTACACATCTTCCTTGTCGGAACCATCTACTTCCACAGCCTCAATATTTGCCATACATTAGTATTGTCCTATTTCTATCCATACACAGTTCTCATTGTGGGTCAGGGTCTTATACTTATCATAGGAAAGGGGTCTATCAGGCAAGTGTGGTATTCTTATAAATACTTGCATATCATTGCACAGCTATAGCTCTGGTAGGCTATGTATGTTCTATCTCTAAATGTGTGTATCTCAAAAGTATAATACTAAAGCTAAACAAATGGGACCGTTATTTTCACGGGCACTGAAGTGTGTTTTTGCCATTTGCAAATCACATACCAATATACACAGGCTCGTATATTGTTAAAATTATGTAATTTATCAACACTAATATTATCACACCTTTTTCAAAGTAGTTATGTTACAATACCATATAAAACATGATTTAACTACCACCATGATATATCATTATCATCCTTATTTTATCAGTTATTATCGCCAATATTATCTCCCATCGCCTGGAATTTCATTTCATAAGAACACTTTTCCGAGTACCATCGAATTTTATTTCACATCCACATCCACTATCTTCCATCCGTCTTCATCCAATTGATGTCATCGCCATTTTTATTTTTGTGTATCGTCAATAGTACCCCTCCTTTACACACATTTTACTAGTACCCGAGAACGCAATTTCAACCACAAAATAATTCAAGAGGGCATAAAATATCCCCACCAACACATCCTCCACCTCCTTCCTCTGCAGTTTTGCTAACAATGCAGAAATTAATATTTACTTACTGAACATAAATATAACAATACAATCAGACCCAGCCGCGGCAGCCGCGTCGACAGTTGAGAGGGAGGTGAGACAGAAAGAAATAGGAGCAGACATGATTTCTGAGGGATGGAGAGTGCTTGAAATAAAGAATTAAAGGCAAGCCTTTTCTTTGTTCTGTAGTTTAATTAGCTTCATTTCTTTTTTGTACGGTTGCTATGATACTAGTGTTTGTTTAGTTTCTGAACACTGTTAGAAATACGGCTCTTTATTTTGCTTAAGAAATAAATTCATTAATATATGGACAACATGTTGTATTGACAGTGGCATTCGCGTTTGTTGCAACAATATAAAATGTATTACGTATTAGGATAAAGGGCCCATACTACAGACCAGAATGATGTGCAAAATATAAGTCATTAATCTATATAAGAGTTATATTTACAGTTCTAGGGATTATCTAGTATGTGCACACTGTCGGAATTGAGGTTCTTTGTGGTTGGTTCTGGATGGCCCTCAGACGAATTTGGCAGCTGTCCTTTTAGTTTTTCTTGTTTGGCGTAATCAAGCCGTGCTATGGGGTTTGATACACTCATCTGAGTCAACTTATTTAATAAATATCTCAAATATCTCAATCAAATGACTGTTGATGTTGAAATAATGTGAAGCTCTACAGATTAAAGAGCAAGTCAAGTATAGATGACAGAAAAATACAATTTTACAATAAGTACTGCTATGGTTTAAATGTTGGTTGTATACAGCTAATGTGATAGGACAAGGCTTCTAATATTGCAGTGACTCTACATTAAGCCAAGTCATAAAATGAATAGTATTGACCAGCACTATTAGAATGGCAGATGTTGTCCTGCATGCTTTATATAATGTACTACATATGGTGTTCTACCAATTTGAATGAAGATATAAAAACAAGAATATATGAGTTTGTGCATGAACATTTATATTGTGAATATCAACGCTGCATTCTCAGCTATTATGACAAACAAAACCTTACCATTTTTACTAATAGTATGACTTATAGGACAAAATTCACAAATTTATATTCTGCTGCTGTTATATGTTTATAAATACAAGAATTCAAAGTGAATCAGCCAAGAGAAAGTACCGCCTATGAGCGATAATAAGTGAAGTCACCATAGGTCGGGATTCGGGTGGGTCCTCCAAATAGAAATGAAGACATTTTAACAGTCCTGTAGCAAAAAACAACTGGACAAAATCTCCCGAAATTGTGGTCAAATGACCTTTAGAGGAATGACCTTTAGAGAGATTGAAAAATAATGAAACCAAAAGTGGAAAATATTTAGTTGCTGACTGCCGTCAGCTGAGAGTGCAACTTTAACAAATAGCTTCTTTCCAACTATCTTTGAGGTATGTAACCGCAAATTAAAAGTGGTGGTCAAATGGGGAGACCAGTTAGAGGATACTAACTTACTGCCCTGCAGCTTGCCTAGACCGGTTCAAGGGCTTCAACAATGGTTTGGCGCCTCCCTGGATCGAATGACACGATCTCTAGCATTTTATTCCCAATTGAACACCGAAGTTGGTTTGGGCAGTTAGCTTGGGTAGTTAGGAAGGACTTACAGACATAATCATTTCCCTACATTTTCCTCCATACTATGGAAGAATCTGAGAGGAAATGTAATCTTAATTAATAGATAATATAAAGTAGTATAGGTATGTACATTTGGATATGTTGTACCCTAAGGTATTGGCTTTAAACCCATATTTAATATAGATCTATTCTCTCTATTGTATGCAGAAGAAAGCAAGAGTAAATATTTCTGCCACCTACATTTATATATAATGAGATACTGAACCGTAATTTTGTTCTGGTTCTCAATATTCGTCAAATAATGGCTGGAAAATAAAACATATTTGTAACTACTTGTGCCCGATATATTTACACTCTTAAAATATTAAACCTTTACTTCTCTATACAAAAGTCTCCCCTTTTAGCTACTGTACTAAAAGCAAATAGCTCCATCTCAGAGACACCAACACGATGTATAATCTGCTGTGACGAGAACCTGAACGCGATAACCTTTCCTCAGGGATGCACAAGGTGCATGACTTTGTACCATACATGTAACACATACGTGTCAATTGAGGTCCATTTAGCATTGGTTTTTACAAGTATAAAAACTGACATGGGCGCCTCAATGCCTTTCCTATAGCCCTGTGCCACCAGCCATACTAACAGACTCATGGCACAAACATCATGCAAACCAACAATTACCGAAAGCCAGGTCTTCAGGGCTTCAGGTTTTCTTAGGGCCTCCCAGTACTGATGCACGAATACAGATGTCATACCAATAGACCTGATTCAGTTTGAGCTGACGGTTAAAGGTAATTTCCCCCTTTAAGGTGTTTGTTTTGCTGCATAGCAGATGCTTCTTTGATACATCTGACTCCACTTCAAAAGGTGGTTGGTTTTGTCTATATTTCGGTTTCGGTTGATTTTTCGAATTCAAATGAGCTGTGATTTGGGTTAATCCGATGTATAGAAGCAGCTAATAAATGTACTTAATTGAATATTATTAATTTAAATGGGTGAAGTAAATGTCATCTTTGCATATTGCCGAACCATAACAACATATTCAGTTAAAGAAAGATATAAGCACAGCTAATTCAGCTAATGATCAACTATAGTTAATATCTTAATGCTTATCTCACTTCAATTAGTATTCAGATATTACGACCATCCTTTATGGAATCTGTGAATAAGTCAGTCTGTATGTCTATCTACAGGTAAAAAGGAGCTACTGACGAAAATAGGGTCTTATGAACTGAGAGGGTAATTTCAAGGGAATCAAATCAACATCATCGATCAAAGGTTTGAAAACAATGAAGAAAACAGTGCATCGCTTTTTTGAAAGTGTGTATTTCTCTCTATCCATCTAAGCAAACAAGTAGTGTCCTGTAAGTAGAGTATAACCATAAATGTTAGTACTGTTATACATGTTATAGCAAGGTATGACTGGGTATCTTCTCGATGGAATAGATGGAAGAAAGAGTTAAATGTAGGGAGTCAGGAGCATATTGGGCACGATAGTGTATATTTGTAGACAAATTAGTCAGACCAGCAGAAGCAGGCAAACCTTAGGCATCAATGGGATCTGGCCGCTAGCAGGTTGTGACCACGCAGTGAGGGAGAATCGAGAGATGGGGGAGGGGAGGGAGGTGTTGGAGGAAATAATCGCTGGGGGGAGGACAGAACGGAGAGATTGGACATACCGGAGAATGTATATAATGGGAAGAGAAGAAAATAGAAGAAAAGAGAGAGAGTAGAGAGAATTGATGAGGGAAAACTAATTGAGGGATAGTGATAGAGGGAGTTAGTGGGTCAAAGATAAGGGAGAGGGAGTGTGAGAGAATGAGGAAGAAAAGAGAGTGAGCTGAGAGGAGAGAAGGAGTGTAAGAGAATGTGGAAAAGGGGGGTAAGGGATGAGAATGGACATGATCAAAGGAAGAATGTAAAACAGAAGAAACTAAAGATTGGGGTGTGGGGGCAACAAAAAGCAAGAGGGGTGAGATCTAGGAGAGTGAGGATTGAGGAGGAGGCGAAAACTAAATAGAAAATGGGTGGGGAGAGATAGAAACATATAATAGAATGAGTATCTCCTGCCTACCCTTGCTAGGCCAACATGTATGTAGACCAACAGGTGTTTTTGTAAGGCGGACAGAGGTAAAATAGCGGTAAATATGGCCGCCTCAGGAAGCCGACATCTCAAAGCTTTCTACTTACAGAAAGGCAGTAATATTAGCGACGGCAGGCCTGCAGGCACAGACTTACTTTCCTATTTCTATAGCTCTAGTCAGTACGATAGACCCAAATATCACAGAAATGTATGACTAGATGCTCCAAAACAATTATTAGAATGAAGACTTTTAATTATATATATACAGGTTAATCAACGAGTTAGTTAACAGATTTATTATACATGCTTTCAAACTGAAAATAGAAAAGAATCGAGTCATAAATTTGAATTTTACCGGTAATCTTAGTTAAAAAAAACAGATTGGTTGCCATGACAACCCCACGTAAATCACTAGTCAAATACGCACTATGCGTAAATCACTAGATAGATACGTTGTTTTCAGAGCAATTATATTTGTTATCCTGATTAAAATACGAATGTTATTTATTATATCATATTTATCATAATAATATTATGTCCTGGTTTACCAGTTACACCAGAATGATTGCTAAGTTGAGCCGGTGAGGACATTCATGTTTCATGTTATTATTGTAACATACATTGTATTGATCCCTCATCCAAAATAGTTATGTTAAAAAGTCTATACACGTACGTTACTTCTCTTTGTCATTTGATTTATTTCATTCGTTTAAATGTGTAAGCTCAATATTAGGGTAATAATTCATTAATAATCATGTAATTAGGAGTGTTTATCAGTCAATATACATAAATAACAATGTGGTACAGACATAAAGACAATCAAAAGATAAAGCTGATAGTATATTGAACCAGTAGGAAGTAGCCTCAGTCTTAGTCTAGCTAAGTCTGGGAATCTGACAGGCCTGCAGGCACAGACTTACTTTCCTATTTCTATGTCTAATTAGTTAGACATTAAAAATCGATTAGGGTAATGAGACATGTTAAATCAAGAATGGACATTAACAAATGTCACTATTTCTACACCTCCTATAAGGTTGTTATATCATTGTACATGTATGTCCAAATTAAGACATTTTTGTGATGACGAATGATAATAAGTTCCAAACAATAGCTGAAATATTTTAAAAACAAAAAAAAACAATAGCTGACATGTTTGAAAATGATGAGTTCGAAATTTAGTTTCCGACCAAAGATTGTCTTTAGAGTGATTTTTCTATCATAAGTCGAAAAAGAAAAATACTCATACTCGTCACTAGAAATAATACCCACAATCCAAAACAGAAATCAGATCCGAAATATCTTTCTTTTCTCGTTCTCCATTCCCTCCGCCAATTTTCACATCGTATCTCATTTCCTCATTAGATTTATCTTTCCCATAAGATATTGAATTGCTTTTAAAAACTCATTTGATTTCTTTGCTCATTGTACTTTAATTTTTCTTCTGGTTATTAATTGCTGAGTGATTATTTCCTGTTCCTACCACAGGAAAGCAATTCTTGTTGATGTATGTTTAACGCTGAGGTAGGCTAGTTTTCTATTAGCAACGGAAGTGTAATGAAATCCATATTAATGCCCCCCTCCATGAATAGATAAATTTACGCCATCGTTTATAATGATAACAACACTAAAAATAACCAGATATGTAGATGCTATGCAGTTTATCTCAAGATTAATCAAAGTGTGATCGGGAAGACCAGTTTCTAATAATTGTATTGAAAATCATTGGTGAGAGATCTTCTTTTGGGCTATTTCTAGCAGTTCGGCGGTCACTCTATGAACCGAAACTCCAATATATTTTGGTGCTAAAATGTCAGGTGCTCTTATATTATAATATCGAAGTGATGGAAGTCAACCCAGAACATAGGAGGGAAGGGACGGGTTGATTTATTGAGGTTTGTTTATTGGGTTCCGACGTTTTTCAAGAATTGGTTGGTTTTTCTTTATGTATGCCTTCTTAAATCAGGTCCTCTTGTAATATTACTATCAATAGGGTATTTTGATTCTATATCTTCTTGTATTTCGGTTCTATAATTTCCCTGTGCACCAATGATATATATATATATATATGTTTAGTTTCTAACTTGACTGGTTTAGTGACTACAACCACCTTAGGCAGACACTAATATAACCTCCATTTCAGGCAAGCCAGAAATGTTGGTCATTAATTATTGCATAATTTCATGTTTTCTGTTGAATAAACGGCAGCCTGAATACTCCATGAAATATCATCAAATGCCGAGGTGTGGGTGTGTAACTGATCGGGATCTAAAGAGAAAGATATGAGAATGTTCTCAACCCAAGATCAATGATTTGAACGTAGGGTTACTATTGGTAACACACCTAATGCCACTATGTTTATATCTCGTAATTAGAACGACTACAACCATTTTACATACAGTTACCTACGGCTCCCTACCTATCTTCTAGCTACTAGATTACAGACTGTACTCCCCATAATAACAGTTCTGCTTGATGTCTAGGCCAATTAGAGCTCTCCTGTCTAGTCACATGACCTTAGTCCAACTAAAGGCCTGCACACACTGTCACTATTTCAGAAATCGTATCGAATTGGCCTGCTACGAGAAGGCTTGGTCTGAGTTGTAAGATTTCATAGTATCTATGATCACAGAAATGAATTTTTGGGGCTGCCCCACACATGGTCCACACAGTCACAAATTCGCCAGTCGTTCGATTTCGTCCATAACGACTAATCGGTCATGAATGTGTGTGCATCCTTTTATAATTGCTTGATTAAAATGTCCATTCGGGTTTGAATTACACCCCTGAATTTTGATTGATTGATTGATATTGTTTATTTCCAGTACAAACAGTTACATAAATGAGAAATACGATATGAATGTGGAGATAGGTGCTCACCTCTATGCTAATCATAGCTCTTCCAGAGAGTCCTGTTACACTAAATAATATACATTGAACTTAAGTAATTGAAAGCATATGTAAATATGAATCCTATATTTATCAAGGTGTTCCAAATGTCAAGCCAATTTGACAATGTTTACAGACAAGAGCAGAGAATGTCTCTTTGGGCAAATAAATCAATTCAAAATTTCACCTAAATCCTCATTCATTCTTATTCCTTGGGTTATAAATATAAATGGTCAGCTAGAGGTATATATTTTCGTGAGGCCACAATACTGATAACCCGGTATTGCATAGTAGATAGTGGTTGTCCAGCAAGTGTGGTGTAGTTAATCTCATCCTTCTCCTCCACCAACGCCACGCCTAGGCCGGTGATGAACTCTTCCATGTAGAAGGCCATAAAAACACTTCCAGCTTCCTGATAGATGGACCCTGGTTTTAAAGTCTGGAAAATGAGGAGGGGGAGGGAGGATCTGTCGGTCCCACCATATATACCAGCATCAACACTACCACATCGTTGTACTTAGTATTTCCTAGCAGGAAACTATATAATATGATCCTTTGAAATATACCCAATGAGGAAATGTATCTACTATGTCCATCACAAAGTTTTAACCATCCTGCCATAGTTATTACATGTATTTGGTTGGGTCCATTGCTTCATTTATTTGCTCAATGGGTATAAACTGTTTTCAATAAGCAGGACCAACAACACTGCAGTGATATACTATATTTCAATTTTAGAATGATACCATCATGGTGGTATCATTCTGGTGGTTAGCTTCCTGGTTGGTAGCTTTTCAGATGGTAATTTTAGGATGTAGAGTGATTGTTTTCTTAGTTCTTAATTTTTTCTTGCTGCTAGTTTTGGAGAACGTAGTTTTCTCTCTTGGACTTTGCTGAAAGTCTCCCTATTGGTAAATCTTCAGAGTTGGCAGGGTCCTTGTGTGGTGGATTTCCTGGTTGGGATTTTCCTGGTTGGACATTCTTTCGGTCACCCACGCCTCTGTGCCCCCCCCCCCCTACACACACACACATCCCCTGTATTTTCACTGAGCAGCATTACTATAATGAGGTACAGGAGTAAGCATGGAAGGAAACAAGGAGGAGTGTTACTGCAACAACTCCCATCTTCTGCCGCTCATCCCCAATTTGCAGCTTCATTGAGGCTGGCTGCCTGGTCGCTTTGTCATTCGCCACTGGATTTGGCAAGTGGATTATGAACCAAATACCAGACAGCCATCTAATACCATTAGGTAACCACCACTGGAGGCCTCCTGGGTTAGCTTATAGTAGGGGCAGGGTGGGGGTGGAGTGGGAGGGGGTATGGGTAGACTAAGGGTGGGGGTTATCTGTAAAGTTTTATGTTGTTCATTTTGTTTCATGGTATACAAGTGATACCAACAGGCTATATTTTAGACCGATGTGGCAAGGGATCTGGCAAAGACTGTTTCCAATATCCTATAGAAAAAGGAACACTCTGTTTTCCAGCTAGAATTGAAATATAGTATATATAATCGTTTTATTTGTACTGATTATTCACACTCACTGAACGGAGGAGGGTCGTGTGCACTGATATTCCGAACTGTTTACAGATTTGAATGTTGTACAATAACATATCTTCCTCATAAACAAGACCAATAGTTGCAGTATCATAATATACAGGATTGAAAATGAATTTTGTTGATGTAAGGACGATTTGACAACAGAAATGTTATCTAGATTCATGCTCAAGAATGTGTTAAGAATTAAATAATAAAAGTTGTAACAAACAAATGAATTGTGAAGCCCACTTAGAATTGCAGCCATGGGGACCAATGACCTGATCGTTTAGCAATCTTAATCCAATCTTAATTATTTCAAGTCTGATGACAAAATGGCCTCCAGTCGATCCAGATGAATTCTTCGTAATAGGCCTAAGCAATGTGGTATCACTGCAAGAAGTCAGTAGGTCATGTAGCTAGTCTATAAGATGCCTCGTCTATGAATGAATGAAGGCAGTCTATAGCCTTTGATGGGACACAGTACAAAGGCATGCGATAAGAGATGTACCTGATACTTTATCTTAGAACTGTGTAGAAAAAGAAAGGACAGCGGACACATCAATCAAACTGTGACCACGCCCCATGTCACATCACACATTGAATGGGCTGTGTGAGCACTACTACTGGTGATGTACTGCCTCTGTCATTCTTCCATCTGACTATTTGAAGTATATTAAAGAGCTGCACTCTCAGTTAACATCAGTGAAACACTAAGTATATTCTTTTTTGTTCCGTTCATTTCCAACCCATCTTAAGATCATTTGACAACGTTTTTGGAGGATTTTGTCTTGTTTTTGCTACAGGGATTCATAAATTTCCACATTTTTATTTCGGAGACCCGCCGTAATAATGTACTTAATCATTATCTATAAAAGAGCTACTGATGAAAACATGTAAAAATCCAGAAGATAAACCTGATAATTGCTTAAGCGACGTTTTTCAATTCGATTCAATTATCGCTTACCGGTGGCCCTTTTTCTCTGGGCCAATTCTACTATAACAGCAAAATATTGATTAATTCATTCCTGTAAGTCATAATTATGAGTACATCTGGCAACGTCGTTTTAGCGTAAGACCTGAGAATGCAGCTGTAAGTTTGGATTCATAGAGGGGCATTTTGAGGGGCTAAGGTACCCTTTGAGCCATGGGAAACTTTAATTTTATCTGCTCATAGGAGTACAAACAGGAGCAGGAAAAAGGTACTGAGACTTCTTCCTTTGTGGTAGAGCTTCCAGGTTGAACCTGAAAGCAATATCGATGTATGTACAAGCATCTTCGGTTTACAGCAGTTGCTTAGAACATTAATGCTTTGTTTAAAACATCAAATGATTTCTTCCTTTCACATATAGATTCATATTGAGTGTTGTTGCTAGTTAATGCTATTATTATCACCAATTATTATATAATAATTGGTGATAATAATTAATGATATCATGAGTGTCTACTACAATGATATCATTGTAGTAGACACTCATGATATCAAATGAATATTTGAAGTATAAAGATTTACTTAATTACTAAATTCAACGACTCTTTTTGGAGCCCGCTGGGACACCTGGCACTTACTCTCCTTTTGTACACCTTTCTTGTATAAATAAAAAATGCTTTAAAATGAATTGAATCGAATTGACTCTTATTCACATGTATCAGATCCTCCTATGTAACCATCAGCATTTTAAGCTAGTTAGGTTTATGAACAGTATTAAGCTGTTTTACCAAACATCACTGCATTGTAATCCTACCTTTTGTACATGTAACGTGGAAATTAGAAATGGACCACAATCTATATAAGAAATAACATTAGTAAATATAGTTCTGAGCCACTAAACTATATCCCTACATTGAAGACTCCAAATTATGTTCAATTACAATCAGAGAGACATGAAAGGTCAACATCAAGGCCAGGCTAGAACCCACACAGAAACCCGAGAACCTCTCTACATCTCATGTATTTACTGCTCCCCGTAAGTCTATCCGAGTCTATCCACTTGCAAACGTTACCTCCATTGAGATGTTTCCAAGAACAATGCGGTAAAAATACAGTCAAGCAGAGACATGCAATTGAATTTAATCTGCTGTTATTCGATTTTGTAAATATTTCATGTTACAATTTAGTACTATTTGGTAAGAGGGTCAGATTTTCAGAAAATGTACAATTGGCAGCTGTACACATTCAGTAAATTCTGCTAAATTAGGCTGCAATTTGGTCAATACTAGGTAAATTCGAATATATTCGGGATTGGATTGATTCTAGCAATCTGTCTAGTTAGGTTGAACCGTATTTTGAACTTTATTTTCGTCTGAAATTTGGCTTATTTGAGAAGATTGGCGAATTTAAATTGTACATTGTCTGAAAATCTGACCCAAGAACAGATGCAGAAGCCCTCTTCAGCATTGAGGGAATATCGCATGGCCTTGCAAAGCGAGGAAAACCAAGTTGTATTGGCTTGACACTACACTCACAAACAGTGAGTAGGGAGTAGTGATTATTGGCCGGGCGTACAAACACAAATTATTTGCAGCTTGGTGTAAGGACGTGATAGCACCGAGAAGCCGGGTATCCACCTCCAACACTCTGTCATCTATTCCTATTGAACGAGCAATCAATGGTGGAGGGCGGATGAATGGGGGTGTGGTGGAGTGTAGGGTGTGTGGTGGGGGGTGGGGTCAGGCTACCATTACCATTGAAGCCATTGCACTCAATCCACAGGTTTTCACCCTATATTTCTGGGGTTGAGCTCTTGAGAAAATTCTGCATGGTGGAGTAGAACTGAAGACTTCTATCATTTGTAAATTATTTTCTCTTCAATAATTTGTTTTTCGCTGAAAATATATTATTGTATCTAATTGCTAAATGAACACATTTTTCTAAACCCATATATATGCCCCCAGATTAACAAATATGAGAAGTGATTTCAACAAAAATAAGCAACAAAATTCATTTTTTGTCCCGTTGTGACAAGTTTCCAAGCTTTAATACTCAGCCTATGCCTCACTCAGACTAGTGATGTGGCTGATACAAACCCTCTATTGAACCACTGATCGATATTGGTACATTCTGATTGGCGCTATCCTCCCTGACCCTATTTAATAGATGTATCCATATAACCCTCCTGGAACCCTATACATCGCTCTTCCCTCTTCACCTCCATACAATGTTAATGTCCTCAATTGATTATTAGAACTTCACTGTACAATGTACTTGTACAATGTTAATGTCCTCAATTGACTATTAGAACTTCACTGTACAATGTACTTGTACAATGTTAATGTCCTCAATTGACTATTAGAACTTCATTGTACAATGTACTTGTTTGTTGATAACCCAACTGTCGTTATTACAGAAGATGTGCTGTATAAAATACTAAAGAAAAAAAAGGCATATTTCAAACAAAAGGATTTTGTAAAATGTTCACTTCGATTCCTGAATGAAATCATGTGTTGGATGACCGAGTATTCAATAATCTTAAAAACAACTTAGGATTACAGCAAAAACTTGTAGCATACTTGTAGATAAGACTTTAAACAAATGAATTTCCATCTTTCCCAAAATTAGTAACAAGAAGCTCAACTACTGAAGGGTCAAGTCGCCAGACAATTCCCAGTTAGCCTTAACCAATCCTCTCAAATAACCCACATTTAAGACGAAAATCAGATTCAAAATACAGTTCAACATAACCAGACAGATTTATTGAATGAATACAATAAAGAATACAATCAGGTATACCTTGTATTTATCACTTTTCAGTCTAATTTAGCAGAATTTGATAGATGTCTAGAACTGTAGATGGTGCATTTTCTGAAAATCTGACCCATTGAGTATTCTTTACAGGCAATGGAGGGAATGCGGACTAACGTGTGGAAGGTCTTTTTTTCGTATACTTTTTATTATTTATTTTTATATGACAGTATATTACATTTCATGATGTCGCCTCTAGACGGTGTTCCCACCACCTGCCTTAAGAACTATACAATGTTCACATTTTCATCCATTTTTATAGGTCACAGTCAATGTTTGTGTCGAACTATACAGTTTGACTCATTCGGAACTTTATAACTTGTACTATACTTGTATTCTGCAATAGTATGTATTGTGATTGAACGATTTGTTAGAATGTGTGCTTTTTGCAGTGGGCAAGTTGGAAGTTATTATTCCTCATTAATTAATAAAGAGAGAATAGAACATCAAATCTGATGCCAAAGCGGTATTATATATTGCAGAAAGAACCATCCATATTTGTAGTAAAGTTTGCTTTGGCAAGCACCCCCTCATCTCATTTAATATTGGCCTGGTATATGTACCCACAAATCTATAAATGACCACCACAAAGTAAAAAGGGAGATCGATATTAACAATAATTCAATACCAATCATAGTCTATCCAACCTGCCTTGAGGATAGTCAAAGCTCCTCACAGAGTCTGTAATATTGCTGTACTATTGACTGGAAGATTTTCTTAGCGAAATAATTATATTTGCCCAGGCTGAAGTAAGCTTGTTAGACATGTTAGTACAGAGTTATGGGAACGGATTCGAATCTGATCTTACCTGTTAAAACTAACACAAACAGAGAAATCTTTATCGTTAAAAGCATGCATGACAAGAAAGGGGAATCATCACTCCCTAGTTGTTTAATTGTGTATTTATCTTTCTGTAAATTCAAGTCCATTAAATGTATAAATGGACGGTTTCATAATAATATGTGAAGGCGATATGTCACCGCGTATATATTGGGTCGGCAGCATGACAACAGTATCGAGGGCCACGCCCCCGTGATAACACCACGCCCCTTCCATTCTACCATAACAAACTCACTCCATGTCCATCTTCCCAGCTGCACGCATATATACACATTTTTTGTGGCAGTGTTTTTTTGCTGTTTTGTGTTTTTTGCTGTTTTGTGTTCTCAGCAAATATGGGTAAAACGCCTAGACCTTGCGACAGCTGTAATTCAATACATGATGGAGCAATTGGTAGACACTGACAACATAGAAAAATAAAGATTTACCTGCAGATCTGCAGGTAAATCTTCATTTTTCTATGCGACTGACCAGATTTTTTTTTTTATTTATTTATTTAAGGCCAATATAATATTATGTGACTGACCAGATCTTTTTTTTTTATTTATTTAAGGCCAATACAATCTATCTATCTTCTGATCTGTGAGGAGTAATTGTCCTGGGATCGAGCCCCAGAGGGACAGCCTTTTGACATTTGTCTCATTTTCGAGTAAATCTTTTAAAAATTTCACTTAAATATCTCCACATCTGGGCTCGGTTTTCTTTTAAACTCACACATTTAGTTGTTGATGTCATTCCCTTTTGATCGGTGAAAGAATTAGAGAGGCTAAGATCGATTTGAGCGAGAAAAGTGTGTTAAATGGGGTTCTGGGACATATAGTTTCTCCGAACCAGAGCTTTGGTGACAGTACTAAGCTTGTGAAAAGCTTGTAAAATGGTTTTCGCATGGGGCCAAGACTCATCTAGCTATGACTGGTCGCCATGATGTGGCCTCAAAGTTGGAATATATCATAACTGTCACTGAAAATATAGATTTGAGAACAAAATGTATCCACAACAAAACTATTGCTATCACACAGTTATTAACAGTAACAACCTCCATGTACAAAGTGAATTGTCCTTAATATTAAATTTTACTGAGAAAAGTTATATAATAATATTAATGTATAGACCCCCTTAAACTATTTGTTGTCTTAAAATCCTATTTTCACTCACAAATAACACCAGGTCGATCTAATAGAAAAACAAGACCGAATCAATTCTCAGGTCTTCTGGTCACAATTTGTTATAGATATCAATAAGTTAGTCAAATAAGACCTTTACACAAGCTGACTTGGCACCAGTGAATATGTTTTCTCAATCCATATAAAGCTACATGTTCTTGTGTTTAATCTATAATGTGTGTGCTGAGTGTGACATTAGTAGACTTAAGCTGAAAACTGAGACTCCCATTTACAATAGATCTCCTGCTGCCTTGACTGAGATATTTTTGTTTAAGAGTCATTGGGAAAAATATTCAAAAGAGGTATTTTTTTAAAAATCTCCTATTTATTGCTAATTACATGTTCTCGTTTGGCTATGAAACAACAATGAAGGTGAAATATAATTGGGCATTCACGGTCATCAAAATACATCCCCCTACCATTTTATTCCATTGTTAAACAGCAATATTCATTCAAGATTTATTATTTTAACAGTATGTGACCGATGGTAGGCACAGTCATGAGTGTGGGTGAGTGGCCACTAGGACTACTATACCACCTACTAGCTGACTATATACACATCAGTAGGTGTCTCAGATGGGGTCTATTACTTCCTTGATTTGTATTGCTGTTTTATTCATTCTTATCACACTCTTAGCTTAAGCCAATTCTCGGTTAAATTTTGATTAAATATTGTATAAATTTATCGAAGGATCAAAAGTAAAATTCGATAAAAAAAATTATGCTGAATACCGTTGAGCTACCGTTCATGTGAAGATGCTTGGTAAAGACCTTCATCAAGGGCATGGACCTTTTTTAAACCCGAAAGTATTTTAAAATCACCTACGTTTATTTAATTTTACAAGAAGAAGAATTATTGCCATTACGTGGGTCAAATCTTCATAAAATGTACACTTGGCCTTCGCCAATCCCCTCAAATAACCCAGATTTAAGACGAAAATCTTGTTCAAAATACAGTTCAACATAACCAGACAGATTTATTGAATGAAGACAATACATAATACACTTAGATATACTCAGTAGTTATCATGTTTCACTCTAATTTAGCAGAATTGGAGAGATGTGTAGAACTATAAATTGTGCATTTTCTGAAAATCTGACCCATGTATGAATTTCTGCAACGAGCCTTTAGTTCATACTTTGCTATTATCGACCATCGACCATCAACAGAAGGGGATAGACATTGTTAGGTCATGTCCTTCGCCCAAACCCCAGCTCCATCATAAAGACAGCCCTATTCTGGACACCAGGGGGAAAGCTGGGGGGAAGACCAAAGACAACATGTAGGAGAACGAGGCCCAGTTAGATCTTCCTGGGGCACCCTTCAGAAAATGGCACACAACAGGCAGGACTAAAGGCCTTTGTTTCTGCCCTTCATGCCAATGGGCCTTACGGGAATTGATGATGATTTGCTATTTCCAGATGCTCGGGTGTGGTGAGGAATTTACGTTGATATGAAAATATATTTGCAATGTAAAATGTTATAGATTTTTTCTTATTACCTGCCTCGTTATACCCATTCTATTCCCAGACTCGGGCGATACCCTCAGAAACTATATATACACTTACCATTTCTTAACTAAGACAAAAGTGATTGGTTTGAAATGCCTCTAAGATTCTCACCTGAAATGAAAAAGAGATACATATATATATACATATATAGTGACATATTGAAATCCATAAGAGCGGAAAATAGACAAATAATTATTTATTTAGATTATCTTCGGTGGTTTGTATGTTGCACCACTTATTGTAACTTATTTTTTAAAAATACTTTTGGAAACAAACTTAGCACTGATAATTACAATAATAATAAGTAACTGTGGTTCACTGTTTTAAGTAAGAGAACCACCTGTCTATGTTGCAGACTCGTGTTGTTTCAAGTTGTAGACAATGAAATAATGAAAGTAATGGAATAGCTAGGCTTTTGAATTAATCTTAATTATAGCACCAATAATGATTATACCAACAATAAGAATAGCAATCACAATATTTATAACTGTAATGATAATATGACTCAGTAGTTCAGGGCTTTAAATAAGAGACAGCCCAGCCCATAATGACAGACACCCAGCATTGCTAATGAGAGCAAACAAACCACTCACACTTGCATGCGGCTATAATCCTCCCATTGGGTGCACTTCTAGTGATTTAATACCCCATATTCTCAATCTAACTCACTCTCCTTTCACTGCCTCCCCATTGAATTATGACTTTTGAAAAACATAAAATAGTTTGTTTTTTTCAAATAAGCAAAAAACTACAAACACTATCAATTGTGAATACCAGCTGCATGACTTCATGAATCGGCAGCAACTTCCGGTGTGTTTACTTCTGGGAATTATCTTCAAACACTTTTTTTGGATCCGCCCTTAAAGAAATGAGGACAATGGTGGATGGAATAATAATCTGGTAGGGGCTGGCTGGTTTGTTTTTGTTCCTCTCTCTTGCAGTACTCAGACAACCTCAGTGGGATGTGTCTCCATGGACTGTGAACCACCGCATGATTACAAACAATGAAAGATGCTGGGGGCTTTCTTTAATGAAGGGGGTGCTAGGGACTCTGTTGATAGATATTGGCTGGTTCTAGATTAGAGCTTCAGTCTCAGTTAAAACGTTGGTCAAGGACTTTTGTATTGTATTGTAATGGCTGTTTTATTATCGCAGCTCATCACAGTTACAAATTCGGAAAATGGGTCAAAGAGGATATGGGTGAAGTTTACTGAAAATGTACAATTCACCTTTACCAATCCTTTCAAATAAACTAAATTTCAAACGAAAATAGAATTCAAAAATCAGTCCAACATAACCAAACAGTTTATACAAATCTACTCAGATTGACCTTGTATTTGTCACTTTTCAACCTAAATTAGAACGATTAACTAAATGTGTAGAGCTGTCAATTGTACATTTTCTGAAAATCTGATCCTATATCAAGCAAATCCTTCTGTGAAAAGGACACAGGTCTTCCAGGTCACCCTATAGCAAATTATTCATTCAAGTTTGATTAGCTTGGTTGAAATATTATTTAGTAAGGATTGAACATTTTCCACCGTTTGTTCCCTTCTCTTCCAACCAATCTAAAAGTCATTTGCCCAAAGTTTTGGATGATTATGAACAGTTGTTTTTGCGACAGGGCTGCTACAACATTCCCATTCAAATTTGGAGGACCCAGTCAAATCCGTTCCACCGTTTTTGCTCTTCAAATTCATGTATTAACATAAACAACCAGAAAAATGTTGTCATGCGTTTCCATCTCAATATTATTATAGTTATCAGGTTGGTACCTCCCTCCTGCGGTACGCAGAACCCCTGAGTTTAATGTGTTTTTATACCACTGCATGGTAACAAACAAGGGAAGATGCTGGAGATTTCTTAAGGAAAAGGTATGTTAATTGGCATTTTCTGGTTCTATATTTAACGTCTGTAATCCTCCTTATTCGTTTAATAGGACTGTGGTCAGAACCCTACTAAAACCAAATATATCAATTCCCTGCTTTACCCCCACAACACTACCGTCTCTAAAGGCCCATTCACATTACAACGGCCGATTGGTGTACGGCTGCCGCACGGCAAAATACACAATGTTAAAGTAATACAGCCTTGTAATGGGGCCTTAAGTCGGTTACACACACTACTGCTCTACCTGTGGACACTCTCAAATCCGGGCACCTCGCTGTTATACATAGTTTGGGCCGTTCCCATTCAGACTGTTCGTATCATAATGTCTTGCTTTTAATGCGGACACACCATGAGAGTGAACACATGGCCAAGTACCTGGAGTATCCGATGATACCAGACCACGAGAGACCAGAAATATGGATAGACCAAACCTCAACCTCAACTATATCCCTCCAAGCAGGATACCAAGATATTAATAGTCAATAACCTTTAGTTATGACACAAATACGTTAAGCATTAAACATTTGCCATTCAGTATATGGGTGAAGCCCCTAGAAAGTGTACAATTCACTTTCACCAATCCCTTCCAATAACCCAAATTTCAGACAAAAATGCAGTTCAAAATGCAGTCCAACCTAACCAAACAGATTGCTAGAATCAATGCAATGCTGAATATACTCGAATTTACCTAGTATTCGCCAAATTGCAGCCTTATTTAGCAGAATTTGCTAAATGTGTACAGCTGCTAATTGTACATTTTCTGAAAATCAGACCCATTATATATACATACATGTACGATACTATGATTCCATGTGAATCAATGTTCAATATGACGTACAAGCAAGTGCTCTATTGAACAATGTATTGTTGGCCTTTCACCCACATGCCAGTGGTCAGATACCTGAGTCATTGACCCTGTCCACATGTGGCCCTGAATATTGGGTGTTAGCCATGGCAGTAAGTCAATACATGTCAGGACTTACATGTACAGCGGTCACTCACAAACACAAAATTATTCCCTCTGCATTGGTTAATTCCAATGCATTGCCATAGGTGAAGAACTCTCCCTCTTTAACGTCATTCCCTTTATAAAGCCTTTCGATCCCTCTTTTACCTTTTAAGGGTGGTCTCCACTGGCTATGGTAAGCTCTGCGGTAAGCCTTGCGATGGTTTATACTGGTTCTGTAGGTGGAGAGGAATGACGAAGTCCTTGCCTACATGGTCAGTGAATCATGTACTCAGGAACTCGCTACTTCTCACCAACACAGCAACATCGCAAGGCTTACCGCAGAGCTTACCGCAGAGCTTACCGCAGAGCTTACCGCGGCCAGTGGAGACCACCCTTTATAAAGCTAGTTCACTTGTTAGGTAAAGCCTCAACTTCTACTTTACCCCACTCTTCTTCTGCAGTTTGTTTCTGTCCCAATTTCATCCACTCTATATTTTCCTAAACTATCAATCGAGCAATGGTTTATATATACTCCCACCAAATCATTTCGATGTTATTAGCTCCTATTTTTAGTTAGATTATTATAGCCATGCACCTGGATTGCTTAAACCACCCTACACACAGCGCCAAGCATAATAGCATGGTAAATCCAGTGAGCTTTGGTCTTGACAAATAATCATGTCTTGCTGTATGAAAATGTTGATTAATAAAATAAGTTATTTTGATTAGAACCTATTATCATATAATAAAAAACAATGAACAATGTAAGGGGTTTCCTTCCTCAACTAAAACCTGGCATAATCACACTGGGTTTCTTGATATAAAAGCGATATTTCCCTACAAGTTTGTCTTCGCTACAAATGTTAATATATAAAGTTTATTCACAACTGCCTCAGTGTTGTTTCAATTCACCAATAAAAATAAATAGAAAGAAGGTGCAGGTCAAAATGCATTGAATTTCTCCGAATTTATTTCCATTGTTGCTGACATATATATATGGGTCAGATTTTCAGAAAATGTACAATTTACAGCTCTACACATTTAGTAAGTTCTGCTAATTTAGACCGAAAAATTGTCAAAACTGCGTATATCTGAGTATATTTAGTATTGCCTTGATTCAAACAATCTGTTAGGTTATGTTGAACAGTATTTTGAGTCTCATTTTTTCATTAAATTCGGGTTATTCGGGAGGGTTTCTGAATGTGAATTGTGCATTTTCTGGAAATTTCACCCATATAGTGTTTTGTAACCATGCCGATTGATCCTAGTGATTTGATCCCTAAATAGATTGCACAAACACCCGCTTTCCCGTTGTTCATGTGTCTAAATGCAAAGTCTTGCCTTGTCTGGAATAAGCGGGAAAGGTATTAGGCAAAAGAGTCAGCTTGCCTATCAACTCGTCACCTATGAGATTCTATGCCATAGAACAAATACGCAAACAATTATATATCCATATAATATACGGCTAGAGTGATTTCTAGGAAAGGAGGTAGAAAAGAAATGGTAGAAAGAAGGTTTTCTTTGTCCAGAATGTTCTCGGAATTTGTTGTTTTACAAACCACTTTACTCATCTGTAGAGGTCTGTCCCCCCTCTCTGGATGTCGTCGTATGTGGTTTGTGAAGGTATTTGGGGTGGAAATGTGATTTTGAAGCCCTTTTTATTCATTTTTTTAACAACTATTTTTAGCACGGGAAAGCCCCTGTTAGAAAGTAAAAGAGATTGACGTCATGCCTCTCCCACCGTCTGTGGCAACGTGGGATTCCCTAGCAACTGGAGGGAGGGGGAAGAAGAGTTTAAGAGGGAGGGAGGGAAAGGGTGGGAGAGGGAATGAAAATCCACATAGATACTGACATATGAGTAATTCTCCCAAATTTGCAGCATTTGATTTCAGGGTGCCATTTTTTAAGAAAAAATAAAATTCGTTTAATCTCTACAATATTTGGTGTGCATATATATAGCAGGGAATATCAGTATAACGCAGACAAAGTTTGGGAAGGCTGGGGCAAATATTTTGATTCCTACACCTATGTATCAGATGCCTACATTTTCCCTATTATTTTGCCTTATTTCTGCCATGATTAATCAAATAATTTAGTGTGAGATTGAGGTTAATTAATTCTAATTCGGCTAGCATAATTAACTGAAAAGTCAAGAGCTAGAGAATCGATGTGGGCTGGCAAAGGAGGGCCTGATTGTAACCAGATGTTTAATAACATTTTTGTAAAAATATACTTTTTATTACTTTACAATTACTATGCTTAATTAAAAGGACCTCTTATATCTCTAATATAATATAAGGGTGGAGCGATTTCTACGAAAAGAGGTAGAAAAGAAAAGGTAGAAAGAGGGGCTTCTTTTTCCCGAATGTTCTCGGAATTTGTTGCATTACAGATCACTTTACTCAAATACTTGAGGGTGAAAATGTGATTTTGAGGCCTTTTTTAAATTGCGATCTCTACGCTCTATTTATAGCCTGGGAAAGCCCCTGTGAGATAACTACGTCATTTCCTACAACCTACGTCCAGGGTACATGCAGAGTAATAATACCAAAGAAGTTGATTTTCTCTTAATAATATTTTGGTGTTTAGTGTCAGTTGAAATGCACTTTTAAAAAAAGATTGTGCATGGTGCATATGTGCATGGTAATTGTTGATATTTAGCTAAACGAATCATGATATTGATTGATTTAATTCTATATTTTTCAAAATGTAGAATTTTAATTTCTCTCTGTATTTCCGAGATATTTGTTGTGGTGACTCATCACTCAGTACTGGGTGAAGAAGAGGGTGTAGGAATAGAAGAGGGGGAGGGGGAGGGGAAGAAGAAGGGGGGAAAGAGAGGAGGGATAGGAGAGGGAGAGGGGGAGGGAAAGAAGAGGGAGGGAAGGAGAGGAGGGAGAGGATGTAGGGGAAGGGAGAGCATGAGGAAGAGGGGGGGGGGAAATGGGAGATGGGGTTGGGAGAAAAAACAGGTATGAAAGACAAAGAAGAGGGGGAGGGAAAAGGGGGAGAGGGGGAAGTGTGGAGAGAGAGGGTCACCGTCCTACATGCAGAGGAGTGAGAGAGGATGTAGGGAAGGGAGAGAGGGGAGGGGGAGCATGAGGAAGAGGGGAGGGAAAGGGGGGAAATGGGAGATCGGGTTGGGAGAGAAAAACAGGTATGAAAGACAGAGAAGAGGGGGGGGGAAGAGGGAAAGGGGGAGTATGGGGAGAGAGGGGGTCCGTCCGGAGGACGGGTACTTTGCTAGTGTATTAATAAATGCATTGTTTGTATGTCTCGCAGCAGCAAGGGGTAGCAGATGGTTACTGACAAAAATAGGAATAACAATTTATTATTTCTTTCTACCACGATCTCCTCTTGTTTATCTCTTCGGCAGTTCTTTCTCTAGTGCCTGGGTGGATGAAAATAGTTCAGAAATCATATTCTAGAAGCTAACGAAACATGGAATCTCTTTTAGGATCAGCTGTAAATCAGCTTGTTCTGATAATAATGTATTATATAATGCTCAATGTTGAATAAAATATTTAAAAACAAGAATGATTTCTCTTTATTTATACTATGATAACGTTGTATTCATTGACATGCTTTGCATTGGGGATAACCCTTCTATTCTAAAATTTCTTGATCTGCATGGATACCTCAGAAGTCATGTAAGTATTTTAATTACAAACTTTGTGCCTGATTGCCTAGAAGAAACCGAGATCTAGTTCAATGAATGCCGGATATCATTAACTATATCTATGTAGATAGGGTAATAAAGAAAGCGGTCAGATATTGGTCGCTTTATCAATTTGAATGATTAATCTGGTATTAAATGAATATATATATGCTGATATACATATAAAGTGACCTGCCTTCATATATTAGATCTCTTAGACGTCATTGCATTTCCTCTGACGCAGATATATGCAAAATAATGTTATGTGGGTCAGATATTCAGAAAATGCACAATCTACAGTTCAAAGTTCAAAGATAAATAGTAGGTATATCTGGGTGTATTCTGTATTGTATCCATTTACTAAATCAATCTGGTTCTGTTGACCTGTACTTTGAACCTGATTTCTGCCTTAAATGTGGGTTATTTGAGGAGATTGGTACATATTCTGAGAATCTGACCCATGTATACCTGATGAATTACAAACTGTGTTGGAGTTACAAGTAATATCTTGTCCTGTATCATTATCGTTGTTGTTAACATTTAACACTTATCTCCATTGATATAATGGGTGTTATCACTATCATTACTATTACACAATAATAATAATCACATCACATGAAATAATCATCCTAACAGGAGCCACCTTTAACTCGTTTAACCTAGAACCTAAACCACCAGGTGCATTTGCAAATGATTAAGCTCTCTGGCCGAGAAAACACACTAACCTTTAAGAATTAAGTCAATGACCACCCACGAAGCAATTGATCTTAATTGTTCTCAATTGAGAGTCAAATGGTTCCTGTTCTTTGGAAGTTAGAGTTAATGCATATATGATCTATTGTACCGGATGATATGATTGTCAGTGCATTGCATGCTTAACCCTATGTGCATATAATATATGAGTCAGATTTTCAGAAAATGTACAATTCACCTTCCCCAATCCTCTCAAATAACCCACATTTAAGACAGAAATACAGTTCAAAATACAGTTCAACCTAGCCAAACAGATTGCTAGAATCAATGCAATGCCGAATATACTCGAATTTACCTAGTTTTGACCAAATTGCAGCCTAATTTAGCAGAATTTACTAAAATTGTGTACAGCTGCCAATTGTACATTTTCTGAAAATCTGACCCATATATCGTACTAAACTCTACATTAAGGTATAATAAATAATTAAACTTTAATACAATTCTTTCTTGTACTTACCAGTTCTAAAAGATCTAACCCAGGCACAAGTGGCATTGCACACCGAATCTATTGCGTAGTTAGTACGTTATAAGTGATGACCCTCCCCCTTCCGATATTATAACCAATAAGACAAACACACATAAAGTACACGCGTATAGCTGAGGCTATTTGTACAGCCCAAGTGCAAAACAATATCCCGAGACAATGCCCACTTTCCATACACTACATACATGCTGACGCGAGTAGTATAGGGAATTATGCCTTTGTTGTAGGTTAATAAAATACGTCAGCCGTACGTGGGTCAGATTTACATGAAATGTACAATTGGCAGATCAACACAAATTTAGTCAATTCTGCTAAATTAGACCGAAGATTCTTAAAACTAGGTTATATCTGAGTAGTATTGCCTTGATTTAAACAATCTGTTGCGTTATGTTGAACTGTATTTTGAGTCTCATTTTTGCATTAAATTTGGGTTATTTGTTAGGATTTCGGAATGTGTATTGTGCATTTTCTGGAAACTTCACCCACGTAAAAGTGTGGTGAAGTAAGCGAGCTGTCTACAATCAGATCATATTTTCCAATATATACTGCTGGTACAGTATATAAGTCATGTGCTTGATGAATATTGAGAATATTGGGTTATATGCGGTATATGGGTCAGATTTGCAGAAAATGTACAATAAGCAGTTGTACACATTTACTAAACTCTGCTAAATTAGGCTATAATTTGGCCAATACTAGGTAAATTCGACTATATTCGGCATTGCATTGGTTCTGGCAATCTGTTTGGTTAGGTTGAACTGTATTTTGAACTTTATTTCCGTCTGAAATTTGGATTATTTGAGAGGATTGGTGAATGTGAAATGTACATTTTCTGAGAAACTGACCCATATATGAGCGATCTGACCTATTATTAATGGGGTTATGAACCCTACTTAATACAGTCAACCTTTACTTGCAATAGAGCAACATCTATATGGCTGTAGACACCTCCCCTAGCCTGACACCTTGAAGTCACTGCTTTGAACAGCCCTGGGGCTATAACAACCTAAGGTATGGACTAAACGGATTTATAACCCCCATTTCGGGCCTGCTGGTGCACTGTCTGTGTATAATCAGTGCACCAATGTCCGTCATTAATCCAGCAGTCCCTCGATACCATTATTTATGGACAGCTAGTCTGTAATTTGTTGATATATTGATACTTCTTCAATCCTGACACCTCGCGCCAACTACCCATTGTCCACTGGTATGAATATTTGAAAATCAGAAAAATTATATTCTAAATCTTTTTAGAGAAACATCCCTTAGAGAAAAGATTATTGACTTGAAAGTAATAGCCGATGGTATTTCAGGCAATTGGTTAATGAGGAAAGCCGCTAAAACGTAGGAAACAGTCATAAAGGAGTATAAGACCTCCAGGTGTTGGATACAGTTGGTGGCTAGGATTATCTGGGGATTAAGGGATGAAGCACAGGCCGGCGGAACACACCTGGCTGAGAGATTATCACCAGGTAGGACTAGCTATGGTGAGTAGTGATACAGGAGAAGTGGGAAGGGATAGGTGATGGTATAGGTGGAGTGGGACCTGTTAGTATCTTGAGGCCCTAGTCCACCGAGCCGATTCCCATGCGATTTTGCGCCGCAGAGGACTCTTCTGAACTAAATTATGTGAGAATCGCATGAGAATCGGCTTAGTGGACAAGGCCCTCACCTACCAAGGACTTTGATTGAACTTTGTACAATTAGCCTTCACCAATCCCCTCAAATAACCCAAAGTTAAGACGAAAATCAGGTTCAAAATACAGTTCAACATAACCAGACAGATTTATTGAATGAATACTATACAGAACATACTCAGATACTAAGTATAATCCTCCTTATTAGTTAAATTGTGATATGTTATAGGAAAATGAGTCACAAGTCGAAAAAAATGGATTTTGAGATATCTAATCATCATATTTGAAAAGTATACACAGGAAAACCAGGTCTAGACCTGAGGTGTCCTATACCTGTATTTCCTTTTCTTGAATTATTCTTTGAAAATTTCCTCGTTCGTAAAATGTTAGTCATGAAATAAAAGAATTCTATTATTATTAATATTATTAATTCTAATTCCAATTCCAATTCCATCTAATAAGTACTAATAAGTATGCGTGAAAAAGGAAGTTTGTGTTATCTCTTAATTAATGGTCATACACTATAGTAAAAGTAGGTAAATTTAGTTAAAAATACTCCCAGGACATTCATCAAATTTGTTTCGTTCTGGCGTTAAAGGTATCTGTTGTAGACCATTTTTTGTGAATTAAACTGGAGAAAAACCTCCAGAGGTTTCCTAATAATGCCATCTGAATTAAGTGAGATTTATATCATTAATGAAACTCGTCTTTATAAAGGCCTGTTTTCTTAACCCATGGAGAAGGAATTTAGTACTTGAAGAAGAAAAAAGGTCCAATTATACTACTAGAAGCGTTGAGCAACCCAACAAAAAACATCCTGAGTAAGGGTTCTTGTGAATAAAGGGTGGTCTCCACTGGCTGCGGTAAGCTCTGCGGTAAGCCTTGCGATGGTTTGTGCTGGTTCTGTAGGTGGTGAGGAATGACGAGGTCCTTGCCTGCATGGTCAGTGAATGATGTAGGTAGAAGCTCGCCACTCCTCAAAGACACAGCACCATCGCAGAGCTTCACGCAGCACTTAACGCAGAGCTTACAGCAGCCAGTGGAGACCACCCTTAAATCACTTTAAAAACAGTATCATCTTCGCGACTCATTTTCTTGTGACACATCACAGAACAGATTCTCGATGTTTCGTCTCGTGAAGATACTTCACATGCATAGCAAGAAAAGGGGCGGGGCAGAAACTCCCAGTGGTGTCAGTCTGAGGGATGGATGGGTGGATGGTCTGGGTCAGGGGCATATAGAACAACTGGGCTCTGGGGGTGAGGGTAAATACCAGTATGGTGAATAGTGGCTGGTCTTTTTAAATATCTAATTCAGGGCTTTATCAGTTACATCAAATTGATTCTGAGTGGATTAAAGGTGTATTCTCAATTGGAAACTGTCAGAAAAAGTTGTCTTTCTTGATCCATGATTCGTGCTGTTATATTCATCTGTTTAAATGCAAAAATGGAGAAAATATTTAATATGAATGTAGATACAGTATTTGCTAGCTCATACACAAAAAATCAGGATGGCTTTCCAGGCTAGATTTTTCTATATTACGACTTATTTAAGAGAAAAAAATGGGAAAAAAATGAAATTCCTGATAAATATTTGATTTGAACAAAAACGGCTCCATGAATCTTAATGAAATTTAATATAGATGCAGGTACTGTAGATACTAACTCACACACCAAAAATCAGCAGGCTGAATAGTTTATATCAAGACTAAATTATATACATACTTCATCTGCATAATGCTGATTAATCAAATGCATGGTAAATGCCATGGTAACCATCGGGAGAACAGGACAAGTATTTTATAATATGCATCAATCATAGTTCATGTATTACTGTGGTGTCTGATACGCGACCTGTGTCAAGAGATATTTTGAAGTACAGTAAAACCGTTTCAACAGTCAATACTAATTTTTATGAGAAAAAGTGTTTCAGGTTATTTCCATATAATACCTCGAGTATCATTCATAAAATAAATGGGATATTATCCAATGATATTATCCAATATCAGTTAAGTAATCATGACAATGATTTATATATTTTAGGTTTCAACCAGTTAAAACATATTTGACCACATGAATAATATGAGTATAAAAACTGTACGATGTAACTGTATGATGTCTCTATTAGGCCCTTGAAATCATGGGCATGTTAAAAAGGTTAAAGTTTAAATGTTACAAAGAAGATAAAGCTATATCAGTTAAAATATACTGTACGACATTTTGAAATATTTTCCTTGTACTACATGAGAATAGCAGGATTTCCTGTAATTGTGTGCAATAAAACTTTTATAAAAAAAAAATACATGCTTCATCACGAATACAGTGACTGACATATCATTACGAAACATATGTTTTAGTCTTGTCCTATACAGTGAGTTCACCCTCATTCCGTAGTACAGGTCCGTAGAAGCTCTTGGGGAGGAGCACATAGTTTAAAATAACGTGTAATCACTCTTCATCATTCACCTTTCGCAGCTGCCTATCTCCCTTTACATCCTTATTTAGTCCGCGAGAATTCAATCGTCTATAAGGGTCAGGCCAAAATGTTTTTTTTAGATCAGGTGCATTCCCAATTATTAAAATTTCGGGAGTAATTTCATCTATCTAGTACTCCATGAAACCTGAAACATGATGCTTCATTTCATTTAAATAATTGAAATCATTTTTTTAAAATCGTATTTCTTCTAAGTATATAAGAAAAACGCTAATAGAATCAATAAAATTGGATTCATGTTAATTTGGTTCAATTCCCCAACTGTATTGTTAAATGCAAATGAACTCAAATATTGGAAGTTAGTACCCTTCAACATATACGAGGGTTAGATGTTCAGAAAATGCACAATCTATGTTCTACACATCTTTCCAATTCTGCTAAATTAGAGTGAAAAATGATTATATTAACATTTGATCCTCATGACGTTATGGTTCATAGAAAGAGAAAGAGACACTTTAAGTTTTGTAGGTTTCAGTTATAGAATTGCACCTTTAATCAATCCGGCATCGATTTTATCTAACCAATACCGCAGATCACGAAATCAGACAAATAAACCCTGCCTCTAAGATCAAAAATAGCATTTACTCCCAGCATGAGATCCCACTTATTCCATAAATGTAGCTGACCCGGACTGTCTATCCATCCACCCCTCAGCCTGACAGCACCACAGGGACCAGTGAAGCACATGTCTGGGGTTATTCTAACACTAGTAAGTAGTATTACTTATAGTTCATCTGACACGAGCTCTCTACATCCGATATAACCCCATTCATCTATTGATGTCCAATTGGGCGCTTGTATTGGTCACTGTTTTGGACAGAATAGGGGATTTGCATGCTCCAATGCACACGTCAACAAGCATGAATAATGGGATACAGTAATTCCATATCAGACATGCATTAATTTGTATCTAGGGATAATGTTGTTTGTTTTCTAATACAATTGGTTATCATGGTGCCATAGGAGCTCCAAGACATGGTCAAATCAATTGATGCATATTATGAAGGGGAGTATTGACAACTATTCTTTGTCACAAATTTTCTTTTGTATAAGATACAACTCTCACATTCCCATGCAAATCCAATTTCTGAAGTATTACAGTGATGTTAGATAGGGGTCAGATTTTCAGAAAATGTACAATTCCACTTCGCCAATCTGATCAAATAACCCAAATTTCAGAAGAAAATAAAGGTCAGAATTCGGTTCAACCTAACCAAACAGATTTCTCGAATCAATGCAATGCCAAATATACTCGAATTTGCCTAGTCTTGACCAAATTGCAGCCTAATTTAGCAGAATTTACTAAATCTGTACCGCTGCCAATTGTACATTTTCTGAAAATCCGATCCATATAATACTTTGACCCTCATGAGAAATCAAAGACCAATGGCATATCAGGCATGTTGAATAGGCTTACCCCACTCAGCGGTAATCATTCACCCACCCACCCACCCCTCTCCAACCCTCACCCCTATATAAACACATCGCTAGACCAGGTCCGGTGTCTGCTATGTTGTGACAGAGGTATAACAGAAGCGGCATGTGGAAGTGAGCTATAAAAAGAAAGCGTTGATGAGGCCGCGGAGGGTTTTGTCTCTGTATGTAGGATTAGTAGCTATCAGACGCTACCATATGTGGGTGATTTTCAGAAAATGTACAATTGGCAGCTGTGCAAATTTGGTAACTTCTGTTAAATTAGACAAAAAAAGTATAAATAATGGGTATATCAGAGTATCTTTGGCATTGTATTCATTAACAATATTTTAACAATACTTTTATTGTGTTAAACTGCATTTTGAACGTCACTTCTCATTTAAATTTGGTTATCTGAGAGGACGCGTGAAGGTGAATTTTACATTTTCTGAAAATCTGACCCATATGTGGGTGAAGTCACCAGAAAATGTACAATTCACCTTCACGAATTCTCTCAAATAATCCCAATTTCAGACGAAAATAAAGTTCAAAACACAGTTCAACCATACCAAACAGATTGCTGCAATCAATACAAGGCTAAATATACTCGAATTTACCTAGTATTGGCTAAATTGCGGCCTAATCTAGCAGAATGTACTAAATGTGTACAGCTGCCAATTGTACATTTTCTGAAAATCTGACCCATATAGCTTGCCTAAAACCTGGGGGAGTATTCATTCTGTGGAGTGTACGTGAAGCAAGGCCTTGTAACTCAATCCTGCAATAAGGGATTCGGATTTGTGTCACTTAGTGGAAGAAAGAATATTTTACATGCTAATATATTTTGTCTGGTCCATAACCAATCCGAGGTGGGTCCAAGGGGGAACGGTAATTGAGAATGATATAGATTTATTAAATAGAGAGAATGGAACGAGTAATCGAAATTTATTCATCGCACCCACTTTATTGCACCTCTCAAGTGAAATGCGCATATTCAATTTTCAATATTTTAATAATATTCAATTTAGAACATGCTATCATAGGGGTAAGAACTATTATTAATAGGGGTAGGAACTGTTATTGATAATAATTTCGTTTTCATTTTTGATAAGAGCATAGTTGTCTGGTACCATGCAACAATTACTTTGCAAATTGAATTTCCCGATCGTCATGAATCTGTTCATGAATTCCTTAATTAGACATCATAGCCTTTCTCGTTTTCCAGATGGGTTTTGTCTAGGGGGGTTCTGACCGGGGGTTTTGACCGGACACATACTCTACTACTATACTCGGTTTAATTTCTTCCACTTGTTACTTGTAACTCTGGTTACAGATTTTAAGTATCAGTTAACAGAATCTTTTTTGATACATTTTATTGGCCAAGTTTCACATTACCGTGATATTTCTCATTGCCAAGGAAAACATTATTTAAAGCGTACATCTAGGATAAATTTAAGCTATTTTAACATTTCATTTAACAATATCGATTATAGTAACATTTAATTCGATGAGATGAAAACAATTAAGTGTGCATTAGATGTGAGCACAGGTTAATAATGCCTATCCCCCATTGTAACGGAGAGAAGTTAGGCGTTGGTACACGTAAAGGAAATTGGAGTATTGCTTCATTCACAAACTATGTGATAGATCACTGTAGAGGACTCGCTAGCAATCCGTGTACTATGGCACCCAAGTATTAAAGTACTTCCGACATTTCATTCTCCACGTACCACCAAGTCAGCACACAATCAGTAGATCTATGCAAGGTTGAACTCTCAGTGTAAATAGGGGGTGGGGGTGGAGGGGGCAAGGGGTCAAGTCCCATCGTCCAAACTCAAAAGTGGTCAAGCTATCAATCAAGTATAATCTTTTACTTGATCGAAAAATGATTTCAAAATCAGCAAACACTAATATGGCATGTTCTTTCCCTGAATACCAGCCATCTAGTAAGTCTCGCATCAAATGGATTCTTAGAAAATATAAAACAGGCCCAACAGCTCCCCCCTAACACTCTCCCTCTCCATCACTTTAGAAATATCTCGATACAGCACCACACGATTGGCAAACAAGACTGAGAAGTCAGGTTGGTATGGAATATACAAACACTCCCTTGTTGATTCTCTTCCGTTTATCAAAGCCAGCAAGATAATAGTGTTACATGGAGTTAGATCACGGCCTGCAGTATGAAGGAACCCTGATTGCAGGGGCTCTATATCTGTACGAGCAGCTCTTGTATCGGCTCACAATAGATATATGGCTGTATGCAGGGCTATAATAGGCAGAGGCACACTCATTGATCTATGTTTGATCCATCAGCGTCCTGTTTAAAATTCTGGTTTCACAATTAAGGGGGAAGGTGCTAAGGGAACTATAGGCCCCCCACTTTTAGAGTAAATTCTTAAAACGTAGTGATAGTTGTCTCAAGTGAACATTTCATAACAACGCTTATATTACACAAATTTCCGAGATAATTATCATCGAAAGCATTTTGCTTTTACAACTTTAGAGTGACATTTAGGATTCTTTAAATGCTGATAAATTGTTGTTACCCCTAAAAATGGGAATTCCTTACACATATATAATATTGGTATATGTACAACATTAGTTTAAAAGTCCAAATATTGACAGGAAATCTAGATCTCTTTTGGGCAGAAAGATATCGATATAGATAGATATAATCTATTCAAAACCGGGAAAACATCGTTAATTAGAAATATTCACTTTAAAGATGTTTTAAACTTTGTACAACATAAGAAAAAGCGTGATCCAAGCTCATTACAGACTAGATATTACCCCCAACCGGTCAATGAGGGCTTTAGACTCTGACACCCTTCACCCTTCACCCTCCCTCACCCCCACAAATGTATGACTGCATCATCTCCTGCAGTTTAAAAGGATGGGCAAGTACTTCATCCTTTTAGTAATGGGAAGATATGAGGTAACGCTGGAATCCTAGGTCACTCTGTTACATAAAGCTTTAGGGAGTGTGGTCTATGTGAAGGAGGTTACCAATATGTAATACAATGGGCAATTATTCACTAAACATAATTTAGAGTTTCTAGGAATTGACAACTGAATGGTAACTGAAACAAATAGTTCGATATGATTATCATTAATGGATGTTTTTGAGCCAGGTTTCACTCTGTGTAAGGGCCAAAAGAATATCCGATTTTTTTTCTCACATATACATAGGCTTAAAATATCTCATAGTTTCTAAAATGTAAACTGCAAGACTATATAAAATCATCCAATACGTTGAACTTAGTATTTGAATTACTA
This sequence comes from Sthenelais limicola, assembly GCA_942159475.1. Taxonomy (NCBI): domain Eukaryota; kingdom Metazoa; phylum Annelida; class Polychaeta; order Phyllodocida; family Sigalionidae; genus Sthenelais; species Sthenelais limicola. The sequence goes on along the minus strand of OW804094.1, from coordinate 26,529,739 downwards.
AGTGATAAGTGTTATGAGCAATGCTAAGACTATTTCTGTATAATGTTACTGGCGCAAGGTGATGACTTGTTGAACTATAAATATCAGTAAACATAGACAAGACATTAAATCTAATTAAATTCGATGTTTGATTTGTTTATAATTCACCATTCAAAGTAATGTCTGTTCAGATGAACTAAAGAGCACCTTAAGTTCAAATACATCACATTACCTCTTTGTATTGCTGGTCTTGAAAGGTGATAAAGGCTAGCCAACAGAATGAAATTTATACTTATTTTACTTTTATAGACCCTTAGTCTACAGAAATTTATTTTCTACTGCACCAACCTACTGCATCTATTGTATCTAAAATCAATACTGCTTCATCACCCAAATTCTTTTTAATGTAACATTTAAATCCTTGAACATAGCGGGTGCAAAACCCCCCAATAGTACATGACTGAATGGATTTAGTCATACAAAGGGGTAGCCATTTCCACCCGGCAAAAAGGTTTTAGTTCTAATGCCAGAGCTTTAGAGCTCTAGTCCCCTGTGTGTCACTAAAAAAGGCCACACCAGACAGTTCCATTTTAATTTCAAAGCGTGCTAAGAGAAAGTCTAATGTAGATTCTTGTTGTATATATATATAGATAAACCAGCTGGTTAGGATAAGTGAAAAAGGGAGTTGCCCCACGACCACTCACAGTCTAACAATGTTAGTTCACAAGTCATTACTGTCATTGTCTCACTACCTCAGTTACTTCAAGTTGTGGTCACTCACATGGCTACTCCTGCTTTGTCTCACTATCTCAGTTACTTCAAGTTGTGGTCACTCACATGGCTACTCCTGTTTGTCTCACTATCTCAGTTATCCCAAGTTGTGGTCACTCACATGGCTACTCCTGCTTTGTCTCACTATCTCAGTTAATCCAAGTTGTGGTCACTCACATGGCTACTCCTGCTTTGTCTCACTATCTCAGTTACTTCAAGTTGTGGTCACTCACATGGCTACTCCTGCTTTGTCCCACTCTCTCAGTTACTCCAAGTTGTGGTCACTCACATGGCTACTTCTGCTTTGTCTCACTATCTCAGTTACTCCAAGTTGTGGTCACTCACATGGCTACTCCTGCTTGTCTCACTACCTCAGTTACTCCAAGTTGTGGTCACTCACATGGCTACTCCTGCTTTGTCTCACTATCTCAGTTACTTCAAGTTGTGGTCACTCACATGGATACTCCTGTTTATCTCACTACCTCAGTTACTCCAAGTTGTGGTCACTCACATGGCTACTCCTGTTTGTTTCACTATCTCAGTTACTTCAAGTTGTGGTCACTTACATGGCTACTCCTGTTTGTTTCACTATCTCAGTTACTTTAACTCACTGCCTCTGTCAGTCACTGGCCAGCTACCTATTGGTTTGTAATTATTCACCTTGTTCCTTTTTATTCGCCTTTTTTGTTCATCTATTTTCTCGTCTATCATAAAACTGGTGTTATAAATCAGACCGACACAATCGCAGGCCTACTGTACTGCCTCGGCTAAAAGCCTCTCTCCAGACACTTGGTATGGTCTCTTTCATTCAGGGCTACTACTGTCCTGTCTACTGTCTTGTATTACTACCCTATCACTCCAACTAATTATCAACCACCATGTCACAAGGACTAAAAACTAAAATATAGAGGAATGGTTTGTTCATATTTGGTAATGTTTGAATCCAGAATACATTATCACCAAAATGTATAAATCTTAAACCCCGTTATTACCTCTTAGATTATTTTGTCTGTTTAAATATCAATTATATCCTTTATCGCAATAAACCATAAAACATCCTAGATAGTAAAACATTAATGATCATTAAATAGATAAGGAGTAAGTGTCTAAATATGGCTTTGGTATAATGCCAGCAAATTCAATTACAGGCGGTCATTGTAGCAGCTTAATGAAAATATGATGTCATAAAATGTAATTAGAAGGGATGAAGGGGTGACCTTTTTTTTTTCTTGACAGGCGCCTGTGCTTATACTCATGCTTTAATCAAAACTCTATAGCGTTCTATAGGTGCTCTATGCCTTTAATAGAGGAGTTGTGCCCGCGCATATTTTTTCATAATCGTGACAGATTATTGTAGATTCAACATAGGAAAAACGACACATTCACAGTGGGGTTAATTATCCTAAACTCCTTTAGAAAGCGGTCGGTATTTTGTCTACTGGGGATTAACAAATATCTTTAAATAGGGCTCATATGAAATATAATCTTGTGGACTGCTTCATATTCACAGGCAAGCTTCCAAGCTATACCACCAGCTACGGTAATTACTAAGGGTTGGCTTACCTATTGTTATCATTATTAAAGTAATTCATAACTATTTAATAGGTGTGTGAAATGATTTTACCATGACCGTATACAATTTATGAGAGATGTAATTAGTTGATGTAGGCAGGGTTTTGGAATTAAAAAAGCTAATGGATCTAATGTTATTACAAAGAAGTATAGATGGACCAGTACTTCTGAACTTACCCTTGTATTGCATAGTCCTGAGCAAAAGGTGCTATACTGCATCAATATTGTAGCATGTAATATCATTTGTTTATGTTCATCAAGCCAGGGTAATGGCACAACCCAAGGGGTCTATAATTTGATAATAACTTTTTATCTGCAATTTAGAGGTCCATACCTCAACCATTTCTAGAGAGTCTAATGATAAATGGAATAGCGGATTTGCGGACGGCTCTTTGTGTGTGGGCTATAGTTTACCATTAGAACATACATCTGACAAATGTCTTGACAGTTTTTGTTCCAAATTCAAAGGTTAATGTTTCACCATTGAGACCAATGAATTGTAATATTGGGAATATAAATCAGAGCAACGAAATTATTATTTGTTGAACTTGTTCCGAGTTCAAACTTCACTTATAAATTTTTGTCAATCTTGAATTGCATTCTCAGGAAGGCTACAACTATTACTTATATGTATGCCATCAACATTATTGGGGAGTTTAGTATAATATTGTTTCACAGCGTGGTTCATGGGAATATAGTCTGTGTAAGCCTGGTTTGGTAGTATCACCAGATCGTTTACAGTCAAAATATGTCATAACAATGCTAATAATATCTTTAAATTGCATCAAACCTAGGAAGATTTTACTTTTCTCTCTCCCCTGGCATAGTCATCACTCACAGTTGGATCCATTTGGGCTTATTTTGTCTTATTATTTGCAGACTTACGGTAATCTGCACATGATGCTATTGAGTAGACAAACATCTATCATTGATTAGAATCTGATCTCTGGGGGCGGTGGCATCTAATATCATTGCAGTTGGTGTTAATCTCAGATAAATCAGCAGGACAGATCAGCAGGACGGGGTGGCTTTAAAAGGTCAAATCTCTGATTATATCATTATCTCACTAAGTATCTTGTCTTGCTTCTCTAGTAATACATCACTAACTCTTCATGGCTGTGTTATGTAACACCTCTGCCCAACTCTGCCCATAAGACTGTCAACTGTCTGTCTAATTACCAATAATAATTGTCACTTGACTATGGGTTACATGTATATGAAATATGCAAACGTTTCCCTTGGAAACGGAAATTAATTGAATTAAGCTGACACACGTTGTGAATACTTTAAAACAGCAAAATAGTAATAGAATGATAAAATATCAACTGCAACTTGTTTATTTAATTTGGATTGTCATGGTTGGTGTCATAATGAAAGACCATTGTAGATGTTTTGTTTGCTCAACCCATAAACGCCAAGTTGCTTATAGAGTGATTCTAGCTGGAACATAGCCTTTGTTTGATAATCAACCGCTCTTCATTAAAAAACACTCTTCCTACTGTGGCTGTAATGGGTAATGAAATACATAATGGGGCCTTTTTTCTTCTTCACATACTCTATTAATTCCATCTCCATGGGTTAAAAAAACAGGCCTCTATAAAGACGAGTTTCATTAATGATAATCTCACTTTAGTCAGATGGCATTATTAGGAAAGTTCTGGAGGTTTTTCTTCAGTTTGATTCCCACAAATGGTCTGCATCATGTACTTTTAACACCAGAATTAAAATATTTGAGGATGAGGATTTGGCAAGGGAATGTTTCTTGATGCAGTTTATAAGCGAGTTGGTAATTTTTCTTACCCTAAATTGTGAATCTCAACTCTCTTATCCACCATCTTGGAATTCAGTACATACTAACCAGAGATAATTTACATCATAAATAAGGATATATACATACCTCCATGTTATCTATACAATATAATGCATCAGAATACATCATTCATATCAATTCTTTACTTCATATCTTAATCAATTAACTGCTGAACCACATCCATGTTATGACTCCCGTTGTAAAACATGTATGTGTTAGCGCACATGAACAGTCAGTTGTAGAAAGCCCTAATTACCCTCTGACTTTTAGGGGTCAGGTGATTCCCATTAACACTTTTAGCCTTAGTCCTAGCCTTGTGGTTAAGCTTATCGCTTTATGTGGTGAACTGCGACGCTCGAGGAATGATGTGGCTTTCTGGACTATACTGTGTAGCTGATCTTTTATATATATTTATTTGAACAATATGGACAATTAGCGCATATAAGCTGGTGGAGAATTTAAGATACAGTCACTACTGGGAAGCACCTACTTTTTTCTTTCTTTGCATTAAGGATTTCTCGGAAGGAGGCATTTATTGATCTTTTTGCGCCTTCCTTGCATGTCGTCTCTTGAAATCAAAGTCAAGATATTCAGAAAGGAATAATGACTGCGGACTTCGGACTGGGATCACGGTTCAGCATTCAATAATGATCTCGGACGTTCTTCAATTTACCAGTCACTTGGCAGCATTGGTTGTATTGCATTGTGAATTTAGAAATTTCTATGAACAGTGCATGTTGAAGTAGTATACGATAGGAAATGGGGAAGAATACGAAAGAGAATAATATTGTATAAAAAATGCCTATTAATTTCAATTGAAATACAATTAATTCTATTATATGTGCGTTCCTCTTGCAATGAAAATATTGTTATTAATGCATGCAATAACAATGTAGAACTTTGTCTAAACATAGCATCACAAGTAGTGCGCATGTAGACAGCATCCCCGTGGTGGGCACTAAAATTTGACCGGGCCTGAGCAAGTTTACATGGGTCAGATTTTCAGATAATGTACAATTCGCCTTCACCACTTCTCTCAAATAACCCAGATTTAAGTCAAAAATGAGCTTCAAAATGCTGTTAAACATAACAGAACTGATACTTTAAATCAGTGTGATACCAAATATACTCAAATACAGCTGATATTCATCATTTTTCAGCCTAATTTAGCAGAATGTGCTAAATTTGTAGAGCTGCCAATTGTACATTTTCTGAAAATCTGATTCACATACAGGTTACACTAACATTGCTACTGCCACGTACCACTGCCACGTACTCAAGACTTATCTGACAATTTTCACTTAACATTTGGTCCAATTTTAGCACAGAATGGAACTCGCTCCAAGTAGTAAAAGATTATTGGACTTGATTCCTCTGCGAAAATACTAGATCTGCTTATGGCATCACACTTCCTTGGAGGAATCTGGTCCAATAATGTTTTTATTGCTGGCGGCTCGTTCCATTCTTTCTGTTTATTTACAAATTTCACTTATCAACAGTACTGTATTTTATCATTTTTCATCAAATGCCTATAATGTTCTCCTCCCGTTAATACCCACACTGTATGCTTGATTGTACATATGTTGGCTGATCAGTTCTGGCCAAAGCGTTACCCCCACTTCGGGTACAGAAGCTATGCCCCCCCCCCCCTCCGTGAACCATGATGTCCAACTAGAGTCATTCGGGATTGTACCTATTCTGACCACCTGACCTATGTATATGACTAAATTATAAATGTGATGGTGTTTAACATGACATAAGACATCGGACTTAGCTCACCTCCATAGTCAAGTTGTTTGTCGAGCATGTGTTGTAATCAATATAAGCCTATAGGTTACATCGTTAATGCTTTGTTTTCTTTAATCTTACTACTTATCAAGCAAGCACCACAACCAACTACAACGTCAACTTGTTTAAACATAGCACCAACTGCATTATTGTCCATTTTCCCAGACAATTACTGACAATGAGTGTATATAATAATAATGAGTACGATCACCAAGATCAAATAACCAAATCAACAACCCTTGCATGACAAAACCTTCATTACTTTTGACAAAATAACTCAAATGTAACAAGTATTTCTGTGGATAGTTTTAACTGTAAGAAAACACTGAGGTCCAGTTCCTTTACATTCAATTGCATTTTAACCAATGATTTTTATTTAACTCTGTCCTATTTTGAATTTAGGTCTCCTGATGAATCCTATGATCTCATTTCAAATCCTGTTTTATGTTTTTGAAATAACATAAGCCAGGATTGGAAATGAAATCCTGGGATTTATCGGAAGACCCAAATCGGGGGACAATCGGGAGGCAAATCGGCTGTGTTTGTGCAGGGCTTTAGTAAGAGCCAACTGTTCATCTGTAGACTACTTCACCCATCATCATCCAGTGTCAAGTCCTGACACATATAAGAAGCACTGAGTATGAACACGCTAGCTTATGTAAGGTGGAAAACAGGAACACAGAGGATGACTTAAGTGCTATTGGCGCCTATTATAACTGCTCTCATGGGGCGTATTACCCCCTACAATATGTCTATACTGGCCTTAATGTAGCTGCCTTGGCACACTTCCATTATCTCACAAAAATACCCCCCGCCGTACTGAATACCGTATGGGCTACCTACCGAGGGGGCATGTATGTGGGTGAAGTCACCAGAAAATGTACAATTCACCTTCACCAATCCTTTGAAATAACCCCAATTTGAGTGGAAATTGACGTTTAAAATGCAGTTTAACACAATGAAAGAGATATTTTTAATCAATCCAATGCCAAAGATACTCTGATATACCCGTTGTTTATAGTTTTTCTGTCTAATCTAACCAAAGTTACCAAATTTGTAGAGCTGCCGATTGTGTATTTTCTGAAAATCTGACCCATACATGTACAAGTGGTGGAATGCCACTACTGCCTTACTTTCATTACGCTGGAGTTCTCTGGAGGGAGGCTTTTCACTTTATATGTATTTAGACCTACTTTCCAGCAGTCATGGAACTAATGGGAAGATTTAGGTAGAAGCACTAGTAATAATGAACATTATTATTGGATATATCTTTATTTGTTACATTATGCTCAATGCGTTTTTGTATAGAATGATGGATACATACCCTTTCTGGAATAATTTCTTCAAGGGCTGCCTTTAGCATATTTATGGTAGAGTTAGCCGAACCATCAACCGAGTACCTTACTACTTTGTACGCGTGAATACCCTGAGTGGGTTGTATGTACAGCTATGATACAAGGAACATGAAAAGCTTATCATCGTCTCTATTATCAGTACAGTGGAACCTCGCATAAAAACCACCCCTCTATAGAGACCACCCCTCTATTAAGACCAGTTTCTCTCAGTCCCGAATTGTTTTTCTCTTATTAGATTAGCCCCTCTATTAATGAGACCACCTCGCTATTAGGACCAGTTTCTCTCAGTCCCAAGGGTGGTCTCAATAGGGAAGTTTCACTGTATTAAGTTATACCAACATGAATAATTATGTTATAACAATTTTTATAAGGAATTACAGCGCACGTATCTACTGTTTTTATTCAATTTAGTTCAAAAGCTCGTTTTCTAGACTGCTTATAAAATGAGGATAACACATTTCAGCATTGGTAAAATGTGAATAATATGGATTACTATTGTATAAAATGAAGACTAACTTGCCCCGCATTCAAAAAACCCTTTTTTCTCAAAGTGAATGGATGCTGTACATACTGTAGAAAACCATCTTGAAATATAATTAATATGCACTTGGGGTACAAGAACAGATAAAAAGAATGGAGACTTAAAAGAGGGGGAAAGATTACCGGTATTTCATCCGATTCAACCAGTGCTGAATTCAAATGATACAAATTGATCCTTCCCAACACTCAGGATACTTAAGGTGAGAAATTATCGTCTGCTCCGTTGACGAAGTGGGGATGGAACGTGCATCAATTTTCTTGGTTGACATCTGATGCCAGTAGTCAAAACATTGTACCCCCTGAAATCCGTTTTGATACCTTTTCATATCTATACGACCATGAATTATATCACTCATGAATACAAATGACATTTATTTTTACATTGAGGCCCCATGGTAGTTTCAGTGACTTTACATCAATTCTATCATCTATCATATGAAATTATATGAGGCTTCATTAAAGCTCATAGAAAATATCAATATTGAAGAGTAACATCTGGTATGTAGGCCCATATATATCACATCAATAATCTGAAGAGGTATTCATATATTATACACAGACTAATAAATGGATTCTTTATGCCAGTTCTCCTAGTATGAGTCATTAGTGAGGATTGACAAGCAGTAGTAGATGAGGAAAAAGAATCTTGGAGGAGGGATGGAGGGCGGGTGGGGAGTGGGGAGTGGGGGTGGAATGAGAGACCGATGAATGAACCTCTCTTAAATACCTGATACGATATAATTAATTAATCAACAAAAATCAGATTAAATATAATTGCCATTTATAAAGATTTCACAGGTAAATGAACATTTTTCAATTATTTTGTAATTTTAGTTTAACGGACTACAGTTTAAAACACACCTGTACCCTAAATTTGCCGAAAACCTAAGGCTAGGATTTAAACGCATTTTTGCAGCATTAATCCAAATATTATTGATCAAAACGCAACAGAACCATGTTTGATTTTCTTCTGCAATGAGTAAGATTATTCTTCATGGAAATTGGATGTATTGGATTATATGGGTCAGATTTACAGAAAAAGTACAATTGGCAGCTGTACATATTGAGTAATTTCTGCTAAATTCTGCTGAGAAATGAAAATCTTTTGGTATATCTGAGTATATTTGGTATCACATTGATTTAAAGTATCAGTTCTGTTATGTTAAACTGCAATTTTAAGCTCATTTTTGTCTTAAATGTGGGTTTTTTTTAAGGGTTGCTGAAGGCGAATTGTACATTTTCTGAAGATCTGACCCATATGTCTACTGTATGGGTGACCTTTTTTCTTAGTTTATTTGCTGTTACTCAATACGATATTCAGTGTTTGACAATATAATTTATCCTAGAGGGAAAATAATCCCTAACTAACCTTTCTTATAAAAATTATGGATGTTTCAAAAGAATCACAAATTATAGAAATATTTCAATATAAACATTTTAAAACTAGAGAATCTTCTCTGGGAACTTACTCCTCTGACTCAGGTGTCATATCAACGATCGAGTAACTGATGGAAATGTTTCCCTAGTGAAAATAAAATCTTAGAAAAAATAAAAAATAAAGAGAAGGTTTAATGCCTGCAAACTATAGTTTCTCATTGAGGCTTTTAAGTGCCAGTTCGTTTTAAAACATTTTCAAAAGAAGTATAACAGTCCTCATGGCACACATTCTTGTGGCCTCACTAATATGGAAACATTTACACATCTATGGTCTACCTCCCCTGGCGCCTTAACTAATAATCACAAACTGCTGAGTCATTATTGCAAGTGGAGAAAAAGCGCCACTACCTCATTACTACCAGAGGGTGTATATATATATATATATATTCCTATGTACCCATGTTCACCTCAGGCTAAATTACGACTCCAGGCCTAGTGAGACAGATTTAGCATCTCATCAGAGCTTTAAATGGTTTATGTATTACTTCTCCCCCCGGCAGAAATATGATTACATTTTGATTGATGATTGAGAGACGCTGAAGTAAATGTTTGAATTGCTGTAGATTTGTTGCTGTACAGGTGATGGGGTATCATAAACGATTTGAGTTTGAATAATTATAGTATCGATATACAACCGAAATCTACAAATGACATGAAGAAGGAAATTGCTAAATTACTTTAATTATACTAGCAATCAAATGCTTAAATAGGGTACTAATTAAATTTCCCAACAGGCAGCAGATTGTACTTGTATTTGTGTCTTAAGCTTACTTGCTGAATAAAGAGGCTGTAATGCATTAATGGAACCAGTAACGAATATTAAATAGCTCCTAATAGATTTAATGATGCGAAGATGGTTTAATTACAATTATACACACTTACTGCCATGCTAGCTGACAATCAGCCAACATATGTAACACCACACTTCTCCTGCTTTCATACAAAAATAGTTGTTTTTACAAAGCTGCCAGAGATGCAAACTGCAACTAAACACATTCTACTGGCTCTACTCATATCAAATTTCCTATTCAACAGTTCGCGTTAAATGACTGGTATCGGATTAGATCCAAATGTTAAGAGACCTTATTAGGAAAACCCATCTCCGAATCATCAAAGTAGATGATAGGTTCCTGTAACCGTGTAAAACAGTTGCTTTAATCAATACTAACTGCGTTTAGCACTTCTCCAGTATGGAAACTGTAATGCTGGGTCCATGTTAGTAGAGGGGATATTATTAGTTCTATTATTTGCTGCCATTATCTTCCAGTAGCAATAATGTCATGCACAAGTCTAAAGGGGAGGGGAGCAGCAGCAACTACAAGAGAGAGTTATTGTATTTTCCTCCCATACACTCATATCTGACAGCAATCACTCCTAGAAATGATATTCTATACATGAAGAACACCTGGTATCAGAATAACTTCGCCATCACTTCATGGACATTGAGAGTCGCTTCGGAAAGCTTTGGTTACCTAAATGTAGTTCGCATACAACTTAAATTGTGAAATAATTTTATTTTAGTGTAGATGCTTATCCAACACATCTTTATAAGTAAATGAATAAATATTTTTTAAGGATTATGCGCAAATGATTCTGTGATCGTCACTTTAGGAACTCCAGAATGTTAGTTGAAATCATACTTTTCAAAAACAAAAAGTAAATATGAGAAGGGGTTCTCTAATTAACTATTATCTTCTTCTGTTTCATGTTTCCTTCACTTAATCGCTATCGTCATATGTTCAACATATATACAAAGATTGAAATTATTCGACCATTAAGCATGCATATTTTTGCAATGCAGCTCGGGGAGTAAGGGGATCAACGTGGGGCTAGATTAGTCACATTGAGGCTAGAGATTTAGTTCTTGCTCTGCCTCAAATAACTTAATATTATCATGACAGATTAAGTTAGAATATAGTTAGAATAAGATTAGAATGCAGTGCCATATGCAGATACATTATTTCCTATACTACTTAAACCTTTCTATAAAGGTATACAGGTATAAAGTTCAACATATTTCCTACACTCACATCGGTCTGTATAAATTACTCATGTACTTAGAAGCTCTATGATATTATGTACCTTGCGTGCACACGCGGCTCTCGCATGATTTATAGTTTGTGTATACATCTGTGCGCATATTGTGTTGATATTTTTTGGGTCAGATTTTCAGAAAATGCACAATCTACACTTCTACAAATCTCTCAAATTGTGCTAAATTAGAGTGAAACGTGATAAATTCTAGGTATATTCTAGGTTTATTCTGTATTGTATTCATTCAATAAATCTGTTTAGTTGTGTTGAACTGTATTTTGCACCTGATTTTGGTCTTAAATTTGAGTTATTTGAGAAGATTGGTGAAGGCGAATTGTACATTTTCTTAAAGTCTGACCCATGTACAATAATATTAGGCCTCTCTCCAACTTCTGATTAAATCAGGGTAATAATAGGCTTTAATAATTCTGTTATTATTTCTCTTCCTTAACGCTACCTAGTTCATTACACATATATTATATGTCTTAAATCTTTTAGGAGCAGTTTCATTTTGAAGCGTTATAATACCATGATCTATCCATTAAGTTTTTGCCAGGATCGCTGAGAGTAGTAAGTATTATATATAATGTAACCTGAATAATCTTCTTTAAAGAAACAACTTCAGCGGCCCGCCATGTCTAAGAGTGTAGACCCACTTCAATGAAGCAGATCTCGTGTGTGCCTATTCTGATAAGGTCAATATTTGAAACAGAGGATTGTAGTGCCTCAATTTCAATAATTCAAATAAGAGAAGATTGCATACTATTATCATACACATGTTCACTATGTTGAAAGACCTCTTAGTTTGTTTAAATTCTTAATTATAAACTGACTCTGCATACATCTTTCTTAACAAAAATAGAAAGAAATATTAGAGTTATATCAACAAGCTGGTTTGCGTGACACAGCAATCTAAGTTGCTGGTCTCAGATCCAAGGCCATGGAAATGAACAGGGTTCAAACCATAGTTGTAGGGGGAAAGCACCTGTGTGAGTGGAACTAGAAATAGACTGGTAAAATAAAACATATAAAGAAATAACAACTTCAAAGCAACGTATTTGTGGAGGGTTGGCTTCTAACTACGATAATCCCTTAGTGTATGGGTTTCATGTTTTATTTATGTTCATAATGAATAGGCAGGTAGGTTGTCAGTTTATCCATGGCTGAACCTTTGGCAATAAATGCTATTGGAGGGCTTAATAGGCGCACATATTTAAATTTGCGTTGTCATCGACCAGCTAGAATTATAAAAAAAAAACTACTTTGTTCCTGATTTCTGAACCACAATTATGTCAAGAACGTGAGCAGTCACTTCACTAGGTCCTCTAATTCTGGAAACATTCAAGAAGCGCTTATTTTGATATGACATCCGAGCAATGGTCGCAATTATAATATTTCATGACACCTAATTGTCACAACCTTCAAAGCAGTAAGGTACCATTTTTATGCAGGGTGAAATTTATAGTGACAACCGCAATGCCGTCTGGTACTTATTTCGTGCAGTTACCTTAACCCTAAAATGACCATGAAATGAGACGAGGGAGAGGAGAAAGTGGTTATTATTATATAGCAGTGACGGGATTCCTTTTGCAGGTAATGTCACAACTGTCAAAGCAGTTTGGTTCAGTTTTCATGCAGGTCAATAGAAAAGTTATCTGGCAGGGTGGTCTTCCTTCCACCTCCAGCTCACCCTTTCCCATCTCCTCCCCTGATTCTGACACTCCTTCCCCTGCACCTTATATATATGGGTCAGATTTTGAGAAAATGTACAATTGGCAGCTCTACACATTTAGGACATTCTCCTAAATTAGGCTGAAAAATGAAGAATACCAGCTATGAAAATCTATGAAGTATATTTGGTATCGCATTGATTTAAAGTATCAGTTCTGTTATGTTAAACTGCATTTTGAAGCTTTAAATGTGGGTTATTTGAGAGGATTGGTGAAGGTGAATTGTATTAGGTGAATTTCCTAAAATCTGACCCATATGCACCCCCCATTTTCACTTCCCCCTCACCTTCTTTCCTTCCTCTTATCTCATCTCCTCTTCCACCTCCCCTTTCCCCATCACCACTACATCTTCACATTCCCACCCCTTTCTCCACTACTACCCCCTCTTCCTACTCCATCACACCACCATCTTTTCTAGCAAGATTTTAACCATGTCCCCGTACCTTCTCCCCCATTCCCTACCTCACCCTGTTACTGCTATATACCAGCTTCTCCTCTCCCTCCCGTCATTTCATCCACCTCTACTGCATTTTCCTTCACCTCGTCCTTCTCCACCACTCACTCTTGGGTCTTGCACTCCCCCCCCCCCCCCCGCCTCCATCCTCCCCCACCTCTCCCCCTATATATCCATACATACTTCCACCGCTAACGGTAACTTTCTCCCCCCCCTCCCCATTCCAACTTCACCACCACCACCGCCTCTCCCCCCCCCCCCACTACAACCACACACACCCTGGCAGGCCTGTTACCACGTAAGCCATTCTTATACCAGATAATTATCATGACACCGCAGAGACAATTATGCTTATAAATCAAAGCGCTTGTCATTTAACATCCCTTCCCTAGCCCTCCAGGAAAGTAGCAGTAAGCTGGGTTGTAACTGCTTGTCCTTGTGCTAAACAATCCGATCCCTTATCCCAGCCTTGACAACAGTAGTACTGCCAGTATGGGAAAGTATAGCATTGTTACGATCTTAATTCTATGAGACTCGTGCACTGGATAATTGGATATCCCTTTTACTTTTGAGTTAGGTTACATAACTTTACATCTTTAACATGAGGATTTACAGGCATTGGCTGACACAGGTGATTATAAATTTACTGTCGTGAAACAACAAACATCTACTTTAATTTATGTATTTCAGCTTCTAGTTCTAGTATTAGCACCAGAAAAGGGGACACCTTAAGGGGATTAAAGGGTCCACTAAGCCGATTCTCATGCAATTCTCACAGAATTTAGGCCTCTGCGGTGCAAAATCGCATGAGAATCGGCTTAGTGGACAAGGCCCTTATGAGTTCTTTTTTAGATCTATTTCTATATAACAGTATATGTATTCATCTAATTATATCTTTTTTTATGTATTTGTATACAGTTTAGATTAATGATTCAATTATATGGTTGACGGTTTCAACACACCGAATATAGCACGTAAGCGTTTTAAATGAGCACATTGTATTTATCTAAATCCTTTTTTCTTAAAGCTCTTTACAAATGCTTGATTCATAGACAATTAAAATGTATGTTTTGATTCCCCTTGTTGGGAATATGACACTTGATATCAGAAGTTAATTGAGGTGCTTTATGTATACAGAATAATACACAAAAGCAGGAGTAATAACTGTCATTTAATCTTCACAAATTCACAGATTCTGTCAACGATTTCCCCTTTTCGATGACAAATAATGCCAATTCTTGTGGTTTTAGGTTCTTAGAGTCAGCTAAGCTCGATTCCAACTTGTCCCACCAATGAAGTGGGCAGTGCAATGTGTACTGTAAACGTATTAATGTTTGCGCAGGATTTATTTTCACTATTTTCGCGCACCCACCTTTCTGCGCGAAAATAAATCCTGCGCAAAAGGTATAATTATTGCATAAACAATGTGTGAGACTACCTTGCTGCGCGAATTTAAATCCGCGCGAAAAGATGTCAAAGCACTTAGTGCGCGAAAATTTATTTGCGCGAAAATAAATACGTTTACAGTATTCAGATCATCTTCCCACTTCTCACTGCACTGGAAGAGGTAGACAGTTTACACTAGTGATAAAAACACAGTAATGAATACTCCCAGAGGCTACATCTTCTTAAACGCAGGACAAACTAGTGGGGAATGCACACTATTGTTGGTGATCATTCCCCACACAAACCAAAATTTGCGGGAAAATAATTTAATTTCCAGACGTCTGGCTCCCTCCTCGGGCGTTATTTTATATTGGTGTCGCCAATTTCATGCGACCATAAGGAAGGTAAGAAGTAAAATGGTTTAAGTGTCTATGGTTGCGATCCGTCTATATCCTTTTGGTGGCACCGTTTCAGGTTTCTACGACCTCCTTATATCAGAGCATGTGTGTGGATTGTCATACATACCAGTACATTAGATACACCTTAATAAATTTGAGTAGTCTACAACGGTTGGATTAAAACAAATCTACTTTTACAATGGAGTGCTCCTTACAGAGTGGACGGTCCTCAGACACAAATTTAGGTTTGTTATGGCATTAAGTTTGATCAAAGAAAAACATAGACAACAAATAAATACCACTTTCATTATCCCTTCCCATCAGTAAGTCATCCCAAAGAGTGGGCCCGGAAAAGAATGTATATAAGGGTTAGATCGCCAGGAAATGTACAATTCACCTTCACCAATCCTCACAAATATCCAAAATTTCAGACCAAAATAAAGTGCAAAATACAGTTCAACCTAACCAAACAGATTGCTAGAATCAGTGCAATGCCGAATATACTCGAATTTACCTAGTATATATTTACCAAATTGCAGCCTAATTTAGCAAAAGTTACTAAATGGGTACAGCTGGCAATTGTACATTTTCTGAAAATCTGACCCATATATATATGTTATTGGGCTGCTAATATAGCTGTAATATCCGGCTAATCTTGTTGATAACATCATATCCGTTTGGGAAGAAAGGAAATAACCTTTGTATATTGTTTAATTGTCAGTGTCTTCATTTTATAGACTTACCTATTCCTGCATTAGTTGGTGTGCAACTAGACACAACAATATGGACTATGATCACTCACCTAGAATATAAAGGATACAAATAAGTTTATGGAATATCGGGGATAATCATCATTTACAAGTCCCTGGGGTTCCATTTATTTAGGTTAATATGTGATGTGACTAAAATATACGTAGGACATCAGCAATAAGCTATACTAAAAGAATCATAGGTAAACACATACAAACTGAAACTGAAACTAAAACTGAAACTGTAACAACGGTTTTGGAATAATATAATACAAAATCTTTTGTGGTTCAAATTGAACTTAACAAATGTGTGTAGAAATCACCCCAATTGTTCAATTGTGATAAATGACGATTATAAATGATATCTAATTTCTTAAAAACATTATTAATGTCCGAAGGATTCCGACAATCCGTAGAGTCTTGACTGTGTGAACCGTGCTTCTAGCTCGGACGTCATAGAAATCTCCTTCTATTAACGAACCCTTCATTTGATTGAAGTCTAAACAATGAATGAAACAGTACCCTTAGGGTAGGGTTGACGTGCTCTAGATCAGTCAGACTTTGTATCTCAGGTGGCTTAGATGGTAAACACATCGGACACAATGATACAACTGAAGTTGTTCAATCCCACTTTTAAGCCAGACAGGCTCTTCTAAACTGCTTTACGCTTGTACCTCAAAGTACTTATCACACGCCAATTATAGTTGAACTGGGTGTGTTTGTGTGTGTGTGCTGGTCGACTCTTTAATAAGAACATATGGGATGTGTTTTAGGAAAAGGAGTCACAAGTCGCAAAATTGGTGTTTTTCAAAGTTGTTTACTTACAAGGTCTCTTTGTTGGAATATCTTCGTCTTTGGAGTGTCTAGCCCTTGTGGTTGTATGAATACATTTACCAAATTTCAAGACTGTTTATCAATTATATCAGTGCGTTACTTAGATCATCCTATTGAGTATATATAGCTACTTTACTGGTAATTATCCACCTAGAAATATTGGAAACTTTTTTTTCAAAAGTAAAAATATCTAACTAAAAGGATAAAAGTTCTTATTAGATGTCCTTAATGTTTACATTCATTGGAATCGGCTTGATCTCATCTGTTCAAATATGATGATATCTCAAAAACCAATTTTCCCGACTTATGACTAATTTTCCTGAAACACATCACATACGATGTTGGCTCATGCAATTGAACGAATCAAACTTTCCGTAAATATATTCTACGCAATGGCAAGGTAATAAGTGGATTTCAGGGATTTCTGATGAACAGAACAGTCGGATATTAAGCACGGGATATAGTACGTCTCTATGGGAATATAAAATGTTGATTTAAATATGCCATGGCTACCACATATTCATTATCTTGCCTTCGCAATAGTTGATACAAGATGGGAGAACTAGAAAGTCTAGTACAAGAAATGGGAAACCAGCTAAAGCCTCGAGCAATTCCTAGATACAATTAAGATACGATTATAATCACGATAATGCACCGAGACTCTAGTGGTAGAATACTATTCGGGTCAGACCACAAAGTGATGTTCTATAAGTTGCACTGTAGAATTCTTTTGAATTTCATAAATTATTGCTCAATAAGTAAATTATGGTGACACATTTAATTGTATGTGTAGAACTGGGATTGATCTGTCATGTCATAGGTTTGCCCCGTCTAGTGTAAAATACGTTGGTCAGATCATCAGAAGATGTACAATTGGCAGCTCTATATATCTGGCAAATTCTGCTAAATTAGGCTGAACAAAAATAAATTGTAGGTATATCTGAGCATATTGGGTATTGTCTTGATTTAATTAATCTATTAGGTTATGTTGAACTGTATATTGAACCTCCTTTTTGTCTTAAATCTTAATTATTTGGAAAGATTGGTGAAGGCGAATTGCGCATTGTCCGGCGATTTCAACCACGTATGCAGTTTATAAACTAGCCTCATGGAGAACATCACATGTATGTTTTTTCTATCGTATTTAAATATAGCCACTTGAAGGTATCATAATATTATGATGATAACTTAATTATGCACTCGTGAATTCTACCAACTCGCTCAGTGTGATGGCCAATATGTCTTACCATTATTGTAAATTCTGAACCTAAATTCAAAATTAAACCATGGCGCCATTAGTAATGTTAATTGTACTTTCTCACGATGGACTGACTCGTATATATTTACACGTCACTGGCACCAGCCAGGCAGTACTGGGTATTGGAGGCTTGTGCGATTACTCCAACTACTTCAATTGCCTTTCAATATTGCCTGCCTCTCACTGTGGTAGGGTGGGGATTCCCCGGGGAGGCTCCCTATGTTATGGCTTCCAACTATTACATCCTTCCTTCTCTGTATTAATGCAGTGGTCAACAACAATGCATCAGAAGCCTGGGCAATGCGTTCTCGTGGTGGTGGCGGTGGTGGAAATGGTGGTGGGAGGGGGAGTGGGAAGAGTGTGGGGCGGGAGGGTGAGGGGGGGGGTACAGGAGGAGGTAAGGACCTTTATGGACCGATGCAAAATTCCACTTTTCTGAGCTTTAGAAAAAATATATCAAGTGTGTTAAGTAAGCTCTGCGGTAAGCCTTGCGATGGTGATGTGATGGTGAGAAGTGACGAGGTCCTGTTAAGGGTGTACTCCACTGGCTGTGGTAAGCTCTGCGGTAAGCCTTGCGATGGTCTGTGCTGGCTCTGTAGGTGGAGAGGAATGACGAGGTCCTGCCTACATGGTTCACTGGCCATGTAGTCAGGACCTCGCCACACCATCTCACCATCACAGCACCATCGCAAGGCTTACCGCAAAGCTACTGCAGAGCTTACTGCAGCCAGTAGAGACCACCCTTAACATTTGGAAGTATTACTTTTGGTTGCAAACGGGTGTGTGCACGCCCCTATGACCCCCTTCTAATGGAATCTGAAGGTAGTCTAAAGACCTGTGGCAGGGTGGTAAAGGTTTTCAAAGTATTGCAATACTGACCACAGCATACAATTGTGTGCTGGTAGGCAGGTGGTCAATGGCTGGAGTAGTGGTCAATGGGTATCTCTATGTTAAAGGTTTAACCGTCAAGGCGATTTATGAGTCCATATAGTACTTCATTCTATAGTATTGAATGATACGTCCCTGTGAATATCACCGAGAAAGTATGTCACCAAAGCAATATGGGTCAGATTTTCAGAAAATGTACAATTGGCAGCTGCAGACATTAAGTAAATTCTGCAAAAATAGGCTGCAATTTGGTCAATACTAGGTAAATTCGAGTATATTCGGCATTGCATTGATTCTAGCAATCGGTTTGGTAAGGTTGAACTGTATTTTGAACTGTATTTTCTACTGAAATTTGGGTTATTTGAGAAGATATTGCGAAGTTGAATTGTACATTTTCTGAAAATCGGACCCATATATCGACTTATTATAAGATGTGAGTAATAAATGGTGGAACCTCTGAATTGAGACATAATGCCGATATCAATGGTCCAGAGTTTATGTATATTATACATCATTGTGGATCCATTGAATCTCCTTGCTGGTAGAAGTAGTATTGAAATATGCCTTTCCACATCTCATGGCCCTTACAAAATCACCCTAACAATAACGGATAGATTAGACATTGTGTTATATTGGATGGGAGCCATGTCCATATGGGTCAGATTTTCAGAAAATGTACAATTCGCCTTCACCAATCCTCTCAAATAACCCACATTTAAGACAAAAATGAGCTTCAAAATGCAGTTTAACATAACAGAACTGATGTTTTAAATCAATGTGATACCAAATATACTCAGATATACCCAGTTTCTTCATTTTTCAGCCATATTTAGCAGATTTTCCTAAATGTGTAGAGCTGCTAATTGTACATTTTCTGAAAATCTGACCCATATATGAATACACCATAATCATGTACCACATTACATCATGAATATTCAAAGGACACTTATATTAACCATTATTGATATTGCTTATGCGGAAATGCAATATGGGTGAAATTTCCCGAAAATGCACAATTCACCTTCAGAAACCCTTTCAAATAACGCGAATTTGATGCAAAAATGAGACTCGAAACACAATTCAACATAACCAAACAGATCCTTTGAATCAACTAGATACCGAATACACTCAGATATATCCAGTGTGTATCATGTTCCAGTCGAATTTAGCAGACTTTACTAAATGTGCAATTGTGCCGATTGTACATTTTCCGATGATCTGACTCATATATAGGTTTCAGTGGGGTGGTTCTATGGGCAAACCTAAGGAAACCATTGAGTTTAAGCCCTGTTAATTTTACCATGCGCATTTAATGTGCATTAATGTTGTTTGTATTTGAGTTAACTATTACTATTCTATCATTCTATTACTTCATTGTATTGATTTCAGCCTGGGACTGAAATGTGTGCTCATTGTATTGAGAATCCCGGATCTGCACTTGGTAGAGTTTAAAAAATTCAGTTGCCAGACTTTGTCTAAGCTGGAAGGTGACCAGGAACTTCTCCTCCCTCAACTCATCTACCTCTCAAAAACCCCAGGCTGTGTCACTTATGCTCAAACTTAGGTTGCTTGGGAGGAACCCAAGTGACTACTGTCCATCTTCATGGGTCAATCCACAGAAATACCTACCATCAGAAGCATTACAGAAGTTTTCAATTTTCAAAATTGGTGAAAGAAAATGAGCACCTCTACAGGTTGTCTTGTGTAAAGTCCACAATTCCATTTTAAAGGGTGGTCTCCACTGTCTGTGCTAAGCTCTGCGCTAAGCTCTGCGCTAAGCTCTGCGCTAAGCTCTGCTCTAAGCTCTGCGCTAAGCTCTGCGCTAAGCTCTGCGCTAAGCTCTGCGCTAAGCCTTGCGATGGTGCTGTGATGGTGAGAAGTGGCGAGATCCTGCCTACATGGCCAGTGAACCATGTAGGCAGGACCTTGTCATTCCTCTCCACCTACAGAACCAGCACAAACCATCGCAAGGCTTACCGCAGAGCTTACCGCAGCCTGTGGAGACCACCTTAACACAACCATAGTAAAAGATTTACTTAAACACATCTCTCCCAATAGGATACCCCATAACTATAAACAATTAGGACCAGTCCCTTCATTATAGAAGGATTTCATTAATGGTTTCCTTTAAATTCACTAGCACCTGTATTTGGACATCACTTAAGTGTTCATTTTCTGCCATTACTAATGATTTGTTAATTCCAGTTGCACATATCTCATATACAGGGCCCGTGTATCGACCCTGGAGGAGGTAATCGACTGGTGAGAGGCTTAACACATTCCCCGCCCTTCATCCACCGTCTTACCTTACATAGAACACCCTCATACTCTTATACCTACTCTAGGTAGGGGTAGCGTGGGGAGGCAAGACCCGTCTTTTATAGAAATAGTAGTTTATAATAGAGAAAATCGTTAATTTCTTCTATGCATGGACGTTACTTTTTCATTCCAGTCTTTGGAATAGATTAAGTATTGAGGGGTAGCCACCTGTCAATATTTACCCTACTTTGCCCCCCTTTTATAAATACAAATATTTCTGATCTAGTTTCGATATTTGGAAACATTTAAATATAATTGTTATCCCCTTCTCTCTTCGCCTTCTTTTCTATCTATGTGGTTGTTTTCTTGTCACTTTATCTTTCTTTCTCTTTATTCTCCTCCAATAACCTGCTTCAATTCCTCTTCCCACTCTATCCTACCTCTCCCTCCTCTACCTCTCCTCGTCTCCCTCCCCTCCTCTTCTCAAGCCACACCCAGCTTGGACCCAGGCTGGCCACAAATGGAGAGAGAGGGAGACCTGCTCAGTGAATTATTGATGGGAGTTACTCAATACCCTGGTGTACGGCCAGTGTTAGCCCGGCAGAGAGAGCCAAGGCCTCGGCCCAGCTTTTTGTTAGGGCGCTAAGGACGCTAAGAAGGTACAGGCAGTTTTACCATATAGGGTAGGGCACTTGCTATCACTACTTACACTGGGAAGATACGACTGATAATCGATGTGTAATGGATATGGGTATATATAATATATATGTGCCATCATATTAATGTTTTATGTAGTGCACCTAAAGCCTGGGTTCCACTGCCACGCTACCTCTCCCGCTACTACTCCCGTTTCTTTGCTCCCGCTACTTTAGAAGTAACGGGAAGTAGCCGTTTCAAATCAAACATGTTTTAATTGAAGCGGCTACGTCCCGCTAATTGCTCCCGCTTCTAAACGGAAACGGGAGTAGTAGCGGGAGAAGTAGCGGGAGAAGTAGCAGGGCAGTGGAACCCAGGCTTAAGATAAGAACTGATTGTAGAAAATGGTCACCCCACCTTCCAACAATTATATATACCTGGATTTTCAAATATAAATATTAATAATAAATACACAATTGCCTCCCTCTCCCTTGCATAATCGAGTGTTTCACTGGATAGAATACTATCTCATTTCCACCCAGAGAACCTATAGTTCTAATGGTGTAGGTCCTCATCCTTAAACCTCCCTAAAAAACCTTCACCTCCACTACATTCCCTCCTGTCTTGCTCATTGGTATAGCAAAAGGTCCTCTCACATAGCCTTTACGGACTCGTACATTTGACAAATTGACTCTTCCTTTAGCAACCAAGACTTGCTCATTTGCTGAACCCGATGGACCTGCATTTTAAATGGTGAAATGCTGTGCCTTGCCTTTATATCCCTCAAACCACTATCTAAAACAAAAGTATCTTTGCATTTTCTATACAATATTTGACAAATTGATTGTTCCATTGATAAACTAGAGCTGCTACTTTCCCCTCATAGAGATGGTATACACGTATATAATTTGCTTTCCCCTAAAGTTCCCCATCCTTCTCTACTCTTTCTCCTCTTGATGACAAAGGTTCTTTACGGGCTTGCACATTTGACGGATTGATTGTTCCACCAGCAGCCACGACTTGCTTATTTTAGTGAACCCAAGGAACTTGTATTTCTCAAAGTACATTGCATTGCTTGGCCCTGAAAGGTATAAAACCTTACACCTATACCCTCCCTCTCCCTTCTCCATTACGTCCATATAATAACGATCTAATGGGTGAGATCGTCAGAAGATGTACAATTCACCTTCACCAATCCTTCCAAATAATCCTAGTTTAAGTGAAAAGTGACGTTCACAATGCAGTTTAAAGGGTGGTCTCCACTGGCTGATAAGCTCTGCGGTAAGCTTTGCGGTAAGCCTTGCAATGGTGTTGTGATGGTGAGAAGTGGTGAGGTCCTGCCTATATGGCCAGTGATCCATATGCAGGCAGGACCTCATCATTCCTCTCCACCTACAGAACCAGCACAAACCACTGCAAGGCTTACTGCAGAGCTTACCGCAGCCAGTGGAGACCACCCTTTACACAATGAAAGAGATATTCTTAATCAACACAATGCCAAAGATAATGGCTAATTTAACAGAAGATACCAAATGTGTAGAGCTGCCGATTGTGCATTTTCTGAAAGTGTAACCCTTCCTTCTCACATTGTCTTTACAAGTTTCATATTTGAAAATTGATTGTCACACTGGTAACTAATATAAGGCTTGCTCATCTGTTCCGGCACAGAACCTGTATTTCTAATGGAGAAGATGTGTTCAAAGCAATGCCCTTAAATACCCCTTAAATCATCACCCTCTCCTCATATCACCCCATGTTCCTTCTCCTCAATATGGGTCAGATTTTAAGAAAATGTACAATTCGCCTTCACCAATCGTCTCAAATAACCCAAATGTAAGACGAAAATCAGGTTCAAAATACAGTTCAACATAACCAGACAGATTTATTGAATGAATACAATACATAATACACTCAGATATACCTAGAATGTATCACTTTTCACTCTAATATAGCAGAATTTGAGAGATGTGTAGAAGTGTAGATTGTGCATTTTCTGAAAATCTGACCCATATATATAACAAAGGTGCCCTGGCATTGTCTTTACAGGCGTGCACAATTGACAAATTCATTGTTCCGCTGATAACCTGTTTACCCGGGCTTATTGCCAATTAAAGAAACATAAATACCACGTGTTGCCCTTCTCCAGGCGATATCCTTAGGAGTGGATCCAATTGATGATGTTTTAAGGGGGTAGGGGGTAAGAGGGTAACTTGGGGTGGGTGGTGAGGGCGGGGGTTAATGGTAAGGCTATGTGTGGGGAAAGGTGGGTGGGTGCATGGATTCGTCCTAGAGGTACCCTGGAATGTCATAATTAGTTGATGCTGCCATGGATAACGCTGAGATATTCGTCATTGGGCGGAAAGAATGGGATAAACGTTGCAGCTTGTGTTTCTTTCTTTCTACGATTTCAGCAATAACAATTAAAGAATAAATGATGGCATATCCGAGTCAATGTCTAATTCATACGATTAACAGGACAGCTTTCTGTTCAAGCTATAGGTCTACGCATTATCACATAACAGTTATAAATATCTATTTTCTACATGCATATTACATTATATATAGCTAAAGGGCCTAGTCTACTAAGCCTGTTCTCATGCGATTCTCACAGAATTTAGTGGAAAAAAGTCCTCTGCGACGCAAAATCGCATGAGAATCGGCTTTGTAGATTAGGCCCTTCAGACATGTCTTTGAGGACGCCTCGCTAGTGTGGACAATCCTTTACCGTCACCCCCTTCAATCCGAACACTCCTTTATTGCGTACACAGGGGGCCAATTTCGAGGATTCCCCATAGGGAAGTTTTAATGTAATCTATAATAATTTAAAGAGGCTGAAGCCCTCACCCATTTCCCCACAACCATCCCCCCACTCCCCCTCTTCAACAGCCCTTATCTCTTTACAACACTCTTGATAGGTTTTTGTGTAGGACTGGGATATGACAATTAGTGTTTCCGATTTGATGATTACCATGGGCTGATGGTATGACATGCTGAATCAATCCAACAACAGCTGACAGTTTTTACTTCAATTACACCAAACGTAACACACTCTTTTATCCATTTACTCTGTCTGTGTGAATCCACTGTTTCTGTGCCTTTCTGTGTGTGTACATGTATGAGTTTTTGTGTCATTTTTCCATTTCCCACTCTGTTTCTCAAATGGTGTCCTATTCTTGTCGTTTTCTCGTATTCTTGATGTCTGACTGATTCAATCTCTCTCCAGTTAAAGGCCCTTTCACATTACAACGGGCAATTGGTGTACGGCTGCCGGCACGGCAAAAAGAAAGACAATGTTAAAGTATTACAGCCGGCAAGTATCGGCTGGTTGGTCGTGGTAATGGGAATGGACCTTTAAGGCCCATTCACATTAATTAACACGACCAGCCGGCCGATCCGTGCCGGCTGTAATACTTTGACATTGTGTATTTTGCCGTGCGGCAGCCGTACACCAATCGGCCGTTGTAATGTGAATGGGCCTTTAACGCTCTCATTCTTTCTCTCGGTCTTAGTTCTCGCTCTCACTCAATCTCTTTCCTTTATTTCTCTCCCTCTCTCTCTCTCTCGTCGTTCTCAGCAACTCCTTCTTCACTCTCTCACTCGTTCTCTCAATCTTATTTACTTCCTGTCTCACTCACTTCCCCTTTTCTCCTCAATTTGTCCTCTCCCCTTCTCTCTACCCCCCCCCCCCCCTTCGTTCTCTCTCTTCGCTTTCTCTCTCCCTGTACCCATGTCTGTCTCTCTGCTCTCTCCCCCAATAATTCTCCCTCTCATCTCATCAACCTTTCTACCGCAAACTATTTCCATTTTCCTCTTTCTTTTTCTAGTAATCCATCAATAATATCTCCCCACACATTCACACTCCCGGATGTGTCTATTACAATCAATTACTAGTATCACCCAGACTCATGCAGAGTGCCTCCTACGACCATTCGGGCTCAGCTTGCAAAGATATACATTTACGATTGGACCTTCTGATTACATAAAGAAAACGGAAAATTGATACCATTTAAAAATTTAATCAGATGTAATAGGAAAGCTGTTATGTATAAAAGCTTTAAACTTACGGTACTACATATATGGGTGAAAGCTGTTATGTAAAAAGCCTTCAAAACCTACGGTACTTACATATATGGGTGAAATCGCCAGAAAATGCACAATTTGCCTTCACCAATCCTCTCAAATAACCTAAATTTCAGACGAAAATAAAGTTCAAAACACAGTTCAACCTAACCAAACAGATTGCTAGAACCAATGCAATACCAGATATACTCGAATTTACCTAGTATTGGCCATTTTTCAGTCTAGTTTAGCAGAATTTACTAAATGTGTAGAGCTGCCAATCTGACTCATATATTGAAGACCTATGTAAAAACTACACGAAGGATGGGAACCCCTGAATATTGTTAATGTTAGGATAATAGTTCAGGCAAGTATAGGCCTACATTATGAGATTTATTCGGGTGGTCTCTTTGCAGAAAGGTGTTGTCAAAATGTGGCCGCCCAACCTCCAATATAGACCCACTAATGATTTCCAGGCAAGATGTCAGAGTGTTGGATACACCTTGAATTTGCACCTCATAGACTGAATCATTATCCATGAATTTACACCATTATATTTACTAAATGCTCAAATTGACGTCCACTGATATAATAAGGGTGTAAATGTTACGTTGACGGTGTTCTTCATCCTCATCGATATTAAAAGGACATATAATTTTCTACAAAACCGAATCAGGAAAGCCATGACAAGCCATACAAATCTTTAAATACAAATACAAAAGATGATTAATAAATTTAGACCATCCGTTTCATACGTTGTATATATACTTTCATAAATTCCCCAAAATGATATTCATAGCAATGAACACATATATACACATCCAGCACATTTCTTCTGATATTGCAACGAAAGTATTCTTAACATAGGCAATCTGTCGATATTTGATTATGTGTTACCCCATCATTGAAATAAGGAAACATTATCATATTTTGGGCATAAAAGAAACTGTTTTGAAACCATTCAAACCATGTGAACATATAAACAACTATTGTTTATTTGATTAGTAAGGAGTCACATCAAACGATCTTTCACGCACTTCGCCGACGTCGCAAACCTATGATTTTAAAGGGTCACTAAATGGGTTAATGGTTACTTTTGGGTAGCAAACGTTACATGGATCCATGAGTACAATACCCAAGTATCAGTGTTTAAGATGTGAGAAAGCTAAGGTAAAAAAGGTAACTGTGATGTCAGAATTTGGCACCTGAAATATACATAGTGCCCCTCATGACTTGTTTGTTATGTACATTGCATGTTCATTTCAAGATTTGGCCACATTATGATGTAGACTCACAGTGGCGCCCTGAATGCAGTGCTAAACTATGGAACATTTTCCCCTTAATAGATACAGCTCTCTAAATGTTAGGTTGTATGGAGTACCACTGGCGCCGGTACATTTGAATAATAGCAAAGAAGTTAATTTTCTCATAATATTTCGGGGTTTAGTGACCCTTTAACTTAAGTTAGTTAAGTTAAGGCTTTTCGATGGTGGCAGCAGATGACCACCCATAAACACATGAAGTTTGTTATATTAATATGTTGTAACCAGCCAATTTAATCATTAAACTGTTAAAACTGCCCTACTGTTTAGAAATGGGTTGAGGTCAGCCAGGATGGGATTAATACTGACTCCTTTTTTGCAAAATATGTATACAAAGTATTGTGCTGCTGCTCATTGAAAACCTATTTTGAAGTCTTGGAACTAGATGCTGTTGAGAGAAAATGATTCTTCCTGAAAGAAGATAAGAAGCCAGGAAATAAGAAACGATTAAGAAATACGAGCTTCTTGTTGCTGTCTAATTGGACTGTCTGTGTCTATTTCGTATCATGTTGAACCCAATATAAAGATGCTTTATTTGTCAAGTTCTCATCTGCCGTTGCATAGGATAATCGTTAATATTTCGTACGTATGAAACCTATATTATATATGATATGGTCGCAAATCTTTTCCTATGATATTTGTTCATAATTTGCTTGCTTTGTACCTTGTCATGAAAAGAATATGGTTAACTAACGAGTTGGTTGAAGGAGCCTGAAGATTAATATTCTAAGCAACTGAAACCAACGAGTTATCTAACAGATTTGTTATGTATGTTTTCCATCATGAAAATAGAAAAGAATCGAGTCATACATTTGGATTTCAGCTGTTATCTTAGTAAAGAAACAAATTGGTTGCCATGACAACCCCACATAACTCACTAGTGGAATACGCACTATGCGTAACTCACCCCTGACACGTTAATGTTTTCAGAGCAATGCGTGTATAATAATATGTTCTGCAACGGTTTTATCATGGTTTCATAAAATAGTCTGTTTCTCTATATTTAAGATGAATGCTGGTGCTGGTGCTGTTTGTGACACCATAAATATAGGTAAAAAATATAAACTTGTGTCTGGTGTGAAGTATGGCAGGGCAGAGTGTGCACATGGCTCCCTGGTTCATGTCAGCATGAACAGGAGAGCATTGATTTGAACATGTCTAATATCAGACAGTCAGCTAAGGTAGGATGTGGCCTATGCTAAAAAATATATATCCCCAGAGGCGAACATATATGTTATCCTAAACTATTGGTCTATTTGCTTTACCGTTTACCAATGTTATATTAACTACCAAGAGATTAAACTAAAGCATCAAATGACTGAAATTTGTGTGTATACGAATGAAAGATGTTGGAAGTATTTCTTATTGTTTTTTTAGGAAAATATGTGAAAAATGACCTATAACGCCCCCTAGCGGAAAGGCACCATGTGCCACGGATTTTATTTTTATTTCATTGGATTCCCTGACATGGAAAACATAGAAATGGACACAAAAATCATTCATTTATATTAATTAGAACCAGAGTTACATACATTTATAGTCTGGGCAGCCATCTTGGACGCCATCTTGGATTTAGGCGTGATAAAATGTTTGAAAAAATTGCAGACATCGATTTTTGAATTCTACTCATTGAATACTACAAAAAAATATTTGTCTGCAAAAATTAACATGAATTCCACACGGGACCCATTTTTTTGACATAAGCAACTGGACTATATCCAACATACATCATTTGAAAGAATACTTTTTTGTCTGAGGAAAGAATTGTGATATATTTGAATTTATGTATTCATATATGGATATTTGTCACGCCCTTGGAAGATTCGAAGATCATATTTGAGATGAAGAGGCGATTCTTAAAGAGGGTGCCAAATGTACCCAGGCATGCTAACAACCTGTTCAGTCTTATGGGGACATACTGAGCCAAATGTAGCCCGGGATGTTTAGTGACCTGCAACAAATACTGTAAACGTATTTATTTTCACGCAGATAAATGTTCGCGCACTAAGTGCTTTGACACCTTTTCGCACGGATTTAAATTTGTGCAGCAAGGAAGTCTCACACCTTGTTTATGCAATAATTATACCTTTCGCACAGGATTTATTTTCACGCACAGATGTGGGTGCACAAAAATAGCGAAAATAAACACTGCACAAAGATTAATACGTTTACAGTTATAAAACAAAAGAAGTTATATTAGGATATTGCAGGTGCTGGCAATATTCTCAGAGCTTAAGTTAAGACCCCAAAACTGATCTTTATACAATAGATGAGAATATCCCTGATGTATCATCCCAGAAGTCGATGTAGAGGGGAAGATTGTATATTCATATCTTGTTTAGCTGCTAGAAAGGTACAAAAAAAACTTCCATATCCTAGATGTTTAGAAAAAAAGGTAACGAAAATGATTTCTCAAAATACTATTATGAATTCCAATCTTGGTTTTTCGTTTACTGTCTATACTATTACTGCGATTTCCTTTAATGACTTTGGTGACCTTTAACTTTATATATATGATATATTGGATATACAACAGGATTCTACCCCGTCCTTCATACATAATCTAAATATACAGTATAGAGAGCAAAGGGGAGGTGTTGGGGGAAGCTATTATATAGGAAACATATCCCGAGGCAATCCATTACTCATCATAAGGTCGCAATTATAGAGAAGACTCTTGCTGGGCATTTTATTGATGCATGATAGACGATAGTGTGTGTGTACTAAGCTATGCAGTCAACCCTGGTGTACGTTCAACCTCGATAAAAAATATAAATCTATGAGCTCCAGAAAATAATGAAGATTTGTTTTAAAAAGTCACTAAAGCTGATCTAAATCTTTGTTCATATTAGTGCCGGAACATTTGTTTATCTTCAGTGAAGCAGAAACAATTCCTTTATTTCCTAATTCTCAACATTGATTAAGGGAAATCAATCATAATAACCTTTATTATATGATGTCTTGTCTTTAAGTAACATTAGCCACTACATCAGGATTCCTAATCCGTTAAGACTCAAAACTAAGATTTGACAAATTTGAACAAATGACTTAATGTTCATTGTGTTACCTACTCGTTCCCTACGGATACTTTTAATCAATACTAGTGGGAATCTTTCTCTTTCTACAATATTTAAATAGGATTAATAGAAAGGTACTTCCTCAGTTTTATGCCAGACTAAAATAACTATTCTGTATTATAACATAATATTCATTATACTACGACTGAATGGGTTATTCACTGGGAGCGGGAAGAATATCCATTTAATAGTGTCTTGATTTATCATTTTATGTAGCGTGTAATACGGTAGCATTGACGTCATCAATTGGTCTGACGTCATTAATGACGGCGATATTGACCAATCACAGACAAGCATACTTAGCCGTGACTCAGGGTTATGCGCATTCAGAACAAACATGGCTGTCAAAAACTGGTTCTTCCAGCCTAATACAAGCATAAGAATGATGATTTTCTATTATTTCCAAGTCTCAAGGTTAAGAACTACTCGTGTGATTCAATGACTTGCGACCTGCGGCCGCTTGTTGGATGCAAAATAATGTGTAAACTCGAGCCATTGAATCTCACTTGTAGTTCTAACCTCTTGTTCAGTTCTATCTAATTTCAACCACTCGTATATTCCGCTAATGATAACTAATGGAACTCATTGGAGTGATGAATTAATTAAGAAATCTTGAATTTCCATTCCTTGCCACCATTATTCAAGTGGTGACTCCAAATGTGTATTTCTGGGCAGCCCGACCCATATGCAAACCAACACTTAAGCAGCAGCTGCCTCTACAATGCATAACATTGCCTGGATAACCCTGGCCTGGTTGTTGTAGGGGTAACCGAACACCCCCATCCTCATCTTAAACAAGCACGCCTGGCTGGAGCTAATCCAAACAAGTTGTCCTTTATGAGGCACCATCTCCTGACCTATGCCATGCTGACCTGTCCTACCACCCACTTACCCCCAACCCCTCCTCCTCCTGCCACTGCTCCTGCTTGTTCTGACTCTCAGGCTACTACTCTATAGCTTGCATGAAGCATCCTCTTGCGCTTCAACGCCCCTCAAATATTCTAGCAGCTGTGTCTTAGTTTCATGTTGCTCTTTCTCCCTTTTTCTTCCTATTCCTTCTGCTTCTTCTCCCCCTTCCTTTCTCTCTTTGTTTTTACCTTCTTTTCCCTATTCGTCCACTCTTTAATCCCTATTTTATATCCTTTATCAATCCCTCATTCTACCCTTACTCCTATAGATACAATCCTGTATTGATGGCAATTAAAACAAAGACAGAAATCCAAAACTTTTGTTGCATGTCTTTGCAGAGTTGGTTCATTACGTCTTTGTTCTAAATGCAGTGCAAGTTACAGGTATAAGTTACAGATTTTTTAATTGCAATAATGATCAGATGGAAAATAAGATTTCATCTATGCCTATGCTTGCTCAATGCTACCTCTCTCCATCACCACTATCTCTCTCCTCTTCCTATCCTATACTGTCCTTCTTCTTCCCTTTTCCTTCCATACCTTCCCATTATTCTTCCCGCTCATCCCCCTTACTTTCTTCTTAATTTTCTATCCCCATCTTAATGTTTCGCCTATCCCCCTTCCCATCTCCATTTCCCTCGGTCTTCTCATCCTCTTCTTCCTCTCCCATTCTCTTCGTTTTCCCCCTCTCCCTAGCTGTCACCCTACGCCTCCCATAGTCCCCCTAGATCTCCCCCACCATCATGCTCCCACTTACACAAAGACGGCTTTGTACATTTTATGGATGCAGAGACAAGGCGAGGCTAATCTCATGCAGGTAATGGCTAGAGCATAGGAGTTGGACGGTGGTTGGGTTTGGGTTGGGTGAGAGGAGGGAAGGGAGGGGGGGGGGCACAACAAAATAGGATGTAGTATATTTGAATAGCGTTACTTTGCTTTGTTTTGATGATGTTACGCTTGTATTAAACAATAGGATCTTACCTATCGGTAGAAATCATCTACCTTCTTCAGCAAAAGTGATCACGTGACTAATCTAGGTCATGTGAACACTGGAGGATGTTGGTTCACTGGAGAGTGTCACGGACCCCGCGTTGCCCTGGGGTGTTACAGAGACAGGGGGACTATAGGTTACAGTGTTAGTTGTAGTGAGAAAAGGCAATCCATTGGTTCAGATTATTTGAGCACAAAATCTAGTACAGCTATTTCAATCTTTCGTAACTCAATAATATGTATATACATACATGTTACCCCTATGGTGTCCTCCAGTCTAATAGGTCAGGTGCGGGTACCCCATTGGTCGGCCTGCACCTGTCAATCACCTGTAGGGCTCATTAGTATTATGCTAATTAGTCCCTAGTTAAGGTTATTCATCTTCAGTAATCAACCATATATAACAACTAGGTATTACACCATTTTATTATGTTAAACCAAGCAAGCAGCAGTGACTTGTAACAAACCACAAAATCATTACATTTGGTGCTAACCCCGAACGCTGATAAGATCGATATAGACCTTTTTCCTAATATCATGTACATAGTAGAATAATTCTCATAATTAAAAGGGGATGATAAAATATAGGCCTACCCTTCATAGCTAAGTAAACTAGAGTCCCACTCGGCCCTCGCCCTTTTATTAATTTATCCCCCTCCCCTGATACCCCCACCCCTAAAGTGCCTTTCTGTCTCTTTTTCTCTATCTCTCTCCCTTCTTCTCTATCTCTATTTCCTGAGTATGATCATAAACTGCCTCCCTCTCAGCTCTCCTGTCCTTGATATAACCATATTAAATGATTGTGTTAATAACCTTGGGCGTAAAGCAACCAATCTCTCTCACTCCCTCCCTCTCAGCTCTCCCACCCTTGATATAACCATATTAAATGTTGATAAGGGCGTAAAGCAACCAATCTCACCCCTACCCCTCCATTGCCCTTCCCCCGGGCCACCTGTGATGAGTTGTTCTTCAGAATGATCATGTTATATTCTTTGCATCTTCATCGAACTTGAAGCACTCACACATTAGCCCTCCATTAAATATGATTCATATTTATATAGCCGCCCCGGACCTCCTGATGGAAAGTGCTGACACTTTCATATTAAACATTCATAAAAGATGAAAGAAATAAGATCCCCGGGAAAGGGCACCATAATTTTGTTTTGATGTGACCTTATTAGAGGTTTATATTCTGACCTGTTTTAGAGAATTAAAAACCTGATGTTCCTAATGATGATACTTGAATAGTTTATGATGTTTTTATCATGAGCGAAGAGGTAGTACTCTTGTTTTATTTGATGTGGGTAGTACGCCTTTATAAGAATAATGCCCCAGTTTAGAATAACGCCCAGAATAATGCCCCAGTTTAGAATAACGCCCAGAATAATGCCCCAGTTTTGAGATGTTGCTAGAGTAATAGACTATATTGGGATTCACATAAATAAATGACCTTGATAGAAATAACTTCACTATCAAATGTTTACGAAACTGATTTGAAATATCAATACAAACATGAACATGGATGAGAAGAGTCCTACTCTTTTCAAGGTCTCCCATGCTGAAGGAGGCCGATCCCTGATGCAGTCTTGATAGAGGTTGTACTGTTGATGGTCGCCGCCATATTGCTTTGCATCCATGCTTTGTAGCCTATCAGAGTACAACGCGTACATCATGTGACTGTACATGGCCGTGACCTTGTGATCAAACAGTAACTATTAAATATGAATCCTATTATTTTTACTTCTCATATTGATTCTAAAATGCTAAATAATTACAAAGTACATCTCGGTGGCTGCCATATATAAGGTTTGCGATTCATCATTGTGGCATTGGGCAAAAATTAGTATACCCAATATATTAACGGCAACTCTGTTGTGGTCGCGCCACCACGTACGTTGACCGGAAGACCAGTACCGCCACCACTGGCACAGCGGGCACAACGGCACAACGGGCACTGGATAAGGTCACTTTTGAATAGACTATAAGACAGTACACATGTATGAAAATGTTAGTGTGATGTCATTAGTAAATCGTTAACTACTTTATCGAGTTCGATTACATATTAGGTGGAACATTGCTAAGGTAGACTAATGACCCGAGAAGCTGCATCCCAGGTAACAATTCACGTTAAATTAACGTTGATTCACGTCAATAAAAGGTGAATTTATTAACGTTGACGTTTTGACGTGAATTTAACCTCAATTTTACGTTAATCTTGTTAACGTTAAAATATGTATGTCAATTTAACACAGACTAAACGTGAATTCTTTTAACATTAACTGCTCAACGTTAAGTCAATGGTAACTTAACATAAACTATTTTTACGTCAATATTTGAACATTAACTTAATGATGAATCAACATTGATATTTTTTACGTTAATCTTTTAACATTAACTTAATGATGAATCAACATTGATATTTTTACGTTAATCTTTTAACATTAACTTAATGATGAATCAACATTGATATTATTTACATCAATTTCTTAACATTAACTTACTGTTAAACAAAAGTTAATATTTTTTACGTCAATGTATTAACATAAACTTAATGATAAATCAATGTTGATATTTTGACATAAATGTTTTAACATTAAAATACTGATAAATCAACGTTAATATCTCCCCTAGACACTTGTTACGACAGCATGGTCACCAGAGTCAAGAGTCATTAGACTCAAAAGAAATGCATGATCGGAGCAAGCCGCCATCCCTGCTGGGGGTTGATTAATTCTTTTTTAGTTTTAGGGGATCCTAGACAAAATATCCGTCCCCTTGCCCCCAGACATAATCTATAAAAACTCATGAAACTATTGAACATGGAAGTCGAAAAATATGGATTTGGAGATTGTTTGAAAAGATGAAGTCAAGCCAATTCTAATCATGGTAAACATTAGAACATGTTAATAGTTCTATATTCGTTTATGCATGAACAAAAGGTTACCAATATTTCTTAATAGTCAATCACTATAGTAAATCAGTTAAATATACTCCTTAGTACAACCTCAGATAATCTAAATGATTATTATATTCAATGTAAAACATGTGAGAAATATCTATTTTCTACTTGTGACTCATTTATCTGTAACACATCACAATAGTGAATTAATATATTTACATGATGTGTACAAATGACAACGTCCTGTCATCTGAGTATAAGCCTTACTGATATTATTTAAGGGTTCTAACGATTGATTTGCTAGGGAAAATATACACTCAAATGATATATCTGAATAGGCTGAACAACAACGATATTTCGGTATTTGATATGCCATTTAAGTGAATTTGCATCAGAAACAAATATTACAATTTTAAAGTCTCAAATAGACAAAGCGTTTTGCAAAAGGTCAACTTGTACTAAACTCAATCAAGTGCAAATACTGGACGGTTACAATTTGGTGCAAACTGATGAGTCACATATGGTGGGACATCTCTCTCCAGAGTAACATTAGACTTGCCCTACTCTGTAGATGCGGATAGTTCCATTTCTTTCTCTTAAATGTTAAAAGGATGGTTTGATGTTGAATAATGATATACACCGGTAATGTGTATGCAATTATACCCGAAATAAAATAAAGAAAATCTCAAGACCTTGGTAAATCCCCTAGGAGATCTACCCTTTTAATACTGGAGTTTTAATCGCCATTGCTGCTTCATTATCACCATCATCAGACTTAAACGATTGGTTATATCAAGGGGGGGGGCATCTTTGTCCTATGGTGATCAAATGAACAAGGCCCTTCTTTGTAACAAAAACAAACTGTTATTGATGAACGTTTGTCAAGTTTGCCCATAAAGCTGAATAAATTAATTATCTATATGATAAAATGCTACAAATAAAAGTCATTAACATATAACAATATTTGAACGACATAACAATTGTAAATAAATAACATAAGTCAGATGATATTTACTTAAATAGTGAATCATCTTATAAAGACCCCGGGCAAGACCAGTTTTGTGTGTATATTTCCCGCCTATTCCACTGAATACCAGACAGATCCGGGTCTGGTAACCACACAACTTCCTGGGGACTTCTAAGGGTACACGTGTGTTGCTTTGGAGGAAGATTTCACTCACACATCTACTGTTATTCTACTGGATACACCAACTCAAGAATCATTACATGGTCTAGGAAGTTAAGAACGTTAAATCATTTTTTAAGGTAAGCAATTCTTTATTCAGTTCCAGGCATGTACGGTTTTTGAATTGAAGAGTAGCTAAAAGTAGCAGTAAGGGAGAAATTAAGTAAATGGGAGGGCAGGAAATTCAGGTTGTATGAAAAATATTTTAAACTCTTCCCTGGCTCTTTCTTTATCCATTTCTTTCTCTCACAGTGCGCAATATGGTTTTCTATGTCCGTCTGAAGTCTGAACTGTTTCATTAGAGAGAAAACCTAATGTAAATCGGACTAGTATGGACAGCAGAATTGTAAGCTGTAATTGTATTAGGTGTATTAGGTATCCCAAGGAAGTGCGTTTTTAGCCTGAAAATTTGTGGTGATCAAATCAAACATGGTTAGAATCCTTATTTTGTATACGTTTAAATGAGTTATAAAACATGATATCTGGCTGCTTATGAATCGTGACAATCATGAGTTAAACATCGGTAAATCGGTAAATGAGTAGAGTGGCATCTTTGTTGTCTGATCTTTCTCTCTCTCTTTCTTCACTCTTTCTCCCTGTGATCTCTCTCCATTTATTGATACATAGCAACTGTTATATAGCTGTATTTTATTCTTTCTAGAAGCTTGTCGAAGTCGAAGTACATCAAGAAAATGATGAACCAAGTGATGAACTCAGAATATTGATGTTAATAAAACATATGAGACCCCAACTTCAATATCTTACCCACAGTTAGCATTGACTAAACATTAAACTAGAGTCAAAATAAGAAGGTTAAGTTAATGGGAAAAAGATTTACCTATATTTTACATTAAACTGTATGACGTTAAGTTAACATTTGTGCCTGAACAAAAATATTAACGTTGAGAAGGTGCACGTTAATTTAACCTTAATCTTAAACATTAATCTAAACGTTAATCTGAATGTTAAAATGAGGTTAATATTAAGGTTAATATTGACGGCAATATTAACATCAATATTTAGGTTAATTTGAACCTTAAGATTAATGTTAATACTGACGTTAACTTTGCGCAAAATTGAGTCCACACATTTACGTATATATTAACGTAAACCATTGACGTAAAGTTGCTCTAAATATTGACGTGAATTGCCGTTAAGTTAACCTCAATTTGTTACCTGGGATAGTTGCAATAATTATAGTTTCGGTAGACACTAATACAAGCAGCACGATAACATTAATGAAGATAAACACTGCACTCTATTCACTTCCATCGGTAGTAACCCCCCCCCCCCCCCCACTCCTCCCGCCCCACTCCCACACACTTTCCTTCCCCCAAGCCTGCAGCAAGTAGTGCACTAAAACGGCCGTTAGGCGCGAACCTTAACCTGTCCTTTGGTAGTAAAACCTGAGGTTTTCTCCATGACAACGGAGAATTGTTTTAATGAGATTTAGTTTGTAGTGCGATGGCTTGACATTCAGCACCTAATGAAAGTGCCGATGCTGTTACACCTTCAACTATCCACCCGAGAGCATGAGATTGTCCTTAGCCGCTGAACCTCAAGTGTAAATGGGACAAACCAGGAAAGGGTGTAGAATAGGGGACTTGCATAGCCGCCATTTTAAATCTTGATTCGCATGGAATTATGGGACTAATGGTACAGTCTAAAATCTATAAAAAAAACTAAATGTTCAGCATGGACTATTTATCAATGCTCTAATGGCAATACCCATAATGTTATACATGGTTCCATAACACAAGTCTCCATCTTTCCCATCATGCATTTGGTTTTCATAGATCACTTATACAAGCCATGGTATTGGTGGAAACATTCTTGCAATTTTCGATAAAAATGTTGCCAAATATTTGTAAGTAAGATTTCAACATAATCTATCCAAGCATGCACTGTTACAGACATGCGCAGTGACACATGCAACTCCCCTATTGCATGGGCAAGCGTCCGACTTTCTACAACAGGGGACTTGCAGGGGTGCCATCTTGGATGTATTGATTCTCATTGAATCCTTAGTAAAGACATGTTTTACAAGTTTACTAGATATGCTCTTCTATTACCACGGCCCAAAAGGTTAAAATGAATTGCCCCACAACTTACGTGAAATTGACGACTGAGATTGTATTTAACTGAGAACTATCTTTGGCTTTTCAATATGATAGTAAGGTCATTGATGACATATTAACAAAGACATGACGAAAATGATGACAGTGTAATATGTTAGAAATATTCTAAAATCAATCGGACTGTGGTAATAGGAGAAGGAATTGCCTTATGTGAAGCAAACAGTTTATATACTAATATTGACGCTCTTTGTGTGAAGTATATCCTGATTTGGGTTTATCCCTGGTTAAAGTATGGAATATGCTTAATTGGGTGTAAAGTTAAATGATCTCTTCTTTATCTAGATTGCTCTATTGTGTAGTTTACTTTTGAAATGGCAACGCATGAAAACAACCACCAATATAAGTTTATGGGTCTTTTGTAAGTAATTCGTTTGTTTGTTTTTTTATTTGCAATACGCTTTATTCATTGAAATATAATGATACTTTTAGCTAAATGAAGTAAAACCCGATTAATGACAATGAATCTCTTTCATTCTAGCACTTTTTCAATAAACATCTTTAATCCAGCAACAAACAGTCCAGTCTCTTTCTGTTCGTAGATACCTCCGTTAATTTACATACAT
Source organism: Sthenelais limicola (assembly GCA_942159475.1). Lineage (NCBI taxonomy): Eukaryota > Metazoa > Annelida > Polychaeta > Phyllodocida > Sigalionidae > Sthenelais > Sthenelais limicola. Next base: position 26,490,719 of record OW804094.1, on the reverse strand, counting down.
TTAAAATTCTGAAATCATTTTTTAAAAATCTATTTGCATTTCATAGATCATTTACTTCCTACAGTGATGTAAAAGATATTTTCCCAATATCTTTATCAGATCCTTGAGTGGATAGGGTTAGGCCCAAAACAGAGGGGACAGGAGATGGGGAATTGTGTTTGGTTTTGCCTTTATTGGGGTCCGACGTTTCGAGCTACAATAGCCCTTCATCAGGGGTCTTTATCAGATTTTTGCTAAATATTCTACATGTGGGGAAAATCGCCAGAAAATGTACAATTCACCTTCACCAATCCTCTCCAATAAACCAAATTTCAGACGAAAATAAAGTTCAAAATACAGTTCAACCTAACCAAACAGATTGCTAGAATCAATGCAATGCCAGATATACTCGGATTTACCTAGAATTGGCCATTTGTCAGTCTATTTTAGCAGAATTAACTAAATGTGAAATTGTGAAACAACTGTTACTATTGTGAAACAACTGAGTAATAGACAAATGAGGTCACACTTTTTAGTGGTTATCCCATTGTCCTATCACTAAATGTAAATATGTATGCATATGTTATACAAGGCTGGGTTACACCAGAACATCCTACCACCATTGGAGGTGAGGTACCCAGTTGAAATAAAATCTTAAAAAAAAAAAAAAAAATGTGTACAGCTGCCATTGTCCATTTTCTGACAATCTGACCCATGTATCTATGTCAGGTGTGAACTGAATCCATTCCAGCATGCATGGTAAGAGACATGCACAGTGGCACATGCAAATCCTGTATTACGTACGATCTTATATAGATTAGAAGGTGGAGCTATTTCTGTATGTGGGTCAGATTTTCAGAAAATGTACAATTGGCAGCAGGAAACATTTAGTAAATTCTGCAAAATTAGGCTGCAATTTGGTCAATACTAGGTAAATTTGAGAATATTCGGTATTGCATTGATTCTAGCAATCTGTTTGGTTAGGTTGAACTGTATTTTGAACTATATTTTCGTCTGAAATCTGGGTAATTTAAGAGAAATGGTGAAGTTGAATTGTACATTTTCTGAAAATATGACCAATGTGTCCATTACCACGGCCACCCGAAGTACTCTTGGTGCACATGCACGGCCGGCCGTGCCAATGAACAGGGGCCTTCAGTATTTCAATATACCATTTCGAGACCATCCTCCATGTTCTTAAATTTCACTTCTTGAGTTGCAAGACAGAACATAGTAACCGTTCTGTATAAATTGGTTGGATAAAGGCCCATTCACATTACCACAACCAGCCGGCCGATCCTTGCCGGCTGTAATACCTTAACGTTGTGTATTTTGCCGTGTGGCAGCCATACACCAATCGGCCGTTGTAATGTGAATGGGCTTTTAGAGAAAGACCTGTTTTAGGCAGTTGCTAGCTAACCTGCTTTGGCAGAATTTAAAAATTCTATTTTCTGCAGAAAACAAAAAGTATTAGTATGATTGAGGAAAATAAAATGTATTATCGGTAATGAGAAGAAAAGCGTGTACACTTAAATCCGAATTCCTAGTGAGTATGAGAAATTATTTCAGCATCTATAGTTGGTATGACACAAAGCAGCACTTACAACGGATTTGTTGAATGCGCTCATTTCAGACCATATTTTACAGATTGCCAAGCTCTAACCTAGTGACTTAAAGCAGTTGGGTGTAAAAATAGAAATGATTTGCCTTGACAGCTTATGTCGCTTGCCTTATCTTACTGGCAAGGACACTCTCGCCATAAGCTCTAATGGCTGGTTCTAGCCACCATGCAAGTGGAGTCAAATACACCTGTGTTTGTGGGACTATTGGGTTTTGCCTGCAAGACATGTAACCGGCGAGGTATGGCACAATTTGTGTAGGTTTGCATGGAGGAGGTCAATAGAGGACTTAGCTAGGACACTTAACTTAAATATCTAGCAGGAACACTACAAATGTGCTGTTAAGACTGGGTAAAACCATGTAAATGGAATCAAATAAAAAGTGTGACTATTGGGTCTAAGTTTTATCACTTTTTAAATTTGATATAGGAAACATAATATTTTAATTTCTTACCAAAAGGACACACTATACAGAAAGCTGAATGTCTAGGTTATTTTGGAATAAGTAATAATATCCCTGAATTATTAACGAGGGACAAGCGTGCAGAATAATTAAAGATTAAACAAATTAAAATGATTTGTTTTCGTCTCAAAATAATTATCATTTGGAAATAATGTACATATATGTATACATACAACTTTCTGTAACATCAGCAATAACGATTTTTTTAATTGAATTGAATTGAATATGTGTATAATAGTCGTTGCTAAAACCAGAATCCATCAGAAATCCATCGTCAATTCAATCTCTTTCCATTCTCAATGTTCGTGTGAGTATTAAATAAAGTTGTCCCCCGGAAGAAAGGGCGAGATTGGAGTCGCAACAATTATGCAGGCTATTGTACAAAAACGATCCTATAAAAAGCATGAAGCGTTAGGCATGAATCGATTTCCCTTATTGCATGAGAAGGTGCCATGAGAAGGGGTTTTTTTTGTTTCACTGCTCGTAATAACTCGTACGTATGCTTACTTTTTAATACATAACAAAGTGTACAGCTGCACGAGGGGTTTGGGTCCTTGGGGAGGGGTTGGAGCTCACGTTGGTGGAATGGGGGGGGGGGTTAAGCGTAGGGGGAAAGATAGTTAAGGGAAGTGGGAATGGGATTCCGGAGTGGGGAAGGGGAGGTAGTCACGCTCAGGAAAGTGGGGATCAGGGACTGGAAGAAGCGGCTTAGGAAAAGGGGAAGGGGTGCGAGATTGGGGCAGGGGGTCTCAGGGGGTTCTCGCCATATCTCTAGGGACCGTAGTCTGCCATAAGCAAAGAATTACTACAAAATGTAAAAATAAAAACGTAGACAGATAACTAAGAAGCTTTGATTTCAACCCTCATAAATAGTTAATATATGGCTTAAAATCAATATTGTTAGAAGTTTTCTTTTCATTTATTCCATGTGATTCCAAGTATATTAACGAATAGTTTGTTTGGTCGCTTTAACTAACTTATTTTATGGCATTCATTTATTGCCTGAATATTTCTCTCAAATTCTTTACATCACTGCATTACTTCCATTTATAGATGTCCTAAAGTAAGACTTATGAAATGCCTTCAAGGTCATATCTCTAGCCTGCGATTTCTAGATGCAAACTATGTGCTTTGAGGGGTGGGGGAGATTGTCTGGGTTTAATTGCACCCTCTGGACCCTCATCCCCGATCCTTCTTCCCTATAACCCCCAAGGACTTCTCTACATGCCCCTGCCTTTGTTTTTCTCGTGTTAGGAAAGTGATCATAGGCTGCTTCATTAAGTACACTTGAGGGATGGATACTGTTCTCTTGGGGATCATTTCCCTTCATAGATTGCCCCAAAACAACATAGGTCACCAAGGAGACCCCATAGAAACACTATCAACAGCACCTAGCATTACTTTAGCTTGATGTTTGTATATATTGGCATGGAATATACATGTAAAGTGGGGAGAACAATGACATGACCTATCTTCACCTCCACTCCGTAGTTCCCCTACTGCCAATGCCCCTCCTGTTCCTTCTTTTCTTCTTTCTCTCTCCCTTCCTCCTTCTCTGCTCTCGCCCTTTTTGTTCCTCTCTTCACCAACTCTTCCCTCCCTTACCTCTCCTCCCTTCGCTTATTCTCCCCTCTTCTACTACCGGTACCTATCTTCTCTCGCCCTCATTCAAGACTCGAGCTGGTGCATATTTTTTTCCGACGTTTTTATTCAGGTAAATCAACAGATACACTCTCACAAATCAATTATGGTTTTTGTTGTGTCCTGAAAATTAATACGATTATACATTGCATCGCTGGGAAGTGTTGTTGGTCATCAAGTTGGTAATGTCTCTAATAAAACCTCTTGCTCGTTAACAGAACGATATTAATAAATTATAGACAAAGTTTTTGGGTGAGATTGGGCTGATGCATATCATATACTTGACACCTATTAAAGTATTCTTATCAATTCCTACCCGTTACAGGGATGTTCTTTTAGTTACAATTTGCTCATTAATCAAGGCTAATCCACTAGGGAAGGAATGAAGGAATCCCTGGAGCTACTCCTCCCAGCCATTTGAGCAAATTGAAAGAGCAACTCCTGCCTACACGAGTCAAAGGAGTCAAGACAATGCAAATGTCAATGGGTCCCCAACTCTATCTTCAACCACATGAGTTGGTGCTCTTTCACTGGTAGAGGTTCGGTTGGTATATTTACTTAACACTGTTAACAATTTAAACCCTGAAATTCTTGATTATAATAAGATTCATAAGTTTCAAAATTCAAATTCCTAGTTGGTGGTTACCATACTTTGAGATAGAAAGGAATTCAACGGTTGTATGGGTCTACGTCTACCTATTATGATAAGATTCATGTCATGATATGTAGACCTGTACATCTAAAACAACTTAGTCTGACTCAGCTGTCACATATAGATCTACCTTGTGTAGAAGCTGTCAATAGAATGCTTGGAATGATAGTCTTAATTGGCCTACTTTAACCAAATTGACCAATGAAAAGAACCCTTACATATATTTTGCCGACTCACGGCAATCGTTGCTATGGGTTGCATGTATTTTCTTTTTAAATAAAAAAAAAAAAAAAAAAAAAAAAATATTTTCTTTTTAAAGATTTTATTTCAATCAGGTTATGAATTTCCAATGGTTATGGGGCTTTCAGGCGTACTCAGCTTAGACATTTAAATTTGACATTTGAAATTTAGGGATAATCACTTCAGGGTTATTGTGACCCTAGATGCAGTAAGGTATATTAGGAGCATGGTAGATAGGCAGGTTCAATATTATACAGTATAAACAAAAGCTATCAGAAAAGAAAGCAAAAAAAAGCTAAAAAAAAAAGCTATAAGCAATAAATGATGGCTGAAACACATATTATTGGGTAAAGATTGAAGGAAAATATGCTTGCAGCATGAGTTAAGCATGAAATCATTTCTGTCATACCTATAAACAAATGCGAGTTAAAATCTTACCACACATATAATGTTCAATATCAGGTCCATGTTGATATATATCTTCTATGTGGCGCATCACTTTCCATACAAAGGATAGCAATATCCGCTAACCTTTCACATTACAATCTCGCTATATTGCTTAGTAAGGGGGTCGGGGTAGAGCAGTGGTCTAAGTCTGGGTTCCACTGCCATGCTACTTCTCCCGCTAGTCCTTCCGTTTCTTTGCTCCCGCTACTTTAGAAGTAATGGGAAGTAGCCGTTTCAAATCAAACATGTTTGAATTGAAGCGGCTACTTGCTCCCACTTCTAAAAGTAGTGAGAGCAAAGAAACGGGAGGAGTAGGGGAAGAAGTAGTGTGGCAGTGGAACCCAGTCTTTAGGTGCTGCTTTCAGCCAAGTGGTAGAAAAAGGTATTTTTATCATCTGTTAGATTTATAACTGCTGATTCTTGTGAATTGCAAGGCTCCAATTGTACATAATCTAGCATCCCTTAAGGCTGGGTTCCACTGGCCAGCTACTTCTCCCGCTTCTGCTCCCGCTTCTTGATCAAAGAAGCGGGAGCAGAAGCGGGAGAGTAACAGAGATGGGTGCTATTGGCTCCCGCTACATAGCCACACTACTTCCTGCTTCTTTTGGCAGATTTTCAAAGCGTAGAGTGCTCCCGCTTCTATCAAACATGTTTGATATTTAATGGCCACTACTTTCTAGTTTAAGTAACGGGAAATAGCGGGAGCTGAAGCGGGGCAATGGCACCACTCTATGTTGTGCCTCACATTACTTGATGTGTTTATTTCTATGGGAAAATAAAATGTTGTCTGATCACATTTCTGGGTAGCATTAGAAGTAGTGGTGGAAGTAAAGTCCCAGTAGCACCCATTCTGGTTACTTTCAGTTGCTTGCTCCCGCTTCTACAGAAGCGGGAGCAAGCTATAGTTTGATAGACTATCAAAGTAGTGGGAGGAGTAGCCGGCCAGTGGAACCCAGCCTTTACTTACATATTAAGCAAACCAAAAAGTATGGTACCCTCATTGTTCTGAATTTAGTTTCTTCACAGTTTGTCCCATTGTTATGGATATGAAGACTATTTGCCTCCTGAGTTTTTATATTATGTAAGCTTGATTGCGAATCATATAAAATGGTTGAGACTGTGCAGATTGTAATGGAGTTGTATTCCTGAGCAGTTCCCTGTGGTGACGATAAATATGGTAAATAAGTCTATGAAGCAAACCCAAGGGAGATGCATAGAGACTTTTTCTATAGATCTAAGCCTGCATAAGAGGTCGCCCAAACCTGATTTTGTCAGAAATCTCTCCATGAATGCTACCTACTTCCTTGCCCATCCCTGCTCGGAAAAGAAATACATTTTATAATATTCTCCTTCAGCATATTCCCCATTGTTCTGGACTTTAAGTTTTTTTCTCCTAATTAGGGTTATTAAGAAATTGTGTTTCAGGAGTCCCCATGTCTATATGACCTTGATTGCCAATCATTTGAACCGGCTGATACTGTGTCGTTTAATATATCATGAATTATATTTTGCAACTTACTTATTCCCTTTGCTGACTGTATACCCATGGGTCCCTTACCAATTTACATATGAGGTAAACCTAAAGTTGATGCATAGAGTCTCCATAGGGAGGTCTATTCCTGCATAACAGGTCTCCCACTCCTGATTTTGTCAGGAATCCCCCCATGATCCCTACTTCCCTACCCACCCCTGCTCGGCCTGGGCTGGACCCAAGGCATTTAGATTAGACCTCTGACAGGTACATTTGCCAGGGATTTTTTTCCTGACAAGGGGGCAGAGGTTGATTTGATCTTGAATAGGCTATGGATCCGTCAGTCAGTGATAGAGCTAGTGGGGGCCTATAACAGTCTCTCATCTCTCAACTCACCACTTGCTTCCTATATTTTAAACTGAGCACGGTCAGTCTATATTATAATGGAAGTGCTTTTGTATGATGTTCACCAGACTGTTTATAGTTTAGCTCTTATACCAGACATTCAACTGGAATCCATCCAGGCTATCATTATAGTAACATATAGTATCGTGTGTTGCCTTACATATACAAGGCTATTCTGGTTGTTCTGCTCTTGTAGCTTGTCTTCTACAAGCTTGGTTAGCCTATAATGAGGGAAGTGTTGGGTTTTTTTACTTATATTTAAGGCTAGTAGTTGAATAGCTCTTATAACTAACCTTCCACTGTATTCTAGGCTATATCGTTTTATTTTTTCTATTCATTAAAAGCCAATATAATATTTAAGAAATACATAACAAAGACGTAATAGTAACATCAATTTTGGTATGTACTTTATCATTGCTGTTTGTTTGTAACATTGAGTCCCGACATTCCCATACGAAGTACCCTTCATGCAAACTGCCCTATATCATCATGAAGACAGATGGTCACACACATAGTGCTTGATACCTTTATAGCTGCAGGCATCCAGTGCGATCTGGGCACTTGTTCTATAGTCAGGCATTGCCTAGCAACCACTCATGCCTGGAGAGAGGGGAATCTCCTCCTGGCCTTGTCTCAACCTCACCTTTGACCAGGCACAATGGCTGGCCTTGTCTCTTCACTTCCTCAAACCCTCCCATCCACTACTACAACTGCTCCCATTGCGCCTTATTAAAGCGCTGTAATACCTTTACACTATTGGAACAAGTGCTTCCAAGATAAGAGAGTCTGTGGGTTGTTTCTTACTCCTCCCTTTCTACTGCTGTATACATGTTATTATCCACAGTTGTCCATTTATCGCCCTCCCATTGACCCTGGTTAAAGCACCTATATAACTTTACACTCTTGAAACAAATGGTTGCAGTGGGTTTTAACCTCCTTTCTCCTTTCTCTATGACCCTATCTCTCGGATCTGCCATCTGTTCTGCTTAGAACTGCTTTTCTCTGTCCTTCTTTTCTTACCTTCTCGTCCTTCTTTCCCCACTGCCTCTCTTTTCCTTCGACTGTCCATCCCGATTAGAGTATTGGTTCAACTTACCTGTAAATAAAAACAAAGAAACCTAACATTAGAATGTTCTCAACAATGATAAAAAAAATCGCGATTATATCAATCTTCTCTGGGGGGACCGCACACTAATGATTGACTATTACTTGGCAAATAAAGTGGACACGCTTGATTCCTCATTTGGTTGACCTTATGGTGAGCATACATGGGTCAGATTTTCAGAAAATGCACAATTGGCAGCTCTACATTTTTAGGAAATTCTGCTAAATTAGGTTGAAAAATGATGAATATCGGGTATATCTGAATATATTTGGTATCGCATTGATTTAAAGTATCAGTTCCGTTATGGTAAACTGCATTTTGAAGCTCATTTTTGTCTTAAATTTGTGTTATTTGATAGGATTGGTGAAGACGAATTGTACATTTTCTGAAAATCTGACCCACATACATACATTCTTTAATTTTGGGTGGATGCAAGTCTGTGTGTGAGGGGGAATTGGAACCTCCCTAAACCCCCACTGGACCCATAACTTCTGGCATCCATCTACCATACCATCTCGGTGTGAGGGAGAGAAAGAGAGAGAAAGAGAGATGGAGAGAGTAGTGCCTATGGCTAAGGATGGAACACTCTTTGCAAATGCCTCCACCTCTCCACCTAGCAATTACTGTGACAGATCAGAGACAAATGATAGCCAGAGTAGGACATTTACCCCTAAGGCTGTCCACGTGATCTCCTTGTGACCTGTCAGCGTCGACCATTTTTTTATCATCTTTAAAGACTGCCATCTAGTGAGCCCCGATGAAAACTGGCCAACACCAGCTCCTCAGCAAAATCAATTCTCATCTATTCCCTGTGGAGTAGATTAATGGAACGTATGGTCTCTATATTGAGAAGGTCGCCCCTCTTTGTTTTTAGTCTAGTCTGCCTTTTTATTTTGATATATAGGTAGATTGGGGGATCATAACTAGACATTATATACTATATATGTGCACATAGATATTCGAAAAGCTTGTGCTACAGCTATGTAGCATGGGACATTTTTCAAGCTGCTAGTTGGGGGATATCCCATCTTGTTAGAACACAAGGAACATAAATCAATAGTTCTCTGTAAAGGACATACCAATGCTTAAACATTGTTTCTTTGGTATCAGCTTTTGGAATAGTATTAATTCTAAGTTAAGCCATAATTGTGTTAGCTTTGTCATAAATAGTATTCAGTAGCACGTAGGATATATCGCGTTTTTAACCAGATATATATAGTTCCAGAAAGGAAATGCGTATACTTCTTTTATTGCCTTGAACGCAGGTAATTATATTTCTCATGAAGGCTTGAAGGGTCCATGATAAGCCTAGCCATCGTAAAGAAGATTTAATTAATTTTGATGTATATTTATCTCTGGTTCCTGGAAATAAACGAGCTAAATACAATCGCACAAATTCCCTCACTTTACATGAATGGTGGTTAATCTAAGCATCTATTCTAGTTTAGAGTTTCTGTATTTGTCAACAAATTCATTTCATTTTTACTGCATGACTTTCCAGCGAAGCTGGGATGAATGGAGTGTCAGATAATAACAGATTAACATGTTAATTAAAAGATCTGAATGGATCCGATGGAAATCTGACTTTTGCAGGCAATTCCCTAATGGTTTCTAGCCTGATGAAATGCTAGCTGGGTCGCTGATTTTTATTCACATATTGGAGTAGCGAAAGCAGTCAAATCAAGCTTCACGATCAAGATATCATTGGACCCATATCAGAATGGAAATTGATCTCTTTGATTTTATTTGACTTTTTCTCTCAAAATTCAAAGTATTACAAATTCCTATTTTTCCTTCATTAGCCTTGTTCACTAACAGCACTGTTTCAAGTAATGAGACTATTTATTAAAGTACCATTCGTCACCGGGGCAGGAGAAGACATTTAAGGCCACCCAAACAATGGAAATGATATGTGATGTGTTTCAGGAAAATGAGTCATAAGTCGCAAAATTGATATTTTTCAAAGTGTTTTATTCACAAGATGTATCTGTGGGAATGTTTCCATTTTGGGGTTGCTTAACGCTTGTTTTAGCCTGAATACATGTACCAGATTTCAGGACAGTCTAATAAATATATCCACGTATTTCTAAGGTCATCTCATACAGTATATTTAGATTTTTTACTAGTAAATGTCCGCCCAGAGATATTTCAAACATTTTTTCACAAATAAAATTATCAAACTTTAAATATAGAAATACTTATTTAGATGTCCTATTGTTTACTACCATTAGAATCGGCTTGATCTCATTTTTTCAAATATGATGATATCTCAAAATCCATATTTTGCGACTTGTGACTCATTTCCCTGGAACACATCACATATACATTCTGTCAGCTACTGATTTGATGGTTTTCTACAGTATATAATAGAGCAGTATTTCCCCACTGCACGAATCTGTTAAATAATTTAAGATCAGGTTGAATGCCAGGTCAATGGTCAGCCCCCTTCGGCTATTTTTCCTCACTATACCTGTAATAGGAGAACACACTTTGTTATATTTAATGTCTATGTGGGTCAGATTTTCAGAAAATGTACAATTGTCAGCTGTACACATTTAGTAAAGTCTTAAAAAGTAGGCTGCAATTTGGTCAATATTAGGTAAATTCACGTATATATTCGGCATTGCATTGATTCTAGCAATCTGTTTGGCTAGGTTGAACTGTATTTTGAACTTTATTTTCGTCTAAAATTTGGGTTATTTGATAAGATTGGCGAAGTTGAATTGCACATTTTCTGAAAATCTGACCCATGCATCCATGGAAAGGATTTCATAGATCTATACCATTAGATGCATTCTCAATTTGGGATACAACGTTTTCATGCCATTCTGACATAATGATAGATATCCGATTTATAAAGATTATAATCAGCCAGCACTTTATTATTATATAGTTTTGTATTGTGCAACAGGGCCATCATGAGTATGGTAATGAAGATGTACAGCGATAGCTCACGTTCACAGATAAGCCCATGTTGTAAGTCCATACTCAATTATTCATTAAGGATAACCTTTAAACCTCCTAAAACATATTGAAAATACATTATCGATCGATAATGTCTTCTATGTAAATTTATGGTACAGCTATAGAGAGCCCAGCGATCAGGGTTAAGTACAGTAAGTGTATCATTAACACCTACATTAAGGAGAGTTCACACTAACACAGGGGGTTGTCCATCTCCCCAGGCAAACCATTGGGGAGGGTTAGCACCAGCCTGGAGGGCAATATTGGAAAAGGACCACAATAGGGCGTTTGCCTACAATAGGGCGTTTGCCTACGATGCTATGTGTGCTAATGAATCTAAAGAGGCGCCGATTTCTTCTTCCTATTTCATGAAGGATTGTTTCCATGCAAATCTTTCATATTTTTCTTTTGGGATTGGTTCAAAATTAAATGTGTTGAACAATTTTTAAGTGTATCAAAGACATATGAAAACCCACAGTGTGGTGTTAAGGGTGATCTCCACTGGCTGCAGTAAGCTCTGCGGTAAGCCTTGTGATGGTGCTGTGATGGGGAGGAGTGGCGAGGTCCTACCTACATGGCCAGTGAACCATGTAGGTAAGAACCTCGTCACTCCTCTCCACCTACAGAACCAGCACAAACCATCGCAAGGCTTACCGTAGAGCTTCCCGCAGCCAGTGGAGACCACCCTTTAAAGTGACACTTCTTAGTATTCTATCCTTTTTTCACGAGTAACGGAATTTCTACTCAATCTTCTAGTGTCTGGTACATCTTTACCTACCTAACTAATCCCTGGTAATGTCAAAACTATGTAATCCATATATTAAAAGATATTTGGTCACAATAGGGAGTAAATTCATTCCGCTTTGAACGTTAAACATTAGGTTAGGTTTTAGGTCACTCTATCTATTTTGGTGTATGGTCACTGGAAGATACAGGGTGGTGATTGGTCGCTCAAGATGATTATTAGTTACTTTTCTGTCCACTTGGGTATGTGGCAGTACTCTATCGTGGCTTAAACCTTTCCTCTGTGATTTAAAATGGGTAGAGGGCTTTGACCCATGCATTACACATATTCAATCATTATTGAATGAAAACAAAATAGTGACGCTCTCTACTTCAGGTCTTGCCACACCTACTCTATATGATTATGCTGAACAAGTGTCAAGCGATTTCATGACTACTCATTTAATGGGAATAGTCACTTGAAAGTTTTCGCCATGTTTTAAAGGAAAAATAAAACATATACAAAACTATTCCGTCTTAAGGAATATAAAAACCCACAGTGTGGTGTTAAAGAAATTTGAAAACCCACAGTGTGGTGTCTACAACCACCTATTGACCCCACCCCCCTCCATTTTCCCTACATGGCCTAATTAAGAGAAGTCCTGCCTACATGCCCCCCGACCCCCTGACACTGATATTTTACAACATGACACCCATCTCCTATTCACCCACTCTCGCCTAATGGCCATTTAACCTAAATAAGAGTGCCTCCAGGACCTCAACCCCATCCATTATTATTATTATGTTTGCTCTGTCTTGACTCCAGTGGGGGGTTGGGGGTCGGATGTGGCTGTAGGTCGGTGGTGAGGGTGGGCTAGTCGAGAGTTAAGTGGTTAGGAGTGTGGTCTAGGTTTAACAACTTAATGTAGTGAACGCAGTAACCCCAGCGTATGCTGTGCACTGTGCTGTTCTTGATATTATGTAATATACCTTGTGGGACGAAGTCAGATGAACTCTGTAGTATATGCTATGTTTATTGTCATATCTCTACTCAGGTATTTTACTAGACTTTATCTTCAACACCTTAATGTGCAGAATATATTTCACAAGTGAGTGATCTATTTGTAATGCCATAAGAAATGGAAGATTTCTATACTACTATGCCAATTCAACTGCTGACCTTGGGAAGTGCCGACGATCGCCGCCACCTACCGGAACTCGTTTTGGACGCTAGAAGGAGCTGTATTTCATCGCCCAGCATATTACTACATTACATAGTATACTTCTATATATTCCACTTGTACACATCGCATCAATACTGTATCTCTTTTACCCTACATACCTCCTTATGGTAGTAAAAGCCAGATTATTAACAAAAGACTGTGTCTGTATTTTTATTCTCCTCCTCGAACGAATCCAAGGGTCATTACATTTTGGTGCCATGACCAGGATGTCACATATTTGTATTTGATATGCCTTTCTCCATTGATTTGTTGGAGCTTCATATTCATAGAGACACCTTCTTATACCTCTGAACTGTTATATGACCTGTCACTATATGTCATGATCAAGTTGTCTCACACCATCAGATCAAGGGGGAAAAAAGCAGAGATTATGGGAAATTATAGAGTCTGGTTTTAATTCCACTATTTTCGGAGACAGTCAAATCTAGTGAAAGCTGATCATACTCTATTACTTGGGCTGGGGAAAGCAACAGGAAGCACAATTTATCAGGCCCGGAAATCACTACATTAATGTTCTACTATTGGTCATATAATTAACATCATGATCATATTATGTATTTTTTTGGTTGCATAATTTTGATTTACAGTGAAGACACTTATAGGGGGCATTGCTGTGTCTGTTCGCAATAGTAGCCTACATGCCTTATAGCTTGTCTCCCTATCAGGAAAGTCTTTAGTAATTAATAGAAGTATTGTAAGTCTTTAGTAATTAATAGAAGTATTGTACCTTATATCATTTCTTTAACTTTCGCTTACCTGGGGAAGTTTTATTGCAATAGTCACCCTGCCTATTTCTTAAGTTAAGTTCTTGTATATTTGAAATTTATTTGCCAACTAGATTTTAAGGGGTAAAATTGGATGTATCTTTTGGACATATCTTTTGGACATGTCTTTTAAAGGCCATTATATTTCTGTATTTTTTGTCATGGTTACTAGATCGGTTCTTATCAATGTTTTCTTTTACTTATTGCTATGAAATGTACACAAAGTGTCCCCTGAGTTCGTATGATGTGATGCCAATTGTGCCTAATTTCATACTGCTGAAGGTAAGTAATCATGGCGATAATAAAGCTTTAGTTTACAACAAAATAAGATTATTCAATAATTGTAATACCCATATCAGATATATGTGTATAAATAGATGACATAAAAGAAAATATTTTTTCCACTACACTAGATATTAAAGCTCCCTTGCCACCCTCCCCTCACACCCACCTCCACTCGACTCCTGCCCTACATTCCATCTGCCTGCCAAGGCCATGTTACAATTGGTGTCAGACCACTGGGGAATAGAATGCTCACCAGGGATGAAAGCTATCTAGCTTCAAATAAAAGCTCGTTTTTCTATATTGATTGTGATATCAAAACCAGCAGCTCTCTCACTGACAGCTCACGAGTCCGGCCATACTCAGTTGTCCTGTCCATTGGATGACGCATTTAAAAGTGATCATGTTCATCGCTAGTTTCACAACATGAGTGGCAAAAAGTGTCCTCGCACGTACTGCTAGACCTGAATGTAATTTTAGAAGTATGCCTCCTGTTTGTATTTTGGATACAAAAAAAAGCTGAATAGTGATGAAACATTGCACGACAACTATAGTGGCAGGCTCCTCCTATAAGAGCAACTATATAACATTCAAGTGTTATTAAGATCATTGTTTTATGATTTACTTTGGGATGTATTGAAAATTGAACTCTTTGTTTCACCTGACCCACATGGATATGTTTCCTTGTCTGGCATTTCAGTTGTCTTCAACAAATTGAGGATTTAAAGAAAGTGGTCAAGCCCTGATCTTTATGTCTTTATTCTAATTTTGATATTGCTCAAATGATAGAATTAAATAACACGAGTGAAGCCATCAACATATATGTATGTACCTATGCAGGTTCTGCGTTAAGCCTTGCGATGGTCCTGTGATGGTGAGAAGTGGCGAGGTCATGCCTACATGGCCAGTGATCCATGTAGGCAGGACTTCATTATTCCTCTCCATCTACAGAACTAGCACAAACCATCGCAAGGCTTACCGCAGAGCTTACCGCAGCCAGTGGAGACCACCCTTAAGTATTCTGGTTGTCTTTGTCATGGAACCTGTTGTCATCATATAACTGTTGTTATATTTTCCTATGATTATGATAGGCGAGTTATTCCAACTTGACATGCGGACAATTAATGACATTGTATATACCATAAACAAACGGAAGAAGATTACAGCCTTTATACATATAATATGTGAAGAACCAGTACTTTTTAAGTACAATAAAGTGTTCTGACTAACGTAATGTACTTTATCCTAGTGCTTCGCACCGTAAATTCATTGAGAACTATAATTCAACATGGCGTCAATCAACCCATGTACTCACTTGGAAATTTAATGCAAAAACCCATCACACCAATTCACCCATTACACAGAGGCTACACATTGCATTGAGGGAGCAGTAAGAGGAACATTGTGTAATTACATTTCCCCCCTCGTTACATGTCAGGACTTTCCCCCATAAACACCTCAATCCACCGTGCCACCACCCGTACTACTAGCTGGTCCTCAGTCTACACGTACGAGGGAGGTGGGCTAAAAGGGCTATATTAAGTTATTAGTTAGGGCTCTAAATGTTGTATAGGGTTCTCCACCATTTGATATACCCTTGGGTAACTGATATAGCCTATCATAGGACCAACTCAATAGAGAAACGGTTATCAACAATATTATAATTGTTTTTAACTGTATATAGGAGAGTTTGATAAAAAAAAAAGGTGTGGACTCTTGATTGATCTTGGTCAGAATGAGTTTATTGTTAAGTATCCTAGTATAATACAATTGTTACTAAATCCTGGTAGTGGTATGCCATCCAGTGGTCTATTCTTAATAACCTAGGCCTTGTGGGTCCAGACTCTATTGGTCTGCACCTTACGTCATAACATTACGTTATTTTAGGGTTCTATTAACGCTACATCTTCAGCTATATTGAACGAAAATCCATTCTGTATATTCTCTGAATAGATTTTAAAGTGGGAGAATTAATCACTATAAGATCTGTGAAGCAACATTGACGAAAGTGTGATGTTAAGTGGTGACTTTATTTCCAACGTTTCGTGGCTTATAGTAGCCCTTCATCAGGGAAAAGTCTTTGAATACTTAGAATGTTGGTATAGAGTAGACACCAAGCCGAAATGAAAAACAAACATATGAATGTGAGTGATAATAGGTGCATTTAAACAAATGCTGATTACCAGTAGAATTTCAAAGTACGCCAAAAAGGGAAGCCCTGACAAGTATGGTACAATAATTATGTGGAACACAGTAAAATCGTATAGTTTTCCATTGATTGGACTTCCAGAGAAGTAAGAAAAGACTGGGTCAAAAGGTCGAAAATTATGTTTTTAAATTGAAAGTAGCTGAGAATAATATTCCCAGCTAATTCCCAGCTAATTATATCAGTGCTTTCTGAAGGAACAATGTGGATGATGAAAGCTTGATTAACTACAACCAGCACAATCTATATGTCTAAAGCAAGAACAACCAAGATCCCAAACACATAAAGGCACAGGAGGCAAATTGTCTTGGTTGTTTCAGATTAAGGACAAAAGGCTATATTCATATCGACAAAACAGAGTTCTTGTTAAGCAAGATTGGAAACCCTTTCCGCCCCCACCGCCCTACAACACCCTACTAGGAATTGAGCCCACCCTATAGCCTAGCCTCCTCCCCCTCCCCCCTCCCTCCTCCCCCTACTCCCCCCACCCCCACCCCCACCCTCCTCTCCTCTCCGCATGTTGAGGCGTATTACAGAACTTCAAGCTGCCACACGCTGAATGATAGACTAGCACTACAAACCGACACAACACATTTACCAAAGCTGAAAAATTATCATGGAAAGTAATAACAGTAGGGGATTCAAGAATAATCAATGTTATTTCCTGAATGATAGGCTTTGCCTCTGACTGTGACAAATTCGACTGAACTCTGTCAGGTACGAGGCTGAATACAATGCGTTCAGCACGATAGTGTTTAACATGAAGGAGGGAGAGAGATAGTTATGGGGCAAGCTATCGATGCATGTACAATAGGAATGTTTAAAAAGCTATATTTTCAGTTAAATGTAGCTCGTTTTCAGCAGCAATGTAAACAAGCACAGACAAATGATCCAGGGTGGACAATAATAGGGGTCCAATAATAATAGGTGCACATTAACAAATCAACTTTTCGATAAGTTGGAACAGAATGGAATGCAAGTTATAAAGGTTTATACAATATGATGTATGTAGCTTTTGAGGTAAAAGTTTATGTATCAATATGGTCAGACTTGGGTTAAGTTTATTTTACGTTTCGTAGTTGTATGCTTTTCACTGATAAAAAGCCCAACCCCCATACACTGAGGTATAACATATGTGGCTCGTTTATTTTCTCGCCAACTTCGCAAACCAATTGGCGAACTCCTGTGTAAGGCCTATTAACAGATCAAATAAATGTTAAGAAAATTTAATGGTTCGCGAAGTTCATGGCCCCTCATTAGACCGTAAATATGAGTATGCTAAGAGATGAATTGTGAGAGACTGGTGACTTAAGTAAATTGGATATTTGAACAATATACTAAATCATTAAATTGTGGACATTAACTGAAGTGTTAGCAACATTTCAACTTATTCGGATAGATTTTAAAAGATGATATGAAACTTTCAGTAAAATCTATAAGCTATAGTTTTCAGTAAAACGTGTGAATGGCAAAATAAACATTGCTACTCGATTTGGTACCTCAACTGTAACATGCAAGAGCGACATGTTAAAGATCGTTTTAGTCCCGTTAATATGGCAGGAGAATGATAGATGTGCCAGCCGTTGCTGAACTCAGTGCATTTAGGAATTTAAGAGTCTCAATAGAGCCCAGGAAAGCAGATGGATACAGGTCAGTCTATCTGCATCTGTACTACAGGCGAGTTATATTAGCTGCTTTGCACGTCCACAATCAGAAACAATATGTGATGTGTTTCAGGAAAATGAGTCATAAGTCGCAAAAATTATATTTTTCAAAGTGTTTATTTTACAAGATCACTTCATTGGAATGTTCTGATTTTTGGCGAGTTTATCACTTATGGTTGTATCAATCCATGTATCAAATTTCAGGACATTATATATAATATATCTTTTCGTTTTAAAGGTCCACATATGGAGTATATTCAGTTACTTTACTGGTTATTGCCTACCAGAAATATTACAAACTTTTTTTTCAAAAATAAAAATATCAAACTTAAAATATAGAAATACTTATTAGGTGTCCTAGTGTTTACTATTATTGGAATTGGCTTGATCTCTTTTCAGATATGATGATATCTCAAAATTCATATTTTGCGACGTATGACTCATTTTCCTAAAACGGATCACATATGATTTTCATGTACAATGGCGGCATAAAAGGGGACGAAAGAAGTGGCCATGGATATGGACCCTTGGTCATGGACAATATCATTGTGATTTGAAATCGGCATAAGTTTATTCAAAGTAATTCTAGGTTGGTGAGTAAGTGACAAAATTCTCAAATAAACACAAGTCCATCATATTTTATTTGAAGTTGTTGATTTATTTGAATATTAATCGACCTTACATGTTTCGGGCCGGGTTGTGCCCTTCATCAGAGTCAAGTAATCATATTCAAAGTAATAACGTTCTTTGCAATGAATTTATTTCTCATTTCTCGATTTGTATTTTTGTTTGGATAATTGTATCGCTTATTACCATATACGTAACAAAGTATCTTTGATATAATCAATCAACACAGGTTCTTTACCAACATTGTATTGGTAATAAGATCGCCTTAAGGACAGGTGTTTGAACAGATATAACTAGGAAATTCTAACCCCACTTATATTTCGTCTTAGTTTCTGGGGTATCATTCAAATTAAATATCTCTCTGATTTCTGACGCAATTGTATGTCAATATCCGTACAGTACATCACTGGGTAGATAATATTGATCGTAAATCGTACAAATATGCAAATAGTGCAAACATGATTTAAAAATTAATGAGATACGTTTGATAGATGCCATAGCATTGACAACATGTATCAACAACCATGTTTGCGAACAGAATCGTTTCTCATCCTCTAACTTTTCATAAAAAAAATCTTTCAATATCCTTGAAGATTCGTATTAGCATCTAAAACATCATGCAAAAAGAAATGAGCCCATACTGTTAAACTAAGATGACATTTTACACCGAAGGTACCTTTAATATTGAAAAATGAATCTTTAGAATAATGAACTTTCTTTGGCTGGGTGCACATAACCATACAATCCATTGAATATACATTATTCATAATGCACAATGGATGAGATTAGTCTATATATCATAATGTGTGTTAATATAGATTAGACTGAAAAGGTACTTTGTCACTAAGTTCATCTCGGGAGAACTCGTGCATAGATCTTAATCGAATTGAATAATCTTTAGTACTTAATCTTCACATCAGATAACAATTGATTTTTAGACCTCTGCAGCAAACCCTGGTCGTTAAGCTCAGAACAACCTGAAGTGGAATATTGCTATGTCTAGGTATGTCTAGGTAAATAAAAAAAAAACTTTTAAAGAGAGCAATGTAATTGCATAAACATTCAGCTAAGTACACTATTCAGAGGTATAAGTGAGATATATGGAGAGAATGGAACGAGGTGCTAGTAATTGAATATTTATTGGACGATATAGCATAGCAATCGAGTCCAATGAATATGCAATTACTAGTACCGAGTTTCATTCACTATTTAATATATGCCCCTACCATAGACAAATATAAACCTTTCATTTTGGTTTTGAATCGTCATAAAGTATCTAAAAGCTAAAAGAAAACCAAATTCGAATTTTTATGGTACACATACCATAGAATATTTTTATTGCACCCCACTTATTGCACCTCTCAAATGGAATGCGCATATAATAAAAGACTTTATTATACGCGCATTCTATATGAGACGTGCTATAAGTTGGGTGCTATAAAAATATTCATATAGGACGTGTCCTATATGAAATGTAGTTGTCTAAAATTTGCTCTGTTGTTATGCTTCGCGGAGCTTTGGCTCTTCACGGAGCATGTAAACAAATCCCCGCGTTCAGTAATCAACCGCAATCGGTAATCAACTTGATTTGTCCACATAAGCACTCTGCCTATACGGCATCGTGCTTATGTGGACGAATCTCGTCCTATAAATTTTCGATTATTGCCGGCTCGTCCCATTCTCTCTCTCTCTATATATAAGGTATTTAAGCAATAGCCATAATACCAATCAGAGGCTGGAGGAACGTATTTAATTTAGATACATGAAATTTTTTTTTTCAGAATTTGAACTTGACCCTCCCACTCTCTGCTGTCACTCAAGCCTCGACCATGCTCTGAAGGCAGCGTCCCATTTGTTAATACACTCTAATATCACATGCCAAACAATAATATATCAAAACGCTATTTGCCTATTAACCTTAGCAAAAAGAAAGAACTGTTCAATGTAAAATGTAATTCACAATGATGATATTAATCAGCCATTGATTGAATTATACTTTTGAACTAAAAGAATCAAACCCATTTTGGAATATGAATTAACTTTAAATATCTCCATGTTCGTAGGGAAACTAAAATAGAAATTGCACTCATGTGTGTGCAACTCAATGTTGCTCTCAGATTCATGACTGTGAGGAGAAGGAGTTGAGTTTGTAGGAAGTGGGGGACCTCCCATATTAAACCAGAAAGTAAAAAAGGAGTTGTCCTGTTGGGAGAAAGTTATGTGGTTCTACCATGCAAAAGCCTCCTCAGTCAATCAACAAACCGCGGCTACTTGTGGTTGATTTGCAATGGGAGATCTAGAGGGAGAGAAGGGGGGCTAAAAGGGTATCCAGCCCCCAATGAAAAGTCACCATTTCTTAAGAATGGACATGTATGTATATGCATAAATACAGCATCATCCACCCATTTGCATATTGACCAAACACCATCACATTCCAGCATATTCCACTCCCTGATATAGGGTATTTGCATGTGGCTATCAAGATATCTGTTACATTGCATTCTGGGATGGAGTCTGCTCAAATCTGGCTTTTTTTAAATTGAGAACTACAAGAACCCTTTCGCCATAGCTTGAATAAAGGTTTGTGAAAAGCAAATGTATAACAGGAAGGATGATGACTTCCAATACATTATCATGTATAACACATGGTTATTTACACGGGGGCATTGATACATGGGTCAGATTTTCAGAAAATGTACAATTGGCAGCTCTACACATTTAGGAAATTCTGCTAAATTTGGCTGGAAAATGATGAATACCAGGTATATCTGAGTATATTTGGTATCGCATTGATTTAAAGTATCAGCTCTGTTATGTTAAACTGCAATTTAAAGCTCATTTTTGTCTTAAATGTGGGTTATTTGAGAGGATTGGTGAAGGTGAATTATGCATTTTCTGAAATCTGACCCACATATTCCATTTTCTAATTACTTAACTATACCACACAACTTCCATAATTCCATATGAACCAAGATTTAATATGTCGCACATGCAAGTCATCTATTGCTGATGTAAGCTTAATTTTATCATCCGTCTATTGGAATAGGACACTTAATAGGTGAAAACCTTTTACAAAACCATTAAAAAAAGTCATTGTCATAGTAGTTTATGACAAAGTTTGCCAGAAACTAATGATGGTTCTGAGGGAAGCTGGGGAGTTCACAACACTATCGCAAACGGTCTCAAAAGCAAATTCCTTTACTTATGTTTGTATTACAGTTTAACAGGTATAAAATATGTATGTTAAATCACTTTAAATTTTATGCAAATTGTCAGGAGATGTTAACCTTTTATGAAGAGAAACACTTGTTATATTTTCTACCTTGTATAAAAATACTCGCTAACAGATGGTGAATGGTAAAAGAAAATTGAAAAATACAAAAAAAAAATACAAAATATAAAGGGACGCGATATATAAATGCTGTTTAGAGTTGTAAGAGCCTCGTCGGCAGGATATGTTGAATAAAACCTTTTTTAAAACAAAAAAAAAGAATATATTCTTCAAGAAAAACAAAAAAAACAACAACAACCAAAAAGCAAAAGCCAATGATTACGTATGATACTGCCCCCCTACACTCCCCGCACTCTTCCCTACTTTTTTATAAATATCATGAGCAACTCCCTTTGCTACTGAGCCTGTGTGACTGGTCTTTTTAACTGTACACAGCTTTTATGTGTGTTTAGTAGGACGCCCTAAACGGGCCTAAATCTTAAGTGCTGTATTTAAATCATATTGATAGATTGATGGTTGGTACGGTGGGGAGATGCAGACAGGGGAGTGGGCCATGGAAGGAGGAGAGGAGGGTATTTGAATAGGGGAGTTACATAGCCGTCATTTTGAATCTTGATTCGCATGGAATTATGGGACCAATGATACAGCCTTAAATCTATAGAAATCATGTCATGTTCAGCATGGAATATTCATCAATGTTCTAGTATCAATATTCATGTGTCATACATGTTTCAATAACACAAGCTTCCATCTTTCCCGTCATGCATTTGGTTTTCATAGATGATTTATACAAGCTATGCTATTGGCGAAAACATTCTTGCAATTTTCGATAAAATATTGCCAAATATTTGTATGTCAGATTTCATCCGAATCCATCCCAGCATGCACTGCAGTAGGCATGCAACTCCTCAGTTGTGATTGTGGAATAAATGATTAAAAAGGCCCATGTTTAGGGTTTAAAACCTTAAACTAAAGTGTATCCTGGAGATACTATTGCTTTCAAAGAGGATGGCATACCTTTAGGGTTTTTTTTAATTTCCTAAATTATTAAATTATAGGATTGATCACAAGTTTGCAACCAATGGCAGTGTTCAACATCATGAACCAAATCACTCAAATAATGTTGATTATCTAAATATTTTCCCATTGAATGTAAATCACTAAATTTCAGATTTTTTCATAATTATTATTTTCTCATGGTACTCTTTGATGACATTAGGACTATATTTCAGATATTATTATTGCAACAAGTACACTATGTATATAATATGATGGAAAACCTTTTCCAAATATATGTGTTATGCAGTGTAGGCCTGCAAATCGCCTATATAATCCTTGAGTTATTTCTATGATTTCTTCTCCCAGTGCAGAATTGAATGAATATATTGAGGTACAAAAATAGTATCATCCACAGGAACAGGCACTTTGTGACTTACGACCAAGAAGCCAGTACACATCCGTGTAGACCTTTATAAATGGTCTACAAGGGGGAATAATGGATTGTCTGGGTTGACTCTCCTCTGCTTGACTCTCATGAGCATAATTTATTTCCCTTAAATGGTTTTAAGCAGTATTCCCAGCTGAATAGACCAGACTATGCTTCTCCTAATTAGTGTTGCTAAAAGTTGTATATATAAAGGTTTTTGATAGCAGGAGGCCAAAATCACCTTGATACAGAGGTCCTTTGCTGTGTTTTCAAATCAACATGCTGACGTTTTTTTTGTCTTATATGTAGACTTGCTTTGTCACTGTTTGTATCTGCATTTTCGTGTTAGTTCTAAGGAAGGTTTTGATATGTTGTCCTTGGTGTCCATATTTGTTTATTTACTTATTTTATTTTCATGCTTTGATCCAGTGCTAAGTGATAGAATGTTTTTTCATTAGTTTTAATCATAATCGCATATAGAGCAATAACCTATCAATATATTTCTTCTAGACGAGTTGGGGTAGTTTCTTTGCAAGTAAAGTAGTGTGAAACCTGAAGTATTTTAACTGAGATCTCAGGCTAAGAAAATCTAGCTTACAACGTGTTATATAAAGAAATACTATGGCATCACCCATCACTCACATCACTTTAATTTGTCTAAGGTTCCCCGATCCAAGCTTAATGCTGAAAGCAACAGATTTGTATTAGAGCTGACAAAGTGATTGTTCCATTTTAGTCACTTTTATTGAAAATATGATATTATTCAGGCTTCCAAAGATATACGGGTTACTTGAATTAAAGAGAGAATACAATAGACTACATGTATTACACGTAAGGAAATATTTATGTGCATTATTATAATTATGTGCAAATGTGGCTGATAAATGCCGAAAAATGTTTAAAAATGAAAGTTTGATTTTCATAGATTTTAAATGAAAGACATTTTTCCATTTTATTCAATGGATTTCATTAATAGTTGACTATGGTACAAATAGGTATGAACTGGTGTCAATGATTTCAAATGACACTGATGTGCTTAGGGATTTTAATTCCAGTATTTCTCTTAATTATCCATATGTCAGAATGCCCCATTGGGTACACCATGTGGCACATCAGACATCGTCACTGGCAAAGGTCAGAGATTATGTCTGCCCCAGACAAAAAGTGATATCTAAGCCCCATATCTATGCTGCACAAAGATTTTCTAACTACAAATTTTCCAATCCTTAGTAGAATACTTAGTAGAATATAAGCCCATTAAGAATATGCAATTTACATAATCACTTCCTGCTACCTTAAATCTGTCTTTTCCGTTGAGAATCCAAAACATCTTCTATTTCTTAGAGTGTATGCATGTACAATCAACACTATAGAATCTCTGATGAACCCTAAACCTAGTCCCACAGGACAAAAGCTACCTTGAGCCTCATCTGATAGGAGGAAGAAGGGACAAAGATCAAGAAGGCAGCTCTGATCATCCTCTGCTGACACATAGACTATGTGCCCCTGGTAAATGGCTTCTGCTAGTCATAATACAGGGGTGGGTCCTATATAGTTTAGAAAAGGGGGTGAAAAGGGTGTCTATAAGGGTCTTGATCATTGGTTTCAACCACAATTATGTATTGCTATATTTAATAGTCCATAGTATGAGTACACGTACGTGTCATAAGCAATTTGAATCATTTAAACCATATCGTCAGAATATGTACAATTGGCAGCTCTACACATTTAGAAAACCTTGCTAAATACCGGGTATATCTGAATATATTTGGTATCTTGTTGATTTAAAGTATCTGTTGTGCTATGTTAAACTACGTTTTGAAGCTCATTTTAGTATTAATTGTGGGTTATTTGAGAGGGTTGCTAAAGGTGAGTTGTACATTTTCTGAAAATCTGACCCTTAATCAGATATTCCATTTGTACATGACCACTGAGTTGTTCCACTTCACTTATTTACTTTTTGATATGGATTTCATGGGGAAATTCTAGTTTACTTTATACACTATTTACCTGTGATAGTATGAGCAATAAAATGTGTAGTATAGGATGAAACGTAAAGAATCTTGAATTGAATTTCACGATAAGGACAGATAAACTCTCTGAGAAATATTCCGAAGGGTGAGTTAAAAATATATTTGTATCTTTTGGATAATCAGAATCGAACTAAAATTGTATGATGATGTTTAATCATACAATCTATATGGTATGGTGGCTCGACCATGAAAGATCATAATTTTCTTTGAGGAATGCAGTAGACGGTTCATATGTTAGTGTGAGAGCAATGACTGCCATAGTAATGTATAATGTTAGATTAGTAGAATGATGATAAAGGATATAGATTATTAATTGTAAAGATAGGAAATAATGTGTGGAGCAGAAAATAGGAATTATAACTTTTAGGGCGACGCTTGAAAATATCCATGATGGATAATGCGTTTTTTTGTAACTGTATTTAAATATGCTCTCGTCCTTTAATGAAATAATAATAAGAAGAAATAAGAAGTGTTCAATACATTTAGCTTGCAATGCATTAAGTATTCTTTATCCCCTATGCCCCCCTACTATTTCCACTCGCTTATAAATACCACCATTCAGCCTATCCACCTTTACAAAAAGGCTGAGCCCCCACCCCCTTCCTCATGAATACCTTCTTGTATAAGGCCTATGGCTGGGTCGTGTAGGCGCGCTGATATCAAGCTTCTCTCCGTTGCTAAGGTGACAGCGTCTGTTGTCAGGGATACTTATGAGGTGGATGAGTACCAGGAGGAGGAGGAGCTGGCCTATTCTTTATGTACGCTGTGAGTCTATTGCTGGCATTAATGAAGGCGGTTGTGGTGAAACCATTATTTTGTAATGGATTTTTGGGGTTTTTTTTCTCATGTGAAACCATATTTTGTAGTGCATTTTGTTTGCACTAGCATATTTTGTAATTTTTTCTCATGTAACATCATATTTTGTAGTGCATTTTGTTTGTTTTTCCCGAGTGAAACCATATTTTGTAATGATGTTTTTCATTTTTCTCCTGTTTAAACTGTTTATCAGGTCGTGCAATGGGATAATATGTTTTCAATATATTATTGCAAGTTTGTTAAATATGTTTTATTCAGTTTGTAACTTGTAACACTTTCACTTAAAAAAGTGTTTTTCGTCGTGTCCAGTATTCAGTCTATTGAATTATGGTATGTAATATGTTGCCATATTATAGCTTCATTATCAGCTGAATTCTGTCCAAAAGGAATCTATTCTATGGTCTTTTTATTCCCTGCCGTTCCAAAAAAAATCAAGATTTTGGCCTTTCCTTGTTGGTGCAAAACTAAAACGTCTCTCAAATCATTCATTTTGGTGAAAGATAATCAAAGTTAATGACCGAACAAATGACGATTTCGGGGAAAACCCCATGGTTTCATGAAAAGACGGGAACTATTTTCCTTTTTGAATTCAAATCTTCTAGGCCTAAGAATCAAAGAAAGAAAGAAAGAATTGTGAGAAATAGGGTGCATTGCACTATAAACGATACGATCTTGTCTTAAAGGCCTTGTAACACCCTCTTAAATTTACGACTATGAGGGCTTTATGATACCGGGGTTGTTGCATTAAAACTCATGCATTTGAGCGAGGTAAGAGGTGTCTCAGAGGTCTCTCAGAGTTCTCTCAGAGTTCTCTCAGACTAGTCTCAGAAATTAATCGTATATAGTGCAATGCAACTTTTGCTAAGAAGGAGTTAAGAGGCCCCTAAGAGTGGTTTTAACACAGAATCGTATATATAGTGCAATGAACCCATAGTCCTTCGTTCTCACTGCGAATGCAGTTTCAACGTTCGTCCATTTAAGATAAAATAACAACCCAAGCTCTTCTGGAGCGCCCGGTCATGAGTAAATGATTTGAGTCAAAGTAATCGTAATAAATACTAACTTGGAGGAAATCAAATGTGTTTCAATCAATTCTGGGTCGTTTTTTTCCGAGTTTGTAATCTGATATCAACTGGCTTTGGTTGATAATTACAAGTTTCAATTATACGATGCTCCAGTTATAAATGATTACCACATCTTCTGATGATGACAATTTGTCTCTAGATGTAATTCTGAGTGATTTTGAAATTGATCTGTTATCAAAATTGGCTCTTGCCCTATATAAAATACTATCGTATTACAATTTAATGATGTTCTCATGTACGATTCAATCTCTGTATTGTTTTACAAGTAAGTAGACTTGTATAAGTCTTTAATCATTTTTGTTCCATTAGCAAAACTAGGAAACAAAATAAAACTATCATATTAGAGTCTCTACAGCCTTGACTGAGGAATGTTCAGCGATTTTCCAACCACCAGTAAGGCCTATGCAATGTGTGCTCATTGAGTTGGACTGAGGGACTTGATGCTAGTCTAACAAGTAAGCTATGTTTTGCCAAAAGTCTTTGCAAAGTTTTTGTTAATAGCTCAATGATGAAAAACAAATGTCATTGAAATTAGAATTACCAATACTGGCGACCAATACGTTGTATGAAAAGTTATTATTCTTAAAGTGACACTTCTCACTGTTGCTGGCTAGATTATCGAGTAACGGAATTTCTACTTCATTTTCTAGTATTTGATTCACCTTACCCTCCTAAATAACTCCTGTGGATATCAAAACTCTAACATTCATATTATATCAGATATGTGGTAAAATAGAGAGCAAAATCGTTTTTGCTTGCCAATCCAATATTCAAACTGTCAGTTGGGATGACATCTGGAATTATGTAACCCCCAGGTCGGCACTGATCAGTACAAAGGGCATTCTGCCACCAGGGCTAAATCTAGCAGCACCTCCTGGTCTCCAAAGCCATTTCCTCATGGATTTGACATGGGTTTAGGTTCTAACCCATTCATTACACATATTCACTAATCATTGAATGAAAACGCAATGCTGAAACTCAATACTTCAGATATTGCTATACCTATCATATATGATTACACTGACAAAGTTTCACACGATTCCATGACTACTCATTTTAACTATCTTAGCCACTTTAAGATGGTACGTTTGGTATGATAGCATGTTACAACCCCTTGTTGGTGAAATATTCTTGTATCATCCAAAGAACACCCTTCAATAGTAGCATACTGGTTTTTATCAGTTATCTGCTCCAAATTGAAGATAATTATCATGCTTACCATGCTTATTAATTACATTACAACTCAAATTCTAGTCGTTCATTTTTTCTGTGCTATGCCTCACTTGCATTAAAGCGTTGCATGTTACAAAGATAGGGGAAATTGCTCACATTATTCCTATGAATATAATCTTTGTATGCAGTTTATCAGCTCCCCAACATAAACTATGGATCATTTGCACCCAGTCCTTCCATTTAACAGCATACAATATGATGATTGGGAAGAGAATTGAGATGACAATGATTCTCTGCAGTGGTCGGCTAAAGTCCCTTTGATTAACGGATACAAACTTAATGCAACGCGCCCGAAGCTCCCACATTGCTCTGTTAACATGCTATAATCAAAGAAGGGGAGGTAATGTTATGACTTAATTTGTGAAGACACCATTTAAGCCCTGAGATTGGAAAGGGAAAGGGAGTGAGGAGGTTGTCGTGTCAGAAAGACAGAGAGGGCGGATAGAGAGAATGGGGGTAACAGCGAGGAAGCAGAAAGAGAGTGACAGCAAGAGAGGAGAGATTGTGAGAGAGACAGAGAGAGAAAGAGAGAAATAGTGAGTGTGAGCGAGGAGAGAGGGGAAAGCAGAGAAGCAGGCATAGAGAGAGGAGATTAGAGTGAGGGTGTGCGCAGAGAGAGTGTGCTTTTAAGAAAGGGAGTGTGTGTGAGGAAGACACAGGGGGGAGAGAGAGATCGGAGTGTGTGTGTGTGTGTTTGGGAGTGAGTGAGAGAGAGGAATGGCTAGTACATTTTTAGATCAGCCACTGCTTCACTTGTATTTGGAACATCGCTCGACATCTGATTCACGGCTCCTATTAACTTTGACATTTACACCGGAGGACCAAGTTAGCTCGAAAATGCTGACTGCATCCCTCTGGGTTTTTTTCTCACAAGTTTATCCACCATCCTCAGACATCATTGAACTATGGATCTCTCTCTCCAAGATTGGTACCAAAATATGTCTTATAATGACGACACCGGTAAGAGAGCCTAGGAATGTTTCCCAATAGGCTGGTGTTATCGTCAAATGGGGAATGCTCAACTTCCATCATTTTATATATATTTGATATGAATGGTCTACAGAAATCTTCAAGGCAATAATTCCTTTATTATTTGGGGGTATAGGGCTGTGTCAGAGTCACGTTCATTTAAATATTATGTAGGTATTCAATCAAGAGCCATTACTAATGACTATAGTTTGACCTGGTCTTAAATACTTGGATCAAGATGTCCGACTAAAAAGAAATCGTTTTTACGAGGCAATATTCTAAGGTAAGCGTGAATCTCTACTCTGTTAAATAGTAAGTATGACTACTGGTGCCATGCTACTAAATCACTCAAGAAAGTGCCTCGCATAGTTCCCAATAAACACAGTTAACAACCATAATCTCTGTTGTCCATAACACTTACATTCTCACCATCATACAAGCGTGAAAGTATAAACCTTATTCCTTCATGTCAAATCAATTCAAGTATACAATAATATAACTGTACACATTGTCTTATCTATCACCTATCTATCTATGAGTACTTACAGTTACACATCTTATTAAAGCATACGAGGAGTTACTAATGACTATAGTTTGACCTGGTCTTAAATACTTGGATCAAGATGTCCGACTAAATAGAAATCGTTTTTACGAGGCAATATTCTAACGTCTAGGCCTATAGCAACAGGTTTTAGGAACGCTTACAAAGAAGGCGAGGTGGTGGTGAAAATATCACTCTGAGTGTGATATTAGAGAATAGAAATGAAGAGTGAAAATTTGAGAGGGGAGAGAAAACAATGAACGTGGGGGACGCAGGGAGAAGGGAGATGGAGAGGCAGGGAAGGGCAGGAATAAACAGAAGAGCAGAGCGAAAGATAGCAAATGTCAGGAAGGGGTGATCAACGAGTGAGGACAAAATAGAATAGGGGAGACACGAGATAGTAAAAGGAGAAGAATGAGAGGAACGAAGCTCTTCTAAACGATTGTAAAGGAATTGACGGAACGGTACCGAAAGAGACCAGAGAGGCAGAGAACTGGAGAATGAGCCATTTAGGACAAAATAGAAAGGAGAAGACAAGAGATAGCAAAAAGGGAGGAATGAGAGAGAAGAGAGAGGCGATTGTGAAGGAATTGGGGGAACAGTAGCGAAAGAGACGAGAGAGGCAGAAAACTGGAGAATGAGTCATTGGCGCAAATAGAGAGATAATGAGAATGGGGCAGGAGAGAAATTGGAGAAAGAAAGACAATGAGAGAGAGGAGAGAAAGGCAACGAGCCAGTCAATGGAAAGAGGAAGAGAGGTAAGTAAAGACAACATGCGACATGGATGGGAAAGAGGGGCAAGAGAAAGAATGACAACGAGAGGACCGGAGAGAGACATAGTAGCAATAGAAAAAGCGAGAGAGAAGAGCGAGAGACAGAAAGTGGGTGTGATAGAGAGGATTAGCATAAGAACTTTTCCAATCCTATTACACTGGATGTCATCACAATGCGTATTGTTACCTCAAAACATTAATATCCGTCCCTTAAAGGAATTCTCCTCTCTGAAAATGAGTTCTTGGCTATTAGAAAATAAGAGAATGTTCGTGGTCTCGTTGGTGGTTAAGTTGGTTTGTAGGTTGGTTAGTTTCAGGGACAAAAGGTGGTGGGACTTAATAGGCTGTCGTCCACCATCAATCCAATAGTATAGTTTTAAGATGTGATTACTTAGAAGT
The DNA here is from genome assembly GCA_942159475.1 of Sthenelais limicola. NCBI lineage: Eukaryota > Metazoa > Annelida > Polychaeta > Phyllodocida > Sigalionidae > Sthenelais > Sthenelais limicola. Next base: position 26,459,716 of record OW804094.1, on the reverse strand, counting down.
GATTTAATACCAAGATCAAGGAACATACATTATAATTAACATGATATAGAGCACATGTATGCATCTTTATAATTATGCAGAGTTGATCGTTGACAGAAGAACATTGGATAATAGATTTGGTCTTTGGTAAGGCCCCCCAACCCCCAACTCCCCCTTCCTCGTTCTTTGAGACATCTCCGGATGCAGGTATGGCCTATAGAAGGTATGCTTCGTCTAAAGTATTAAAAATAGTATTCATCTATCATTGAACCACTTACATAACTCGACCAATATTAGGAGATTCATGAATGTACTGGCCTGAGAATCGAGACGTGGAAATATGCATATATATACAGTAGTAGCCCTATTAGTAGTTGTTTAAAGTGATTGACATCATGGGGCAGTTCAAGTACCTTTGTCAGTAAGAGCATAATAGATACATATATACCTAAAGTTAGTTTCAACATGGAGCTAGCCAGTCTTTTCTATTTTGAATAATTCACCCTGAATAACATGCTGAATATGCTTTTGAAATTATGAATATATGTTACTGAATATATCAAATTACTTTGATATGTATCTAATTTGAGCTAATGTTTCCCATGGATCAATTCCAAGTTTTATGTTTATTTCCCTGCAAACTATTATAGCCCCGACTGTAAGTTATGTTTATTTAAAAGAAATATGATTTCCCTAGAAGATTTTCCCAGAAAAAACAACCTATGTTTATTTAATTCTTTAGCTATTTTTCATTCTACCACCAAACAATCTTTGACCTGATACAGGGCCTTACTCCTAAATCAACACAAGAGGTCAATTGATTAGTGAATGAATTAGGGACTCTTAGGTCAGTTCATCACCGAGGCCTTTTTTCCATTTTCCATTTGAATCTCTCTGGATCAAAAACAGCATGGAAGTTTGGTCCTTACATGTTTCTAAGAGTGAGCATTGACCCCACTTCAATATTTATTCTATCATTTAGGATATTTAAAATGTGTTTACATGTCCTGGTAGCCTGTATCATGTGGTAAATGGATGTCTTCTACTTGTCCCTTAATTGAGATTCATTGGGAGTGTCCCTGAACTTGGCAGTGGGTATCAATCACAATGTACAAGAAAATGTTGTTTCAAGTTAGTTTAGGTGACCATGCTGCTCCGAACTCCTAAAATGGACTCGAAGATTGGTGCAGTGTTCATGTCCAAAAGCCGAAAGCTTATGTGTATTATTATTATGTCGATGACTGATTACATAAATATTACCAACAAAATAAACTGATAGTGTCTGATGTCTCCCATGTGTATATCTTGAGCATTTCTTCTCTTTTAAGCCTTAAGTTTTAACCACTACAGATTAACTGACATTTCTCTATCGTGTCATATCCGAGTTAAATATAGCCTATAACCTATAATTATAGCCTATTGTACCAGTCTATGGCAAATAGGGGAATGAATGTATGTTATCTATCATGAGGAATGCTAACAGCATGTTAATTGAATACAGTGTTATGTAAATAATGTAAACCAATAAATATTATCATACAGCTATATGAACATTTTATGATACTGAATCCATGGTTTACCATATACTTCTATATTAAAAGCTGACCATATGTTACCATTAATATAATGCCTAATATTGCCTGCCTGTTCTATCCCCAATTATTCTTATTTTTATATATGTAATGCATGACGTACAATGTTTGGAAAAAATAATTGATTGCAGTACTAAATAAAGCCCTAATATTGAATATAGTATGTATCCCCATGAAATATCATGATACAGAATCTTTTCTGAGTCGAGATACTTTTCCATGATAATATTGACGGGCAAATACGAATGATGAATATTGCTATTAGGAACTTGGGAATATGAACTGATAAGTAACATGTTCGATCGTACCTAAATATTTTCCAGGAGTATTATTTTAATCAATTGTCAAATTTTAAGCGTTAATGTCATACAAATGTCACCGAGCTCTCACACCTTTTGTATATTGTAATACTTTGAATATAACGGAATAGGCTGGGCCAATTCCATCTCATCTCATTATTCTCATACCTTCGTCTGAATGACTGTTGGTAATATTATGTATATTTGTATTGGAATAGTCTGATGATCTCTTTTCAACCTTTACACCTCTATGAATTTCTAAACACGTCTATAGTTTCAAGGCACATCAATAATCATTATTTATGATGATAACTATGCATCTCTTGGAAACATTAGGTACTGAATATATTAAATACAGGTTAACTAACGAGTTGGTTGAAGGAGCGTGAATATTGCACGAGTTGTGTAGCAACGAGTGCAATATTCTAATTGACTGAAACCAACGAGTTAGTTAACAGATTTATTATACATGCTTTCAATCATGAAAATAGAAAACAATCGAGTCATAAATTTGAATTTTACCGGTAATCTTAGTAAAAAACAGATTAGTTGTCATAACAACCTCATGTAAATGACTATGTGAAATACGCACTATGCGTAAATCACTCTAGATACGTTGTTTTCAGAGCAATGTGTGTATAATAAGGTTGGCAATACAATTTTCATAATCAATATTTGGCTGGTGATGTACAATTATGTTGACAAGCAAATTTGACTGATAGGATGAATAGTACCTCCCTTACAAACTGATAAGCGGCTGGTAAATGTTTATTCATGGATCAATATAGAAAATCCCTGGGCTAGTAAGACAGTTGTATCTTAAGCACGCGGACCATCTCATGTTTGATGCCACCCATTTATATGGAAAATAGCTCGGCTGCCTAACCCAAATATCAGTCATCTATGGGTCTGAGTGCCAGAATATGCACGTCAGTGTTAAGTATTAAAATGTATTCAACAATACTTTCATTGTTTGCTTGAAAATCTAATGGTTAAGACTCGGTTCACCTTATGGACTTTTTCATCGACTGAACACGGTTTTCCTTTGGGTTAGAACGTTTTTTTTAACAAGATTGGATTAATTTTATTCTACCTTTGTTTCAATTTCCACCCTCTAAATCGCACAAAAACAGAATTCAGTGGACCACTACCCTATTTTCGGCTGCTCAGCAGGAATTGTATCATAGAAAGTCTTAACGCTCTCTTAGTTGGAAGGAAATGTTCTGTAATTTCGTAAAGTGGTCTTAGTTAATTATTATGACGTCCCTTCTACCCGTCAACTAGAAACTAATTATTAGTTTACGATAAGGTCCTTTTAATTTCATACAAATTAAGACACATTTATGGATATATACGATGAAAATAAGATTTTACGAATTTCCTCTGAATCAGTATGCACTACCTTTCATCAGTTATGCAATGCTGCTATTGGAGTTGGCCCATACAATAGGGTGGAAATGACAAGAGATGTTTTCCACTTTACCGGAGGGTAGTATAGAGATGATAAATGGGTTTTGCATGTAAAAGTGGAATGCCTTTTTCCTGTACTAGATATAATGATTGCATATGTATTACACCCACATTGAATGCTGACAAGATCCATGATGGATTGTTTATGATCAGTGATGCAAACAGGCCTGATTAGGACTAGTATGGATTGCCCCCTGCACCTGCAACCCGAGAGCGGGATCTAGAGAGGCGGTGGTTAAGTAGGGTCCAGAGAGAGAGAGAGAGAGGGGGAGAGAGAGGGGGAGAGAGAGAGAGAGAGGGAGAGAGGTGGGGAGAGAGGTAGGTACAGATAGTGAAAAAGAATGAGTAGGGAAAGGGGTGGGACAGAGAGTGTAGAGAGCAAGCAGAGAGAAGTTGGGATCTAGAAAAGGGGTATTTAAGTAGGGTCCAGAGAGAGAGGGAGAGAGGTGGGGTGAGAGGTAGGTGCATATAGTGAAAAAGAAAGAGTAGGGAAAGGGGTGGGACAGAGAGTTAGAGAGCAACCAGAGAGAAGTTGGGATCTAGAAAAGGGGTATTTAAGTAGGGTCCAGAGAGAGAGAGAGGTGGGCTGAGATAGGGTGAAACTTCACAGGGGTGAAACTTCCAGAAAAGGCACAATTCACATTCAGAAATTCTTCCAATTAACCATAATTTGATACAAAAGATGAGACTCAAAACACAATTCAACATGACCAAACACATCCTTTTAATCGATACTAAATATACTAAGATATACCTAATATTCTTTTCAGTCTAATTTAGCAGAATCTACTAAATGTGTAGAGCTGGCGATTGTACATTTTCTGTTGGCTTGACCCACAGATAGCGAAAAGGAAAGAGTAGGGAAAGAGGAGGGACAGAGAGTAGAGAGGGCGTGTGGCTGGAATAGAAAAGAGGAAAGATGAAAGATGGGGATAGCAAGGAAGTAGACAAAGAGACAGGGAGACAGAGAGACAGACAGACAGGGAGTACGTAGAGATAGACAGGGCGATTAACAGGAGTTAACACAGGAAAGTTGAAATATCGCTATCGCAAACAAGGAAAAGCCAGCGACACTTTCTTCCCCTCTTAACTTGTTACTGATACAACCCATGCTCAGATCTGATAGTTTCCTGATACAAACCCATTTACCTTTAGATTTAGATTAGGATCTAAGGGGACAGCGAAACTGCAATAAGATACATCTCATGAATACACCCCAAGTCGCTATAGATACTTTTATACTTCAATACTAAACCGTGTAAAGTATGTGAATCCGGCCTATTGTATTACAGAGAAGACTGGCATCTTATTCGGATACAGTATTCAATTTATTTTACGGTAGAGGGAGAGTGATCGCTATATGGGTCAGATTTTCAGAAAATGTACAATTCGTCTTCCCCAATCCTCTCAAATGAACCACATTTAAAACAAAAATGAGCTTCAAAATGCAGTTTAACATAACAGAACTAATACTTAAAATCCATACGATACCAAATTGTATTACAGAGAAGACTGGCATCTTATTCGGGTACAGTATTCAATTTATTTTACGGTAGAGGGAGAGTGATCGCTATATGGGTCAGATTTTCAGAAAATGTACAATTCGTCTTCCCCAATCCTCTCAAATGAACCACATTTAAAACAAAAATGAGCTTCAAAATGCAGTTTAACATAACAGAACTAATACTTAAAATCCATACGATACCAAATAACATCTAAATAAATCTAGATGTTAGGAAAATAAATCTGAGAAGCTTAAGTGATGGTATCAAACTGAGGGTGCCTCTCCCAAGGAATGAAGTGTTCAAAAAATCATATATGTACAAACTCTCGATATTATGGAATGATTTAAATAGCAAGGTGAGATCTATAAAAACTAGGAAACAATTTAGGGTTTATCTGAAAAATTCTTATCCCTCTGAGGTAGACCAATACATAGGTACAGATCAGGAATTAAACCATGTTATCGAATAAAGGTTGGAAAGGGAGGGGGGATGAAAATAGACAAGTAAGATCTATGATACTTAAGATCGACTTAATTCGATGGGAGGGAACAGATTTTTAGGGTGAATTATTGGATTTAGTGGTTGATATGTGCGAGTCGTTGTTTTATGGAATCATTGTAATATGAAACGAATGAAAATTTATACTATTTTTACCCAGTACAGGGGATACTACCACTTTCTTGGTCACTCAGTTCAGTGTGGCTCTATTGTAAATACAATATAAGGATATAGAAAAACTCAATATACAGTATGACTATATTAATAGATCTCCCAGTATAGGGAGGCTAAACCAGCATGCGAAAATATTAAACATATTGAAACTATTAACTTCACCTTGTACCTCGAGGACTGCTAACGAGGCTCACTTTTTATTACAAATTGTTGATGTACGAAATACTTCACTATGCTGACTGATTGTGACATAAATCCAAAGAGCTTAGATACTAATAAGAGATGACAGCGCCATCTATGTTACGTTATACCACGATGCAGTGGCGCCATCTTGCGGCGGGCATGTAAAACAACCGACGTTTATTTATTTTAGGCTGGGGCGTATAGGGCCGTCCAAGCGGTGATCGTATACGAACGTTGATATAAAAAAAACGGGGCCTTGAATAAAGTAGAAAGGGTATCTTCATCCATTAGTTGTCTTACTATATCCGAAAGACTGTGTACCTGAGATGATTTTCTCTTAAGGAAATCTAAGTTACAACGTAGTTGGTTTTCCCGAATTTCCGATCCGCTGTATCATATAGTCGTCGTAGTGCCACCGATCGGATCTGAAGGCTAGCCACGGTAAAAATAAAAATAATTTTAGGATCAAACTTTCAGACTAGTATAATCATTATATTTTCATTCTAAATCCAAAAGTATATTAATCAGAAACAATTCAATCATAGGCAAACCTTAGTTGAAAGAGGGTCATCTATTCCCGAATTACCGATACGCTGGAACACCTATGGAAGGTCTGGAATAAACGTCAGTGACAGACCAGCCTCAAGCTATATTAGTTGACGGCACCATCTCGCTCCTCCTCCCGTTTGAAAAGAAATGAATTTGGCTAAAATATGCATGTGCCTACGTCGAAGCACGATTTATTTTAATATTCTGTTATTATTCATCTTTCAAACTTTTAGTGCCTTTTGAGCAATGTGTACTATTGATTAACGACTTCGGCTATGTGAGGGAAATATTTGACTGTATGGCCAGAAAACCTTGCCCTGATGTAGGCAGCCCTCCCCCGACACAAGCAGCCCCTAAGTCACCCTAATGTAGGCCCAAGGTGGCAGCAAGTAGACTTTATATAGGCCTACTCTAATTAGACCTAATACGTTGCATATGATTCTCAGTGTGATGACTTCAAGATGTAGGCCCTATAAACAAATACCTTAATGTTTTCCAGCTGTTTTTTGTGAATGATTGAGATTGGTGCCTACGTGCAGGGACGGGTGCCCGATGTAGGCACCTACCGGTATAGGAAAAAATAAGTTTAAAATTCAAATTGATGCTGAGAGAGAAATATTCATCCAATCCAGTAGCGATTTTCAGGTTACATTTCAATGCAAAAAATTCTCCTAATTCTGAGAAGTTTGAAAGAATGGCTTGTGAAATCACCCATTGCCCCCATTTCGTGAGAATTGACCATATATATGTATATGTATATATGTGTAGGCCTACCTGTCGATGTTGATAGGCCTACACTACAACCTAATCTGATATGGGTTTAACTTAAAGATATCTTATAGATTTATATAGAAAGTAATGCTGCTTAATTAAGGGACAATAAACACTAGGCCTACCAGGCCTACCAGACAGGACCTCCGTCTCTCTCATCTCTTTTAATCTATTAAAACATTAAAATATATTTGGCATTCCAAGACACATGAAGATACAAGGGTATCATAGATATAATTTTAAGGACGAAATAAGTAGGCCATATCATGATACGAACGTTGATATAAAAAAAACGGGGCCTTATATGAAGTAGAAATTCTTAGGACATCTTAATCGATATGATTTCTTATGATATCCGAAATCTGGTCATCCTGGCCTTCATATGTAGGCCTATAGTTCAATTGTATTCAATATTTACATAGTTTAGGCGGGGTTAATATCATGGACATGGTGACCAGTTGTCTCACCAAACTTGGGGAAATAAAATATATTTAAGAAAACACACTTCAGTAGGCTATGTATACAGGAACATATATATACAAATTTATTTACACAAAACACATGCAATACATGGCAAATGAAATTATACATGATTATAATAAAGTAATGTCAAGAAATAAGACTTTTATTCGCTTATCTTAGCCAGGTTCACATTAATTTTTAAAAAATGTTTTTTCTTGGGTGAAATTCAAATTAAATGAATAAATATGTTCGTTGATACCTTGGCAAATCTCGGGCCTTTTACCCTGGAATATACATACAACTCTATCATAAGGCATACACATACTATGCAGTTCAGGTTATAATAATCAAATCACCTGACATCATACATTATTTCAAATCTTCATACTTGTATTATAATTCCAATAAGTAACTGGAAGAATCACGGGTATTTTACCCTGGAACATATATACAACTCTGTCATCAGGCAAAAACATACTATGAAGTTCAGGTTTTAATAATCAAATTACCTGACATCATACATTATTTCAAATCTTTATACTCATATTGTAATCAATCACGTCCTGTGGAAATATTATTAACTCTACACTTATGTTGACTGCTGAAGTAATATGCAAAATTGACATGTATAAGGCACATCAGTCTTTATATAAAACATGACTATGGAAATACAGCCTATATATTTATCAACAAGTTCACTGGTTGGCACAGAGAAATTTCATGTTTCCATTACGGAAAATAGGAGACATTCAAATTACAAATTCATCAACTTGAGAACCTTCCTATTGCGTTTATATCCCTTGTTCTCACTATTTTCTACATTTGACATCTTTAGAGCATGGTGCACTCTAACTTTAATGAAAAGGGATATACACTTATGCATCAGTACTTCGCAGTTCTTATCACCACAGATTTGTAGGCCCACAACTTTTATACATTCTATCGAATTGTTAAATAACTTCGACATAACACCTTCTGTGTGCATTACTGATGGAAATACATGATTAAATTGAGCCTCAAGTTTTGTAACCAACTCAACAAATATTTGGGATGGATAGACAAGCATCCCTTCACAAACAAATGACTTTCTCCTAACAAAATCATATGCTACATCACTAGGTGGATTTCTATGGGACAAAATGTCCTTACACCCTATACAATCAAGGATTTTGGTCTTCCTCAGAAGGTAACCAGCGATGTAGGCTAGAGTGTTTTGCTCTGGAAGAGATGGGTTTGCAGATACAATATCAAGTAGCTCCAGACCAGGAAACGAGTTATTTACAGGGATATGATCCAGACGTTGGCCTGCAGATGATCCCTTATCAGCCCACTGATGGTCGTCTGTGAAGGATGTTAGGTCTAAAAGAACTTTGTCTAGATCGGGACAGCAGTTACTACGTTCACTTTGAACCAATAGCTGATTAACCATAACCTGCCTAAAAGCAGCCCTAAATTGCTGTGGGTCCGGGCTATCACGGAACCCCCCCTTTCCTCTAATAATGGAAAACATGTTCTCTATACAGTCTTGATTCAAGCGATTTGTCAGTAGAAAGGCATAGCTGTAATTGGTTTTTAGGTCTTGCCATAGATTTAAAAGACTTTGGATAGAAATTTCCCATCCACTAAAACACGGCACCCTTTTACCGGATGGCAAAGTAAGGGTTTTGATCCAATCTAGAGCTTTCTTCAACAGCTCTATGTGGCCACTGCCATCCTTGATAGCATGTCTAAATGGCTGGCTGCTCCTCAACACTGAACTATTAAATGAATTAAACAACTTGTCCATATCATCTAAAAATTGGGCTGTGTACTTTGCATCTGTTGGCAGCATATTCCAACTCTCAGAACTCATGACATCCACACCAGCAGCAACTGAATGGCTGAAAACCTGTGCTGCTAGGCAGACACGCATTGAGGAAAATGGGGGAAGGTTGATGTGCTTGTCTGTCAGACTGGGTGCCATCCGAACAGAGGAGGCCTTATCGAAGTTATAAAAATCTGCAATATGACTCCAACACACTCTGTGACCCTTGTACATAAGATCATGTTTCTTTAGGTTGTTTCGAACATTTTTAAGAAGGTGAGGGGGGTCATATATAACATGAATCTGCTGTTCTTCATAACAAAAATAGGGTTTAGCTGTGGTAACTCCCTGTTTTTTCTCCAAGAAACTTCGATTGTTAGAACCTTGATCACAAATTACAACTTTCACCTTTAAATCCACTTTACAAAGCATTTTCAAGCACTCTTGGGTTAGTGAAAGAAGTACATCAGAATTCACTGGACCAGCAGTCAAAAAGTAGCCAATAGGTTGCTTCCATTTAGAATGAAGACCTCGTACCATAAAAGCAAGGGCATGATTTGCCACAAATTTGGTTTGCCCCATGAAACCATAGTTTTCAAAACCCTCAATTTTGTCATTTTCTGGATTGTACACAAGGCCGCATTTCAATGACATCTCATCAAATACAAGGGCACATGTCTATTCATTTTCAGGAAGGTGGTCGATCTTTAACTTTAATGCTTGAAATACTTTGTTGTTGAAACCTGGTTTAATGTTCATCGTTTGCAGCATTCTTTGAAGTGCTCTCTTGGATTGGAGGCGGAATAGGCGTTGCATAAACTTGTAGGCTTTTCGACTGTGATAAAAAATAGAAAGGGCAAGCATTTTGTTTCCTACATCCCACCTGTAACCATGCTTTGAACGCTGAGCCATTGTAATTTGTGTTTTCACAAAAGCAAATGTACTTGCAGGAAGGTACTCTTTGAGTTCATTAAAAAGAGTGTCTAACTTCTTCCTTTTACTTTGCTTTCCAATTTTCTTCTTCCGCAGCCTTGAAAGTTTAGTCCTGAGTCTAGAAATCTGTTTTCTCATCTTTGTTTTCCTGGGTGTGTCTGGCGCTGTTGTAGGCTGTTCAGCAGGAGGTTCAGTCGGGTTGCAGGGTGAAGGATCATTGTTGGTGGCTGTAAATAATTATAAATTTCATCATTTTTACTGGATAATAACAAGAACTGTAAGCAACAAATATATTTGTCAGTGAGTCAATGAACTGATCGATTGCTCCAAGCTTGTGTTGTATATCAAACATAGGGCTTGGTGAGAGAAGAAGAGAACTGAAAGCCATTTTCTGATATCCTGATTAGGGTCTGAGATATTGGGGTTGACAATGTCAGAAAGCCCCGTTTCTAATAAATCGTAAAATTTGAATCTGAGGTAAATTAGGCTTATATACTTGTGTTGTATATCAAAACATAGGGCTTGGTGAGAGAAGAAGAGAACTGAAAGCCATTTTCTGATATCCTGATTAGGGCCTGAGATACAGGGTTGTCAGAAAGCCCTGTTTCTTATATATCGGAAAATTCAAATAAATTAGGCTCACATGTTTGTGAGGTATATCAAAACATGGTCACAAAGTTGAAACATTATTGTTAAAATGAAGCATCCAGACATGAGGAAACATGAGGACGATGAAACATCTGTACCTCAAAACCTTAAAAACGCTAAATTAGGCATGGCTTAGTTCATTACATGTTGATAATGTCAATTAAGTAATAAACATACATGAAGAGCATGTAAGCTCGAAAGCTAGTGATAATAAATATAATCCAAAAAACCAACACCTTTGGGATTTTTCCTCACTACTAGAACCACTCTAACCACAACTATCAGGATCCCCACTATACAAGCGATATTTTCTCCAACTACGCCACAAGTAATAAACATTCAATATGCCTGCTATCAATTTAGATTTATTTACCTCTAGGCTTCTTACACGGTGGCTCAACATTTTCAACATCAAGAGTCATAAACCTCTTGTTGAGGGGCCGCTGGGGTGCAATTGGTGTTGGTGGGTTTTCCAAAGAACTGAAGATGGTCGGAACGGCAGAATGCACCAAGCTATTGCGTGAGTCCTTGTTCATAAACATGCCATCTTCAAAGTGTTTCGCACACAGCCTATAGCTCTTGTGCAGCTGTTCTGACGAAAAGCTGTCCAGGTCCCCTCTTCTTGTGTTGATTACCCATTTCCTGCATCTAAAACAAATAATACATACTTTTATATATTCATTTCCCAATAACATGGTTCAGAGTGGCTTTTACAGATCTCTCCACATAAGTTCTTATAAAGACTTGCCACACCAATTCTTCCTCATTCAACGCTTCAGAGAACCCTTAAAATTGTTTAAATAGGTAAGGTTTATAAATAATGGGCAGGATGTCGACATCTGATTCCTTCACATTATGTAGAATATCAATTCACAACTTTGTAATGTGCACCAAAATCAGGGATGGGTGGGATGGGTGGGTGTGTTACTGTGCTCATAGTTGGTTTACATGGAGTAGGAAAAGTAGGATAGTGAATCATTTATTAGGTAGGGGGATGACACATGATTTTAATCTAATACCCAGAATCTTTAATATGACGAAATATATTAGAAGAACAATAAAGGAAATAAGGTGGAAATACACATCTCAAACCAATTTGAAACAAGGTAGATATATCAAAATTTCAAGTGAATGTGATAAGAAATTATCAATTTTCGAAGTGGATGTGATAAGAAATATATAATTATAACTTATAATATTCTAATCTAATTAATACTCAAATGAATCCACATCAACAGAAAAGCTAGGAGTGTGTTCACACAGTGAGTGTGAAGGTGTGACAAGCCCCACGACGACACCCCAGGCATGGGGCCATCTAATATATAAGGAGTATATAACTTCTTTGGGCCTACTATCTAGTAATTGGCCATTAAGAAATATTACAAACTGTTTTCATGCGTACAAAAATATAGAAGCACTTATTAGATTTTGTAATTATTACCATCATTGGAATCAACTTGATCTCTTCTTTTCAAATATGATACCACCTCAAAATCCACATTATATGACATTGTTATACCTCATGGTTACATAGCCTAAAATTTTATTCCTGTATACATGTTACCTGCATGCTGGCGCAAGCCCAACTGATCTAATCTGCATATTGATCGGGCGCCGTCGCCGCCCAATCAGGGAACACCTGCCTGCGGCAGGGTGTTCTCCCTCACATATAATGAGGGGCTGTGACCCCTCTTGCTTCACTTAAGATCTACAATAAATCTACGCTACTAACATAAAGCAAAATCTCTTTAGTATATAATATTCGTGAATTTCGACCAATTTTCACCAATGGTAGGCATTTGGGTTTTTGAGCAATAACAGGTTTAAGATTATGACGGATCTAGTAGCAATGAAAATGGCTGGGTAAATCTCGTTGAAATCTGTCCTGGCAACCCTACTTTTATGAGTCTATAATTAAAAATAAAAAAGTTATGGCAAGAAAACCAGTGTTTTCTTTAATAATATTCTTAGAAAATATAAAATAATAACTTCAAGGTGTAATGATACAAAAATAGCAATATTTTGCCCATTCGTTCTTTGTATGAATATTGAGTTTATGTACTTGTCAATGTATTCTAGCCATTTTAATGTTTATAAATTCAATATTTCTCAGTTAGCTATAGTGGAGAAGCCTATGGGAAATATGTGCATCAACATACGTCATGCTCTTTTATTCACCTATATCAACAGTAAATATTCAGCCATTATATATATTTAATTCATTATTAAGTAGTGTTTTTCACATAGTTTCCGAATCTTATGTTAGATTTGCAGAAATTTAGAGGTATAGTAGCTAAATAATCATTCAAATGCCAGCTTGATGAGTGGGGAAGTTAAATGCATGACCGTACATCATGCCTATTTTCTCTTCTGCCAATTTAGACGCTAAAGAATAAGAAACTTATTCTGGATATTCATTATGAATAGCAGTTAAGTTAAGTTTTAAGCATATGTAAAGATGTTGTTATACATTTCTCTGGCCGTGAGGTATGTTTGATACAGTAAAACGTCACCGTACGTCACGCATCATCGTAAGTCACGCATCATCGTAAGTCACGCATCATCGTACGTCACGCTCATCTCTTAAGCTACTTAAAATAGCTAATACCAATTCCAAATGTATACATTATGCAACCAAATATCATTCAGTCCCAAGGGAGGTCTCACTGTACACATATATATATATGGCAATTTCTCATGAAACGTCTGCTAAATATTTCAAGAATTTAGGCAAATATTATATTTTCCTTCATATAATTCAAAACATTAAGCTGTCTAGTTTACCAATAAATATTAAGTAATTCGAGTAAGATTTATTTTTCAAACCAAAATTTCCTAATACCTGATAAAGGCCCATATACCATTTGTAGGTTTATACAATTAGAATTGACAAAGATATTGACATACACATCGCAGCCCCCCTCCCCAGCCCCTCCTTTTCTCTTCGGACGTTACACCCAGTCACTCTAATCAAAATCTAAATCCGTCATGATTTTTACCCTGTACAGAGCGCCGTACTGATTTAAATCAAATCACCCCCAGCCTGTACGCAGCACTGATAGGCCTAGAAATTTTGAACAGCTCAGATTATTGGGAAGAAATAATCTGATATTTAAAAGTCAGACATTTATATAAAGCTGAGATCTTGCCGAATTTGATCAAATTAATGTCATGAAGCTGTGGGCAATAGCCAGCGAGCGCCGAGTTCTGAAAGATGGCCATGTACTCAGCCCACGCCGAGCGAAAATCATAGCTCGCGCTCCGACGACGCAAATTCAAACACGATTTATTCAAAAACTACTTGAAATAAAATCATTCTGCTTCATATACATGATGTCAGTAAGTAGTTCTCGCGGATTCTAAAAGGATTTGTTAAAATATTTAATATTGACGATGATATGGCGCCTTTAAAACGGGTCATCGACTCGTAAAAAACGGGCTTCGTGGGAGCGTCAAATAGATATCGGCGTACTTGCGCCGTCCCTACCTATGGCTATAGTTTAACTCCAGTTATCAGGTATATATAAGTATGGTATCAGGTATGACTAAGTACTGTAGTACTGAAAATATTTTTTTAAAGTTCTAAACTCACCTCTCTCGATCCTTAGGAAATCTGAAGAAAGAGATGTTCACAGCATATCTTCGATTGTTGCATCCAAAGGCAGCACAATAATCACCCCCAGCTCTTATAAATGATCTCTCCATTTTCGTAACTCACTCAGTCACTGACTGACAACAAGATGTGCTGGCCGTCTGCATTGAAAAGAAAATCAAATGGGTTACAGTGATGAAAACATGGAGCCATAAGTCACATCCATTTATCCCACTAGTGAAATACCATGTATTCTATCCAGATTCAAGTTATACGTCATGATACTAGACAAGCTGTCTCTCACTGTACTTTTTGAGGGCCCCCCCCCCGCCCAAGAAACACACAAATCTAGGCACCCTAGACACCATTCTGACACTCCAACCTACATGGGGGTGTTGGGGGTCCCGATTTTCACCAAATCACCAAAATATCTATCAGGGTCCCAATCAAATCTACAAGGGGCTTTCCGCCCTGCCCCCCCCCCCCCTCCATACAAACACAAACTAAAAATTAAAATTTCGAATTTAAATTACTAATAGTTAAACATACATTTTTATTATGTTTTACATTCATCCCATAACATTTCAAGCAAGTCCCATAAAATTCCAATTTTTAGTACATTACAAAGGCCTGCGGCCCCCCTTAAAACCATCCCAGCTACAGGCTACTAATGTGATATATCTATTACCTATACTGACTTAGGACAACCTAATTCAAGGTTAGGGTTAGGGTTATAATAAGCATTCTTATCAATCCATGTACAGCAGTTTGTATTATAATCATATAGACATAATTAAATTGGACCCTTGTAGGGAGTAGCTAGATAGCTAGAGGGGGCCACCTGTAGCTAGGATGGGGCCCCGCGGGGCCCCCGCCCTATTGTTTGAGGAAAATAGGAAACTTATAGAAAAAACATGAATGATTACAATAGACACATGAAATAAATGTGATAGTTTAAGATTTTCAAAATTAAACAAATTCGATGTAGGCTAGTGGGGGTGCCTGCGGGGCCCCGACCTAAGTGATTATTAACTGATTCGGAATGTATGACACCCTGAGGGTGTCAGCACAGAAATTGGGACCCCCAAGAAATAATCTCAAATGTGGGGTGTGGGGGCCCCGCAGGTACCCCCACATTTGTTGGGTCCACCGGGCCCATTGATCAGATTGTCTGTGTGTCACTGTGCCAACTATCTTGACATACCTCAGATTCAAAACTGGATCATTTCACCCCATTTCACCCCCCCCCTTCTTCAGTGGTTGTTAATAATGAACAGTCCGTAGGAATGTCCTCATTGGCAGGACATGCACAGGGACCGCGTCAACTTGTTCATAATGTGACGACGTTGTGATTTTGTGCGCTATCTCTTTCACTATAATCTGAACAAAAAACATTACAGATTTGGATCCCATCTAAAAATGATTTATAATAGTGAGTGCATAGATGCAATACATCGGCACATATCACAGGAATACATAGATGCAATACAGGTTTGATAGGATATTAATTAGTATCTACAGGACTATTTTAAAAAGTTACTTACGCTGTCTAAATGTCGTCGAGGTCCAAGGCAAGGGCATGATGGCGCAGCTGCTGTCTCAGTTGTGGTTTCCCCCAAACTTCACTCATGAGATGTTTTTCAAAATGACATTCACGCTTGGGTAAACTTATAATATATTAAGTGAATCATGACAAAAATAAAGACACTGGCTGTCACTCTAGCTTTGAACTTCATATTAATGTCAGGGGAAAATATTGCTGCAACACTAGGCCTAAAAGTCGGCGGATTTTGTGGTTATTTCACAAGTAAACTTTCCTCCACATCCCCCTTATTATTCACCCCAAAAAGATGAAACTATTTATCTTGGGGTAAAAGTGGGTGCTCTTTCATATTTTGCACTTGATTTTATTGTTTTCTCAACGTAAAAGGCAATACGACGTCCGTTTCGGCGATCGGCGGCACCTGAGATCGGAGATCGGAGATCGGAGATCGGAGATCGTAGCGCATAGGCCTACCATGCGCCTACTAGCGGCCAGATTAATTAGGTCATTTGTTTTACATGCCCCCCGCTAGGGAACCATCTTTGACCCAATTACACGAAATGGGCGGAGTGTCATCTCTTATTAGTATTGAACCTCTTTGATAAATCTTCCAGTTCAGGAAGGCTTACCATTGTAAACGATAACAGTATAGTTTCGTAATAAATAGGCAAAAGCGCATGAGGGACGATCTGTCATCCCATATTTCCCGCGGGCGTAGTGATCTCAGTGAGTGCGCGTGAGCGCACGAACTGAGATCACGTAGCCCAAGGGAAATATGGGATGACAGATCGTCCCGAATGCGCTTTTGCATTTATTATCACCTTTATATAGGTTGGTACGATACGTTTATCGATATTTAAGCTGAAAAATGGTTGGAATTAGATGAAAATCGATGGCAAAACGTCCACTTACGCTGCCCCTCCCACCTATAGTTCCGGCTCTTTGCTATAAGTACATATCAATGCGCGCTTGACCTGCCGGGTTGTGAGAAGTCCTGCAGAATGTAGTTCTATTTTGAATCGTTATTTCGGTTAATTTTCGGTGTATTACTACTATTAAGACATGGATATGATTTAAATTACTTAATAAGATAAATGTCGTTCAGTTTAATATTCAAATTCCTGTACTTTTTGCGTTTGAACTCGGCGTTTTTCGCCACTATCATCAACACGTCTCCGATCATGTTGTCAGCCACACTAAGTCATAGGCACCTCGAATCAATTCCACAGCTTTAAATTGTTGATATTCTTTAGCAAAATCGCATTTTTACATATGATTCCTCTGTTGAAATTTTCATTTGGTGTACCTAGCATTATTATTTCGAGATAAAATCGGGAAAACGATCGACGGTTTACCGAGTGGACGTAGGGATCCCTAAGGCTAAGCTTCGCAAAATCAAAACATGTGCTGTGCAGGAAAATCGCTCCCGTTTTTTAATCAATTTGTTGCCTTTTCGCAGCTTTACATCTTTTAAAAACTCGACTAATGGATTGGTAACGGGTAGACATCGATAAACATGACAGGATTTTGGATTATTTCCTTTATTTGATCAGATTTTTTCGTGACCGCTCCCAGTGATAGCTTCAATACCGTAACTAAGCACGCCGATCTATGTACGACAGTTGCCTGCTCTCACAAGCGCCTTCGGCGGTGGTTAGTTTCTACCTACACCTTTGATTGATTATAACGTCAACGAAATAACAGAAAATAAGTACTGGCTCATTTTCCTTTAGCTATGGTCGATTAATATTAGGTGTATTTTTTGTGCAGAAGGAATTATTTAAATAAAAATATTGAAAAAAACGATCGGGACTATTTTGTTCATTAGGTGCGGGTAATACGGCGGGGAGCGGGTAATACGGCGGCCGTATTACCCGCTCTCTTTGATATGACGACCAGTGCTTAAGCCAATAGGAGTATCATACCAACCTCTAGAAAGGTATAATAATATGATATCTCTACTCTGTAAAAGTGTGTCGATTACATCGGAGAACCAAAATACAAAATCATTAATGGTTAATGGACGAAATAACCGTCCTAATTTGACAGTACAACTAGTCAAATTTATATAATTATATATCTTGAAATCCTATGAAAATTCATGTATCATGTATTTTATTACTGTACAATTTTAGTTTTGCGGTTGTCCTGGAAAATCTACCAGTAGATGGAACATCCCATTTTGTATCTGTTTGATTACTGAATAAAAGTTGTTATATATATATATATATATAAATATACTCAGATATACCTGGTATCCTTCATTCCAGCCTAATTTAGGAGAATTTCCTAAATATGTTGATCTGCTAATTGTACATTTTCCATAAGGTAGAAAATAAAAGTGGTTGATGTTGATATAGTTTATTATTCACGAGCCTTTGGGCGACTTGCCCTTCTTCAGGTAAGTTTTTATTTGATCAAACACAGATCTTTTGATTCTCAAAATAGATTTTGTTCCAGCCCTAAAGAAATATCCTCTTACATCTTATCCTCTTACTTTGTTTGAGTTGAAACTCTTTATATACTTTTCAATTTGGCAAATGAGATTTATCACCATTGTTCACGAATATTTGTCCAAATAAAATCTTTTGTCAATCTCATCTCCAACCTCCAGCGTGGATCACCCTGATTCACCCATCCAATTTACCAATGTATACCAAAGTCGACCAAGATTGTAAGTGGGTCAGATTTTCGGAAAATGTACAATTATTGTCAGCTGTACACATTGAGCAAATTCTGCTAAATTAGGCTGCAATTTGGTCAATATTAGGTAAATCCTAGTATATTCAGCATTGCACTGATTCTAGCAAGCTGTTTGGTTAGGTTGAACCGTATTCTGAACTTTATTTTTGTCTGATATTCGGGTTATTTGAGAAGATTGGCGAAGTTGAGTTGTACATTTTCTGAAAATCTGACCCAAGTAAAGAGCTATCCTCATATGCCTTCCCGCTTCCAAGTTCCACCATTCGTCACCCTAGGATGCAGCTCTTGTTTGCATCAAGAGAAACAGCCACCTAGCGGCCTAACCAGCAGTATGAATAGCGCAGCAGTGGAATAGATTTAGCGGCCTGTCAACCTGCCCCCGCCAGTGTTATACCATCCACCTATCAGACGGTCACTATACCCCGGCCCGCCATACCAACAACCTTCTTATTTAACCAATTATCTTCTTTAGCCTTGCCTCCTTCATTCTGCAACAGGTGATTTGCAGGGGACGCTACATAAATCATGTAAAAGGTTTATGAGTCAGATGTTCAGAAAATGTACAATTGGCAGCTGTACACATTTAGTAAATTCTGCTAAATTAGGCTGCAATTTGGTCAATACTAGGTAAATTCGCGTGTATTTGGCATTGCATTGATTCTAGCAATCTGTTTGGTTAGGTTGAACTGAATTCTGAACTTTATTTTCGTCTGAAATCTGGGTTATTTGAGAAGATTGGCGAAGTGGAATTGTACATTTTCTGAAAATCTGACCCTTATACGATAGATCCCACTTGTACATGGCTGTATGGCGTTTGAAATAACCACTGGGTTAGATGAAGTATAAATCATCCAGTTATGATATGGCTACTGCTGATCAGGCCCCCATTGTCCCAACGTTCTTGTTACACCCACTACCTCAGAGGGGATTTGTTAAGGTTACACTTTGCATCAAATTATGATATGGCTATTATTTCTCAGCCAGCCATTTCTCAGACCATAATTCAGCCCATTACATCGCTTTGCTTAACTTAATTGGCAATCCAATAGGGGACTTGAGAGACAAAGAAATGCCTTAACGGTTTAATATCGGATTTGTTGTAGCCATTGTGTTGGCTAGATCAGAAATGAATCCAGTTATAGTATGGCTATTGCTAATCAGCCAACAATTTCTCAAACTTGTTATTAGCAAACATTGCTGCATTAGTCAATATTGATTAATCATTAACTTTTTAAACGTTCATTTAGACTCTAACTCTTTGATTTAATTCCGAAGCAGTTTTCGAATGGGGAAGGCCAGACATGTAATTGTTCGAAATTATGTTGCACAACAATTAATCCATTTATTTGAGGGAAGTAGTATAAAACAGCAGGATTTGCTCTCAAAAATCTGAGCTGTGAAAAGCCCCAGTCACCTTTGCGAGTGATCCAGACTAGGGGGAAAATCTTAGACCTACGAAGAGTGAGGTGGGGATCGGGTTGATGTATTGGCAAATGTTGCTGCCAGCCAGGCCAGCTTTTGTGGTGACGTTTAACAAATTGTCTTTGGGTACAAACATCTGTCTCATCCTCCTCCGCGCTCTTTTTATTACATCTCTTTCCTCTTCTTAGTTTTTCCAGTGCAACCCCACCGTTTTGCTGTGCTGGAAATGCGACATTCAGGAGTCTCTCTTTTGCTTTTATCAATGCCTTAAAATCACCTTTAAATTCAAAGTTGTTCAGATGTTCCCCATCTACCATACTATGCTATGCTTAATGTCAATCGCTTCGCTTTTCCGAGGTTAACTATTCGCTGACTCAATATTTGTATGAACTGGTATTGCAGCTGGTATTACATCGACACTTATCATTGCTTCCACGACTTTTCAAACAAATGATTTCTCAGTATATTGTATTAAGTGTTTGGCGGGAAATAAGCAGCTCCACTACCGGGGACTTAGTAAATAACAATGTGACATGTGTCCAAGGAAACAGCAGTGGCGACAACATGTGTGCCTTTGGCCGGGATAAAGCTAAGAGCCATACTCAGAGAACTCCGGGGAATATATATACTTTGTATTGCAACTCAACAAGGCTAAATAAAGCTCGACTCTAACTTGCATATATATATATTACATACATGCCGGGTTATCATTTGTAGGAAATATCTACTCTACATATATATATATTATAATCAGACCCTCAGAATATTGAATGTACCAATTGTTCATAATGTTAGCTGATATGAAAAGTTATAAATTCAATCAAATTTGTGAGTTATGGTTGTGCATTGGGCAAAGACGTCAAGACGATTATCAACGAGATGTTTCCATAATATGATATAGTTTATGGCAGGATAAGTTTCGAACGGCGACTTTTCTTTGATGTCAATGTGTGAAACAAGAAATGCCATTAATTGCTATTAATCTCTCACCTCCTAATGAAAATAACAGCTGGTTTATAACTTGTGGCAGGTTGTGCTTGGTGGAGATACTCATTTGCAGGACAGCTCTTCCTGTCTTATCATTAGCAAAGCCATATAAGCCTGCCCCTCCAAATTCTTTACTAACCACATAGGTGGCGAGCCCTCTCAGGAGGGAGGGGGGGGGGAGTGGTGCAGTTAATTACCAAAACAACAGCCCTTTCCCTCCCCCTCCCTTTAAGCTTACCCTGTTCAAAACTATAGTAATAATTGCTACCACAAACTGCAAACCAATGTCTTCGTCTATGCCTTATGGTATATGTTTTATCATAGTGGCACTGTAAAGGGCTAGAGCCCCCAGCCCCTCCAGCCTCCAAGCCCTTTTGGTCTCCTTCCCACTCCGATCCACCCCATTCACAAGGAGGTTGTGCTCCATGTAATAGTTCCTCATATCTCCACACCTCGACATGTTAGCGGAAGTACAGGCATGTTGACATACCCGTTACAACGCCCTGGTAAATAAGACTCACCTCATCTAGTACTCAAGTCGGCTGAAGCGTACAAGGGTTGGGATGGATTGGTTGGAGTAGAATAAAAGGGGCTATTGCTTAGTGCCTCGAAATGATGCCTCAAATAAGATTTCATTTAAATAAGTAAGTAAGAATAAAAACTACGGACAGAAGGCCATAACAAGTTTATTCTACACCCTTTCGGGAAAAACATGTATGCAAATTATAATCGAAACAGGTTCTTAACTTTTGTTTGAGCCATTATGCAACCGCAAAAAAATTGAAATTGTATGATTACATTATTTATCATTGCTTTTCTCAATAATGACTCTAATTATATCCCAGATGGGGAGGTATTTAGGAATTACGAATATGACCAAATTGTAATATCAGTCTAGATGGACAATCCATAGAGCCTGGAGAAGATATAGGAAGAGAATGAATGAATGAATGAATGGATTAATGAATCACTTCATGCAGCCCACACAGCAGCAGAGGCTTATGGATCAAATATCATGAAGATGTACAAGTGGTGGAAGTGCAAGATATGGGTCAGGTCAACAGTGCATGTACCTGTGGTCACCTCAGACAATAGAGCAGTCACATTGGTCACTGCTTTGATTGATTTAAAAGTGTTTCCTTAAGGCCCTAGTCCACCAAGCCGATTCTAATGCAATTTTGCGCCGCAGAGGACTCTTTTGCACTAAATCCTGTGAGAATCGCATGAGAATCGCCTTAGTGGACTGGGCCCTTTAGATTGATTATTAAAACATTTAAATGAATTCTGAAAAGGTAAAATGTGTAGGATCCGCTTAGGTCGGAGTAAGAGAGGTTATACTATGTGGTATATAGCAGAAGGGCCTCGCTTCAACAGGAGGCTAGTGTTACAGAAAATACGGAAAAAAAAAAAAAAAAAAAAGCGAGTCAAAAGTCTCGGGTGAAAAAGACTTGAACTACTTATCTAACTATGTCAACGTTGTGAGAGCGGTATAATTGTAAGAGCCAACATGGCAGGATTGTGTAATAAAGTTTCATGTTTTAAAAAACAAAACAAAAAATACATTTAAATGATATTCTAGTATCTAGATTAGCTTAAAAAAAAACCTATAGACCATAGATTAATCATCTAACATTTACTCAGATGAATTATAAAATGCGATGTTTTCCTTATCCGTTCCAAAAGATTTACAAGTCATTCTTTCTTTCGTTTTGTTCTATCTTGTGAAAATGAGGACAGCGCATGGTGCTGATAATGAGTCGCTGGATGAAGAGATTTAAATTGTTAAACAAATCTTTGGACTGTTGTGCCGCTATCTCAACCACTCTTAATAATAATTACACATAATGGATACTACTTCATTGGTGCCAAGACACCATGAATCATAATATTAGAGCGTTTATTCCCACAATTCTAAACAAATCATCATTAAGCATGGTGCCCATGAAACTCCACTATACATAAACGAAATGGTCCTGCCTGGCACGTATACATCATACCGGTGGCTAGATAGATAAGGATCAGCATGTACTGAGACCTGACCTTTTAGACTGGACGTTATTCGGAATACTCACTATAGCTAGCCAGTCCATGAATGGCAATATGCATACTAGGAACTTTATTGGTGAAACCACATTGATAATTCCTTTCATTGAATTTAACCTCGTATCTGGAAAGGATTGAAATATTGTGTTTTTAGTTCATTTTTAGTTCATGTGTTCTTCAGGCCAACAAGGCTGAACAAATATATGAAACGCTTCCAGAATTTCTTGTTTGTATCCTTTGTCAGCGAAATGAAAACATCTTAATTCCGTTACTGGGTTAGTGATTTCCTTCATATATATGACTAATGCTAATTCTATTGTAATTACATTTCGTATTGGTACTACAATTGAATAGCTTGAATATAGTTCGAATAGGTCCGGAAGATTATGCATGTGGTAGTGGCATGACCAATTTATATGTGGGTCGGCTTTTCAGAAAATGTACAGTTCGACTTCACCAATCCTCTCAAATAACCCAAATTTCAGACATAAATAAAGTTCAAAATACAGTTCAACCTAGCCAAACAGATTGGTATAATCAATGCAATGCTGAATATACTCGAATTTACCTGGTATTGGCCAAATTGCAGCCTAATTTAGCAGAATTCACTAAATGTGTACAGCTGCCAATTGTACATTTTCTGAAAATGTGACCCATGCATGTAGTAGTTACTGCTACTGAACAGCCGCTGACCATTGTTGACCACAAGCTGAGGCATTGGTCAATTTGAAATATACTCCGGATGGACACCACAACAGCTCCCCAAGATCCCTTCTCTCCTGTCTGTCCAGCCTTCCCCAGTCTAATGGATATTTACAGTGGATACCATGGGACTCTAAAACTGATTATTGCCATTCATTTTGTCCTTGCCATTCTACGCTATAGTAATTTAGTCATGGGGATTTAGGCATATTAGTACAATATTGGGATCCTATTTAAAAAGGAAATATAGGCGCTATATTGGGCGTAGAAATAAAAGTTTGATTAGGACACAATCTGACATTTTAGGTTAAAGTAATGGGGTAATAGATATACGCTGAATTATCGATTCGGCGCATAAGTATGTCGACCTATTTGTCTTCACACCACTGTAAATGTATAACCACTATTGGACAAATAAAAGATTTTCTCTCTCTCCCTAAGGATCCATGTTTCCATAACATGGAATAATCACAATAAAATTATGTATTTGTCAATAAGTTTAACAAAAAGGGTGTGGCACATCTTAGACATCTGGCATGTGCCAGGTCTTCCAGTGCATACCTGAAAATTTGGTAGTTTCCCTGTTGATAGTTTTCCTGACACGTAATAAAACCTCCTCACTCACATGGGTCAGATTTTCAGAAAATGCACAATCTACAGTTCTACACATCTATCTAATTCTGCTAAATTAGAGTGAAAATTGTTAAATTATAGGTATATCTGAGTGTATTCTGTATTGTATTCATTCAATAAATCCGTCTGGTTATGCTGAACTGAAATTTGTACCTCACTTTTGTCTTAAATTTGGGTTATTTGAAAGGATTGGTGAAAACAAATTGTACATTTTCTGGCGATTTCACCCACGCATCTAAACTTGCTATAACCCTGAGCAAGAGCCTTAACAACTGATGTAAAACTGGAACCTATTGTATAGTTAATACATGGATGGCCTTGGGGCAAACTCTCTATTCAATAGTCATTATTGAACCAACTTGACGCTTACCTGACCCAAGCATATTCATAAATATAGTGGGAGAATAGGCCGATTACGCTGTGGGCAGTCCATTACAAGTTAGAGAGGAATCGATCCATGCACTTTGGTATAATATTAGAGTCCATAGAAATCTTTTAAGTGAGTCACTGCCTGTACTTTATTGAAGTTAGGTTCCTTGCTAACTCAATCGATATGCAAAGTCTACACAGAGCACCAAACTATTATGAACATTAAGTGCCAAGCATTTTATGTGAACTTTATAAAGAATTAAACTGAAATATCGGCAATCCCTGGAAGAACTGGCATCATTATGTCAGAGGTAATTCACCATTGGAATAACATCAGTAATGATATCTTTTTTAATTGAATTGAATTGAAATGTTTCGAATGGTTTTTTTCATCATTTGGTTGAGCAAGTACTAGCCTTGTTCATTTACAAAACTTGGCATCATATTATATGTCATTCCGTGACAAAACGTCTATATATATATATAAACCATACTATGGGGATTGGAAGAGATGGTGACAGACAAGATTTGACTATGGCCTAATGATGCCTGATGCCACATTGCTAATGGATGCGATCAAATAATCACATTTGTGTTGGCAGCAATGCCATGATACCTGTCTCCTCCTCCTCCTGTTCATATAAAGCCACTTGTGTCTCCATCCCAATCCTCTTACATTTATACATATCATGGTCTATATGAGTCAGGCTGCCATCATAGGCATTAAAGCTACATTCCCAGTTAATTATGATATGTCCACATTATTTGGTGCACAATAGGGGGTTTGCATAGCCGCCATTTTGAATCTTGATTCGCATTGAATTATTGGACTAATGGTACAGTGTAAAATCTATAGAAAACATGTCATGTTCAGGATGGAATATTTATCAATGATCTAAAGTCAATATCCATGGGTTATACATGTCTCCATGACACATATCCCCATCTGTCCTATCATGCATTTGGTTTTCATAGATCATTTATACAAGCTCCGATATTGGTGAAAACATTCTAGCAATTTTCGATAAAAATGTTGCCAAATATGTGTATGTCTGATTTCAACAGAATCCATCCCAGCATGCATTGCTGTAGACATGCGCAGTGAGACATGCAACCCCCCTATTGAAGGATTATGACATTGGGTTTTTTCATATATGAATGATGTAATCTTCTTATGAAAGTAATATGTAAAACATTTGGAATAATAATTAGCTGCTATATTTCTTTCTTTCTTTTGAAAGCATGTTTTATTGTGGACTCATGTGACAAATGTGTCCATTTATAGTTGGCCCCGTATATTAATGAAATAGTTCGGAATTTTGTTTAGAGGGTTAGATGTGTGTGCATATGGTATGGTATATAACCTTTCTTGTTCAGTTTCCCTATCATAGTACAACTGTGCAACATACCAACTTTATGGATTGTTTATAATTCGGAATATTATGCCAAGTCTTTTCCACTGCATGAATGTATGCAGTCATTTGAGGGCATTGTGCCCTTAGAACCATACAAGGACAGTATGCTTGGACAATCCGCCTCAGGAAATGTGATACAGTTGTGCAGTTTGTAGCTCAGATAACTTCACCACTGCAAGAATGCATGCAGTCATTGCTGGGAATTGTGTTATGAGAGTTTGGCCAATTGTCCGAATATATGAACAATCTTCCTGAGGAAATGTGATATATTTGTGCAGATTGTAGCTCAGATAACGTCCCCACTGCATGAATACATGCAGTTATTTCAGGAAGTTGTGCTCTGTGTTTGACGCACTGCTCCAAAGCCCCAATGCTTGTACTACTTACCTTGGTCATATATATGTATCAGATTAGCATATGATTGACTGTTTGTTTTTCAATTGCCTGTGTTTTTATTACAAATTTAATTGCGGTGACGATAGCTACTGGAAACCAAATGATTTGTATGACGACTGACTCTAAATATTTGAACCAAAAAGTCTAGTATATTTGAACAACGATTCAATTAACTAGATTATGTGAGAATGTCTGTGCAATCAACATGAATAAAAACTGTATAGGATGTTGTTTTCTTGGGTAGGAGTAAAGTTGTAATACACTCGTACAATATGATAGTATCTGTAGGATTTTTATGTGATTAGGGTTGCATGTAAATTGATCTGGGAATAGAGCAGTATGTATACGATAAAGTGAATCCTGGTTATTCTGTGATGATATGACAATGCACGAAAACAACTGCAATAGATGGTTATGCGTATTTTGATAATTTTTTAAATGTCTGTTCAATAAAAATATTTAAAAAAAAACATTTCTACGCAGTTATAGCTCGATTGACATCACCACTGCAAGAATGTATGTAGTTGCTTTAGGGAGTTGTGCTATGAGAGTTTGATCAATTGTGATGTGTTTCAGGAAAATGAGTCACAAGTCGCTAAAATGACATTTTCAAAATTGATTTATTCACGAGATATCTTTGTTGGAATGTCAGGATTTTTAAGGGTATAGCACTTTAAGTCATATAAATACACGTACCAAATGTCAAGACAGTGTGTTAAATACTGCCATGCATTTCTAAGGTCATCCTATGTAGTATATTTAACTACTTTACTTGTAAATGTCCACCCAGATATATTGCAAACTTTGTTTTTCAAAGATAAAAATATCAAACTTAAAATATAGAAATATTTATTAGATATCCTAGTGCTTACTATCATTGGAATCGACTTGATCTCTTCTTTTCAAATACGATGATATCTCAAAATAATGTTTTTGCGACTTGTGACTCAATTTGCTAAAACAGATCACAATTGTGTCGAGTGGAGCTCCAATAACCTCACCACTGTATGAATGTATGCAGTCATTCGCCCCTAGGGCAATTGATCTCGGGAAATGTGATATTTTTGTGCGGCTTCTAGCTCAGATTACCCAGGATATTGAGTCCGTAGCCACCACTAATAATATCTAATGGCGATGACAATAATTGTAATTATTATTAGCATTATAAATATACCTTCTATAAAAGATTACGAATGAATGGATCTTCCCTACTTTTCCCGGGGTTTCACGGGACATTTTAACATATCACAATAACGGGAAAGTGGAGATAAAAAAAAGCCATATATTTTTACATCAACAAGGCCTTGCCAAATCCTTGTGAACTGCTCAATTTGTTTCTATTTTTAGATTTCAATACAACCTGCAACCCCTGCACTTAATGTTCACACAAGTGAGATGTCAGTAGATGGATGGAAACACCATCAACACTGCACGCTGGAGGCTGCCCAAGAGCAGGCACAGGAGGACTGGGGACAGGGCTAATTGCTAGAAAAGTGGCTGTTGAGAAGGAAGAGGAGGATCAGGAGGGGGAGGTGGAGGTAAAGTGGTGGCCTTTATTAGTGAGACACCACTCTGGCAAAGCAGGGGTCTAACTCATGGAGGCTCTTAGGCAGGCACCAGTGGGCCCTGGTTCTAAACTGAGCCCATTATCTTGTGCCTATTGTCATCATCTGCCACTAACGGGCTAAGTATATAAGTGTAGGCCTATGTATGGGGGCTGGGGGAGAGGGGTAGTAGGGAGAAATATGTTTCAAAGGAGGTCTACGGGTACAGGTGGAGCCCACTAGTTGTCGCAAAAGAGAGAAAACAAGTTAAGAATAATTCTAGGGAATTGCTTAGGAAAATGGTGTTTATCATTTTGAGCCTGCAATGAACGGCCTAAGTACCTAGTGTATAGGTACGTATAGGTGCGATATATAAAAAGTTTCAAATTCTTGCTGCAATGAATAGAGGAGGGTTCAAACTAGATGTACTGTCAGAAATAAAGAGAGTACCATGTTCATGAAACATCAGAAAATGACAGTCTATACCTATTGTAGACTTGCATTAAATATGTTGTGGGGGAGGAAGAGGTTTCAAAATACATCCACTAAGTTCCATACTCCGGGTCCTCAGATATATAATTCGATATCGTTATAATTGCTGATATATAATGAACCAATATCGAATATATTGGGTATCATCTTTCTCACATAGAGAAGTGGGAACATTGTCTGACTTTCTAGTTGAAACCTGCGAATGTTATACCCTCGATAAAAGAAGTGAAAACTCCCCCTTTGGGCTACATATTAGAAGAGCTTTACAGAAGCCAGATTAGGGTGCAATCGGGTTAGAGATGTCAGAGACAGGTATCTGAGTACCCAATCTTGTGGAGTCATGTGTACGGCCAACACGCCTCTTATCATTTCCTGTCCTTCACTCTTGAATTTGCCTTATTAATGTGATATGGTCATTGTAAGACGGGAAGGGAATGTTCTAGGTGGCGTCCGATCATAATATGACATCATTTGAACATATCCGATTATAATATGACATCATTTGAACTAATTCAGCCATTTATAAATGTGTCAGATCTTCAAAAAAATGTATAATTGGCAGATCAACACATTTAGTAAATTCTGATAAATCACAGTGGAAAATGGTCAATACAAGGTATATCTGAGTATATTTGATATTACCTTGATTCAAACAATTTGTTTGGTTATAGTGAACTGTATTTTTAACCTCATTTTTGTCTTAAATTTGTGTTATTTGTGAAGATTGGTGAAGGCGAATTGTACATTTTCTGGCGATTTCTCCCTTATACAAAACCTGTTGAGTGGAAATGTACATGCTTCTTCTTGATAAGAACTTCTTAATTGGGTTTTTTTTTAAAAAAATTGAGTTTTCTCAAATTGTTATAATATATTGGATTGATCTATTCTGATAATTGCAGGACAACGCATGGGTTCTCCATGCAGTTCCATAACCAGTCAACCCCCTTATCCCAACCCCAATGCCCCCACCCTTCCCCTCCCTTGAGGATCCTAAGCGCGCTCTACTCTATAATATAGCAACACAGATCAAAAAGAAGTGAGAGCTTTTTGTGACGTCAAGCATATGGTATTATGTGAAATAATTTAGCCATTGACACCAAGCTTATTACGCGGCAATGACAAGGGTGTCAAAGAGCGTGAACCTAGCTAGCACTTACATAAAAAGCTTGATGTTCTGCTTCCAGCCCCGGTCCATGTCCGTCAACAACTTTTGTATTCACTAGATTACATGCATATATTCCTCATAAACCCGGGACAAAGGAAGGGAATAAAAACCATTCCCTTACAGTATGAGTGCTCTTTGTTTATGGCAGGGAATCTTTCTGGTGGATGTTATGTGATATCCGTGGGTCAGTCCACAGAGATGTGTACTATGGGAGAGTTGTAGAGGTGCAAGATGTTGGAATTCATGTGTACTGCACTCTACGAAATAAGTATCTTCGGGGTATTTATTTCATATCATACCTAAAGCTACGCAGTATATAATTATATTGTTAATAATCCTTCAATATTACATATCTAGAAATTTTAATTCTTCTATAAAACGATGTCTTTAGGAAGCATCAAATTTCGCAGCATTCGCAACACATTGTGTGTGTCAGATGCCGCAATTGAAAAGGTTAGTGATTTAGAAACAGTTCATAAACAGTTCATGGCTTCGTGAAATAATTTGTAATTGTCAGCTAACAATGGTTACTTGAAAGAAAATAATCACTTCCATAACCCTTTTACTTCAGACTTGTACAGATCTTATTGCAATTATACTACGAATGAATGGGGTTTGTGTATGCGTGCAATCCAGAAAAGGCGTGGCTGCCGATGTATGTGCGTCTGTGATTGGTCAATAATGGCATCATTGATGATATCCGACCAATCAGAGACAAGCTTATTCCATCGCGATACTGTGATACTAGTGTAATGATGGAGATCTTCTTATGATTCACAAGACATATCCCATGCCTGATCTATGGCCGCTTAATTGTTGGATTAATTGAATCACAATTAAAATAATGGGAAAGTGGTGATAAAGGACGGGATTGTCATATAGTTTTTGTACGGAAATAACAATATATAATAACAGCTAGTTCTTAACCTCTCGCCCAGTTCTATCTCATTACCCAATGTCACATTCCTTCTAAAAGTTACAATATTAAAAGTTACAATATTGTTAGTGTACGTTGCTGCTCATAGCATTGAGCAAGTGGCATGAAACCACTACTCATAATCTAAGGTACCGTCCTTATCTCTGTAACCCACCAACTGCATACACTTCGTATATAGCATATTGGTTATTAAAGGGAAATATGTCATCTCTTGTTGATACTGGAGGAATGGTAGGATTTCCCAAGGGGTCAGGGTTTATGGGCTGTATTCGGACCAATAGAGCACGTGTATATAAGTCTAAATATTGATGCTTTCCTAGAACTAGATCATATTGCATTGAATTTGGGGAAAGAGTATCTCTATCTGTTTGCATGACCTTTAACAAGTGAGGAACGTAAATAGTTGGCCATGTATCCAATATTGGACATTATTGAAATGTACATTCAGCCTCCGGAGTAGACAGCTGTGTATGTAACTGGCTTATAATAATGGCAGGCCTTTGTCTATATTTTAATACCGAACATACGTAAGTTTAAGTAAAATTTATTGTAAGTTTGTTATCATGAAGTAAGAAAACTAATCTTATGGATAAATCCCTGCTAATCATTGTTATTAGTAATAGATAATACAGTCTAGATCCAATTCACTGATCCGATAACAATGGTATGTCAGTGATTGGACGCCTACTTCGCTTATCGGTTTCCTGGTCTATGGGCCTAGGCGTTCTAATGGGAATATAATGACATTTTGCGGTCTTAATGGAATTATAATGGCACTTTGCGGTTGGAGGCGAGAGGCCCTCCCTCCGTTTGAAGGGAATCTCTCATCTTTGGGCCTAGATTATCACAGTTTTGAAAGATTATTTGAATAATGTGAACATCAAAGTATATCTATTCTAGCCGGAGAGCCAAATTACTTTCTGATACAACCATAAAAGAGAAACATCCCATGTTTAGAATGAAACATTGATCCATACTTATTTAAATATCTACTACCTTCATCGATTACATCATACAGTTCGGCTTATAAAAAGTATCCGTAATTTTGACAAAACTCTTATCAAACATTTGTATGACTGACGTGAGCTGTGTTATCCCAGTTTGCACTGAAAGGAAAGGCAAATCCCCAATTGAATATTTCTTCATTAAAAGACTTCAGAAGTCTCTTATCGATACCAATACATGGAATTCTAACAAATACCAACTGTACATATTTTGCTGGCCTGAGACCCATCTGGAAAACATGAGTAATCTTTCCAGAGACAGTGCCAAACGATGAGCTAAGAGAGAGACATATATACAACGATACCTGTATTATTGATTATTTCCCGTTCTGACAAAAGCATTTGGCAGAGGTAAGCTGGATGAAAGGAAATTGAGAGAGAGATGGAGAGGAGAGTAATACATGCAATATGCAGCATGCCAAGGATAAATACAGCTTGATGAAAGCATTTGAGTTGTTACCTGTTTACTTCTGATCACTTAATATAGGCTTGGTTCCTCACTCTTTGCTCTATACATTAGTCAAACAAACTTTTCATTTATTTTAACCTTTGCTTGGTTCATTTACCAACACAAAATCAATTGAGTTAGTGGCTAATGGACATTTTTGTAACTTGCTGTTAGCTTCTGTTAACCCATTTACTTTGAATTTTGCTAGGATCATTTACCCAACAATGTGAATTGATTTGGTGAGTGGTAGCATCTTTTATCCCCCCCGCCTCCCCACTTGAAAACCTTTGGTTGGGATATTTATTTCGGGATTTGACATTTTATCTAATCTCTAACAAGCTAGTAGTGAAATGTGTATTGATGACAAATGTTATATTTAAATATTCATACATGTGAAATGGGCGTAACTGAAGTTGTAAGGCCTTTTACTTCTTTAAAGAAGATATTTTTACCAACTGGCAGGATGGAGATTTGTAATCTTCTCGACACCGTATATACGAGCTCATAAGGGTTCAGTGCGTTTCGCTCAGCTGAGATCTATGCCATATTATATCGTATGCATTACAGCGATCTTTCATCGAGAGGATAAACATATTTATGTAAACGTCAATTTATTTATTACCTTTTCGATATCTGTAGGTTAGTTCTGCCTTTGAAGTGAGTAGTCGCGTGGCCTTTGAACGTGCCTTACGGACAATGTCTTTGACCAACCAGATTGCGTCATTTCGGTCACGTGTGAGCATGACAAGCTGTAATCAGTCACGCATCCGATTATGAAATGCTATGCAGATGGCAACCCGAGTGGCTCTCACTTATAAACGATCAGGTGTGTATGAATAATATTATTACAGCCATTCTGGAAGGGCCCTATAGAAAACTACTGGCCTGAGAAGAGCCGCAAATTAACAACTACAAAACTACATGCCAGGACTTAAATTACACCAGGATTGGTATCACCTGACTTTCGTATATAATAGCTTATGTAGTGCTATCGAGTAATTGGAAAACCATTGTATTTTCTTATTGTTCAAAACACTGCATATATAAGATATGTATACAAAGAAATGATACTATTCTGAATGACAATTGTCCAGTTTTATAGGGTTTCCTTCTCAATGGTAGTTTTCTGGAATTCCCGGATAGTAGTTCTTCTTAACAGTAATTTTCCCAATCCAATAGTAGGTTTCAGGTGCTACTCTTCAGGATTGTATTTTCCTGTTATGTTATTAAATGCAAACATGTAATGGAATCATAGAGGGAGGGAGCGTGTGTGGAGGGAGGAGGGAGAGTAGAAACCCCTCCCCTCCCACTACCCTTGATCAGCTATTGTGTTTACTCCCTCCACATTTCTGGCTTCACGTTACATGACGGAGCACCCATCCATCAATGTATTAATATCCCCCTTTTTGCATAATGACTGAGCAAACCTGGCCGAAATTTAGTTCAAAAATAATTTCCCTGATTAGAAACATGATTCTTGCTCAAAATTAGGAATTTGGTGACACGCTTTAGTAGACGAAGTATTGAATGATGCTCCACAAACTTAGATATTCTGGTGGATTAAATTAATCAAAATATGTACAAAATATAATCACGTGTTGGCGGTGTATTACTGAAAACTAAAGATCTTATAGATCTCCTTTCCTGTTTCATCACCCTTGCACCAAATACCATGCAGCCCTCTTATTATTGTGCATAGACCTCATACCCTAAACATAAATGACAAGTTTATTGTTTGCTGTTAATTACCTCATATTTTTGCGGCTAAATTGATGTCTATTTCGTGTTATATTAAGCTGTTCATCACAGTATATAACATTTCATTGTTATTTAGTGAACTGAAAAATATTATGTTACAATTGCCTTCGAATTCTCCTTTTTCGAATTCTCCTTTTTCGAATTCTCAATATCAGATGACACTAGGTTATTCGTTGACATTTTCTATAGATATTTCTAATTTGAAATATTGCGTATAGCCATTCATAGGCATTCTTCTTGATACCTTCAAGTTGACATCTAAAATATCAAGTATTATATATATTGGAAAGGGAGATATCTCATACAGACAGAACCCCATATCACAAAGCACAGACATTGCGATACACCGAGTGTATCTTTGTCCCCAAGTCCCCACACAGTAGATATGAAAAGTATCCATATCTTGAGGACCGGAAAAGAAAATGAATTGGGAAAAAGAGAATCGGTCATTGCCCGTGGTCTTTTGTTCCTTTCTGGTGGTTAATTGTCTTCTTGACCCATAACTATACCATTCTGTCTAGAGGGAATGGATAGCAGCTGGGTAGGGTGCTTTAATTTTGTTCACAAAAGGATAGAGGACTATGGGTATGGAATAGAGGTTAGCTAATATGTATATGGGTCACCTTAGCAGGACATGTACCTTCGGAAGACCACAATTGTAAGTGACAGATTAAAGCGTGTTTAGAAGTTCTTTGATGTATTATTCATAAAAATTTTAAAGCTTTTAAATCTATAAATTTGTAAACACATGTAAGTATAATGAACAAGAAATGGATGAAAATTTTTTTAGAAAAATTAAGTAATTTTATTGTTATTATAGTTTCATTTCCGCCGTAACGATGTTTCGCCATAACGATATTGAATAAGTATTTTAAGTCTGACAAGAAAGTGCCAGATCAACGTTAACCAACTTAGAATTATTGTGCGAAATTGTAATTGTAAAGTGCATTGCATTATATTATTTGGATATCATGCGAATATAGACCATTGTCTAAATTGTTATAGCATTAATACCCGAGGTTTTGGAGGGTCTAAGCCCCTCGAATTGTCCACCAGGCAACAGACCACTTAGACCCTTCAAAACCGAGGGTATTAGTGGTTTTAGGCACGGTTTGGTCAGATTTGACTGTTATTTACCACTTACTGACTTTTATTTACCAGCTCTTTCGAAGTCTATAACCCCAATTCCTTACTGGAAGTTGCCGGAAGTGATTGCCGTGGTCTATCGTGACAAAAATACACCCCAGAATCTGATGAAACCGCGTCTAAATCCAAATTAAATTATTTAACAAAAAAGAGGCTCAATTTCTTTTATATATTAATCCTCAGGTATGCACAGGAAATAAGTTGTATCATTAGTATTATTTGTATTCAAATGAAAAAAGGAAGAAAAAAGAGGGCAGATGCAATTTGCTTGCTCCTTTAATCTATTATTTCTTAACCTTAGACTTTAAATTTGGGTTCTTGAGCTGCCTTCAGAGCCATCTAGCTTGATGATATGTTTCATACACAACCAACTCCCATATACAGCGCCTCTCAAGTTTCATATTCATACCTCTCCAGTTTCACCCTTCATATTCTCCGTCCGTCTCATCATATAACCTATTACAAATCTTGACTTTGGTATTCATTGAACGCATTTATAAAGGCTGTATATGGAAGCGAACATATAAATGCAGCTTGTTGCCTAAAAATGTTGACAACTATGAAGTTTTCAGCTATAGTTAGCTTATCAACTGCCACTCACCTGCGAAAGCATTTGGTATATTCCATTATATACAGGAAATTGGTTGTCAGTTTTTACTCACCTGTAAAATAAAAACAGACATTGAAATTGCATATGAAATGAAATTGAAAGCAACATTATAATATGTGTAATGCCGGGGATAAGCAGATCTTTCCCTATACTACTTATACCCCACGCACACATTCACAAATTGGAATTCGTACGAATTCACATTTCGTGGAAGAATTCGTACGAATTCTGAAGCAAAATAATTTGAAATCGTGGCTATTTTTCTGGCCCACACATACCCGAATTGAGACCCGATTTCATAAAAATTTGAAACCGTGGCAAGTTAGCCCACGCATTCACGAATTTTGCTACGATTTTCTATACGAAATATACCGAAATGGACACATACCTTGACCGTGCAACATAGAACTCCGCAAGTTTGCCAGATGTTTATTGCAAGTTTATTGAAAATATACTTTCTCCACTAGATGGAAATGTGTACCAGGAGTTAATATTTACTATTATACTACGACTGAATGGGTTATTCACTTCGAGCGGGACGAATACGCCCATTTAATAGTTTGTTCATTTCTGTACGCGTTGAATAAAGAGCGCGTGGCCGCCGATGTAAAAACGTTTTTGATTGGTCAGTAATGATCGATATGGTGATGTCATCGCTGTGTCGACCAATCAGAGACGAGCTTACTCCATGATTCGGCATGATCAAAACTAAAGATGGCCACGTCTTGGAAATGCGGCCAGCCTGTACGCATAAGAATGGCCTTTTTTTTTAAATATTTCCAAGTCGTAGTATAAAGAAAGAACTGTACTCAAGGTTGGAACTACTCGTGTAATTCAATGGCTCTCATTATAACTTTCTTTTGTATCCAACACGCGACCTGCAGCCGCTTGTTGGATACAAAAGAAAGTTATAACTTGAGCCATTGAATCGCACTTGTAGTTCCAACCTTGCGTACAGTTCTATCTAACGATTCCATATTATACAATTACCATCCCATTTGTATGCATTGTGCACACACTCTTATACGTGACTGACCAGAATGATCAGGACCTTCCCATGTCTCATTAAAAACCAGAGTAATAATATTAGACACTTGTCCTGTTATCTATTCTCCTCCTCAAGGAACCACTTGGATCATTACATATGTGTGAAATATATTTAAATAACTTGTTAGAAACTGGATCTAAAAGAAAAATATATTGTACATCTGAGATCAATGCCAGAAAAAAACTATAACATGTGAATGGCAGAGTTGTGATATCATAATAGCACATAATATATATGTATACGTATATATTATATATGTGATACTGAATCAAGGCAAAGAATAGCTTAGCAAGGAACATTGTAAAGTAAGGTTTTCTATGCAGCAGGCCATAGAGGGGAACTTATAAATATTGTCTACGGCACTAACAAAACCATGATTGTTTAATATAATCAATCGTCAACTGAAAATCACCAACAATTGCATAAAAAAATCATTATAGAGCTCTTGATGGGAGACGGGGGGAGGGGGGTCCCAATTCGTTTGTCACTAGTAAGAAACAACATTGTGTCACTTATCACTAAGAAACTTTCTTTGTCATTTGGCACGCAATCTACCTCTGTCAATTGGTCGATCATAAGAAACGGCAATGTAGATTTGTAAAAGGAAAGGCCATGTCGATTTGTCGAACTATGGCATCGGGAGCCCTATCATTTATGTGTAATGCTTATAGAGAGGTATGTGGACTGTATTGCGTTGTGCCTGAATCAGTCCATCACAGGTCAATTAATAGGGCTACATAATTTCTTCCTGTCTAAGACCTTGCCCACACACAGCCAATTTATCCCCCCCCCCCCGATTGCCTCCCGATTTGGGTCTCCCGATGAATCCTATGATTTCATTTCAATTCCTGGTTTATGTTTTTGAAATAACATAAACCAGAACTGGAAATGAAATCCTAGGATTCATCGGGATACCCACATTTGGGGGCAATCGGGGGGCAAATCGGCTGTGTGTGGACAGGGTTTAAGTTTGATGAAAGTCCACTGTAGTTTCATGTGAGTTCCTACTTTCAGCACCAATAGGGGATTTGCATGTCTCACTGTGCATGTCTATGACAGTGCATGCTGGGATAGATTCAGTTCAAATTTGACATACAAATATTTAGTAAGAATTTTATGGAAAAGAATGTTTTCAACAACATCATATAGCTTGTGTAAATGATCTATAGAAACCAAATGCATGATGGGAAAGATGAAGTCGTGTGTTATAGAAACATCTAAAACACATGGATAGTGATATTGAACCACTGATCATAATATTTATTCCAAGCTAAAAGTAACATGTTTTCTATAGATGTTAAACTGTACCATTACTCCCATAATTCCATACGAATCAAGATTCAAAATGGCCGCTATGCGTTTTTATCGACCTCGAGCGGCCTCGAGGGAGATCCTCAGGTCGGTAAAAACTTGTGGGCATTGTATGCAGCCTCCTAGACACTGCTTTCATTACATTCTATATTAATATCACACAGGCAATGGCTGTATTAGTTTTACAATATCAAGAAGAGATTATTAGCTGTCATGTAGAACCAAATATACTTAGATATGAAGACCTTTATGTCCGATTGAGTTATATTTGACAAATCTGTCAGGAAAAGTTCTAGCAATAATAAAGACTGTTTTACGAAAATTAAAGAAATTTAGAGAGACCCTTACGATAGTAACGCCCATGCGTCGCCCATTAGCTATGGACAATCTAATTGAGAGACCTGCTCCGGACAGAAATCCGATTTGTCCATCTTATTGTTGTTCTTATTGTTGCATCAGAGATGCATAACATTTCAATGAATCAATATTGTAGAATTGTTAATTACATATAGCATGCCATTCCGAAACATAAATAATGGAAGTAACATAATATCTGATCAGATATGATCCCCAATATCCATCCAAACATATCACCTTTCAAAATAAAATAAAACTAGCCATTTTAGTCTTAATTTTTGCGATCGTTCGTTCTACCATTGCATATTCCATTAGCTTAAACCACATATATATTGTTACGGTTTTCCTTTTCATATTGTCCATGTTCATGTAATCGTTGGGCCTGGTCTTCCAGAGCCTGGTCCCAGAGATGATCTAATGATGATGTCGAATACGCCATATTTAATAAAGATGCTGGATTACTCTATTTGGTGTCTGCTATATGATTACTGGTACTTATATTCGCCAAAGATATCTGCGCTTTGCGAGGGAGGAAGTCAAGGAGTTGTTTGCAGTTCGAGTCTCAGGTTTATTATGTGAATCGTCAACAAACAGGGGTTTATATAGTACAAGTAGATCGTCTATCGTTAATCGCCTTTCACCATTCGTTATTCGTCTTTCGTCATCATGACATTACTTTTAATAAAAATATTACTAGACGATTCGTCAAACTGGGCGAATCGCCAGGCGATTTACCTTCTATAGAGAAATACATAACACTAACGATACAATAGCATACCCCTATAGTCTGTTCTATAACATTACTCCCCCTTTTGAGGTTTCTTGACCCGTAAGAAATATAAATAAGAAACAATGTCATTAACACAACAGCGAGGCACCGTAGATCCTTTTCAGCAGTTTAGTTTCAGCAAGCAGCAACTCGAATCACAGGAAATGTTCATAGTTCTCTTCCAAACATGGAATTTAAATAGATAGCAATAAATTACAAACTGTTTAATGATCTGCCGTCGGCCGGAATGGGAGTCCATCTCAGTCTCTTTTTACTAAGAACACTAACATAACTGGATATAAAAATCCACACAGGTCACACAGTTCAGTCTATTCACTGATATCACCGGGATCAATCCTGTATGTGGCCGTCGTTTCTTGTGTGTGCTGAACAGCACCAGTGTCCAGCTTTCTGCGTTTCACACGTTCCTTGACTACCTGGACGGGGAAACCCGGCCAGGTGGGCAGTTCCGGGGGACCTTCAGGTTGGGGCAGGGGGACGTCTGGTATAGCCTTTGCCCACGTAAACACTCGCCGGTAGGACAGCCGACACACTCTGGGACCTTGCACTATCTCCCACGACTCTTCATTGTCCTCATGGACCACTGAGTGGGGAACGTGAATGTCAGCAAGCACAGGGGCTCCTAGGGCAGGCATATAGGTGTTCCCACTTACTACACCTGTTCTTGCAGGAGGCCTCATTTCTCGTACTGTGGTTTCCACCAGCTGGGCAACCAGATCCTGGGTCTCAGGTGTGAAGTTCCACCGCTCGGGGAACTGGAGAGCTTCTGCAGGGGCGGGGAGAATGGCCAAGCAGTTATACTCCTCACCTGAGCGATTCGCCTCCAGGGGGAGGGGGGTGTTGAGGTTATCCGGGCGAACCGCCTCAGGGGCTAGGCGAACAGGGCTATTCGTAGTCTTGTTATCCGGCACACTAAACTCAGCTACTAGCAGGGCAGGGGGGTTGAGTCCCAGTTGATCGCCTCCGCCCGTGTCTGTGGTACATACTTCCAGAACCTCCTGATTCTGGGTTTCACTATTTATCACAGGTACTACTAATTCCCCTGGCACTGTCATATGTTGGGGTGGCGGATCGCCAGCCCCCATCTCCATTGTCACTGATTGCACCAAGTCTGATCTGTCCGGAGAAATACATGGGGCCCTAGCACTCATTGCCTTCATAGGCATTCGCATAACTTGCACAGGCTGGGCCGAGTCAGTTAAATTAGTTATTCTCACACATGCTGTCTGAATATTAGTAGTAATGTCCTGGATTTCCTGGTCGAGGAGTCTGTCTAATTCCGTGGTTTCTGGTGGGTGTACAGGTGTGACAGCCTCCACCTGAGGGCAGTAAGGGAGGGAGTCGGGTGGGCGATCAATGGGCCCCGTCTCTTCAGGTGTTTGCTGACCATGGTCTGATGGCGATGGCGGTTCGGCTGGCCTTGTAGATCTCACACCCTGATCATACAGTTTGACCTCCTCCGGGGTGGCTAGTCGTCCACTTAGTGGCCTTCGGCAGGTAACCACTATTACTGAAGCTGGTCCGGGCCAGTCAGGCGAAGCAATGCCGTGTACGTTTTGTTCGTGCTTCACTAAGTCCCTCCTCCTCCTGGAGAACACCACTCGATCACACTTAGGGCACATCACCCCTACAATAAGATCGTCATGCCTCTCTTTCTGGTGATCCTCCAAAGCTACTCTTGATCTGGTAATAAACTGGCAGTTCGGGTGTGAGCATTCGTATAACTCCATTCTGCTCGCCATGTTGATCGAGAGTGACAGGTCAGCGAGATCCGCTCTTCTTTTATATGGCAACACCGTCTTTGTTTTGAGCGATTTTCCTACATTTGTAGCAAGTCGTTTCAGGCGAATGGGCAGGATCGGTCTTGCGATCGCTTGATTATTGTGTAAATGCAACCGCTGAAGCTGTTTGCTGATGTCTGATTCGTCCAAACTCGTTGATTTACTTCTAATCATCATAACAGTTTTAATCACAGGTGTTTCTTCGCTTAGATTCATACTTCGCGGGCCGGGCTCAGGCCATGACGCAACGTCATGGTGCATGTTCAAGGCGGGCTCGTTTCCAGCGGGAGGCGCGACCCAGTTTGGCGCTGTTCCAAGATGTAACGTTTCGCCAGCGAGCGCTCTTCTGAGCGGTGCGCCAGTTGCCTTGACTACAAGGCTGGTTGTCTTGGCTGCCGCGCTGGTCGGCCTGGCGACTGACGTTCCGTCTTCTGTGCACATGTCGTCATGTCCATTTCGCAGCCTTGCGTGTTTGTTTACATCACAAACCAATGGATGCACGATTCTCTCCCCTCCATGTGCTGCTTTCATGATATCGCCATGCACTACTTTGCGTTTGCGGCCGCTTTGAACTCGATAGACCATGTCATTTAGCACTTCAATCACTGTCCATGGCCCAGTCCAAAATTTATGTAGTTTCGGAGATCTCCCGATCTTCTTAATTGGTTGGAACACCCACACTGACTGACCTTCTGTATACCGTTTCTCTCGAGTGTAGAAATCGTAATAGTCTTTCTGTTTCATTCGGGTAGTTTTGATAGCTTTAAAAGCAACTCGGTGGGCTGCTTCCATTCGCTTACACATGTCACTCACATACCCTTCTCTAGGCTGGGGGGTTCGTTGTTCAGGTAGGCCATATGCCAGGTCCCATGGCATATTAGTTTCTCTACCCAGTGCTAGGTAGTTTGGGGAGAATCCTGTAGTAGCATGTACAGAGGAGCGATATGCTGCAGTCACATAAGGAGTCCATAGATCCCAGTCACTATGTTCTTCGTCCACAAGTCCAGTTAGCATGGTAGCCATGGTCCTATTAAATTTTTCTGTTTGACCATCGCTCTGCGGGTGGTACGGGCAAGTCCTAGTCTTCCATATCCCTAGGAGTTCAGCCACTTCCTTGAACAGATTTGACTCGAAGTTCCTCCCCTGATCTGAGTGCCAGATTAAAGGAGTACCAAATCGACAGACTACTTCAGTAACCAGTACTTCAGCCACTGTTTTTGCTGTGAAATCTCTTAGTGGGAAGGCCTCTGTCCACTTGGAGAACAGGTCAGTAATCACCAGGATATAGCGGTTTGCACGAATCGTCTCTGGAAATGGCCCGGTGATGTCCATGGCTATCTCTTCCCAGGGGCCTTGTAGTGGCCTCTCCCCCATCTTAGTCCTCCTCCGTTGACCTGGTCCTTTCCTCTGCTGGCAGGGTAAACAGGTAGCTACAAAAAGGGCTATGTCTTTTGACATACTAGGCCAATAGGCGGATCGCTTTGCTTTGCTTAGAGTTTTGTCTCGGCCCAAATGCCCTCCTAGTGGTCCTTCATGTAGTTGCTTCAGATACTCCTCTCTACCTGCTGTAGGGACATATACTCTCCACTCTCTGCCTCCAGCAGAAGTCCATCTCCAACACCCTAGCAATCCAGATTGAACTGCCAGGGATTGGAAGTTATGCAAGAACCACAACCAGTCTTTCTCAGGTACTCTGTCTTTTTCCTCAGGGCACACTTCTTTTTCCACAGCTGTTTTAAATATCTCGCACAGGACATCGTCTTCTTGGTGTTCACTGAGCCATTGGTGACCTACATCCCATTGAATGACTCTAATCCTTCCTACGTCTCCTTCTTCTTCTGTTACTTCATCAATACGGTGACATTGGCTACAAGGGATTCGTGACATTCCGTCTGCATTCCCGTGCTGTTTCCCTGGCCGATGAACGATCGTGAATGT
Organism: Sthenelais limicola; assembly: GCA_942159475.1. Taxonomy (NCBI): domain Eukaryota; kingdom Metazoa; phylum Annelida; class Polychaeta; order Phyllodocida; family Sigalionidae; genus Sthenelais; species Sthenelais limicola. Next base: position 26,416,715 of record OW804094.1, on the reverse strand, counting down.
GTATGAGGCCAACTCCTCCAACCACCTAGCTAGTTGCCCCTCTGGCTCTTTCATCTCCAGCAACCATTTAAGAGCGCTGTGGTCAGTGCGGACAGTGAAGTGGCTCCCTACTAGGTAAGATCTATACCTCCTGATGCCAAAGACAATCCCCAATAGTTCCTTCCTAGTCACACAATAGTTCTTTTCAGCTTTATTTAGTGACCGACTGGCGAATCCTAGCACTCTCTCTCTACCATCGATCACCTGAGACAACACAGCCCCTAGCCCTTGACCACTGGCATCACTGTCCAAGAGCATGGGATGATTGGCATCGGGGAATCCCAGTATGGGTGCATCACACAAGTTCTGTTTCAGTTCATTCATGGCTTCATCACACTGTTGGCTCCATTGGAAGACACAATCCTTCTTGGTCTGTTGAAATAGAGGGGCTGCTATACTGGCGAAATCTTTCACAAATGACCTGTAGTAGGAGCAGAAGCCCAGGAAGCTCCTCAATGCTTCTTTGCTGGTGGGTATAGGCCAAGATTTCACGGCCTCAATCTTATCAGGATCGGTGGCCACACCATCTCCAGAAACCACATGCCCCAGGAAGGCAACTGAGGGTTGAAACAGCTGACACTTGCTTGGTTTTATTACTAGTCCAGCTTGCGTGATTCGCTCTAGAATAGCAGCCAATCGATTAGCACATTCTTCTGTGTTCTTGCCAAAAATAATAACATCATCTAAGTAGACTAAGCACTGTTCACCTACTAGTCCTGACAACACGGTGTCCATCAGTCTCTCGAACGTAGAGGGCGCATTCACCAGCCCAAACGGCATCACATTGAATTGAAACAACCCTTGGTGCGTGCAGAATGCAGTTTTCTCTTTGCTTTCATTGTCCATTTCGACCTGCCAATAGCCACTGGCCAGGTCCAAGGTGGTGAATACCTTAGCACCACTCAGCATATCTAACGTGTCGTCCATTCGTGGTAGGGGATATGTGTCTTTCTTGGTGATTTTATTCAGGTCCCTATAGTCTACACAGAAACGCCACCCACCACCTTTCTTTTTGACCAGAACTACTGGGGAGGCCCATGGTCCCGTAGCTGGTTCAATGATGCCCCCTTCCGACATCCGTGATAATTCACTCTCCACAACTTGTCGTCTGTGCATAGGGACACGACGAGGTTTATTTCTCACTGGTTCATGGTCTCCTGTGTGAATCTTATGTTTCACCATCCCTGTCCTCCCCAAGCTTTCCCCCTCCAGGAAGAAACTAGGGAGAAATTGTCTATACAGGTCATTAATCAGCTCATTGTGTGACCCCACGGTTTCCTGATCAGTCCGTTTCCACAGTTCTTTTAGCAATTCCTCTTCCTGTTCTTTCGTTCTAGGCTGAGTGGTTTCCCCCAGTTCCAAACTGTTCTCTCCCTCAGCCCACAGAGCCACTTTACTTCCTTTAGGGATCCGTATATCATTGTTTCCTCCGTTCAGAACCTCTGCTATACTACCCAGATCTTGTGATAGGTGCACAGACCGAGCTACACGAATATCAGGCACAAATCCTCCATCCTCCAGGATCCTGAGATGTTTCAGGGATCCTTGATTGTCTGATACATTGTCCCATTCTACTCTCATCATCATGCGACTCCCTGCCCTCACTGTGGTTTCCTGGGCTGCATACACATACCCCTCCAAGTGGCCTGGTCCTGTATTGGCCTGAGTCTCCAGCCACACTTTCCCACTGTCTGTGTCTACCTGTCCTTTCCTGGCCCTAATCACATCCATCCCCAGGATGCCTCCTTGGTCCAGTTTGGCTACTATCACTTGCATTTGGATTATCAGAGTCCCAAAGTCAACTTCTATGTCAGTTTCTCCTAACACATCAACTGGTGTACCCCCGGCTCCAGTTATACGTATTTGAGATGCCCTGAGTGGTGGTGGTTGATCCATTTGCTGCCAGATGTATTTACTCATAATAGTAGTGCATGCTCCCGTGTCCACTAGCCACTGTATTGACACTCCCCGACACTTTCCATCTACTACTACCCCCGCTGTCGACGGGTCCCATCGCCCCTGCACTGCGATCCAACCCTCTCTCCCACCGGTTATCCGTTGGACAGGCTCCCGGCCATTCACTGCCCTTGGTCGTTTCCCTGCTCCATCAACGGCCTGGGTGCAGGCAGGTGAGGGCAGTCACGTTTGAAATGGCCTATCTCGCCACACTGGAAGCAGCCTCTATTCTTGGGTTGAAGGCGATTCGTTTGGGGGCGATTCGTCTCCAGTCGCTCTAACCTTTCAATGATTCGCTCAAAGACTGACTCCAATTGGACAGGTGCACTGGGGGCCGCTAGGGGCGATTCGCTCACTGCCACCCGCACTTGACCCTTGGGCGCCGCATACCTATCCTTCTCAGCCTGAGTGAAGGCTTCTGCGTGCAAAGCTGCTGCTCTAGCTTCAGCAAAAGTTCCTGGTCTAGCCTGCACTACCCACTGCCTCAGCTTTTCGTCTTTTAACGCTGCGATGTATGCATCTCGGCTGAGATCATCCCTGACTTCTCTATCTACTCTGGGGTAGGCCAATCGCACCATTCGCTCAATGTCGTCGGCTACGTCATTCACATTTTCGTCTTTCGCTTGTCGTCTCAGTCTAAGTTGCGTTCTGTACAGGGCGAGTTGGTCAGCCGGCTGGTATCTCTTTTCAAGTTCTTCTACTAGCAACATATACCCAGTAGGGCCATCCAAGTCCACTTTCTCTAGCACAGCTAATGCCGAACCGTCCAGGCTGGCCCCTAGATACAAGGCACATTCTTTATCTGTCCAATCGTTTAAGTCCGCCACAACCTGGAAATGGTTCAGGAAGTCACCAAGTGAAGTGGAACCGTCATACACTCTTGGCGCTGCTTTCACTTTCCTGCCTGGTCTGGCTACAGCCACTCCTCCCCCACTCCCAGGCTTTACTTTCACATCGGGCTTTGGCACCTCCTCCAGTACCCTCACACGTCTATCTCTTGCAGGCTGAGATGACCGCCAGTTCTCATACTGACGTGGGTTGACAGTCACTTCCAGCGATGGCGTCAATGGAAAAGGATGGGGATCCGTAAGCGATGATGATGATGATCCATCGCCCAGGGTATTGATGTTATCCCCACCGCTGCCACCAATGTTACGGTTTTCCTTTTCATATTGTCCATGTTCATGTAATCGTTGGGCCTGGTCTTCCAGAGCCTGGTCCCAGAGATGATCTAATGATGATGTCGAATACGCCATATTTAATAAAGATGCTGGATTACTCTATTTGGTGTCTGCTATATGATTACTGGTACTTATATTCGCCAAAGATATCTGCGCTTTGCGAGGGAGGAAGTCAAGGAGTTGTTTGCAGTTCGAGTCTCAGGTTTATTATGTGAATCGTCAACAAACAGGGGTTTATATAGTACAAGTGGATCGTCTATCGTTAATCGCCTTTCACCATTCGTTATTCGTCTTTCGTCATCATGACATTACTTTTAATAAAAATATTACTAGACGATTCGTCAAACTGGGCGAATCGCCAGGCGATTTACCTTCTATAGAGAAATACATAACACTAACGATACAATAGCATACCCCTATAGTCTGTTCTATAACAATATATATATGATATATATGTGATCAGATTTCTTTATGTCGACCCATCTTCTATATATATGCTATACCATGCACCTTTCAGATCCTCCAATTCCTAAGGACCATTTTAAGAGCGAGGGAAGCGGAGGAACGGGCGGCGACAGACTTCAGACATCAATTGCGTATACGATAAAGGACATTTTATCATTTTTCAAATTGCTTCACACCCTGGGATTGGGCTTTTTTCCAGGCCAGATTACCTGCCCTGCAGGCAATGATCAATAGTGTGAGAGGCTACGATTCATTTTCAATTTTTATTCGGTATTCATACCGTAATTAAGAATGTGCTCAAACAATCACAGCCTGATGGGCCTAGAGGGGACAGACATTCCCTTCTAAACATAAATGGGGCACCCAAGGCGGTATGGCCATATCCATAATTTCCCAGCAAAAATCGATCTTGCATTAAATGACAGGCACGTCCTTTAGACATACCAATCTTCACTCTTAGAACTATAGGGTTGTATGCATCGTGCTGGTTGGTAGAGTTGACTATTAAAGGGCTTGATATGTTTGAGTGTTACAAGATATGTAAAGGGAGATCTTTAAACGTTTGATCTTAACGCCTTAAAGCTGTATTTTTAGCTATTAATTACGATGAAAATTAATCTCATATTATGACTTATAGGACTGAATTACTCAATATTTGGCTTTTGTTATATGTTTATACAAGAATTGGCGATTCTTTAGTTTCTTAAGACTTATTCGTTAATGAACTACTAATTTAAACACGCTAATCGGCCGAGAAAAAACACCGGTGAGTGATATTAAGTGAAGCCACTGCAGGAAAATAATTCGGTGGGTCACCTAAATATAAACGTGAACTTTCATTAAGTCTTGTAGCAAAAAAAAACAGATAAAATTCCCCAAAGTTTCGGACAAATGACTTTTAGATGGGTTGGAAAAGAACGGAACATAGCCTAATGCTATGGTTGAATACGTGGGAACTATCATGACACTACAATGCGGAATGTGAAAATACATATCTTTATGTTAAAAGTCGTGACTAATCTTTATTTTCCTTTATTTATATCACAACTTAAGTTGGTATTATGTCGGCAACACATAGATCCTCGCATAGCTTCAAGGAAAGGCACCTGATTTCTGCAGAGTAACAAAGCACTCCAAACACCCAGATCAGATAAGAATGGTATATCAGCCTTCTTCGCTAATCGGTTTCTTTGCCTAAGACTCGGCGTTTTAATTTGAATAAAATGACATTTTGCCGTCTTAATGGAATTATAATGACTCTTTGCGGTTTTAGGCGAGAGGCTTTCCCTTCGTTTGAAGGGAATCGCTCAAGTTTGGGCCTAGACTGAAAGGCACTTGTTACCTCGCATATGATTGGTTTGTGGTGGTTTCATGGTAAGGCACCAACAGTGATCTTGTTATTGCAAAAATACACACAAGATTCGTAATGCATGCGCATTGAAATGAAAGCAGAGATGAAAAGAAAAAGCTGGGATGTAATTTCCAATTCCCAATATATTATGGCCCTTTGCAAATTCTGGAACAATCCTTGGTGCACATACTCAAGATAGCCTCATTCTGAATTCAACCTATCATCCAATGAGATTGAGTCGCTCATAGGACATTTGGGAAGGGCAGTAGACAATATATAAACAATGTTAGGGGACCACCACACAAGGTAATTTCATTATTTAAAAATCGTAATGGTAGTGATGTAAATATGGAATACAAACTCAAGTTGGTTCACCCGGGCGTGTCCGTCAAACCTAGAGTGAAAATGTTTTCAGCATGTGGTTTTGCCACTCACAACGATACACACATTTCCACTCAAATCCGACAAATTAAATAAATTCTCTCAAACTAACTCGCATTCCATATAAATATTCATCAGCTCATGAATACGAATACAAAGAATTACTTTACAATTATTAATTACTTTACTAATATGAATTCTTTCAGAAACAAATAGTAATCTCCGTCCTCACTTCTGGTTTGTATATATTGTATTATGGATTTGTTTTTATGTATCTCTCTGAGAACTGAAACTTCGTATCTGCCGAACATATTGACCAAATTGATTATTCATATGTACCCAGATTTATATATCGATATGTATTCTATAAGGTAGGAGAGATTGATCCCAGTTCCCTTAGTGAAAACGAAAGTTCTTTTCATCCCTCTGAGGACCCTCTTTTCTAAGGGTGTATTTTAGAGGCAGGCAGATCGTAATTCAATATGCTACCTTTGCTTACCTACTTGGTCCATTGATTTTTTAAATGTCCCTTCGCTGTGTTGAATATGCTGATTGAAATCGACAAAACAAAGATTAATCGAACTAGATGGAGGTAATAAGTATCATTGTCTTCGACACATCTATTAGAAAATGTGCAATTATGCCTCATGGATAGGACGGCAAAATGGATGGGGAATGTATTGAATCTTGTATTGAAGCTATTGCGATACAGTTTGTTATGGTAATTGAGAAATAGAATGTACTAAAATATCCGACTAATAGTCCATTACATAATCCCTAATTCACGTCTTCAAATTACATACAAACATGATACCACTGATCCTATCTGATTCGTGTAGAGAACTGTCATGTCTAAGTACTACTGGTTATACTAAGTAATAAATACATCAAAATACACCAACAAAAACAAATAATATACATACAGGTTAAGTAACGAGTTGGTTGAAGAGCGTGAATATTCTAAATGACTGAAACCAACTCGTTAGTTGATAGCTAAGATAATCTCATTGCTCTGAAAACAACGTATCTAGAGCGAGTTACGCATAGTGTTTATTTCACTAGTGAGTTATGTGGGGCTGTCGTGGCAACCAATCTGTGTTTTGACTTAGATTACAGCTGAAATCCAATTTTGTACTAGATTGTTTTTTCTATTTTCACGATTGAAAGCATATCATATATGACACATCGAGCAATGAGATTGTCTTAGCAATTACCCACGTACACAAATAAAAGCTAACACCTTTCTGATAAATTAGACTTCCCGGACCCTCCATCACCTGATCATTGCTTGTATATGAATGTATTGTATCAGTGGGTTCTGTGGGGAAAGATAAAAGGATAATGTGCATGCTATTACATAAAGTGTTAAGTTAATCTATTTGTTAATGTCTTAGTATTTCACTGGCTTTTTGATCTCAGACCTCTTTAAGAGGTCTGAGATCAAATGAGTCACTACGAAAAACGCCAATCATTCTTCATCTGATAACATTTGTAGCTGTATGTAAGGTGTTAGAGCTTAGATATGACATCAGGGGAGCATGCCATATCTAACTCACTGATCAGTGATACATTTCGCACTGTTATGCCAACACTTTACCGAATCCGTCCGTACATTTCTGAAGCACGTCCCCATGTTGTTTGTTTACAGCAAGCTACATCATAGGCTTGTGTAATCCCAGGCGCGCGGCTATCCCTCCCTCCCTCCCGCCGCTTTCTCTCTCTCTCGGACTCCCACCCTCCCTCCCTCCGGAATGGTAGAAGGAAGAAGGAAGGGGATCGAGGTGGAGGAGGAAGAAGAGGAGAGGTGAAGGAGCCGTTTCGACATAATTTTAAGAAATAAAGAGATGATTCTGTTTGAGGGTTGTATAGAAATACAATGGATATTTGAACAAAAACGCAGTCAAACTATTGCTGACATCAGGGCACTTTTATGCATGCCAATATCAATTCTCTAGGTCTGACTTTTCATTTAATTTTGCTAGACATATTAGTGAGTAATATATCCCATTTTTACTGTAAATCATTCGATTAATCAGGTTTAATGAGGCCGAAATAAGGAAAAATAATAGGAAAAATATTGATTTCTGAATCATAGGTGTGGGAATCGAAATATTGGCCCCAGCCTTCCCAAAATTCACCTGCATTATGCTCATATTCCCTGCGATATGTACACCAAAGATTGGAGAGATTCAACGAATTTCATTTTTTCTTGAAAAAAAATGGCCTTCTGAAATCAAATGCTGCCCGATTGGGAGAATTAGGGCCTACTCATATCTGTCGTGGGGGGTCCTCCTTCAAATCTGCTATGAATGCACATTAATAATGTCTAACTAAATTCAAATGACCTCACGCTCTCCGCCTGGACAACAAGTTAATAAATTGACATCGGACACAAGTAATTCGGTCTGAGAATCGTTTCCATTGGAAACGCCAGGTATATAAATTAAGTTGACACTAATTGTAAAGTTAAATAGATAAACCAAACTTAACTTGATAATTTCTTAACTTAGTACTTGTTTTATTTCGGATAACACAGCTGTTTTTTCCCACAGGTGTCTGGGAGGGAAGAGAGGTTTGGCTTCAGCATGCTGGGCCCGTTCCATATAGCATAGTCCAAGTGTGATATTGAACTTGGAGATCGCCTGAGGGTTATTTTGTATTTATTATACTTTCCCCCATATTTATGCTGAAAGAAATAGTGAAAATTCGATGGAAATTAATGGGGACACTGTGTTTATATTCTTAATTGTGGGTACTGTGTGATACGCAGACCATACTACATTATGTGGTATGAGCGCCAATGCTGTGGCCTATGGTATTCCATATCACCCGCTAGGCAGGTATAATATAATATTCCCCGTAGTTATTGCTTACTAGGTTTCTAACTAAGTAGGATTATATTTCTGTATTGCCAAGGATATCACAGACGAAACCTATTATCTATATTACATTTTAACTTCAGTAATTTGTAATCAGGATCTTTACACTCTTTTTATAGCCTGGGAAAGCCCCTGTTGGGAACTAGAAGCGATTGAGGTCATGATGTTTAATATGTCCCACCATCCTCGGCAACGTAGGATTCCCTAGCAACTCGTTCTGCGAGAGTCCCTAGCAACAGGAAAGAGAGGGAGAGATCAGACGGGGAGGGGAGAGCGAGGAAAAAGAGAGGGGGAGGTGAGGGGAGAGAGATAAGAGGGGGAGAGGGAGAGGGAGAGGGAGAGCGAAGAAGCAGAGGGAGAGGGTGGGAGAAATCAGACAGGGAGAGGTAGAATAGTATTGATAGAAGAGGGGGAGAGAGAATAGGGCAGGGGAGAGGAGAAGGGGAGGTAGGGACAGGGAGAGAGACAGAGGAGAGGCAGGGGGAGAAATGGAGGAGAGCCAGTGAGAGAGGAGGGGAGAGACAGTGATCGAGAGGAAGAGGGTGAACGTCCGGAGGACGGGTACTTTGCTAGTGTATTATATTGGTCAGATCTCCACAAAATGTACAATCGGCAGATCGGAATAGTTAGTAAATTTGGTTAAATTAAACTGAGAAATGGTCAATACTAAGTATATATCCGAACATATTTAATATTTCCTCAATTCAAACAATTTGTTTGGTTACGTTGGATTGAATTTTGAACCTTATTTTTTTCTTAAATTTGGATTATTTTATAGGATTGGTGATGGGAATTGTACATTTTCTGGCGATTTCACCCATATTGTTCTCTCTGTTGCTGTAAGGTATGACATCATTAGTTAGAAATGTAGGCCTACCACTGGGATCAGATGAAAAATCCTCTCAGAGAGATCTGTAAACCCCAGTTAAAATAAAACCTAAAATTTCGAAGCTTGTCTTAATTCTGTCGGAAAGAAGTTTTATGTAGTGAAATACCATAACGGGGGAAGCTTTATGTCTTGTATATTGTTATTCCTTATTTTAGCTAAACTACCTTTGGTGGTTTCACTCAAATAATACATGATATCGATGACCTGGGTATAATTAACTGAATTACATATGTGGCTTATAAATACGTCGTGAATGAACATGTAATTATCAATTTGTTTTGCATATTAGACAGAAAACAGAGCTGGTTAATCGTCTACATTTGAAATAAATTGTATACATTGATCAGAAAAAACCTAAGTTATAATCGCGAATAATCATTCACGGTTTTCATGGATACATGTATGTTTTATTAATGTAAATTACCAAAACTTTTTAAAGATTGACAATTTATTATTTTTTTCAAGTTCTTTTTTATAAACTTTTTAAAAATGTGTCCTATATATGACGCAAATGTACATATGTCAATAGTGAGACCCATGTGTTTCCAAATCGATAATTGATTAATAAACTGATTATGACTCTAATCTTATTTATGATTAACTCCCTCGATGGCTTTAGCCTGGGCCAACACTAGCCAAATGTGACTTAGCATTCCGTATGTTTGAATCAGATTAAAAATCAACCATGATTATGTTCAATATACTATGTACATGTATGGATATAATGCATTCCTATTTACCATAATGTGTTTATAGACCATAAGGTCGTCGCACTATTTGAAAACAAACGTTCAGGCATTTATGGGATTACATATAGTAGTTTTTATTTCTATAATAATTTACAGAAACATGGCCAGCACCTTTTGCTAACCAGATCTTCCAGATTCATTTTAGAAGTTCTTCTAATCATTGTGATAAAGTTGTCATGGATGAATTGTTAAAGAAGAATAAAAATGGATATAATTATGTGTTATGTGTATTGTTACTAAATTGGGACCATTCAACCATAATAATAAAGATATGACAAATTGAGAAGATGGTAGTTACAATAGTGGATGGGGTGGGGTAAAACAATGCTTCTGACAGTGTTAGGTGAAAGAGGTAGAGAAAGGTTAGAGAGGGTTAGAGGAAAGGAAGATGGCTTAATATGCAATGACCCCAGGTAGAAAAGCATGGCTGTCCCAGGCGGGAATCGAACTAGCAACCTCCCGTTAAGGGGACTTCACATGTCTGGTACAGGGGCTTGTTATATTACTAAGGAAAGGAAACATATGGGTCAGATTTTCAGAAAATGTACAATTGGCACCTCTACATATTTAGGAATTTCTGCTAAATTCTGCTAAAAGAATTGTAAATTTGGGGTATATTTGAGTCTATTTGGTATCGCATTGATTTAAAGTATCAGTTCTGTTATGTTAAACAGCATTTTGAAGCTCATTTCTGTCTTAAATGTGAGTTATTTGAGAGGATTGGTGAAGGCGAATTGTACATTTTCTGAAAATCTGACCCATATGTGGGAGAATTCCTACATGTTTACCCTCCTTCGGTGGGTACTATTAAACATGTGTACTGTGTGTAGAGGGTATTACTACCAGATGAGTTTCACGTAGAAAGGATGTTTTCCTTCCTACAGATTAAGGAAATCACACAAAAAGTCCTTTCCTTAGCTTACACAACAGGCACCAGGGCTGGTTTGTCCTACAAACTACAAACTATTCGTCACATCATAGAACTGTACTCAACCAAAGTCGCCCTGTACAAAAGATTGAACAAATCGTTTTCTTATTGGCATTCAATTACAACTATTCTACCATATTCTCTGTTCTAATTGCAATATCTTGGAAGTTTTACACATAATATGTATAGTAGATACTTTCAAAAGCCAAAATCTAAAAATGAATGTCTTGATTTATTCGTTTCTTCGAAATAGTAATACATTGCAGACATTTCCGACACCCGACCCAAAGCTGACCGGCCAATAGTGGAGGTATTAACGATTACTAATACTAATAACTTAGCACATGGGTTGGGGGCCCAGCAGGTGTCATAGGAGCCTGCCTTGTATAAGTATGTCTATATCAATACTCTATATCGACCATTCACAATCCTACCACCTCCACCACAGCAGCAGTCCCTCTCAATAAGGTAATATGCTTAGTATTTCCACACTATAGCCTCACCGTACCGGATTAAAACTTTGGCTCGGGGATTTAAAACTACAGGGGTTGATTATGTAGTGGGATGTGGTGAGGAATGACTCCAGGAATTCTGTGATTCATGGTTTTCCCCGAGATCCTACTGCATCGAAAATGGAATCACAAAGGGCAAGCTAGCTAATACTGAGAGAAGATTGTAATTCGATGCTGGGTATAATTATTGAGAGTAAATGAACTAATGTAACTCGCAAACGATACTTGGTCCATATATAGTCTTAAATATTTGGTATAGAGAATTGGAATAAGGTAAGATTTTCTTGTACAAGAACAATTTGATACCAACCTATGGTGGGTATAAGTTTCTTAGATATGTGTGAAAAAGCCTAACGGTTTTAAATGGGGTTTCACCTCTTCAATTTTTGGCATTATTGAGATTGGGATTTGTATCGAAAATCGGTGAATTCACATTTTTAGGATGGATGGGTATTATATACTTCGATAACAAGGTTATTGATTATGTATAACCTTATATTTATTTTAAGAGATGAATTGTCGATGAGGTTAGAAACTAGTTTTTGACAGCGGGGTAAATGTACTTTGTGTCCGACGTCTTCGGAGCATGAGCTCTATATGAAGAAGCGTTCTCAATTCACAAGATATTTCTTTTCCCAAGACAATTCTTTAAAGCGGCCACGAAGGAAACCTCTATGTTTAGGAGTGCATAGGGAGAGTGCCCCAGGGGGATTAATATCATTTAGAATCAATTATTGATGGTAAATTATTAGACGTCATCTGCAATGAGGACACCAATACATAATGCTGCAGGAAGGGATGGGCAGAGGAAGGAGAAGAAGGAGGAGGAGGGGTTAGGTAGGATAGGGTGGAGGAGGCGTTGGCAGAGGGTTGTGCTATATATTATGAACCATATTGTGGACTTAATTGATACATATCTGCCTGAATGCACATGGGTCAGATCTTCAGAAAATGTACAATCGGAAGATCTACACATTTAGTACATTCTGCCAAATTAGAATGAAGAATGGCCATACTGGGTATATCTGAGTATTTATGATGATCCAAACAATGGGTTTGGTTATGTTAAACTGAGTTTTGAGCTTCATTTTTGTGTTAATTTGGGGTTACTTAAGAGGATTGGTAAAGGTTAATTGTACATTTTCTGGCAATTCTACCCATATATGTTAGTATTGTGCAACATGGGATTTGTATTAGTCACTGAGATGAGGGAATCTGGAAATATTTAAAGCTATTTTTAATCAGATTTCGCAATAAGAAATCTTTCAAAATGTTGACTTCATCGGTCTTCAGATTGGTAGGAACAAAAGCATAAAATTATTTTTATCGAAGTTAACTAAGAATGCATTTTAAGTATAATGGTTGCAATATATTCTATATATTGGAACTTTCAGAGAAGTAGGATCCCAGGGTGCTGTTTCATAATGAAGATTATGAAACGGAATTTGTCCCAAGTGGGATGTTTTTCTACTTAATTTCTATGTCCCTGATTATGAAACAAGGCCCAGGGTTCTGTACCTAAAATGCCAGGGTGTGAATTAGACACATGACTATTCAAGGAATCATTTATATTTGCGCATAAATTCCCAAGAAGAACTAAGCAACCAGGAAACCTTTTTGCTATCGACTCTTAAATAAATATATGAAACATAATAATGATTGCATTTGTCAATAAAACCGTATTTTTATTTTTTTAAATACTAAGAAAGACTTTACGATGGTTACATCCAGCTGTATACAATTCTGGCTACCAATGTTTGAATTGTTGCTTTCTAAAGTTAACAATATGGATTGACTTCTACTGAATTGAATTAACAGAAAGAGGTCCCCATCTTATGAGAAGTGCTTAGAGCACTGCAGTATGCTATAAAACTGGTAAAGTCCTAATGGAATATTGCGAATCAGCAGAAGACAATGTAGAAATGTAAGCCATTAAGTAGTGTTTCTTGTCATACATATTGATACAGTCAGAGCTATAATACTTCGTTTCATTTGCTTTTATGATATTGTTTTATTTTATATTGTGGAACTATGGAACTATACAATTCATATAATCATATAGTTGGCTTTCCTTTATAGCTAATTGTCTGGCCAATACAAATATTTAAAAAGAAAATAAATAGTGTTTTGGGGAGGAGGACCAAAGCGTCAGGTATACCATATCTCTCTACTAAAGTCCTAAAACCAATACTCAGGAAATTGGGAACGCAGTTTACATATTTAATCAATTTATCATTAGACACTGGAATTGTACCTACTGCTTTTAAGAGTGCATTAGTTACACCCCTCTATAAGGACGGGAGTAAACTAGAACCAGGGAATTATCGTCCCATATCAGTAATAAGCCTGCCAGCAAAAATTATGGAAAAATGTGTACAGAAACAACTTTACAATTATATGGAGGAGAACAGTTTATTGTATGAAAATCAATACGGTTTCAGACAAAATTTATCTTTAACAGATGCCCACTATAAACTTTTTACAGATGTGTATAACAACCTAAATAATAGGCAATCGTCGTTATTGGCTTTTTTAGATTTTAAAAAAGCCTTTGACACGGTGAACCATAGCAGGCTATATAAAAAATTGAGGCAAATAGGACTTGATGAATACGCTTTGAATTGGTTCAAAGATTATTTATCAAATCGAAGCCAAGCGGTAGTTGTAAATAATAACACCTCCAAAAAAGAAAAAGTCACTTGTGGTGTCCCTCAAGGAACTGCCTTGGGGCCACTGTTGTTTCAAATTTACATAAACGACTTACAAAAGTGGATCAAATATTCAAGTGTAATCTTATTTGCAGATGATACCATCTTATATAATTCAAATAGTGACACGAAAATATTACAAAAAGAATTACAATTTGATCTTAATAGGGTGAATCTATGGTGCAGAGAAAATATGATATCTCTAAACATAAAAAAAAGTAAAGTCATGGAGGTAAATAGAAAGAAACCCTCTCAGAATGAACTGCAGGATCCAGGTTTTTATATTGGAGATGTGGAGATTGAAAACACATCTAAATATAAATATTTGGGTGTCATAGTAGATGAGAATTTAAACTTCAAGCAACACATGATTAAACGTCTAGCAACTGCTAGAAATAAAATTTTCAGTCTTGCTAAGTTAAAACAAGCAGCTGGAAAGAGCACTCTATTGACAGTATATAAGGTTGCCATTAGACCATTATTGGAATTTGGGGATTTATTGTACAGTGGTGGAAACAAATCTGAACTAAAAAAGTTGCAAGTAGCGCAAAATTCAGCTGTAAGAATTATACATAATATGGAGAAGAGGTCAAATACTGACCAAGCTCATATTGACTTAGGTCTGGAAAAACTTGAGCACAGACGTGAGGCTCACCTCCTGGAAATGGGTTTTAAGGCAGCCCAAATAAACATAAATCTAGACAAGAGGCCAATAAATCTTAGGTCACTTGCAAAAGGAAAAAAAATGAAAACAATAAGACCTCAAACTGAAAAAATAAAAAAGTCATTCATATATCAAATTCCAGAACTATGGAATAACTTGGCCCCCAAGCATCAGCTATATAAAACCCTTGAAGAATTTAAAACATTTCTAAAGAGTAAATATAGTCCAACAAAGGATAATATAAATTGTAACGTCAACGACGTGCTATAGGAAACGGTATAATTGACAACATTAAGTTGTTGCATATATTTGTCCTTATTAAAGAAAGGAAAAGAAAAGTACTCCAGTACTCCAGTCACATAAATTGTAAACCAGTATAGGTTAGAATCCGTCCAAACTGTATATATGAAAATTGTTGTTGTTATAACATGATATGTATTTCATCGATGTCTAAACACTGTGTAAATAAAAAATACATTACATTAACAAAATACAAAACACATTAACAAAATACATTAACAATTAAAACTTTCCACTAAATATGATATTGTCAAAATATATTGTAAACTTATGTACAACTGCATATATATATCAGATAGTCGTTAAATTTTCCACAAATGTATAACAATAAATCTAAAACAATGTCGTAGTCTAAATTATCAGGAAATCTGGGAAGATCAACATACCAAATAGTGTGTGATGACAGATTACATATTGTATATTATCTATTATATACCTTCCCTTTTTCTCCTTTATGTAACTGTACCATTGATGATGAGAAATAAAAATTCTATAATAATAATAATAAAATTGAGGCCACACCTGCAGGGTTCAAACCAACATTATTCCAATGCCTCTGGGTCAATTGAAAACATTGCATCTTATAACACCACCAAGTGGATCAAATAATTCTTCCGACCCTTCCCCCCCCCCCCCACGCCTCCCCCCCCCCCCCCCACGCACACATGCCCAGTCCCTCGGTGTGAAGGTATCAGTTAAGCCGGAACATAAGCTACCGGAGATGACTCATTATTATACACTGGTGGATTTAAGGTTGTCTACCCTCCTAGGGTTTATGAAATACTTCTGATTTGAGGGAGCTATTTAGATGTTCCTCCACAGTAAATTTGGAATCTTTGTGGATTTATAATGGGGTCACCTTTTGTATAAGGATTGTAATGTGTACGTTTCCAGTGGAGGCTGTTTTATTGCCATTTGCCAATTAACTCGTTTGACTTATTTTTTAATATCATTTATCCTCAATCACTTATTATTTGATGTCATCTGCAATGATGACACCCATACTAAACGATGAAATGAAAAAGTGGAAACCGTTTCCAGCTATAGAGCTGAACTTAATAGCAAGAACTATATACACTCTCATACAATCAATGGCAAAATATAAATTAGTATTAGGCTGTTACCACCCGTTTGCATGTTTCCTCTTAAAAGGTGGTAGTATACTACCGCTAGAGGACCAGCTATGGAGCTGAATTACCGTAACAGCCAGATGCAACCTCCTCATACAATCAACAGCAAATTACAAGTTAAAGTTACCTAAATTTCATTACCATATGATTAGTATAATATAAAATATAAGGAGTTGTAGATACAGATAATAGTGACCGGTGCAGAGATAAATATGTATAAAAATGCAAAATATAACAGTCTAAAACCTTGGGTTTTCACCCAGAACTCACTATACAACCTTACTGCATATAAAACAGACTGCATGCCGTCTTTAACAAATGACTAAGCCATTACCCCACACTAGCACACAGTCTGGGCTCCCACTCCAAAAAACAATTAGGATTAGATTAAAAAGCTAATCCATGCCATTCTGCAAGGATTTATGTATCCATTCATTACCCGCCAATCGGGTCAGCTTAACGTTTCAAAACATCTCCCCTCAGTATGCTCGCCTATGAGTATAAAACGTGGGGATCGTCATCGGCTGGATGCAGACTTTAATAGGGGACTTTCACTTGATCCGATTATGAAAGTCTGAAGTGGTGGATCATAGGTTTTAGATGGTATCCGGATTTTCCTATGCTGAGGATACTTTTTTGAAATATTAAGAAAAAATGGTAAATACATGTACTGTTTAATCAAAACACAAATTTATTATTTCAAAATTATAAGTAACGAATAAATAGTTGTATATTTTTTTACAGATTAATTAAGGAGTTGATTCAAGGCGTAGCAATGAATGTGATGTTCTAAGCAACTGAAACCAACGAGTTAGTTAACTGAGTTGTTATATATACATCAATAGATTTAAGAGTACATTGTAAAGTCATTATGTGGTCCACCAGTTGATCGTATTAAAACGCTATCATCAACCAACTAAGTTGTGATGCTGACAAAATCTCTTTTACATAATCCATAAATAGATAGAACCTGATGAGAATGTGGGACAAGGGACCCTATTGCACTGTCCGAGATGTTTGTTTTTTCATGGTCCGCAAGCCGATAGGCGAGTTGGTTACAAAAAAAAACAAACATTGTGGACAGTGTAATAGTGTCCCGAGTACCACATTCGAATTTAAGTTCTATATTTACTCCCATGTTGCTATGCTTACCTTATATGGCTATTTTTACTGGGGACAGGAAGTCATATCACATGCGTTGAACTGGTGCAAATTACCACACCATCCCGCCCATACAAATAGCATTTGGTACATACATCAACATGGAGTAAGGGATTTGATGCTTCATGGTTGCAAGATCACTCTCTGGACCATGTACAATGGCTTTATTCAAAAGTGTCACATGTTTATGGCAAACAATACATGTCATTAATTAGTTTTCTTTTATCACTTCTTTATTACCCCCAAACATGGTGCAGCTAATTAATACAAGACAGACTTTATAGAACATTAGGTATGTAGGGTAAAGCAATCAAACTACTTTGCAGGTAGTTAAGGAGTCATTGGTCTCTTATCACAACCCCATTCACCATCCCATCCACCACCCCAGCACCACCGTGGTCTCGACCTCAACCTACTACCCCTACCATACGCTACCCTCCACTAACCCAAACCATCCCCATCCCCATCATCTCACCACCCCAAATAGTTAAGGAGTCATTGTTCTTCCTCTTATCACCCCCTCCAGTACCCCAACCACCACCCTAGCACCACCACCGCCACCCCAACCACCACAACCACCACCTCCACCCATCCCAACCTCACTACCCTAACTCTACTAACCCCAAACATTCACTACTTAAGGGGTCATGGCTCTCCCTCTTATTACCACCTCCGCCACCCCAACCACCACCCTAGCACCACCTCCTCCACCCCAACCACCAACCCAGCACCACCTCCACCACCCCAACCCATCCCAACCTAACTACCCTAACTCTACAAACCCCAAACATTCCCATCCCCACCACACCAACTATCACCTCCTCAGTGCTTCCTTCCCCTTCCCACACTTCTACCCTAATTCCAACTCCACCCCATCATATCCCCTCCTACACCAAACCCTTTACAACCCCCCACTATAACCACCCTCACACCCTCTTTGCTACATCAACCACCGCTAACACGAGTATAACAACATTTTGCTTGGCGTGCAGGGGAAATATAAAAACTCTATCCCTCACAGTCACCAACCTCTGCCAAACTACAGAGATGTATCCCCCCGTCGTTGTGCGCATGCGTGAAACGTTACCTTGCCAACCAAACGTTTTATGGCTTGTGTAGGACAGATGTAGGAAGGTCAGAGTGTTCCATAAGAAATCACCAATACTCATCAACCGAGCCATCATCGTACCCAGTACCAGTTATTATGATCCTTCTCTGACAGCATGTACTTGGGTAGGATTTTCAGAAAATGTACAATTGGCAGCTCTACACTTTCAGGAAATTCTGCTAAATTAGGCTGAAAATGAAGAGTACCGGTTATATCTGAGTATATTTGGTTTCGCATTGATTTAAAGTATCAGTTCTGTTATGTTAAACTGCATTTTGAAACCCATATTTGTCTTAAATGTGGGCTATTTGAGAGGATTGGTGAAGGTGAATTGTACATTTTCTGAAAATCTGACCCACTTGCTATAGGCCACTGTGTGTGTTCCTGCACCATGGTGCACCAGAAGGCACCATTTTGTGTTTTATTCTGTTAATCTTCTCATCATGGTGAATTAAATTGAGAAAAAGATAATTGAAAGATGAAATTGAGAAAAAGATAATTGAAAGATGAGTTATAATAGTTAGAATATTGTCATGCATCTTTGATTGGATGGTATTTATTTTCTTTGCTGGATTTTTAAAGGTTTATAGTGTATTGGATAGTGTAATATGGTCTGCATTGCTTGGCAGGTATATCTGGGATATTTATAGGAAGTTATACATATTGCCCTGCCCCAGATAGGTTTGTTCTAGCGTGAAGAAATAGAACATGATGACATTGTCATGACATTAGATTATGGTAATCAATCCGTACCAAAAGGACTTGGTATACATGTATCTACTACAAGTATATATAGGAGTAACATTTGTAAGGATCTTCCCATCCAAAATTACCATAATGATTTCTATAATTTACCTTTTATTTTAATTCTTTGAAGGCAACAGACAAGTTATCATTAATTAGTTGAATTATGGAATTAAGATACGAGCATATAGCCGGGATTCCCACTCATTTCTAGCCCCCATAGATCTCACAGCAACATAGCATGAACAATAATTTTACTTTTTTTCATAATTAATACAATTAACTTTTAGTACCTGGGGTTGAATTTGAATTTGCAGAAAAAAAACAAAGCGAGGGTGAGCGATGATAAGGAAACGTCAAGCATCAAATGGTTATCATATGGTTATTATGTAAACCATATAATGTCATGCAATCATATAGGGATTAATTTTTGTCTGAAATAATTAATATGTATAATTATCCTGATAGTTATTCTTTATGCCTCTATCTGGAGTTATGTCATGTGGTTGTTTTAAAACATTTTACCAGCATTTGGTCAGTTTATACAGCTACAGTTACTCACTAGTGCCGGGTGGGGATAGGGGAAAGTGCAAATTGTACCTGTACCATGCAGGATTCGAAACCCCAATGATCATGGCTCTCTAACTAGCGCATCTAACCACTCAGCCATCCCATATTCCCATGTTGCATAAGACCCATCCATGTTAAAGGTATGATATGGTCCATGTCGTGGGGGAGGTGGAGGGGGAGGGGGAGGGGGCAGTCCCCCACCCTTGCCCCCATCTCTATTCTAACCCCCTCCACGAGAAGGTAGCCAGTATAGATCTATGTGAAGTAGCCCTTCACCCCTCAGCAGCACCAGGTTGCCAATGATTAATATCACTGACATTGAAAGGATTTAGGAAAACCATCATCAGTGTTATTGATTCTGCCTTCCTGCTTGATTATGTAGGGTGTAATCTGCGAGAAGAAGGAGAGAAGGGGAGGGAGAGAAGGGGGAGGGGAGGGAGAGAAGGGGGAGGGGGATGGAGAGAAGCGGGAGGTGAGGCTGATGTCATTTATGAAGCGCAGATCCATGTTTAAAACAGCTAGAGCGACGGAACATGGAAAATAGTGGGGTTGGTATGGTGCCATTGCATGTATTTGGGGCAGATCCTGAGACAATGTAGAACAATCAGCAGCTCTACAATTATGGTAACTTCTGCTAAATTGGACTGAAGAATTATGAATAGTGGGTAATTCAGTGTATCTCTGGCGTTGTGTGGATAAAACATGTCTCTTTCATTGCGTTAAACTGTATTTTAAATGTCACTTTTCTCTTAAATTAGGGTCATTTGAAAGGATTGGTAAAGGTGAATTGTACATTTTCTGAAAATCTGACCCATTTGTGCATTTGCTATGGTTTATGGTATTAGGTGCAATTATATAAATTATATATTCAATATATAATATATACGTGTGTGTTTTCCCTGTTGACTTTAGTGCAAGCTTCCACTAAAATTCAGATATTTCAGCATATACCAGAATCCTTCTCTGCGGTTGTTTCACTTTATATGGCTCATCCTTGCTTCTTTTGTTCTACCAAATCATCTTCAAACCTTTGTCAAACATATAATAGCTAGAGCATATACATAGGGAACTTCAGCCCTCTGGGTCGAACAATGAGTGAATTAAAAAAGTGAGTATAACTGAGAACGCAGCTTTAAAGGGGGTCTCCACTGGCTGCGGTAAGCTCTGCGACAAGCCTTGCGATGATGTTGCAATGGTTCTATAGGTGGAGAGGAGTGACGACTTCCTCCCTATATGGTTCACTGGCCACCTCGCCACTCCTCTCCACCAACAGAACCATCCCATAAACATCGCAAGGCTTACCACAGAGCTTACCGCAGAGCCTACTGCAGCCAGTGGAGACCCCCCTTTAAAGACATGAACAGTGGCTAAAGCAATTGACCTATTGCACATAGCATGAAAGCCTGACCGATGCTTTCCGGGTAGTCTGACCCAAAGCCAAACTACCCGTGATGGCTTTTCCACATAAACAAGAGCCCCATGTCCGAGAGTACATTCATTTCTATTTATCATTCTACCCTCTCGTGATTGGCCCTGAACAAAGATCACGTGAGTTATAATTCTCATAACGTCTCGTCGTAACGATTTTTTATGATCCTGGTTTTTGTCCCTCATGAATGTTATTCAAGATCATTTCCTTCTTTTTATTTCTCAAGTACCTAAAAATTCGGACGGTCAAATAAATCTGGAATGAAATGTCATTACAATGGTCTGGAATGTCAATTTTCGCATTGACAAATCATTATTATTGATCAGACCATTGCCTTTTTTAAATTACGAGTGTTGAATATTTTCATTTGCAGGCAAAATCTTGTTTCTCTTTGGCAGAAAGGTATTCCCGTATCCAGTACTTTGACAGATGGTAATCTGATGTTTGTGTAAACAAAGATTCAATGCAAATCAAAGATATTTGATAGCAGAATAACTTGAAATTTAAATTCTGTGATTCTAAATTCCATGGTCAGCCCCATTTCCTTCTTCTTCTTCTTATACCTGATATCACCCTGGTTCGTCTATGTTAAGGCCCATTCACATTTCCAACGTACGGCCGATTGGTGTTCGGCTGCCGCACGGCAAAAAAACACAATCTTAATGTATTACAAACGGCAATTATCGGCCGGCTGGTCGTGGTAATTGGACTTTTATCTTCCTCCTGTCTTCTTTGCTATGTCTCTCTCTTCCTCTTCTTCACCTACATTGCTACCCCCTTCCCATTACTGGGTCCTGGGTATGACTGTAAAGTGCCTTTCTGTCTCTTTTTCTCTTTTTCTCTCTCCCTTCTTCTCTATCTCTACTTCCTGGGTATGATCATAAACTGCCTCCCTCTCAGCTTTCCCGCCCTTGATATAACCATATTAAATGTGTTGATAAGGGCGTAAAACAAGCAATCTCACTCACTCACTCACCTTCCCCTTCTCTTTATACACATACATACATCTCTCATCCTGTATCTAGGCAGTATAGGGATAAGTATCACACAGGGGATTACAAAAGGAGATGTCACAAGAGCCGTGCAGTACAGTTATACACGTCTAGAATACAGCTGTAAACAAGCTTGTATACAGTACTGTAAGCGACATTTATCTTACAATTACTGAAAAGGACCTCCACGCTTGTATACAGTAGGGGACATTTATCTTACAATTACTGGAAAAAAACATCTGTCTTCCCAAAAGCAGATAGAAGCGTTAGGAGCGACCAAGTGAAAGAAAACAGTAAGAGCCTCTAACATAGTATCTATCACCTAGATGTACAAACTACAAAAACAGCGATACAATACGATTAAGAAATTAATTAATTAATTAATCATCAAAATTGCACTGTTTAATTGCATATTGGATATTAACAAGATCCATAATATATTATTCAATATTTCGATATAATTGTACTTAATGCATATATAACCTTAAGTATACTTAAATAGCTGCTAACCCCTTATGGTTATTACAAACACTGGTCTTTACCAGTTTACTTGATTTTCTAGATGGCAATGCATTACTTCTAGGTCACAAATACACCATATATATCCTAAAAATCCTTATGCAAATTACGATTACACCAGAGGGAATATTAACGTTATTTTAGCTTCAATTCCCAAATCAAGAAAACTGAACATGAATTTCAAACATCCAAAGCAAAACTCTTATTGTCTGGTGGGCGTTGTGTAGAAGTATACAGATCTATACAAAATAGAATAGGTCAACCATTATTTGTTTCTCTTCCATCCATATTGCAAGCATCAAATTCCCATTAGAACATGGGTCGTTTTACAAAGTGTACAACCTGCAATCTTTCATAAAATGGGTTTAAACTTGGGAAGAAAAGCTTCGATACGAGCTATATGTTATAAGAGCTGAGAACTGAAATTCAATTGTGTTTGAACACAAATCTATAGGCACATGTGTCATCCTTTATTTGAGAAAACAAAGGATGAAAATGTGTATAAAACATGGGAGGTGAAATAAACATGATTCCATATACTACGTCTTGCTTTAAAATTGTTGAAATGTATCACACATGCATGCAAGAAGGAAGTGGTGGGGCGATGTCAAATATCGTCCCATGTCACATTTCATTTAATGTGATGTATGACTGATTAGTCTTTTTTTGCTTTGTGATTCAGTGAAGAATAGGAGGGAGTGAAATTGAAGAATGCGAGACAGACATGCAGAAGGGCAGAAGGATTAAAATGGACGGAGAGAGAGGTGGATCGAGGAAGAGAGGAAGGGAATAAAGGTGACATGATTATTAGTGAGATAGCACACACAAACCTAGGGGGACATGAGATAAATAATAAAAGAAGACAGAGACAGGAGCGTAAGAGAGAGAGAGAGAGAGAGTGAAGGGGGCAGCGATAGAAAGAGAGCAGAACAAACGGGGGGAGAGACATACAGATCAATTCAGGGAGAGAAAAGAGAGAGAGCGAGAGAGCGAGAGAGCGACCAAAAAGGGAAGAAGGGAGACAAGCAAGGACAGAGTGGAATGGAGAGTGTCCAATATGAGATAAAAGAGGCAAGAGAGAGAATTGTACAGAGATAGCTGCGGAAGACATGGTGGGCAGAAAACGAAAAACACCAAGGAGACCAATAGACTGAGCGAATGGAGAGCAGAGAGAGAGAGAGAGCAGAAAAAGAGAGACCATGCAGTTGAGAGAGACTGACAGACACAGAGAGACACAGGGTTAGACCCTGCCCACACACAGTCTCCTGGTGAATCGTATGATCTCATTTCAAATCCTGGTTTATGTTTTTGAAATAACATAAACCAGGATTGGAAATGAAGTCCTAGGACTCATCGGAAGACCCAAATCGGGGGGCAATCGGGAGGCAAAACGGCTGTGTGTGGGCAGGGTTTTAGAGAACCAAAGAGATAAAATAATATCAAGAGCTGTGTTTGTGAGTGGCAGAGTGTTGAGTAGGCCATATTTCATGTATCAAGCATGCAGGTATGGACAGGGGCAGGAACCATGCTACTTGATTGCCAACCAACAGGACCTTTTAAAGGCAATTGCATGTCTACCCGAGGGACCCCCTAAAGGCCGTATAGATCGGGCCATCTGCGTTATCCGGAGTGGCACCAGGTTTGTGGAGTGTATTTAAAGCAAACAAGATGTACTTAAGTACGCTAACCCTCCCTTACACACATTGCTTATCTGCCCTCGTGTTCTGGGCCAAGCTGCTGAGGTATGTATATTCAGGCATATTATGTTTTTATTGTAATTTAATCAACTCTTCGCATATTGATATCAGAAATAATACTATTATCAGTATCATGTATCATGATAAGAAATTATGGATAACATTGAATTGAGGTTAATGATTTAATGTCTTATGGAATTTATTTAAAATATTATTCATAGCTAATTTTGAATGTAGGAGTATTGCCTGTTCAACTCAAATCAATACACCGTAGATGCAGTGGGGTATATAGATAGAACCTGATGAGAATGTGGTACAAGGGACACTGTTGTACTGTCCGAGATGATTGTTTTTTCATGGCCCACGACCAATAGGCGAGTGGGTTACGAAAAAAAAACCATCAAGGACAGTGCAATATTGTTCCACATTCGAATTTAGGTTCTATATTTACTCCCACATTGCTATGCTTACCTTATATGGCTATGTTTACTGGGGACAGGAAGTCATACCACACACGTTGAACTGGTGCAAATTACCACACTACTCCCGCCCATGCAAATAGGATGTGTATCTACCAAGTAAAGTAGAGCTATATGACGCAAATTATGATGTGAGTTAAGTACCAAACAAGGTGAACTAAGATGTATGGATTTCGATGAGTATGGAATTCGCGGTTAACAAAATGATATATTACATTTTTTCAGTATAGAAGTGATACGAAATCTATTATATCTCATTTATGATAATATATAAGGCTTTATGATAATATATAATACCTTCCAGGAATATCTGTCTCTGGCATATGGGGTAGTCCTATTTCCGGTTTCCAATTTACTTCGCCAGAAAATGTACAATTTGCATTCACCAATCTTCTCAAATAACACACATTTAAGACAAAAATGAGGTTAAAAATACTGTTCACTATAACCAAACATATTGTTTGAATCAAGGTTATATCAAATATACTCGGATATACCTTCTATTGACTATTTTCCACTCTCATTTATCCGAATTTACTGAATGTGTTGATCTGCCAATTGTACATTTTCTGAAGATCTGACCCTTAATTATATCGATAATGGGAAATGATATTTCGTTGTTGTCGGCGGGGGAGGCACAAGAGCCCTTTTACCCCCAATCCTCTTTCCCTACATGCCATAACAGTTCATAGATACATACATGTATGACTCAGAGCACCGAAAATTCGTACACTCAGGCATAACACAATTCTTTTGAATTTATCGCAAAAATGGATTTTGAGATACCATCATATTTTTTTTTTTGAACAAATTTATTTTATCAGGAGGTTATCAAGTTTACAGCAATCTCACCCGTAGGTGATTTTCGTTGTACCCTGAGAATATTGTCTTTAAAAAAAAAGTACATAGAGGTGTGGACGGAAGAAAAGTTTAACAACTGGCTAGGATAATATAGAGTTAGACATTATGTCACAAGCATTTACATTACAATTAATGATGATGATAATGAGATGGAGAAAATGAGGTAAAAATACGGTCTATTAAAACATTTACAAATATTACCAATCAAAGGGATGTGAGAGGGTGTCAGGTTTTTCCTGAAATTAGGTATATAATAAGTACCATTACATAAAGAGCGACGCTATACAAATAATATTTACCAAGAGTTACAATATATACATACAAGAATAGATAGCGACGTAGGTTACAATTAAGTAAACAAGTACTGATCTAACATCATATACGGAGAAGGCCAACATAAGGGCCAAAATAGAACAAGACAGCAATGCAATATAACACAGTGAGGGTGGGACCAACAGACCATGTCCACCGTTCGAGTACTATACAAACAGGGTCTACACATAGTACACAGAATTAAAGGTGTCACAGAATTATTTATAGCTCACACAAGAAGGGGTAGGGATTACGGCATAGGCCGCTGATCCCCTGCCCCATGGTTAGGGGCCTGGAGACCAAAATAGTATCGTTTCAAGTTTACTTTAAAGTTCAACAGGTCACCAATTAATCTAATATTAGCAGGCAGTCTATTCCAGGTACTGACAAGAGAGTTAAATACACACTTAGAGTCTTTCCCAGAACGAGGAATAAAACTAGTCATGGTAGGTGCAGCAGCTTGCCTAGTGTGCCTCGGAGGGATAGAACCTTTGCCATTCATGTAAACCTCCCTATGTGCAATCTTGGCAAGATTAAAAGATAATCTGTTATTAATACTCATTGTTTTACTAATACGAAGAAGTTCTGCATTGGGGGTATAATAGTCACAGTTAAGGGCGATACGCAGGATTCTATTCTGAATCTTTTGTAATTTTGATAATAAAGATTGATTCAAAGGAGTCAGACAGAAGAGAGAGTAATCAAAAATCGATAACAATTTAGATTTGGCTATAATTAGAGCCGCATCTTTGGTCAAGTTACAACGGATTTTGCGAAAAATAAAGATTTTGCTGTTGAGCTGACGGGTCAGACTGTCATATTGGTTTTTCATAGATAAATTTTGATCGATAGTAATACCTAAATAATCGTAACGGTCAACTATAACCAGGGTCTCAGCATTAAGTGATATAATAGGTCTAAGGTCCTTCAATAAAGGGGGTGGGCCAAACAGCATAACCTTAGTCTTATTAATGTTAACAAGCAGTTTGTTACATATACTCCAATTATAAAATACAGACAAGTCACTATTAATCTTATTAACACATTCGTCAGGATTGTTACCGGATAAGTACAAAACGGTATCATCCGCGTATTGAATAATTTTACAGTTCATATTAAGATGCTTAAGGTCATTTGCATATATTAAAAACATGATCGGGCCCAAAATTGAGCCCTGAGGTACTCCATAATTAATTGATTTTTCAGAGGAAAGGTTATCACCCAACTTCACCTTTTGCAACCTCCCATTTAGATAAGAGGCAAACCAATTTATACTATGTTGGGACAGGCCAATGTCATTTAATTTTTCTAATAAGATATTATGCACAACCGAATCAAACGCCTTACTAAAATCAATATACACCACGACAGAAAATTTTTTACTATGAGCAGCAACATTTAGGTCAGAGATAAAATCATATAAGGCTTCGGTTGTCGAGTGGCCTGCTTGAAAGCCCAACTGCTTGGGACTAAGTATATTATTGGCATTAAGGTAACCCATAAGATTATCTACGATCAGTTTTTCAAATATTTTTCCTCCTATATGAGTCAAGGAAATCGGGCGTACATCGCTAGGTATTTTTGGGATAGCAATTTCAGGTATTGGTCTAACTACCGCAACCTTCCATGCAGAAGGAAAGGTACAGGTTCGTAGTGATAGCTTATATAGGTATAACATATGCATGCTTAGAATACAGAAGGCATCTTTATATATTCGCGAGTTGATATTTATACAACCAGAATTCTTATTAATATCAGTATTTTGGAGCAGTTTTAATAAATCCGGTAATGTTAATACAATCTCAGACCATGGGTATTGTATGGTTTCAAGTAATCTAGGTCTAGGTGGGGTTGGTCCAATCGCAGCATTTACCTTACTACCCACCGTACAGAAGTGATCATTTAGACCATTCACTAATAGATCTTTAACTACAATCTTGTTATTAATACATAGACTAGATATATCACCTTCATCATCACCCTCAATGTCACGAACTACATTCCAGAATTTTTTCGAGTCTTTTTTATGTCTATACAATAACTGTTTATAATAATCCGATTTGGCGGTTGCTACCGATCTATTACATTCATTTTTTACAGCCTTAGCTCTTGTCAAGTCAACGGGATTTTTAGTTCGGTTAGCCTTTTTGTACAGTTTGTCTCTTCTTTTACCCAGTTCACGAAGATCATTACCAAACCAAGGTGGATTTACCGCTTTCTCTTTAAACCTTTTGAATGGGGCAATACAATTCGCACATTCAAGAATCCTGTCATATAGGATTGACCAACAGTCATTTACACAATTTGATGCAAAATAAATATCCCAGTTATAAGCAAGTAATTTCCTTTGGAGGTCATTATAATTATATCTACTAAAATCACGACCAAATATAGCAACCTTGGGTCTAACAAGAGTGATTTTCTTAAATACAAGGTAGGTAGGTTGGTGATCCGACAAAGAGTAGTTGATAGTACCATTAAAATTATCCGTCTTACAATTTATCATAAATAAGTCAAGTGTTGAATTACGTAATAAACCAAATCTAGTTATTTCCCTGGATATAATGGTAAGGTTTTTCGTATTGCAGTAATCAAACAATGCTTTTGATTTTGGGTCCTTAACACCGATGTCAATATTCATATCCCCACATACAATAATGTTAGATTGAATGGGGCAGCATACACCTTTTATCGCATCTAGATCATCTAAGAAACACTTAATATTACCATTGGGAGGGCGGTAACACACAAGGATATGATAGGTAGGGATTTTATCTCTAGTTAGAGACAAAAAAAGTATCTCACTATTATCATTAGATATAGACAGAGTAGGGTCAAAAGTGACCGTATAATCCTGTCGGATAAAACAACAAATCCCCCCCCCTCTTGCGCCATTAGAACGATCTAATCTAATACAATCGTATCCTTTACATGCAATCATTTGACTAGGTATATCAATTTTTAACCAGGATTCCGTAAATGTGATTAGGTCGAAATTCTTAGACATTATATCGTTACGAATTACATCTATCTTGGGTAGTAATGATCTAATATTATAGTGAATGATTTTCAAGCCTTTTTTACCACTTAGAGCATCCCAGGTTTTAATCTTGGTAGAGATATTCGAGTTATTCACAGCAGCCATGTAACATGAATGTCAAAATATAGAAGACTATTATACTAATTGCCGAGTAGATGTAGGTGTATGTATCCAGCGGTAATTCAGGGGGGAGAATTGGTATGACAGTTCCATCAAAGAAGCAAGGGATCATAATCAGTCCTATGAAAGATAAATTCTTCTTAATTGTCCAATTACGCAACCGGGTCACGATATACTGCTTAACACGGATTAGTATAGTAGAGATCACCCAGTCCACAGGAGAATTAGCGCTTCCCAGGTCATTCAATGACAGCTGGTTCACACTAGTCTCCATGGAAACCAGGGTCTCTCACAAAAGCTTCAATTTGGGATGCCCAATTCTTCAAAATAGAGGTGTCTAGATGTAGCCCATCCGGCAATTTCCGATAGTAGTGTCTGAATTTTCCCTTGTGACAGGTATGTACTTTATTGGTGAGGTATAGGTGCTTGATTCCCCTATCAGTATTCATAGGAGACAACTTGTTGTTAATTTCGGTAATGGCACGATTAACCAAGTCTTGGTCCGGGGACCGCCCAGCAATTCTATTGGCAGCATTAATATCAAGGCCAATAAGACCTCCAAGGGTCACATTAGACACATGTGTAATCGGTGATAGTATTTCAAGGGTATTCTCGAAACAATCCATAATCATATTGACCAGATTCGACTCGTTTGTGTGTGCAAGCGATATCATTTTAGTATGCCTGTCCTTCACGCAGAAATTACAGATACCACCAATAATAATAATATTGGTAGGGTGGTGAATATAATAGAGAGACAAAGCATGACGAGCCAATCTGTCCAGGCGTGCTCCACTGTAAACAAAGCAACGAATGCTTGCTGTTGTCAGAAAGTTCTCCAGGCCCCGCCCCCTTGAGTCTGACACTACTAGAGTTGACATGTCAGAGAACGAATGTTTAAATGCGACACAGAACTTATGTACAGACCCAGTTGTAGACGAGATTCCTTATATTCCACTATTAGCACTCGCTTCCCAAATGACTGAAAAACTGTCCTGTTTCCGCCTTGTCAGCCTCGCTAGCATATGAAGACAAGTTATGAACTTGGTGGGCAAGCAGGTAGTCGCTCACAGCTGTTGCTATTGCTTCTTTGGGGATTGAATGGGGAAGTGGTTGAGATAGAGAGCCAGGTGGTACAGATGATCTAGGGCCGAAGGGGCTATTAGAACGCTTACTAGCTCCCAAGACAGAATCACCACTGCGAGCCCGTTTTTTTGAGTCCGACCTCGCCAAGCTAGAGCTAGGGCCGGGTTGACTATTAGGCACCTGTTGAGTGGTTTGTTTCCTTTGATTATCCCTTGATTGCCTTCTAGGAGGAGCAACAGGACCGTCAGTAGAATGGATGTTGATGCCTTGGGCAGTGGGTTGTTTCTTTTGATCGTCGAGTATTTTCGGTCTGAGTCTGGGGGAGTGGCTAGTTGAGGGGGATATTGAGTTACCAGCCTCATTGGTAATTTCCACTTCTTCTCTAGCCGTGGGACGTCCACTAAGACAATACTTGCGGTAGTTTTGCAAAATCTTGCCTATTATGTTTCCGCCAGTGTGCTCACCTTCTTCTAGTTTCTTAGAGCGAATCGATGTGCCACATGCCCAAAAAGGGCAAGTAGTGGCCTCGAATAAAGGCTTGTCGTTGGTATTCACTAGCTTTTCTTTCAATTCCGGGTTTTGATCGAATTTAGCTTCAATCAAAACACGCATAACGGCGACCTTAGACTTATCCCACTCATCGGTGCTTTTGGTAAGATGAGAAAGCTCCTTCGCAGCTTTGGCATTCCTGCAGTTGTAAATATCTTTGGCAATGTCCGGGCGTTTGAGGGCATTGGCTCGGGCAAACTGGTAAGCTTGCTCAACCGACCTAAAGGATAATTCATTTATTATCAACGTGCAGGGGAAGAAGTTACTGAGGTAACTATGCTGTGACTGAAAGTATATTGATCCTTCTATCTCGCGAGTTTTGGCATCGGAAAGGCGATACCCATCCTTCAAAAGCTCCAATTCATTAAATCTGTAATTGAGCCCGTCTATTTTAACTGAATCTTTGAGGATTGGCCCAACATCCTTGCAACCTAATGATTTAGCGTTTTGCTGCACCGCAATTAACATTTCTTTCCTCTCCAACACGGTCTTGGGTAGATCCGAGTTAATAAAGACTTTGCGGAAACCAGGTATATCTTTCAGAGTTGATCTAAGGCGATAGATATTATTTCTTGCAGCTTCAGTAGTAAATTGCACAAGCAATTTTCTTATCCCATTCTGATATTTACTGATGCGCTTAGCCATGAAGACGTCAGCCCGGGTGTATCTTTTATCAATTGCGAAGCACACGTTCACAGCTAACTGAATACAATCCTCAGTTTTCTTCTCTGGGATACCAGCAAATAACAGATTAACCTTTCTTCTATCAATCTCGGATTCCAGGACACATTTTTCTAGATCATCATAATTTCTGACAACTTTGTCGTTCTCCCTTTCTAAGTGGCGAATGACTCGATGACAAATGAGATTGTCATGGACCAACTCATCAACTTTAGATTTTAATAGTTCAATATTAGCTTGGGAATATTCCAGTGAGACTCTTAGGTCGTCTACGGTAACATTTTCCTTCTCCTTACTGATTTCATACCTGTTTTTGCCATGCCAGTCGAATTGACTCAGCTCGTCTATATCGGGCCGGTTGGCCAGGGTAGTGGTAATCCATCGTTGACGCACCTCGGCTGGTAATGGGTCAGCAAACAATGCTTCGGCCTGGTCGTTGGTAATGAAACCGTCTTCGTCGTCCATTGTGTGAGGCACAGAAAGTTCACAAATATAAATCCGAATAAATGCCAGATGCAGTTCTCTAAGATCAGGAAGCACCCTCTCACAGGTGCACAACGTGAAGATCTTACGATCGGTGAAAAAATGAATGAGTATGAATCGATATAGTATGGAAAATCTTAGATAGTCACGGAGTGGTCGGACACACGTCTTCACACCTCGATGCACGGACTACTACTTGAAATGTTGAGATCAGGCGGATTCTAATGATGGTAAACAGTAGAACATTTGATACGTGTTTCTATATTTTAAGTTTGATATTTTTAGTTTTGGAAAAATAGTTATATTTCTGGGTGGATAATTACTAGTAAAGTAGCTGAATATACTCTCTAGGATGAGCTTAGAATATATTTGATACATTGTCTTGAAATTTGGTACACATATTTATCCGACTCGGAGCATTAGACAATCCAAAATTGAGAACATTCGTATAAAGAGATCCTGTGGATAAATCACTTTGAAAAATATCATTTTTGCGACATGTGACTTATTTTCCTGAAACATATTTAGCCAGCATGACCTCGACTAGGAAAGTCGATATATGCGATCAATAAATCCTGTTATTTTTTCCTGCTCTAAATCAAACCAAGACTGTATTCAAACATAACCTTAAATCCAGCCCGCCAGCTCCTGACCTGAGGACGATCTAAAAATGTATCCTTCATATTAATGTTTTTCCGATACAGAAATAAAACTTGGTTTTTATTTCCCCCAGCCAGTCTGTCTATTTATACCGGGAATTGGTTGCAGTAATATATATTTCTCCTGAAAAGAAGGAATAGTGGATTTGTGTGGAAGCTATTTTGTCTAAGCATCATCGAATTCGAGTGCAAGGTAATGATAACTTAACCTTATATAATACATGTGATATATTAAATGATTGCTAGGATTTATCATATTAAATGACTGGTAGGATGTATGATATTATATGTATAAAGCGC
The DNA here is from genome assembly GCA_942159475.1 of Sthenelais limicola. Lineage (NCBI taxonomy): Eukaryota > Metazoa > Annelida > Polychaeta > Phyllodocida > Sigalionidae > Sthenelais > Sthenelais limicola. Next base: position 26,383,793 of record OW804094.1, on the reverse strand, counting down.
CTAGCATAGCTATTCTGACTTTATTCATTTGATAGCGTGGTTACAAGTATAATAGTGAGGTTCAGCAAGTCTAACTTATACGTAAATGTAAACGTATCCGTATCTCTGGTATCCAAACAAACGTGAATAGAAAGAAGAAATAAAAAAAAATACAAACAAAATGTATTTAGCTATAACTGATTGAGAAGTTGTTTTAATATTGATGAAATGTCACATAAGATCGGACGCTTGATGAAGTAACATACTTGTATTTAATTGCTTAAATGGATAATGTTTTTTGTATTGATAGTTAAATGTCTTGTTCACTTGGTGATGAGACGTATCACTGTTGTGAATATCTGCCAATAATTTTTTTTTTAAAAAAAGAGGTTCAGCAAAACATGGCGAGAAAACGTAATATAACATATCAAACAAAAGTTTCATCTCACACATTAATTTTCTATACATAAAAATACGACCTAAGTCACAAAAAATATACGGATACGGTTAGGTAATTGAGATACGTTTGCTTGCGGAACCTCCCTATCTCTTGCATCAGTTTACATAGCATTTTATGGATTAGCTTTGCTATTTATAATATAATTAATGCATTCAACATTCATTAATGACTAAACCCAACATCTCCTTATCAAATGTCTGAGGCCGTTATCATGTGAGATACTCGTATTACCTTCTTAATACCCAAGTCATCCTAGCTCGTAATCAATCGCAGGGCTACTAAATACGCGTCATACGGATGACATTTCAAACATTATTCTTCCTGCTACTAGTTCCAGTGAACCCATACTCAGGAAACAATATTGGGTGTTCACCAATGCGCTAGGTAATCTATATAGCTCTAAGAGTAACATTGTTATCTATTCACCAACTGTATTCCAATTGTAACTATAGAGAATAAAATTCTTCTGTTTCCGATTGTCTTCCAACAGTATACAGTGCTCTATATATAGATTTACACCACTTCATGGATCAATTTATCTTATGTATCTCAAATAATCAAATAACGTATTTCAGTGAATTAATAACCACTAATTCTTAATAGACTTGACTCAATTGTATTGGAATTTGACTCATTTATATTGAACATGAAAGAATTGTTCAACCATTTTTTTTAAGTATCCACCTTCTGAAAATTTCAGTGATCAGTAATAAACCAACTAACCCATGAGGAGGGTCAGTAGGATTGATCCCATAATTCCACATAGCTGACATGATCAGTGATGCATACAACCCCCCTATTGCTTAGATTGATTGCTAACGAAAGGATCTATGAGGAGGACATGATAGCAGCTTTTTATTACTTATTACAGAAGATGGATCGGCCAGACGGTTAGCAGAGGGGGTGCGTATCATCTTCAATAAACCGGCAATGTTTATGGGAAGGATTATTACTTAGTTATCATTACACAAGAACCGTTACTGATGAACGGCCCACTCATAACTATCTATCTATTGGTAGACGTGATTTCTCTTTTTTTCTTTAGTCGTGTCTGCGGGATATTATATTGTATGACGATTGTTTGTTTGATGCTGTCTGTGCAGGTTGTGTATATTCTATGCGATATGAAATCAGATATTGGATATCCTTTTGTTGTACATTGATTGTATAAATGGCTAGTCATTCACCCTCGATAAGATATCTTTCTTTATTAAATATTTTTTATGATTAAAAAATATAGAAGTACTTATTACATATGTCCTAATATTTCGCATCACTGGAATCCGCTTCATCTCATCTTTTCAAATATATTTTGCGACTTATGACTCATTTGTCTGCCAAACATCACAAATGATCTTGGCTCGGCCGTATTTTATCGGATTTAATTGGGAAGAGCTCATTTTACAAGAACCTGTGAATCTCTGTGACAACTTGGATGTTGCTAGTTAACAGCCCTGGGCACGCGCTTTACAAGTTCTTTCCAGCCTTTTAGAGAGCCTGGTGTCATTTCAAGGTAGTTACACACAGCTTTCTCTCTTAGCTTGTTTACTTAGATGTATGTATTGGATATGTTAGACTTCGGACGGTTAAGAACAGGTTGGTTCCCTATGGAAGTTATAGCCAGAAATGGGTAGGAGCGGTTAGATAGAAATCTCTCACCCTCCGTTCTCTCCCTCCTACCATCTCTCTTCTTCTCCAACCCATCCCTCCCTCTCCCTCCCCCTTTTTGATTCCCCCACCTTCTCCCTTTCCTCTTTTTCTCTCTGTCTCCTCCTCTGCCTCCACTTACCTTCCATCTCCCTCCCTTCCCCTATCTCCTTCCTCCCACACTCTCTCTAGCCCTGTACAAATGAAAGAAGGAAAACCACACTGGTGCGCGTTCCGATGACCTTGTTTGCTCTAAAAAATACCCCTAAGGGTGAGATTACCAGAAAATGTGAAAAGTGACGTTCAAAATGCAGTTTAACACAATAAAAGAGATACTCTTAATCAACACAATGCCAAAGATACTCTGATAAAACCATTATTTATAACTTTTCTGTCTAATTTAACAAAAGTTACCAAATTAGTAGAGCTACCGATTGTGCATTTTCTGAAAATCTGACCCATAAGGTAAATTACCATGCAGGGAGCGGGCCAACACGAACCAGGGAATGCTTTAAGCAGACAAGGTGACCAAGAGAGAGGGTGTGTATACCTGAGACGCCATCCAGGGCTATCAGCTACCTGTCCAAGGTCTCACTTATGGGTCAGATTTTCAGGAAATGTACAATTGGCATCTGTACACATTTAGTAAATTAGGCTGAATTAGGCTGCAATTTGGTCAATACTAGGTAAATTCGAGTATATTCGGCATTGTATTGATTCTAGCAATCGGTTTGGTTAGGTTGAACTGTATTTTGAACTTGATTTTCGTCTGAAATTTGGGTTATTTGAGAAGATTGGTGAAGGTGAATTGTACATTTTCTAAAAATCTGACCCTTATAAGCCAACAGGTCCTCTCGTACTGCCACGTGAGCGCTGGCGAGATCTGACGAGATGAGGCCAGATCCAGCCTACCAGCCAGACAATTAGGGCCTAGCGATGCTTTATGAAAATTAATGTAATTATATCAATTTTCATAATTTTCATATCATTATTAACAATGAGATAGAACTTCCCTTTGCCATGATTTTATGCCAGTTAAAGCCTGCAATGAAAATGGAATATACTTGAATAGCATGTGCATCTAGATGGCAATTTGTCATAAAATCAATGTAACAGAATTAAAGTAACCCAACTATAAAAGACTGCTACAATGGTCTGAGATATCTCACATTTAGCTTGAACTTACAATAAGTCATAATACAAGAGGCTGTACAGAAACTGCCCAGTCAGCGTTATAACAAATATGTTGCTGCCATTGCAAACGTAAGATACAAATACCAATCTGAACTGCGCGCAGAATTGCCCTGGATTTTTAATTGCCTCTGACCTTCTCCTGACATTTAATTCTCCCGACCTCTTGTACATCAGTATTTCACTGATTGGTTGCCAGGGCAATATTTAGAGAAGGTCAGCATTCCTACGCTAAGAAAATTTTATTGGATTTATCTAATGGCATTTTGTCTGGTTCTAACTTGACCAACACTTCTTTTGTGTGTTATAGTCCATCGAGGGTAGTAGTAGCTAGATCTTGTAATTTTCTTAAGGGGAGCTCGGTTAGTTGACCATTGACCTTGTGTGAAATACCTGATGTCCTGTTGTAAGTTGGGGTGATCTTCTAATTAATATGGATGACGCACATACAATGGCCTCTCATAGCTTATATAATATCTTAATGATTTCAAAAGGTTGAAACGAAATCAGCAAAGGCTATACATAGAATTGCCATTACCTGAAGTGCACTCCTAGGTTTAAAGCAGGAGATATTTTAAGTAGGCCTAGACACAATCTAGTAAACAATTGCAATAGAGGATAACATACTACCAAAGGTATTAGAGCAAGATCTGCTTTAAGCAATTGATTAGAAACAGAGCAATGAAACGTGATAGAATTGCTAGTACTATGCTACAATGATATATCAGGAAGAATGATTACCAAAGTCCGAAGAAAGAATTGGTTGCAGAGCTTGTTTTTCATTTGCCAGGCTATCTGGTTATGTTACTTACATGTCTTTGCCCCTAATGAATGTCCACTGAGGTATTATATTACTATTTAAAGTCAATGAAAGGTAGAACACTACTCTTCATAGAGAACATTGTAGAACAAAAGTCGGCAACACGAAACAGCCGTTTTTAATGCCGAAGTGGTATAAATCATCACAAAACAAATTTTAAAGATTTATCATGATTTAATCGAATATCATATACTTCAGTTAAAGTAGGAATGGTAAAGACCTGTTCCTTGTGATTAAAATTAATGAATGACAATATTGAATAATATATTTTTGAACACCACTGTGCAAAATAAATGTTAATGATTTATACTGATTTTACCGAGTATCGTATACTACAGTTAACATAGGAATGGTGAAGACCTTTTCCTTGTGATTAAAATGAATGAATCAATCAATCAATCCATGACAATATTAAATAATATATTTTTGTATTCTTTTCGGATTTGTGTGGTATCAAAGATAATGTCCTTACAAAAATAAACTAATTTTGCAATCAAACTTTGTATTTCAGTTATTTTCGGTGGTTTAGGACATTGTACATATTAATTGTGGTCTCGGTTGGCTTTGAACCCAGATGCAAAACCGTTTCGTGGAGTCGAATCCAGTGGACACCATATGTCATCCAATAGCATATCTAGCATATCTCCTCTCAACAATAGATGGTAGTATACTACCCCTGGAGGAGTTAGTGGCAGATGGGCTATGAAGCTGAACTAAAGAGCCTGGCAGAATATCATGCAATGTAAAAGCGACTTTGCATGTGGATAACAAGTAATGTAGAATGGTGATAATATGTGTGACATGGTATGCACCTCAGCGGGTGGTCTAACATAACATTCTTGATATGTCAGCGGAATGTGAGGGATATGTTAGCACGCCAATATTAAGATTCCCATCCATTTCTACATGACATATCCCACATATTTCAGACCCCCCTTGGTGTAGGATAACACCTTCACTAACCTATAGATATCTACCTCACGCAGCTAGCAACAAAGATAAAATTTATGTTTTCGCATTTATGTAATATGGGTGAAGTTTCCAGAAAATGCACAATCCACATTCAGAAATCCTCACAAATGACTCGAATTTAAGGCAAAAATGAGACTCAAACTACAGTTCAACACAACCTAACTGATCGTTTGAATCAATGCAATACTAAATATACTCAGATATATACCTAGTGTTGACCATTTTTTGGTCTAATTTAGCAGAATTTACTTAATGTGGTGATCTGCCAATTGTACATTTTCTGAATATCTGACCCAAATATATATATTTCATTATCAATGTTTCCGTGATTACAAATTGCCAGGATGCCACTGTCAGTGCATGCTGATATTAGTTATATACGAGTCTGCTTTATGCAATGTTGATAACCCAGCATTATGTGTTTTGCATTCGTATTAAATGTTATATAACTATTTACCACTTAATAATGACACAATCTCTAAGGTTTTTATACGTTTTACTGGTACTTATCAATCGTCTTTGTGCTTGAGCTTCATGCTCACCATGTTTATTATCCGAGCAGGTAGAAAGTTAATGCTCCCATGCTGAAAGGTATCTGCTGAGCAACACAAGAGTGTAACATTAGCTACGAGTTATGCAAGTTCTTTACCAAAGTTCGTGAACATGAATACAAGTGTATATCATAGCATGTACATGTCTCAATTATAAAACAAGTAGCTTCCACCATGCATTCATTCCACGATATGACCTATAATTTATCAAAATTACCGCATGCATAAAAGGACGTTTCAATATTAAATTACTAGTTAATAGACATCCTTCGGAAATGACCTAAACCATTTGAATTATATGTCAGGACAAAGATTCCAACCTATGAGGTAGGAGAAAAAACTAAACGATCGACGCTGCCCTTGTAAGGAAGTAAATACAAATTTCTTTGAAGTCCATGTCCTCTTTCCGATAACACTTTGTGTAATGTTTCTCTATACTTTCATCTTCGTCTCCGATTTCGTAGGTGCAACAGCCCCTTTTATCTCTCCTCATTTTGTAAAATATGAACGATTCGTAAATAGTAAAAGAAGTCCTCTTCTTTCATGAAAATATGTTGTATTGAATACTTGGTACCCGACATTTGATATCATTGGGATAATGTGATTTGAAGTAAAATATTATATATTGTCTTTGTTGTGAGTGCATATGTTTGCATTACGCCCAGGTGGAATGTCGATTTAATATTTGGTCCCTGTGGTACGACGATAAATGCATGGTTCGGATTCATATGAGGCGCCCGCTGTTATTACAGCAACTATCCTATTTAATATTTCCTATAAAAAAAGGACTTTGATTTTCCTAGAATAGCGCACTACTCTCGTCAATACATCTTTGAGGTGTGGCTAATATTATGACCTCAGTTTTCATGTTACAGTGTATGTATTATATTTGTATACATGCAGGTTAGCTAACGATTTGGTTGAAGGAGCGTGAATATTGCACGAGTTGTATAGCAACGAATGCAATATTCTAAGCGACTGAAACCAACGAGTTACAGACAGATTTATTATACATGCTTTCAATCATGAAAATAGAGACAAATCGAGTCATAAATTGGTATTTTACCGGTAATCTTAGTAAAAAATAACACAGAGAGGTTGCCATGACAACCCCATGAGCAATGCATGTATAATAAATGTACATAGATGTGTGTGCATCAGGTTTGAATGATGTGTATACCCGACAGAGTGAAACTCTCGGCAATTTTCAGGATTTTTGGTAATACTTTGCAATATTGGAAATATGCGAGTATATTAGTTAGTGTTGAGTAGGGTACCAAATGTGATATGTTTCAGGAAAATGAGTCACAAGTCGCAAAAAATGGATTTTGAGATATCATCATACTTGAAAGGATGAGATCAAGCTGATTCCAATGATAGTAAACACTAGGACACCTAATACATATTTCAATATTTAGAGTTTGATATTTTTATTTTTGAAAAAAAAAAGAAGTTTGCAATGTATCTGTGTGGGTAATAACCAGTAAAGTAGGCCTTCAAAAGGGAAGAATATATTTAATATAATGTGCTGAAACTTGGTACATAGATTCATATGACCACAAGTGCTAATCTCTCTAGATATCAGAACATTTCAATAAAGAAATCCTGTGAAAACAACACTTCCGAAAATATAAATTTTGTGACTTATGACTCATTTTCCTGGAACACATCACAAATTTTCATGAAAGCATGTTGTAATATAAATAAATGACGATTGAATCTTTGCTTTACTTAATACCAAATCTCAAATCATATATTAGATATAGATAATACAGGGTACGTAGAGGACCTACTGACACCACCAGCTAGCTAGCTGATGAGGGAGGAAAGGGGGTAGCATGTATAACTTAAAGGCTCTTTATTGTCATCTCATTTGATTAATCGTCTTATTCCCTGATATATGAGGCAAGTGAGGAGGTGACAAAGTTCTTTGGAGCCCTAACTGCTCTGCGGGGAATGGAAAGACTAGTGTGCATGTATGTACGTACACACGGGGTTCTTATATAAATACATGTACCATTATAAGATAACGTTATACTCATGTGTTGAAATGGTCCCTTCAAGATCCACATAATAGCTGCAGTAGTAATAGTATACTAAAACCTTCCTTTAATAGGGGAGTTGCATAGCCGCCATTTTGAATCTTGATTCGCATGGAATTATAGGAGTAATGGTACAGTCTAAAATCTATAGAAAATGTGTTATGTTCAGCATGGGATATTTATCAAAAATCTAATGTCAATATCCATGTGATAAATTTACATGTTTACATTACACAAACCACCATCTTTCCCATGATGTATTTGGTTTTCATAGATCATTTATACAAGCTCTGATATTGGTGAAAATATTCTTGCAATTTTCGATAAAAATGTTGGCAAATATTTGTATGTCAGATTTCAACAGATCCACCCAGCATGCACTGCAGTAGACATGCGCAATGAGACATGCAACTCCCCTATTACATTTTAGGCTATAGAGGGTCTGTTATTGTATGCACGCAACCTTGTGTGGTGTATATTTAATTATGCAATGAAAAGGACTCACCAGCAATATTTTTACATTTTACTTGAGTCTTCAGGTTCAGACCTAAGGGTCAGATTTTCAGAAAATGCATCTACAATTCTACACATCTATCAAATTCTGCTAAAAAAGAGTGAAATTTGTTAAATACTAGACCTGTACATCTGAGTGTATTCTGTATTGTATTCATTCGATAAATCTGTCTGGTTATGTTGAACTGAATTTTGTACCTCACTTTTGTCTTAAATTTCAGTTATTGAGAGGATTGGTGAAGACAAATTGTACATTTTCTGGTGTTTTCATCCCTAAGTAGACAGTCTTTTACCAACTCCTCGGTTGCCTAGTCGCACCGAAGCTGCATGGAATAACTTACTTTTGTTTGTGAATTCCACATAAATTCAGATTTTTAAAATATATGATTTTTCATTGTTATAGTGATTGGAGGCTGTAGATTCTACTTTTTATTTTAAGCCCACTACCAGACTCACGTGTAAATAAAACGCAACAGAGAATGGTAATGACAAACACAGAGAGGGAATAGAGTTTGCAGCTTTTAGCACACTCTCCCTTAGTCCCTTTACAGCAGGGCTATGTTTCAGCATATTGCTGATAAACAATGGACGCTGATGAATGCTCCCTCTCTGGACACTATCATATATTTAGTACAAACAAGCCTTCAACATTCACCAAACCTCCTGTGCCGACAATGCATCAAATGTTGCGAGGACAGTCACTCATAGTCATTTGAGAAAGGCCAACCACCGAAATGTGTCGCTTTTCCATATATTAAGCCTACCACAAGGTATGTGGAGAAAGTCATGGTTGTAACAATGACTCGTATGAGAGTTAAACATGAGCCTTAGCTTTTCAGGACTGAAGCATTCTAGATCAGTAAAAATAAATCAATGGTGTTTGGAATATATCTATGGACCAAATGAATGAAGTCAAAATACCAAAGGTAGTATTTATCATGACATAAGGGCCTAGTCCACTAAGCCGATTCTCATGCGATTTTTACAGAATTTAGTGGAAAAGAGTCCTGTAGGGCGCAAAATCGCATGAGAATCAGCTTAGTGGACTAGGCTCTATTATATAGAGTGGTTTCTAATTAAAACACCAAAAGAATGTGGTCGAAAACCTGTTTGTATTGTGGTTTTGGAGGACTATAGGAAAGGAAATAAAAACGTTTATGTATACATGAATATGTTACGTCTATAAACGTCTACGTCTATAGATGTCAGGATAATTAGATTAAATTCCCGTTCCTTACCTTGCAACAATAGTTATACATTCACTCTAGAGTGTCAAGTTAACAAGCCTAGTCTCTATTTTAGAATACCTCATAATTGCAAAAGGTATAGTTTGTAGATTATCCTAGCATCTTGTTGAGCTCTTCATTTTGCATACAAATTTGTTTCATAAATAATCAGAAGTTTAAGGATCGCTTTTTTCTGGTCCCTTCGATTCAATTTTATTTAAACAGTAAAATCTATTTCCGTGGTTGCATAAGTGAACGGAAGTAAACTTCACTCATATCATCCCTAAAACACAAAATAATATGATAACATCCAGTATTTTTGGCATTTTGTATTCCCCTAACCATGTTCTTTCTCAGGACCAAGTTTGAACAAAATATATTGACTTCTATTGTTTCATGCATTAGTTCCTTGAATTCCCGCCTGCTGCAGTGCTGACAACGCTGGTATTTACCTTTAAAAGTATAGACAGTTTGCATCCCTACCAAGGAAGTAAAATTATCCATCTGTCTCTTCACCACACCTGGGTCCAAACATGGACATTTTCTGACAGGAGGGTGTGTGTTACCAGCATAATAATCATGTGGTTTTATACATTCCCAGTGGCTGGTTTAGAGAGGCACGCGTGCCCAGCGCCATTTTTGAAGCAAGCAGGGAAACACACTTACAAAAACAATATTTGTCATTCAGATCATCAGAATGTATCATGGGTTTTGTTTAGGAATACATGTATGCGTTCTGGACTTCATTATTATTGTTTTATCTTATGTGATTTATAATGTTTTGAGGATGCCACAATCCTTGCCTTGCCCCCGCTGTTTACAAGTCTTGAATGATGGCACTAGTTACAGATACATATTGTAGAGTATAGATTCTGTGCCATGTGTATTCATGGCTTTCATCCAATGCCAAATTCGAATATTCCCAATAAGTATTCCTGTTTCCTAAGCTGATTCGATGTATATATGCCATGACTGTTGTATCTGGGGTTAGTATTATAGGTATACGAATATTGCCTCAACCAGTGCTTCAACCCCATACCCTTATATTTGAGCAGAGTTCTCTACTCACCTTTTTATTACCTATCATTAGGTTGCTAGCAGATTCTAATGACTACTTCCATTAGCCCCTGCTGCAACTGTCTGAAACATTTCGTTATGCCCCTAACAGTTGGTATTATCATCTTGGTGGTGGGCTGTTACGGAGGTAGCACAAATACTGCATTAATATTACGCTGGAGGTGCTACTCCTATACTTTAATCTGATACACCATTAATGGATTGTTAACTGGGATCGATAAACCATTAATGTTAAGGCACCCTCCCCATATTACCTGCCAACACAAGTCCCTATACCTTTCCAGGCGCAATATTCTAGCGTGGATTAAAGATGCATTCCCGGTCTAGGTCCAAAGTTGAGAGAGTCCCTTCAAACGAAGGGAAAGCCTCTCGCCTCAAACCGCAAAGTGCCATTATAATTCGATTAAGACCACAAAACGTCATTATATACCCATTAAAACGCCGAGTCCTAGGCAAGGAAACCGATTAGCAAAGTAGGCTGACATACCATTCTTATCTGATTAGAGGATTTGGACCTTGAGTGTTCTCAGCTATTATGACATCCAAAATCTTACCAGATGTACCCATATTATGTCTTATAGGACTGAAGTTATCAATATTCTGCTGCTGTTATATATGTAAATACAAGAATTTGAAGTCAAATCGACCGATAGAAAAGGCCGCCAGTGAGCGATAATAAATGTAATCATCATAGGAAAGGATTGTGGCGGGACCTCCAAATACAAAATAGAACGTTTTAGGAGCCCTGTAGCGAAAGCAATCAGACAAAATCCTCCAAGAGTTTGGTCAAATGACTCTAAAGGGCCTAGTCCACTAAGCCGATTCTTATGCAATTTTGCTCTTATTGCTCTTTTGCACTAAATTCTGTGAGAATCGCATGAGAATCGGTTTAGTGGACTAGGCCCTTAAGATGGTTTGGAAAATAATGGAATGGAATAAGAGTAATGGCCAAATAAAACGCATGCCACAAGATAATCAATTACCATTCTTCACCAGATATAATCAATTATCAGGTATATCCGGTATAACCATACCTTCCTATTTTTTCTTTTCTACTAATTCATTGACGTATTTCATAACTAAATGCTCGTGGCATTGATTTTTTAAAACATTTCTATTGGCCATATTATAATTTAATGATAAGTTCATGTGTAAATATACGCATGCATAATCCTATATTGGGTGGTTTATATGCTTTACCCAACATATCAATAATATCAATTCATTTCTAGGTATATCACCACTTTTTCCTTAAACGCCATTACTGAATTAACAATTTAAATCTCAAAACTCAAACTGTCTTTGCATGTGCCTGTGTCTACCTTCGTTTCAACTCTCGTTCGCACCCTTTACCCGTCTCATTGACTATGCATTCCTCTCTGCTGTATTTCCTCCATTTCTTCTGTATCTCTCTCCCTCTCATCTCTCTCTCCCCCTCCCTATCTCTCTCTCTCTCTATCAACTTGTCTACCTTTATCCTTCTTTCCATATTGGTGCTCAGCGCTCACGTACTACCCATCCGTCTACACTCTGTAAGTAGTATAGGAAAAGCGCGTATCGTACCAGGCTCGACAGACACAATTAGCCAAGATCGATCTCTTTTTTGAACATTTCTGATCTTAGATTCCCTCAAGTCTTTTCTCTCTACTATTGTCTTCTAACGAATTAAATCTTATTTTATCGTTTGATATCGCAGCATTTAAATATGCCATTGGCTATTGAATTTACTATACAGTCTAGGCTCAGAGCCTTTCAGATCAGATAAGAATGGTATGTCAGTGATCGAACGCCTACTGCACTAATGTTTTTCTGGCCCAGGAGTAGGGCGCCTAATGGTATTATAATGGTATTTTGCGGTCGCAATGCGATTATAATGGCATTCTGCGGTTTTGAGCGAGAGGCTTTCCCTCAGTTTGAAGGGACTCTCTCAACTTTGAGCCTAGACTGTATACGTGTGCAGATGAACTAAATGACAAGAAGACCATCGCAAACTCAAGAGTCAGGCATTTTAAAACAAATTTGCGGACGGCTCGATTTAGGTAATGTGATAATATCTTGATTTGATTGCTATCGGATACAAGAATGTTGTGTATTCCACTAGGATTAATATAATCAGCATGAGAAAGGTAACTTGAAGTTGTCTTATATTTGACCCATTCCCTTGACAGTTTAAATTATTTTGAGGACTAGAAATATGGGAGATACATTACATCCAGCAAATTGTAAACTTGGAAATAAATCCACAGAAATAAAAAGTTAGATAAAAAGAGAACTGGAGAGACGTATTGGATATTTTAAATACCTCTTGTTTCTTGTATTAAAGGATATCCAGTGAGCTCCCTTTATTCGGAAAGTTAACATTCCTAATGAGACATTTCTCATCATATCATCACGGTTGTCCCAATTTGTTTCCTTTTTCCACATACCTATCAACAAATTTCCTTACTTCAGACAATAATTATATATATGGTAAATGCCAATTATTCAAATTCTAGTAATGGGACTTCTTTTTGATCCTTTGTCTTATTGGTAATATCTTTACGTACTAGATGGAGCATGCGAGTTCATATTTTACAAGTAACTGATCAATATTCTCACGTTTCTGTTTCAATTTTAAAAGATATTTAAGCCCATTTAAATGGAACAATTGAAGGGAAAATATGAGTAGAGCAATCAGCCCTGAAAGAGTATCTTAAATTTCTCCATGTCTGTCTATCCGCTGTGGTCAATCTATGGGTTTCAGGTCAGATCTGTCCATTCTTGGATGTTTTTTTTCCATCTCTTGCTTTGTCTGCTGCTCCGTTTTCCTCCATATACTGAGCCTTGCAGAATGAAGCTCTTGAAATGTGGCCATGCCATTTTAATTTACGTTTTCCTCAAGACTTCATATGGACCAATGGCTTACAACATACGGTAACGTCTCATACTGTCTCATTGGTGACTTTCCTGAAATATCTCATTTCAGATTTCCGTGGCCTAGATTCGTCATTCTACACTCGCCAACAGGCGTAAATACCAACCTAGATAGTCGTACATGATTTCTAAAATGTTGCCAGAAATCTTTCTGGTATCAGTTTTCCACTATGGCTCCTTTTCTTGATCTTAAGTATAGTTTGAATGTCAGAAGGTCAGCTCACCAGGATTATATCCTCTGAGGAGATGCCACCTTGGGATATTTCTTCATCATCAGTGCTGTATGTAGGCCTATGTATGTATATAATTTAAACAGGTACAGAGTTTAAAGTGGCTAAGATAGTTAAAATGAGTAGTCATGGAATCGTGTGAAACTTTGTCAGTGTAATCATATATGATAGGTATAGCAATATCTGAAGTATTGAGTATCAGCATTGCGTTTTCATTCAATGATTAGTGAATATGTGTAATGAATGGGTTAGAACCTAAACCCATGTCAAATCCATGAGGAAATGGCTTGGAGACCAGGAGGTACTGCCAGATTTAGCCCTGGGTGGCAGTAATGGAACTAATGCCCTTTGTACTGATCAGTGCCGACCTGGGGGTTACATAATTCCAGATGTCATCCCAACTGACAGTTTGAATATTGGATTGGCAAGCAAAAACGATTTTGCTCTCTATTTTACCACATATCTGATATAATATGAATGTTAGAGTTTTGATATCCACAGGAGTTATTTAGGAGGGTAAGGTGAATCAAATACTAGAAAATGAAGTAGAAATTCCGTTACTCGATAATCTAGCCAGCAACAGTGAGAAGTGTCACTTTAATATATAAATAGATATCTGGAAAAAGGATGGTCTCTTTCTGCGCTAATCGTAGTCATCGTAAAAAGTGCCTCCATTTTATTACATTTCTATTGCATCATTTCGCCAGCCACGACACATTTGGATGATCCTGCCAATAGCCATATGCTTGTCTCAAAGACTGCATTATTAATTTCATTATAAAGCCGTATCCTATTTCATTGTTATCATTTTTGTAAATATAACTGAATCCGTTTCCGTAGTTTTGTATGATTTCCTTTTATAAATTTCGGAATTTCAACCTCAGATTTGATTTTTAATTATCCTCCTGCCCTGTGCAATATATTAACATGGGTCGGGACCTTAGGATATAATGTACTTTTTTTATTTTACATGACAATATTTAGCCCAAGATACATTGCATGACATTACATGTATGTATACATGCAAACGTGTTGCCACAGTCTTGATTAAAATTCAAACCTGTACCTGTTTTGGCGGATTGACCCATTTACAAGTTGGTGAGCACCCAATACCTTCTTATTCATATTCCTCTCAAGACTCGCCTAATCATTCCCTGCCGACTATCTGATTACACATTTCAGGTGGACGTAAAGAAGTGTAATACAAAACCCAGCTTGCAGTAGTAGAACTCAACAGACAGGGAGGAGGGTGGGGCAGTCTAATGGGCTTCGGAAAGCACCGTACACAAATTGCTGAAGGACTATGAAGTTTGTTGTAAGTGATGAAAAAACACATTTAATCTAAATGATACCAACCAATTCTTTTCGTCATCTATTGTTTTCTTTCATTTTGTTTTATTTAAAGTATTAATAAAGATTAAATTCAGATACATGTACATAGTATGATTTGTCATGCCTTGATTGAATAGAAAAATTCGTCATGATTATATATTGTTGAAACGGACAGTAACACACCTGAAAAGACTCTCCCTAAGTAATGTAGTACCTGTATTTATGTTTATAAATATGGTGAAACTATTTATACATTTATTTTACCAAAGTGACCGTTGTTAAATGTTGTGGGATCCATATGTGGATCAATATATATACCCTATTTTCAGGACTACCATAAAGATATGTTTTTAGAAGCAGTACCACTCCGCCCCCTCCCCCCCCCCCCCCCCCCCACCAGGGCATTTTTTCTGTATCCTTTCAAGTCCGTCTAATTAACTGTCACGATGTATGTTGCTTCTTGGCAAAGAGGAACGAGGAAGACATTGTTTGGGGAAATTTTTTACCCACAGCTTTACAAAAAAACATCCTAATTTGTTTCATAGATCTGTATTCATATCTTATAGTTCCTGATGTCAAATTTTGCCAGACGTCATATTCGCAGTCGTCTATGTAAAGATGAATGTGTACATAAGTTTAGAAACAAATGACCAGTGTGGGGGGGTGTCATAAAAAAATAATCGTACGACCTAATCTTAAATATAAGAGCGTCGTATATGGGTTTAAGATATCGTAAAATTTTACAAGAAATCTTAAATTTAAGATCGTTTTTAAGAAGTATGTTACTATTTACGATGGTCTTTATAAACTATTAATTAAGTCTGAATCGGTTTTTGAATGCATGAAATAATGTAAATTATATTTATTTCATCATTTCCTCAGATATTTTCATTAACAAAATTATATTGGTTGTTGTGGCACTTAATTAATAAAGCGCACTATTTAAGTGCGAGCAACATACATTGTATGACACATCTTATATCGTATGATGTATCTAATATCATACGATTTCATCTTATATTTTATGAAACACTCCCCTGGAGCTTCAGACTCAGTTCCCCTTCAAATGTGAACCCAATCCCCGAGACCACTGAACCGAACCAAACGCCATCCATGAATAAAAGTAAGGTGTTTGTAAATTATTTTTTCTTTAATAAATTTTATTGACAAAGTTTCACATAGTGATAGTTCTCATTCGTCGAAAATCATCTGGTGGTACAATCTTTTGTTTTAAATCAAAGTTAATCTTTCATTTACACTCTACTACATTTAATACCATTATATTGTCAGTAACATTTACACAGATTAATGAAAATGGAGATATAATATAAGATTTATGAATTTGCACGAGGAAATCTAATAGGCATGACCTGCTCCCATAGAAAGGTGCACACAGGTACTGGGTCGCTCTCCAATTGCCTGCATTACAGGTTGAGCAGCTCACACCTGGGATACCCAATAAGGCAATAAGTCTATTTATGGCAGTGGTGGATGCATTGGTGACTGTCAGTGGCAGTGAAATGGGGGAGCTATCCAGGCCCTGTCCTCAGTTAGAATTGTCATAATAGTTATTTTCTCAATCTTAATATTAATTTCCTTGCTATAATTGGGTCAGATCGTCAGAAAATGCCATTCTTTTATCAGTATAAAATGCCATTATTTTATCAGTATAGGCTATATTTAAAAAAAACCGACGGGGTATTCGGAAGAGCTGTGACTGTCACAGACAATATTCCTTTTCCGTTCTTCTTCTTTTAATTTAACTTCCATGATTGTATATGTGAAATGGAAATAAAATCTTATAATCAAAATAATAAAATGTACAATAAGGCAATAAGTCTATTTACAGTCCTGTCCAGAAAGCCACATTCCTCGAGCGTTGCAGTTCACCGCATACAGCGATAAGCGTAACCACAAGGCTAACACTAAGGCTAAAAGTGTTAATACGAATTATCTGACCCCTAAAAGTTAGGGGGTCATTAGGGCGTTCTACTACTGACGGTTTATAGCAGTGGTGGATGCATTGGTGACTGTCTGTGGCAGTGAAATGGGGGTGGGGGAGCTATCCGGGCCCTGTCCCCAGTTAGAATTGTCATAATAGTTATTTTCTCTATCTTAATATTAAAGCTGTACTTCCTAGCTATAATTTGGTCAGATCGTCATAAAATGTACAATTGGCAGCTCTTTACATTTAGTAAATTCTAATGAAATAGGCCGAGAAATGATAAATACCGAGTATATCTGGGTATATTTGGTTTTGTGTAGGTTTAATGTATATCTGTTTTACTATGTTAAACTGTATTTATAACCTTATTCTCGTCTTAAATGTGGGTTATTTGAGAGGATTGGTGAAGGCGAACTGTACATTTTCTGAAAAACTGACCCAATTGTAGTTAAAGTCTTGCTTTTTTGAAGCACCGTGAAATGAAAAACTTGAATTCAGAAAACTGGGAAAATTGGTATGTCCTGTTTTTCTGGAATGTATTGCTTTTCTCTGAACTTTCTACTTTGCTGTCCTACAGAGGGGTCAAATTGATTAAAATTGCAATATACCTGTCTAGGCAATTTCATCGAGGATTCGTCATAATGAGATGTACACCTATAGATGGTTTGGTTTTACAAGAAATCTTTCTATTTTTTATCGTTGTTTCTTTCTGGCGTGTTGGGAATGACCAGACCACAAAATAGAAAGTCTTTCGCAGAAAGTATTTCCTAATGCAGCGTTTAACGAATACTTTTATTGGAATTCTGTAAAAATTCATAATCATCTTCTAAATGTATTATCATTCTTATGAAGGTAACATATTTTAAAACAAATTATAAATTAGTTTCACAGCAATTATTTCTATATCATTTGGTGTAATGACGATTATACATGTACATGACATATACTGGAGACTATAATTGACTAGTTGGAATTGTGCTTGCTCAAACCGAAATGCCTATTTTTAAAATGTAAATAAACTAGATCGATAGTAATAATAAATAAAAACGTAGATTTTATCACCCTCATATGTTGTAAAAATATTATGTTATTAGGAATGTACCTAAAATCTGTGGATACTGGAAAAATCCTCATTTCCGAATCAAATAAAAATAGGAAAGGTCATATCTCCATCTGTCGTCGTGGGTAGCAAAATTGGTAGCAAAATGCGATATAAAGCAAATAACCTGGAGGCATGTTTAAACCAGGTATATTTCCCCTAGAATCTCCTCCAATACCCCTCGAGGGTTCCTGAATCGATAGTAGAGCCTACATTATACATCTCTATATATACAGTTGATGAAATAACTTACCTTTTCTAGAAATGCATCCGAAGCATCCGAGTGAATTATTCTTACAAGCCTTTGATTTCTTATCCGATTTAATCTTGTTTAAGGAGAGCTTCGAAGGCGTCCTTTTTGGTGTCCCTCCACAAGTAGTACTTCCGGTCTTTTTAGGCGTCCCCGGAAGTGGGACAATATCCGGGCTCTTACTCCTGTCCCCGAGTGGAATTTTCCTATTAATAGAATCCAGAGAATGTTCTAAGGATCCGTCCGGTGTCCTATGCTCCACTGGAGTGTCACCAGGTGTTATATCTGGCGTCCCCCACGCGTTGCTATCCAGCGTTCGCCCTGGAGTGGTCCTAGGGCTGACCGTTGGGGTACTCCTGGGTGTAATGTTATCTGGTGTGACTCGGTGGTGGTCAGCTAGCCCCCTTCTTGGGGTGGAATGGCTATGGTCCCTGCCCCTATGGCCCTGTCGACTATGGGGTCCCCTGCGGTGGTGGTGTCCTCCACCACCACTTCCACCACCACCACTTGCCACCACTTCAGCCTTGGCCGAATCAGACATCTGGCAAAAGCGTCTGAGGTTGGGACTCGGCGCCGGGGTCGGGGTACTTATAGGCCTGGTAACGACCCCTCCAGTACCTCCTCCAGCTCCTCTAGCACTTCGAGGTGTACCCCCATTAGTTGTCGGGGTACTTGATCGGGATCCACTTAATTCGGGCATTTTGATATTTGTATTTTCACACAAGCTCAGTACGTTTATATCACATTAAGATTCCAACCATGTGGGCCGATATTAAATTAAATCGGTGTGTAATTGCTGTGGAATCTACCAATCTTCTGCTTTGAGAAATTCGTGAATATCAACTGGATATCAATTTATCATTGATGAATTCAACATTATTCATAAATATATATAAATGCTCTGGAATGATAGAATGAATTCATGTCAAATAATACACTCTGCTTTTATACAAATCGGGGCCACACACTTACGTGCCATTATTTCTTATATCATTTAAAAACAATGTTTCCATTCAAATAGGTGAAATTGACAAACCCTCTCAATTGTGGCAGAAGTTCTATCGCAAAGGGTAAGGCATAACACCACACGACTCAACATCCATTATGATATTTTAATATTCAGTAATGTACTTTCCTTGAATATGTAACATTTGCATTTCTATCACAAATATCCAGTGTTTATCTCTTTAAAGGTTTGTGTTTAAAGAATTACTGTTTTCATACGTTATCAACATACATGGACAGAGTGTTTAATGCCAACTTTAATCAACCTAACCTTCCTGCCTTCTCTAAGAGTATAGGTTGCCAACTCATCCTGCCTATATTCCCCTCAGGGCATGGGACAAGGTTGCAGGCTGGGTGTAAGGTCTTCTTCTAGATCTGCCCACTAGAAGAGCAAGCATCGGTGGATCTACACTCTAAGAGCAAATGGTTCTTAGGTACCCTTAAATGTATACATAAGCATTGAATTATAATTATCCAATGATATAAGGGACTCAAGCCAATAACCGAATAATTGGTTAAATTGTTCTTACGAAAGGAACCGCCGACTGAAGATCTATTCTCTGGAATGCCAATAGGTCCCAATAAGATTGCTAGAATGTGATGGTAAAGGGGAAATCCATACACTCTGCAAATAAACTTTCCTATAGAACGGGATTTGGTAGTGGGTTACGGAGATTTGTCTGCAGATTCCTAATACATTAAACCCCTATATTGTGTGGCCTTTTGCAATGTGTGCTCACACATATAAACAAAGAAAGACTTTCGATAAAAATGAAGGGGTACAAATTGATTCCCCTGTGATTCGAGAGCCTTCAAACACAAAACAAGTATGTAGCATACATATCTAATATAATGTATACACCTTTCCACCCCTTCACCTACGGCTAGTTTGATATCCAGTACTTCCAAACGGTGGGTAGAGGTACAGGTGGTAGTAGTAGTAACAGCGAGTATCCTATTACCATGGCAACCTCATCAGAACCTGGAGGATAGGGGTAATTGGTAGGAGGAGCAGGAGGAACCCAATCCAGTGAGGCACCTCTCTTGGCCCCCTCTCTCTCCTTCCTAATATACCCTATTCAGTCTATAAAGAGGGGGATAGGGAATCTTATACATATATATTTATACACACTGATGTCACGATGATCGAATTACCGATATCATCTCCTCATTCCCATTTATTGACCAAGGCTGGTAATCATATTCATTACTAAGGTATAAACATGGACACCGACCTTCCCCCTACAGCTATTAGTCTATGATTCTTGTTTATATATCTGTATGTAGTTGGAGTATATTTGTATAGGAGAGTGATATCTCAGTAAAGACCATTCAAATAGTGATATTTGATAGCAGGGGGATGGGATTTCTGGTAAATGTGTGTTGTTGAACTTCGGGAGCCTGCTGATTGCTTTTGTTTTTCCTTTCGACAGATATTTAATCATTATGTCACTTATGTTGTCTTTCAACACCACTTTCATTTTTTCAAGAACATCTTTTTATTATTATTCAGTGTTGAGTACTGGCATGTTCCAAAACATTTTTTCCTTCGATACAAAACACAAAATCCACAGAGTTAGAGGCTATGTTGGAAACACTCAAAAGTATACTTTCTAATGTAATTCCAAATGCCTTGACATGTATTAAGCAAAGGTTTTAATATGTATCCAGGTCAACCACCTTTAACTTAACCACCTTTACTTTGAACAGAAATGAATCTTTTTGTCACTCATCAACCTTCAGTTAAACTATCCTTAGGTTCTCAGTAGCAATTTCCATCTTAGTGATAATAAAGGAAGTGTGTATCCTCTCTTTTACCAACACTGCTTCAACATTTATCAAGGCAAATTATCTTGAATGTTTAACAATGGGAGCAAAACGATTCCAGCACCAAACGGGCAAGAAAAATAATTATCTATACCTTTCAGGTATGTATAATAAAGTAGGAGAAACGTTTAAGTAACAACCACAAGCTTTTACTGGCTGACGCCTGGCTGAGTGAGTGAGCGGCTCGGGGTGTGAGTGACTCCTGGTGTTATAATATACCCCCTGGGTGCCAATTCCTGGGAGGCATGAGGGAGTCCACGCTTTGGCCTCGGCGCCTATGATATAACTTAATAAACGCTCATTTACGGTACACTGAGGCGTTAGAGACTTCGCGCATACTCTCTCTACTTCTCTTCCTCTCTCCTCTATCTTTTTTCTTTTGCTCTGAACACCCGAAGTGTAAAGCTCTCTTATAAACCCTCTTGTCTAGATGTTTGGGTTTCGGTTTGGAAGGAGTTAGTTCTTTCTGTTTAACTTATTTGCTTCTCCGTTTCTTGGTTTCGTTATTTCCCTCTCTTTTCCTCGGGCTCAGGACGATTAGATGACTCTGGTTTATGTACCCTTCTTATATCTACCTGTCCCGGTCTCTCTTCGCATGGGCTTTCTATTCTTTTCCCTATATTTACTTCCCACTTACCAACTCTTCTTTCTCCTAATCTCTCTGATTCTCTCTCTCCCTCGCGCACCTAATACCCTGCGCAATGAATAATTCTAACCTAGCAATCAAGTCCCCTCAGGTGCTTGTCGTATCAAGTCGTCGCCAAGTCTTTACCTACCTACCTACCTACCTTCTCCCCAACCTCCTCCTACTCCTCCAGTGCCCACCTGTCACGTTATGAAATAATACTGGGTAAAGCTTACTCCTGCTTGTGCCACTCCTCATGCTAGTAGTCAGTACTTCTCTTTTGCTCGCCAAGGTAACCAGCAGGGTCCCTTCCTCACCCCCTTCACACATGATCACTGCAGAGGGACTATTATTGGTACCCCTCCTTCTCCTCCTGTCATTGAAACAATCAACATTCCCATCAATATAAATAATCTGACATAATCTAGTTATCACTATTGCTTTAGCGTTTTCTCGGTATCTATCCCTTCTAAGCGTAATTCTTTTGATTATCACAAGGGATTTAGAGCATCCTCCACCTGAGATTTACTTGATGATTATGATAATAATAATATTGTTAATTTCCAGAGATGTAGCATCTCAGGGTGTTAGTGTATATCTATGTATATTTAATGCCTGATATTTCCCGTTCCTCGTTTTTCACTTTTTCAAAAAGCATTAATTACCTCTGTGCAAGAATGGCCTATTTGTTTGTCATGTAAATATTGCCATTTAAAAGCGGGCATCAAATGTATGCAATATCAAAATCAAAATGCATTAACATTGTACTTCCTAAATCGCTTATTTTGTTCTCCTCTCACTCAGACCAGTCTCAGTAATGGTGCTCATTCCTTTGTAATTCCATTGTGATTTCAAATATTCCAAAATCTTGTTGGTATCCAAACATTTCCATTGACATATCAAACCACACTGTGTATAAAGTGTGTCCTTAATTCCTATTCTTTATCCTTTTATTTCCACTCCAGTTAAGGTATAAGTAAAATCCCCTCTCACTCATTAATGCATTCTCCTTTGAGGCCTTTGAAAACCTCTAAAGTCATAATAGTTTATGTATTAAATGCACTTGTCACAACAGGCGTATAGGATTCCAGCTAACACACTTAACACGTTTCTATCTAGGTAATTCCTGTGTTTGGTAGTTAGCTAGCCAATTAGCGCACAGTGGTCTGTACTTTTATTCATACAAACCAGGCAGACTCCAATAGCTGTATATATGTATCCATATGTATACATACATGTGCACGGATGTATTTATAAGTTCGTTGTATAGCAAATCCAATTCATTGAAATGAATAGTAAATAGGTAGAGACAGTTCTCAGGTATGTTGCTTTAGTCCATGCTTTGGTATTTAAGCTTCAAATTCTAGCTTCAACTTTAGATTGGTATTGAGCCTCCCTCTCTCTCTCTCTCTCTCCCTCTCTCTCTCTCTCTCTTCTCACTCTCTGCCTCGTATTCTCTCGCTCGACTTGTTCCCAGGTAGGCCTTTTTTCTCGCAGCAGGTGGGGAGAGAATTCAATGAGGATTTTCACAGCAGTTAGCAGAGCTAGTAGTAGTAGTAGCAGTAGTAATCGTAGTATAGTATGAGTGCACACTTTCTAAAACTCACCTCACTTAACTTGTCATTATACGTGTCACCCTTAGTGGGAGGAGACCAGTGAGAGTGAGCGAGTAGATGATGAATTAATGAATTATTGAATTAGCATACGAGGAGTTGTCAACGAATTGCCGAGGGAAAATATCCAACTATCCAAAGTGGAGATATGAGGTGAAAGGTCTAAGGCGATGGCCAATTGGTGGAGAAGATAGCACCTAGGAGTGCTACCTGACAATAGTAAACAATGTGGCTCCAGATGTGGCTTCTTCGGAAGTGGCTTTCCAATGTGGCTTCAGGTGTACCAGCAATTCTGCCACCTTTAACTTTACATAATCTCCTTTCTTATTTCTTCTTCTTCATCATAACCTTTGCCTACTCAGTCCTATTGCTCCTCAGCTGCCTGTGCTGTGGTGGTGTTGTTGTGTTATAGTGGGTGGACTGCCTATTAAAGCCTTTGCCTACCCAACCCGCTGGCCTGCCAGTCTCCTCCTCCTCCTCCTCCACCTCCTCCTCTATACTAAGTCCCTGTCTGATGTGGCTGGGAGGAGAGGTAGAAGCATTCTGCCACCAACAACCCACCACCAAGCAGCCAGACCGATCAACGAACGGACGTACACATGGCAAGCCAGCCTGCCAGTGACTGACTGGCTGGCTGGATCTGCGAGTGAGTAAGTGAGTGAGTGAATGAGTGAGTAAAATGAGTGAGTGACTGAGGGAGCGAATGAGTGAGGGAGTCTGTGAATGAGTGAGTGAGGGATGGAGGGAGGGGATGAATTTGTGACTGAGGGAATGAATAAATTCATAAGTGAGTGAGGGAGTGAATGTGAGAGTTATGAGGAGTTTTGAGAACGAATGGATTACGCAATGTGGGTAGATACCAAGACACCAAGATCATGGAAGACAACAGCTGATTCCCTCTCTCTCCTCTCTCCTCTTATCTCTGTCTTCGCCCCTTTATCACTCTTTTCCTTTTCCCACTCACAATTCCTTTTGTCACTCACTGCCACTATTCAGCAACAAGTGACCCACGCGCAAAGGCAATCCCATGCCCAGCAGTTGTCGTCTGTGATACTGCAACAACAACAATAACAACAACTTCTAACACAAGGGCCATGTGACCACTATTCTCAGACTCCTTCATACTAAACTGCCACCTCCGCATCTCCATCCATCTACTACTGCTCTAAGTCAGGGCTCCAGTTTCATTGCGCCGATACAACGCTTGGCGCTGCCTGGTGTTAAATGAAGGCATTATATTGAATTAGAAGACCGACATGATACATGCTTTTGGAGGGTTGTCTCCCCGAAATATATACTTTCAGATGCGTTCAATAGTTTTGTCAAAACTATTATTGAATTTATTTGAATATATTTATTTTAACTAACATGTTTTATGCAGCAAGAGCTATATTTTTGTTGCAATTCAATTCAATTCAAAATATGTTTGATTTCCTAAAGGAAAAGGTAGTTAAGTATTGGGGAACTGTGAACCGATAGAATACATTCTGATTAATATCTTTAGCTTGCATTTGTACTCCAACACATCTCTTTAGCGCACAATGATAAATAATAATGAGAGGAATTACTATTCCTACAACCTATATTCCTGATTTATACAGGCACATTTTGGTACAGCAGTACCAGTGGTCAAGAAGACAATTTCATTAGATCTGAGAATGAGACCAGTTCCTATAACTATCCTGTTATCATTCAACTCATGGGTCAGATCTTCAGGAAATGTACAATAGACGTGGTCCGAATTGAGAAATCACCATTGACCCTCCGAGGCCAGAATGAAGGCTCACGGTCAATTTGGACCGGAACTGGGGCCAGAAACATTTGTTTATATTTTGTGTCAAAGGGAAGTCTATGGACGTAGGGAGGACCCCCACATTAAATGTCATTTTAGCAATAGAAAAACATCTAATATAACCACCAAATTAGAGGATATAAAAAACAACACTATGCACATCAGTTAAGCTCTCATTGGATACCATGTCAGCTCCAAGAAATTCAATAAATTGGGTTCATTTAAATGGCTAAAATCCACCTTACAGACTGACATGTAGATGAACCAAGTGACCTATGCCCAGCTTGCCGGGCGTGCTGTCCTGCACCTGGCCCTGCACATAGACAGGGCCTTAGCTGTGGTCAGAGCCCCGCCCACACTCAGATAGGCCTTGGTGCCCGTCTTAAATTAGTGTCAGCTGCACCCATTTTAACCCAAATGGCCAATTCGAAAGAGCCCTATTGGCAGCTCTATACATTTAGTGACTTCTGCTAAATTAGGCTGAAAAATGATGAATACCAAGTATAACTGACTATATTTGGTCTAATTAATAGATATGTTCTGCTATGTTAAACTGTATTTTGAACCTTAGTTTTGTCTTAAATGTGGGTTATTTGAGAGAATTGGTGAAGTCGAATTGTACATTTTCTGACAATCTGACCCTCATCTAAAAAAAAAAAGTCTTTCATCAGCAACGAATATCCTCTTGACAATCATGGTATAATAGACAAAATAAATAAGATTACTATAATGTAATAAGCACAGGAGAAAGGACAGTTTAGTCCTTTATAAAACATGTAAAAGAGTTGGCATTCTACTTTCTCTTCTGCCCGACTAACAGTTACTTGGCTTTCATTGTATTTCGTCGACGTGTGGCGCCTATTCAGTCCTCTCATGCACTTAATGTAGTGTTTTAATGGTGTGAGCAAAACTGGAGCTTGCAACGGGGAATGAAGCCAACAACATTTCTACGGCTAAAGTCTACTCGCACCCACAATGAAATACAAAAAGGGTCAAGGGTCAAGGATCAAGGGTTTCTAAAACTGTTTATTTGCAGCAGAATGCCAGAACCGAGAACCAAAGGGTATAACAGCTTGGTAAAGGTTTTATTTTCTGAAATATATAAATTTCCGAACTTAACGAGATTTATTAAATGTGGTACTTTGTTTTTCAATTTTGGGAAATTTGGTGGTGAGCCCCATTGCTCCCATATAGAAGAACTAATACACCGACATTATAATTATAGATTCCTTGGTAATTAGTATATGGGTCAAATCGCCAGAAAATGTACAATCCGCCTTCACTAATCCTCTCAAATAAACCAGTAAATAATCCAATAAATTTTAGACAAAAATGAGGTTTAACATACAATTCTACATAACTAAATACATTATCTGAATCTGAACACAATACCAAATATACTCAGATATACCTAGTATGTATCATTTCTCTGCCAAATTTACCAGAATTCAATAAATGTGTAGAGCTGCCGATTGTATATTTCTAGGCGATCTGACCCATATATATTCACAATGATCTGCTTCACCACGTGATTATTTTTATCTTAAAGTTTGTATTCAGCTCGACATTATGCAGATGTACATTGTTCTCAGACGAAGCTGATTCTACCATTTAATTACTTCGAAATAATTTAGAAAGAGAAATATATATCGAAACCCAGATACACAAAACGTAAAATCATTTACATCAAGGTAACGTATGAGAAAGAAGTAATTCCCCAATAAACATAACCCGACAGGTATATGAATATTTATGAATACTTAAAAACAAGATTTAAGGCCCATATCCACTTGCACGTCGGTCAGAGGACGGTCAACAGCGACGGTCAAACGTAGCCATCGGTGGTCACCGTTTGACCGTCCCCTCTGGTCACTCTTGACGGTGGTTCCAACCGACGTGTAAGTGGATATGCCACTTTAGATTATCAGATTAGTATGTGGAATATGCGCAAGATGCACGGCGGTTTCCCATCTTGTATATTACCACTAGGTATCATTGTATCATCTTTTATTCTCACTGATAAATACCAAAAATATTTTATAGGTTTATATTATCTCAAAAGTTAATCCGATGGTCTAATATTGATGTGATTTTTTGCTAATTTGATCTCATATAACTCTGGTAGTTTCTATCATTTATTTTCCATGTGACTTATACTTATAAGCTGTGAATAGCAACGTAAATTGTGAGCTTACTGAAATAAAAGATAAACAAACGAACACAGATCCTGCAGGAAGACGTTCCGAGTGTCACTTTAAAGCCGGCCAAAGCTATCTCAATCTCACTGCATGAAACTAGTCCCGTAGTGCGGTGCGCGCTGTACCAATTGCCATATAGTACGCTTTAAATCTAAAATAAGCTTTGTATTTATGACAGGGTAAAGACATTCTTTGATGTGCTTTGAACTAAGCCCTTGCTCTCGGGTGTAATTCGGCGTGAGTATTGTTCTGCACTTGAATATGGCAACTCAATTTTCATAGAAGTATACCAAGGTCGTATTCATATTTATTGACAATGACCATACACATATGGAAAGCAGTTTTAATGTAAGGAGGTGTTCGCTGTGATCTTCTTATTGATGTGTCTGTCACGATTGATGGTAAAATTTACACTTTTCTTTTAAAGTGTATTTAACGACATGAAACTTGCTATGTATGCCGCTCCAATGACCTTATTTATGAGATTGTTCCGTTCATATAAATGGTGTATCCTCTACTCAGTCCCTCTCCCTACTCCCTACTTCCTATCTTTGTTCTACTTATGTTCCTTCCCGTTCTCCTCCTTTACCCATCCTTTTGCTTTTCCCTTTATCTGTCACTTTTCCCATATTCAGATTCTTTCACCTCTCCTATTACTTCTCCTCCTTTCCTTTCCTCTCGCCTTTCACCCCCCCCCCCCCTTTTGTTCCTCTATCCCCATCTCCTTACCATTCCCCACTTCCCCCCTCCACTTTCCTACCCCTTCTTTGCCAGTTTCCAGCTCGTTAGTCCCCATTTGTTGGGCTGGCGGGGACGGTTAGAATGGCATAGAACAGGCCTCCCAGCGTTTCCGGTTCGCCTCGGCTTGTTCCCAGCAGGCTTAGAGAAAACGGAGGACCATAAACTCAGAATCTAACCACCTACTAGTTCCCCCATTCGCTTCTTCACATTGCTCTTCCTCTTCCTCCCCACTTCTTTTTCACCCCCTCCCCCACCCCACCCATCCACCCCAACCCCTAACACCCCTCCTACACAAACACTACAAGAGGACTCCCATAGTAAAACCACCACCACCACCGTCACCACCACCAGCAAATGGAATACAAAGGGGCGTGTGGCGGGAACAAGGCACGTCTCACCTAATATGACATGTGAATGACAGGTCAAAGGCACGAGGCGGGATCTGGAGTGAACCTCTCCGGCTTCTCTCTTGTCATCTATCAGCTATTGTGTCCTCTGACCTTGCCATGTACTTAGCTTGTTATATGGGTGCACCGTGATAGGCTGAGAATAGGTCTTTGTTGTCATTTGGCAGTATACACACATATGATGATAATCCACACTATATTAATTGTGGATTTACGACATTCAATGCTCTGCACTAAGTTATAAAAGGCTTTTTACTGGCTGCATGTACAGGGCTACAACTTTCAGGGTAGCTTATATGATTCTCAAGTGAGGTTACCTGGGTATTGTTTTACCAAAAATATTATTTTCAATGGAGTGATTTTGAAGCTATTTCAATGCTATTCCATTCGGAACATTGCACATGCTTCGACCCACTTATGGCAGCTGAGCTTTACTGGGCTGATGCAATGTCGCCCCAGGAATTGAATAGAAACTACATACTGAGAAGTAAGCTACTACCCATTTTAGACGGGGAGCATCTAGTAATAGTTTTTTCAAGTGTGCTGTTTTGCCTAGATATCATATTGGCCGCCCTAGCAGTATCAATATGCGTTGGATCGTGAAGATATTAGTCTCATTTTCTTCCTATGAACAAGGGCTTTCATTCCATGTATACTTTTCCTAGGCTGTTCTAATATTTAGTGTCTTAAAAATGTGAAAACTGGTTTTCTGCATCATTTTTCAATAGAAAAACCCATTGAAGTAAAATATAAATGATTTGCACAATGCCTAGAACATTTTTCTACATGTTTCTTTTCTTTTCTCGCATACATCTAGGACTGAATTAGTTATAATTTATTTTTTGAGCATATGCACATGGTAACAACTTCCACAGTGGCCTTCAATAATTTCCAACCATCACAGTAACGCATGAAA
The DNA here is from genome assembly GCA_942159475.1 of Sthenelais limicola. Classification (NCBI taxonomy): domain Eukaryota; kingdom Metazoa; phylum Annelida; class Polychaeta; order Phyllodocida; family Sigalionidae; genus Sthenelais; species Sthenelais limicola. Next base: position 26,354,422 of record OW804094.1, on the reverse strand, counting down.
TCCCTTTTTTTATATAAATGATTAGAAATATATATTTGTTAAGTATGTTTGCAAAACAGTATATTTGAGAAGGTATACATGTATTCTTTACTGTGGGAAAAGGGATTTCATGCGTTATGGCTGAAAAATAATACATACAGGATAAACAAATAAAAGAAAATAGCTCATATGAACATATTCTAGTCTCATTACAATCTCCCTTATGGCATAACTACATAATTTGGTGATAATCTTGATTCAGGACAAATAACAGGCCAATAACCCTTAAAATGTCCCTTAGTAACGCATGAAAGCCCTATATCAATTGGCAGTAACTCATCTGGAGATATAGTAGAAAAGGTGGCCCAATATATTTATTTGGCTGTATTTCTGGTTGGAAAATGATTATGAATTAGTTGAGAGTCTATTTGAAATGATTCAAAGTATATTACTTGTTCAACTGATGTATTATTGTCTGTGTTTAAGCATAACGCATGAAGGCCCTTCAATTCTTATAATATAGGGTGGCTCAAATGATATGCCAATTGAGCTCTCTTTGAGTTGAAATTAATTACATGTTAGTTGCAATTACATTTGTAACTATTTCAAAGAAGGTGAAGCTCATGTTTATTCTATAAAACCTGTTCAACTAAGTTATTTTTTTTTTGGTTTACATGCTAACGCATGAAATCCCATCTATAATCATGTCATAAAGTGCACAAAATTTATATCTCAGGCTATCTCTTTAGGATGAATGTAATTATGCATTAATTTTGATATCATTTCGAATTATTTATAGCACAGTAATGATGAATTTAATTTCATATTGGCTGTTTGACTTAATTATTATTGTGTTGGTTTACACAATAACGCATGAAATCCCATCAATTGTCTTGACATAAGGTGGCCCAAAATATATTTCTAGCTCTTTCCTTGGATTAGAAGTTATTATGAATTAGTTGTTAATCCATTGATATGATTTAAAGCAAGTTGATGCTATTGTTACTTCATGAAGCCTGTTCAACTAAATTAGTATTGTGTTTTCCAACATAGTAACGCATGAAATCCCTCCAATAATCATGACAGAGTGTGGCCCAAAATATAAATCTTGAGCTCTCTCTTTGGGTTGAAAAGAATTATTCATTAATCTTGATGCCATTAGTAATTATTTAAAGCAAAGGGATGATACTTTTTATTTCATAAAGGTTGTTCAGCTAAATTAATATTGTGTGGGTTTATAGAATAACGCATGAAATCCCATTAATTATCTTGACATAGGGTGACCCAAAATATATTTCTAGCTGTTTCTTTCAATTAAAAGTCATTATAAACTAGTTGTTATTCCATTTCATGTGATATAAAGCAAAGTGATGCCTATCTAATTTCAGAAAGACATTTCAACTAAATTAGGATTGTGTTTTCCAACATAGTAACGCATGAAATCCCTTCAATATCATAACAGAGGGTGGCCCAAAATATATAATTTTTGGCTCTCTCTTTAGGTTGAAAGTAATTATAAATTAATTGTGGTTCCATTTGTAATGATTTAAAGCCATATGAAGGTATTTTTATTCCATAAAGGTTGTTCAACTGATGCATTATTGTGTTTCACATATGAAATGCATTCCCTAGGCACAATATAAGGGGCCAAAATATATATTTTCGGCTGTAATTTTGGATTGAAAGTCATAATAAATGCTTATCTGTGCCCATATGAGCATCAATCATACAGATTATAAGTTCAACAAGCCATTCCCTTAAGTTGAATTCAATATTTTCAATATTTCCAACAAAATTGGGATTTCACGTGTGACTGTATAAAAGAGGAAATTAAAAACTAACATAATGAAACAACCAGACGTCCGAATTTGTTGGAATAAAATTTTCCTAGAATGTCAAGACCAGTATATTATGATCCAAGGCCAAAAAATTATATTCAAACTATTCTAAATTTTCCCCCTTTTCCAGATCCCAAAATAGCAAAACAGCACACTTGAAAAAACTGATGTATAGAGGGAGAAAGAGAGAGACAGAGACAGAGACAGAGAGAAGGCGGGGCGGGTGTCTGAAGACTTTGTTAAAGGAGTGTGAATATGTTATGTGACTGAAACCAACGAGTTAGTTAATGGTGTTGTTATTTATATGCCTTCAATACTCTAAAAGGAACATTTTAAAGTCAGGGAAAATGTACAGTAGAACAAAAGAGAGTTGAGGGTTTATGGAACAACCTGATACTCTGGCAAATGTAAACCTAATATCAAAACATACCATAAATGTATATGTATCGGCATGTCTAATTGTATAACGCTCCGGGGCACATACACCCATCCATGGTTTTATCAATATCATGTCCTAGATAGTTAGTGTGTAATGCTGGTATGTCTCTTTTCTATTTTATTTTTCTTCCTTTTTTCTATAATAGTCCAGCAGCCAAATGGGGATTTTTGGGTGAACCCGGCTCTGGAGGTCCCACAATGGTTTTTTACTGATTTTATACCTTTGGACCCTGGAGAATCCAAATCCGAAGAGTGCCAAGCTGTAACCCTTGAGGGTTTTGAGAAATTCAAGATGGCCACCATGACCACACCCAAAAAGTACCAATTTCACTTTTCAGCTCATAATCCAATGAATAATAGGAGTAGAAAGACAATTCTTGCACCAAAATGTTCCATTTATGATGGGGAATCATAATCAAAAGGCCTTGAGTAAACAACTATATCCTATTTTTTCATATTATAATATACCTGTAAATTTCTCAACATTTTTGATACCATTTTCCAGCATTTTGTGGTTATTTTCTATCAGATTAGAAATTATGTTAGTTACGATCATACACCTGTCCAAGGGAATAATAAATGGATTTCCTTGGTATCTAGAAGCATCTACAACCACAGGTGTCCAGTCCAAAGTGCCCCCCTCCCCTCCCTCGAAAAGGCACTGATCCAACAATTATACAAATTTGGAGTACTATGTTCCTATGATGAGGTGAGGAGGTTTCGCATATCTGCTGCCTGTGCAGCAAGGCATGTCACTGACAGACGGCTGGTACATACGTCAATGGAAGGTGCTGGGCTAGTACAGGTTATCGCTGATAACTTTGATGCAAAAATATCCAGCCAAAATGGGTTACAGTCAACTCATGCCCTTGCAATGCTTTTGACACAGACTAATGCAAGTATGGAAAGAAATGTCCCAATGGAAGAGATGATACGTATCAAAAAAGAAGAAATGGCCAAAGGGTTTGATGACTGTATTATTGTGCAACGATACCAGGGCCCCAAAAAACCAGACATGCCAGATATAAAGGCGACAAAAGTGGTCCCCACTCTCTTGCAATGCAAGCAGTATCAAGTCAGAGGGCTTATGAAAGGGATTTTGATTTTCCCAGGAAGGTTACCATGGAGAAAGGTTGTCCAGAGTGGAATGGATTTAATAGTTCATTGAATAGAGATGAGGGGCATGCTGCCAAGTGCCCGACCAGCTGTGTCTACACTCCATTGCTCAATATGAAGCCCTCAGACCCAGATACAATGCTCACTGCCATGGTAGAAGCTGAGAAACTAACTAAGGAGACTGGGCAGGATATTGTTGTACTGACATGTGACCAACAGCTATATAAAGTAGCAGTAAATATAGTATGGGTATATCCAGATCGATTTCAAAACTTTGTGTTACGTCTGGGTGGGATGCACTTCCTTATGAATTTCATAGGCTGTGTTGGAACCCTCATGGCTGAGAGGATTATCTGATGTACTGGATGCAGCTTTCGGTGGAGTATCCCAGATGCTTTGGGGGAAGAAATATCTTCAAAACTATCGTGCATTATGTATGGTAACAGAGGAACTATTGTGCAAATTCATGCCACAGCACACAGATCCTCAAAGTTTAATGAACCACTTAGAGTGCCTAGCAAATAGGAGCAGGACAACTAAACTTTGGGTTGATTCCCTGATAAAACCTGTGTTGCTAATGATGCTGTTTAGCAGAGCAGAAAAGGAAGGTGATTGGCCTCTCCACTTGATGGCGGTAAAAGAAATAATTCCATATTTTTTTGCTGCTGGCCACCACAATTATGCCCGATATGGGCTGTATTATCTTCGATCAATCCAAGCACTGCCAAATGATGTACTTGACAGATTCCTCAAGGGAGAACATGTGACACGTCATAATCCAGGTACATGGAATGGAATATGGACAGACATAATGATTGAGACTACATTCATGAGATATGGGAAGGGACCAAGTGGAATGATTGGTATTACACTTAAGCCAAAAACTCTGACCACTTGGGCATTAAGCCTACATATTTGCAGTGTATTAGCAAATGATATCCAACACATGACCACCAAACAGAAAGGTATATCCCCTCAACACAAGGAAGAACTCAAAGGCCGCATCAAAGCTGATGCAAATGATCGTCTCAAAATCAAAGAGAAATTGGAAATAGCAATTGATCCTCTTGATCCCTCCAGCCATTCAAAGGACAGTTTAATTCCAATTGTGAATGGCAGAATTGGAAATCAAGAAGTAAATGTTGACAAAGCCATGTCTATTGGCCAGAAACTGATGAAAAGATATGAGGACTAATGGCCAGGTGGCTTCCATGATGCCATTTCCAAAGAGGTGCAAACAATGACCATAATGAAAAAACACATCCAAGTTGGTTCAGTGAAGGTGTATGACACAAATCTGATATACTCAAGAATTATAGGTCTGCAAGCCTCAGGACGGGAAATAGATCTAGAAGATGTTTTCAAGTATGAACTAGCACCAATGCCCACATCAATGTTCACAGATTCAGGTGAGATGAGAATGGCAAAGAACAAATCAGCACTAAAAAGAGCCCTACAGGTGGAAGTTCCAATAAGGACAGTTACTCGCACAGATTACAAAATAATAGATGGCTCAGCAATTCTGTGGGTGGTTCATTGGCCTACAAATGGAAATGTTCAGGACCTGATAGAAAACGTCCTGAACTACATCTCTCATCATGTTAAAGACTCCAATGTATACTTCATCTTCGATAGGTACATAGAATATAGTACCAAGTGTAGCACAAGATCAGCAAGAGGAAAGGAAGCAATGCAACAGCATAGACTTTCCAATCAAATGCCATTGCCACCACAAAAAGTGATCCTCACTAATGCATATAATAAAAGCCAGCTGATAGAGCTCATCATAGAAGCCATCAAGTCAAGAAAAGACACCATTACACATGGGAAAAATAAGCTCATTGTAACTGGTCCCAGGCCAGTCCCCATTGAAATATGTGGTGGCATTCTCATCTACAAGATCTCAAGACCCTACAAGAGGAAGCAGATGTCATCATTGTTCAACAGATGTTGTCGATAATAGAGGAAGCACCAACATCACGGCCAACCATAAAGGTCATCTCTGATGACACAGATGTTTTTGTCCTACTGTTGCACTTCTTTTTGGAAAAAAGGCTGACTTCACAGCTAATAACGGAAGGGACTGCAAAGGAGAGGAAAGCTATCAACATAGGTACAACTGCAATGAAGCATAATAAGATCATTCCTCACCTTCTTGCTGCCCATGCCCTGTCAGGTTGTGATACAGTTGCCCAATGCTGGGGCATTGGAAAAGGGAAAGTGGTCAAAGTACTTCAGAAAGGCAAAGGATTGCCAAGTCTTGGGGACTAAAGTGCAACAAGAGCAGACATTGTTCAAGAGGCAACAGCCTTTATGGCTGCTTGCTATGGTTTCTCAGATGCTTCTACATGCCAGGAGGCAAGGTTCAGAGCTTGGAAAGGCAAAATCATGCGTGCAAGCCTGGTATCAGCACCTAAACTGATGTCATTACCACCAACAAAGGAGTCCTTTGAGCAAAATGTCCTGAGAGCTCATCTACAAACCTGCATTTGGAGGAACTGTCTAGAAGTAATGCCACCTGATCTAGACCCTCTTCAACATGGATGGTCACAGGACAGGGAAAATCGAGTTCTTCAGCCAGTGATGGTTCCCCGCAATGTACAGCCTGCTCCAGATGCAATTTTGAAACTCATCAAGTGTAGTTGCCAGGAATGTAAGTCTGCTAGATGCTCTTGTTCACAGGCAAGGCTCCCATGCACCATGTTCTGCAATTGTGATGGGGCAGGTACATGCCAAAATGATAATACCAGGATAGTAGAAGATGAGGAGGATGAAATAACAGGGCCACCACACGATGAGTAGATATATTGTTGTACACTTTGAAGTAAGTTTGTATTATAAATTGATACTTTTCAGGCTGAATTAACTGTTCATGTCCTTCATTGTATTAGTCAATAAGTACTGGATATAATTAAATTCTAAAAGTTTTTGAATGGAGGAAAAAACATGGAAATTTCCCCCAAAAATCATTTTTTTGGCCATTATTGTCAAATAAATGAATTTATTATTAATTTAGCTTGTTTAACCCATTCAGGGCGGGGGCAGTTTACACATATTTTTGCCTGGTGGACAGGGGCCCTTTTCCCCCTTTTTGGGCTTCAGGACGGGTGTTTAACATGAGGTTTAGGGTTTAAAAACACTTTAGGAATATTTTCTTCAAATAATATGTGTCATATGTACATCGTTTAATAGGTGTAAACAGTTATTGATCATATTTTTTCATAATTTCTAGAATTTGGTCTTCAATAATTAAAATAATGGGTCTCAATTGGGTGCAATATGGGGGCAACCTTGCTCCAAATTCACTTTCCAGCATTTACATATGTTAGTTATGACGTCATCATTATTGTCTCCATGACAACACACCTATAAAAATATTTCTAATGTGTTTGTATACATATATTTCAAATTTTATCAAAATCCGTTCATTTTTTATCAAGTTATGCCCCCTTCAATTTATATAAAAAATTGATGCCTTGAGGCATCACCCCGTCCCCTGGGCCAAATTATGTGTGATGCCTTGAGGCATCAGCCCGTCCACTAAGCCATTTTGATGTTGATGCCTTGAGGCATCAGCCCGCCCTCAATGGGTTAATTGATTGATGAAACTATGCATGTAGTTTGTACATACTTCAGGGAGCATTTTGGTGCAAGAATTGTCTTCCTAGTCCTATTATTTATTGAATTATGAGCTGAAACATGATAATGGTTCTTTTGGGGATAGGTTATGGCGGCCATCTTGAATTTCTCAAAACCCTCAAGGGTTACAGCTTGGCACTCTTCGGATTTGGATTCTCCAGGGTCCAAAGGTATAAAATCAGTAAAAAACCATGGTGGGACCTTCAGAGCCCTTGGCTGCTGGACTATAATTACTATCAAAAGTAAATTAGTGAAACTTTGTACGAACCTTGTTGATCTTTGCTACCCGTTTAAATATAGAACATAATCTGATAATTGTTTGTACTTGAAACTTAGATAAACGGGTGAGATGTAAATACTTTCTCCTCCAAACAGCTCTGGTCTTGCTGTGTTGTGTTAATGATGGGGGATTAAGGCCCTTGTCCACTAAGCCGATTCTCATGCGATTCTCACAGAATTTAGTAGAAAAGGGTCCTCTGCGGCGCAAAATCACATGAGAATCGGCTTGGTGGACTAGGGCCTATAGAATGATTTACTTCGCAACAGCTGTTGGGCAGCCAGCTTTCTGGGCTATTGAGAAGTGAATGTAAACTCTATTCTTTGTCATATGCGATGGGTTCTTTCAACTGCGCCTATCCTAGCTATGATCATAACTATGCCCTGGTACCACTAGATCCAGCGTTATGCCAAAGATACGCTGCAGAGGCTAACTTCGTGGGTCCGTGTAGCCTTTGTGAACAAGTTTTTAACAGCCCTCATTATGATAATAAAATACTACTCTGAAAATACTAATGCTATTTTTAAGACAATGGATGGAAGACAATAAATCCATAGCAGACAACTGTTATCTTTCAGATTACTTTGCAATAAAATATCCTTGAAACCACATCTGATAGAATTGAACTTTTACTGGTTGAACTATGGGGTAGTATACTATCATCTGAGGGAATTGGGAAGAGAAATTATACTACCCGATAATAAAGGTAACAATAGCGAGACGGACTACCTTAATTTCACTTTGATAGTTTGATGTAAGCATGACTAAACGAACTGATAGAAATACTACCAGTTCATCCCCCCCCCACCCCCTTCATCCCCCCCTACTCCCCTTCATCCTCCTGTCCCTGTCCCTCCCCGCTACAGCGCTGTGTGCTCTCAGGGCACAGGTGAGTTCCAACATTATCCTTGTGCCCGCCGCAAATCGGTTCGTTGCAGCAACGAATTCAACTTCTTTGAAAGAAATATTTAGGAAAAGCCAATACCCAGGAAACCTCACTCAAGACAATATTATACCATCGTGAAATTTAGAGCTTTTTACATTCAGGCAGTAAATATCCTTTTAGAAATATGTGTGCAGACTTGAATACGACATATGTGTGCAGACTTGAATACGACAGATACGTTGTATACGACAGATAATTAGTGCAGTCCTGTCCAGAAGGCCACATTCCTCAATTCCACATCCAACGATAAGCTTAACCACAAGGCTAAGACTAAGGCTAAAAATGTTAATGACCCCTAAAACTTAGGGGTCCAAAAGTGCCTTCTGGACCTGACTGAGTGTGGATACTGGCTGTAAAGGTCTGATATGAACCAGTCTTAAATAGAGATATTGATATTGTGGAATGATATAATGATTAAAATGAATTATTATTGTACCTGTTGTCTCATAAATTATTGATATTTAAAGGATATTGATATTTAAATATCCTTTTAGAAGTGTGTGTGCAGACTTGAGTGTCCAAATAATTAGTGTGGATACTGGCTGAAATAATTGTAAAGGTCTGATATGAACCAGTCTTAAATAGAGATACTCTTATTGTGTAATGATATAATAATTAAATCAACTATTATTGAACCTGTTGTCTCATAAAGTATTGATATTTAAAGGAGTATTGTGACTCCTACTGGACTTGAATGACAACCACCCCCATAACCCACATGCAAACACGAGTTAGTTATACTCTTGAAACACCAGGTGGTGCCACCGGTAGATGAGACATTTAAGATCCATAGGATCACTATCCTATTCTTTCCTCTACGCACCTAGGTCTTTGCTCACATATTATATCTGACATGAAGCATAATTTCTAGATATATTCTACGTTTTGGGGTCCCCAAAGCCAAGGCCAAAATGATAGGAGACTTAAGAAAAGAGAATGTTGGTTGAATTATCTGGGAGTGCTGTTTTCAAATTAAAAGACCTCAGATTACGTGTCAGGAACCCACATGCCTTAAATTAATCATTATTATCAAAATAATCTATATGTATGGGAATGTCTATGACCTGAATAAAATATTTTCAAAATAAAAATAAAATATCAATCAACAGACAACGCATGCATCCATTTCATTTGCATATTCAGTATCACGTTTATTGATAAATTAGTTCAAATAAAGAAGGGGACATCCATTCCTGAGGTTATTGTTCATGACCAATTATTGATAAGTAAAATCGAAAGATTTGAATAATGTTATTGTGCACAAAACTATAATTCATATATAACAGAAATATTGCGTTGCATACATATTTATGTATTTCTATATACTAGTCAGCGATAATACAAAGTATAACAAAGTAATACTACTTGCTTTCATAGCCGTTAATTAGGGCAGCTGTATGAGTTCTATTGTGAATATATCTTTCCAATCAACTTCATTGTTTGATTAATTGGACCGATCAATAGAGAGATACACTTATTTGATCGACAGTTTACCGAGAAAAATAACACAGCCTAATCAACATTAAGTGGGAATTATTTTATTAAAAATGAATGATATTCTTGTTCTATCCACCTAGGAATGGAGCCACCACAAGAGGTATTTACTACATTCTGCCATAAATTTATAAATGTATTTAATTAGGGGGAAATATACTAATTTTATACCTTTACTACCATTGAGTACCATTGTTAATTATGTCAAAGCGTATATAATGTTTTTATAAAAACATTCAATTTTTAGGGTGCTGAAACTCCATTAACTCTTCCAGGAAGTGTGAACTGGTAATCGAAATTCCCAAATTGAAAATAATCTAAAATCGTGAATTTTATGTTAGTAATCTCGATTAATGGGTGAGATCGTCAGAAAATGTACAATTCACCAATTCTTTCAAATAACACAAATTTAAGTCAAAAGTGACGTTCATAATGCAGTTTAACACAATGAAAGAGATATTCTTAATCAACAGAATGCCAAAGATACTCTGATATACCCATTATTTATAATATTTTTGTCTTTAGTTTAACAGAAGTTACCAAATTCGTAGAGCTGCCGATTGTGCAGTTTCTGAAAATCTGACCCACATGCAAATTAATATATTTGTGTTTTTATTCAGAAACCTTGTGTAAGATACAACACCAGCAGTAAATTGCAAGTGGTATTTTAGGCTACTCTGAAAAACTCTTATATACAAGTTTCTAAATCTTTTGAGTAATCACAAAGCATGTTGCTTTTGTTTATATTGATCTTTGGGTAGTATACTACCAGCTTATAGAATATATCCTTTACATTTTCATTGATCTATTTCTGTTTACATTATTTATAGAATCACGATAGTGACAGTAAATTCCTTGTGGGTTGGCTTACCAAAAGGATGTAAAATTACTGGTACGTGACTTACCAACCAGTGTTTTTAAATAGACAGAAATTTTGACTTTATTTGAGTATAATAGCTGGTATTGTGTGGAAGTAAAGAATATATTCTAGTACAATGATATACAGTTTTAACCCGGGTTATATTTATTCATTATGAGCCAACTGGAGGTTTGTACAACCTGCTTTTACATGTTTCTTTCCCCTGACCAATGTACAACATTAAACCAAGTTCATAGGCATAGAAATGATGAACAAGAAGAAGGAAAAGAGGAAGAAAATACGAAAATGAAGACGAAGAAGGAGGATGAAGAGGAAAGCGAGAAAGACTCTGAGAATCATAAAGTTTACAGAGTATATCCTGGTTTATACTACATTGCCGCGAGAGGATGTGTAGATGTTAAGGGGTCTTTGAAATATTCCTGTTTAATACAGATCTAGATTCCAAACGCTTACTTCCACGGCAACTGCAGACGTATCATTAATACCTGGAACACTCTGAAAGGGCTTCCTCCAGTAGCATAAAGCCAAAGAAAGACGTGAAACCGTGGGGCAGTCCTGTATTTAAGTCTTGATATTTACTCCGACTAACTGGAGGGATATCCCATTAGGATGCTTTACACGCATGCATGAACATAAATCAAAATGAAAGAGGCCCGCCAGCTTTAGGAAGACCAGAAATTCAAAGTTTCCATCAAATTCTAACAAGATTCATTTTGATTATATCAATTTTAATCACATTACCAAAAACACTGTGACAAAAAGAAACGATCCCAATATTTCTATATTTAATATGCTTTCGTAGGCTGACCAGTATTCAAGATATATATACTAATATGAGAAGATTTAGCCAATCTGTGATATCAAGCATATATATAGTTATGATCGGTGTTGTTGATTCCTATGTAAAGATCGAGGCAGACCTTATGACAGTGGACATATTAGCTGACACTCGGCTTGTCACTCTCTTTCACGTCTCTATCCTAGGTCCAATGTAGCCAATGCCGACTGGTGTAGATTCATCGAGGTTTGTGTTCATGCGCGCCAGTATTCTCTAGGAATATCATTATGTTCACCAGTTGAACCGATCGTCTCTGTTTATTGCTGCAAAGGAAGAGAACCAGGGAATTAACTAATGATAGGGGAATTGCATGTGCTACTGCGCATGTCTGTTTCAATGCATCCTGGGATGGCTTCTGATGAAATGTGACATACAAATATTTTGCAACATTTTTATCGAAAATTGCAAGAATGTTTTCAGTAATATCACAGTTTGTATAAATGATTTATGAAAACCAAATGCTTGATGGGAAAGATGGGGGACTTGTGTCATGGAAACATAAATAACACATGCCTATTGGCATTAGAGCACTGGTGAATAATTCATGCTGAACATGGCATGTTTTCTATATATTTTAGACTGTACCATTAGTCCCATAATTCCATGTGAATCCAGTGAGTAGCGGCTGCGAGTTGCGTCTTGGGGTGACGATTATGATTGCTGTTCAACATTATTATGGATATTTTGTTTTTCAAATGACCAGTATTCCTTGATCTGACCCATTGCAAAAGCCACCCATCGTCCCGTCCCCCCACCCGTCCCGTCCCGGCCGTGTAGGCTGACTGTACAGCTCTACACGGCACAACAAGTAGAGGATGAAAAAATAAAAATTAGGGCACACTACGAGCCTTGAACTCCCAACCCTTAGGTCTGGAGGCGAGACCTCTGCCACTGAGCTAGCTGCCTTAGTTAGGAGTGTAGGGCTTGATTGTAGGAGTCATACGCCTAGGGTGACTCATGCCGAGTGAGTCTTAAATAGAAAATTCACTACAGCTAATAGAATTTGTAAGTTAGCTAAGATTTTTCTTCATAATCGTGTCTAGGGGATCCATATCTATGAGAATCAGTCACTGGTTTGGGGCCTGCAACTTGTTTTCTATGCAAACAGGTCGATATTGCCTGACTCCCATACATGGTCCTTGCTGAACCTGACGGGCCTGATGTCACTCCTGAAAGGTTAAAAAGTAGGCCACGGCCTCGGCCGCGGGATTGTGACGCTTCGTCAAGATTCAAAATGGCGGCTATGCAAATCCCCTATTATGGAAAACATACTGGAACCATTGGGGAATTAATAATAACCATATAATCTTATAAAACCGATTCACACAAGAATAGGCGGCAAATTTGGGAGATTTAACAAAACAATTCATTATGAAACATGTCTATGGGGATAGATATAATGCTGCTCTTTATTTTCCATCTCTTGAAATTGCACACATGCCCCTCAACTTCAACCGTTAATCCCGACAGTGCTCCTTTGTACAATAACAACAACAGGAGCTGGAGACAACAGGTTTTATTCCCTATATTTGAATAAATTTGAATATGGTGAATGGTGAAAATTATAATAAAAGTGAAGTCTATAGTTCGTCCTTGTTTGTAGAATAAAATAGTGTTAATAATGGAATTGGGTATTGGACAAATAAGCTGCTCAGGTGTTCAAGTGGTTGTGCGACAACCAACCCTTCCAGAGTCCCACTCCTTTTTCCTCAAAAGTCCGTCTTTTGGGCGTGGGTGTGAGGGAACAGTTGTTGCCCCTCAGCTGAGGGAGTAGCGTGGAGTGAGGAAGAGGGTAGCACTTGACCAGAGGTCTGAGATATAGTATATGGGTCAGATCATCAGAAAATGTACAATTCAACTTCGCCAATCTTCTCAAATAACCCAAATTTCAGACGAAAATAAACTTCAAAATACAGTTCAACCTAACCAAACAGATTGCTAGAATCAATGCAATGCTGAATATACTCGGATTTACCTAGTATTGACCAAATTGCAGCCTAATTTAGCAGAATTTACTGAATGTGTAGAGCAGCCAATTGTACATTTTCTGAAAATCTGACCCATATACCCGGAAGAGGAAGTAGAGGGGAGCTTTGCTTCCAGTCAATGGCGCCGCATTGAAGCAATGGGGGAGACATACCGACATAGAGATACATTTCCCAAATAAATCTCAATTAACACTTGCCTGGATGTAGTAGTTGCTGGCGTATGCCTTGGCTTGACTGAAGGGCGCCGGACTACCATAGGTAGGAGGAGCCTGGCCTACCACAACACGCCTCCTCCTGCGTCCATGTCTTCCCACCATGCAGCATATGCAAATCAGGCAGATGATGAGCACAATGATCAGGATGAAGAGAATGCACACAGCAACGATGAGGCCGATGATAGCTGGGGAAAGAGCCAAATCCTCTCCTCCGTAATCACAGTATCTGCCTTGGTGGCCTGGTGGGCAACTGGAACAATTGTATACATGCATTGAAGAGTGTTTATGTTACAATTATTATTGTGGTATCAATGCAATCATTAGCCATCACATGAGAGTAGTATATAGACAGAATTACCCTGGATTCGAGGCGAGAGTGAATATTTACCGACACCGTCATGGGTGAATATTCACGACGCCGAAAATCCAAGGGTTGTTCTGTGTTTATTTCACCCCCCACACATAACTCAATGCTAGATTAACAAGATCTACAGTAATTTTGAGGAATGAATAGTTAAACAACAATTTATTCAGCCTGATTTGCTCCCAAAACATAGCCTTGAACAAGAGCCGGAACTGCAGAAAATGAGAGCACGCATGCGCACAGTGGACCAAAAACTAGGTCGGCCATGTATTGCCCGCGAGCAATATCGCTTCAGTTACTGACCAGCTAAACAATACACAGAGCCTATGTTATCTCTATGGGCTGGGTATATCAAGGATGACATAAAGCCCACACTAGCACAATATAAGTCATCATTATGTATCCACTCTCAGGCAATAGCATTGTAATTAGATTACTTCAATCCTGTAATGTTAGAAATTAATATTTGTCACGTTTAAAAGTTCTAGCATCGAGAGTGACAAGATTATTTAAGCATACTTTGACGAATAAAGAGTTAAATATACCTATCTTGTAAAAGGAATACCTTTCTTTAACGAAATTAATTGAACAACTTCTGACATCATCTTTTCTGTGTTTATACCAAGCCAGTATAACTGTCTACTTTGACAATTTGAAAATGTAGTAGAGGGAAGGGGGCTCGCTGTATATCGGGGAGGCTGGCTTAAATAGTTGATGTAATTGATGAAAGAGCATAATAAACTTGATTGTTGTTTTATTTGGTTATCTCGAGCTTTCGCACGACTTGCCCTTCTTCAGGAGTTGGTGATTTGAAAATGTTATTCAAAGGTAAATCAACGGTTCTTACTGGCACACTGGTCCTTGCGTAGGGTCAACAAAACACTGTCCACTGGTACACCGTCCCAAGGCATCCATGATCGAACAGGAATCATCAATGTCTGCGAATAAAAGCATAGAAATTGGAATTGGATACACTCCTTATTGTTAGCAGATATTTGTATTAACAATACCTTTATTTATTAGATTCCACAGATTAAATATGGCCGAATTATAATCCTGCTAATTTCGTAGCCTTTGCAGAGTTAACAATTACTCAAGAGGATCGAGGATATTTTTATTTTATTTCGTATATAATGTTAGGGAGTGAGGCTATGTCTGATCTACTTCCTTCCGCAAGATATAGGTACTATATATAGGTTGGGTCTTTCAGTGTACGATTGTATGGTAAACCACTCTTACTTGTCTTAGAGGGCTCGCATTTCCCTCTTATGGTATAACTTGCATTGCACTATATACGCATTTTTAGACTATACTGAGAGGACTCTGGGAGTCATCTGAGAGACCTCTTACCTCGCTCAAATGCATGAGTTGCAATGCAACAACCCTCGTATAGCCTTCATAGTCGTAAATTTAAGAGGGTGTTAAAAGGCATTTTAAGACATTACTATCTTGTCGTGTATAATGCAATGCACCCATTGCCTGTAGAATATCGGTAATCGCACATCTGAATGATTGCAATCAATCGCATATAACATACAGTGGAACCTCTCTATTGAGACCACCCTTGGGACTGAACGATTTGTGGTCTCATAGCGAGGTGGTCTCATTAGAGGGGCTAATCTAATAAGAGGAAAGTAATTTGGGACTGAGAGAAACTGGTCTTAATAGAGGGGTGGTCTCTATAGTGAGGTGCTCTTTATGCGAGGTTCCACTGTATATATGCTCTCGCGAACAAGTACATACAGGATCGATAGTAGGCTAAAATACAAACTTACGAATCTGCGTGTTCATGAGAGTGTTCTGGAAGTAAACGCCTCCGATGATTGGACATACGTTGGGTCCAATGTCGATGCCACCAAGAACTGCGACCTGTTGTGCAAACCTATCAGCTGTGACGCTCTGTTCCTCTATTGTTAGGCCTGATGGAGTGTTGATGTTGATGGTAATTACCATACTGTCACCTCCAGAAGCTCTGTCAATGATAAAAACGTCATGTTGCAATTTGATTTAAAATATCTGTATAAGGGTAAGATTTTCAGAGAATGTACAATTAGCAGCTGTACACATTTAGTAAATTATGCTAGAATATTGCTGCAATTTGGCCAATACTAGGTAAATTTGAGTATATTTGGCATTGCATTGAAGCTAGCAATCTGTTTGGTTACGTTGAACTGTATTTTGAACTTTATTTTCGTCTGAAATTTGGGTTATTTCAGAAAATTGGCAAAGTTGAATTGTACATTTTCTGAAATTCTGACCCATTATGAAGTGGTTGGTGTATATTGGTTGCAAGCAGTTCTATCGGCGGTTGACGGGAACTATAGATGCGTGTATAGCATGTATAGTAGATTTATATTGACTTATATTGCCTATATATCATAATAATTATGATAATTTATATTTCTGGAATGATAAAGATTTCTACATCGTTTGATTTCGTTTAATGCATATACATAACCTATGACAACTAATACTTTATTACATTTATAATTCAGCTATATGCATGGGAAAGGACTGGTTCCTTTCCGTGCAACGGTTGGGCCAAGTGCCCACCCATCAAAGAATGATCTTAGTGGACAAAGGACCTTTAACAACCATCTCACGTACCCCATACTAGATGCGGTTCTCTAAGGGCATTTCTAAGGACATACATGTATTCTTCATTTTCAAGATCTTCCACACTTTAGAACAATGGATCAAATAATTAAGTACTTATAGCAAATGGCACGATGGAGGATTCAAACTGATCTCGACCCGTCAGAAAACGGGACGAACCCCGAAGGGGTGAGTTCCCGTTTCCTGACGGGTCGAGATCAGTTTGAACCTAACAGAGTGCCATTTGCTATTTATTACACACTCTATTAGGATGTTAAAAAGTAAATTTAACTTGTATAGCCTATAGTTTAGCTCGAGGAGGCTTAATTCACCGCAATTTGTAGGCCTATAATTTACGCGGTCGGGACGACGTCATCTGGCCTATGCTGCACCAATGAAATTGTGTCTTTACCCAAACTGATCATGTATGCAGTTTGGGTCAACCGAACTGCACCCCCAAACGGCACCTTTCTAACTGCGCATGTGTGTAATAAAAAGTGAATTAGAATGTTAGACAAACGAACAGGTAATGCAGCTTGGAAATAGTGTCTTAAGGTGGGGCACTTACCGCACATATATGGAATCCACTTCCAAATTCATGGGAAATGGTTGTCCAGCGAAGAGCTGCAAAAAAGAAATTTGGAGTATAATGAACATGCTTATACCCCACCTTATTGTAAATGTTGTATGGAAAATATGGAGATAATGGGCATTTGTTCAAATAACACCTCTGGTAATATTAACCACCACTCGCATTTCAACTCATTTTCAGTTAATGAAAGTTCGTTTTAAAACCTATTTCATTACTATCTAAATACTAAATTTTCTCAATGCCTTTCCATTCCAAGGCGATTAGTGCTGTGTCAAATTCGGCTACTATTCATATGCATGATATATTTTTACTAACTTACTTTACTGAAAGACCAAACGGACATAATTCATCACTACAAAAATATTCCATTTTCATTTGAGTATGTAATATTCAGTATAAAAGGCCTAAAACTGTTATAAACTATACATTATTTAAAGTGTACGCTGCCTAATCTTTAAATGACCGTTTTGGGGAAGGTACCAAATGGTAGTATGCTAGTATTTTATTCTCATTGCTCCATTCTATTCATGTTTGTTTTATACAAGACTGTTACACATATAGCAGTATTATACTCTGCTTTATGTATTATGTTCTCATCATCTTAAATCGAAACAACTGTGAGGTTTAGACAAAAGTTTATAACCTCTCTAATGAAGAAATCTGATGGTTATAGCTGGGATTTAAGGCGGGAGTAAATATTCACTGATGACGGTCAAGGGGCAGTGAATATTCACGACGCCGAGAATCCAAGGGTTGTTTTGTGTTTATTTCACCCCATACACATAACTGATGCTAGATTAACATGATCTACAGCGATTTTACGGAATGGATAATTAAATAATTATCTCTTTAGCTTCATTTGCTCTGAAAAGATAGCCCCAAAGAAGAGCCAGAACTGCGGAAGATGAGAGAGCACGCATGCGCAGTGTACCAAAAACTAGGCCAACCATGTATTGCCTGCAAGCAATATCGCTTCAGTTACTGACCAGCTAAACAATCGAGTTTATGTTATCTCTATGGCCCAGAGTATGGGCTGAGCACATCAAGGGTGAAATAAAACAAAGAATTCAAATTCAAAATACATGATAGTGGTTGGATTGATTGATTGCTGATTGATTACTTACTGATTGGATACTTAAAAACATTGCCTCATACTCGTCACTCGTCACATCCCCGTACTCAACTTCATACTCGCATCCAACTGTGGCGATAAAGGTGATGGACCTTGCTCCGAAATCTTCCAACTCTGGAATAAAACATCATCATGTAATATTAGAAATTTACTGGCCTCTGTAGCTCAGGTGTTAAAGTGTGGGACTCTAGGTCGGGAGGTTGTGGTTTTGAATGCCATAGTCAGCAGGGATTTATACCACAGCCGCCCCCAACCCTGGGGAGAGTGCTGGCTGTAGGCTCATGCAATAGGGTAGACTGTCCACCACGTCAAGGGTCACTTACTATGCAAGTTTGACTTTGGGGGAGGCTCTGACACCATTTAGAACTAGACTAAAGGGCTGGTTCCATTGGTACGGATACGGATACGGATACCGCAAACCTTGCTCACATTAAAATATACAGTCATGGTTCCATGTGTGCGTATCCGTACACGTCAATGGGTCCGGCTCCGAATCCGGCAAATTCTGAGCTGTTCTGGACATATGCGTTCACTCCAAGATAGTTTACTGTATCCGCATGACAGATTTGTATCCGTACCAATGGAACCAGCCCTTAACTAGTCACGTCTTCCACAGTTGTCAGTGTTTCTGGGCCTAATTAATCAGGATAATCAGGGGATGGGTGACCACCCACAGACCTGTCACTGTGATAGCGATCAGGGAGGCTGGCAGCTGGCACGATATGTCTCAAACCGAAATGGACCAACTACAGCCACATATGAAGAAGGGAGAACCAAGAGAGAAAGTGAAATATGAGAAGATAAAGGGAGATATCAGCAGATACAAGACAAAATAACGAAGATGGAGAGAAGATACATATAGTGTGTAAAAAAATAGAAGACTTTAGAACAGACATGAGAAGCAAGAGAACAAGGAACGTGAGAATAGAAAGAAGAAGACTTGGAGATAAGAGAGAGAAGGAGAGACAATAAAAGAAAATAAAGATGTGTTGTAAAAACAAATATTAGAAATTAGAATTAGAATTATGAAAAAAAGAATCTGCAGATTATCACAAAACTCTCATGGGCATATTGCGATTTTTTTAAATTTCTTATTTCTAACTATTCGATGCCATAGAATTTAATGGTTGTTTTAACATTAAAATGTTAGACGTTAAACTTCCTCCTGTCTTCTAGTTTTAACAGTTCATTATGAGGTATATTACCCTTCATCCTTAGCCACAGGAAGTAACCGAAAGCCACGAATGGACAGACTGTAGACAATACACAACGGAAACTGCGAAGAGTACCATTCGATATCAATAAAGTATCTGTCACAGATACTTGTTTAATTCAGGTTCTAATCAAATCAATAAGCCAAGTGAGCCATGTAGGAAGGAGCTCGCCACTCCTCTCCGTCAACAGAACCATCTCAACAACAATAATTATTGTTAAATAACAAATCTTACTGATGCATCTCCTGGCTGCATCCCATCCATAGCCTTTGCGGCAGAAGCACTCGTAAGTGCCAGGCTTGTTAATACATCCACCACTAAGACCGTCTGGGCAGTCATTGAGGGTTCCGTCAGCACATTCATTAATATCTGCAAAACAGAATTATTATATTTTATGTAACTAATTGGGAATACATGAGATAGCCGAAGACATATCTTATTCTATATGATATAATATATATAATAAGTATTCTAATAGGGTTGTAAATTTATGCAAATAAATGTATTCATTATAATATAGGTCATAGACCCGATAATGTTATGTTCAAGCGTTTTTTTTCTCTCTCTTTTTGTTGTGGTTGTTTGACTAAATTAAAAAACTAAAACTAAAAACTAAACTAAAACTAAACTAAACTAAAAAATAAACAAACAGCTGAATGTATTATGTATTATGAAATGTTTTATGTATGAATCTAAGTAGGTAGCTATAATAAAATAAAAACATCCAAGGACGGCTGAATTTGACAAAATTATTAGAAATATTGCTCCAGCTCACCTACGCAGTAGTATCTTTCCTCTGAACCAGTATATCTCCTCAGTTCAAAACCAAGTGGACAGTCACAGTAGAAAGGCCTGTGTTCCTGGTTGGTGAAGTGGCAATGGCCATGATCGCAGATATCCTCAGCATCCTCTTCACATGGGTTGATCACTGTAAAAACAAAATAAATGCATAGAAGTTTCTCTTTCATAGAAGTATTGATGAGTCTACCCCCTATAAAGTGTTTCAACAGTGTCAGGTCTGAACATGACATGCTGAACTAGATGGGGTACTCTAATTCCAGGGCTTAGCCCTAGAGCTAGGCTTATTTATGGAGGGGTTATGGGGCGTATGTGTGGGGTTTAGGCGGGGTCAGGGCTTAGGGCTAAGGTTATGGTTAATGACACTTATGATGCGTCACAGGGAAATGAGTCACAAGTCCCAAATATTCGATTTTGAGATATCATCATATTTGAAAAGAAGAGATTAAGCTAATGTCAATAATAGTAAAGTTTTTTTAAAAATATGTTTGGAATATTTCCAGGTGGGCAATTATCAGTAAAGTAACTAAATGTACTCCATATGAAAACGTTTGAAATGCAAGAATATATTTAATAGACTATCCTGCTTTTGTACATTCAGATTCAGATTCATATTACTAAAAGCGCTAAACCTTCTAAACATCAGAATTAATATTTCAATAGAGAGATCTTGTGAATAAAACACTTAGAAAAATATCATTTTTGCTATATATTTTCCTGAAACATATCACATGTATGTACATTGGACAGATTATAAGGGCGGCTGAGTGTTTCAGTATGCTGACTTTTGGACCCAGAAACAGAGAATTAAACATGGAAAATTGTTTATAATCTTAACGAGTAAAAAATATATTTTCAAAATGATACTGGTGATAATTGAATGACAAGAAAATAACGAATATTCACGAAGATGCATTGAATAATAAATAAAATGTTAAAACTATTTATATATATATATCTAGAATAATGATTTAAAAAATGGCATACATATATATTATATTGATTGCAATTGAACACTTACAAACACATTTGAATGTCTCGTCCAAATCAAACTGTGATGGGTCACAACCGCAGGGGATGGATTTCGAGGGTTCGTCATCAATAAACTTGTAGTTTTCTTTGCATACGTATACAATGTCATCCCCTATTACCGACACTTCAGAGTAGTAGACCTTTGGTGCATTATACTCACAGAAATCATCTGAAAATGGAAAAGGAATAGCTAAGTAGTTACTATAGGGGTAGGTAAAAGATGCTAAATCGGCCAAAACTCCCTTTTGTGTTTTTTATTGTTCGTTGCTTAAGTTTGAACATTATACATTTAAGATAAAGAACACAAGTCAAGTTTGAACATTGTACATTTAAAATAAAGAATACAAATATAACATTTCTATTCTCCCATTCTGTTTAAGTTGGAGAAAGTATAATACATATATATATTGCGCGGTAACTTAAACAGGAAAGCCACACTGTCAATATGAAGTGGACGTAATACATTTTACAATTAATACCTATGATGTACATTTATATTGTTTTCATTGATACCGCCGGAAACCGACTCAAACCTATTCTAAATGTACCTGCAAGCACCAAATAAGCCATTTCTTTCCTTTCATTCTGACCCCCTTCACCTAATTATAGTTCCTCCAACTGAATTCAAATAAGTGAATGGAAATATTAATGAATGTCATGGAGGAGTGGTGTAGGAGAAGATTGAGAAAAGAGGGGCATGTTTTCCGAAAGTAGCTGGAAATATTGGCGAATATAAGCCTGATTTGAGAGAATTTGAGATGCAACTCGTAGATTCCCTGCAGGGCAACGATCGTGACAAGATGGTCAATAACCTGACATGACTCCTTTCTCCTTTCATTACTCCTGATACATTTTTTCATTCTTTGAGACGGCAAGCGAGTTCCGCTAGCGGTAGCGTTGCAACGGGTACCGTTCTCAAAACATTAATCTTTGATTTTACAACTATATATGCGTCTATCAACAAAATTCTTTCTACATATATCTTATCTTTCAAGAGAACTCTTAATTTCAACACATTCTGTCCAAGAAAGGTGATATCTACAACTCGATATGAAGTCTGTAGGAAAGGGTAAAAGAGTGAGCGAAATCAGCAGGGATTGCATACAGACCTCCGCCCCCATAGAGCCCCATATTAAAACCCCCAAGTTTACACTCCTTTTTCTACATGAAAACGATGAGAAATTGTTTCGCCCCCAACATATGTGATATTAACAATATCAAACTTGGTGTCAATGAAAGCGATTATTATTTTATTAATGTTTTCTATATTTTTCGGGAGATTAAATCTCAAAAGTTTACTATGGGACTCTATGGAACATGCACCTAATACCGCTCAAAAGTCAACCCCTGGTTCGCAGCGCCACCTGCAATCACATGACTTTCCGTCTCAAAGAATTGATATAGTCTAGGCTCAGAGCCTCTCAGATCAGATAATAATGGTATGTCAGTGATTGGGCGCCTATATATACGGTGCTAATGGCTTTCCTTGCCCTGGACTAGGCGTCCAAATGGGATTTTAATGACATTTTGCAGTTTAGTAAATCCGTGTTGAATTTATCTGTAGAATTCGGAAAATCATACTGCATCAAATGAATTGGGCTTTGTTACGTAATATTACGTAATGTGTTGCCCCCCCCCCCCCCCCATCGGACAGTGAACCAAGACTTATCAGCTTATCAGAGGGCACGAGCTCATGATAAGAAATAGTTTTAAACATTAGTAAACAAGCATTTCTCTTTAATAAAAACAAAACCAAGGTGTACCTTTTGGAGCATTGCAAATCACTCCAGCTTCGTTATTCCAACTAAAGCCATCAATAACGCCATGTACTTCCGTGTCAGGCTGTAAGTCGTGCAATCCGTCGGCTGGGTTAAAAAGGAGGGTGTGGTCAAACGCATCTGTACTGGTGCGAATATTAATATCTGTTTCCCACAGGTCTGGGTTGGCTTGATATCCACTCTCTGTAAGAGGGGATGATTCACCAACCTCCTGGTTGTAGCCTGTCCAGTAGTAGAACGAGTCATCGGTGGAGAATGGTCTGCAGAGAAAGGCAACTGTTTGTTAACTGGCAACATGCTACAATTAATTTGCTGAGAAAAGTAACTGGTGGCTGGTAAACTGACCAAAATTCACCCTGCTCAGTCCTCGCGGTCAATATAAATTTGATTGTCAGTTCTGAATAAACCCCTCTTTCACAGTTTGGTTGATTTGATTTTTGATTTTGAAAATATTTTATTCAGGACATAGACATTTCCACACATCAGTACGAATATTTCCAGAATAGCCTGAATTACTGTTTTAAATTACATTACATCGAAGTTCAGTTAGAGAAAAATCAGGAAGAATTAATAAAAATTATAAGTAGAGTATAATTCTTAGTTCATTTCACTCGATATTATCACAAAAAATGATCTGATCCAATAGTATCATGCTTGGTCGCGTTACTCATCTGTACAAGAGAATTCATATCAGATATATGTTTGCACCTATTATGTACATTTAAATATCCAGTTCATTCCTTGCAAGTGTCAGAAACATTTTCTAATACAATTACTAAATAAGAAACTAAATAGACATTTAATAGCACAGGTTCTAAGGGTTGCTTACTTAGGATCAGGCAGGGCCTGAAGTGCCGCAACTTCAGCGATGTCCTTCAGGGTGAAGAGCCAACCGTAGTTCGCCTTGCAAGCATAAACAGCTTCTTTCTTTGTTACAACACACTCGGGTAGTGGGTTCCAGAAACACATGTCATCAGTATCCCTATCTAGAAGAGCAAAGCATTGAGAAACATGAACATTTGTATGTATTGCTGGCTGTACCAACACATGGAGAATACATTCCAAAATACTTCTTGCCAAGCGATTTGTATTCACCATGCAGAATCCATGAAGGATATTGCCAGATTGTCGTTAATGTGAGAAGTAAGGGCCTAGTCCACTAAACCGATTCTCATGCGATTTTGCGCCGCGGAGGACTCTTTTGCACTAAATTCTGTGAGAATCGCATGAAAATCGGCTTAGTGGACAAGGCCCTTTATCCAGACATTTAACAAAAAGGCTAGAATAAATCTAGACGAGAAAATTATTATGGATTTGTAGTTGTTGGGATATAAAATTATGAATATAAAATTATTGTATTAATTTATTCAAGACTGCTAGCCTTGAACCTAACTTACGGGACATGGGTGAAATTTCCAGATAATGCACAATTCATATTAAGAAACCCTCCCAAATAACCCGATTTAATAAAAAAAATGACACTCAAAATACAATTCAACATAACCATACACATCTCTTGAAGTAAGGCAATACCGAATATACTCAGATATAGCTAGTATTAATTATTTTTCAGTCGAATTTAGCATAATACCCTAAATGTGTAGAGCTGCCAATTGTACATTTCCGGAAAATCGGACCCACATAATGGTCAGGCTCCTACAAGCATGCCCAAGAATTTCTCTGAACAGTTCTCTTTAATGTTTAGGAAGTACATTTCAAAGTATGTTTTTAATTACAATGAAAAGATTTCAGGTGAAATTAGAAGCAATTAATGCGTTGTTTCAGCAAAATATAACTTTAATCCATTTTGCACCTTTCATCATGATAATTTATCTGTTAAGTTTTTTTTTTTTAGAATTGCGTTATTGTCACTGAAATGTTTCTGGAAAGGTGTGGAGAGCACATACATGTATAGATCTGATGATCACCCTAAAAATCAACTTTGCAACAACGTTAGGAAGTTTGTAGGGGGTCATCATCAGGGTCTCCTACTCCCTTCTAAAAACCTTTCAACGAAATAAGGCCCTTTATACTTTTGTCACGACTATAGATAGCACATTTGTATATTAATATATATTACGTAACCTTACATAATAATGTCAAATGTCATTAATAATTTCATCTTTCTTATTAATTATGTTTATTGCATACATAATAAAGTGTTATGGGACCAGCCCTGCTTATTCATGTGTAACATCATATGTTGACCTACTCCAATATATTAGACATGGAACCTTTTAATAAGTAGCGTGTGATTAACTGTGATAATGAGTCGCCAATATTGTGATTGTCCCCAGCCCCCGCCCCCCCCCCCCCCCCCCCCCCCCCCACTCAGGGGTCAAAAGTATACGTTTTTGTGTTCCAGCCTTTGAAAAGTCCCTCCTTTCCACGAAAATCCGATGCTAAAAAGACCCTTTTTAATGATTTCAAGGAGTCTTGCTTAATATGCTACCCATTTCTCTGTCTCTCTCTCCCTTCTTCTCTATCTCTATTTCCTGGGTATGATCATAAACTGCCTCCCTCTCAGCTCTCCCAATCTCTACCAATCTCACTCACTCCATTTTAAGATTCCACTTACCAGGAAACGGTTCTGCTGGGATGCATGCGTCACCCTCGCATTCTGAAATATGTTATAATTCATGTAAAGAATCAGTTTAATGCACACTTTCGTACGTTCTAAAGACGTAAAGTAACGTTTATACACATACACATTCTTCTTTAGAGAGGGTCATCAGTGATTGTGTATGTGCACAGATATTGTTTAGTTCTGCTGATATTTGACAATGGAAATCTGGAAATTCCCAACCATTTATGTGATGAGGCATCTTACATTTACCAATAAAAAGAGAATAGATTTCCTGTGCCTTCAAGGAGAAGACATTGACCACCCAACACATAGAAAACTCACCATCAATGATCTCAAATTTATGTAATAAATAATAGGTATAGATATCTCACCGTCTCTTGTCTGGCAAATATATTGCAGTGCAACAGTGCAGTCATTAACGACTATAGTAGTGCCATCCCACACCAGGCACTGATCGGTACCTATTGCGATATCGTCAACCATATATGGTTGATAAGGAAGATGATTGCCATCAGGGGTATAGAAGTATGGTTCACCACTTAGTCGTCTGGCTCCAATGTAATAAGATCTAACGAATACAAAGAAATAATACCTCGTACATTTGGTATATGTATCACAGGGTAATTTCTGCCATACATCTATGGCCGGTCATATACCTACTAAATGAGATAATCTCATAGACGAACAACGAACATTGAAAAAACTTCAGTAGCCCTTTATTATATCGCTTATGGGGAAATGAATTGTGAAAGCTTCGAACAGTCGTGATAATTGATTTGAATTAAGAACAGATGGGAGTAGAAAGATTGAAAATGATAAATAATAATGAGAATAGAATTAAATTGAAGCATGAGATATATTTACGCTGCGGGTACTGGTCCTAGTGTGGCCGTGAATTCATCCTCACTTTCAAAAACGGCGATCTGAGTTGCAGTTCCACAATCTATAGTGGCCCAGTCTGATGTGTCGGTGTCCTCATACCAAAACGGCCCGGTACCAACTGAAATATAAAAAGATGAAGTTTAGGTTTTGTAATATAAACGGTTGCCAAATATATGATTCGTATGCGTTTGTGAATGGGGATTATAAGCCAAAGCGCTGTAAGGAGAATATCGATATAACGGGTTTAAAAGATATGAAAAGGTTTACTGTGGTAATGTTTTGATAAATCAATGGTTAGAGAGACAGTAAGACCGAAACGTTGGGTAATTAAATATCAAAAGCAACTCACTGAGAGATTGGCGTTGGTACGATTATTTCCCATTATTTTACATCGATATAATGTGTTTATAATATATGAAGAGGTTTCTGTGTTAACTCACAAATGGAATGAGCAATGCATTCACAAAGAAATAAATGGTATGAACGATCAGCAAAGAGTTGGGATGGAACTATTATATTTTTTTGTGAATGTCTTGCTCATTCGTCAGTCCTACCTAGTCCCATTCGTTCTTCAGGGTGCTGATGAGAGAATGTTGTACAACCAATTTGTATGTTCACGTTCGTGAATATTTTTTTAATTTGTTAATTTAATAAAAAAAAATTAGTATTTGTATACAGCAAGTCTTCTGTAAAAACGACAATCGACTTATAAACAAGCATGCACAATGTACACAATGAAGTTATAATAATCAATTGAAGATTATCACTAATAATTCGATACAGAATAACCATGGTTTTCCGCCCACTACTGTGTCTAACTAGACCTCACTCTACAGAACAAAATCCAACCTAAGACTATGTGGTCATGGCTAAAGTAAGAATTTCGGGGTTGTTCGAGAGGGATGGTGTTGGCAGCGTGAAAGTACAGCATGCATTTTGTTTGTGTTTGGTTAGTTGGTCCAGGGCCCTGTTGTATAAGCTAAGGAAGAAATTTTTTAGTGGGAATTCTACGTTTTTTTCCTTTACTTCGTTGGGTAATTCCTACGCTAAAAAGCATTGGAAGTATAGGCTATTCCTTCTCTGAACCATTCCTTCTCAGCTGCTAAGCAAGGAAAACTGAGGGAATTTCTTCAGTCCCATACAGTTTCAATTATGTTTCTCTGGGAATTTTCCTACGACTTTTCCTTCCCACCAAGAACAGGTAATTTAATGTAGGAATTTACTACAGCATTGCCCTCCTTGAACCGCTCAATATCCCCTGCCTACTTCAAACAACAGTCTTCAAGGTACATGGTAAATGAGGGGACATGCCTTGTTCTCACTAGAAATCAACAATCTTGAGTCACAAACTAGGTCAAGGACAAATTTTGATTGGTAATAATGAAACTCTCAGGTTGGTGATTCAATCCCCATCCAGTGCTGCTTGTTTTTTCCCAGACAGGCTCACCTCTTAAGTCCATGGTTCGTATCCCAGCTTGGGAGGCTTGTTTTTTCTAGCCAGATTCATTCAAATTATGTTAATAATCAACAGAAAAATCATCTAACAGCAGAAACTTTGTACTTTAATCATAGCGGATATATATAATGGCTAGTAAAATCATATTTTTGAAGTCAATAAATCCTAAGGAATTCCTGAGGGAACACCTAAAAGGTGTTCCTTAGTTTTCCAGTCTTTTCATGTTTAACTCAGGGGAAAGAATGAGGGAAATTACTTTGGTAGGAAAACTTCTGAGGGAAATTCCTACATAGGGAACAACTACAAGTATCAATCAACGAGTCTGGATTGAATTTACTCTCGTTGTATCAATGTAGGAAATTCCCACAGCTAAATGGGTCAGTTTCTATGTCATGGCTGTGGATCTAGATTCAAATCCATTCTGGATAATCTGCATGATCATATTTAAAGGTATAAAGAAAAAATGTTCGGATATTTTACCAACATTTTTTTTTTTTTGACATTTCTTTATTCAGGTAAGACAACTTAGGCATGTGCCAAGAGTCATAATAACATGGCTAGTCATAATAACATGGTAAACCCTATCTCCCGCCAGGCCCTGAGGGTGGACTTACGGTTTTTATCTTTTGCCTGTGAAGTCATGTCATGAACAAAACAACTTAATTACGTAACAAGTAAAAAGTATGAATTAATGAGATGCGATGGTAATGTCACAATGACAACATTGTCACTTCAAATTCTAAGAAATGTGTTATATTAGTCTTTAAACCCAAGAAATGAGTGAATCTAATGTATCCTATTTACCTTCTACCTTGCTGACCCACACCTGTACAGCAAGGAATATTCCTACGAGCTGGGAATTTTATGTAGGAATGAATGTAGGGAGGGAAAAATTCCTACAGAAAAAATTTCTTGCTTAGCTTATACAACAGAGCCAGGGGATCTAGTGGTACCGTGAAGGTACAGCAGTTAACAAGAGCCATTGAATCACACAAGTAGTTGTTTAATAACCTCATTTATTACATGTGTAGTGGGTCCGCCACCCGGAATACAGCGAGGCTGTCGACTATCGCCAATCACTATCCAGGCTACGACAGCGGGGGCACTTCTACCAGCGCCGGAGACGACTACCACCAGTTCCGGCCAGTTCCGTCAGGGGGCGACATACGACCACCGTGCAGACGACACTGCAGACACCCTCCGACGGACGGTAGGCGGAGGATACTACTACCTCCGCAAGGGGATCCAGGCTTCGCTTAACACTACGGACTCGAGCCGCGCCGCGGACCGAGATACTTCTGTTGTTCAAATTAAGCACCCTTGCTTCAGTAACAAAACCTTTGTAACTGTATACCTTTGGGAAATAAACCAGGTTCAAACGAATCTCCTCGTATTCGTGATTCTTTACGGAATTTCGTAACCTCGCGCCCACGAATCTGCGGTTCACTACATTGGTGCCGTGAGCCTAGGGCCGAGTAGGGAAGTTCCCGAAAGGATCCCCGATGCTGAGAGTCAGACGATGACTCCTGGCGACGAGGAAGCAGCCAAGGCCGTGGCCAAGGCTGAAGCCGAGCAGCGAGCATGCGAGGCTCTCGCTCAGATGTTAACGAGACGTCAGGGCGATGCGCAAGATTTTGCGAACGACTCATTTGCTCAACTAGAGCAAGTAGTTGCACACATAGACAATATGCGTGCCGACGGATTGATTGTTAATCCGGACACACAAAGCTTGGTTGAGAAACTAATAGCTATTGTTTTAGGGTTGCGCTCGTGTTACAACGAGGACAATCTTCGCAAGCTCGTAGAGCGTGCGGGTTTCAGCGTCGAAACAGGCGAGGCGGATGGGTCGGAGCTTTCCGATGTTAAGCCGCCGGAAACCGTCAATACAGCAGTCCCGCTGGGACAGAGCGATGACGCGAAGGTCATGATGGACCAGTTGACTACCGTTCTTTGTTCTTACGACAAGACGGGAGAACCACCAGGCGAAATCGTTGAAGGTGAAATTCGAGGAACACTCGACTTACTGTGGGTAATGCACGAACAACTTCCGTTGAAGCGTGTGCAGCGGCTGTATCGTGGTCTACACGAACATGCGGTTTGCCCTCAATATCTGATCGATATGTTGGATCGGAGATATCCTGCGATTCTGCCTCAAGGTAGCCCGGATCCGCGAGTGCAACAGCCTTCGCAGAATACGGACAGCACGGAAATGCGAGCCCAGGGCTTGCCTAGCACTCCGGCAGGTTTTAAGACTGCAGGAAGAAGAGTCGACTTCGTAGAGTCGTCTCCTTCGGACAATGGCCTCAACTACTCGTTGACTAATGTTTCGATTCCATTGTTGGACAACGATGTACAGGCCAAACAGGGTTTGTCAACTGGTCACGAACCAGACTACCGTTCGACGGGACCAACGGCCACTACTAAGTGTAGGCGTTCGATGATGCCCGAAATGGAAGCTAGTGTTGTGTATAACGAAGACCGCCCTGCGGAAGTTCGTTTATACGGATCAACGGGCAAGGGAGAAAATCCTAAACCTAAAAATCTCAAACCTTTTCGCAATGGGGAGGATTGGGAAGAGTATCTCGCATCTGCGATAAACTATGCCGAACTTTGCGGTTGGCAGGAGGAAACGCTGATGCGCGAACTCATTATGGCGACTTCACGACATGTGAACCAGTCTACTTGGGGAAATTCTAGGTCCCTAACGTTAAGTGACGTTGTGACGAGGCTTCGTGTCATATTGGACACAAAGACCGAAGAACAACGCCAGGAGGAATACCGCAAGCGTGTTCAACAACCTGGCGAATCACTTCAACACTATGGTGAGGCTCTGCTGACCTTGTGCAAACGTGCGTACGAGGGACAATACCTTGAACATATGAAGAAGGAGTCTATCCGAATCTTCTGCACGGGCTTAGAAGACAAATTTCTGGGCATGTGGGTGCAAACTAATCGCCCAAAGTCTATGCAAGATTGCGTAGATCTCGCAACAGATTTCGTGCGAGCAGGTGGCCCAGAAGCATATCAGCGCGTCTTGGGTTCCACGCCGGGACAGTCCTCTAAATTTAAAGCTAGGGGATATAAGTTCTACGGACAGAGAAAGGACAAGGAGCGGAAGGCTTCTTACGCGGCTGCGGAAGCAGAAGCGCAGTCCGACTCTGACTCGTCAGCGGACGAGACTTCGGGGGCGTCTACAGGGACCGAAGTCCCGGATTCTGATTCGGAATCGGAGTTAATAGCCGATTTCGCGGCCTTCCAGGCTATGCGGAAGGACGTGCGAAAGGATGACAGTAAAAAGTCAGACAGTAGCACCAAAAAGGCTTGGGATAAAACCAAGACTTTGTCCAAATCTTCCAAGAAGATAGTCACGAAAACTGACTACAGGAAGAAGGACACGAAAGCGACTCGTCCAGAGCCAGCTTGTTGGCTTTGTGGGAAAACTACCCACCTGCAAGCCAGTTGTCAATACCTGAAAAAGTTTCGCGCATTCGTCGCGAAAGAAAATGGTGACGACTCAAATTCCCGGGAAGATAAATCAACTAAGGGAAATTGACGTGGGTCTCGCAAGGAAGCGGTGACGAGACCCGCAAGTTCGACGGAACTCGTGACGGGAGGGGGAACCCTTCCGTAGCCCGCTCGGGCAAAACACCTCCAGAAGGGTCGTACAATCTGGGGAGGTCAGGTAGGCAGGCAGAACGAAACAAGGAGGAAACTGGGGTGATGGAGGGTGAGGACCCGACAAAGCCCGCAGACACGAAACCTTGGTCTAAGGAGTCGGTTAGTAGCGTTCGAGCCATTCCACGCGATCGTGGAATGTGTTTGGACGGCCGCTATACTGACGCTGGCACGGCGCTGCTCGCGGTTAGCTCTACCGTGGGTGGGGAACGCTGTGTCAAGAATTTGACTAGTTCTGCGGCCAGCCGGGATCTCTCTATTCCTATCGACGTGGTAGCGATAGTGGATAGATGGTACGTACCCGTCACAGTGGGTACTAGGCGAGGAGAATTTTTATACGACACGGGTGCAACTACCTCACTAGTGTCTAAACAATTCTATGAATCGCTAGCTCGCAAGCCCGACCTGCTCGCTTCGCGGGTTCGGGTAAAACCACTTGCGGGTGGTACTCCAGTGACGATGGGGTATGCGGTCTTTGACTTTGAGATCGCAGGGCGTTCGTATCCGAATGCCTGTCTCGTAGTCGATGGTCTAGGCGGCGGGGAGGAGGCCGTACTGGGCCAAGACTTCATGTGGCGCTATGATACTAGCATGACGGGGCCTGGGAAGATGCTCTTGGAAGGAGGCAAGAATCACGTATTCTGTCGACGGAAAGGAGCGATATCGACTGCATTCCTACGAGAGGATGTGCGGTTGGCCGCGTTCGAGGTAAAGGTCGCGTCTGTGGACGTGTCCCTACCCGAGAACGACGTGGGCTATATCATGGAGTCAGATGTAGGGTTACAAGTAGACGGTCTCGTGGAGGGTTGCGATACATATGTATCGTCTGCTCACTGCCACGAGCTTCCTATTATGAATCCAACGGGACTTGCAATAGTCATGCCACGCGGGACGCCCGTGGCATCCGCTTATGAGGTAGCGGCAAACTTCACGGGTGACTATTCGCATCTGGCGGATGCAAGAGCAGAATCCGTGAACGGGTCCAGCACGGGGGGTAAGCGAAAGCTGACCTCCGATAGCTGTTCAATTACTAGCATCCCTGAACTGGAATCTATCATAGAGGGCGCTGAAGTAGCGGATACTGAAACCTTGAAAAAGGTGCGCGAGTTGGTATACGCGAAAAAGCGGGTGTTCAGATTGCAAGGGGAACAATTGGGGTTTACGAACAGGGTTCTACACTCCATCGACACGGGTGACACTAAGCCTATAAAGTTACCTTTTCGTCGAGTTCCCTTGGCAAAACAGGAGGCTCTGGACTCCCAGGTCAGTAAAATGCTAGCGGAGGATAAGATCGAGGAGGGAAACGGCCCGTGGGCCTTCCCCACGGTTCTTGTTCCGAAACCGGATGGTTCAACTAGGGTTTGCGTTGATTTCAGGAGATTGAACAATGTGACACGAAAAGACTCGTACCCACTACCGCGGATAGACGACTGTCTAGAAGCGCTAGGTGGCAATGCGTGGTTTTGTACCCTAGATCTGGAGAGTGGCTATTGGCAAATAGCCATGGATCCGGACAGTAAAGAGAAAACGGCTTTCACTACTTCCACGGGGTTGTACCAGTTTAAGGTGATGCCGTTTGGTCTTTGCAACGCCCCGGCCACGTTTCAGAAAATGATGACGGAGGTTCTCCGGGGGCTTAATGGCAAGATCTGCGTCGTCTATCTAGACGATGTGATCATTTATGGTGCAACTATCCATGATGCGATTACGAACACGGGGTTAGTGTTTGATAGGTTGATGGCGTACGGCCTTAAGTTGAAGCCGAAAAAGTGTCGCCTCTTTCGTAAAGAGGTACAGTACTTGGGTCGCATCGTATCTAAGGAGGGGATACGGGCGGATCCGGAGAAGACGCGAGCGGTTGTCACTTGGCCTATTCCGTTGACAGTGAAGGACATCAGATCATTTCTGGGCTTCGCTTCATATTACCGTCAGTTCATTCCGAGTTTTAATGATCTCGTGCGGCCATTGCAGGAAACTGCAACAGCCGGGCAAAAGGTACTACGGTATAAGCTTACTTGGAATAGTGAGCTCGATGATGCATTCGAGGCTACGAAGAAAGCCTTGCTGTCCACGTCCGTCTTGGCGTATCCACGAGCGTCTGGCCAGTTTATTCTGGATACGGATGCGAGTGGTACGGCCATGGGGGCGGTCCTATCGCAGGTTCAGGACGAGCAAGAGCGGGTGATCGCATACGCCAGTAATTCGCTCTCGAAATCGCAGAAAAACTACTGTACTACGTACAGGGAGCTGCTAGCGGTCGTATATTATGTGCGGAAATTCAAACATTATTTATACGGCGCAGACTTCATAGTCCGTACGGACCACTCGTCTCTTACGTGGCTTATGACCTTCAAGGAACCAGAAAATATGCTGGCTCGTTGGTTGCTGGACTTACAGCAGTACGGGGTTACTAACAAAGGGGTTATTCAACACCGTCCGGGCAAGAAGCATGAAAATGCGGACGGCCTCTCTCGTAGACCCTACAGTCGTTGTAAACGTACAGATTGCGATGATTGTGGGGCACACGAAGCCGCTATAGCTGGTTTCGTGGGGGAGGGGAAAGGCACGGACGACAATCTCGTATCTGTAAACCAGACTATCCGTGAGCAACAGCGCACGGACGATACTATCAATCGTATCATGGGTTTCCTGGAAAAGAACCGGGAACCCGCAAATCTGACTAGTGAAAGTGATGAATTCAGAACAATCTGGAGTCACAAGACGGATTTGTGTCTAGAAGAAGGGGTACTCACTTTCAAGTGGAGAAAACCTTCGACTGGACATGTTTTCGCAAGGATCGTGTTGCCGTTTGACCAACGCCTATCTATGTTCAGGCGATATCACGGCCCGGCCTCAGCGGGACACTTTGGGCACGCCAGAACAAAAGATGCTTTACGAAGAAGGTTCTTCTGGCCGGCTCAGTCCGGGGACATAAAAAGATGGATTCAGTTATGCCCCGAATGTAATGTGCGAAAAACACGAAAAGGTGTCAATAAATCGCCATTGCAAAAAGAGCTCACGGGAGAGAGGTTCAGTAGAATCTCGATGGATATCCTTAGTGGCTTTAAGACTAGCACGAGAGGAAATACTTGTGTATTGGTCATCGTGGATTACTTTTCAAAGTGGTCGGAAGCATACTGCTTACCGAACCATAAGGCGGCGACAGTCGCCTGGACAGTATTTCGCAATTGGATCCTGCGGTTTGGCGCGCCCCGAGCGATACAAACTGATGGGGGCCCAGAGTTTGATGGAGAATTATTCCGGGAACTCTGCAATCTCTACGACACGAAGAAACAGACAACTCTCCCGTATAGGCCACAGGCAAACGGGCAGGCAGAAAGGTTTAATCGTGTTCTCGTGGAACAGCTCTCGTGTTATGCGGATTATGGCGCGGATGATTGGGACACTTATATCCCATGCATCGCGGCGGCATATAATCATACGATTAACGCAAGTACGGGCTGCACTCCTCATTCCGTGGTTTTCGGCACAGAGGCATATACACCTGCGGATCTAATTCATGGTGTACCTCGAAATGGCCTGGACTTCCCCTCCGGCTCAGGTTTCATCGAGGATCTTCGTAAAAATTTACGGAAGTCGCACGAATATGTGCGTCGTACGTTGAAGAAAACGGCCATCGCTCAGAAACGCCATTTTGATTTGTCCGCAACAAACCGGTCATTTGAAGTGGGGGACTGGATATATAGATATTACCCACCAAAGGCGGCGAACAAATATGGTGCGAAGTGGGATGGTCCGTTTAAAATAACCCGTGCATTAGGAGGCAACTCCTATGTCGTAGATACCGCGGCCGGTGGTGTCAAGTGGAGTGGAGATCTGATGAAATCCGTTCTTGACCCTGATAAGAGGGGAGAGCTCCGCAAAACGACCGGGTTGGAACAAGCTCCTGAGTATAGAAGGCTTGTGGCTGCTGGTAGAGATGTGGTGTCGCTGGAGAAGGGCAAGGCCGTGGCCGGCCAAGAGCTCGCTAAGTCGTTAGAGAAAACACTTCTCCGGAAAGTTAGTCTCGCGAACAGGCGTGGCCGCCCACCAAAACACAAAAAGGGGTGTACGAAGGAGACCGTGTCCCCTCCAAAGCGACTAACTCCTCTACCGAACCAGCAGAACAAGGGTAGGAAACCCTCGGTACCTAAGGCAGACAAGCCCGATAAGCTTGTACAACGGGACTCGGAGGTGCCGAATCCCACGAGGCCGCCCGATGTCGCGACGCGAGGCATTGGCAAACGAGTCTCCAAGCGTCCGGTCAGGCTTGGGATCGGATAGCTCGGAGCGGCCGTTAGAGCCTCTATTTCAAATGACGAACACAAAAGGTCTGTTAACCCGGTCGTGTCTGTCGAAGACATGGGTTAAGAAAAAAGTACACAACGAGAAGTCATTTTGGTCAATACGCTAGGAGAGTGGACGCCTCTGTAACGATCAACCCTATACGGCAATAGCTGTACGAGGCGGATGGGTGGAAACTGCTAGTATGGATCCATGATGTGGACAGTGCCGATATCGGGCTGAAATCAACCATGTTCGCTAACAGTAAGAAACCTGAAGCCAAGTATGTTTCCCTGATCATAAAAAAACTGCCATAGTACCTTGGAGCGGCCCGTCTAGGGCTACAGATTAACATATTTAACACGAAGGTGTTACTAACCGTGGTTAAAGACCACGTATTTACATACGTACAACATTCGTATAGATCAACTATACGGAAGTTATCCGGTTTACGGGTAGCAATGTTCGTGGAGGCTGGACCCGACCAGGGCGCCACCTTCAGGCGATCTGTTGATCACATGACTGATCTTAGAGCATCTGCCTCCAAGACAGTCAGTCAAGCGAGAAGCGAGTTGGTGGCCACACGTAAGTGGCTCACATCAACCGCATTTTTGGCTTTTTACACAGAGCAAGGAGAAATCCAGTTCACTGTAAGTAGCAGCAAACGTTAACTTTCATTGTTGGATCATTGTGATATTGAAAATGAAAACATGTCATTATGTTACCATTGATGAATTACGATTGTTGAGTTCTGGCCGCTTCCATATAGCGTGCTAAGACATTACGCCATGTGCATCGTGAGAACAAGAGGAGGCTGGTGCCAATGCCGACCATCTCAATGAAACTCTTTCCGATATGGAATTGGATCGTTGAGAACTATCCTTGATGTTCGCTAAATGTTGCCGTGGTAAAGCGATGAAATAGTAGATGGGAACTTTTGATTCCCGGGGGAAAGCTGTTTCGTTGTTTAAATCTGAGGGTTTCAATTGTCAACTCGAAGGCTGCCATGTGCGTGAAGGTGACCTTTCTGCACTGCCGGTGGTTTCGGTTGCTGACTTTTCTGTCGCCAGGTGGGGCGTGTCTGGTTCAGTTTCGTGTTTTCGTACGGGTACCGGCTACATTGTTAATAAAATGCTGGGCACGGATGAATACACGAATGCTGCCGGATAACGCTTTTCGTGAGTAGTGTCGCTCCCTATGGCGCAGGTGGCTCGTGGGGCCGCCCTAGCGCGCGAACTTTCGCGAGTGGTGTCAACTACGCAACCGGAACGGTTGGACACGGCTCCTGGGAGTTCGCGAGCGATGTCAACACCTCGGGTGCGATTGAGTTGTTTCATTCGGAGGACCCCCTATATAAGAGCCCCGAGTCTAAGAGAGAGGTAATTAACTTCGGCAAACACTCGTGGTTTGCCGTACCCCTCTATCTCGGCGGACTACTGGTTAGGTCGTTCGGGTGCGAGATTTCATTGTGACCCGTGAATTGAGTGTTCCACTTTGTATTACAGGGTACGGACTTCGTGTTCGGGGACGAGACGAGGCGGACGGAAAAGAAACGAGTGGGGACTGTCTCTGAGACGAGCCCCCTTCTACCGTAGGGTAGCATTCCGCAGTCACGCTCATCATGAGCGATGACAGCGGACACTCGGCCGCAGAATCCTTCGAGGAGACTGCAGCCAATCGCAAACGGCGTGTTCGTCGTGAGCGCGACCGCCGCCTCAAACGTGAGGTGGAAGGTCCGGCAAGTCACTCGGATGACTCAGACGCGAGCCCGTCGGATGGCCTAAAAGACCCCGATGCGGCTGCCGGCAAGTACCGCCGGCACAAAGCTCTCAACGCCGCGGCGAAGAAGCTCAAGTGGGGGGATGGAAAGAAGCCGGTTCTTTCTCTACTCCCCGCGAACGAGCGAGAGCGTAAGGAGGCGGTCCGTGACCCATCGGAGGTCGATCGTTTCCCCGACTACCCGGAGTACCACAAAGCGGTCTCCGTGGAGGAGTACAAACGGTTCTTTGAAACCTGTACTAACCCCCGTAAGGTCTTGCGAACGGCAGATCTAGCGTACTCGTTTGAAGCCGACCGTAAGCTTCAAATGGCTATGCTCCTCTACGAAGAGGGTTCGCGGTGCCCGTTCCTGCTCTGCAGAACGGAGGCGCTTGTCGGTAAGCCGCAGATATTTAAGTCGCGGCTTCTCTTCACCAGACACCTGTGTGAAGTGCATACCCCCGTGACACCGGTTTGGCGGTGTCCGATTGGGTATTGTCCCGTAACCGGGGACCGTCGCTCCGACATCGTGGCCCACGGGTCAAAGGAGCCGCATAAGATGGCCCGTAAAAAGGCTGTCGATAAAATTATGCCGGTTCTTGAGCGCGTGGGCGTTTCGTATCTCCCACAGTGGGGATACAAAAGCACGCTCCACCTTGCCTCTGCAACCTCGGAAGCCATTCTGAGGAACGCAAAGGAACAAAACTTCACCTCCAAGTACCCGTTGGAAAAGGACATTAACAAGCCTAAACGAACGGGGAAGACGAAGAGGAAGAAGAAGGGTTCCGATAAGTCGGACAAATCGGACCGTTCCGACACGGAAAAGCGGCCCGAGAAACGTCCGAAACTCGTGGACGCGCCGATTCCCGACAGGAACGCTTGGCTGGACGGATATAAAATTCCGTCCACAAAGGAGAAGGAATTCCCCAACTTGCCCGCGCCTACAGGACTTACGGTCCTACAGAAGTCGCGTCGTCCCGCACCCGCAGCCGCGGAAGGTAGAGCACCTAGTGCCACCGTGCCGGACCCTCAGCCGGGTCCGTCACGACCTACGGCTGCCGCAAGGGCACCCCCACCCGAAGTCGACCGGGCGGGCATCGCCCGTACCCGAAAGGTGGTGGCCGATCGCGCAGCGGTCCTCCGGCTGGCTCTACAAGAGTCGCTGGAAGGCTTCTGTGTCGATATCGCAGAGACCTACAGGCCTCTCGATAACGTGGACCGTTTGGTTGATAGCCAAGCGGAAATCGCGCAGCTCATGGAGGACCTTAACAGGTCCCTCAACGAGCAGGAACTCCTGGTCGAGAGGGTAAACCTTCTCGATACGCAAGTCAACGGACTTCGCCGGGAGAACCAGGAGCTGCATGCGGAGGTCACTCTGCTGCGGGCACAGGCCGCGCAACGGGCTATGCAACCCGCGTCTCCCCCACCACCAAGGGTAGAGACGGCTCCTCCGGTGCAGAATCCGATTCTGCGCCTGGAACAGAGGAAGTTGGAGGTCCGCGAAAAGTTCAATCGAGCTTTGCGCGCGGAGCCGACCATTCCTCCGGGTTTCGGTCCGGGTGATCGTCAGACCGCCAAACCTCTTTTCGGAGGTGTAGGTCGGGGCACTCCCACCCATGCTCAAGCCCGCGCGCCCACCCGCATCGCGAATACGAAGGTGTCCTCTACCGCGGGGGCATCAACGCTCGCTAACGCGACCCCTCTCTGTGGTACGGAGACAGAGATGGAGGTAGACCCGCACGAGGGGTCAACTGCTCGAAAGGAGGAGAAGGCGGCGGCACAGCGTCGTTTCGAGCAGGGTCGGGTTGAGGCAGAGCGGCTCCGTGTCCAACGGGAGACGACTCTAGCCGAGACACGCCTGGTCAAAGAGGCCTTGGAGAGGAAACTCCGGGAAGAGGAAACTCTGCGACAGGCGGAAGACCTACGACTCCAACGGGAGGAGGCTGCTCTACGGGAGGCCGAAGAGCAGCGACTCCGGCAGGAGGAGGCTGCTCTGCGGCAAGCAGAACAGCAACGGCTCCAACAGGAGGAAGCCGTTCGTCTAGCTGAGACGGCCAAGCGGGAAGCTTTCGAGCGACAACGTCTGCTAGACAAGGAGCAGTCGGCCCACGACATGGCATTCTTCCGCGAGGAAGAGGAGAAGGAGGAAGCTGAACGGCAGCAGGCCAAGCTGAATCAGGAGATTCAAGAGCTCCGTGAGACAGAGAGTCGGCTGCGAGTTGAGGCTCTCAATTCGCGCCGGCCGGCCTTTCCACTATCCCATGGGATAGAACCTCCCTCCATCCAGGTAGTGGACCCCGCGGGGATCCCTATGGATACGGGTGGCACGCTCATCGGCGTTACTGACTTAACTCGGCAACGTGAGAATCAGAGCGTGTGTACGGGCACGGGATTAGCTCCGCGGATGTCAGCAGCTAAGTGGGGGCCTAACATGCCCTCGGCTAGCCAATCCGCGGAAGCAGAGGATTCGGTCGAGGTAACTCCGGCTGCTTCCTCCACGCCCCGTTCGTACAGACCACCCCGAGGGGACGTCTCCTCGGCGACCAAGCGCCTCTCCTTTATAGAGGACAAAACTTTGGTGGCACGGCCGGCACCGCCTCCGAGCGGTGAGGCCTCCCCAAAGTTGGACGAGGCGCTACCTTCGTTGGATACGTTCAGTCTTCCCGTCACCGCGCCCACGGGTACGAGTGT
The DNA here is from genome assembly GCA_942159475.1 of Sthenelais limicola. Classification (NCBI taxonomy): domain Eukaryota; kingdom Metazoa; phylum Annelida; class Polychaeta; order Phyllodocida; family Sigalionidae; genus Sthenelais; species Sthenelais limicola. The sequence continues at coordinate 26,313,936 of OW804094.1, read as the reverse complement.
GGAAGGGGTCGAGGGAAATGGTGATGCGATCGCGCTACCATGGCCTCGCACGGACGAAGGTACCACTCCCGTGGACCATCTGGCGGCAGCAGGCTCGGGCTCTGACAAGTCGGTAGAAATATCGGACGGGGAAGAGCACGAGCTGCTGCAGGAGTCGGACTCCGAAACGGCGTTAATATACGACGATCTGGGACAAGAAGACAACGTAGTTGTCGTCCCAGATTCGCGTTTCGACCCGTTCGATGAAGCCCTTATTGGGAATCTCTCGCTTCACGGCATCTCCAAAACGGAGGGGGACGCTGAGGCGAAGGAGGCAGGGGAGTTCGTCTAGAACTCCCCCCCCCATAGGGATTGGGATCAGCACTGCGATCCCCCGAGGCGGCTGTCTCGTGTGGGTTCATCTCACAGCGAGGGGGGGGCTCTCCTCCTCGCAGGTGGTGGTTTTTATCCGCAAGGCTAGTATGGCTCACTAGCCTCGCTTTTATTAATAAAGCTCGTGCACGAAAATTTTTTATTGCTTCGAATGTACGCTTCCAGTTGTACCGCGCTGCGAGACTGGGACGGACAGGCATGTCCGGTGGCCTCTTTAGGCCTATGAAGGCTACGAACCTTGGGGTCGAGTGCAAGCCTGGCTCTAGGATCCGTGCGGCGGAGTGGCATAACATTTGCCCCGCTGCACACGAGGATCTGGAGCCACGAGGATCTCCTTAGTGCCACGGCGGACCCTACATAACTAGTTATCGTGGACCCCTTCAACTCCAACTAGTGAGGGGGCAGTGTAGTGGGTCCGCCACCCGGAATACAGCGAGGCTGTCGACTATCGCCAATCACTATCCAGGCTACGACAGCGGGGGCACTTCTACCAGCGCCGGAGACGACTACCACCAGTTCCGGCCAGTTCCGTCAGGGGGCGACATACGACCACCGTGCAGACGACACTGCAGACACCCTCCGACGGACGGTAGGCGGAGGATACTACTACCTCCGCAAGGGGATCCAGGCTTCGCTTAACACTACGGACTCGAGCCGCGCCGCGGACCGAGATACTTCTGTTGTTCAAATTAAGCACCCTTGCTTCAGTAACAAAACCTTTGTAACTGTATACCTTTGGGAAATAAACCAGGTTCAAACGAATCTCCTCGTATTCGTGATTCTTTACGGAATTTCGTAACCTCGCGCCCACGAATCTGCGGTTCACTACACATGTGAGTTCGAGAGCGCGAATCAGGGGTGCTTTTTGAAAAGTCTAACATCGGTATGTCCATAAGATTGATGGAAACCAAGGTAAAATGCTATTCAAATCGAGTTCTCTTGTTGATTTAGTATGTAATAAATATCAAATGGCGCTCTGTTCAGTTTGGAATCTCAACGTCGGGTCAAACGTCCGGTCAAACGTCGGGTCAAGGTCACGAAACGGGAACGGCCCTCCTCTATGGCAGCCATAGCTCTTACAGAGGGTCCTTTATACTAGAGTTAAGTTACGGTTTGGGGGTGAGCTTTTCTCTGATTTGTCTGATGTCATCAGTGACGGCAATACTGGCCAATCACAGACGTGTTTACATCGGCGGCCATGCATCAACAGACTATTAAATGCACATATTTCTTCCACTCACAGATGTAGTGTAAAGGCCCATTCACATTGCAACGGCCGATTGGTGTATGTACGGCTGCCGCACGGTAAAATACACAATGTTAAAGTATTACAGCTGGCACGGATCAGCTGGCTGGTTGTGGTAATGTGAATGGGCCTTTAGACACCACAACAACGCCTAATGAATGGTCGCAGATACGGCGATTACATATCATGGATAAACTCGGTGATATCAAAGGAGACAATGAAAATCATCTGTCTTGTCCCACACAAGAAATAGTATAGTAATTAATTACTGGACTTACTTTGTACTAGTGCACCATTAGTCACCCCTAAAAGGACTGCTAAGGCCACTGCAAATTGTACGCCCACGTTCATGGCTGGTCGTATTTCTTCTTATGATCCTGCAATAATAACATAAATAGAATTATAGTTAAAATTATAGATAAAATTATAAACAAAGTTTTAAAACAAGTTCTCTACACCCATCCACCAGCTCTACCATTGAATAAAACAAGTTATAATTATACTCTAAAGGTCCATTCCCATTGCCACAACCAGCTGGCCGACGGGAATACTTTAACATTGTGTTTTTGCCGTGTGGCGGCCATACACCAACCCAGCTGTGGTAATGTGAATGGACCTTTAACCTACACGCACATGTGATCAAATGAGCAATGATATGCATATCATTGCCTGTTTGATCGCTTATTACACATTACCAATTATTTCCCTTTGCATATTTATTTCTTTTTAATTATTGTCAGTAATCAGTCACTGTTAAGTTCTGTCAATAAAGGACACATAAGTAGTATCCTGATTATTGCACACAAGCTGTAATATTTACAACTCTATTTCGCTTGAAATTTATAATAATAATAATATTTCAGTGCTAAAAGGACACTTATTTCTAGATCCTTCGTTAAAAAGCTTTAAGAACTCGTCATTTATATATTACTCCATTCCTACATTCAGGGACTATTTAAGGAGCCCCTGTATTTAGTTAAACGGTGCTGTAGACTTTGTTTACACCTCCTTTGGGAATTCACACCTTCACACCTTCCCCTTCACCTTCTGTAGTTTTGGCTATTTTTTACCAAAATATGGCCTATAAGACATGTTATTCATTTATTTTGTTAAAAAAACATGTTATTCTACCCTCTTACTCCTATGTAAATTTGTCCCAAAAGATTTATGGAGCAATAATCAGAAAACAGTTCATGTGTCTGATAAATACAGAAAATTCCTTGTCCATATCAGATTGTGGCTAAATTTGAAAAAATGACCTCAATTTATGCAATATTCATTGGTCAAATTGGCAATGAATCTAAAGTTAATATATTTTTTTGTCACAAATTGTCACAAATTCATTCAGTTTTCCATGGTAAATAAAATTAATGGTGTTAAATGTTTAATTCTAAATATGATTGCTACAGTTTTTCACTTGAAAAAATGTACATTCGTAAAATGGTTGCTATGGTGATATTAAAACAGGAAGTTTCATAATTACAACTTGAGTGGAATGCAACTTTAAAAGACTATAACGTCACTAATTTTCCGATTATCCAAAAGACTTCTTCACTTTTTGGTTCATAAGGGAACATCTGCCCCTTTCAGTCTTTTTGATACATTCTGTGCTTTGATTTGTCCTCCCAGTTCCTATGCAGTTGCTCTATTATTATTCCCACTAATGATTATTAAAATATTCAATTCAAGGACGCAAACAACTTCGATTCCTGAAACACCATTATATTATATTTCCCGAATAAATACTAAACTTGACACCCTAGGCTCATCTGCTTTTCTATTGCAATGACCCTAAAATAGTATGTTTTAAACGCTTCTCATCGATTTTCGATGTGTATACCTCCTTTATAATCAATTATATTGTATGTGCCTTTAATCGTATATCATCAGTATGTATTAAAACATATTGATCTTATTGGAAAGCCACTCTATCTCCTTCTATTATCAGGTTATCCGCTTATATTCTGAAAACCATTGACGCTTCCTTTATCCTTGATTTACTTGGCTTTATTAGCATGTCATAGGAGAAAGTAGAAAATAGTTCCACCCCATTGCACAAGTAGAGCAAAATTAATAGCTCTAACACACAGTGTCAATGACAGCCGATCAAAGTAATTGTTTCCCTTTGGTTCTAGTTTGAGTGAGTAAATAATTATGTTTTCCAAGCTGAAGTGGGTTATTTTGTGTGTGTGTGTGGGGGGGGGGGGGGGTATTTTGTGTGTGTGGGGGGGGGGGTCTTTGGGAGGGGAGCAAGCATAATTATGCCTCGCCTGTTGTTGGCTCATTCACAAATGTTATGTTCTCCAGCATACATGTTTCACAAGAATATTACCTTGCAATTATTGGAGAACAAACCGAGTAGTAAATTATGCAAGCAATATAGGGGATTTGCATGTGCCATTGCGCATTTCTGTTACACTGCATGTTGGGATAGATTCAGTTCAGGTCGACCTGACATACAAATATCCTTATCAAAAATTGCAAGACTGTTTTCACCACATAGCTTAAATATGATCTATCAAAACCACATTCATGATGGGAAGGATGAGCGCTTGTGTCATAGAAGCATACATGTATTTCACACAGATATTGACATGGGATCACAGAGAAATAGTCCCTCAGCATGTTTTGTATAAATCGTACACTGATATACAACTCCCATATTTCCATGTGAGTCAAGATTCAAGATGGCGGACATGCAAGTCCCTTATTGGGGTAAGGTGTTTAAAGTCCTAAGTGTCGCTGCTATTGCCGTTGAAAAAAAGGAATATGCAAAGAACAGATCAATCTACCTTGATCTAAAATGTACAACATTCATTTGTGCTTTTCTGTACTATTTTCAATCTTGGCGTATAAAGAATACAGAATATGAAATAGATTTACCCTCTGTAATAATAATTTAGAATTCGTGATACATGTACTCTTACTCCGATTGTTGAATCAACGTTTTTAAATAAAGCCAAGCATCTGAATAATTACTAGCAATTATCACTCGGTGATGAAAACGGCAACCGAAAATTGAAATACATTGAAAACAATGCCTGTATACCGATTACTTTCTTCAAATGATATTCTTGTAAATAGTACCTCTGCCAGTTGAACTCTGTTTTGTTGTTGTTGTGTTTTGCTTTGTTTTTTTTGCTGTTTTTTTTTGGGGGGGGGGGGGTCGGGTTGGAATGATATAAAAAAATTGATACACAATTTATGTGTAATTATTTCCTTAAACTCCACTCAATGTTTGAAATTGTTATTTTCAATCAGAATGCAATTGCATTGAGATTCTGAACGCTAACAACCGAAGTACAGCAATGTCTTTTTGTGAATGTCAGAATTAAAGAAAAAAAGAAAAAGAAGGATGCTATTATCAATTCAGAAAGTAGGTTAATGGATGGAGCATCAGGCTATTCACATGGTATTATCCAAATGGTTCCAGAACCATTTTCCGCTAAAGAAAGTATACTCATTAGCAACACACAAATCATAATTATAGTTCCATGACCAAGATTAAAAGCTATATCATATTATCTAATTTGAAAACTGATATTGCCACATTTGTACAGAACCCTCAACTTGTCCGAACTAGACCTTTCATATGAGCAATTTTATAATAAATACTTCTAAATACCAAGGCTATGGCTAAATCATACATTTTTTCCCTTAACATGTTCCTCATGGAAATTTATTCGGTGAATTTGTTTGGTTCAACCGACTTCAAAATCTGTCCGTCGGTTGACTTAGTGTGACTTGTCCTTATATGTGAAGCGAATCCAGTATATTACAATTATACTTGGTTCGTGTAGTATACGCTTGACTGCCTTCAGCAGAGAAAGGTGTTGAGAAGGTGAGTGTATGAAGTGCCCTATGCCATATTCTATGCTCTAACTACAAGGCTTATAGATATGTATATCTTTCATTGTGTTTACTTGGGATTAACAAAAGTCCTTAACCATGGCTTCAAATTCCCAACAAAAATTATAACCGCTTAACCTCTCTGCTTAGAATTTGACTTTCGATCATTTTTTTTTCGAATATAGCTTAGATGCAACCAATGGAAGGTTGTAGCTCGCTCAGGGATCACATGTGTGAGAGACGACTTAAATGCTGAATTGGGTAAGATTTTTAGAAAATGCACAATCTACAGTTCGACACACCTACCAAATTCTGCTAAATTAGAGTGAAAAATGATAAATATTAGGTATATCTGAGTTTATTCTGTATTGTGTTCATTCAATAAATCTGTCTGGTTATGTTGAACTGTATTTGAACCTGATTTTCGTCTTAGATTTGGATTATTTGAGAGAATTGGTGAAGGCCAATTGTACGTTTTCTGAAAATCTGACCCAATTAGTCCAGCATAATATCATTACGTCAGCAACAGAAGAAGTTTTGGGACCGGCCTCCATGTACAAGTAGATCTAAGAAATCCCATTTAATACCTTACATGTCTGTTGTAGCTTAAGTTTTTGAGGGATTCAAAATAACTTTTTAAATTTCATTTAAAGCCAATACAATATAATACACGTTACTAACTTTCAGGCAATTTTTGAAACCTCAAATAATCCCTATGTACGTCTTCAAAGATCCTATTTATTTTTGTATTACTATTATATTCTTATTTCAGATTGGGTGGGGGAGGGGGTGTATTGCTGGGTTCTTCTCTATTACAGAAATCACACCAAATCACACTTGAAAGCAGATTGAATTGAGAATTTTGAACTGATAAAGTGTACATGCGGAAATAGCTAGACACATGAATATATTAATATTTAGATATAAAGTGCCCACCATGGCATAATGATAAGAAAAGACTATGATAATGTGCAAACTAATACTTATTATACAAAGTTATTAACTGAAAACCAGCTGAAAGGTAATTACATCTCTGCCATGCAACATAACACCCTGAACTTTTCCTTCGGTAAATATCAAAATACTATAGTTATCTATCATTCTTTGCTAAAATACTAAGTGTCCTACATTCTCAATGAAATGAATGGACGGGGAATTAACCTATTACCTTCTTTCATACTAAAGACATATTATATAAACCAATTTACATTAAAGGTGGTCGTCTTGTTCACATTAACTTTCTAATCAGCAATTTATTTCAGTATCATCCCATGTTTCAATTCACGTTATGTATATTATGTAATATATATATTGTGCCACATCAACACTTTAATTATGCGTATTATCTTTGACTCTTGTATAATATTTGTGATATATTGCGTATTGTGGCATAATACCACCTTAATTATGCGAATTATATTTGACTCTTGTACCCATTTACTTACTAATCCGCAATTTAATTCAGTATTATCCCATATGTTTCAATTAACAACATTATATATGATAGTATTAATCAACTGCGTATTGTGGCACATTACCACCTTAACTATGCGAATTATATTCGACTCAAGTTCACATTTACTTACTAATCCGCAATTTAATTCAGCATTATCCCATGTTTCAATTGACAACATTATGTATAATATTATCAATATATTATGTATTGCGGCACATGTATAGTGTGCGCATGCCCATACACCGTCATGGCAGTAGTCTAGGGTGTGCGTGCTTGTCCTCAACGTCGAGGTCAAAGTGCTTTCTTAACTTCACGGTTGAAGAGCTTTTCCTGTTTTCCCACCCTTCTCTAATACGCAACAAGCGGGACTTAAAGGTGTATTAAAAGGTGGATTTTATTGCAATTTTGACCCTATCCTGTCTCTGTCCTCCGGGCTGTTAGGTTGTCGGTAAATACATTTTGAAGTCTTAGAGCCATGAATTGAGTTATCATTTTTTTTATATAATTTGGAATGATTAATCTCAGAGATTTATGGGCGAGGTAACAAAGAAACATGTGCATTCTTGCTGGTGCGTCACACATTATTTTGAATAAAGAGAATATGCAGATAAATGTAAAATACTGGGAATATTTTCATTCATTATATGGGTCAGATTTACAGAAAATGTACAATTCACCTTCACCAATTCTCTGAAATAACCCAAATTTCAGACGAAAATAAAATACAAAATACAGTTCATCCTAACCAAATACATAGCTAGAATCAGTGCAATGCCGAATATACTTGAATGAACCTAGTATTGACCAAATTGCAGTCTAATTTAGCAGAATTTACTAAATGTGTAGAGCTGCCAATTTTATATTTTCTAAAAATCTGAACCATATAGAAGTAAGTTGTAAATGATTTCCAAGGGAAATGTGGACGCCCTTTAATGGACGCCCTTTAATCCTGATTTTCTGTTACCCCTGACGACCTGTGCTAATTTAAAGTTGTTTTCACATTTTATTAGCTGTAGTGACGACAAAAACATCTTTCACGTTATATTTGAGAATTGCTGGTACACAGAAGACACCCAGGTAAGTTGTAAATAGATAACTAACCCAGAAATTTAAAGAACACTTCTTCACAAGGTATTGTTCAAGTCCTTTCTCCCATTCTCAGTTCTAGAGATTTCAACCTGAATTCAACCAGAAAAAGTTTCCAAGATGGAGACCCATATATAGAAATATATCAGAAATATATAATGCATGACTCTGTTTCGATGAAGTACTGTTCAGATTTAAACATGTTAAAATTGATATAGAAGATATTAAAAAAGAATAAAAAGTCCGTATAGAAAGCCTATATTATTGTAAAACAAAGAACCATGCTTTAATCCTATTTAGCGAAGAATGCCCAACATTTCTTCAACCAAGGCTCTCCTAATTCCCCTTCTACAGAGATACTTTCAGCTCCTTTCTCTGAAATATATCAAAGAAAGAAAGAAGCCCCGCCCTTGAACATAAGCCTAAAATGTCTTCATGCAAAATGTCCACAAGCACCGTGTCCCTGCTAAAATACCCTGTTCGGCTCCAAGGGTCCCCACCCAGATTTCTACTAACTGCTCTTCCCGTTTGGGCGTTGGCCTATAAACCGCGACTATGCGACTGAATTGCGGGCGTAGGTGCGGTTAGGTTCAGATTTTGCGGTCCCAAATCACTGAAACCCAGCTTCTAAATACTATCATAAATAGTTATTGAAACTAAATCATCGAACTGATTATTAAACTAAAGGTAACTATTCTTTGTTCTATTCGTGGTCTTTGGTTTATAAGCCTGTTTTCAAAGCTAAATGGTGTTACTTCCTACAAGGGAACTGTTCGTATTTCCATCTATTTCGCATGTGCCATCTTCCAAAACTAGTTGTTCAAACTGTTATTAAGCAAAGGCACCTGAATTCTAAGACTCATTTCTACTGCATGGTAATTGAAGTGTCATTTCTCAATTGAATATATCTTTACTTTCCTTCTTGCCAAAATCATCTAATATTAAGCCATTGTCTAGTCTCAAAGTATTACGTTGAAACTAACTTAATGTACAAAAATAATTTAGACGAATTGGGTGAATCTTTCATAAACGTACTTACCCTGTGGTTTAGGAAACACTGCCTCTAAATCCACACCCTTTCTCCCTCCTTTGATCGCCCTCTCTCCTCGTCCTGCTGTATGATCTCAGGTATAAGGAGATATGGTAATGTGGGACCCAGAAAAGTAAAGACGACTGATCGGACTGCTAGGCATCTATGGAATACTATAAGGTGACTGGTGGAGAAGAGGAGAGGGGGGTTGTAGGATGCGCTTGGCTGATCTGTGTTTCATGCTTAGATGAATCTGTGTATCCTTTGGAGGGGGAACATTATGACCACTATGCTAGACCTAGCATATATTATAGAGACACTGTGTCCTGTTAATTAATAGCTTAGTTTCCTTTATATGTATATATATATTTCTTGTTATTTGGTGCAATACGAATTGCTTTATCAATTGTGTCATTGTTTTGCTGAATTAGAGGGACCTGAAACAAATTTAGCGATTACATGCGGCGAAAATCTTGATTAATTCAATGATATGAAATATATTTCTGATAAGGGGATATTTCTTTGTAATATCTCATCAAATCCGCCGACAATTACAGCATTTGTCTCATGTTTTATATGAAAAATATTTTGTGTATGATGCTCTTGATAACAAATACTTAATATGTGTGTGTAGCTGTTGTGGCTTTAAAAAGGGGGCATTGAGCCCGCCTGAAACCCCTCGCCCATGGGGCGATCAAGGTGAAATCCTACCTGTAGCCATGCCAGGGCATTCACTTGTGATAAGGAAAATGGTCGTGGAAGGCCGGTCTTGGTGTACTAGGCCAACACCCACCCCAGCTACAACACCATCTTGGCCTCTGCGTGTAGGATAGAGGACGAGACTCTATTCCCTTAGTGAATAGGAAATTTCCTATTCACTAAGAGTAGGCCTACAGTCTCGTCCTTTAGCATGCTTATCCTCCAATTTCAATTGTTTGTTTATAATTGACCATTATTACAACAATACACATTTGCCATTACGTGTAGGTTAGAGGACGAGATGTTGTCCTCTTAGTGAATTGGCACTAAAAGGACAGTGTCCAGAAAAGTGTAGACCGCTAGAAAGATGTTGATTTTAGACCTATTTCAGCAGATCTGACTGCCTAATATTGTTTTTATATGTACAAATGAAGCATCTTCGCGAAAACGGCCCTCGCAAACCAGCCGGGAATCCCGATTACTAAACTATTTCTAGCTGCTTACGGCATGGCTTCGACCGTTCTCATGGTCGTGCAGACATTTTGCTTTGAGTTTGTCTGCTCAGGTCGTATGGGTTCAACCAACCCAACGACCAGCAGACACTAAGATTTTAGCAGAAGAATCTATATTTCGTTACCTTGTTAATGGAATAAATGATAACCCGGATTTTCTACCTCCAAAAGGCTATGAGCTTTGTTTTTCTGATCAGAGGGCTTCCCCGACCTGCCGCTTTATATGACGTCATTGTATCTATGGTCATGTGACCGAATCGGATGATATGATTGGCTTAGAGTCGTAGTTGCTTCTTCCCCTCTACTTCTTGTTTATTATGGCGGCCATTGCTGAGAGCTCTCGATTCGAATCTGCGGTTAGCGATAACTTTTTAATTATTCAGTAAGTAACACATGTTCCCATTTGAACTTGGCTACCCTTGACTGACTCTAGCTTCTGGGATCGGTTAGAAAGTTCCATAAAAAATAAAGCACTGAAACAGGCCTTCGGAAGACAGTCTCGGTATATATACGTTTATCCTCTCGGGGGGGGGCAACCGGTCACGTGATTCGATATCATAGCCAAGCTATTCCGCCTACGGAATAGCAGTCGGTTGTGCTCGTTGAGTCCTCTAGCATGCTGATCCCCCACTTCAATTGATTGTTTATTATTATTGAGGTGACCATTTACATTGCTTACGTCTGCATGTTGTTGGGAAAATAATGGAAGACGAATCGAATTTTATAGGTGAATAATATGTGACAAAGCATTGATTTACTACAAATTATCTAGTGTTAGCTAATAATGTTAATAAAGTACAATATGGACATAAGACATTTTTCACATGGAAGGATTATTGATGTTACCGAAACATATATTGATATATTGTAATTTTATGTAATTCCATATGATCATATGAACATTGAAGGAATGTTCTAAGGTCACTATTGTAACATTGTTCATACATTATGGCTTTTTAGTTATGGTAGGTCTGGAAGACCTGTTTAAAAACCGAAGGCAGAACTCAATTCCCTAGTAAAACCTTTGAAATAGAAATAATTTTTTAAAAAAACATTTTCAATTTAAGGAATCATACTATGCTATATTCAACCGGTTTTGTGTGAGGCCCAGTGGCCGAGTTGGTTGAGCTCTCGACTCTATACTTGCGGGCATATACTTATGCAAGAGGTCCTGGGTTCAAAATCCAGGCCAATCCAAAGTCAAAATTATTTCCATTATGAAAGAGTCCGCTCAGACGACTCAAAGGGGCACCACAGCAAATGGAGGATAACTCTAATTAATTACTCTATGCAACACCATACACTCCCAACCACTTTTCCATTTTGGTCTTCATCAACACCTACTGAATGCAGTCTTGAATTCTAAGTGCATTCTTTGAGACTTCTGGGCGAAATCTTCCAGGAAAGAGTCAACTCTGGGAGGACTCTTTCCTGGAAGAATCCACTCTGGGAGGACTCTTTCATGAAAGAGTCTGCTCAGGTATCTACAGAACTAAGACTGAGAAATGTTTTTGGAATTTGGACCATAGGGGATTTGAACCCGGTGTAACAGTTCTAAATTACCCCCCTCATCTAATTACCCCCCCCCCCCCGGTAATTTAGACCTTAGGTTTAAATGACCCCCTCTAGGTTCAAATTATCCCCCTTTGTTTCATTGATAATCTTACACCAACAATTCTAAAAAAACATATTGGGAGAGAAGGTCATATCTAATGCTTATGGGAAATACATTAAAGATCACTTTGAGAGTCTAATAATGAAATTTATTGTAATTCTGTATAAAAATCATTTTTTCTTTCTATTTATTTAAACTTAAAATATCATTGTAACTCAATGACTATGGGAGCATATTGCAAATAAAAAAACAAAACAACTAGTAAAATATATTCAGTTCTGCCTATCAGGCTTGTACTGTATCCAGATTTTACTTTATTCATTATTACTTTTATTGTCATAATTAAAAGAATAAATGTGTCAATGGGGGTACATCAGTACTAGATTGGTAACACATACTGGGGGTATATTAGACCTAGGTTTAGTTTCCCCTTTAGGGGTACTTTGAACCTGGTGGGGGTACATTTGACCTAGGTCTAATATACCCCCGGGGGTACATTGAAACTGGAGGAGGTATATCCAACCTAGGTCTAAAGTACCCCCGGGGAATATTATGTATCCCCGGTACATTAGACCTAGGTTAGTTATACACACGGCAAAACGCGTTAATCGAAACGTACCACTGTATTGGAGCATTATATACATGGGTCAGATTCTCAGAAAATGTACACATTGGCAGCTGTACTCATTTAGTAAGTTCTGCTAGATTAGGCTGCAATTTGGTCAATACTAGGTGAATTCAAGTATATTCGGCATTGCACTGATTCTAGCAATCTGTTTGGTTAGGTTGAACTGTATTTTGAACATTATTTCTGTCTGGGTTAATTGAGGGTTAATTGAGAGGATTGGCGAAGGTAAATTGTACATTTTCTGAAAATCTGACCCACATGCACGTGTATATGGGAATCCCAAGCACATTTTGATAGATAGATAGATACTAAACTTGCTTCTAAAACGTTCAGTGGGCGGTACGCATTCTGACTTGATGTGAGGTGTTCCAAAGTATGCTCTATAATATAAGTGAGTAGAACAATACTAAGAAATAATAGAACGAAATTTAAACCCACGCACCCCCAGACTGCCACCCGAAAGGTCCGAACCCGATGATGCAATAACATTATTATAATGACAGTCTCTGCGATTTCCAGTCTTCGCTGGCAAGACACTAAGACTGGAAATCGCAGAGACTGGAAATCGCAGAGACTGGAAATAATAGCATGGTCACAATTATAGGGGGGAAAATCTATAATTGTGACCATGCTATTGGTTCATGTGAATTTTGTCTAATTTCTGAAAGTTGTAAAGTTTCGAGGTTATGGTCATTGATAATATTTATCAACATAATACTTGCACAGATTCTGTCAATCAATTTTATTCTCACATTCTACAGCGGTTTACGTAATCATTGAGGTATACAATGTCCATTCCTTCTGGATTCAATTTTATTAAAATTTGATGATAAAAATACAATTCCATGATTTATTGGTAAATTTGAATTTAACTGTGATAAATCTACATTGTTTGAGTGATGTAAAATAAAATTTGTATTGGTGATCATGGATCAGGAGAATGACTTTCAAGCCTTTTCTGCTTGTTGAAACCCCCCTAAGTTGGAAACCTTGCCATTATGGACAGGAAGGGCAATGGAATGTCTCTAAAGTGATTACCAAACTCGATTTCCAAAAATAGCACAATTTTCGAGTTGTGCTCATCCAGTGTAACTAACGAACATCTTATTTACCATCATTATAATACATGAGTTTATTACATAACATGAAATAAAGGTAACACGGTTTGATAACCATTTTTCTACTCGTTATCCATCCTTCACTTAAGTCTTCCCGAATTTCCTCCATATGAATTCCTTCGGTCGAGTCGCGATTTGACTTTAGTTGAATGGGATATGTGATGCCTAGAAAAATGAAAAAAGTAGTTTGAAATATTAAATATGAATAATTACTGTTAAGAGTAAGATCTACTATTGAGGGTACTATAGCAAGAACAGCATAGTATCGTGTATGAGGGGGGCTATATTCTCCGAGTATGGCCGAAAACAACGAGGCCGTAGGCCGAGTTGTTTTTCGGCCATACGAGGAGAATATAGGCCTCCGAAGACACGATACTGTGCTATTCTTGCTTTTATTCCATGATTCTTAACTTAAAACAACTTTATTTGCTTTAATTTCATCAAACTGAGTTGTCTGCATTGTCTCGAACGTCACTGTACAATACAAGGAGTTTATATTGTCCACCTTGTGAGCGGCAAGTATATCGACCACAGCCAAATCATGGAATAAATAATACATTCTGAAACAAAGAACAAGAACCCTATAGTCTCCCTGAATAATATCATTTAAAGCTTGACACCTTTCTCAACATTACTCTCTGCCATTACATTTTCGATAATAAGAAAATGAAATGTCTGTTTCCCAGCTTTAAACTCTTTCACTCCTTAGGGCAATAAAAACGAGAAATACAGTGGAACCTCACATAAAGACCACCTCTCTATAGAGACCAACCCTCTATCAAGACCAGTTTCTCTCAGTCCCGAATTGTTTTCCTCTTATTAGATTAGCCCCTCTAATGAGACCACCTCGCTATGAGACCACAAAGTGTTCAGTTTCCAAGGGTGGTCGCATTAGAGAGGTTCCACTATATAGGGTCAATTTAGCTTGGGAGATAAAGTAGTTATCTTTGCACCGAAAGTCCCATAACAATAAGAAATTAACGTATGTTAATGCACTTGTAATGTATACATGGGTCAGATCTTCAGAAAATGTACAATTGGCAGCTCTACACATTTAGAAAATTCTGCTAAATTAGGCTGCAAAATTATGAATACCGGGTATATCTGAGTATATTTGGTATCGCATTGATTTAAAGAATCAGTTCTGTTATGTTAAACTACATTTTGAAGCTCATTTTTGTGTTAAATGGGGGTTATTTGAGAGAATTAGTGAAGGCGAATTGTGCATTTTCTGAAAATCTGGCCCACATATGAAGACAAATTTAAATAAAATGGGAAAACTACCCAGTTATCCAATTTCATCAATTTCCTCTCAATTTAGCCTTAAAATGATACTTACACAGACGCGGGCTTGCTGTAATAATCATAGAGAGGCGCTGTTTGAACAGAGGCAGTAATGTATCTGGCCTTCCTATTGAGAATGAACAGATGTAGGAATTTCCAAATACAATGGATCCAACAAGCCATGCAACAAAGCAGGGCGAAGAGGAAGGCAACAGCCACTGCTAACCCAATATCTGCAGAAGTCAAGCGTGGTGTCTCAATGCTTCTCTGGTCACAGTGTTCTCCATAAACTCCCTCTTCACATCTATGGGCGTTTTGAAAGAATAGAAAGCATATATATATGGGTCAGATTTTCAGAAAATGTACAATTGGCAGCTGTACATATTTAGTAAATTCTGCTAAATTCTGCTGTGATTCGAGGTAAATTCGAGTATATTCGGCATTGTATTGATTCTAGCAATCTGCTTCGTTAGGTTGAACTGTATTTTGAACTTTATTTTCGTTTAAAGTTTGGGTTATTTGAAAGGATTGGTGAAGATGAATTATACATTTTCTGAAAATCTGACCCATATAGATATATAGTAACATTTCAATCGTTCATCCTTCGGTCAAAATTTCAGTTATTGCGATTCAGGTCCAAACCCTCAGATCAGATAAGAATGGTATGTCAGCCTACATCGCTAATCTGTATCCTGCCAAGAACTCGGCGTTTCAATGGGAATATAATGACATTTTGCGGTCTTAATGGAATTATAATGGCACTTTGCGGTTTGAGGCGAGAGGCTTTCCCTTCGTTTAAAGGGACTCTCTCTCAACTTTGGGCCTAGAGTGGATTGTCATGATAGTTTATTCTTCTTTCTACGTCCCGTTATATTGTCCGTTCACCACGCACTCTTTTCAATATTATACAGCCTAGATAAAGTAGGAGTATTCCTTCTAGATGGGAAATGTGGTAGAATGATTGATTCTTACTGATATCAATTAATAGTGTTTATACATATATAGTGCATTGTAGCGAGCTGTGTTTCAATGTATTACTTAGTAGACTACGTCGGGCTATTAATGACTTAATTATCTTATTGATCCCTATGTATGTCAGACAAATAGTTACACTTTCCGTCATATCGAATTGGGTGGGATTGGGTAAAAGAAATAGAACACATTATATACATAATTGAGTTATCATATGTTCTCTTCCAGTAGCCTATGCACCTTTTTGACTGATATTCATCGTTTTCAAGTTATTGATCCAATTGCACACAATAGTGCTGTTTTCATGGTTCATATTTTATAAAGGTGCACTGGATATTCCTTCCAGAAGGAATTTTGCTTCTAAATACCCAGTCCCCTAGTCCGAATGGTAAAGCCAATGCCTTCAGAACATTGTGAAAACTTGGGTGTTATAAGATTGATTCATGCCGTTCATTAAATGCAGCGCGTACTGAGAATTATTGTAACCAATTTTCAAAATGTCGTCGCTGAATACAAATCTTAAAACAAAAACATAAGGTTCAAGGTCAGCAACATGCCGGACATCTACCCGCCGGTCATTTACCATCCTGCTCGTTACATTAAATTCCGTTACATACAGTCGATACTAATCTCAGAAATAATTGGAAAGGTGTCCCCAATAATAGTTCTTTTTTATGAATTATGAATTAGATTCTAGTTAAATCCAGTTTGTTCTAGTTAATCCAGGAAGGTGCGTTACAATTCTCAATTATTGCCACCCTGAATATTTCCCGACTGCAGGAAACTCCATCTAAGAAACATACATTCAACAAAGGGTGTAATACAATTATATATTTACCATATTGTATGCCTACTTTTAATAAAGTGTTTCTAGTTAAATGTCGATCCAGGAAGGTGTGTTACAATTCTCTATTGATAAAATACTTCCCATCTACGGAAAACCCCATTTAATAAGTAACTTACATTAAACAAAGGGTAATACAATTTTGATTTACCATATTGTACCTTTGTAATAGAAGAAATAGTTATTAGGTTAGCCAAGCGGCTATATATAAGCAATGAGAGTGGAAGGACTTTCTTCCACTCTCGTTGATATAAGGATAGCGCCAAAGAAAAGCAGGTTTCCCTGCAAAAAGCCACGCCATTTAAATGTCACTCTTTATAGATGGTTATTAGTGTATAGACTGGATATAAAAAGTGACTGCGACGGTGATATACTGTATACATGTATATCACCTGTGCTATAGACGGTTCTACTTGAGTAAGACCGCTAAAAAATGTACCATGTAACAAGATGAGAGACAGTATGGATGGCGTATAATTCAGTGTGATGTTTACTGTATTCTCATTGAAACATGTGCTCAAATCATATCCGTTGCTAAATGAACCGAAATAATTTCAATACCTTCGAGAATTCATAAGATTGTGTCAATTTTGTAACAATTTGGGACGTGCCTCGATGCATTGACGTGGGTTACTGTAAACGTGTTTATTTTCGCACAGATAAATTTTCGCGCAGTGAGTAATTTGATAGCTTTTTGCGCGGATTTAAATTCGCGCAGCAAGGAAGTCTCCCACCTGGTTCATGCAATAATTACCGGTATACCTTTCGCCCAGGATTTATTTTCACGCACAAAGGTGAGTGCGCAAAAATAGCAAAAATAAATACTGCACGAACATTAATACGTTTATAGTATCCCACATTCCCATCATAACAGTTGCTGTAATAACAACAACATCTGTGAATAAAGCGTATATTACATACTGATCAATCTAAGAACAGCGCCATATTTGGAATTTAATTAGTTGAATTGTCGGAATAAATCAGTTTAAAATATATGATTATCTCCAAAAGTTAATCAACTACTGATGCTTAGTCAATATTGTGTTTACATACTCAGTACTTTCATCATAATTATTTTAATTAAATATTGTCACTTATTTAAGTACACGTGGGTAATTAAGCTAGCGAGCCAACACCCAGGGCACCATGACTGCTATCCTAGTTCGAAAGGGTGGAGGTACATTCCTGGCAAGGTTGTGACATAGACCTCACAGATCTCTCAGTAAAACTACGCCCATAAAAACAGATTAGGATTATATACTGTATTATAATAGCCTTTAATATTAAGTTTTAAGGTAAGCGCCTTCCCAGTTCTTTTTTTCTGGAGAAGCCAATTAAGTAATTTTATAATTATTTTGATTGCGCCCCATTAAGTCAATTATCGTCTAATTCTCAGGATATGTGATATAAGTTATAAGACTTCTTTTTATCCTCGGTCGAATCTATACTGAAAATGGGGAAATGGGTAGTTTTTGGAGAGTGTGAGTAAGAATTCGAGACCCGCCTATTTCAAAACAAATCGAGTCCTATGTGACCCATGTTTCTACAAACTATTTACAGCTCGTCACACCTTTTACGTTAAGAGCATAAGTATATCAATCTTAATTTCATTCCGTTTTGAATATAAGATGTCACCAATGTAGACCTCGATGTTAATGTCGACTTCTGTTGGACTGTCGGTGTAGATTACGGAATAAAATGTTGTTTTAAAAAATAAATTTAAGAATTGATTCAATATTAATACAACTAAACACCGAAAAGAGACCGCCAGACATCTACCCCGACTTTTACCCGCTGGACATTTACCATCCTGAACCCTAACCCGCCAGGACATCTACCATCCAGGACATTCACCCACCCAGGACACTCACCCGCCTTATCTGAAGTTTTAATTGAGTTTTATCTTATTCAAGGAGTTCTTATATATGGAGACTTTTTAGATGTGGTCCATTATATTCCTGATGTATAAATGAATGTGGAGAAAAAAGAGGTAAGGTATGGATGAATCTACTTTCTTATTTTAATCCTTGCCTTAACGAAGATGGACTAATCATGATAAATTTTCGCGCACTAAGTACTTTGACAGCTTTTCGCGCTGATTAATATTCGTCCAGCAAGGAAGTCTCCCACCTTGTTCATGCAATAATTATACCTTTCGCACAGGATTTATTTTCACGCACAAAGGTGAGTGGGCAAAATAGCAAAAATAAATACTGCGCGAACATTAATACATTTACAGTATTTGGTATTCGATTATAAAATTCCGATTCCCTAGCAATTCTATTGATTGTTTTTTCCCGTTCTAATATAGACTTGCATGTGTCTTTTTGCATATCAATTGCAGTGTCTCATAGATACACTAAGTCCGTTTAACTCCTGGCACAATAAAAATATATAGCAGTCATATTACATCCTGCTTTCCGTTCTGGAATATCTAGCAAAAATAGTCTAAATGATGCTCACTGACAAACTGGTCCGTTCTTCTCAGATACGCAAGTGGAGCCACGACAGAAATTAGTTCCATCGTATAGAGAACACGGTGAGGTGATCGCTGGAAATAGAGGGAGAACATTATTAAAGTGTGAGGGGCCAAACAGAGCATGCAAAGTGGAGAGAGAGAACTTGTCAGGTTCAAGCTTCATGGGTCACGGTATATGTATCCACAGTAATCAGTATGAATAGCATTGGGGACATTTCTACGACTAAAAAATTGCAAAAAGAAAATAAATTGATCTGAATTTAGAATGGGATTTTACAAAGACTAGACTATATATATTGGAAATGATATATCATAAATTTAACTAGAGTTCAAAGTATATTATTAAACTAAAGGAAATTTTCTCAGTTTTAATTATTTGCCCATTGATTACAAATAACTCAACCTTTTTTCTTTTGTTTTCAGCTTCATGTATTTTTTGAAAACTGTATTAAAAATGTAAGAATATATATGTGTCGTCTAGACCCTTCCCGTAAATTGGGTAAATTAAGCAAAGGTACTATATGGCATCATGTAATATGTTTAGGTGAAGGGAAGCTAGGGTGGGGCGGTTGTGTACTGCCTTTGTTGGACTTTCGTGTTCCGTGACTACCCCATGTCTTGTAGGGTGTCGATGCTACGAACACTAGGTTTTGCAGTATGGTTTTAAGGCGAACTTAAAAGCTGCCTGTTACAGCAAATGAGAATGAAACTCTTATACAGGAGTATAGGACCATGAACAGGTATACCGAACAGACCGACTAACTCCATCCCACAAATTGCTTTTCTACAGTATAACTCCTAAAAAGTGTTAATTTGCTTTTTTTTAAATGGGCGATCTCAAGTTTTCGATCGTAACGAACCTTTTCTGATCAATTGATATATTTCACCGGTTACATAAATTTGAGAATCGCATACCTGAATCACAAATAGTGCCACATTCCGATGTATGTGCGCTGAGATGCACGTACTTATTTAACTGTATACTTAAGGTAACCCAAGTAACACAAGGTAAAGATTAAAAAAAACTTATCTCGGTGTTCCGAGAATAGTATACAGGACACGACGAAAAAACCCTTGGGTGAGAGTCTAATATATTTGAAATAATTCCTGAATAAAACATGTCCAAAAATAAATACTGAATTAGGAGAATGTATACCATATAACATATATAATATTGAAGCTACAGTATATATAAATATGTTTTTTATGTATTTTTGTACGGTAGGCCTACTAATATACTTCCGTGGTTGAAAGCGTGAGAGACATGAGAGTCTATGTCAGTGAATGGATTGCAGGGGTAAGAAGATGTAATAAAATTGTGAAAGGGACAAGGGAGTCGATCTGCTGACAATCAGTGCATGCAATGTGGTGAGAAAAACAAGTTTAAGTGAGGTCTAAAAGAACTGTATCTGTGACAGTGTGTCTGCCATTACATTTATTTACTATTTATTGATTTATGTAATTGGATTTTCTTTTAAATTCGGGCCACTAATGACCCCTTCATTGAATAATTCAAAATACGTATTGTCAACTACAATCAGCATATCATTGGCATGTACTTAAAGAAGAGATTCGTGACCACATAAAAACAAAAGCAAAACTCAGGCGACACAATTTCGTGGGTATATCAGAGGGAAACACTGTGCATACATATGGCATCCTATGGGAAGACTCTAAATCTAACACAGATAGAAAAAAATAGGAATGAGATGGAAAATAGGGTGAAATAGAAATAAAGATGCAATGATAGAAATGTGTTCCCTTTATTATTTATGTAGCTATACGAGACACCTTTGCGTTATTTGCATAGGGGTCAGAGTTTCAGAAAATGTACAATTCCACTTCGCCAATCCTTTTCAAATAATCCCAATTTCAGACGAAAATTAAGTTAAAAAATCAATTCAACCTAACCAAACAGATTGCTAGAATCAATGTAATGCCGAATATACTCGAATTCACCTACCATTGACCAAATTACAGCCTAATTTTGCAGAATTTACTCAATGTGTACAGCTGCCATTTTCTGAAAATCTGACCCATAGACTGCATGCTATACGCCCTCTTGGCTGATTAGTACATCCAGTAGGATCCTTCATGCAAGACCTATCACCGTCATATAACCTTGGTGTCTATCCATTTGGGGACACGCTGTGGATACCAGCAAGCCCTTGAACCACATGGGTCAGACATACACTGTGTGTACAATCAGGTACTGCACAGATTTCTTTAATTTTCCCATTTATGTCAATGTAAGCCCAAATACTGGACATATACATGTTCAAGCATTTGCCAAAGCATGAAAGCTTTAACATGTTGCATCATATTGAATTAATAAAACCACGCTTTTGGTCTTAATTTTCTGGTTAAGTTATAGATTTCCAAGTCCAAGTGTACAGCCTTTGGGGGCCAGAGTCGAAATATAGAGTACTAAGTACACGCCCTAGCATATGGGTCAGATTTTCAGAAAAAGTACAATTGGCAGCTCTACACATTTAGGAAATTCTGCTTAATTTGGCTGGAAAATGATGAATACCAGGTATATCCGAGTATATTTGGTATCGCATTGATTTAAAGCATCAGCTCTGTTATGTTAAACTGCATTTTAAAGCTCATTTTTGTCTTAAATGTGGGTTATTTGAGAGGATTGGTGAAGGTGAATTGTGCATTTTCTGAAAATCTGACCCATGAGGTCATAGGTATGCAAGTCGCTTAAGTTCCGCTACTTTACCACCAGTGTATAGGCCTTCCGCCCCTATTAACCAAGGGTGCCGTTGTTGGATAGCACCGCCCATGACATGGGTGGTGTCTTTTTAAATACCAGGAAACACCCTTATATGAATGTGTCCTGCACCATTATTTTGAAGATTAACTGCAAATGTTGGGTGATGCAGCTGATTTGATGCCGTGTTGAGCCTGATTTCGCAATGGGTGGAGGTAAAATAGTCACTCTTCTGGGAAAGTATATATATTTATTCGTTGTAAAAAAAACTTGTTACATCATAATTCGATATAGGCACTGCTCACTGTATGTGTAATAAGGCTTAGACTGTTTATTCCCCCTGGAAACTGTTTATTCACTAATTTTGGATATTAAATAATAACATATTATTTTATTCTATGACCTAATGAACATGATCAGTCTGATGGGTCAACAAAATTAACGAGCTCATAATCCAACATTTCGCACATATGCCGTTACTAAATATACTGGGTTCTGCCTATATTAGATGTGAAATATCCTATATCTTAAAGTTGTACCTTAAATAAGTTAAAGTATAATGATGATTTATATTTAATACTAAGTCAAACTTGGGGTATTTGAAGCCATAGCCATAGGTCTTGGCAAAGTGCTGACATCGTTGGCATAGCAACGAATGACTTCCAAACGTTACGTCACTGTTCTGTATAGATAGAAGCAGACACTGAGTTTCAAAGTTTGTGAATAGTACAAAGGGATGTTTTCATTAAACATCGGGAACGCATAATACCTGTTCTTCATTCTTCCAGTGTTTTTGACGAGTTATCGGTAGCATTATGGGTAGATAACCTCCACGGCCATTTTCATTAATGCAACTTATCGCCATTATGGCTTCTAGCTGTTGCTAGCAATTCCCCCAATTCGCCATCTACGATATGTCAACAGGTGACGAAGATGACGAATCGGCCAAGCCCCACTTATAGATGTTTACAGCGACAGCAATATTATTGTACTAGCAAAGTACCCGTCCTCCGGACGGTCACACTCTCCCCCCCCCCCCCACCCACCTCTCTCGTTTCCCTCCCCCTTTTCTCTGTCTTTCATACCTATTTTTCTCTCCCAACCCCATCTCCGATTCCACCCCCGTCTCCCTCCCCTCTTCCTCATGCTCCCCTCCCCTCTCTCCCTTCCCCTACATCCTCTCTCTCACCTCTTTCCCCTGTTCTTTCCCTCCCCCTGGATCCCCCTCTCCTATTCCCCCACCCTCCCTTTCTTTACTCTCCCCCTCCTACACCCTCTCCATCCCATCCCTCTCTCCAACACTCCCACCCTCTCCCTTTCCTCTTCTTCACTCTCCCACTCCTCTGCATGTAGTTAGGTCCCCCCGAAAGGTTGTGGGAAATGATGTAGTGTCTCACAGGAGCTTTCCCAGGCTATAAATAGAGTGTAGAGATCCCACAGAACTGAATAGATTTTAGTTGTTTTGTTTTTTTATTTGCAATATGCTCCCATAGTCATTGAGTTACAATGATATTTTAAGTTACAATGATATTTTAATTTTAAATAAATAGAGAGAAAAAAGGATTATCATACAGAATTACAATAAATTTCATTATCAGACCTTCAAAGTGATATTTAATTTATTTCCCATAAGCATTAGATATGACCTTCTCTCCCAATATGTTCTTTTAGAATTGTTGGTGTAAGATTATCAATGAAACAAAGGGGGGTAATTTGAACCTAGAGGGGGTCATTTAAACCTAAGGTCTAAATTACCGGGGGGTATATCAGATGAGGGGGGTAATTTAGAACTGTTACACCGGTATAGGCTAGGGGTGTCAGTTGTTCAGAGGCAGGACAGGGTGTAGGGAATCCCACGTTGCCACAGACGGTGGGAGAGGCATGACGTCATTCTCTTTTATTTTCCAACAGGGGCTTTCCCGTGCTAAAAATAGTTGTATGAAAAAAAATATAAAAAGGGCTTCAAAATGACATTTCCACACCAAAAACCTTCACAAACCACATACGACGACATCCAGAGAGGGGGGACAGACCTCTACAGATGAGTAAAGTGGTTTGCAAAACAACAAATTCCGAGAACATTCTGGACAAAGAAAACCTTCTTTCTACCATTTCTTTTCTACCTCCTTTCCTAGAAATCGCTCTAGCCGTATATTATATGGATAATATGTACATACAATATAGATGTACGTATATTTTATATTCATTCACCAATAAAACCGATTTCTTTTTAAATAATCTTGTTTCCAGACCTCCCCAACTTGACCTGGGCACAGTCATTCAGGTGGTCACTAGTACTAGCACTCTGTGATTAAAAATTTCTTCAAATGAACTTATTTTCCTGTTGTTTTAAGCTTTGACATATGGTATAATACGTATATGTATTTATCCCTCCTTGAGGAAAGGGATATGAGAATAATAGATGCAAGAGCTACTTTGCTGAAAGATACAACATGTGCATTATGATTATATGTTACAAGGTAAATATAGTGACGTTTCCACAGTAACTGTCAGCTGTTTGTGACGTCACTCCAGATATATGATTATGATGGCATAACGGATTATATGACAGTCGCAGATCTGCCGCAGCTTCATTTCTCAAGAAAAAAAACTTGTTACAACTTTCATTATTCCATGACTGTATGCTACTCATATAATTGTATTGCTTATGAGTATTTGATAAACGTTTGAAACGTTGCCCAAACCTGTCTTAATGTCGATTCTCCACTGGGGGGAATCAATGCCAGCTATGCAGGTGTGTATGCATGGATGTACGTACGGGTATGAATTTATTATTATTATTATTATTATAAGATTTTATTTCCATTTCACATATGTAACTGTCATATTTGTGTGTTTGTATATTGTATACGTATGAATGCATGCATATATGCATATAGATGTAAGTATTAGTTATAAAAGTTAATCGCAAAGATTTGGAGAAATGGTGCTTTGTCTCAGGGAAGTTAGAGGTAGAGCTATAGTAACTGGGGGTTCCTCTATGAGCCAAATACAATGTTATCATGGTAATACTGATGATATTCCATCTGGTTAGTAACGTCATTAAACTGCATACTGTAAAACAATATATCATTTGCTTACCACAATTCTAATTCTACGTTTCGCTTATTGTATGCTTTTGAGGAATAAAAAATCATATTATTGATAAGATAAGATAGGAGTTGTATAAGCTACATCTCTTAGCTGGAAAGAGCTATGTACAGCATAGCTATATATATGTGTGAGCAGAGTTTCTATATCCGCAATTTCGACGAATGAGAAATATCACATTGTGGAACTTATTTAATAAAATTTATCAAAGGAAAAGACCAGTTGGTCAAGTAAAACAATAACCTTCTCTGCTCTTCCTCAGTGGAAAACATCAGACCACATAGACACCACACAATAACATTTCATGTATAGATAAAAAGACGATTTACCGATTGCTTGTGCTATGGCTGGTGTTTCGTAGAGTATGTCACCCACAAAATATCTCGACACACTTCCACTACCTCCTTCTAGAGTAAGTTTTCCAAGTGAGCGCATGTGGTGCACAAAACGATACGCCAAGTTACTTTGATCCTGTTGAGAGGAGACCTGATCTGCGCCCAGTGTCACTTTTATTTCTGCGCTATCTCCCCTGTAAATAAATCAGCATAAAATGGTGTTATTAATGTTTATGTGGCAAATAAAATGAGGAGTGTCAAGCTTCGCAGACTTCCTGAATGTTTATGCTGTAGACGACCCATTACGTTAGATTGCTGCTCTACCTCGAAGCCTCGATCTTACTTCTTTTAAATATAAATATTGCCTCCGTGAATAATTGGATCAGATCTTCAGAAAATGTACAATTGGCAGCTGTACACGTTTAGTAACTTGTGCTAAATTAGGCTAGAATTTGGTGAATACTAGGTAAATTCGATTATATTCGGTATTGCATTGATTCTAGCAATTTTTTTGGTTAGGTTGAACTGTATTTTGAACTATATTTTCGTCTGAAATTTGGGTTATTTGAGAAGATTGGCTAAGTTCAATTGTACATTTTCTGAAATTCTGACCCAATTGAATAATTAAATAATTATGTTGGTGTGAGTTGATATATGCAACATGTGGATAATGGCAAAGATACATACCCTTGCTCTAAAGAGATGCACAGAAAAAGACAAGCATTAGTCTTGTAATAATTGAGATATAAAATAATATAATGGTGTTTTAACATACCCAGGATCTACGTCGTGTACAGTAACTGAAGTGCCGAATGTTGTGGCCACTATCTGTAAAATATCAATCCTATAATATCCTACAAACGGACTTTTTATGTGTTACAGCTTTTATGTTTTGTACTGACAAGGCTGTACATTGATTTAATTTTATTTATAATATGATGAATAAGGAGGAGACAACTCAACTGAAAACATCTCACAGTATTTTTTGTTCAGCTGTTTATTGAATCGCGACCCGACGCGTTTCGCCGTTTTTAGTTTGGCTTCATCAGGGGTTATTTATAATACATAACTGTCCAGTTACTCTTCGGAAGCTTGGTTGATATTTAAAAGATATAATATAATTATATGTATCACAATCATCTGCACGTATAGGCCTACATATATTTCACTAATAAAATTACTCTCATTTTTAGTCATAGACCATTGACAATTATGTGTACAATATCCGCCGAGGTCCAATTCAAAAGCAAATTTACAAATGAATAATAATAAATTATGTTATAAATAACAGTCATTTATGTTATATGAAGGTTTGTTACTGCAATAGATTCCTGGGTAATGGTACCTTATGGGTTATGAACACGTTACTTAATTGGGAAAATAAATATAATAATAATAATTAATGATAATTATTGGTCATTAAGTGGTTACCCATTGATACGTCATTATTGCGTAACATGATGTAACATTTATAGTAATGTTTAAGAATTACCTTCATAAAGTTAATTAGGATGTACCCAATCTAGGTCCAAACCCTCAGATCAGATAAGAATGGTATGTCAGCCTACTTCGCTAATCTGTTTTCTGGCTTAGGACTCGGCGTTTTAATGGGAATATAATGACGTTTTGCGGTCTTAATGGGAATATAATGACGTTTTGCGGTCTTAATGGAATTATAATGGCACTTGGCGGTTTCAGGCAAGAGGCTTTCCCTTCGTTTGAAGGGACTCTCTCAACATTGGGCCTAGAGTGTACCATTGTACTCACCCCACGGATGGTTGACACCAGTTCAGCATACTCCTCAGACCGCCTGTCCTGATATGCTGTACCTAGCTTTCCATCTAGCCCCATGCCAAATGTGAACAAATTGGAGGCAGCTCCCCCACTAGCTGCAAGTTAAGCAGCTTTAATTAAAGCATCATTAGCAAATCAACTGGCAATACAAGGCAGGGGTTTGGTGGGATGGGGGGTCCTCTAATATACTATTAGAGTGTGTTGCTGTTGTTAAGGTGTAACTGTTTAATCAATCCTGTGAAACGTACATGCTCCTCCTGGGTCTGCATATATAATTAGGTGGGCGTAGCCCTTACATAATACCCATGGCATAGCATGTATAAGTAGACTTGCACAGTCCTAGCTAGTTAAGTATAATTAGTGGTTTTAAGTAATGAGGTAATAGGTGATAATTAATAATTAATATAAATATAATGAGGTTATACAATGTTACGTAATGTTACATAACACTGTTGTCGTCGACAAACTAAGATTGACAACAATAAAGTTGATTTACTTGAGGAGGCTTGTGTCATAAAAAGGGAGAAAAATATGTATTTTATTTAGATCGATAGTTGAATGTTTATTCCTTAATCTATTTAATTTTATCTTAATTTATTCACAAAAGCTTCCAATAAGTTCTCAATAAGGCCAGCTACCCTCCTCTTCGGCCAGGCCATGCCGGCCAGAGCCTATAAGGGTCAGATTTTCAGAAAAGGTACAATTCAACTTCGCCAATCTTCTCAAATATCCCAAATTTCAGACGAAAATAAAGTTCAAAATACAGTTTAACCTAACCTAACAGATTGCTAGAATCAATGCAATGCCGAATATACTGGAATTAAACTAGTATTGACCAAAGTGCAGCCTAATTTAGCAGAATTTACTAAATGTGTACAGCTGCCAATTGTACATTTTCTGAAAATCTGACCCATAAGGTGGGTCTGGCGGCCTTCCGAGATGTTAGCCATGCAGGAAGAAGTGCTTCGATGCTACGCTTTCGAGAATTCGAAAAAGGTTTCTACTGTCAATACATAAGAACATGAGAAGTTGATTAATTCCTATCATCTTTCAATTCAATTCAATTCAATTCATAGATTCTTTATTTGCAGATCTTAATTTTACAAAGGTAATTCGATGTCTGATTATAGAAGTTAATTCTGATAATCAGTTCTTCCAACGAGGGCCTGAATCTTGATTTTCTTTTTAAGGTAGTTTTTAACGTTAACAACAATGAATAGAGAAATAAATTAGGATATGTAACAGTACATGCGTCATAACATAGTGAGATGAAAGATGAGGTAACATTAACAGAATATGAGATGCGAAGTATAGGCGAGATTACCACTCCATAGAGTGTGGATAACAGATATATTCAGAGTTTGAATTAAGGTAATTAGACAAATAGAGTGCCAAAATTGACACTTTAAATTGACATTTTTAAAGTGGGTATTTGTTGAAATGACTCACATAAAGATTTGAATGTAATGAAACATTAGAAATCAAATTAAATATATATTAATTATATTGTGTAATAGAGTAGACTGTTGATGACATGACTAATCGTACCTACACAGTTTCCTCCCTCAACCCATGCATAGCCACTGGAGCAGAAACATGCATAGGTTCCAGGTCTGTTGACACACCCACCCAGTGGTAACACGGGGCAGTCGTGACTACCTATCTTGCACTCATCCACATCTGAAACAGACAATGAATAGTAATGAATAGTATATGAATATTAATGGTTAATATGAAAGAGCACGGCGTCTGTAGAAATTATACCTGTTCTTAGCTTCTTAACTCCCCACTCACATTGTTTACGGAGTAAGGGCAACTGTTTTTATATTGTATTGTACCTTGGAATATGCATAATTGTACTATAATAATACAGAAATCATGTACCTTTGAGTAAAGATGACTTTAAATTACATAATTATAATGATAACGACTAATTAATGTAAACACTCGCTTTTTGTAAAACTTTTCGTCGGAATTCAGGCTGTCCTGAGAATATTCGTGCTATATGTATGGAAATGTTCGATGACCTGAATAAAATATTTTTAAAATCTAAATCTAAATCTAGCTGCATACGGGCTGGTCTACTGCCATATCCAGGAGAAATTATAGAAATTGAAATATATATTCTATAACAAAAGTCCCTGCAAGAAATGAATGGTTGGTGATATATTCAGATATAAATATTATACATGGGAGCTTCTCCTATTTTTAAACTGCATGTTATCCAAAATAACTGAGGACATTTTTTAAAAAAAGGGTGAAAAACGACATGTTTTTGTTCGATAGAAATACAAGTTGCTGTCACAGGTATGGAAAACTAGGTATCCCCCGAAAGATCTCAGCGAGGCGGATCCGATACCGCCATTTGCATGGCTGTATCTAAATTATTAACAAAGGTATATATATATAGCCTTGAACACCCAAAGCGGAAAGTTCATTAGAATCGACCATATACCCATGACCACAGCCAGCAAAACAAGTATTTTGTGGTGCATTTAGTGATTTGGATTTTTCATTTAAAGAATAAGGGACACATAATATCATATTGTACATATATCAATAGATTGTTTATCAAAGCTATCAAAATCCAAATTTCTTGATATGATCCTAGTCAGGATTATCCCAATTTTCTTATTTTCTATTCCAATCTAATGGAGGTATGGAACTGGGGACATGAACATGTAGAGTTGGAGTTTTGAAGTAGGCAGTATTATGAGATTATACATAGGAAGAACAACATCCTTCAAAATCCTTTAAAATTCTAGTAGGGTTATAGAATGATCCCAAAGTGGTAAATCAGTTTTGTATAGTGTACATTTAGCACTGAAATATAAATGATTACAAATGTTAATGCTTTAAATTAAATCGCAAAATATATCATACCTGCACATTTTCCTCCTGGTTTGAGTTCATAACCATCATAACATTGACATGTGTATGGTTCTGAGGGATCATTGGTGAACAGACACAGGTGTTCACATGGATTACCCTTCAAACATGGGTTTATCACTGAAATAAATAGTTGGAAGAATGAATGGTCGCCCCTTTTTTTTCTTTTTTTTTTGAATGAATGAATGGTCGCCTTTAGCATGATTATCATTATTTTAGATTCTGAAGAAACATCCCATGTGGATAAAGGTTTATCAATTAATGAAATTATTCTTCCAATTTGAAGAACTCCATTATTCAACACAATATTATTGGCAATATACTCCAGTCCATTCCCTTATGTTTATATACTCCGTTATTCAATAGAACTCCATTATTCGTACTGGCAATATACTATTTGGCTGTTCTTTTAATTCACTATGGCCTGATAGAATCTATATGATCAGTATACCTGTCATTATTTATAAGAACAATACCGGTCATTGTACATATTCACATTTTTTTCTTCACAGTATCAAAATATGTGTAACCATGCATATTATTCATGTATTCTTCCCTTTGATCACAATCTTATATCTTGCACTCGGTATACTAGAAACTTTGGAGCCACCTCTGGAATTATGTACATGCATATGTCCTCAGCTGGTTGCTTTGGCAATGCTTTGGACCATACTTTACTTCACCAGAATTCAAATAGAGTTGGAATTGTATTGATTCTCTTTCTCTTCCCTTCCTCCTAGAACCAGATAATTGATTCTTAAACAAGTGCAAAACACCATTTCATCTAGAGAGTGTTGATATCATCAACATGACAAAATAACCTGGATGGCCTATCAGAAGAAATATGTGTCATTCCTCCTTATTAGGGATGAAACAGATGACCCTTAACCTCTTCTCTGGAATATTTCGTTCTTTGACGCGGACGAATAAATATAAGGATAACAGTGGCTTCCACAGTGTACTTTGCGTTTATTTTGGACTTTGTCCAGAAACTTAACTTAAATAGGTAATGTGGAAGGGAAGCAAAGACGATTATGATCCTCATCAACAATTACTATCTACATGTCCCATCCATGTGACTTCTAAATGGGTCAGATTTTCAGAAAATGTACAATTCGCCTTCACCGATCTTCTCAAATAACCCATATTTAAGACAAAAATGAGCTTCAAAATGCATTTTAACACAACAGAACTGATACTTTGAATCAATGCCATACCAAATATACTCAGCTATACCCAGTATTCTTCATTTTTCAGTCTAATTCAGCCTAAATTCCAAAATGTGTAGAGCTGCCAATTGTACATTTTCTGAAAATCTGACCCGCATAAAGAAAGGAAAAAATGGGCTAAAATGACGAACACCTCAAGATTATCCGAGAATAGAGGTTCAATCCTAACAAATCTGCACTTACAAACAATTCGTGATTCGCATTTGGGTCAGATTTTCAGAAAATGTACAGATCGCCTTCACCAATCCTCTGAAATAACCCACATTTAAGACAGAAATGAGCTTCAAAATGCAGTTTAACATAGCAGAACTGATACTTTAAATCAATTTGATACCAAATATACCCAGATATACCCAGTATTCATCATTTTTCAGTCTAATCTGAGAGAATGTCCTAAATGTGTAGAGCTGCCAATTGTACATTTTCTGAAAATCTGACCCACATAAAGAA
The DNA here is from genome assembly GCA_942159475.1 of Sthenelais limicola. NCBI lineage: Eukaryota > Metazoa > Annelida > Polychaeta > Phyllodocida > Sigalionidae > Sthenelais > Sthenelais limicola. Next base: position 26,282,219 of record OW804094.1, on the reverse strand, counting down.
AGGAAAAAATGGGCTAAAATGACGAACACCTCAAGATTATCCGAGAATAGAGGTTCAATCCTAACAAATCTGCACTAACAAACAATTCATGATTCGCATTTATCATAATACAAATAAATATTCACTTACACACACACACACTATCCACTTGAATGGCCTCCATGACTGTATGATTACATGATACGTCATATGACTTCATAGTGTCGCCATCTGGGAAGGCGAAGTCCTGTTGGCATTTGTAGGTAAGCTTATTACCAGAGACTAGCTTATTAGCGTTTGCCACTACTGGACTGTTCTTTTCGTAAAAAGCATCTGTACAAAAAAACATTGACACTGTAATGAACTCATGTCATATACTATCTTAGACGTTAAATTGTTTCCAATGGCTACATGGATTTTTCACTAAGACTTGTTAAATAAAAAAAATATATAAAATTAAAAAAATAAAAAAAAATAAAAAAAAAACTTGTTAAATAATACTCGTTAAATAGTACTTGGCTTAATTTGATGTCAATTGAATACAAATAAAAAACGGTAGTCGCAGTTTGGGCTGATGCATTCTACCTACCAACTGAACCGTTTCAAATGTAATAATAGATAGAGGCGGCTACACAACTTTAAGCAGAAATGAATAAAAAAAACTATTGCAATGTGTATTACCTTTCAAAGCTTCACAAATCACAAATGCCACTCTGGTCACATAGGCATACTCCCACCCTGTCTCAGAATAGCCGCTGAGCTTGTCCATCCTCTGGTCATCCACTATCACAACATCACTATACAGGTTCCATTGGTCATCGTATGGGCAGTAGGTGACTGAGTAACCAATGGGGGACATAGATGACCCATAGTGGACCAGTGGCATCCATTTGTTCAGGTCAGATATCTCTCCGTTTTGCCACCTCGGCGCTCCAGTATGGGGCGGCTGGGTCAGTCCCGTCCAATAAAAAGACTCCCTCGATTCAGTGCGGAACAGTCTGGAAGATCAATGTCAAGAGTTAGTTTCTAGACTTGATCTATATCAAAGGAGGACAGTGATTTTTATCCATTTAAGGATTAACGTTAGAGGATGAATTATTAATTAGTCTTTGTCATAGGTTGTCCTAAATCTCAGATATTTATAATCTCTTATTAGCCCCAGTCAGAAAATAATGATATTGTTAAGTTGTATTTTGGCTGCTTGCTATATTATATAGCCTTGTAGCATATATGTGTATCATTGAATGCCACTTCTCTGCAGCTACCTTTGTGTAACATCTCTTATAAATAAACAAATTAAGTATTTGGAATTATTTTTTACACATCTACTTTTCTTTTTTCTTATCAAAAGTTATACACGTATACGTAGATTGCAAGGAAATGTGAGACAGGAACTGACAGGGGTGGAGGTCGACACATAATGTAAAAAGATGGGAGGATAGTTGAAATGTCTAATAATAAAAACGTCGCTGACTTGTGTATCATCTGTATATATACCTTCGCTGACAACTCATCCGCATCAGGTGATTTCACCAATGCAACAAAATTAACCATCTGCTTTGAAAGCCCCTGCATGGGTGACACCAAATCAACTTATTCTGTATTACAGTAACCCCATGGATATAGGGGAAACGGAGTTGTAGCCAACTCCCCTTGCTGCCGCCGGAAATTAGATAACCCACTAATAATTCCACTTCATACTAGATAATGATCCGCGATATCAGTTTCCATAAATCCATGACTTAAAGCAACGTTCTTAGCTGACATCGTTTATAGTTTTTGCTTTGATGCGCCCAAACCCACCTGCTTTGAAAATAGCAGATCTGTACCTGCTGTATTAATACCTGTATTTGGGTAACCCATATTGTTCCTTATTATTCGAATGGGTGGGGCTTAAATAGTGTGTTGATACACGCTGACAACACATCAAAAGGTCTCGATATATGATTATCCCGTCATCGGCCAGGACATGTCATCTGCACAAGGCCCCTAGTGTTGCATCAGTGAACAGAGACCATAAAACTGCATTCCCAGCTAAATCAACAAAAATACTTTCTCGAATTCTTTCATTATTTAACCTAAGCATTGTCATATTTTAATATTAAAAATTGATAAAGAAAAAACGCAATTTGTTTGGTTATTCTTGCTTTCCCTCAATGTTTCCATAATTATTACTAATTGGCTTTCCTATACCTATTCCTTTTCGCCTACTATTACAAATAACCATTCAGAAGCAGTTTATAGAGCGAACAATGTCTCTATCAATTGAGCCATAGTTTCATTCGATCCCCACCTTATTTTATCCATATATTTTACCATAATACCCAAATAAAACTTTCTTGGTGTACTATATGGTTACGATCTCCTAAAAGCATCATCCGTGTGGCTTCGACGTATCATTTCTCTTGCAAAGATGTTTAACATTCTTTTTAAATGTCAATATTTTAATTAACGCAATTTGCCCTTATAATATAGAACGCAACTTGAAATTCATATACATGGATGAATATCATAAGTTCCCTTATCGCCAATTTAACCTTCGAACCAGTTCTTCATACCCGAGGTTCAAACTGTCATTTCACCCATGCACTAAATTAATACTTCTATACATATGGGTCAGATTTTCAGAAAATGCACAATCTACAGGTCTACATATCTCTCAAATTCTGCTAAATTAGAGTGAAAACTTATAAATACTGAGTATATGAGTCAAATCGTCAGAAAATGTACAATTGGCAGCTCTATACATTTAGTAAATTCTGATAAACTAGGTTGATGAATGATGAATACCGAGTATATCTGAGTATATTTGGTTTTGTGTTGGTTTGATATATCTGTTTTTACTATGTAACTGTATTTTGAACCTTATTTTTGTCTTAAATTTGGGTTATTTGAGAGGATTGGTGAAGGCGAATTGTGCATTTTCTGAAAATCTGACCCATATCTGAATGTATTCAGTATAATATTCATTCAATAAATCTGTCTGGTTATGTTGAACTTTATTTTGAACCTGATTTTCGTCTTAAATTTGGGTTATTTGAGGGGATTGGTGAAGGCCAATTGTACATTTTTCTGAAGACTTGATCCATATCTCCCCGTGAACAGTAGGTCAGGCATACATATATAATATACATAATACCGTATATGTACAGTATACGTACATGTACACCAACGTACTTTGAAAGCACCGGTACCCATTAATAATTCATACCGGTACCAATTTATAGATGAACCTTTTTAAGCATGGTCTCAAAACTTTGTTTTAGTAGATCTATATCAGACAATATTTCTCGGGGCTTGTATTTCACTCCATTTTACCAGAGAATTGAGACAATCCTTTTACACAAATTTCATGATAAACACATAATTATTTCCCACATTAAAAAACGGTTGGCGCATGGTTATATCTGGTGATCAGACCCACGTTTTGACGGTAAGATCTACACTTGTGATATGCCCCGGTACACACCTCAGGGTACATGGAATAGGGTCATGTCACCAAAGGGGAGTGGTCTATAACTGCTCTTCTCCCAGGTTGGGAATATCTTTGCTAGATTTGCTTGCCCCCTTCCCTGAGAGAACACAACCGAAATTAGTTAAGATGTCAGTAAAGTGATAGAAGGAAGCTAAAAGCGTGATCAGCTAATAAAAATGTATTATGAAATATATCCATAATTATTATATAAAAAAATCTAAATAACACACAGGCTGAGTATCAGGTCGTGACCATTAAACACGAAGCACGACTTGTTACCAACCCTCATACATGGGTCAGATTTTCCGAAAATGACTAATTGGCCTACACCAATCTTTTCAAATAACCCACATTAAGACAAAAATGAGCTTCAGAATGCAGTTTAACATAACAGAACTGATACTTTAAATCAATGCGATACTAATTATACTCAGATATACCCGGTATTCATCATTTTGTCAGCCTAATTTAGCAGCATTTCCTAAATGTGTAGAGCTGCCAATTGTACATTTTATGAAAATCTGACCCACGTGTATGGTTTGGTTAAGTTATTTAAAGGGAGACATTACCTGTTGTTTGAGATGAGGTCCAGATCTTCTTGATCATATGCATTGAATACAGATCCACCTGATTGCTTGCACAGCTGTTCTGCTTTGTACCTCGGTACCATGGACTGTGGCATTGGGTCCCAGAAACAATAGTCATTGGCCTTCCTACCTATTATGTAGAAATGTGTGTGAATTAATAAAGAGATTGAGAATATTCTCCATCCTGAAATATGCTGATTATTATTATCATGGGGATGTGGAGTGGCCGAGTGGTCAAAAGCGCTGGGTCGGCCCAGTGGCATGAGTAACAAGTTGTGGGTTCGAACCCGGGTGCGGCTACAATTTCACCTCCTCCCCCAGGTACTACAGAAAGACCACCATTGCTGTAAAATTGTTTATAAAGTATATATATATATATGTGTTATTATAGTGAAGGGTTGGGACAAGGCAGATTTGTAACAGATGGTGCTGACACAATTTGAAAGTATCCTCTCAAAATGTAAATTATGAATTTTGTCAAACAACAAGCCAAGCTGGAGGAGATATCCAATATATAACATGATATTCGAAAAAGGGGACTGACCATTAGCATGACCTTAACTGTATGATAGCCTTTGATTAAAAGGAATGGATTTATACTTACTGAAGCCTTGTCCATTGCAGTTATCTCCTTCAGCATTAGAACAAGCTTTATCTGGCAACGGCGTAGAAAATAAAATCCTTTTTTTTAAATAACTTTTTAATAACTATAGTAATTTACAGTTTATTAAATTCGTCACACGTTGTTCATTGTATGCAGTTACTCGCGGATATTTCCAAAATCTGAGCTTATTGGCAAGATATTAAAATTAATTCACATACTTTGTAATTGAACTTCGAGCACTAAACGTTCTCGTAGTTCAATCCAGAAGTTTCTTCAAATAAGGAGGAAAATAAACTAAGGTCATGTCAGTTGGGGACAAATATACAGAAAACGCCTTAAAGATATTTCACAAGATTTGTGCTGGCACCCAAGAAAATAATATAGACCCTTTTTGGAACTTATTTTGAATACACTGTAACATAAATGTTTCTCGATTGAAGTCAAAATCCATAATGAAAATCATTTCTTTCTCAATATTACTGGCCTAGTCTATGCATCGCAATCTTAATTCCTACTTTCTGGGGCACAGATTCAGAACATTACCTCTTTTGTTCATGCAAATGTAAAACCTGTCCGTTCCATTTGAACAGTTAGACTCCAGATTCCAGAAGGACTGGGAGTGTGTTGAATTATCCAGCTGTATATAGACACATGCCTCCAGTGCTAGTTGTGTCTCTATACCATACAGTACATGGGAGAACCGTACAACTCTCCCCCCTACTGTCCTCAGGTAAGGGTCAAATGGGTGCTTCTTCACCCCAATGTAAAATGTGCTGAAAATAGAAACATATATAGACATGTATATTATTTTGCTTAGTCTTTCCTCATTATTTAACTTCTTTTTTTTTAAAGTTTTTGATGTACACAACTTCAGGAGGTTCTGGTATTATCATGTAGTACAAGGAAAAATTATTAAAAAGAATACAATTATACAATAGCAAATACGTTACATGGCATTGAATTTTTACAAATTTCTAACATTTGAGCATTGGCCTTTTTTTTTATTATGACCTTGGGTCATGATCCCCAAACTTGTGCAATTTTACGATTTGCAGTAACAAACTCATAGATTAAGCTACATTCACAGTCCACGCAGCTGAAGCTATACTGAATGTCCACGAAAAAAATAGAAAGAAGCTAATAATGCAAACGTTAAGTATAACAGCCATCTAAAGAAGCAGAAATAGCAACAAATGAATAAATTATTATTATCTTAATTTTGTTGTTTTATTGTTATATTTGATCATCGTCATTATAATATTGATGATAAAATCTCATTCTTACACACCTTGTATGACCAAAGTCCGCTCCAACATATTATTAGGATTCCTCGACTTGGTCGCAAGGACAGGTGACTGCTTGAGGTTGGGGATTTAATCACAGGAATATACACAGGAATAATTTCTGATCGCAACACCATGCGACAAGCAATCGCAAACGATCATATAACCACCCTTAAACGCAAGCCCAACCTTAGCTCCTACATAAAACCCCTCGTCAACCCAAATCTAGCTAGTCAAACCCAAATGTAGCTCCTACGCAAAACCCCTAGTCAACCCAAATCTAGCTAGTCAACGCCCGAATAAGGCATACATGGGAAGACCAGTTCAAACTACCTTGATCTGATATGTACAACCTTCATTTGTGCTTTTCTGTACTATTATTTAAGGTGACTCAGTAGTGATTTTGATTATTGATGAATTTTTCTAAAATTTTTACCAATGATAGTTGACATGAAATAATCATTATTGAGTGGGAAAAAACATAGGTCACCAGGCTAGTTTTCATGCTATGGCAGTATGGAGATAGAAATAATGAATCATATTTGAGTAATTTTACTACATTTGAGTGATTTATTAACATAATTCGTTTGAAATGGTTCTGACATGAATTCAGACATCAAATTTCACCCAGACATTCAACATATATATACTTATCATTAGATAATGTTTTTTTCCTCAGATCCTGAGTTAGCCCCCTGGAAGCCCCCTAGTGGCAGTATGGGGCACTAGCAAAATTGACTTTGGCTGATGACAATCAGCGTTTTAAAAAAAACTGTTTGATGAATATTTTTTAAATTTAATATGAATGTAGATACAGTATTTACCGACTCATACACAAAAAATCAGGATGGCTTTCCAGGCTAAATTTTTCTATATTACGACTTATTTATGAGAAAAATTGGGAAAACAATTAAATTCCTGATTAATATTTGATTTGAACAAAAATGGCTTCATAAATCTTGATGAAATTCTATATGGATACAGCTATCATAGTTACTAACTCGCACACCAAAAATCAGCATGAATTCCCAGGCCGATTTTTTTGTGTTACAACTTAATTATGAGAAAATTGGCTAAAAATGAGAAAATTCTTAATAAATATTTGATTTATACACATATGGCTCCATAAATTTTAATGAAATTTAATATGGATGTATAGGGATCGTAGATACTAACTCCCACACCAAAAATCAGCATACATTTTCTATCTGAAATGTTTATATCAAGACTTAACATACATACTTCGTCTGCATAATGCTGATATTCCCTGCTATATGTATTGAATATATATCAGTACTGAGCTATACATAGATTTCACTGACGTCACGGCCCTGGCCATGTTTGGGGTCAAGATAGATGGCTATGTATGCTGCGATACTTGAAAATATCGTTTTCTGGCTGTTTTAACCTATACCAGTTTTAATCTGACACAACAATACCTTCATGATAGGTTAGATAATCTGCCTTTAGTGTAGAATTACCCAAGTATCTACTCTTGTGAGTTTTATCAACTTTGTTTTGATACCCCCGCCATAGACGGCCAGCGTAGCGATGACCCTGAAAATGGCGGTCACTGTGATACCCCAGCCGACTGGGTGACGTCATGTGAAATCTATGTATATGCATTGAATACACAAGATCAGTACTGAGTCACCTTAATCTTGGCGAATTATATCAAATCAAACCAAAAATCGATCATATCAAATCGCCAACCTTCCGACCTAGCCGAGGGTTCCCTACGAGGTGCGGCACTTCTCCATACCATCCACACCACCAGCCAATCCCCTCAGAAGCCATGGAACTATTGTAATTATATTTATAAATGAACCATCCAGTTACATACCTACTATTGAGGTGAGAGGTGCTAAGGTTTTGCACCACCCAATCCCCCCAGAAGCCTTGGAACTCTTGTAATCATATTTATAAATGAATCATCCAGTTACATACCTACTATTCGGGTGAGAGGTGCTAAGGTTGTTCACCAGTTGGTTGTAGGTGCCAGCATCAGGGAACACTGCAAGATCATGCCCCGCTGCAGCGCACGAAGCCTGGGCATCATTCCATGGGCTCGGATTCCCAAAGACAATGTAGCTCACACCATCTATATGGTATACGTCTGTCTCTGCATCTGTGGCTGTGTAAATTATATTAACTGATCGCTGGATGAGAATCACTTTCTGTCATTGACGAAAGTGACATTGTTCCCATGCTTAAATACAATGTAAACTTTGCAAAAGAAGGACGAGAGACTTTCCACTAGCTGGAGAATCCCTTCTTATTGCAATCGCTGATTGAATAAAAGTTTCTAAATCTAAAAAAAACCTAAATCACCAATCCCCTCAAATAACCCAAATTTAAGACGAAAATCCGGTTCAAAATACAGTTCAACATAACCAGACAGATTTATTAAATGAATACTATTCAGAATACACTCAGATATACTCAGTATTTATCATTTTTTATTCTAATTTAGCAGAATTTGAAAGATGTGTAGAACTGTAGATTGTGCATTTTCTGAAAAATTAACCCATGTAGGGTCCATGTTAGTTCCATATTTTGTTTATCTGAGGCACATTATCAATAGGAGTAAATAGTACAAACTATTTGTGAACTTGGTTTGCATAATATGGGTGAAAACGCCAGAAAATGCACAATTGATTGTTGCCTTTCCTCTCAAAATAATCAAGATTTAAGACAAAAGGACATTCAAAATAAAGTTTAACATAACCAAACATGTTTTTAAAATCAACTAAATACCAAATATATTCAGATATACCTAGTATTGGCCACATTTCAGTCCAATTTAGCAGAATTTACGAAATGTGTAGAGCTTCCGATTGTACATTTTCTGAAAACCTTACCCTGGACATAGATAATGGCAACAATTAGATACGGTACTGAAATGGTGTTTGTAATAAAATACAGGAAAGGATTAATTTCTGCGGGGTGCCGACATTTAAATGTGGACTTTTATGAAGTCCCGTAGGAAAAAAACGGGACAAAATCCTTCATAGTTTTTGTCAAATGACTTTCAGATAGGTTGGAAACGAACAGAACAAAAAGTAGAAAATCTAATTGTTTATTGATATTAAATCTTTAGGCTAATGTCCAATTTCTTCTGATCGGAAAATAATGGAAACGTTTCCAAGTGGAAACATTGCAGTAGGCCTAATGTTTCCAAGTGGATTGTGGATCTCCTCGCCATATACCAACACGAGTTGAGTAGGTATTCACCTTTACACTGTGTGTAAAAAGCAAAGCATCTCCAATTAGACGACGAAATCTATCTTTTAAGCAGGTTAGGTCACCAGAAAATGTACAATTGGCAGCTCTACACATTTAGGAAATTCTGCTAAATTTGGCTGAGAAATGACGAATAACGGGTATATCTGAGTATATTCGGTATCGCATTGATTAAAAGTATCACTTCTGTTATGTTAAACTGCATTTTGAAGCTCATTTTTGTCTTAGACGTGGGTTATTTGAGAGGATTGCTGAAGACGAAATGTACATTTTCTTAAAATCTGACCCAAGTAGTGGCAATGTTGGCAACTATTCTAGCCCTTGTGTCAAGCAGCTAGGAAGTAGCGTACCATATATTTAACACTCGTATATATCCGGAATGCCTCACGTAATTCATGCATGAGATTTGATGTAAACCACCTTGATATACTTTACATAATCCAATATTCTCAGTTCTGAGTAGTAAGAGTGAACTATCTAAGGCCTATTCCTTTATTGTTGCCCTAGTAAGTAGAACAAAAGTAGGACGTCAAAGAGAAGGGGTCTATAGTCTGTCCGAAAAGTAGTTGACATGTGATTCCTTAGTCCTTTAAGGGGAGGGAAAAGTGGGGTATTTTTTACTTCAAACCTTTGCCCCCTGAATCGCCGTTTGCGACTGACCATAGCCGTTTGCACCCGACCATGGCCAAATATCCAGCTGTATTGTATTGCACTGTCTCTGTTCCATGTGCAGCATGTGTTGTTTTGCTTAATAGATGGAAGGAAGAGCTGATTATACTGGCCCTGTTTCTCCATGGTTGATTGCAATGAGTGATTCGTTGGGTAAAGGGTTGACAGGTCCATGTCATAAATAGAAGTCAAAAATCTTCCACTTTTCCCTCCCCTTAAAGGACCTAAGAAATCACGTGTCAACTACTTTTCGGACAGACTATAGGCGTGCTCTAATAGTGATACGCACCTGGTGCCAGTGTTGGTATTGCGGCGGCCAACGCGGTAGATCCTAAACCCAACCACACTGCCAAACTCAACACCTTCATCTGAAATATGTAATGTTTATGGTAGAAGGTATTATCTAAGTTAACTATTATGTCCTACGCCATCATTCAGAAACATTTATAAGCTACCTTATAATTAAAAGACAGGTTAATTTTCTTTTGTTATTATTTGTAATATATAATATACAGCCAATGGGATGGATTCTGATGAAATCTGACATACGAATATTTGTGAACATTTCTATAAAAAATTGCAAGAATGTTTTCACGAATATCACGGCTTTTATAAATCTTCTATGAAAACCAAACGCATGATGGGAACAATGGAGGCTTGTGTTATTGAAACATGTATAACGCATGGATACTGATATTAGACCATTGATGAATAGTCCATGCTGAAGATAATATGATTTCTATAGATTTTATACTGTACCATTAGTCCCATAATGCCATGCGAATTAGGATTCAAAATGGCGGCTATGCAACTCCCCTATTGGTGGATTTAAGCAAGGATTGGTAATTGGTCATTATTATGTTTTTGCCAGCAATTTCTGAGAATATTTCTTCATTGTATTATGACATTTCTGTAATTAAATCTCTGTTTTAAATGTTCATGGATCTACGTTTAAATACCTATTTTCTTCTGTAGTTTAAATCAATATAATATTGTGTTTCTAATTCATTACATTAAAGCTGCATTCCCAACTAAATCGATCAACAACTCTTTTTCTTAATTCCTTCTTTCTTTTATCCTTAGCGATGTAGAATTGAAGATTTGAATAATGAAAATGAAGAATGGTTGGTAATTCCTCTGTGCAATGTTTTAGGCTTTTGATATCACTTTCTATCCAGTGCTATTTTGACATTTTCAATTTCATTGGGGATTGCCTGATTAGGTTTTAAGAGTATCAACGAGAGCTATTTTGAAAACTGGCATTCTGGCATTCACTGAAATAAATAACTTGGGGAAGCCATGCATTTGATTTCACCCAAGAAGACCATGCCGAAACTCTTTAATATATTAAAGAATCTTCGTGTCTTTCAAAAAATACAACTTTTCATGGAAAACATGTGTAGGTTTTTGCAATTATGGACGTTGATAACAAACATAATTTCATTCCATCTTTTTCTAATCAGTATTACTTTTGAAGTATTTTCGCAAATATAAGTTGAAAATAAGTTATTTCTTTTTAAAGTTTGATTACAATAGAATGCAAGCTACATAGGCCTACCTATTGTCACATAAATTATCTGGGCACACACACCTACATGATATAGTATCTTCAAGGGATCGTGCTAAACATTACAAGAAACATCATAATTATAATGAATAACCGAAGATAAAATGGGAAGAAAGAAACGCAGTTTGCATTGCAATGCACTTACCTCTATATACACCAATAGGAAATCACTGGTTCAAACATAGGCCTTGAAGGTACCTGTTCCATATACATATAAAACGCTTCTGGACATGGTCAACTCTGTGAACTCGTATAAAATACCCTGCCCTATCAGCGGTCACTGACATTTCCAGGAATTGGTATGTAATAACAATAAATGTGGAATGAGGGGTTGGGGAGGTCTTTCATCCATCCAACGAGTTTATATTCCTATAAACTCGTTGATCCATCCATACACCATCCAAAATCAGTTCGTCTTGTGCTTTATCAAGGATTATTTTCTTCTTCAAACTTTAAATAAAAAGGCATTAAAATTGATTATTGATCTGCCTTGTTAATTACAAATGGTTTAAAACTAGGACAGTGTTTACTCAACTGAGGCCCACCATAAAACAATGTGCGTAGGGGAATTGAGTCAATCCCTAGGTATACCTGAGGCGGGAAATGGTTGCGATATAATTCCAAGATTGTGCAAAAGATTTTTCTTCACTATCCACATAAATATTTCAATATCCATATTCTCAAACATTTTTTTTTAAACATTTTATTAGGAAGATATCCACAATGTGGTAGGTCTAATCTCCTTGAAAAGTATACAGTTTTACATCTAGATTAACTTCATTATTACACAGAAATTTATAATTACTCTTTTCAATTTACAAATGACAATACATTATAAGCGACGAAAGGTCACAACACAACAAACATTTTTTTGGTATAGGCCCAGTTATTAAAAACAATAATAATCTCGCTTACAGTAAAAGGAGTTCGTCAAAATTTCCACCGAATTTTTTAATTACCTTTACTCTTACTATCTTCACAACTTCTCATAATCAGTTTGGTCCTATTTCAGGAGCGAACAATACATTAATTCTTATGCCATCCAGTTCTCAAACATCAGTGGTAAACAGTTATCAAAAGTAGTCTACTGAATTCCAGTAGCTATCACTTACAGTGCACACCAGTGAATTAGAATTAGCTATCAGAATATATCATCAAAAATCCAACATAAGTTTATATCATCAGAAATAAATCAGAAATTAACTCAATTAAATAATCGTGTCCGTTTTTTTGTGAATTACGTCGCACTTTTATGGATGAAAAATAAATTGTGAGATGGAACATTTTGCTTGATATGTTACGTTACGTTTTACCCGCCATGTTTTGCTGAACCTCTTTAATTCTTTCTTTTAACGTAAGTTTGTATGTCAGATATACGGATATATGTGTACGTATACGTATAGATTAGACTTGCTGAACCTCCCTATTTTATCCTTCAGTATAGTCAGAGACCCTTAATATACGTAATTAATGGTCTCTGGTATAGTACTCTATATATAATAACACAATATAACATCATTTCCATCACTGTATTTGGCTAGAATACAATTGGAAATACAAGAAACACGGGGTGATTCTTTTCACATCAAGTTAGTTGGCAAATCGACGTTTGGTGCTTATAATGATAAGCTTTGGCTTTTCATAAAATGAAATAATTCACCAAATCTATATTTTGTATTCCAAATGACATAGCTGCGGCCCCCGGTTGAACTGGTACTATATTGGGAACCCAGCAGCCACAATAACCCTGGGCCCTGTTGTATAAGCAAAGGAATAATTTTTTGTGGGAATTCCTACGTTTTTTTCCTTTACTTCGTTGGGAAATTCCTACGCTAAAAAGCATTGAAAGTATAGGCTATTCCTTCCCTGAACCATTACTTCCCAGCTGCTAAGAAAGGAAAACTGAGGGAATTCCTTCAGTCTCATACAGTTTCAATATGTTTCTCTGGAAATTTTCCTTCGACTTTTCCTTCCCAGCAAGCAAGCAAGCAAGAAATGAGTGAATCCTATGCATCCTATTTACCTTCTACTTTGCTGACCCACACCTATACTGCAAGGAATATTCCTACGAGCTGGGAATTTTATATAGGAATGAATGTAGTGAGGGAAAAATTCCTACAGAAAAAATTCCTTGCTTAGCTTATACAACAGAACCCAGTTGGTCAACCAAACTGTGCTATTTGAAGCCCCGTTTTATGACTGCTTACGCACAACACATTTCAATATTATTGTTTTCTGGTCTGATGGGTGAATAATTGTTTCGCCTCACCTGAAGGAAACAGGATATATGCTCAACCTACAAAAATAGCCACTCGAAAACTACTGTTATAACTTCATTGGAATGGTGTTGGAAAATATTCTGGAACAAATCAACTCATCTATCAACAAACCCATCCCATCTCATTACAACTTCACGCTAGTAACTATTCAAATTCAAATTCAAATTCAAAAATTCTTTATTGCTGGTTTTGCTACAATAGGTCGGTCAATTCTGTACCTTGTCAGACAGGTCTTCCTATGACTGCCGACTTGAGTTTTTGTTTTTGAAAGTTGTTACAATTGAAAGTTTAGAACTTGGTTCTTAATACTAACATGGATGAGATGAGTAATTACATTGGATGACATTATTACTAAATGTCACCTTAATTTGTTCTATATATACTTCCTCTTAAATTTTCCTGATATAGGAAGTAAAATTACAAAGTACCTCGATGTAAATGTAAATAACTTAGGGCACAACGAAAATCAACCCTGGGGTGAGAGTGTCACATTGGAACTAATAACCTGAATAGAAAATATGTTAAAAAAGATGCTTTCAAGATAATTATAACTTTTAAGCAATGATATCAACTACGAGCCAGATGTGGGATTGACCGGCTACGTCGGTGGAACTATACTGTGTTTTAAATTCATCCCAGCAGTGCCTCAGAATTTAATAGTCCTATTATTAAGGGTACAGAGTAATTTCCTGGGGAACCTGTTTCTTTTCCTTCGGCGGGTAGGAATCTGTATTCCTACCCACAAGTGTGTGTATGCTAGCTCTACTATAGTCTGTCCGAAAAGTAGTTGACACGTGATTCCTTACGTCCTTTAAGGGGAGGGAAAAGTGGGAGATTTTTTACTTCTATTTATGACAAGGACCTGTCAACCCTTTACCCAACGAATCACTCATTGCAATCAACCATGGAGAAACAGGGCCAGTATAATCAGCTCTTCCTTCCTTGTAAGCAAAACAACAGCTGATGCACATAGAACAGAGGCATCGCAATACAATGCAGCTGTATATTTGGCCATGGTCGGTCGCAAACGGCCATGGTCGGTCGCAAACGGCGATTCAGGGGGCAAAGGTTTAAAGTTAAAACTCCCCCACTTTTCCCTCCCCTTAAAGGAACTAAGGAATCAGGTGTCAACTACTTTTTAGACAGACTATAGCTGGGAATTTCACGTAAGAAGGATGTTTTTTTTTCTTCTTACAGGTGAAGGAATTCACCCTAAAAAAACTTCCATTAGTTTATACAACAGGCCCCAGTCTTCCTCTGAGATTGTCAATATATTTCCCTGGATTTTCTTGTGAATAAAAATGTTTCGTCTCAAACTATTGATCGAGATCGAGCAGAGGACATGACAAACAATCCTAGAATCCGACATAACACAACCGCTACAGCGGGCTATGGGTCGTGGGTCTCCTACGTTAACATAGGACAATCCTTTCTTTCCACTTCTGTCGCAAAGTTACTACTGTGTCCTGATGTCAACTGTCACTAAACACATATGGGTCAGATTATCAGAAAATGTACAATTATTGGCAGCTGTACATATTTAGTAATTTCTGCTAAATTCTGCTAAAAAAATTATCGATTTTGGGTATATCAGAGTATATTTGGTATCACATTGATTTAAAATATCAGTTCTGTTATGCTAAACTGCATTTTTAAGCTGATTTTTGTCTTAAATGTGGGCGTTTTCTTAAAGGATTGGTGAAGGCGAATTGTACATTTTCTGAAGATCTGACCCATATATATACTGATGTTTTTCTTCGAGTTTAAGTGAGTGTGAAATTTACCGGATGAGTACTGTACCGAAATAGAGCATTCCTGTTCTATGGTTGCCCAGAAACAAATTATGATGCTCATTTTGTTCGTATCTAGATCATCGCTTCTATGTTGAGAACCGAATAGATTAAAAACTGTATAAATATCAATGAATCTTTCAAATGTTGGAATAATTGTTTAGACAATCGTTATTCATGAGGTAGTATCGTTGCCGCCGTTGAGGGCTCGACTAAATCTTAATTTATTTATTTTTTATGAATCTATTATTTTATATATATCTCCAATCGTACATATATATAACATATACTTAAATGAGGGACGGAGGGATCGAGGTGCAAATGCAAATGATCAGTGACCTAGACGGGAAGAAGGAGTGGGAGAGAGACGGACAAGCAGAGAAAGAAGGGTGGTAGCCAATTTTATATACAAGAGAGGGAGACGCGTACAGACATTGTGAGAACTAGTAAGAAAAGGGAGGGGAAAGAGGAATGGGAGAGGGAAACGCGAGAGATAGAGAGAAGGGGAGGGCAAGAACGGGGGGTTGGAGGGAAGAAAAAGGCGGAGAAGAGAATGGAGATTAAGAGAGAGGGTGAAAGGATGGGGGAAGGATAAGGCAAAGGTGCGACATCTACCTATTAGGGTCGCCTAAGACAAATATATATTTAGTAAAATTACATATCAATTTGCGGATCAGCTAATTGTATCTCTAGATAAACAGATGTATGGTATTCTTCGGATTTAACCACTGTATACGTCTTGGCAAAGTTTTAATGCAATACAATATTCTAAGGCAAAGAAATATAGGTATGTGGGTCAGATCATCAGAAAATGTACAATTCAACTTCGCCAATCTTCTCAAATAACCCAAATTTCAGACGAAAATAAACTTCAAAATACAGTTCAACCTAGCCAAACAGATTGCTAGAATCAATGCAATGCTGAATATACTCGGATTTACCTAGTATTGACCAAATTGCAGCCTAATTTAGCAGAATTTACTGAATGTGTAGAGCAGCCAATTGTACATTTTCTGAAAATCTGACCCATGTATACATCGTGTGGATTATTCAGAGCTTGAAATTGTCACGAAAATAATGGCGGTGGGTCGGTTTGGATACGACAGATGACAGCTTTCTTTCTCTATTTAGCATTTTATTGGTTTTCCCAGTTAGATTTGAACATGTGCCAGAACGTCTAGTCACGGTGGCCGCATGCGCACGCACCTCTATAGGGCGGTCGCCATTTTAAATATTGCGCCGATAATGCCAACGCCTACGGGTCAGATTTTCAGAAAATGTACAATTGGCAGCTGTACATATTTAGTAATTTCTGCTAAATTCTGCTGAAAAATGTTAAGTTTGGGTATATCTGAGTATATTTGGTATCACATATTGATTTAAAGTATCAGTTCTGTTATGTTAAACTGCATTTTTAAGCTCATCTTAAATGTGGGGTTTTTTTAACGATTGGTGAAGGCGAATTGTACATTTTCTGAAGATCTGACCCCTGTGTTAATTTATAGCTTACAGGGTGGGAAATACGGATGATTATAATATAATAACTATGGTAACAGTAACTTATTTCAGCTTCTGCATTCTCCAAGTAACATTATACAATGAAGAAATATTGTCAGAAATTGCTGGGAAAACATAATAATGACCAATTACAAATCCTTTCTTAAATCTACATCACCACTTTTATACACTGCCCTATACCCCGCCCCGTCCTCACTGGTACCAACGAGTTTGCACTGCTTTAATCTCGATGCTGGTAGGCCTACCGATCGTGTGATAATTTACAAAGAAGGTCTAACACCAGTTTGTGTCACGTTACAAAGGAAACAAGTATGAACCGACCTTCCAAAAGTCTGAAAATTTCTGTGGTAGCCTTTTAAAGACAGAAACAGTGATAGCTATCGCAAACCACTGTAAAAATATTGCTCCTGAAAAGTTTTGTAAGAGACATGCATGTTAACTTTTAGCAATATTGTTCACACGTGCCTAAATACAATTGAAATATTGTAGATCACCCCCTACCATTGTACCTAACCCTGTATATGTTACTGTATTTATGTCATGATCTGCTGCGGATCTAACATTTTATTTCATTTCATTTCATTCTTATCTTTTGCTATTGTATTTCTGATATTTTTTATATATGTATTTTGTTGTGTATGTACACTACTCATTGGTCTGGACCGACCATACCAACAACCAACCATTGTTTGATTACACTTTGTTATTGTACCCTAACTTTTACCGCATATTCTAGTTAGTACTACTCACTGTTAGGTAGTTATTATATATCATTCAACTAAGCCTACCCTTAAAGAAACAGCTAAACATAGACAGGTGGAAAATAGCCCTTGGATATCAAATTAAATAGCCATGAAATTTATATCAGAGTATTTTATTGTAAATCAGTTTTGGCAACAACCAACCACCAGGAACCCACTGGAAGACTTGGAACCTAGGTTTCAAAACTGGGCCTTCCTTTTTGTAGTCATCATTTATGCAAATAAAAAATGTCTTGAATTGAATTGAATTGAATATTCAAGCTATTCAAAAGGCCTGAAGGGGATTGCCATTACTTAATTGTTACTATAAAACTCGTTCGGGAATGATCACAGAAGTCACTTAGTGGGGCTACTATAATATATATAATAAAAGTAAATAGGTGAATAAGAAAAACAAATAAATCATGCCCAGGCTTCTTTATTCTCTATATTTGACCTCCAGTTATGACAGTTGCGGTTGTCCAACTAAAGTGGATAGCACTGGTCATATTTGGGGGACCGAATCTGATTTTGGAAAGACACCATTTTGACACCCTGGACCCTCCCTCTGGATTCGCCCCTGTTATTGTTATTATTATTATCATCTTGATTTTTAAGGTATTTAAAACTGCGAATTTGGTAAAAAAAAAAATTAAAAAATTGTCATATTTATCATATGTGATGTGTTTCAGGAAAATGAGTCATAAGTCGCAATAAAAAGATTTTGAGATACCATTATATTTGAAAAGATGAGATCAAGCCGATTCCAATGATAGTAAACAGTCTAATAATCTAATAAGTATTTCTAGATTTTAAGTGTGATATTTTCGTTTTTGAAAAAAAAAAGTTTCCGATATTTCTGGGGGTCAATAAACAGTAAAGTAACTAAATGTATTCCATATGAGGACCTTTAAAACAAAAGGATATATTACATAGATTGTCCTGGAATTGTATACATCATTTGATATAGCTATAAGTGATAAACCCTCCAAAAAGTAGAACATTCCAACAATGTGATCTTGTGAAAAAACACTTTGAAAAATATCAATTTTGCGACTTATGACTCATTTTCCTGAAACACATCACATATATTACCAAGCTTTCAGAACTTGTGCACAATTTTTAACAATAGAATTATGGCATATATTTTGTCCATCTTGATCAAAAGATTTCATGAATTTTGAAATTTCTGGGATGATTTTAGGAAAACCATCTGCATATAATTCTGTTGTTTTCCAAGTCTTTCATTAACAAAGGAAACTTGATTCTGTTTGATGTCTGCCACCTTGAATCATGATTCACGTGGATTTAAAGGACTGTGTAAAATTTATAGAAAAAATACGATGTTCAGAATGAAATATTTATTGGTACTCCAATGTCGATATCCATGTATTGATACATGCTATCATAGAACTAGCTCCAGTTCTCTGATACTACCATTATACCAGTGCTCATCTTTCACTTAATACATTTGGTGTTCATCTATCATTCATATGTAATAAATTGCACTACGGAGGGACAAACATTGACTATGGAGGGACAAAAGTTTAAGACAGCTTATACTTGGATTATTAAAATGAGAAACCATTTCAATGTTATTTATCATATGTTTCTTACCATTATTGAATGATTTTACTTATTTATTAAAATATGCAGACTTAATTCATTGAGCTACGGAGGGACAAACAATTTTTACTATTTTCCATTTTAGACACAAAACTATTCTACATGAAGGGTATTATATTTGATCGATTTAGAGAATTAAACACCAAAACCGTAAGAAAGACGATGCGAGTTAATATTTGCTTGAGGTGTTTTATTATGTGTGACCAACGTTTCGGAGATCTTTTTTCCTTCATCATTATATTTTATCTCAATTTCTATTTTTAGATTCAAACAAAGAATAGTTCAAGGTTCATTTTCATGGATAAATGAGGCAAAAAATATGGTTGGAATTTTGGTAGTGACCTACCAAACTTGGGCTTCAGAGGGAAAGTTTTATTTTACCATAAACAAAAGGGATATTTTGATTTTAAATTTGACTATTTTCAAGATTGTTTATAGTTCGGAATATGACTTTGACAGTGCTGGATAAAATTGGGGATCAAAATAATTATCAGGAAACTAATATTTATTATGGCATTGGTACAAATTAGATTGCCTATGTAAAATTCGTGCAAAATCGACAAAATAAGGTGGTTTTTTAATGAATATCTACGAGAAATATCAATATCAAGTATGCAAAAGTATATATGGCCAGAAAGCACTTGATTCGTTCTATGTAATAAACCTATTCTTGACAGGTTATAACAATAATGTAAGCTTTCCTTAAGCATCAAGCCTTAAAAGAGGGCTTGGGTTTCAACTCGTGAGAATTGGTCAGATCATTTTCACGGCGCTCCGCTGAACAACATTAATACAACTGTCTGAGGAAAAGGCTTTAGGTAGTTTTCCTATTTGAAGATAAATTGATGGCAGTTTTGCTGTTGGCATGCGTGCTTTCTTTATGGTAGAATTTCTGGTGGTATAGTTCTCCAGTTTGTAGTTTTCCTGGTGATATTTGATAGTTTTTCAACACCTCTAGGGCATATCAAGAGTCATGAGTGAGATAATATTATTATTATCAGTTCTTCTTGCATTACCCTGGCGTTTTACATGCACAGATAGTCTCAATACCGGTACTTCAAGATGTGCTTCAAATCCATGGATTGTGTATACAGGAGTCAGATTTTCAGAAAATGTACAATTGGCAGCTGTACACATTGAGCAAATTCTGCTAAATTAGGCTGCAATTTGGTCAATACTAGGTAAATTCGAGTATATTCGGCATTGCATTGATTCTAGCAATCTATTTGGTTAGGTCGAACTGTATTTTTAACTTTATTTTCCTCTGAAATTTGAGTTATTTGAGAAAATTGGTGAAGTTGAATTGTACATTTTCTGAAAATCTGACCCACATGTAGTAGATCCCTGTGACCGTCAAGCGCACATTTCTGACCAGTATAGGCTAATTTCCCAAACCTCGGCATATATATATAATAAAAGAACGGATCCACAAATGTTGCCCCCCCCCCTCCCACCACACACACACACATTTAAGAGTCTAGAGTTCGCATATATTGTGTTAAATATAACATTATGCTCTCTAGATCTATCAAGGTTGCAGAATGAAATTGTGTGGGTTGTTGTTGCCTATTATTTTGGGGTGGTGTATGTTGTTGGAGGGAGAGAGAACTTTTTTTCAATACATAGACGCGTTAACTTCGCCCATTTACACACCTGTGATAAAAACCAAGTGCCGACATTCAACATATAATAATTCGTTCAACATGGGGTTTTCAAGCATTTTGTTGAATGTTGTTATCATAACTTAAAAACTGACGGTGGCAAACGAAATTTATTTCTCAATCTCGAAGTAAGAGAATGGATTTTTTTGTTTTTTTTCTGACCCAAATTTATGATGTCTCACTGACACCAGATGAACGTGAAGCAGAAGAACATATCTTAAAACAGTTCAACCTTCTCAAAACCATGGTAAACGCCTGATGGTAAGATTTATTCCGCCAGGCATAAATAAGCGGGTTAATCCAAAGATTAACGGCTAGAACTAAAGGACCCAATCTATCGAGAAAATGAAATAAGTTTGGATGAGTGTTGAAATCAACAGCGTATGACATCGATAAGGGCATATAGAGTATAAAGTACATCCCGACGACCATGGCCAACATCTTCGTTATTTGGATTTCCATTTTCCGATTATTCTTCTGTTGAGTCGTTGCATTCTGAATCTGCCGCCTGCCTTTCAGGATGATGAAGCTTATACCGATATAGGCAATAAAGTTGCCTAATGTCAAAGCAAAGAAAATAACTGAACCAACTAAATAAACTATAGCTTTAGCTGGGCAACTACCGACAACCAATGGATACTTTGGAGAACTAAATGCAAACGTACCCAAAGCTATTCCCACCATCCAGCTGAATATAATGCACAATATCACAGCTTTGATTCCCCATTTAGTTCCTTTACCAATAGAAGCCCTGAGTGATAGAAACCTCTCAACACCCATTATGGCAAATGTTATAATCTGAATGATACTAAGACTGAGTTCGGATGATAATTGAATGGAGCATACCAAATGGAACAGGGACTCGGAAATTTTTCTGATGATAGGGGCAATAAGTATGACAGCACCACTCAGTGTGTCAGCAAGGGCAAGGGATGCAACCAGGTAGTTTGGTGGAGTGTGTAAGAAGGGATATTTGATGGTGACACCTATAGTTGCAGAATTTAGAAGTATAGACAAGCCACCCTGGGCCATTCTAACATAGGTGGTCCATGCCACAGGCTCTCCACCTGATAATGCCATCTTTACTGTTGTCTTGAAGATATAATGTGGGGAGATGTGATCTGAAAGAAAAAAGAAATAAAAGCGTTATCAAATACAGTTGCACTTCACAAATAGGGCGTAACGAATTGTGGAAAACATCGGTCAAAAACTAAATTTGTTCTACTTCTTGTTTCTTGTTTCTTTCCAGCCAATCTAAAAGTCATTTGACCAACATTTTGGAGGATTCTGTCTCGTAGTTTTTAACGGGGATCCATGCACCTGTTTGAATAATTCGGTCGGTGCTGAGAACAGTAGCGGCCCCTGGACAACCGCTGCCTCCCTACCTACCTGTATCACACCGTAATTTTGGTTGTGACAGGCGCCTTCGGCACTTGAGCTCCAAATCGGAAAAGCACAGATCATATCATCATCAACGGTGGGTGTTCGCAATAAAAGAATCTAAATTATATCTATTTGGGTAAAGAATGTAAGTATGTACAAGGGACAAGATACTGGAAGGGTATAGTTTTCATCAGGGGTTTATTTACAGAATGAAAGATCCCTTTTCTGAATGTAACAAACATTGGCAAATTTTCCAGAGCATGAATTTGTTCTATGATTTTTGTTTGTCATTTTAGGGGTGAAAATACAAAAGAAGATAGGCCTACAAATCTATGTTAGATAATTGGAAAATGATATATTTACATGTACCGCATGGTAACCATTGCAACATAATTTCGTAAATTATATTTCTAGTTTGCCTATGTTATGTATGATACCTTTTTTCATACTTCCCTTTCCCTGCACTACCTAATATCAGCAGCGCTAAAATACACATGTATTTAGCCGATCTCTGCCCATTGTTATTTGGGGTACAAACATGTGATGTGTTATGCCGGGCCCACACATTCAAGAACTCATGGGCCGAATTGACAATTCGACAATTCGTAAAAATTCAAAATCATTCTTAAGAAACATACTTGAGTTCGGTAATCTGAGGGCTTTCTTAGGAGGAAACCTCCAATTCATATGCCAAATCGTAGGTTTTTACGACAATTCATAGGCAATATTTTGGACTTTTCGTGAGTTCCCAATTCGTACGAATTGCGAGTTCTTGAATGTGTGGGCCCGGCTTTATAGGAAAATGAGTCACAAGTTGCAAAAAATGGAATTTGAGATATCATTTATTTGAAAAGATGGGATCACGCTGATTCCAATGATAGTAAACATTAAGGACATCTAATGAGTGTTTATATATTTCAAATTTGATATTTTTGGTTTTGAAAAAGTTTGCAATATTTCTGGATGGACATTTACTAGTAAAGTAGCTAAATATACTCTATAAGATGACTTTGGACATTTGATACATACATTTATGCAACAAAAAGCGTTATTAAGCACCCCAAGAATGAAAACATTCCCACACATTTATCAGGCGAATAAATCAGTTTAAGAAATATATTTTTTGCGGCTTGTGACTCATTTCCCTCTAACACATCACACATATCTTATACATGACGGGAAAGCTGAGAGAAGAGCATTAAAATGATATAAAAATCGTAAGATTTATAAAACTAATATATAGATTGATATGTAAACCAACAAGCCGACAATACAAACAAAATAATACAGGTCATTCTGCAAGGAAATTGACGAGATAACCTCAGCTACAGAAAGGGAAAACGATACAACGTATGAAGTAAAAAGGCAATACTTACCATCAAAATAACATTCACAGGTGATGAAAGAATCTTTCGAAATAATAAATATGAAGTGATGAACAAAAGTGGTGCCCGTCTGTTAGGATCTGTTTACATACTGCCTAGAGTTGCCGCATGGAATCTTCCTTTTATTCTAAATGTGTGATCAATATTAGCACGTGTCAGACCTTCAAGAGGTATGCGATTGTGTAACATTAACATTACTACAAACGCCAAGAGCTTGATATATGAAATGTTGTTTCTATCCAGTGATGCAGTTTCTATATATATATATAAACGCATGAAAACATCCATGATGGTTATAGCGTTTTTTGTTATGTATTCTTATCAAATATCATAGGCCTGTAAGTCAAGTGAATAAAAAAAACAATTACTGAAATTTCATCTTTTTCAATAGTGTTACATTTAAATTCGCGAAAGTTAAGAAATTGGGGACTGGCCCCACATATATATATATATATATATATATTCCTAGACATTCGAATTGGGATCTATTTGATGAATATGCGGAGGAGGGGGGGGGGGCGGTGCAGCCATGCTATTCAGCACAACATATGGGTCGCATTTTCGGGAAATTTACAATCGTCAGCTCTACAAATTTGATAACTTCTGGCAAATTAGGGTGGAATATTTCAAATGCTATGCATATCCAAGTATCTTTGGCATTGTGTTGATTAGTTTTAAACTGCAATTTGAACGTAAATTTTCTCTTAGATTTGGATTATTTGAAAGGATTGGGGAAGGTGAATTGTACATTTTCAGAAGATTTGACCCATATATGTATACATTGTATATCTTCGTTACCTTGGCCCTCATATTAAACTATATATAGTTTAATATGAGGGCCAAGATGTACAATGAAAATGTACAATGTATACATGTATAATATACACACAATCGGGCGTTGTTCCACATTTCCCATTGATTGTTCCCCATCAAGGCCAAAACGTTCACAATGTTATACACAATTAGCACCACCACTTGCAGGGTTGTTGGCTTGCTTCTCATTATCTTTGTGATTCGTAATACATTATTTCCAAGATAACATTACTGCACTGGCCTGGGACTTAGGGAAGAACTGTGTTATAACAGATGTCGGGGCATATTAATTACATGTAGCTGTTCAAGAAGGAAATAAAATTAACTATATAATATAATAATTATAAATCTTTTGATTTTTTAGGAATTTTTCGGTATTTTTTCCCCTTTTTTATCAAATAATGCAACAAATCCATTTTTTGAACTCGGGTGCGGCTACAATTTCACCTACTAGAGGAAGACCACCATTGCGGTGATCTAGTCCTAGTAAAAAATGTAAAAATATAAATAAAGATATTAAACATGCATTATTGTATTAATCAAGTATCCTCAATATAAGTTAGTAAGACAATAAATAGACAAGATTAACATAAAGCTATATAATTTTATCATTAACATTCCATTTCATCTCATTATTAACTCATTACATTTGTATAGATAGTAAAAAGGTCAACTTGTTAATGAATATATATCCTAAATTAGAACTTAGAAAATGAATGGAAGACCGGACTTAAATGTAATTAAATATATTGTTGTATCATCCACCCACACCCGGTTCGGGTTCTATAGCTCAATTTTCAGGACCCGAGGAACACCGTTCCAAGGAACGAGATGGTTTTGGTCTGTAATAGTATTATACCGTCTGAATAAATATTCTGTTATAAAAAAAAGAACATAGTACTTGCTGGCCGAAACATATTCTACAATGATTAGAAACATGTTTCTATACGTCCTTGACAATAGTTTATATTGTACTAATTTGGCTTCGAACATTTACATATGAAACTTTAGTATCGGTCGTAAATAAACATCATCTAATCACCTAATCAAAATAGTACAGAGATAAATTTATAATGATTTACTTTGAAGGTTATTAGATCCAGGTAACTTTCAAATATTGAATTTGCATTGATGCCGTTTTTTAGATCGTGTCTTTTATGACACTGATGTTTAGATCTTAGGTAACTAACTGCACCGTGACATTACTAAAGAAGATTTTATATTAATCTAAGAAGTGTATTTCCTGTATAATATTATTATATATATATGTGTGTGTGTGATGAGCTAGGGTGGGGTCATGAACAGAAAATAGTAAAGAATCAATATCAAACTCTAAACTTCACTCAACATGACCAATGGTATGTGCATGTCGAGTCCTCTAAATTAATGCAGTTACATATAGTATACCAAACTTTGTTTTCTAAAGTTTGTCGTTGTGTTGTATGAAGTGGATTCCCAGACATATTACTTTCGATTGGCAAAACACAAACTCTACATATCAAAGAAAGATGATAAATGCAATCCATTAGTGAAAGAGGGTAGGGAGTGCGATGGGATGCGGGGCGGGGGGAGGGGGGGGGGGGCTGCTGTTGAACTGAGAGGATTCTATGGAAGACCGGAATGGGTAGTAAAGAACTCGGGCTTCCGATACCGGTCCAGTCCGGTCCTGGCCCGGCCCGGTCCCGGTCAAGACCAGACCCGGTATATTAAGAAACTATATATCGTCATAGCGACACCTTAAAATTAAAAAAATCGGGTAACTTAACATCGGGACCGGACCGGCCGGTCATCGGGTAGAATCTTCCCGGTCCGAGATAAATTTTCCCGTGCCCCGGTTACCGGTCCGGTTAAGACTTACCGATATCGGTGCAATATCGGGTGGTCCTCGGCCGACGACCGGCCGATGACCGGGGTAAAATTTTTCTCGGAGGCCCGGTCATCGGAGCCCCGATCATCAGAACTCAACCGACATAAGGTATATGAATGATTTTCAACACAAGAGAACATTATGTTTGCAATACAAAACAGGAATAACTAAATAAATATAATAATGAAATAGGTACAAACTTGAACATAAATAGTAAAATATGTAATAATCATCATGGTTAAAGTCCGGATTAAATAATATGAATGGTTAATTAACAATAAATTAATCACATAATATAAATTACAAATATCGTCATGGGTTGCAATGGAGACCCCAAGTGGCGTCCGGAGGTACTACCCGGTAGTAACCGGAGATGGAGGTGTCCAGATCCTGAGCTACCCGGAGCTCGATGGAAATGTCCATATAATATACTGAAATCGTTACATATGTACATATTTCCATACATGTATACATACATGTACTTGGTGTATAATGTTAAGATAAGATAAGAACTACTTTATTTATCGAAAGAACAATACATGATGCCAAGTTTTTGACTGAGGCATGTGGGACACTATCCCAGCCCATCAGGCGTTGGGTATGGGGCCCGCCTAGGGCTCCAAAAGCCTGAGCTTGCTCTGTCGTGCAAAAGGAATTTTCATTCTGTACGGAATATGTGACTAGAAATTATTTGTTAAATTCAAGGTTTTTGAACTTTAAATACAACATTAGTTATGCCTAACTAGGTACATGATATCTAGCACTCAATTCTTTGAACAAATATCAATAAACGATAATTATGAACATTATATATTTATGGGTGGCGGTATTCTTTGCCAAAAATTCAATATAAACCTTCCACAAGCTGTGAAATGACTGGTAAAAACACATGCACGACTACATCGCACATTTTTAAAGTGTTCTCATTAGTGGTAGAGTATACATGTACAGATAGATTATGACCAGTATTAACGAGTTGAACAATTCCTTTCCATTAAGGTATGAACAAAAAATATGCTTGCATATTTGAGCAAGTTATCAGGACTTTTATATGTACAAGACTGTGTGGCTAATTTGTGTCACGACTACGTCGCCCAGGTTATTCCCTGTGCGTTTTTTAGATTTAAATAATACTTTCATTTCTAGACCCTTTAAATGAATATTATTACAGTCCTCTATATATATATATATATAATGGTCCATTGGTCATCCATACACAGATTCCATCTATATGAATGTTCTATGGACGTTTTTGTGGGGGCTTTTCAAACGATTGAAAATAGAGGTAGAAATAATTGCGCAATAATCATATAAAATTAGGAAAGTCAAATAGATATGTTGGGGTATTTAATACAATTTAAATTGTGTAAAAAGCTTAAATAGTTTTTGAGTAATGAGCAGAAGTATTCGGACTTAATTTTAGACATTATGTCGGCGAATAGCTCATCCTATAGAGTATATTTTATAGCTATTTTACCAACGATTGTAAATAGAGGTACAAATAATTGCGCAATAATCATATAAAATTAGGAAAGTCTAATAGATATGTTGGGGTATTTAATACAATTTAAATTGTGTAAAAAGCTTAAATAGTTTTTGAGTTATGAGCAGAAGTATTCGGACATAATTTTAGACATTAGTTGACTGGCCATCGGAGCCCCGGTCATCGGAGCCCTGGTAATTTAAGCCCCGGTCCGGTACCGGTCCGGTACCGGTCCCGACCCGAGGTTGACCCGGTATCGGAAGCCCGAGTTCTTTACTACCCATTCCGGTCTTCCATAGGATTCAGACAGAGACGGAGAAAAGGCACGCAGAGAGGTTGACGGAGGCAGAGACTGAGAGACAAAACATTCGCGATTATCTGCGGCGACAGTGAGGGTAAAGAGAGAGAGAGTGTGGGGGACAGGGAGAGGGGAGGGGGACAGGGAGAGAGCGAGAGAGGGAGTGCAGAGGGGAAAAGGAGAGAGGACGGGGCGGAGTCAGATTTTAAGGGGGAGAATGTGTATGAAATAGTGAGAGAGAAAAGTGTTTGGGAGAAAAAGGGGGAGAAGAGAGAGTGGGAGTGAGAAACAGAGTTGGATAGAGATAAATGGAGAGAGAGGGGGAGAGAGGGAGGGGGGGGAGAGTGGCAGGGATCTATTAGGGTCAGATTTTCAGAAAATGTACAATTGGCAGCTATACACATCTAGATAATTCTGCTAAATAACGCTGCAATTTGGTCAATACTAGGTAAATTCGAGTATATTCGGCATTGCATTGATTCTAGCAATATGTTTGGTTAGGTTAAACTGCTTTTTGAAAGTCATTTTTGTCTTAAATTTGCGTTATTTGATTGGATTAGTGAAGACGAATTGTACATTTACTGGCGATTTCACCCATTAATGGTAGAAAAAGAAGTGGTTATTAAAGTATCACGCCAATCATGCAATGTATTAACGAAACCCTTTCTCCGTCTCCGTGATTTCTGATTGGATTTTCTTGGATATATTTGGTATAAGTACCGTAATGTACCGTAGGTGATTACACCTCCTACAGATGGGCCATAGAATGGCACAAAATCCAAGAAACATTGACTTGCGTTTAATTAACACGAGAAATTTTGTAAATGGTAGAAAGATCCTGAAACACCCCCCCCCCCCCCCCGAAAAACGAACAAGTCAGGAAACCCATACTTAATACAATTCCCTATTCATGGAATAAACTCCCAACTATGGCCCATCTAACCCTCGATAAGCAGAGATTTAAAAATTTTGCCAGGTCCACCCTCATATGGAACGACGTATATTTTATTCACCACTAACACAGTATCTACCTTATACATATATTGTAACTTTGAGTTAAAAAGACATCTGTAAAAAGCAAAAACCATATCCAAAGCAACTGTATTATCAAATATTGAAAACAGCCATAGCATAGCAGAGAGCCGACAGCCTTCATCGAACGCTGCGGTATTGTTCTTTGCTACAAACATTGTAATGCAGCATAAGGGTTAAGAGTACCTCCCATCCGCTGGAGATTCTCCCTTCACAGCAGTCCAATGACTGAAATAAAAAGTTTTTCTATTCTATTCTATTCTATTCTATAAGTGGTCACGATATAGAATCAAACGTTCGTGACCTCATACGTAAAATTTGAATATCATATAATACGCTCAAGACTATAAGTTGCACAAGAGACAACCATGCAACAAAATCTGAAAATTGTATAGTATGAAAAACCTAAACATTTTAGTCAAAAAAGAATTTGTGAAATCCTGTATATTCACGTGCACTGATGTAATTTCGGTTGATTGCTGACATATTGTGAGCGCATTTTTTTCACATTTGGGTCAGATTTTCAGAAAATGTACAATTGGCAGCTGTACACATGTGATAAGTTTTGCAAAATTTGGCTGCAATTTGGTCAATACTAGGTAAATTCTAGTATATTCAGCATTGCATTCATTCTAGCAATCTGTTTGGTTAGGTTGAACTGTATTTTTAACTTTATTTCCGTCTGAAATGTGGGTTATTTGAGAAGGTTGGCGAAGTTGAATTGTACATTTTCTGAAAATCTGACCCATTTACAAAAGTATGCACCACGCCTGATATACACCCCTTCATCAGGAGGACACGTGGTGGGCATGGTGGTCAGCATAGGCCCTATGCCCCCCCCCCCACACACACACACACACTCAGGGGTCAAATGTGTACGCATTTTGTTCCCAAGGGGTCATTTTTACTCACAAACGCGGATCGCGAAATCAGAAATAAGGGTACCAATTTGCAACTGAATTCCGCAAAATGCTGATTAAGGGGGTATTTTTTTTACCCACTTTGTAGCACAGAATATCCTATAGTTATGACAGAAACTCCGCGCCACTTCTGTTTTGGTTTTTTTGACAGTTATACAAGACTCCTTGAAATCATAATATTATTTTTATTATAAAAAGGGGTCCTTTTTGGCATAAGATTTTCTGCGTTTTGCCACAAAAAGGGAGGTTAAAATGCCTTGAAAGTTGGCGGAAAGGGGGTACTTTTCAAATGCTGGAACAAAAATGAGTACACATTTGACCCCTGAGTGTGTGTGTGTGGGGGGGGGGGGGGGGGGGCAGCACTAGCCGCCTGCATCGATTCCTCTACCGTCCGTAGTACAAGCCTCCTCAGGCACCGTGCGGGAACGGCGTTCAAAAGGCTCGCTACGCAAACTAGGCCAAATAAGTATGATGGCTGCCGTGGTTGGTGCACCACCTTTCTGCGCCTCACTTCTGTTGGATCGGCTCTGGAATGATCTCTGTGACAAATCCGGATCCGACCACTTCAGAACCATCCATCAACCACCTAAAGATCCATCAGTGGCTACTAACTCAGGTGGAAAGATATTTGGTTAAGAACAGCTTGGGGGAAATTCGATGAAATTTCAACTATTTTCTCGATCAGTATATCAGTAACGAATACCTGGGAACATTTAATGTATGAAATACATGTATTTGGGAGTATTTAAGAGTTTAAAACTGTAAATCACATTGGATATACCACCTGGATGGGACAGGGTATATATGTCAGTATACATGTACCTCCTACCTCGCGTGTACTTCACCAGGCACTGAGGGCAGCACTCTATTGTCAAGGTACTTCCCTCTCGGATTTTAATTCCCCAGTGGAATTTCTGCCCCACATACATCATTAACGAATATCAGTTAATCTAAGGAATATATAGCATTGGTATTCCACACAAACCTCATATTACTTATATCGGAAACTAAGATCACATTTCCCAATGATACACAGTCAAAATAGTGATCTTAAGCCAATTTAAGTATCCTTTAAAAAGAATTGTACAGTGTAGTGGAACTAGGTAAATACCAAATATGTTTTAGTAACCTGTGAAATGTTAGGAACTGGATAATAGAACATTGTTGTAGCTCTAATACAGTCTATAGTTTGGCACACGGTTGAATGATTAGGGTTGATTTAACAAAATCCTTTCAATAGCTCAGTGTAGAAGCACAGGTGTACAGTACAGTAACTTGGTGATACCAAACAATGGTTAGCAATAACCTCAGAAATGTGAAGATTGTTGTAAAGAACATCGTAGTACCTCTAATAAGGCGCATTTTTATATGTCTCTTCATGGATATACTAAGCATCATAATGATAAAACTCTTGAAAAACTCACTATAGTCACACAAATGTATTCAACATTTAAACAAGTAACTATATAAAAGTCAAATTTATTTTCATATACAACATTATTCGTCTAAATGCTGATTCTTGCATGTTGACGCCACTATCAGAGCTGCATTTTGCAGGGATGGGGATGAAATGGTTAAGTCTCGCTAAGGGATGGCAGTCCCCCACCCCCACCCCCCCCACCCACCTCCCCTCGCTCTACCTCCTTTAGTCTTTTTTTTTTTTTATGATTTTATTTATACTTGGTATACCGACTCCCCTTTTCGGGGTTAGTTCTGCCAGGCCAAGATAATGTGCAGGCATGAAACAATAATTTTCCGTGTTTCTTCCTAAATACATATATGTACAGAAGGGTTTGTATCGAGGAATTGGAAAAACATACCTCATATGCCTGGCCCCATCCAAATCTCAAAATTTCAATGTCAGATCTTAATCGGGGAGGGTCTCAACTTCAATTTGGTATAATATGGTGGTGTTATTATTTCATGCGAGCTGACCCCCATTTTGTACCCCCCCCCCCCCCCTTGCTGCAGCACTACAAACTTCCGTCGGCATATTTTTTTTTTTGGACATATTTTATTCAGGTAAACAGGCAGTTACAATCTTCACAAAAATGTTTCATAATTGTGATTTTCATCATGACCTGACCTACACTGTCTCTTATATAAGCATGGAAGTTTTTATTATCCTTTCGTTTTGAATTTAATTTTAATCTTAACATTGTTCTTATTGAAAATTTATAGAAAATAATTTTTTAGAGAAAATAATGAGAGATGGAGTGATGGTTACCGCTATTAACATGAGTATTGTCTAGTAAAGCGAGTGATCTTGATATATCATGGATCCTGTGATACAGGAAGAAAAATTATTTCTATTTACAATCTTCATCATTCAATATTGGGGTTTTTATACAATAAGTGTCTAATATTTTATACATTCGTTCAATGTTTGTGACATTCAGAGAAGCCAAGAGATGTAGGCTAGAGTGGTGGGTCACCTGTTTAGCGACTCACCTTCATTTTATATACATACAACATTCAGCATTCAAGAGCATAATTCAGATAAATTAACTGACGAGGCATATTTGCCTGAACATATATATAATTTATTATTCTGTATACATTTTGGCTCATACGGTCGGTCTGTTCCAGGAAGGTAGAACCTGGCAAGTAGACTCATATCATCGACTGATATCTCTGTCCACAATTAGCCATGTGCACATCCCCTAATGTGTTGGTTTAATATACGGTCCGTCTTACCAATTCAAAACTCGGAAACATTATATATGTACTTTGATGATTTTATTTTAATAGTAAGTAAGGTCCACAATTACACTGACATATATATGACATTTTGCTCTGCTCATGACATTTCCTCACTTCGCATAAATACATGATTCTCAACAACAAAAAGTCAAAAAGTATATATACAGATCAACCAAAAACAAATAGAGCATATCAAAATGTGAATATCTTAGCATAGAAGTATTGATAAGAAAACGATCAAAGTGTTATAAAGAACTTCATAATATATACTTGCTGGGTCTATATAAAACAGGGAGGCTAAGCTCGGGATCTTCCATGCTGATGGCAAGGGTTAAATGATATATTATTAAATATGATTACCTAATAATATCCGTGTAGAATTATGAATATGGCAGTGCCTATGCACCCCTGGCTACATAGAGAATCAAAATAAATAAGGGTCGGTATATTGTTTTTCCTTATACTCGCTGTTATGTCACGGTCCAGACCTATAGAATGAGGAGCAGGGCTCCAAATGAGGAGAATACAATTTACCATTTTAACAAAATCGATGAGACCATTGGACTACACACAGAGCAGTGATTGAGTCAACAATTCTAGATTTCAGCGCCAAGTTCCGAATAGTGTCTATTATATATGCTCAAAATATGTCTTACTTTTGAAACCACTGAGAGCTGGAAAGAGATAGAGAGAAAGAGAGAGAGAGAGAGAATGAGAGAGAGAGTGTGAGAGAGAGAGAGTGAGAGAGAGAGAGTGAGAGAGAGAGAGAGTGAGAGAGAGTGAGAGAGTGAGAGAGAGAGAGAGAGAGAGTGAGTGAGAGAGAGAGAGAGAGAGAGAGAGAGAGAGAGAGAGAGAGAGGAGGAGGAGGAGGAGGAGGAGGAGGAGGAGGAGGAGGAGGAGGAGGAGGAGGAGGAGGAGGAGGAGGAGGAAACGGGAAGCAGACAGAGGGAAGGGAAGAATAGGAAGACTGGGAACAACATACAGGCAGGGAGAGAAAGAGGGGAGAGAGGAGAGGAGAGAGGGAGGGAGGGAGAGAACAGAGACAGGGATCGAGGGAGTGTAAAGAGACAGGGGATAAAAAAAGAACTGCAGAGAGGGATAAGAGGAAATGAGAGGGAGAAATGGGAGCTGTAAGGAAGAGAGAGGTGGGAAGAGAGGCAGAGAAGGGGAAGGAGAGGTAGAGAGGGATAACTAGGGGAGGACAGCAAGAAACAAAGAGATTAAACAAACAGGAATTGGCTTCCGCGGGTTAGCTTGCAACAAAGTAAATTCCGCCATAATTTAAGGCTGCTTTCGCCAATCTGCAGTATTATTATATATGTAAGATGTGCGTGTTTATATGGACCATATCCAGGACCACTGATATGATAAAATAATATATCTGGAGCAATATTAAGGCTCAGAATCGATTTCTTTCGCAGGACAAGTAAACAAACACAGAAATGACAATTTAAGATTAACTGAAGATATCCCGAAGATAATGAAAGGAATGATACAAGAGCATTATTTAGTCCCAGGGTTAAGCGTTAAGCTTGTGTGTGCTATTTAGATATGCTATCCTCATTCACACATTCATATCATTACCATCTCCAATAGGAAACAAATATATCACTCGCAAAAAAGGCTGCCTAAAAGTTTGTATAATGGGCCTAGTTCACTAAGCCGATTCTCATGCGATTCTCACAGAATTTAGTGGAAACGAGTCCTCTGCGGTGCAAAATCGCATGAGAATTGGCTTAAGTGGATTAGGCCCTTAAGGTATGGAAAAGAGAGGACAACTACACTGGCTCATAATCTCTTTCCTTCAGAAGCTTTTCTCTGGAGATACAGTCTTGCACCCATTGTGGCGAGACTATGTGGAATTTCTTTGAAAGTTTTCTGTTCTTCTGACGTAGATTATGAAGTCTCGAGGTGTCTCTGAAATATAGAAGAAATATTATTTATGACAAAATTCATTGTAACATGTAATAAGTAATTGATCATATATGTATGAATGTATGTATGTATGTATGTATGTATGTATGTATGTATGTATGTATGTATGTATGTATGTATGTATGTATGTATGTATGCATTATGTTTCTATGTAAATATATGTATTATGTATCTATGGATACTACTAACGAGGTTGTTCAAGGAGCGTGGATATCGCACTCGTTGTTGCGCAACTCGCGTGATATTCTAAGTGACTGACACCAACAAGTTTACTGTTTTATTACTATATGCTTTAATAATATAAATGAAAACATTCTTGAGTCACAAAATTGGATTTGGGCGGTAAACTTGGTTTACAAACCCCACTGCATTGGTTGCCCTGACCACCTCACATAACTCACTAGTGAAATACGCACTGTGCATAACTCACTCTAGATACATTGTTCCCAGAGCAATGCATATATAATAAATATGAATATATATCTCTGTGTGTACGTATACATTATATGATTTTTGTTATATATTTGTAGGCCTACTGGCAACAGGTTCTAACTCATTGGGGATGTTGAAATATATTAAGAATTTTAAGTCGCTATGGCGCTTGAAAACTGACACTTGACGCTGACGAGAGCAAATATACTGAAGCAATCAGCATTATTGGAATGCAATAGGTATCTTGAATATGCGTTATAACTGTGTAAACATTTATGTAAGTATTGCCCTAGCAACTGTTTTTAACTCTGTACTTATGCTGAATGTTAAATTGAGTTTTAGGTACTTCTAATGTTTTGTATGAATTCAAATCTTTATTCAGGTATGGGCACAGTCATATCACAGTTAGATTCAATCCATATAAGTTATACAATCCCCAGCTCACAATTACGGTGGTCTTCCACTGGCACTTGATGCAGTTGGGAAACAGACGAGCGCAGCATGGCATTTAATATAATATAAAAGTGTAACTAACATGGCATCTCATAACAGTGTGCAACATAACCCAGAGACCGACGCCCAGGTCTCCGTTGGATTTTCGTCAGTCTCTGAAATCGATAATTGTCAGGGCCCGACGGTCTCCAATGAAATATCCAAGTGATCAAATGTTCAAACTGCTCTGGACCACTATGACCCAGACTTTTTTTTGGTCTCTGTAAAATCGTTTCGGTCTCCACTGTTACAATTTGGCAGAGACCGACGGTCTCTCATCTCCAAATTCACTATGTTGCACACTGTCATAATAACGATTTTACGAATGTATATGTGTGTGCGTGTAAGGATGCGCATAATGCAAGAAAGAAAGAAAGAAAGAAAGAAAGAAAAGTAAAGCAATTTTAGAAACGTATCATTGCTACCCACCTGTCGTCTACTATCACATGGGTTACCCCAGCGGCCAGGGTAGGCACTATAGTAGCTCCATACAGACGCAGCTCAGCGTTCGTCAACTCCAGGGTGCTGCCAGCTATGTGTGTAGTGGGGTCCTCCAGCTCTGCATTACTGTCCAGGTACACTCTGGTAATATATACAGAGATATAGTATTAAAGACATCAGCTCCTTTATCTGCATTGACTTCAGAGTGGATGTACATTGTCGGTAAGATATGTAACACTTTTACTGATAATTTACAAATGTTGCGAAATATATAGCGTTATTTATTTGTTTCGTCTTAAAGGGTGGTCTCCACTCTGCGGTAATCTCTGCGGTAAGCCTTGCGATGGTGCTGTGATGGTGAGAAGTGGCGTGGTCCTGCCTACATGGCCAGTGAATCATGTAGGCAAGACCATGTAGGCAGGACCTCATCACTCCTCTCCACCTACAGAACCATCACAAACCAAGGTGCATTGTGAAGCATACTGTATATATGTTTTTATAGATACATTTTATAACTTGTATGGTTTATCTGGTGGGAAACGTTTCATTTTTGGATAGATTATATAGCATAGTGTATGAAGTCTGGTCACGAATATACCCTTATCATACTATGGACTATACTGTCGACAGGGCTGTATGCCTCACTTCACACGCACCAAGTAACACAGTTGTATGTATATACAAGCCTTTGAACTTGTATATTTATACAAGTTCAAAGGCTAAAGCTATTTAATTATCTATTCAATTATTTGCAATTATTCAGAGTTAACGCAATCCAATTGTACAAACTCTTACACCAGGACCCATATGTCACCTAAATTAACAGATATGGAACCGCGACCTTTAAGTTCAGTGACGATAATTAGTAGAATCTACTAACCTCACTTATGTTCGGTGACGTAGATTCGTGATTATTGGAGGAGACTGCGTCAATAATTTATTTGGTTATGAGATTTTTTTTTTCACTTGCGAGGCAAAACAATGACTCCTTGTTCCTTACATTTTTATGAAAGGTCTTAGAAATTATAACCATTTTCAAGGTTGAATAAGGTAAGGTCTGTCCCTCTAATTATATATAATATATTGTTGATGACATATTGTTGAATCAAACCATATTATTGTGGTTTGTTTTCAAAAGCCATCGTCGTTCAGGCAACGTATGAGAAACGTCGTTGAACGACAAAATACGTATTTTTCTAACTATTGTACTTGTAAATTAATGACTTGGCCTTAAATGGAATAAAAAAAAAACAAAAAAACATTTGTACGGTAGATATTATTACAGCGTTATCATCGCAGACCGAATTAATAAAAGTACCTATATTTTACCACTGGAAGTAAAATAAAACAACTTGACAATCTAGTATACAGCGTGACAATAGGGGGAATTCCATAAACACCTTATAGCATTGTGATTCTTAAGGAAATATAGAGACCTCAGTGGATAAAAAACACAAATATTCTTGATTCGCCTTATGATTATATAACCTATTAAGTCGCACAATAATTCAAACCACGCCTGGGAGTAAAAAGATTAGTGACAATACTGAATAGGCAGAACATGAACTTTTTTTTACTAAATGTTAATATAAAGAGTAATTTTTTTTTAACTTTTTCAACAATTTTCCGGTGTCAAGACCTTTATATGTGATAAACAAATAACAAAATTCTTTGCTTACTATTTTTAAAGTGAACCAAGCGACTTAATTCCTTTGTACTAAGGACTAAAGTATAGTTACTTATGGGGTGTATGACGAGCCTACATCATCATCGTATACATCCTATACTCGTCCTTGGATAACTACGGCAACTATCTGTGGTGTGTTACAAGAAAATGTCACAAGTCGCAAAATTAATATTTTTCAATGTGTTTTATACACGAGATCCCTTCGTTTGAATGTTCTCATCTTTGGGGAATATATCGTATGAAGTCGTATGAATGCATTTACCAAATTTCAGGACTTAATATTAAATAATATTTAATATTAAGTCCTGAAATTTGATATATTATATCATTGCATCTCTAAGTTCATCCTATAGAGTATATTTAGCTACTTTACTAGTAATTACTTACCCAGAAATATTGCAAATTTTTTTTTCGAAGATAAAATATAAAATTTAAAATATAGAAATACTTATTAAATGTCCTAATGTTTACTATCATTGGGATCGGCTTGATCTTATCTTTTCAAATATGATGGTATCTCAAAGTCTATTTTTTGCGACTTGTGACTCATTTTGCTGTAACAAATCGCATTCACAGTCTATTTGTAGGTGAGATGTCAAGCACAAGTGGTATCTGCAACTCCCCTATTGTGTTGTCCTTGGCGGTAAAGCTATAATGAACGGATGAAAGACTGCAGTAATTGTCCACATACCTACACAGCCGCAGTAGTCCGTACACAGAGTCGTGTGGGAAATAGCTCATCTCCATTTCAGCAATGTTTTTTGTAGTAAGACAGATGTTGGTGCCCTAGGGGGAAAAAAAATCGAAATTTTATGTTAAAAGATTCACAAGCCAGCTATTGAGATAGTTCAAATTTGAATTCAACATAACTGTAAATTAAGTTAATTATTATGTCTGTAATTAATAGTTAGTAGCATTGGTATAGGAGAATAGACTTGGATTGGCTGAGGGATGGTACACCAAACCATATTTCTTCAGGAATATCTAAGGGTAATGCCCTAACACATAAATAACCATGATGGAAACTGGTTAACGTGTGAGTCAGATTTTCAGAAAATGTACAATTGGCAGCTCTACATATTTAGCAAATTCTGCTAAATTAGGCTGCAAAATGATGAATACCGGGTATATTTGAGTATATTTGGTATCACATTGATTTAAAGTATCAGTTCTGTTATGTTAAACTGCATTTTGAAGCTCATTCTTGTCCTAAATTTGGGTTATTTGAGAGGAGTGGTGAAGGCGAATTATACATTTTCTGAAAATCTGACCCGTTTGTGTCAACCGACTGCGCTACTACAACAGAGAGATTGCGCTGCTCAGTAGAACGCTCCACCTGGCTCACCTGGTAACACTGTTGTGTCTCCATAGTGCAGAAAGTGTCAATTGACAACCTGGAGTTGTTGCAAGGCAACAGTATCCTGGTTGACCCAAAATAACCTCAAACCGATTATATATCTCTGTAACTGGTACAATATATGGGTCAGATTGTCAGAAAATGTACAATCGGCCGCTGTACCCATTTAGTAAATTCTGCTAAATCAGGCTACAATTTGGTCAATACTAGGTAAATTCCAGTATGCTCCGCATTGCATTGACTCTAGCAATCTGTTTGGTTAGGTTCGAGTGTTTTTTTTAACTTAATTATCGTCTGATTTTGGGCTTATTTGAGAGGATTGGTGAAGGCGAATTGCCCATTTTCTGGCGACTTCACCCATATATTAAACTTTTTTTCATTTATTCATCCAAACTGACAAGCCACATAAACAGCTCAATATGTATGTACACACCTT
The DNA here is from genome assembly GCA_942159475.1 of Sthenelais limicola. Lineage (NCBI taxonomy): Eukaryota > Metazoa > Annelida > Polychaeta > Phyllodocida > Sigalionidae > Sthenelais > Sthenelais limicola. The sequence goes on along the minus strand of OW804094.1, from coordinate 26,242,534 downwards.
TTCTTCAATATTTTTGAAAGTTTTCTTCAATTCCTCAACAGTTGTATCTTCATAAAAGCTATCCCCATGACGGTCGTAATCATTGGCAAAATCTGCGGCGGTCTTCTCAGAGGTGAAAATCATATCCGACGGCGTCCTAAAAGGCAACAGATTACAAATTTGAAGATTCAAAATATGTCAAATTGCCTGACAAGCGTCCCCTATCATATCCCAGGCATTCAAGTGCTGTTTTTCTGGATGTATTGTAACCGACATTATTAAAAACTGTGAAAGAACTGAGGCAGGTTGAAAAAGGGATAAAAACATCCCCAAGATGCAATGAAGAATTGGAAGTTTAAAAAGTATCTTTCGCCATTTGAAATAAAGTAAATAAAAAACTTTATTGAATATATGATTGGTAATTCTTAAACATTTACAAGATACAGAACGGGAATTTTAAGTCTGGCATGTGACGGCTTATAATTATAGTAATTGTAACCCCAACGCTGATAGAAACGAGTTGCTCGCTTCACCGTGCTACCACTGAGAGTGAGTCTAAGAACTCTCATATGTGACGTCATAGTATTATGACGCAACTGAACACTCGTTACCGGTGATCCGATTGGATCTCATCTGGTAACGTTGTCAAGGCTAAATGTCTGCATGGTGACATTGTCAGTGTTTTGTCAACAAAACATTGTTGATTAGTGTTTTAGGTTATGTTTATTTGTAATAAATTAAGTTAAGATATAACGGGAGCCTTGTGGTCGATTCCATTTGTTATTGAGAAAGGACAGATTTGTATTATTAAGGGCCATAGAGAGAATTTGTTAATTTTGAACATTTACATTTTTGATAGAAAAGTCAAGATGTTCTCCCGAGTTTTAATTTATTCTCAAGATGGCTCAATGTAACCCCAACTTTGTAAACTTCATGGAGTATTATCGTTATTGCCAAAGGTATCATAATGTATCGTACTGTCATATCATATTATTTATTTGTTTTCGGGTATGTCGGTAGACCTATATTATGGAGACATTGGTCCAATTCTCTATCAGCTTAAAACAGAATAAAAATTCAATATCTATAATATAACTATAGTGACGGTATTTAGAACTTGGAGTAGTACCTCGAGTGACCCAGGCCTAGGGTCAAGGCCACCACTAGTGACAATAGCCAGTAATTGTGAAAGATATTGTTTATAAGTAAATAAAGAAAGACATAAGTGTACCCACCATGGGGAATAGGATTGGGTATCTGCACATTTAATCAGCCAAGTAGCCTTGACGACATCGTAGCTGCCCTTACTAATGATGTTCCTAACCTTTAGTGTCATCTTTTCTGCTATCACACAGTATGTCTCAGCATCTGCAGTAACAATTGAAATACCGTAAATATTCTAATAGAATCCACAGCTTGTATAAGGGAATATGTCAGGGTTAGCTTCCCAAAAAGTAAGGGAATATTGGGAAGAGGTTTTAGGGATATATACATGTATTTATCCATTTACTCAACAAGAAGGGCCATGTACTTTGGAAAGTTTGGGTGCTTTAATCATTGGGATTGAATATGATATATTTGTAATTGATGTAATTAAACGCATCTTATTTCATAGATTCAAAATAAATTAATTCAAAAGGGATGAACAGTTTTCGGATGATTGAATAACAAGACTTCCTATGTATAACAGATTCTGAAGCCCAGTCTAGGTCCAAACCCTCAGCTCAGATAAGAATGGTATGTCAGTGATTGGACGCCTACTTCGCTAATCGGTTTCCTGGCCTAAGGCTCGGCATTTTAATGGGAATATAATGACATTTTGCGGTCTTAATTGAATTATAATGGCTGGCACTTTGCGGGTTGGGGCGAGAGGCTTTCCCTTCGTTGGAAGGGACTCTCTCAACTTTGGGCCTAGACTGAGCCCGCTTTACCCCTCCCCAACTGATTCCGACGCAGGTAAAGTAAGTTTATTAGTCATGTTAGTCATCCAGTAGATGAACGGGCGCCATGCATGGAAATATATATGTGACGTGTTCCAAAAGAATTAGTCACAAGTCGCAAAATGGATATTTTCAAAGTGTTTTATTCACAAGATGTCTTAGTTGGATGTTTTCATTTTTTAGGTGCTTAACGCTGTTCGTAGTATGAGTACATTTACCAAATTTCAAGACAATGTATTAAATATATCCATGCATTTCTGAGGTCATCTTATAGAGTATATTTGGCTACTTTACTAGTAAATGTCCTCCCAAAATTATTGCCAACTTTTTTTTTCAAAAATAAAAATATCAAACTTAAAATATAGAAATACTTATTAGATATCCTGATGTTTACTATCATTGGAATCCGCTTGAACTCATCTTTTCAAATATTAAGATATCTAAAAATCCATTTTTTGCGACTTGTGACTCATTTTACTGTAACTCGATCGTCACATATTGTAAACTAATACAATTTACAAACATCCTTACCGGGGTTCTGTACTATTGTGCCTCCGAATTCCACCACTGATTTCTCCAAGTCTGATTTAGGGTGAGACGCAGTGCCATTGATAACGCATACTTCCTTCCCATTGAAGATTTCTGAGATCTTGTAAAGAGATTGAAAACGTTTCGTTTCAAAAAGTAGAATATGTCATTCTCACGATATTTTCCTGAAGTCTCAATCAGGATTTGGTCATAAAAAGATATTTCACACCATACAATCAGTTATACATGTATATGAAACCACTGATAGCAAGATGACTTTTGATTTGATTTAGTTTTTGGCCTCTGCTAGATGCGAGACACTAACTGACTGACTGATTCGTTGGTCTAGTTCTTTTTTTTCTTTTTTGAATGTAAAGTACTTTGTTTGAACATTATTTTGCTTTTTGTTTGGACTATCATGAAAACGAGTTTAAACGCCAGTAACTGCAATGAGAGCGATCAGAATTTAGATTATTCTGTACGTTTTTGCCGCCGTCGTACCGCATCTTATTTGGTTGCTTATTTATAGTATACTACTATAAACACATACATAGTAGTATACTATAAATAAGCAATCAAATAAGATGCAGTATAATTGTACTTATATAGAGAAACACAAGAGATAAATAACACTCACCTTTTTTATATTGTCAGTGTTAATGCCTCTAAACCTGGAAGCTACTGTAGGCTTGATATGGCGTGTCTGCACTATCTTACGTTTCTTCTTCTTGGGTCCCTCATCCTCATCATCTTCCCCTAACTCTGCATGCCGACCAGCAAGTTTTCCACCCGATTTCTGGATGGACAAATATTAAAACCATTGTTTTATATAATAGATTGAAAGGGAGAGAGTTCAATCCAAATCAAGGCGAGAACAGAACATGGAGCATTTGATTTTGGTTTTGGTTTATTGGTGTCCCAACGTTTCGGTCAACATACAACCTTTATCAAGGAAGAGTTTCATATAATAGTTTATTATCAAAATGCCATACATATATAGTTTTGATATAGCGATCGGTGTTAAATGTCAGATAATCATTTTCTTGTCTCTTTTATAATGAAAGGAGAAAAAACAATGCAATAAAAGATTAAAGGACTTAAGTGACATAAATATATAACGAAAATCAGTAAGCAGAATGTTCAGATACTTTGTAAGTTAGAGGAGAATGAATGTCAGTTCCTTTAATTAAATTGGCACTAGTAGGAAGCCTATGATCCTGTTTCCTTCTGAAGCGATTTATATATGGGTGAAATCGCCAGAAAATGGACAATTCACTTTTCAGCAAATCTCTCAAATTTCCCACATTTAAGACAGAAATTAGGTTTGAAATATAATTCAACTTAACTAAAACATTGTTTAAATCCCCCCGATGCCAAATATACACAGAGATACCCAGTATTTACTATTTTTCAGCCTCATCTAGCAGAATTTACTAAATGTGTCGAGCTGCCAATTGTACATTTTCTGAAGATATGACCCTTATACTAGTATATCATAACACGATTATAACAAAAGTACCAACTGCCTACCAGTTATCCGTCCACAAACTGCATTATGTTAGTGAACCACACCAGCAGTTTAAATTTTCTCAGAGCGAAGTTAGAACAGGGACAAATATAGAATATGAGAGATTGAAATAATCAAATCAGGGAGTTATATGGGTCAGATCGTCAGAAAATGCACAATTCACTTTTATCAATTCTCTCAAATATCGCCAATTTAAGACGAAAATGAGGTTCAAAATAGAGTTCAACATTAGCAAACCCATTATTTAACGCAACACTATACTAAATATATTCAGATATACCTAGTATTTCTTATTTTTCAGCTTGACGGCCGGCATCCATTCGCCTATGTTTACATAGCGTAGCTATACATAGAACATTTCGAATGATGCCCGTTAATCGGGTCTCTCGTATAATACTATCGCCCGTCAAGGGGATCTGTGTTTTCCTATGTATTTTCCCCGTAAAACTACGCTATTATCACTCTCTATCGATATCAGTGATACCACTCTACAACTTGGACCAAAGGAATTGTTTCATACGGCCATATTTAAAAAAGAAACAAAAAATATGGTTACCAATTTCCGTCCCGTTTCTAGGGGGCTCACGAACATTGCCAAATAAGTACCAATCAACCCTCTACCGTTGGTCAGTCTCAGCGCTGACCAATGCTTGTCAACACAACAATCAACAGCTTTGTGTGGGAGGGGGTGGGGGGGGGGGGGCGGTGCAATAGACCCTGAGCACAATAATCTTACTAAACTAACCAGCCAAGCAATACCGTATACACCATCTATGATCTGGCGGATTTATACTTCTGGATTTAACTGAATTTAATGAATGTGTAGAGCTGCCAATTGTACATTTTCTGACGACCTGAACAAACATGAACAAACATACATATACAGAGGGAGAAGTAACGCCACACTGATTCAAGTAGGAGATGTGTGTTCACTATATGGATATACTGCATGCTAGGTGATGCTGCAGTTCTGTTGTCTGCAATAGTACTACCTATAGCCCAGGTAGCTTTGATTGCCCTTTTCCAGCAACAGCATACTACTGACACACTTATAAATAGTTGGCGCTAGTAGTAGTAGTGGCAGTACTGCCAACTATTTGGTGGACACACATCATCCCAGAGACCACTCCCTCTGTATGGGTCAGATTTTCAGAAAATGTACAATTGGCAGCTATAAACATTTAGGAAATTCTCCTAAATTAGGCTGGAATATGGTGAATACCGGGTATATCTGAGTATATTTGTGTTGTTCAATGTCCTTCTGCCCACCCCACACTCCTTCTTTCTAGCAGCAATTATGAGAGTTGTTTATTATGTTCATTGCATGTACATTTCTAGATTGGTGCAACTTTATGACGTAGGCAAACAGTGGTGCCTTGAATGGAGTGTTAAACTGTGGAACTACGTTTTCACTCATTTAAATGGGTAAAACTCACTAAATAATAACTTGGATTAAGTAAAACCGGGGTGGTTACATTTCAATAATAGCAAGGAAATGGATTTGCTCATAATATTTGGGGGTTTACTGACACTTTAAATGTTGGCTATTTGAGAAGATTGGTGAAGGCGAATTGTACATTTTCGAAAAAAATGACCCGTATATGCCTCCCTGATCAAATTAGATAAAACATATGAGAATGATAAAATTAGATTATAATTAAAGCTGGCGTACTTGTCTCAATTCGTCGAGCTCAGTGGTTGTAAGGCAGTCGTGCCAGGCTTTATCTGTCCTAATGAGTTCTACTCGAGGAAAGCGTAGAGTACAGCCAGTTTTAAACTGATCACTGTTAGTGATTTCTGCTGCCTTTATCTGAAAATAGGTATATAAAATATCTACAGGTTAATTATATATGCTTTTAATGGTAGAAATAGAAAACATTTCTGAGACTTAAAGTTGAATTTCGGGCCTTAAATTTGGTAAAAAACGCATTGGTTGTCATGACTATCACACGTAACTCACTAGTAAAATATGCACTGTGCATAACTCACTCTAGATACGTTGTTCTCAGAGCAATGCGTATATAATAAATGATGATACCATAGGCATTGCAAATAAATAAAGAGTCAGAAATAATGTTTCTTTTTTATTAAATATCGTAAAAAGAATTACGAGACTATGTTCCCAAGGGCTGGCCCCACCTATGAAAGGGAAATAAGTCTAAACATCCTTTAAGCTATTTTTTTGTTCTTTTTTTTTAAAAGCTATTTTCGCTTATCTGCGTGTTGATAATAATGTGTGAAAATCTACCCGTTGCTCATCCCCACTAGATGGCAGTGAAATAAACTCTACCCGTGTATGAAAGGTTCTCATTTACTCCCTTTTTGGATTCAGTTTTGAAAAACGCAGAATATTAGAGAACTTGGGTGCATATGAGTCAATGGGAATGAAGCCAGACCCACTTTGCCCAACAATTCCTACACATTGACCAAGACACATCTTTCTCTTATGCTACATTCTTGGCAGAACTGCAAGGTCTACTGAACATGCAGGTGATATAACTGCTTCTGGGAATAGAATATCAATGTGGTAGAGCTTTGTAGTGTATAATGGAACTCAGGTGCGTCCAGGAATGATGTAACAGACAGAGGTGTGTTGTATTTAAGGATGTAACCTTGTAACCATTAGTGCATTTGATATGCTATGAGTTATGAATATTGATTATGATTATTAATATGGTTACGTCATGGGATGTAATGTTACATAATGTTGCGCAATGGTACACAAGAGATATGCATTAATTAACAGGGAAAAAGGCGCTTATAACACAGGTGCCCAAGACAACCACAGTAGCTGACCGGACAACTAACGGGATCTTCTTTTAGTTTCGCACCCCACTACCTAGTGGCGACTAACTACTAGACTATACATATAGGAAAGGTTGTGCAGTTGGCCAGATCTAGCAACAGAATACTGGCGCCGGTAATAATAATTAGTGGCGTTATTGTCAGGGGTTTATTGTCAGACGTTGCCAAGTGTGATGGCTAGTACACAGTCAGATCTAGTTATAAATTTGGGTTTAGACTAATTTCTCACCGCTTCATATTATCTTATTATTATAAGATTTAAAGCGGTGAATGAAAAACATGAGTGATTAATCTGCTGGAAAATGTACTTGTGTTAAATTTAAATTAGGGCCTAGGAAATGTATTAAGAACATAAACTCTCCTTCTCAAAAAGTTGTGAGAGAGAGTGCTGATTCTGCCTATCAGACCCTAGACATATATATACGGTTACTATGACATTTAACTGAATTCAGTTGACATTTTGTGATTTGTATGATTTGAAATGAGTTGATCCTATTTTGAGTTGATGAGGTTTATGTAAACAGCTTCAAGGTAGCCAGATAATAATTACTTGTTTGGATGAGGCACTTGATATTTGTAATTATATAATAATTCTTGACTAATACCTAATTTTGATTGTTCTCTAGAATTTATCGAACTCTACTCATTGTAATGAGGAGTTTCATGAAACCGTTTTTGTTCTCATTATAACACTTTATTTTTAACACAACGGCGACGTCTAAAAACATCCATGATGGATAGTACGTTTTTTTTCTTTTTGAAGTAACTTAAATATATATTTGCCTTAAATGAATAAAAAAAAGAAAAAAAATCTGTTTAGTTTTACCTGGAGTATACAGGAGTCTGAGGGGTGGATCATAGTGTCAGGCCACTGTTTACAGCCCGAAGGGAACTCCAAGAAGTCCGGCGGTTTGCCTTTAGTTAACACTTTCCAGTGGGGGTGCAACTTCTTATTGAACTCATAGAGTTCCTTCTTTGTGTAGCCAGAGCCAACCTGGAACAAGAGGTGACAAGAGGTATAGTTGCTTCATTATGGGAATAGGGGATGTGCATGAATGAGCCATTGTGGATAAGTTACAATGCATGTTATTCAGTCAATTATTACCATGCGATGAAGACTTGCTTTATAACACAGGGATGAAAGTGGGGCCACGGCACAAATACTGAAATATTTTTGGCAAGGGGAAAAACAGGGGAAATTGAAAAGTTATTTTGATAGTTTCGACTAAATTTGGTAAATCAAATTGTTCTGAAAATTTGAGTTTTTGTTTTTAATTTTAGGTCAAAACTAGTGAAATTTGGGTGAAATTCCAAAATGGTTCAAAAATACTTATTTCAGTAGAAATACTGAAGACTTTCATCTCTGAATTAACATTATGCTGTACGGATATTTAGATGAGAGCACTTATAAATGTTCCATGCTGAACATAGAAACCTTTCTACAGCTTTTACCCTGACATAGAACTCCCCTAATACAAATTCTATACAAATTAACATGCAACTTAATGGTTCTATCTGCTATACATTTGACTTGAATTTTATTGCGATCGTTATCTTTTAAAAAAAATCCATTTCTATATTTGCTCTGTGACTCAACTTGTGCGTCACACTGTTTTGAAAATGGTGGACCCGCACCCAACTGCGATATTTGATAGGAGGAGAAATGTACGAAGGGATCAAAACATATATTTAACCATTATGACAATGACAAATAAGGTATTTTTACAAATAAGTAATCACAAACAAATCTATCACAAAAAGATCACCTATTATTAAACATTTAAAGTTAAATTAAAATCGTCAACTATGTCATTTTGCTATATATTTCTGTGCTTCATGAAAATACTGATACTCCTGAAATTGAACTCAATAAACATTTCTTCAGACATTTCTTTTTATTAATAGAGCATCTACCCATAAATTACATAAAGTTTAAAGTACAATAAACCTACATACCTTACAAAATGTTTGGAACTTTGTAGGATGCTCTTCTCCTCTCGTAGGAGGCACGGCTACCGCGCATAAGAAGTGGGAGAGCATCTCTCGTCTATGACCAGTACCGAAGTATCCACCCACTACTATAACATCTAGCTGGTCCATCAGGTCACTCGAGTATTCAGGCTTCAGTTTGTACCAGCCTCCCTTCCTGGTGTTAGGCTTGTACGGAGACTCGGGGTCTTTTACCATGATTCCCTCCTCTCGTCCGTCTATGGCGTCGTTTAATGCGTCAACACAGTCCTGGCTGCAACAAAAATGGATTAGACAGGTGCATTCTGCTCTTTTGTTAACCACAAAATAATTTATTAGAAATAAATGTGGTATATTTTAGTGTAATTTGGTAATGCGTGAAAACTGAGAAACTAATCTAAATAATGTTTGGGTGGGTTGGCTACAAACTAGTAGAAATCACTCTGGGGTTGGTTTGAAATGGTTCAATATGATCATCTACTAACATATATAATTTACATATTATATAACCCTGATGACTGCCTTTGTACCAACCTGTGGTTGGTTAGGTTAGAATACAACTATAGCAATGGACGCTGCAATGCTTATTATTAATGGCACCCAAACAGTTCAGTTTTCCTTTCACTATCCGATTTTTAAATAGCATATACAATGGAACCTCTCTATCTACCTTGGGACTGAGAGAAACTGATCTTAATAGAGGGCTGGTCTCAATAGAGGGGCTAATCTAATAAGAGAACAGCAATTCGGGACTGAGAGAAACTGGTATTAATAGAGGGGTGGTCTCTATAGAGAGGTGGTCTTTATGAGAGGTTCCACTGTAGGCACAAGATTAATTTTCAGTGGATTGCACTTACTTGGTACGACCTTCTTTGTACTCGGATACAACAATTGTTCCGTCCCGGGGTTCGAAAACATCCTCAATAAGTTTCTTTCTTTCTCGAAGGGGAGTATTTGAAACAACTTTATCGTTTATCATGAGTACATCAAACACACACAACATTGGTACGTAACCAATTAAGTTGGTGGATTTGATATCGAAGTTTTCTCCCTTTGAACCTTCAATGCAAAAGGAAACATTTAGTATCTATGATACTTAATATGAACAGATTTAATAAGAGCATACACGTGTTAAGAAATACAAGTTAGGGAATTAATATTTTACCCAAACATAAACAAAATCAAAATGTATCAGTAGTAATAACTATGTTCTAGTAGAACAGTATGCAAAGAATGAATGAATGTATAATGAATGTATAATGAATGAATGAATGAATGAATGAATGAATGAATGAATGAATGGATCCATAGATAGATGGACCGATTAATCAATCAATCAAAAAATGAATGAAGGATTGGTGGATGGATGTATAAATCATTTAATAAATGGATGTATAAATGAATAGATTAATTAATAGATAGTTGGGAGGAGGCGGATAAATAGGTGGATCGAATTAACCAAATGGTACATTTGTCAATTACTAAATGTAGTCAGATAGAAGACTGGTTCGCTCACCTATCAGTTTCGTCTCTGGATCATACCCAACCATCTCTCCATCCAGAATACAAGACTTGATGTTTTCTTTGAAGCATGGTCCTGCACGTCCAGTAAAATTACCGCTATATTCATCGGCCCCATACACGTGGGTATACTCGTGGCCACTGTAAACATACATTTATGAGACCATGATATTCATACATTTGACCGCTCTGAAATAACGATAAACTGTCCCACCATATCTGTTTGAAATTAAGCGCTACAAAAAGAGGGAAAATTAAAGATGGCTGAAAATCGAGCAAGATTTACATGAGTGTACGCTATATACGAATGAAAGACCAAAATAAAAAAATAAGAGATTTGGAATAACATATATAAATGAAGAGACTAACAAAAAACTGTCGTGAATTACAATTGTAAAGTGGGCGTTCACACTCATAGTTTTCAACTTGGTTATCTGTGAATAAACACAAAATAACCAGAAAGGTATTTAAGGTGCTGAACTGAACTGAAACAACTATGACTCACCAATATATGATAAACCCTAATAGAATTAAAATACCAATGCTTATCAATTTCATATATCTAAAGGTCGCATGCTTAATATAGGGAATGATGACAAACCCTCTTGAGAAGAATTTATATTCGCCGTCTTTCTTGTGCAGCTGCATTCTTTCCCCATCAAACTTTGTCTCAATGAAGAACATGTTGTTGTCCATCGTTTTCTCCATCTGTTTACAAATAGGTAAAAACAGTGATTTCCCAAGTATAATATTCATAATATTCGATTAATTTTCTCCTGAATAATTATCCAGCTTTTCCATCAAAATATCTTGAGAAAATCCCTTAAAACTGCCATTTTTTAATGAAGAATCCAATTTATTTCAAACAAAATCTTTGATAAATGCCCATTAAAAAAACTCTGAATATCTCATAAAGTTTTATTCAAGGATGAATAAGTTGGCAAATGGGGTATAATATACTATTCGTCACGAATTTATTCACTCGCAGATCGTCACGAATTTATTCTATACATTTTAGTTTGAATATAAAGATCGAGTGGAAAGTCTACCAACTGCATTTGGTCATCGCTTTTAACTTATGATGTGATCATTTCGGTTATAAGTAAACCAATTGTTCCTTATGTTTTTTACTTCCTTTTATTCGACCCCCTATAGACGTTTCGTTGTACTCTGTACACCTTCTTCAGGGTATGGTCTAGAAGTCAAAATATTTAGATAATTTAAAGTTTAAATATAAGTGGTCTCTACCTTAGAAGGCACTCCTCGGTCACCGAGCATAGGACGGAATGGAGAGAATAGAGAAACTTCTATCTCGTGCATTCTTACATCAGGGTCCCTGAGCATTTCACATACCTGAAATGAAAAAAAAATCCTGGCTGCTACTACCAATGACTTTAACTGCATCCGATTTAATGAGTTTGATTATATTTTACTTCATCTCCATCATTCATGACATCACATCGCAATACAATATAACAATCGCACCAGGAAAATATGCATGTGTAAACAAGTTACACCTGATATAGACTACGTCTTATTAAAACTCACAATGCGTGTAAATTACACAAGAATTTTACCTCGACTTTTTACCATCAACACATGTACACATGTGTAATACACACATTAAAAACTTACTTTCAATGACATCCATATATGGGCCACATTTTCAGAAAATGTACAATTGGCAGCTGTACACATTAAGTAAATTCTGCTAAATTAGGCTGCAATTTGATCAATACTGGGTAAATTCGAGTATATTCGGCATTGCATTTATTCTAGCAAGCTGTTTGGTTATGTTGAACTGTATTTTGAACTTTATTTTCGTTTGAAATTGGGGTTATTTCAGAGATTTTGTGAAAGTGAATTGTACATTTTCTGAAAATCTGACCCATATACACAATACCCACTCATTCAAACCTGTGAACAATCGTGGTACAGTGCAATATATAGACGGTACAGCTTACACAGGTACTGAACAATCTGAATAAAAATTTCTGTTCTACGAAGTACAAAAATCTCGATAATTATACTCACAAGTGCTTAACGCACATTGTGAGTAAAAAATGTTTTCAAAATTTGGTTCAATACATAAAATTCTCAAGGATAGAGGAGTATCCGCCGCCCGCCAGAAGGAAGCTGAATTGCAAGATCACTCTAGGTCCAAACCCTCAGATGAGATAAGAATGGCATGTCAGTGATTGAACGCCTACTTCGCTAATCAGTTTTCTGGCCTATGACTCGGCGTTTTAATAGGAATATAATGGCATTTTGCGGTCTTAATGGAATTATAATGGCACTTTGCGGTTTGAGGCGAGAGGCTTTCCCTTCGTTTGAAGGGACTCTCTCAACTTTGGGCCTAGACTGAGATTTAGTTACTTACTGCTTGGAGACTCATTTTAACGTTGAATAAATCTTCTGCGTCCTGATGGAAAACTGAGAGTATTGACTGTTGACTCAATCCAACTTTCATCTCCTTCATGATCATCCGGATCAACCATTTCTGTTCCGACGCAGACATGTTTTTCAGCATAAGCAAAAGATTCTGAAATACGAAGCACATAATGTTATTTTCATAAACAATATCCAGGTCAATATCGGCTCCAATCTCATGACAGATCATTTAATTATATATATATATATATATATATATAAAACTTTTATTCAATATCAAGTTAATACAATTTACAATTTACATAGTACTGAAGCATTATCTGAATAGGTATTAGCCCTCTGCTCAATTGCAGGTTTTCCTGGCTGGCCGGTTGATAACACTTCAATTTGGGGCGGGGGGGGGGGGAGGGGGGGAGGGGGGGGAGGGGGGGGGGGGAGGGGGGGGGGAACAGCCCCACCTCCTCCAGGGGTTAATTATAAATTCAACTGTTGTTCTTCACCTTATACAGAGGTGGGTCTCCGCTGAGGCTCAACCCAGGAGTGAAGAGTACCAATGAATTGGCCTGACTGTTGCACAATCCAGTTTAAATGCAAACGCAAATACACAGGGATCCTTTCAAACAACTGCACTTAATAAAGACAAAGAGGATATATTCTAAGTTTTCACACCAACCTTGCGGACTCCTTCTTTACTCTTCTTGGCATTGTTCATGGCAACGCCATTCAAGGCCTCGTTGACTTCTTCAATGGTCAACGATCCTTTTTCGGGACATCTTGGTTTCAGTACCCAGTAGGCAACATTCGCGAAGTCACCAGCATCCTATAGAAAACAAATATTATATTTCTACAGAGGTTATTTGGTTGAATCAACTATCATTCACACCTCTATTTGCATATAATTGTAGATATGGAGTGGAATTTGGTATCTTTGGGCCTAATAACGAAAACATTTTTAATGGATATCAAAACCAGGTCCATTAAAATTATTTCATACAAAGTTTTCGCAGTTATGGAGTACCGTACCGTATCAAACATAATCACACCCCCTTGCCAGAACTAAGGCAAAACCAATGCTAAGGGGAATTATGTATTTGGCTGGCAACAAATAGGAACAAAAAAAATAAAAGACGTTGTCTGACAAGGTTGTCACTTGAAAGGAGATTAGGTGTACTGTAGGTACACATGCAAACCTTTTCAAATTTTATCAAATTGACCATTTCTGTCACTGTTCCTGGTGCATTTAACAAGATTACCGTAGCCTACCGTTTCAAATGAAAATAATGGTGGTGACAGCTTTAAATCCTAGATGCATGTTAACAGATCTCCACAACTTTACCTTAATCTATCGGTATTGTTCATATCTATACAGGATATCATAACCATAGGTACCGTACCCCTTTTGAGCCTTTTGGTGCCCTGAAATTCAACAACTTTTGAGCAGAAGGGCTGTCTTTCCCCAGTCCAAGAATCTCTATGTAGAGTTTGGCGAGGGTGTGCTCTTTAATGCCATAGGCTTCTCTTTCCTTCTCGAGTTGTGGAAGCAGAAGGCGCATTGCTGGATAGAAAGAGTCCTTCTGGAAAATGAAAGGATAGTATAATTGATTACCATGGTGGCCTACACTAGTACGGTAGGATATCAGATTAAGAACCTTTCATCAATAGGGCCTAGAGGCTAGACCAAAGCGATCATTTTTTTATTTCATTTATGATAGTCTACAGACAGTGATAGGGCAAAAACAATCCAAATTATAGGCCCTACGCTCCTTTTTTTAATGTTTTGAAGAAATATTCTATGGGAACAACCAGCGAGATTAGGGACTGTTCATAATTAACCACTGGGGGGGGAGAGGAGAATTTGTGAAAAATTCTTGTGCAAAATTGGATGACCCCCCCTTGAAGTCTTGTGCAAAATTGGATGACCCCCCCTTCCAAGTTTGTGCAAATTTGCATGACCCCCCCTTTAAACCACACTTTTTTAATACTGATCCACATCTTTAAAATTGATGACAAAGGAACAATCAGGGATTATCATTATGCTCACTGATTGCCTTAGAGAACAATCGCTTAAGTGGTGAGAGCTAATCCATTGGAAAGATGAAGACTCAGTAAAACATGGACAGATATAACATTTCTGTAGGACTCCCATACTAAAATACCATCATATTTGATGACACAACTTGGTATTGAGCAGCCGTTCTTTGCTACAATATCTAAGCACCTGCGTTGTCATATGAAACACACCCTAGTGACAGGGCCAGCGTAGTTGAGCCACTGTTTTCCTGCGCAGTCAGTGAATGGATAGGGTTAAGAAGTAAAAGAACTCTAATCACCAATTAATTCTTGTAAATCGTGGAAAGTCATAACTTATATTTAATAGCTGTGGGGGTTTGTAATGCCTAATGAGGGGTGAGGTGTGGTCGTCTTTTACCATTTTTGTCATTGTCATGAAAATGTTATTTCTGGTCACTAAAACTTGTTGGTTGGTAATTTGAGATATCTCTTGCCTAAAGTTTTAATGTGAAATTCTTTTAATAAATATTTCTCTAAGCAACATAATCCGATATAGCTTCAAACTAGTACAAGAAATATCCTAAGAACCAATATACTGCGATGTACAGCCTGCAATGTACTCATTTCTGCTAGCAAAAGTGACTGTGATCACAGGATCCATATGACAGCAATGTTTTTTCTGGGCACCTCTCAATAAAAACATTGCTGTAATTGCAATATAATCGCTGAATTTCCCTCGCTAACCTGGTTTGCTATCTTTTTTCCTGGTTGGGTCCCTGGTGCCATATAAAAGATGGTCAAGACAACAACCAAGCCTCATTTGGGAGGCTAGGTTGCAAAAAAAAAGGCTGATAAAGTGTCCAAGTTTGTGGCAAAGCGCATAGTAAACAGACTGGCTCATAAGGTCCAGGAAAAGGTTACCATCATTCTAGGAGCCAATTGTGCTATACAATTATTGGAAGGGAGATGAAGATTATATTGACCTCTCCAGACCTGCTGGTCTCTGATAGAGTGAAATAGGTGTTAGATTAGAAATAATAGGTATAGAGCGTATGTGAATCTTCAAGGATCATTAGCTCTGCTCTGGTCACAGTTCCAAGTTAGATTTGGCCAAGCCACAAATTATACATGATGATAGTAGGCGGTTGGGACAAGTGGTCAACAAATAAGATAAAAACCAATCATTCTCATACCAAACTTCTGGCTAGCTAAACTGGATTAGCCAGCCTTATAGATCAGTTTCCTTTCATCCAGAGAATTATAACATCACAGGGCTGTCTTGGACTTTCAAGTTACTTTCAGGTTACTTTCAGGTTACTCAGAGCCTACCTAATATGTACAATAGTCGTTTGATGGTATTTTCAATAAACTAAAGCAGTATTCTAAAGTCTAAGTCTAAAGCAGTAGTGGCGATCATGGGCTATAGTGGAATTTATTCTTATTGCCACAATTTTATGGTGCTTGATTCACCAAAAATGTAGTGCATGGATCAGTCAATGCCCTGTGGAGGTTATGTAGGTGGATTGGACTCAGTATTAATTACAAGATTATTGGCCCTGCCCAGGTCAACAACTTCCTCAGGATGGAAATAAATGCCAGAACCCGAACCTTGGCGTTACCCTTATATAAAGTCATCAGCACCATGGACATGTTGAGCAACTATGTGGCAAAGCTTTTCAAAGTGACAGCGGCACCAGGTTGCAGGCAATTGTCATTGGGCTTGCAGAGTGGTCCAGTCAGACACTACTTCATTGACAATTTATATTACCATATATATCAATGACAAGTATATCATCAGAAATCTAAAAAAGGTAGCAATTCTTGAGCCAATCTTTTTAGCCCAACCTCGATGAATAGACAAGTAATGGTCTATTCTGATGACACAACAGCCATGTCTTTCATCAACAAGAGGCGGGCAAGGGACTCAGAAATAGCACAAGTGATGAATAAGATTTGCACGCTTCCTCTGATCTGGTATAAACCACCAGCTAGACTATGTACTACAAACCACAACTCTCCCATACTTCCAGACCACCACAGCTCAGACGCTTTCTGACTGCCTTAGAGAACAGTCTGCTTGATGGATAGAATTAAAATAAGAATGTCCAAATACCAGAGAATTTTATGATTGAGATACATTAATCTTCTTTCATGACCCAGGTTTCCCCAAGGTTTACACAAGTATAAATGGCGCTGCCCTTCAGAGTTGGTGCAAAAAAAGTGCCCCCCCCTTTAGGTCTGTGTAAAACAAGGTGCCTCCCCACCTTCAAAGTCTGTGCAAAAAAAGATGACCCCCCCTTCAGAGTCTGTGCAAAAACAGGTGACCCCCCCTTCAGAGTCTGTGCAAAAAAAGATGGCCCCCCCTGAAAATTCTCCTCTCCCCCCCTAGAGGTTAAAAATGAACAGTCCCTTACTTAATAAATTAATTATAAAAGCGATAAGTAGTTCAATGAATAGAAGGGGGTGATTACGACATTAGATTATTGTAATATTTTTGTGACAATTAAGGAAATAGTGATCATTAAGAAATCATACAATGCTCTTATCATTTCCGTGAATTTTGGAGTGGAATTCCCTCCATTTTTCTAGGAACAATCGGTATATTTTCTTCTTTTCTTCTGTACCACTTCGCTTGGATATCTTTTCAAGAAGTCCACATAGTTCAAAGAAGGGCACTTTGGAAGCAACGGATAGAGAAGGCTTCTGGTCATCCTCTTCTTTCACGTTTATATTATCAGCGGTGGATGTTGAGGCAGCCATAGGCATAGTGAACCAAGGCAAAACTTTTCCGAAGCGAAGATCGACGTCTATGGTGAAATCGATTAGATTAAATGGAGAAATCGGTAAGTAGAAACGGAAAATGGAAGAAACAACTCTAAAGTTGATTCATAAGACATTGACACTGCTGTTAAATCTCCTAAATCTACCTTCTCCTCTCCTCTAAAATCCGATTGCACGACCAGCCGACATCCCACACGCAGGGGACAGAAGCTTACCACCAGTTGTGAGTGTGGCTTTGAAGGCCTATCTGTTTTGGATCGTATTCTCATCTCTGATTGGTTGTTTTGCTTGCCGGTATTTGGCATATATTTAACGGGGAGAGAGGCGAATAAAAAAAGTTGAGAGGGCCCTTTTGCATTTTTCTCGTAACCGATGAAATATTGTAATACAGTGGCTTTAAATGTTTTTATTTTGTAATTAAGGGACCCAGGTTAATACTATATTCATGTACGGCAGTAGAGAAGGTAGAACAAAAACCAATATTTCCATAGTCCCCCTGTAAAAATATTTCCATAGACCTCCCCCATTAAAAGTGAAACTTATTACGTCACCAGCCCTGCACTGTGGCCTCTGCCTTTGCCACTTTCATCTCGGATTTAGGTGTGAATGTCACGAATACATGTTCCACTCCAAAATTCCATAATATTACAAAAGTAGTTGTTGATTTGGAACGAGATGTCTAGAATAGCTAAACTTGCTATCCGATCACTATCAAACTTGTTTAATTGAAAAAAAAAACATTTGCCAGAAGATGTCGCCACTGCGAAAGAAAACATTTCCCCGTCACATATTTCCTTTGACACCATAACACAGTTATGGCGAACGGGCGCCTACTTCGAACAAATCACTGATGAAATTTGCTGTGTAAACTAATCTACTCAGGTAAAATTACTTTCACATGTTTGAAGAAAGACAAGAGTGCTAAATCTGATCTTCAGAGGAAATAACACATCTTATGTTTGATTGTCCCGGTTCTATGCGATTGTCGTTGGGTGAAAGGGTCACCCGTCCAAACACGTCTGCTCCGGCGGTTGTTATCATAGAACTTGAAGCAGAGTCAGTGACAATGTACCGTACCCTAGCCGGGCCCTAGGCCTAGTTGCATTCAAGAGCAGACGTTGGACTCATAATATGCTCTTGTAATCCTCGATGACTTGACTTGAGTCGTTTGATTAAAAGGTAGGGAAGGATCAATTAAGTAATTCCTATTTATGAATTGAAGTTCGATACGTCAACACTTGAAACTTGAATTGATAAACAACATTCATATGATCATCCCCCATTCTTGCATGGAAGAAAGGCCGATTCGCTATGGACGATACTATGGTTAGAAAGAAATGTACAGTGAAAGTGATATATGTGCTCTACCTTCTCAGCTTCTGTCTAATGCATATGCCCGCCTAGGTATTTTTATTATTAATATTATAATATTACCGTAATATGAAGCTGGGCAGTTTTACTTCTCCCCGTTCAATTAATTATTCATATGAAATCGGAACAAGTAAATCATCACTGAAATCTGAATGTTATTCAATAATAATGATATGGACCCCATGTCTTGCCTATATCTAAGTATTAATTTACAGTCACTTCATATGTAACATATCAAACATGACAGGAATGCTGTCCTTGGCGCCTTTAAAATGATATTGGTGTATCGATGAATGTATTAACATAAAATTATTTACCTACCCGTAGGCCCTACTATTACTAATTCTTGTTGCATTCCTTTTTCTACTATAGGCTTAAAGTGGCTATGGTCACTGTTTGAGTATATGTCATTTAGAAATATGTTTGTAGTTTTCGATGACATGCATAAGTAAGAACATTTGTGTGGAATACCAACGCTATATATTCCTTAGATTCATTGATATTTGTTAATGAAGAATGTGGCAGAGGTTCCATTGGGGAATTCAAATCTGAGAGAGCAGTAACTAGACCATCAGGTGCTGCCCCAGTGTATGGTAAAGGGATGTGAACTAGGAGCGAGACAGGAGGTACATAGTGACATATCTACCCTGTCCCATCCAGCTGGTATCACTTAACTCATTAAGATAAGAGGCGTCAGGGACCTTCCCTAACTGTCTGGCAGTTGGGTAGGGTGACTCCAGCACCCTACGAAATTGGAGTTTTAAACTCTTAAATACACACAATATATGTAATTTCTACATTAATGCTCCCGAGTATACATTACAAATATACTAATCTAGAACATAGTTGAAATTCAGGCAAACTTTCCCCAAATCGCAGGGTGGTAAATGGGAAAGAGGGCAGTACTCGAATTTACGGACCAGTGGACTGGGGAGGTACTGGTCCATACCACTTGGCACTGGTCCGGTCCTCAATAAACAAAATGTGCATACAATAACGTTTTAATAAGCATGCAAAAGGCTGTTCATCTCATACGAATATTTTTATAATTATCATGGCGTTTCATAATAATATATGATAGTACATAACACCCCCTGAAAGAAAAATCATAAACCTATAAAATTTTCTACAAGTGAAGGGTAGGTGGTCTGGGGGCATGCTCCCCCAGACTATTTTGAGCAAATTGAGTGCCTTTTTAGTGCGTTCTGCTGATTTTGAGGGCAATCCCTTAAGCATTAAAAGTTCTACTATACATGTACTTTATTTTCATAGTCATCATAACAATATTTTTGAGACATCTACTTTCCAAATGCATAGTAAAGTATCATTATGCAATTAAATAATTTGAAATAGAAAAAAAAAGATGATGATAATTACCATCTCATTTCAAATGCATTAACATCTTCATAAGCTATATACTACTTTACACCAAAAGATGAGAATATTATCCTCCTGGAACAGCCATCATTGAATAATGATCCCCGGAAACATAAGAAATTGACCAAATATTGAAGATCTGTTATAAGAATTTAGGAAAGGAAAAGAGACGTTCCACAATATATACAGTGTTCTAACCAGAAATATTTCAGTCTAGAATTCTCTTGTTTGAACATGTTTGGGTCCTAGATTACCCCAAAATCGTAGTTTGGGTCATACAGATCGTAGCATCGTATTTTGACACTGAAAACGTTGTTACTACGGCGAAATCGTAGAAGTTGGCAGCTCTGCTGCTATAAAAAGAAAACCTTTCATATTTGATCAACTCTTTTTTGCATATACATTTAAAGTTGTTGGCTTAATATCCAAAACAACACTCATGATTCCAACGTCATTCCTCCATCAGTAAATCATAATTTTATGAAAGTATCCATATGAATACACGTTGAAGTCGTTCAAATACTGGTATTCTTATTGTCAACAATTGTCTCCTAACTAAAGGATTTACTATTTGATTCATTTATATTTAGGTATTTTATTCAAAAGGATGCATCACCGAATACACAATTTTTTAAAAAAATCTTTTGCACAAATTTTTATTCAGGAGGATAAGCGGCATTTGCCAAAGTTTTTAAACGATTCGGTTGATCCGGTCTTCCTACGTAACCTGAAATTTCGCTTTAGAAGTTATACAAATGAGTAGCTATAGTAATTAGCTAATGAAAGTCATGTACATTATTTCTTTGGAGAGAGAGTTTGAGATGAGTAATAATGAGATGAGATGGGGGTGATGTGATGGCGAAACATGTTTGGGAAACAAATGTGTCAGTCAGTTCTATACAAATACAAATATAAGTATAGGTAATCGGGGTAGTAACTATAGGTAGTTATATAATCACAGTATGGGTATACGGATGGTTTCCATATTCATGAATACATCAGTTCAGCTGATGTATTTGTATGGAATTGTATATGTTCGTTCGAAACACCTATGGAATTCTATATAAAGGTGCTTATGCATTTAACATATCTTTGCAAGAAAAGGTATTACAAATATTGTAACCTGACATAACTGGCCTCCACATAATTCTCAAGAGCTTCATCGATATAATCCTTATTAAATGGTACCGATTTTAGAGCTAAGTTTGACTCCCGTTTTCAGGATTTTGTATTAAAAAAACTTCCGTTTTCATGCATTTTAAGGGTATAAAATGCATTGTTTTATTGCATTTTGGTACTCGAGAATACGGACCAGTGCACTCACAGTGGTACTCGCCCACTACAATTTTCACTCGCAAATGCGAGTGGGCGAGCGCCCATTTACCACCCTGAAATCGGGAGCTCAGTGGCATGTGTCACTTTAATAGGGCAACCTCTAGAAACGACTATTACAGTGAGAAGATGTCTAACATCTGTCTAAGTGTTATAGCAATGAAAATCAATCAACGAAAGATGCCGATTTAACTTGATGTCCGTTTGGTAATGCCCTGTCTATTCACTTTTATTCAATTTATGCTTATTCATTTTGTTCCATCTATTTTGCTGGTTATAGGAACGTGTGATAAGCAAGTGCCCTGCCACGATGTCGTTTGTTAGGGTTCCGAGGAGGTCGGTCAAATCTGCTGGCTCAACCAAGAGAAAAATAAGAAATAAACCCGAATGGGATGTAAGTATTATTCAAATTTTATTCCTCTGAATCCTGTTAACTCGCTTATTAATTGTACACACGGTACTGGTATTGAAACTGAAGTTGCATATTCAATCAAGTGCATTATGATCAAAACTATCTGTCATAGTACTGGGGATGTATGTACACGTGTGCATGTATATATTATATATATTTTAGAACTTACTATAAAGCCTATAGTACCTACATAGATATATGTATTCTTTACACATTTAAATTGTTTCTAGGATACAAAGAATGATTTAACCGTGTACAAGGCAACACCCGAGGAAGTGGTAAGTATACATTCGATTGTATTTTTCTGTTGTAATCACAAATGATGGATATTTTACATGTAAAGAGCTCATTTATTACTTATAGGTTCGAATTATTGCATTAGGGTCAACTGCTGAAAACATTATTTTAATGTTGATACTGATTATGTCAATTCCAGGATCGGAGGAAACAAGTGCATCAGTCTAAAAATGTTGATCTAGTTCGAGCTGATAAACTGACCAAAAAGATTAGTAAAGGTAAGTTTACAGAATTTAGCAGAGTTTCAGAATGAAACGTATCACATATTGGTGAAATTGCTACGAAATAAAATATGTTTTTAAAAAATAAATAAATAGCCATACGCATGGAGGAAAAAAGAAGTTAAAATCAGTTTTTGTGGTCTGCATTATGCCATCTATGATGTGTTCCAGTCGTTCACATTAGAGTTTGATGGGGTGGTTCCTAAGCATGAGTCTGCATAAATGATCTGTTCTACTCAAAGTGTATGTGGGTCAGATTTTCAGAAAATGTACAATTGTCAGATCAACACATGTAGTAAATTCTTCTAAATTAGACCAAGAAATCGCCAATACTATAGATATATCTGTTATATTTATTATTGCTTTGATTCAAACAATACGTTATTGTATGTTGAACTGTGTTTTTAACCTGATTTTTTGTCTTAAATTTGGGTTATTTGAGGGGATTGGTGAAGGTGAATTGTACATTTTCTGGCGATAACACCCATATAGGCTATAGCCCCTGGGCAGGTAGCGACGATGGTAACCAAATTTTGTTAGTTTAGAGTCGTCTATTATTATTAGTCGTCTATCGTCTTCATTACTCCGCGTATTTCTGATTTCAGCTCGCCGGGAGAGAACACCCACCAATGCCAAGAAAAAGCAACTACCTTTATTACGGGAGATGCTTTATGACCAAAACCAGGTGAGCTGTTTATCTGTTTTAAATATTGATCACATGATCATTGATGTATATTTCAGACTGTGTCACCCTGCAAACTATCATTTTAGTCACTTTGCACACATATGGTTAAGATTTTCAGAAAATGTACAATTCACCTTCATCAATTCTCTCAAATAATCCAAATTTCAGACGAAAATAAAGTTCAAAATACAGTTCAACATAACCGAACAGATTGCTAGGATCAATGCAATGCCAAATATCCACGAATTTACCTAGTATTGACTAAATTGCAGCCTAATTTAACAGAATTTACTAAATGTATACAGCTGCCAATTGTACATTTTCTGATGATCTGACCCATATGGGGGAATTGTGCCCTTTCTTTCATTTCCCTGTCCTTTCTGATTCTATGTTTAACTCAACATTTATGACGATGATGATGGTAATATATTGCATTGCCATATTGTAATCCACGCCTCAATTATGTATACCTGAGTATTTTATATTATTTAAAGGGAGGCCCGGGAGATCAGTTTTCTGAGGGTTCTTTTCCTTTTCTGATGTACAAAGTACCTTATTTAATGTCTGAATAAAAATACGATATATATATATATTCAACTGTTTTAGCTACGAGATGTCTTGGCTAAATCAGACAAAGCAATGGCTGTCGTTAGAGACCTATTTGGCGACGATCCCAAGGTGATTTTTTGTTATTTTATTCATTCAATGTTAAATGGATGAAATTTGTAGTTAAAATGACGAAATTTAATAATCTTAATCAGACTTTTATAATTTCATTCTCCCATTTTCCTCTTTCAGAGATACCGAGGCCTACCAAATGTGACGGTGGCGCCTAACCAGTCCTCCTTGGATGGGTGTGTATGATTACTGAGCCATTGAACAGGGATGAAAGTCTTCAGTATTTCTACTGAAATCAGTATTTTTTAAACTAAAAGTGTCGAATTCAACCCACATTTCATCATTTTCAACCTAAAATTAAAAAAGAAATTCTCAGATTTTCCGGGGGGGAAATCACAAAATTCTATTTTCCAAATATTGTTGAAACTTTCAACGATTAATAATACCATAAAAAAATACCATCAAAATAATTATCCAATTTCCCCCTGCTTTTCCCTTGCCAGAAATATTTCAGTATTTTAGCCATGGCCCTACTTTCATCCCTGATTGAACCGACAACTTCTTTTTTTTTTAGGCAAAATTGCTGAATTATGTTATTTTCAAATATGTTGGATCTCAGACTGTGTATTGGACGACAACGATTGTTATGATTCTGGTCTCTTTAAATCTAGTTCACTTCCAACTGGTACCAGAATTGAGGGTCCATCCAAACTCGATGTTCTCAGTGATTCCGTCATGGATAAATCGGCCCTCAATGAATACAATCAACCCTTCAGCGATTCCGATGGTATGTTTTCTGTCTTCTATTCTGTTGTTGTTACGTTGGAAAAAGGTGTCAGTATTTATGAGTGATTTTTTTTTTTTTTGCAAAGCCCTAAATGTAATGCCTCATTTTATTAACGTATATACGTCATAGATATGCCATAATACCACCAATTGGAAGGCTTTCGTGTGGAATAATCTCCCAGAACTTGCTTCTTTTATGAATTTCTTAAAATACTTCTAAATCTTCGACTTCCATCCAAAGTTGACATATAAGCATCTAAATAGATCACCAAACACAAACCGAGTGCAAATTAATCTGTAATTAATCTGCAAATTGTCATTGTTATACAAAAACAAATATTTAAACATCAAATCCTAATTTCAAACCCTATGATGTAAAATACCCAGGTCTCTTTTGTAAGAATCGTTAGATCAATTGATTGGTATATGCAGGTAATAAACCTCACCAAAAGACTTAGGAATGACAACTTTTGTCTATTGTAAGATAAATGCGATGATTATCGTTTGGTAGAGACTCAAATTATTCTATTGACGGAAACATATTTGGTAATAAATCTTATTCACAAATCTCTTTCAGATGAAGAACACGAATCCCTTCAGTATAAGCCAATGCTGGACTTTGCTCGGTTCCGTACGTTTCTGGAGCTAGAACAGCAACAGGCTCTACGTGAAGACCAGACACACAAAGCAAAGGATGCTCAGAAGTTGGCTCAGAAACTGGAAGCTGAGATGGCGCAGTTAGGAGGGAGTTCTGATGCAGGTTAGAGAAATTTATTTACTCTGATTTAGTTAACATGAGGGTGATTTAGTTAAATTTAGGGTTGATATGATGAAGTTGAATATTATCAGGTCTATCTTCGTGTTAATTAATTAATTAATTCGGCAGCTGGGAGAGAAATGAATTCAACGCAACAAGTTGGCTTTGTTTCGGTTCAGAGAAAAAGAACAGGTGGAGTAAATTTATTCAAGGCTATTTATACATGGGTCAGATTTTCAGAAAATTAACTTACAATTCACCTTCACCAATCCTCTCAAATAACTCACATTTAAGACAAAAATGAGCTTCAAAATGCTGTTTAACATAAGAGAACTGATCCATGCGATACCAAATATACTCAGATATACCCAAAATTTATCATATTTTTAGCAGAACCCGAGCAGAAATTACTAAATATGTAGAACTGCCAATTGTACATTTTCTGAAAATCTGACCCACATCCAAGTACAAACTAATCCACAATCTATTGTCCCTGATTGGATCCTCTCAGCTGACCACTTGTCACCGAGAACGCAGTAGGGGTCCAATCTGGAACAGTAAAATATACATAATAAAAGAAAATGAGGGAGATAACCTTAACTAATTAATCACTGACCACTGAAGCTTTCAAATTAAAATACATTTTTAACTAAAAATTCTACAAAGTAATACAATTCCAATATCATCTGTGAGCCCATATCTCAGTGTTAATGTCCTCAATTGATTATTAGAACTTCATTGTACAATGTACAATGTACTTGTTTGTCGATAACTCAACTGTCCTTGTTACAGAAGATGTGTTGTATAAAAATACTAAATAAAAAAATAAATAAAGCTGAGCTCCTTATTGAAGAAATTTGTTCTACATATAAACTATTTTATCCTATATATTAAGCTCGTGGTGAGATGATGACGACATCCCCCCATGATGGGAGTTACATAGACGACAAGACACCTGCACAGACTCCCCGCCCCAAGGCTATGAACGACACAGAGAAGTGCCAGAGAACCCGGTCCCGCCTTACTCAAGCCAACTGTGAACCACCCACAGAGGAGTCTACTGTTTGTGGGGACATGTCAGTCCCAGCAGGACAAAATGTTAGCTCCTCTAGCTACAATATGGACGACCTGAGGACGGTAACTAAGACATTTCATTTATTCGTTTTTAATTCTTGTCTCTCTCCAGGTAAAGAGAAGAGAATTTTGTTTTTTTCCCCCTCTTTTTCTGGTTTGAATTTTTATTTTGAGGTCTAGTAAACACCAGACGAAAATAGATTCACACACACTCAAGTGAACAAAGAATTTTTGGATATGGCGCGAAATTTGAAGAGTATATAAACCTGCTCCATAAGCCAGAGCCATTCAAGCGGTCGTACAGGCTACGGTGAACTTCGCTCCGTCTACCTCATATACATTTCATTCATTCATTCATTTAGTCATTTACTCAAATTTCCATCCATCCATGTTAGCATTCATGGATCCAACCATCCATTCTAAATTAGTTATGTTCACTTTGGCAATTGGTCGTGTCTTATATTATGCGATAAGCAAAACTCTTCTTTTTTGATATTGTTTCCCATTGTTATGTCAGCATGTTCGCCATGAGAGGCGTAGCCCCCAGCCCTATCAGACAATAGGATCTGTGCTCATGTATGGGTCATTAATAAATAACCAGTGGAGTCTTGAACTCTAGACTAGAAGAACGTCTTTTCATTCTCTAGAATACTAACTATATAACAAGTATGCATTTCAGTTATAATAGCGCAGACCCATCTGTCCATGTTGCTGACATGTAGATATGCACATCAAACTCCCCTATTGTAATACATGTTGGGGTGGGGTAACATTTGATTTTCTTCCCCCAAAAAATCGTTTTACTTTACACTAATATTTATGTCTGTGTGTGGCCAGGTGCTAGAGGGACTTGAAGGCAACCTTGCTGCATATGAGCGACAGACTGGCAGAGCGGAGGGAAAGAGGCAAATGCGGCCAGAGACATTCTCAGGATACACAATGTCACTCGTAAACGCTGTCAGCAAGCTTACTATATACCTTAAAGAGGTTTGTTCATTTTTAGATGCATATTTTTGGTTCGAAACTGTGACTTCCTTAATTAATCTAAATTAGTTTTTCAACTGCCCTTGATGTTTGCCCACATATTTTAAGAAATATGTTAAATGAAGAAATGATTAGATTTAGTTTGGTCCCTTGAATTTCATCGAATTCTGAAACCCATGGTTTTCAGCACGACCACTTGATAGAAATTAAGAATTGAATCCAGCTTGTTTCAGTTTGAAATAGTGACCCTGATTTCCAAAGCTGGGTTTTCCAGACCCCGGTCATTTGATTTGGTGCATAGTAAAGGTTGCATTGACATATTTTGTTGGTTTATTTTGCTTTCAGAGTGAAGCTCGACTCAGGGCTGAATGTACGTTGCGCGAGCAATTGAATGAAGATGTTGAACAACTGAATGCAGTCATTGATACATTGACAACGGTCAGTTTGATTGACTTATATTGTAATCAATTTTCATATTTCTGTAATCGGACCTCATTTTCTTCATTTATCATAGCCATACTCACATTGTATAATTATGGAGAGTCTGCAAAATAAAAGTAAAATTCTGATTGTTAACTGAAAAGACTTCAAACCGGTAAATTGAAATTCATTTTGACAGCTTTAATTTCAGCTGTAAATGATTTGTTATTAATGGATTAAATATATTTTAATTAATGTTTTTATCCAGGATTTGATGTCGCTGCAAGATGACTACACTAACCTTCAGGACGAGTTCTACAAACATAGGCTTAACTCACAACAAGAGATGCACAGCTTAAAGGTTGGTTGGTACACTAGTCTTTGATAAACCAGACCAGGTCCGTTCTGATTTTGAACACCCCGATCTGGGGGGCAGATAAGAGAATGCCACCAAAGGACTGGAGAAGGGGGCCGCTCTAAACCACAGGACCGGTCCTGTGGTTTAGAGCGGCCCCCTTCTCCATTCCTCAGATTTGAGGCTCTCTAAGTGGGACAAGAGATAGGAAGTGCATTTAATCAGAAATAAATATATCACCACAACAAATTATTTTTTTCTTACATTAATTCAGAATTATCATTTTACTAGTGTTTTCTCCTTTTTCTGGTGAGTGTAAGTGATAAGAATGATGAAAACAAAAAAACTATCATATCTGCGATTTAGCGTCCAGACCCCCTTTCTCTGTAATGCTAACCACTTGTGGTCAAGTGATAATTTATTTATATACATTTGGTCAGCAAGGCCAACAGGCAGCATGAAGATGGATATCACAACTCTCCGGAACGGCCCTGGTCTGAAACGTACCTCGCAAAATATGCCGCTATTTAAGTGATACTGAGTCAAATTGTGGCTAAATTATCGAATGTAAAGCCTACGGTACACTGAGCGCTGAGACGGAGGATTTGAAGTCCTGACCATAATTATTAAACATATTTTGATATTTCGGCCTTACGCCTATCCGTTTCTTTATTTTGTCAGTAAAAATTTAGGTAATTAGTCGGTAAAAGTAAGTAATTTTGATGTTGGCTTGGCCGCGGGAACCATGCAAACAGTAATGGATTTTTTCTCACTTTTCAGGCCTCTCTGGTTTCTTACGGTATACCTATAGCTCTAAACCCGTCGGAACTGAGTTCTAGCATGAGACAGAACCAAAAGAACCCTCAGCAGAATTCAAGACGTGTCAAACAGCATCAACAATCATCAGCTGTTCAGAATGGTTACAGCGCAAACCAAGAAACAGGTTTTCCAGGGCAAAAGCCAGCCTTACCTCAGCAACAACAGCAACAGCAACATCTACAACAAGTGCAACAGCAAAATAATCAGCAGCCAACAAGTCAACAAGGAATCCCACAGCCCCAGCTAAGTCAATCCTTAGATGAAAGAATGACTCGGAACCAGCATATGCAGATGATGATGATGCAACAAATGATAATGGCTCAGAGCCTGAGTCTGCCACAACAGCAACAGCAACAGCAACAGCGACAGGTCCCTCTTCAACACCAGCATTTTGACACCCGGACATCCAGCGCTAATGAAGGTATTCATAGCTTTAACTAATAGAATGTGTAAAATTACTTATCCTGATTTGTAATGATTATACCAAAGTTATTTTTTTTAAATTGAAAGCTTCAATACCTCATAATGTACATAAAATGTGTAGATATATCACTCGAAATTACACCCTTTAGGGAACCCTTATTATCTCGCTGTCGACTCACTGTCAACTCCCATTACTGATAACAGGTCAGTTAGGTCATGTCATACTGTTATAAACAATGCATGTGATGATAAATTTGGCAGAGTTCCTAGTCGACGTATCCAACCCTACCAAACTCCCCCTGCATACATAAGACATGCTTATAAATAGTCTGGAACGATCACCCCATCTCATTCCATTACCTCATAACTATCACCAAACATCGCCAAAATTATCATTAAGGTAATTAATCTGTACATGTATTAGTCAAAAACTGTTATAAATATTGATTCAATTGCTAATTAATTATATTTTCTAAACATTACGTTAGGTACACCCTGCAAAGAAAAAATGTATATAGATAATTCAGCATCAGGACATTACGAAAATCACCTGAATTTGTGAGACCCGTCTTGATGTCATGTGAATAAAATTGATTTAAAACGTGAAAAAAAAAAGGAGACATAGGACACTTCCCGTTTAAGTTGTCCGAGTACATGCACTGTCTAGTACTCAACCTGTTACATGGATGCATTTGAAACAATTGATGTATCTTCCAAAATAGATTACATAATTATCTTTATCTTTACCATTACTTGTGAAAACTTTCAATGTATTAAAATGTATTAGATCGAATTACCTGTTAGATAGTTGAAAAGCTGAGGTTTCTTGTTATTATAAGTCACTTCTGCCCTATAATCAACCCCATTTAGCATAGATCTGTAAAGAAATAGCCTTTATAATTAGTTTTGGCCTATAAATGTAATCCTAAATGTCTTCCAAGTATAGTTTAGCGCTCCTTTCCTTTATAGGGAAGGGGGAAGGGGTGAGCTGGAAGGGGATGAAAGGCCCTAACTTTGGGTCATTTAGGTGGCATTTTATGATTTTAAGTGCCATTTAACGTCGCCTACTTGATATGTGCTATTATGACCTGGTTTAGAGGGGAGAGGATTAAATCTAAGGCAGGAGGAACTTCCCCCCCCCCCCAACCCCCAAATTGGGTTGAGGGAGGCGAGCCCAGCTGTTTTTTATGGGGATGTGAACTGATTAACAGGGACTAATGGAATATGCCTTCTTCCACACCTCCACATCAGGGAGAAATCCCCACACTATAATTACCCTGCCATAAACTATAGTCAGGGACATGCTGGAAGACCTGAAGCCCACTTTCAAATGCGTGTAACCTTTTTGTGCACTTTTCGTATTTGAATAAAAAATTATTTGAATTGAATTGAAATGCTGTAAGTAAAATAACATGTTATTCCAGATACACTGAGCTTGGAGCAGCACCCGCTGAGTAGCTCGATGACATCTCAGGGTTCAGGGATGACTTCAGGTTCAGCTAACACCGCTCCTCCCCAGGTTAACCGTCCCCATGCAGCCACCTTGCTATCTCCTCCCCGGCAGAGCAACGGTCCCAGAGACCCTGGTGTGTACACATTCCACATCTATCTCTTTTGTGCCTCACTGACTTGATTCTTTGTCTATTTTGAAGTTTTATTTATTTCGGAATTTGGGCTGTTGTTGTTTTTAATTACTTTTATTGACAAAATTTCACATTCGTGATACGTTTCATTTGTCACCAAAGGAAGTTAAATAATAATTTCTTCTAATATAAATTGTCTACATCGAGGACAACTCTAATTTTCTTTTTTTACTTTAATAGAACCTGATACGTACAAAATTATCTAACAAATATTTCATATTAATTAATCTCACTCAAAATCAACTACAGTACAGTATAGTTGAATTCTTTGTACAGTGTTGATTACATGCAGTTCTCAAGAACCTTTTGCATTATTTTTTTTGCCCCAAACACGTAAATATTAAGCGAGAACCACAGCCTTGTTTTCACAAGTAATGGTAAAGCGAGAACCACATTGCTTGTCAAACCCCACTCACTGTCAAGCAAGCATATTCTACTGGAATATGCAGATTTGCATGATGCGCGTATCAAATATTTCAATGCTCCTGACCTCAAAACACTTTTTAAAACGGTCAATGGTGACAATGTCATCAAATATCTAAGAACTGCTGGTCTGTTCTCTTTGTTATAGTCTCTTTCATATAAAACCAAACTTTTGTTATTGTTATATCCATTTTATTTTTTGTTTTATTTGTTTGTGCTATTTACAGCTGGACTGTAAACTAAATCACTTTCCTCATCTCATCCCACCTCACTAACTCTCATTGCCATGAATATGACTCCACATGGATGTCGTCATGGCATTAAGCAACCATTACTCACTCACTCCAAACACGTAAACTAGGTGTTCATCAAGATCATATTCTGATCAAGTATGACTAACACACACAATTACCGCCCTGTAAAATAGATACGAGGTATCCAGAATGTTACATCTCTTTTCGGCTATAGCCAAGTGTTTACAGCAAAATATCTATCTTTCTCTTCGCTTTACGCTGTTATATAATACATTTATATTTACTAGAGGTGATACAATCAGTTTTCAGAATTTCTAGGACCTATTATTCTCTGTATAATCTTTTGTATGAATTACTTTTTAACAATTCATCCTTCAAATATCTCAAAGTTGTGTTCGTCCTTTCAGATAAAATCTCCGGCAGAAATATGGGAAAGAACCAAATGATGAACCATCTCAGGAACATGTCGCTCAATCGCCCGGCAAATGGCCAGAATAATGCACCACCAGCCCATCAACCAAACCAGCAGCAACCCCAACAACACACCTTCCCCGACAATAACCCTAACTACAACCTACACCAGAGCCTCAGAAACTCACAAAATACTCAGTTTAAGCCTCTAACAGCGGACACAGAATCAAATCCTGTGCCCTCTAACCAGCAACACCAACAACAACAACAGCCAACTTCCCTGTACTTCAACAATGAAGATATTAGAGCCTCTCAGCAAAAGCAGCCTGGTCCCATGCAGGGACAAAGTGGTAGTAATGCAGTCATCACTACTGGGCAGTCTCAGGATGTGTCTGGATACATGATGTCTGGGCTGGGTGATGGGGCTGCAGAGAGGGTGGAAGTGAATAGAGGATTACTCGCCATGCAAATAGAACAGCTCAATAAGCAGCATGCAGAGGCTGAGAGCAAGTTGGAGCATCTGCTCTTACAGCAGTACAATACAGTCAAAGAGTTAAGTCAGGTAGGTCTCCTGCAAAGATATTTTTTTTTGTATTTAAATATTTTTATTCAGCCCAAAACATTATGTAACTGGCACACTTTTCTCAGTAATCGCTGACTCTTTACAAAATTCAATATTATATCATGAATACATATAATAATCTATATAAAGAAATATTCGACAAGAAATAAGTAAAACATTACAAAAACCAACATTTAAAACTGTCACCGACGTATCGTTCAAATCATGACATTTTTGAAGTTTTTTGTTATCCAAGTTTTGTCATATTTGCTGGAGTTTTACCAAATTAACTTCATACAAATCGTATTCATCCCAAAAGATATACGAACTAAGACCCTCATAAATCAAGGAAAATGTATTTTGTAAACCTTGCGAATGAGCTAAAACCTTCATAATAGCGGAACCCCACTAGAGGAAAAACGACGGCAACACATTTTCTTCCCATCGGGTCAGTTTTAATATGGTCAGTTGGATCAACAGATGGATGAACTGCATCGGATTTCACACAATATTTTAAGCCCATTTCTCACGCGATTCTCACAGAATTTAGTGTAAAAGAGTCCTCTGCGGCGCAAAATCGCACGAGAATCGGCTTAGTGGACTAGGTCCTTAAGATGATATTGTGTATGCTATAACTATTTTAAATTTGCGAAATAAAGAAAGAATGAATATAGTTTATTTTGTTTCAGGATTCCTCTCACCGTCCATCTCCCCCTATCTCTCCTATTGCTGGAGGGTCTGAATCTGATACAGGTGGTACCATAGTCTCTGATATGAGCTCATTCCAAGCGGCAGCAGTGAGAAAACAAGTGGTATGTATGGAACTGGAAGTGTTTGGTATGGTCACTCTGTAGTACTCTGTTAACCCTTAATAGGGGAATTGCATAGCCGCCATCTTGAATCTTGATTCGCATGGAATTATGGGAATAATGATACAGTCTAAAATCTATAGAAAACATGCCATGTTTGGCATGGACTATTTATCAATGCTCTAATGTCAATATCCATGTGTTATTATACATGTCTCCATAACATCTTTCCCATCATGCATTTGGTCTTCATAGATTATTTATACAAGCTGTGATATTGATGAAAACATGCTTGCAACTTTGGATAAAAATATTGCCAAATATTTGTATGTCAGATTTGAAATCTATCCCAGCATGCACGGTAACAGGCATGCGCAGTGGCACATGCAAACCCTCTATTACGGTTTGGGGAAAGCGTTGCCTCGCCCGTATTATTTCCGAATCATAAGAACATCATAGTAGTAATTTCATCAAACAGTATCATCAGGCTTTAAACAACTTCTACTGAATACTTTGTTCTAGTGAGCTTGTCCCTTTATTGATATCCCTTTCTTTGTCTCATCTTGCGTTTGCGTTCTTTTGGTCCTGGGAATTCTTTTGAAAGCCATTGAACTTAATCAAGGCTAAAATTATCGAAAACAAATGTGAAACTGATATGGGCTTAAGATATATATAGGTCAGATTTTCAGAAAATGTACAATTCACCTTCACCAATTCTCTCAAATAACACACATTTGAAACAAAAATGAGCTTCAAAATGCAGTTTAACATAACAGAACTGATACTTTAAATCAATGTGATACCAAATATAATCAGATATACCCGGTATTCTTCATTTGTCAGCCTAATTTAGCAGAATTTCCGAAATGTGTGGAGCTGCCAATTGTACATTTTCTGAAAATCTGACCCATATATTGTCTGCTCACGCAAGTTCCCGGCGATGGCGCCATGTCATTGACTGTTGGTGTGAGAGTGTAGAGTACCTGTTCTATTTTTTACTGAAAGAGAAACTGAAGCTTTGATTGGTTGAAAAACTGTTTATTTGTCTTATTTACAATTCTATGAAATGGGTCAGATTTTCAGAAAATGTACAATTCACCTTCACCAATCTTCTCAAATAAACCGAATTTCAGACAAAAATAAAGTTCAATACACAGTTCTACCGAACCAAACAGATGGCTTGAATCAATGCAATGCCGAATATACTCGAATTTACCTAGCATTGACGAAATTGCAGCTTAATTTAGCAGAATTTACTAAATGTGTACTGCTGCCAATTGTACATTTTCTGAAAATCTGACCCAAATAGGGATTTCGTTACCGACCAACTTATATCATACAAATTCAAGTTTTACTGATTCACGATCTCAAGTTTCTATCAGTGAAAGTTCAATTATGAAAAGGATCTTACAGTTTACATCTATCCAATATGATTAAACTGGGGAAAAAATCATGAGACATGAGCGTGTTGTGGGTTCAAACCCTCCTCCATCCCAGCGCTTGGTGACTCGGTCATCAAAATGCCGGCAATCTGTATGGCTGTCTGCACGTTGCAGATCCATTGCTAATAGTTAAAAGTTTTAACATGTTTTCCTCTCAACAGTAAATGGTAGTATACTGCTCCAGGAGTTAGTGGAAGACCAACTATGGATCTGAACCAGGAAGCTCATAGATTTGTATTTAAATTCTTTATTTTATTCTGACGTGGCCAAGTCGCTTCTCCCCCTCTGTGCTACCGTGCTTCTGAAAAAAAAATGAAATATGATCATGAATTTTATAACTACTGGATTCAGGAAGTAAAGTGGCTAGTAAGATAAGTCTTTTTTTCTTTTTTTTCGTGCCGTAAATGTATTCCTGAATTAAATTTTATAATTATTAATTTTATTTCCTCCAGCCTACTATGACCACTACTAGTAACAAAGGCATCACAATATCGCTACCCAAGATGGATATGCTCAACTGGTCGGACACATCTACACCCACTCTCTCCACGTCCAGGACCCAAAGGTAATGCATCAAAATTCTTTCTTTTTTAATTTTCCTGTGGAGAACCCTGTATAGGGCTCAGTAGCTACGATGAAGTCATCACTGGCCCAGTATAGTATATTCGCTAGCAGAATCTTCCTGTTGTGTGTATGTACAACTTTCAATGTTCATTTAGTGGTTTCGACAGAAAGTCTCACCAGGCATGCATGTTTATAAAGACCCTGTAATGGGTCTTATTTTTTTTAATGTTGATATGAGTAAGTCTGAAATAGGACAATCTCACGTATGTGTACTAATTTAATTACTCCTGGGATCAATCCCACTATCTCGTCTTTTCGATTGGGAAGCAGCTTATAGAAAAACTGTGGTAGGTTGTTGCCAAGCCGATTGGAATATCTGTAGTGTACTGAGTCTGAGTCCTCCCTGAACCATACATATAAATACACTAAGACACTAACTATACATATAAAGACACTAAGCGGTGCTGATAAGAAATGAGGAGGTGTTAGTTCGCTGTCAAATCACCAGGCGGCGTATATGTAACCTGGCGCGCAGTGCGAGGTTGTTATCCGGCGCGATGATCCCGCGCCTTCTGCCAGTGGGGAACAGACTCCAGCCAGCCACCCAAAGCCACCTCAATCCTTGAACTCTATTGCTTTTTGGCGTCTATGCACGGAAGCCTGGAATAAAACTGTATTGCAACCGTACCAGGGATAACAGATAAATTTACATTGATCATGACACTGTTCATTACCACTCTCTTGATATGGGTCAGATCGTCAAAACATGTACAATTCTCCTGCCCCAATCCTCTAAAATTGTCCAAATTTAAGACGAAAATGACGTTCAACATCAGTTAACAACAGCTATTTTAAATCAACACAATATTAAATAGGATGGGGATTCACTACTAACTGGTGGAATAGAAAACCGGTTGAATGTGTGAAATTCTCCAGAGACACGACGTGTTGAATTGTTGAATTATCACTTAATTTTTTCCAACGTTTTTAAGAGCTTTGCTCCCTTCTTCAGGGGTAGTGGATGTTACAATCTCAAATACAATACAATACAATATTAAATACATTCAGATATACCCATTATTTATCATTTTTCTGCCTAATTGACTATGGAGCAGAATGTACTAAATCTGTAGAGCTGGTGATTGTACATTTTCTGGCAATCTAACCCATTCCTCTATTTGCTCTGATAGTGAATGATAATGGGGGATCAGACATTTCCCCTCAGGCTAAATGACAGTATAGGATCTTATTCTACAAGGACCCCAACAGATGGGAGTATTCAATGGGAAACAATCATAATATTTGAAGATAGACTTGCTTCGAAGGCTGTTTTTTGTCAGGTAAAGAAAATTGAAATGATTATTTTTTATAGTTGGTAACCACACATGTTCTTTGGCAATGTTTGCTGATAAGATTGTATAATAAATTCAATATACCAGTATAGAATTAATTAATTATGGAGTTATAAACGCCTTCCATACCATATTTAATGCATCTCATGATATTATATCTTATTTCAGTAATAAATTTTAATATTCGATATATATACTACAAAGGAAAGGTGTGGGGGTTATTGGTAATATTTCTAGTTCTTTTTTTATATTTTATTTTTTAAAAATTGTATTTACATTTTTTTCTCGCACCCCATAACTAAATAGAGATGCCGCCCTGTGGTATCACGTGACATCAAAATGAAAATTTCTTTTCAATCCCGCAACCCTAAGCTCATACAAATCTAAATTTTAATTCAACTTTTCTACGGTAAGTATCTAAAAAAAATATATATATAAATGTACTCAACTTTTCAAATAAAAACACTTTGCCTGGTATAGGAAAGCAACTCCTGTTAGAGAGACTTATAACTTATATCGATGCCGGGTGGTTCTCCCGATAACCCAACTACCAACTACCACCCATGGAGCTCAACATCCGATGAAAAAATTATCAAGGAGATAAAACAGAAGTGGTTCTGTGTTTTTAATCCCATCCGAAGTATTGAGTAGAGTTAACCCTAAGACCCTAAGTAAGTGGGTGTCAGGAGAGAATCTTGATAGCGATAACAGGGTCCAGTCCTTGCGGTTTTTCACCCCATTGTGTAGATCGTGGGGCCTGATAAGTGTATTATGTGCTCCGAAAAGTCTTTTAGGGCGTATCTCAAGTGGAATAGTGTTTCCTACATTGATGGGGAGGGGAGGGGACACGGGATGTAATGTCAATTAAGTCGGTTTTTAGTTATCTGTTGTAAAGTGCCCATAGGCCAAGTCCTGTTGAGTGGCTAGGGTAGCTGCTGGTTTCTATGACTTGCACAGTTATGTTGCCCTTAAAAATTTGATAATTATTATTGCAAACACATATCTGTAACTATGTTGGCATAGCCTTGCACAGTCTAGGTCCAAACCCTCAGATCAGATAAGAATGGTATGTCAGTGATTGGATACCTACTGCGCTAATGGCTTTTCTGGCCTAAGGCTTGGCTTGAAGGGACTCTCAACTGTGGACCTAGACTGTGCAGGCCCGGGATATCTTTTTAGATTAGTTGTGGGTTCTCGTTTGCATTTGCTACCTTTTTCAAAAGGTTGAAATATATCTATTTCTGTAAGCACCACCACCCCCCACCCCCCACCCCCGGCACTAGATCACATGCTGTATATTGCTGATCTATTTGTGGTAAAAACAAATGTTTTAAAAAGATATCGGTTATCGGAAAAAATGGACCATATTTTATCAATGCATTCTCCGAAATTTCATGGTCGGAAGTTCCATTTAATACGCATTTGCCGGAGTTGCCGATATATCTGGTTAGATAATTAAAAATAGAAGCACAAAAATGAAACCATATTAGCTTTCCATATATATACAATGTGATCTGATGTCAGGCCTTAGTTTAGATGTTCTGAAAAGTTAGAATATTTTAAAAAGGTGGAATTTCCATCGAGGGTGTCAGATAATATATGGTTCTTGGGCCAAAACCAAAACTGACTCCTTGGAAAATTTTTGGAAAATTTCTGTATGCCTTGCACCACTGTTTTCATGTGAGAAATGAAGAGAAAAAAACAAAAGCTATCTAAAACCACGAAGAAGATGTGTCCCATTTGTCTTCCTAAAGTTGATTTACATTTTAAAGTTTATGTAAGTGCGTGGTTCTTTGGATAATAGTCTCGCTATACCTTTCGCACACAAGATGGTTGGAATTTTTGCCATTGTCGTTCAGAAATGACCCCACTTAACCCATACCACTTGGATCTTAATTTCTATTTACTGAATTCCGTCTTGTCTCGCCCATCTTTCCTCCCATCTTACTCACTCACCTCCTACCTCACTTCTATATTATATGCATTCATTTGCATGGGAAGAATTTAATCAATGCTAATTTGCGCACTTAATTTTTCCCTCTGGCAATTGCATATCAATATATTGCGTTTATAAATAAAAGCATATCCCGTACTTCCGAACGGTCTTCCCCTTTCTGATTTCAAACCAAAATATTTATACATAAGATCATGGACACAAAGGAAGCTGATCATGTTTAGTATGCTACGGTCGGCCCCTGGTTCCCAGCCGGAGGTATGGGCTAGTTTTTATCAGGCATAACCTACT
Source organism: Sthenelais limicola (assembly GCA_942159475.1). Lineage (NCBI taxonomy): Eukaryota > Metazoa > Annelida > Polychaeta > Phyllodocida > Sigalionidae > Sthenelais > Sthenelais limicola. Next base: position 26,203,447 of record OW804094.1, on the reverse strand, counting down.
GGCATGGTGGTGTGGTAGTGGCGAGTTGGGGCCTGGTTTCCCTCTATTTACATTCTCTTTGTCATTATCTGGTCGATTGGCTGCCTCAATGTTACACAGCAGCATCATTTAAGGCCTGCTGCACCAGCTAGAGCGATATATGGTGTATATATATATACATGCACAATATACTAGGCACTTTGCACTATTGTTATTGAATGCAAAACAAATGTTTCCACAGTCTAGGCCCACAGATGAGAGAGTCCCTTCGAAAGGAGGGAAAGCCTCTTGCCTCAAACCGCAAAGTGCCTTTATAATTCCATTAAGACTGCACAATGTCATTATAATCCCATTAGAACGCCTAGTCCTAGGCCAGGAAACCGATTAGCGAAGTAGGCATCCAATCACTGACATACAATTCTTATCTGATCTGAGGGTTTGGGCCTAGACTCAATGTGTTGGGTATTGTATACGGACTGAGAACATGTTGCTTTATAAATGAGTTTTTAACTCTTATTTAAAGTGGCTAAGATTACTATTTTGACTATATGTCATTTAGAAATATGTTTGTAGTTTTCGATGACCTGCACACGTAAGAACATGACCTCAGCTATCGTTTACGGCCAATTATAATGAAAAGATAATCCCATGATTTAACCAATCTAATAATATTTAGTGAAAATTCAATAAATCTGATAATGTGGCAAATGGTAGATATCATTGTATTCAGAAGGTGATTAACAAATACCATTGGCCCCCGCGTCCTTATTATTTATCAGCTGTAGGTTTAACTGAGCGGTCAAATGTGTTGACTTTTGACCAGGTGCATGAGAATGTTTTGGGTTCAAACCCAGGTGGGGTCGTAATTCTCACCTCCGCCCCCAGCACTTGGGGAAGACCAGCTGTATGAGGTGTCTACCCTCTATACGCGCCCTGTTGGCAGTAAACATTAAAGCGCTCGGTGGTTAACTCCATGGCACGCCACTGCCTACAGGACGAGTATAGAGTGTATATGGGTGAAATTTTCAGAAAATGTACAATTGTCAGTTCTGCACATTTAGGAAATGTTGCTAAATTAGGCTGCAAAATGATGAGTACCGGGTATATCTGGGTATATTTAGTATCGCATTGATTTAATGTATCAGTTCTGTTATGTTAAACTGCATTCTGAAGCTCATTTTTGTCTTAAATGTGGGTTATTTGAGAGGATTGGTGAAGGCGAATTGTACATTTTCTGAAAATCTGACCCATATCTTAGTCTGGGTAAAACAACGTTAAAGATATACAGCTTCAACTATGAAATCAGCTGAGTTCTCGCTGCATTACTTGTCCTTCTTTTTTTTCTTTTCCTCGCTGCGGGCCGATGGTGGATGTGATGAATAAAGTGCCTAGAGTGGTTTTCGCAGTCTCAGTGCAAGAAGGGCATGGCTATATTTATTCCGCATGTTTTATGCCAGTTCCTATTCATGCTATTGCGTTGGAGCATTCGCTGGCATTGTATGATCGCTGGAACCGGTGAATTATTGTTTAAATCGTTGTTGACAATATTCGATAATGCGCTGTGTTTAGTATGGGAAGGCCTCCGTGGAAAGGGCTGTATAACGTGTCATTGGGTAGAATATAGGCTTAAGACTTTGTCCATATATAAAAAGATTGATAAACAAAACGATGCATCTATTTTTTTAATCAGTATATATAATACATATTGAACACTCTCACCCGTTTAGGGTGTTTTTCGTCGTGCCCTGAGAAGTGCTTAATTTTAACAAAAGGTGTGATTAAATTTTAAAAAGTCAGTTGTTTTACCTCGTTCAAGATACAATTTCTTCTTGTTACCTTATCATTTATTACAAGATTATGGTGACATTTGAGGTTTGGTTTCATGAGAAGGTGAGGAAATAATGTTCATTTTCTATTTTATTACAAGATTATGGTGACATTTGAGGTTTGGTTTCATGAGAAGGTGAGGAAATAATGTTCATTTTATATTTCATATCAGAATATAACCATCTTTATTCGGTTTCATCTTGAAAACATATTTTTCCAGATGGCTCGCTGTTGGCCTTTTATTCTCTATACCACCGACCATTCGGCTCGTGTAGGGTTAAAATATGGCATTGTATTGTAGACGTAGGAGGTAGGAATGTAGGCTGTGCATAAGATTTAGCGGAGCGCGATTGTGGAGCTCTCGCCGCTATCAGCAAATTAAGTTAAATAATGATCCGCCTCCTCCTCCCCATTCTCTGCATTGTTTCTTCTGTTTAAATCAATCCACTTGTGAAAGTATGAATTATGGTTGCTCAGAAGGGGGTGTTTGTTCCACATAGTAGTATTTTTATTTTAAGCCTTGACTTTTGTTTCATATTTCATCAGTGCTTAGACCATGATTCTATTACATTATAAATCAATGTATGAAAAAAAATAACATATTTGGCAGTCCTGTTCTTAGTGCAAAAGAGCAACATGTAATGTATATATAATGAAAGATATTTTATGATTGTGTACTGGAGAAAAAATCAAATATATGGGTCAGATTTTCAGAAAATGTACAATTCGCCTTCACCAATCCTCTCAAATAACCCACATTTAAGACAAAAATGAGCGTCAAAATGCAGTTTAACATAACACATCTGATACTTTAAATCAATGCGATACCAAATATACTCAGATATACCCGGTATTCAGCATTTTTCAGTCTAATTTAGGAGAATTTCCTAAATGTGTAGAGCTGCTAATTGTACATTTTCTGAAAATCTGATCCATATACAAGTTTATATATGGTCAGTTAGAAATGAGCTCACAGGCTATTTTGGACATTCCATGGAAATCCTTTTCTTGTTTATGAATAAATGTTATACCAAACGATGCACGTAATATAGACCTTTCATGGGACATATACTTTTATGGAGCTAAAATAAAAAATGGCCGCCCTATAGGCTGAAAACTAAATTAAACACTTTTCTAAAGAGAAAAAATATTTTTTGTCAAATAAAGTTTACTCAGTATTGTACAAAACATCAAATGATTACAACATATTATATAAAATTTAATGCATTAAAGACGTTTTTCCCATTGTCACCAATATTAGCCAGACACTGGACACTTTGTTGGAAGAAAAAATAAATGAATAATCATGTCTTAAGGAAGGAATTCAATCGTTCAGGCAGCACCATTGATCAACCTACTTTGTCTTTTTATCTCGTCCGACCGATTTGAACGTGATCCTCTCCTTAATATATCAACTTCTTTAGTCTTCTATAGGGATTTCCATATATGCTTCTCTACGTACCGGTTACAGTGCATCATTGGATTCAACTGATATGTATTATATTGTCTATGAAATCCTTTTTTTTGGGGTGTGGGGGGGGGGGGGTCTTCTCATTTATTGAATAATTAGACCTTAGACAACACTTTCCGCCTTAAAATACATTAATCCAGTCAGGTTCAGAAGGCAGTTTTGGTCCCCTAAGTCTTAGGGGGTCATTAACACTTTAGCCTTAGTCTTAGCCTTGTGGGTAAGCTTATCGCTGGATGAGGAATGTGGGTGTCTGGACCTGACTGAAGGAGTAAGATCATCATTACACCCATGTGCTGTAGTTGCCTATACCTTCAGCATTGTATGCCACACTTTGTCAAGGTGGTGCATAACATGTAAATTATGCCACCCTTGGCGCATACAACAAGTAGGTCCGCCAATAACTGAAATTACTTCTTTCATTTTCATTTATTTATATTTTTCATTTTTTTAAACTCCCCAAATCACTCAGGGGAATCGGATATAGAAATTCATGTCCTTGAATTCATTCCGTTCAGCAATGACAAAGAAATCTCTGATGACATTCGAAACGAATTAGAACTGAAGTGGATCCACAGAATGAAAATGATGTCCCCCACAGGACTCAACATCATGGACGCAATTACTTGGAAAACGGTCAATCAACCGGTCTGTACCCCCTGGGGCCCCTCGCAATCAGCTATCTAGCCACGTTGAAAATTTTACACATAACGATAGCCTTGTTGTGAGACCCCACGGGGACACAGATTGACCCCCAAGTACTCTAAAAAAATAACAAATATAAAAAATAGTTGGGGGCTAAGCCCCCCCGACCTACGGTTGACACCCCACCTGGTTTTGTAGGAACTGGGTGATGATCTCATTCAAAATAGTCTATTTTGCATGCTGATTAGCAATATCCACCACTTGGCCTGGGCTTTTGTGAAGATATTGCTATTTATCTCCTCCCTAAAATAATGGGAAGAACCTTTGGAAATATATTTGTATATTTCCCACAATAAACACCCCCCGTCGGCATCATGATGCCGATGGCCTGACGAGCTATTATTAGCGAAACCATGTAGTGCCAAACCAATAATATTCTTATTGGGAAGAAGGAAACTCTTACTTTTATTATCTTTTATCATCAATTCTCTTGTGGGGGAATTTTTGAGGATATATACATCAGTTTTCCTTGTTTCTCTCACTTGAATGTACTTTCACAATGAGATTAACATAGCTGGGAGTCTTTTCCTAGCAACGAGCGCACCCCTTGTTGATGTCACTATGACATCGCCAAGGGACTAAGGAGGTCTTGGAAACCTACGTCTGAAGAACGTAACGTTCTTCAGTTACATGGTAGCATTCGAGTGGGAAGGGAGCCGACATTGCCACGTTCAATTATTTATATTTTTCATTCATTAATGGGGTGTAATGAATAAGGAACAAAGCTCGGGGAAAGTCTGTACACTTGTTAGTGACCTCGGGAGTGCGGAAGATCTCGGGCTAACGCCCTCACTTCCCGCACTCCCTCGGTCACTAAGGCCAAAAAAAAAAATAGGTGTGTTTCCGATTTACCCCCCCCTACCTAGAAAAACCTTACCCTACCTAAAAGTTTTTTCACCATACCTGATTTTTTCCCCATCATATCTTACTTTTTTTTGATTTTTTGACAAAAAAAGCTTATAAAAGCAGGAAAACGGGTTTTCCTAACCCAAAACTGTCAAAAAGCACATTTTCCATGTTCAAAACAACTATTGTTATGAAAAAGACATTTTTTTCAGTTCCTGGGAGGTGGTTTCCAAACAAAAAAAATTAACAAAAAAAAAAAAGTTACCACCCCCCCTACCTCGTTTTCAGCCAGATAAATCGGAAACACACCTATTTTTTTTTTTGGCCTAACAAGTGTACAGACTTCCCCCTTGCTATGTTCCATCTATTTAGTCATCGTCAACATCAACTGTCTATGAAATCCATCAGTTTTGTTTTGTTTTGGACGTTCGTACAATCCATTCTTCGCTTATATGCAACCTATGTATTCATAATTTTCGTTTGTACTTAAAACAGTCGATAAAGCTTCATACGTAGTGAAATTAAAAGTGACATCTACGAAATCCCCCTATTGAAAGATTTATTTCCTTAAATAGAAAGTAGTTCGCTCAGGGTGTAAAAATAGACTGGGGTGCTTGGTTAATTATGGCTATTCTAGCATACAATAGCTTTCTGGTGGAGACTTACTTTATAATCTTGGCCAAATGCCAGACACATGGTTGGCGTGGAATGTGACTATAAAACCCATTGATCAATCTTGCTCGCTGTAATAACTCAAATTGTCTCATTTTAAAAAGTGTGTGTGGTGCGCCAAATGGTGGATTCAGGCCTGTAGATTGAGACAATGGCATCTGGTTAATTTTAGAGTTCAATAAGCATGTCGGTTCATCATCCTTGCAAGCAGTTTTTTCTTTTAAAAATCTATATTTTTCCTAATCTGTCTTAATCATTGTCATTTTTTTATTTTTTTTAAATCATTTTTATTCAGGGTAGAGCACTACATCAGGATCAATCATATTAATTTTAACAGTATGGCTCATCGGTTCACCTACTGGTGGTCTTCCTTCCGATCCCTGATTTGAGTATCTGATTGTTAACAAATGCACCTTTCCAATGGTATATTTGGTTATGGTGTTGCACAATGTCGCATGGTGAAGAAATGCAAGTAAAAATGATGAATTTTGTGTAGTTGGTCATTGATATCTCCACTTGTACTGCATGTGTTTGAACCGGAGAAGGACAGTTTTTCTGCTCTTTACTAACTACTTGATATCGCATTGAAATAATCCTGATCATATTGGTATCAAAAATTCAAACGTTTAAAATGATTTTTAAAAATTGCAATTAAGTCGCTAATGGCCAGATAAGAGCTAATCACCCTGCTGGGTGGCGGAGATGATGAAACCTGTTATGTCCGTTAATTCATACTCTGTCCTATCCTTTCTCTAAGGTCCTTCTGAAGGTTTGGTGTCAGACCATTCACTTAATAGTATACGGTAGGCAGTTAGATAGATCGTTTAACGTTACATAGATCGGGAGGAATAAAATAAATAAAAAATATTATCGATCAATCAATACCAGGTCGTTCACTCCATGTCACAAGCAGGGAAGTAGATTAGATGGCGAAATACCAGACAATTTGCATATCTCCCTGAGCACTGTTATTTATAAGGGAGGTTGATTAGAGTGAGTGGTTTCATGCCTTTTCGCTCAATGATTCAACAGAGTAGTATTTCAATAGAAGGAAAGGTATCAGATTTATAAAATGATAAGCAGAGACTTAGATTCGAACGTGTACGTGTTTGTACGCTTGATCCCCTGTTATGCACCTCCTTGGTTAAGCATGTTTCCCATTGCGACCCCATTGCGACACATGTAATGTGCCTCTGTGGCGATGTTCATGCGACCGTCAGGACATTGTCGCCAAACGTTACACAAGTGAAATAGTTTAATCGCAACGAGCTACAAGGGTATCTACCGAAATTTACCCTCTTTGATAGAATCTAGAAATTTGATTTAGAAAGATTTTGTATTTGACATTAAAGTGACACATATCACTGAGCTCCCGATTTGGGGAAAGTTTACCTAAATTTCAACTATGTTCTAGATTAGTATATTTGTAATGTATACCCGGGAGCATTAATGTAGGAATTACATATATTTTAATAGTGATCTTAGCCACTTTCTGGATTCATCCATGTTTTCACCAGTAGCCCTAGAAATGACGTGACAGAAGGCACAGCGTCATATACAAGGTTACGAGAGGTTAGGGAGAAAACAGTTGACATCATCTCTATATATTATACATTATTTCGTAATATACATTTCCGAATAGACGCTATACAAGTCTTAATCATGCTGGATACCTATTGTAATTAAATAATGATGATGTTGATATCTATACCTCCTTGTGTATTGAACATCTAGTCGGTTTGTCATAATGATTTTGTATGACCGCTCATAATTCTCCTTCATTTTGTCAAAATATTTACTTCCCTGAAATGACTACTAACCTGGATGCCAAATGGCTCCCAGGGAAAATGAGATATGCCTCTAATAGAACAAACAATTAGTGTATCTATCAACCTGGTTGTAACTTTTTCTCATTCGCTAAGTAAAATTAGACATTGGTTTTTGTAATTGTCGACCTGGATGCTGTCTAGGATGTGTCAACAGCAATAAATTGTATGGGCGTGGTTGCTAATACACCCTCAGCATCATATAACTCAGTCTTTATTCCTAATACAAATAGTCTAGAATGAGGTAAACATGGGGGTATATGTGCATGCATATAGATATGTCCATGTAAGTATGTGTGCATGCATGTATGTATGTATGTATGTGTGTATGTATGTACAGTCAGGTCCAGACGGCCACATTCCTCGATTTCACATCCAGCGATAAGCTTATCCACAAGGCTAAGAGTAAGGCTAAAAGTGTTTATGTCCCCTAAAACTTAGGGGACCAAAACTGCCTTCTGAACCTGACTGTGTATACATGTACATAACCATGTATGTATGTGTGCATGCATGTATGTATGTATGTATACATGTACATATGTATGTATGTATGTATACATGTACATATGTATGTATGTATGAGTTTATATTTGTTAGGATACAAATTTTAGATTTTTTTTTTTCAAGATTATCTCCTATATGAATTGACAGCATTTTATACAAATCATATTATAAACATTTTTTTATCATAGTACGAATAGGCCATACATACCAATAGAATGAGGTAAACATGTGCATGCATATAGATATGTCCATGTATGTATGTATGTATGTATGTATGTATGTATGTATGTATGTATGCATGCATGCATTCATGTATGTATGTATCTATACATGTATGTATATATGAGTTTATATTTGTTAGGATTATACTATGTCATAAAGACTGGAATTCAAGATATTTCTGCTTTTTTGTTTGAATATGATATTAACAAAATTGAAACAATTGATATGGCTGAAGTAACCCAAGCCTAAAGATAATGGTGTTATTGATCATATTGAAGTAAATACAGATATCACTAAAAGTGTTGAACTATATCAGCCGGCGTATGAGTCATTTGGCTACATTGTTGCCAGTATACAAATTTTAGATTATTTTTTTTTCAAGATTATCTCCTATATAAATTGACAGCATTTTGTATACATCATGCCATAAACATTTTTTTTTATCATAGTAGGAATAGGCAATACATGGACAAGAGATTCTTGAGTCATTTTAACGACATCTGGGGACCATAAATATTTTGATAATGTGGGAGTTCCATGCTAGTGTTAGTTAAACTTGTCACAAACTTTGAAAGGTTTGTGCTTAAAAATCCCTTAGAAACATTACTGGTCCCTGTTTTACTACATGTTTGAAAGTACTACCTTTTGAGATGGGCCCTAATTTAGTGGTTCATAAACTCATCAAGTTTGGCCCCAGGATTGACCTTAGAGTATATAGATGTCAACTCTCTCACAAACAATACATGGGTCGAGTACGCACCTGGGAGGTAGTGGGAGACTATAAAGGTATCAGAACCTAACTAGAAACATCCTGGTTAGAAACGGTAACAAAGACGTACGGGGGCCTGTAAAGGGTGGTCTCCACTGGCTGCGGTAGGCTCTGCGGTAAGCCTTGCGATGGTGTTGTGCTGGTTCTGTAGGTGGAGAGGAATGGCGAGGTCCTGCCTACATGGTTTACTGGCCATGTAGGCAGGACCTTGCCATTTCTCACCACCACAGCACCATCGCAAGGCTTACCGCAGAGCTTACCGCAGAGCTTAATGCAGCCAGTGGAGACCACCCTTAACAAAGACGTACGGGGGCCTGTTAGGCGTCCTCATAACTTCACCAAAGGCTAATGAGTGTGTCTTCTCTTCCTATAATTTCTGGTTGTTGCCCACTGTGTGTAGAAGGGTGCCTGGTTTTACACATGGTATATGAGCTTGAAAAAAATTACTTGATTGTTAGGTCGCCAGAAAATGTACAATTCGCCTTTACCAATCCTCTCGAACAGCCTAAATTTGAGACAAAAATGAGGTTCAAAATACAGTTCGACATAACCGAATAGATTTCTTTACCCAATACCAAATACACTTAGATATACCCAGTATTGATCATTTTTAACCTAATCTAGCAGAATTTACTAAATGTGCAGAGTTATAAATTGTACATTTTCTGACAACCTGTCCCATGTGATGAGCTTGAAGAAAATTACTTACTTAGCATGATGAGTCAGTCTACCACGGTGTATACAGTCGGCCTGTTCACACAATTGTGGAGCAAACCAGTAAGGAAAGAGATAGTTGGAATGATGAGAATGAAATTATATTAAGATAAGATAAGATAAGATACTACTTTATTTATCGAACTCACAGTACATAGGGTAATAATAACATATAAAGAGACAAATTGGTATACAGTCATCTAGATCAGATCCAGTTCTCCCAGACGTTACCATCTCGATTTAACCGAGCAATAATTTTGATATATAAAATCTTTTTAAGAAAGATTGTGAAATAAGAGTTAAACTTTTAAGAGTTGAACGTATAAGGTTTGATTAGGTTTTAAATAGTTGTGAAATTATTAAGTTTATTGTCGTCGGTCAGAAGAGCAAAAGACCATTAGAAAATTTGAGAAATATGATACCCTCTTACCCTAACTTCTGTATTTAAAAAAATATTGATATTGATCAAAGATAGCATTATGTTTTACAAATAAACAAAAAAAATAATCTTATAAAAAATATAAAAATCTTAGCTATTTAGGTATTCTTGGTGTTTAGAAATCGTTCAGAAAGTGATAAATGAAATTTGAACAAATTTGACCCCACCTCTAGTATTAATAAATTTGACCCCACTCCTAGTATTAATATTTACAATTATTTGTACTCTCTTACATACCTATGATACATGTTTCGGTGGTCCAACCCATACATGCACAACTCAATTTCGGGGTCTTTAAAATGTCCCCATAACTTCCCAGTGGTAAATGATTATGTCTAAATTTCCTATTGTTATCTGTTTGTTTGTAAATAGAGAGCCAGTAAATAGTGCAATATATATTCCATGCGACATCCTTAACTAAGATTGTAATTGTCGTGTTTCCTGTATCAACCTTAATGGGTTGTCATTACATATTATCTTGGATGCTTTATGCTCACTTAATTGCTTCACCAGGTCATAATTATACTGTGTTTATAGGGGATTTGCATTGGTGCAATGTTGGCGTTTGAAGGATTGTGGGAGTTCTGTATCAAATAATATGGAGGACAAAATAAATCGCAACTGAAAGGAAAGGCTCTCATTTCTGTCTACTATTTTGGAGATATTTTAGTTGTTTTTTAAAACTTATTGTTGATCATCATGGATGCTCTATGTTCATATAATTGTTTTTGTCAGGACTTAATTATGGTGCCTTAATAGGGGATTTCCATTGGTGCAATGTTGGCGTTTGAATATTGGAGGATTGTGGGAGTTCTGCATCAAATAATATGGAGTTTTAAAAAATCACAACTGAAAGAAATAAGCTCTCATTTCTGTTAGCCTTCCCGACGACCCTCCCACTTGTCACAATCAGAGACTACCATGGTTATCATTTCTGTCTACTATTTTGGAGATGTATTAGATTTTAAAAATTGTAACCGTTGATCATGGATGCTATATATTCACATAATTGTTTTTGTCAGGACATAATTATACTGCGTTGATAGAGGATTTGCGTTGGGGCAATGTTGGCTTTTGAATCTTGAAGAATTGTGGGAATTTTGTATCAAATAATATGCAGACAAATTTGGCAAATGAGAACTATGATTATTGTGAATATTTGTCCAAATAAAAATAAAATAAATAAAAGAGGCTCTCATTTCTGTGAACAGATATTTTGCGTTCAGTTTTCACATACTAAACTCTGTAATCAACATTGTGAATTATATTCTTAGATGCTGTATATGCAATCGACCTATGACATGGTTTCAAGTGGTAGAATCATAAACATGCTTCCCGTATCATTGGCGAGCCAAGAGTGTTTTTGTTACTAATGAATTTATCTCCCCTATGTTAACGGTTGCCTCGTGTTTCTAAATGCCTTCTGACACATTCCAGTATTATCCCACTGCATCTTCTGCTACTGGTCTGCTGCGCAATTGTAGTCAGTCCTGTCCAGAAAGCCACATTCCTCGAGCGTTGCAGTTCACCGCATACAGCGATAAGCTTAACCACAAGGCTAAGACTAAGGCTAAAAGTGTTAATGGGAATCACCTGGCTCCTAAAAGTTAGTGGGTCATTAGGGGTTTGTACTACAGACTGTATTTACTTTTTCTGGTAGGTTCAGCAGGTCCAAGGTAGGGCTAAAGGGCTTCCACCCCCACCAGCCCCACCCCACTCCACCCCCAACTCCTAAATTGTCATTTAAATGTGAATAAAATAATCAGTTATCTTGTGTAAACGGTAAGAATACCTCAGAGCTCAGTAACAGCTCATTATAATTATAATCCCATTAGGACACCTAGTCCTAGGCCAGGAAACGGATTAGCGCTGTAGGCGTCCAATCAGATATATTATTTTCATTAGAATTAAGACCCGGGACTATTAACGGGGAAATACATTGAGGTACTTCCAACTGAATGTACCGTATAAATCATATGAATTCTTTTTAAATTATGAAAAATCACCAAAACGTTGGTCATTTAGATAAAGTTATAGCAACCTCAATCATCACGTGGTTCTTATTCCGGCTTTAATTAATGTTATTCTTCCCCTTCAATACTTTTTTTTAATCGTTTAAAACAAACAGAACTTTATCAGTCTAGGTCCAAACCCTCAGATCAGATAAGAATATGCCACTCTTATGTGATCTGATGGTTTGGACCGTCAGTGATTGGACGCCTACTTTGCTAATTGGTTTCCTGGCCTAGGACTGGACATTAGTAGGCGGAATTATAATGGCATTTTGTGGTTTGAGGCGAGAGGCTTTCCGTCCGAAGGGACTCTCTCATCTTTGGGCCTAGGCTGACATACATGGGACTGAGCTTAGGTGTGAGTGTCCACACTAACAAGAAGGCAGGAGTGAAGAGGGGTCATTAAAACCAAAATGTGAAATAAAGTGACTGGTTAAATTCTCACTGTCCTTAATACCGGGGTGTCCGGAGTAGAGAGGTGTCCACACGTAGAGGCTTTACTGTATTCCTGCATATGGGTCAGATTTTCAGAAAATGTACAATTCACCTTCACCAATCGTCTGAAAAAATCCACATTTAAGACAGAAATAAAGTTCAAAATACAGTTCAACCAAACCAAACAGATTGTTAGAATCAATGCAATGCCGAATATACTCGAATTCACGTAGTATTGACCAAATTGCAGCCTGATTTAGCAGAATTTACTAAATGTATAATATACAGCTGCCAATTGTACATTTTCTGAAAAACTGACACATATGTCCTCTATAAACTCCACCAGGACTCAGCCTTTGGGGCAGAACCAGAAGCAGTCCGAAAAACAATCTGTTTATTATCCAAAATATAAAAAGATCTAGTGTTCCTGCAGTAAAATTGTGGGTCTATATACCAGCTATGTTTTCCCTGTTCTTTACAATGCCATCCTAGGTTGTATATTAGTGGTGAAAAAGTAGCTTGTCTTGTTAGGAGGATTACAGAAGCAGTCTGGCTCAACTGGTACAAGGAACTTTTTCAATCTATCCCAGATGTTGGACACAGTTGTAGGACAGTGCATCAATTGCATATATATACATATATTATATTATATACACAAGTCGCAAAAAATGGATTTTGAGATATCATCATATTTGAAAAGATTAGATCAAGCTGATTCCAACGATAGTAAACATTAGGACATTTAATCAGTATTTTTATATTTTAAATTTGATATCATTTTTTAGAGAAAAAAAAGTTTGCAATATTGGAGTGGAAAATTAAAATAAAGTAGCTAAAAATGCTCTAAAGGATGACCTTAGAAATGCAAGGATATATTTGATACACTGTCTTAACGTCCTATCAATTTTGCGACGTGTGAATCCTTTTCCAGTAACACATCACATATGTACAAGAATCCTTAATTACGATGTTAATTGTGTGTGTATCAACACTCCTTTATATGCGAGATGGATTTATAATGGTGCTATCATCGCCTGCTATAAATATCAGTTGCATATTTGGACTTAGATGTACCAATTCTGGAATAATGTCCCTGTTGAAATACAACGCCACCATAACTATCACAGCTATAAATATCAATTTTATATCGGGGCTTACTTATGTCTCCAGTTCTGTAATGATATTGTATTCCATCTATTGGATCTATTACACAGTCTAGGTCCAAACCCTCAGATCAGATAAAAATGGTATATCAGCCTTCTTCGCTAATCAGTTTCTTTGCCTAAGACTCGGCGTTTTATGGGAATATAATGACATTTTGCCGTCTTAATGGAATTATAATGACTCTTTGTGGTTATGGCGAGAGGCTTTCCCTTCGTTTGAAGGGACCCTCTCAACTTTGGGCCTAGACTGTACAGTGCCAATATGTACATCGATTGGTTTTAGGAATATATTTGTTGTCATTTGTTTAATGATATCCAGTGATAGGATAAACGGATTGTGACTCTCCCGAATCCACATGTCAATAGTGTGTTAGGCCTCCCCATGAGGCCAATTGTTTGTGAATAGCGTGTTAGTGATCCTTATGGTGCCAATTGTTCAATAATATACCAATAGGGGTGTTGCATGTGCCACTGCACATGTCTACTGCAGTGCATACTGGGATGAATTCTGTTGAAATCTGACATACTAATATTTGACAATATTTTGTCGAAAATTGCAAGAATGTTGTCACCAATATATCAGTTTGTATAAATGATCTATGAAAACCAAATGCATGATGGGAAAGATGGGGACTTGTGTTATGGAAACATGTGTAACACATGGATATTGACATTAAAGCATTGATAAATAGTCCATGCTGAACATGGCATGTTTTTTTATAGATTTCACACTGTACCATCAGTCCCATAATTCCATGCGAATAAATATTCAAAATGGCGGCTATGCAAATCCCCTATTATGGGGCAAATAGGCTCAAATATAAATATCAGTAAAATATAAGAACTCTATAGTATATTATCGTGCCCATTTTGTAATGATATCCCAGTGATAGGAGCAATGGACTATAACTAGTGTTGTTGGCTACTTTGCTACACGTGTCCAAAGAACGTTTTGGAAGAACAGATGAACCTGGTGTTGCAAACAAATCATGAGGACTCCTCATGTTGCCAACTGGGTGATTATATCCTAGATAAGTGATATATGGGCCAGATTTTCAGAAAATGTACAATTCACCTTCACCAATCTTCTCAAATAACCCGAATTTCAGACGAAAATAAAGTTCAAAATACAGTTCAACCTACCCAAACAGATTTCTTGAATCAATACAATGCCGAATATACTCGAATTTACCTAGTATTGACCAAATTGCAGCCTAATTTAGCAGAATTTACTGAATGTGTACAGCTGCCAATTGTACATTCTCTGAAAATCTTACCCATATTCCAGGTAAGTGAGTCACAAGTCGCAAAAATGGATTTTGAGATACCATTATATTTGAAAAGATTAGATCAAGCCGATTCTAATGATGGTAAACATTAGGACAGCTAATAAGTGTTTCTATATTTTAAGTTTGGTATTTTCTTCTCTTTTTTTAATTATTCAATTCAAGGATTCTTTTATTGCTGAAGATGTTTTACAGTAAGGTTGCCCAACATTCTAAATAAACAGTTGTCTAAATAGGTCTTCCATTGGGTGCCCGAATTATAATATATCTGGGTTGACAAATTACTAGTAAAGTAGCTAAATATACTTTATAAGATGTCCCTAGAAATGCATGGATATATTTAATACACTGTCTTGGGATTTTGGTACATGTATTCATGCTAAAACGACATCCTGTGCATGAATAAATCACTTTGAAAAATATCAACTTTGCGACTTGTGACTCATTTTCCAGTAAGACATCACACCTATAGGTCTAAGGATTGAATTATATAGTTGTAAGCCAGGTTGTCTTAACTTGGTACCAGCTGTCTTCATTAAAAACATTGTTCGTTCATTTCCTAAATGTATTAGGGTCAGATTTTCAGAAAATGTACAATTCGCCTTCACCAATCCTCTCAAATAACCCACATTTAAGACAGAAATGAGCTTCAAAATGTTGTTTAACATAAGAGAACTGATACTTTAAATTAATGCGATACCAAATATACTCAGATATACCCAAAATTTATCTTTTTTTAGCAGAATTGAGCAGAAATTACTAAATATGTAGAGCTGCCAATTGTACATTTTCTGAAAATCTGACCCATTAAGTATTCCCAGGGACCTGTGTACTAAGATATTTGCATTCACTGTGGGGAATTATGAATTTGTTATGTTAAATGTAATTTTAATATCGATTTTTATATTAGATTATTATCAATATGTGAACCTTATGGTGTGGCATATTGTGAAATTTAGTGTTAGATAGCCGATGTGTCGATAATATGCATAATAATTGCGAAATGTTGGTTCTATACCTGTTGCTTTTAACCTTATAGAAGTCGCGCAGTTGGAACAGGTGAATCATAATGTAATCATCGTTTTAAAATCATCTCATCTTGCCAGGGGCTCGTTTACTTGGCCTGGTGTTCCACCCATGGCTTGTTTCATTCTTATGGGTCAGATTTTCAGAAAATGTACAATTCCCCTTCACCAATCCTATCAAATAACCCATATTTAAGACACAAATTAGCTTCAAAATGGAGTTTAACATAACAGAACTGATATCTTTAAATCAATGTAATACCAAATATACTCAGATATATCCAGTATTCTTCATTTTTCAGCCTAATTTAGGAGAATTTCCTAAATGTGTACAGCTGCCAATTGTACATTTTCTGAAAATCTGACCCTTATAATCATTATTTATTTAGTAGCGACGTTATTAATGGCGTAAGTAAAGACATTCGATATAATCTCGTCTGCTGACAAAATCCAGGTCTTTCAAGCAGACGATTAAGGAGAAAATTTGCATCACTTATATCAAAATTATGTATTCATTATTTTGATCAATTCTATACAGTTTAGGCAAAAATATGAGAGAGTCCCTTCAAACTAAGGGAAGGCCTCTCGCTCAAAACCCCAAGGTGCTATTATAATTCCATTAGGACCGCAAAATGTCATTATAATCCCATTAGGACACCCAGTCCTAGGCCAGGAAAACGATTAGCGCAGTAGGCGTCCAATCGCTGACATACCATTCTTATCTAATCAGAGGGTTTGGGCCTAGAGTGTATAATCAATGCAAGTCTTGTTATTGCCATGTCCTGTGGTGACAAAATAGTTTCTAGGATGAATAATGGCTTCTGTACATAGGTCAGATTTTCAGAAAATGTACAATTGGCAGATCAACACGTTTAGTAAATTCTTCTAAATTAGACTGAACAATCGTCAACACTAGGTATATCTGAGTATATTTAGTCTAGTCTTGATTCAAACAGTCTGTTTGGTTATATATAGAACTGAATTTTTAACCTGATTTCTTTCTTAAATTTGGGTTAATTGAAAGGATTGGCGTAGATGAATTGTACATTTTCTGGCAACTTCACCCACATAATGCCCATTGAAGAGCTCTAGAGGGTCATGAATATTGTACATGTTGACAACTCGCTGGTTGTGTACATTACAATCAGAAATTCATAATCTCTTTTCATACGGGTACGAATGGACCGTTATTCATAAGTAATATCGAAATGCACAGTTGACTCCCATCATTGGTGCATTGCATTTATACATTTTTGTAAAAGCTGAAAAAGAGAGTTCCAATTGCGTTACAATGGGAACATCCAGGGATGCAATATCCTATACAAGGCACTTCGAGCATCCTGTCATAGCCTATAGGTGAATTGATTTTTTCACATCCTATATACTCCCCCCCCCCCCCCGCCTCCTCCTCCTCCCTCCTCCCTCCTCCTCCTCCTCCTCCTCCTCCTCCTCCTCCTCCTCCTCCTCCTCCTCCTCCTCCTCTCCAACATGCATGTAGAGCAGGGTATTGCATCCCGTTAGCGCGTAAAATTCTCAGTGTGCAACATAACCCAGAGACCGACGCCCAGGTCTCCATTGAATTTGTGTTGGTCTCTGATATTGATATTAGGCTGAGTCCGACTGTCTCCAATGAAATGAACAAGTGATAAAATTATCTTGTCTAACTTTTCTTATTCTGGGTTATTTTTTTAATTACCATATTAATACCCCCCTTTTTTCGGTCTCTGTAAAATCCTGTCGGTCTCCACTGTTACAATTTGACAGAGACCGACGGTCTCTGGTCTCCCAATTCACTATGTTGCACACTGCGCGTTTATTCTATCGCCCTAACATGACTAAAATTTACAAAAGTATGTTTAAACAGGGCGTAAAGCAAAATCAATCCCCCCCCCCCGCCCCCGCCAGCGCCCCCGCCCCCTCACCTTCTATAACACTCAGTGCACAGAGGCCATACTGTTTTCATTTCGGTCTATTTTTATTTTCTTACTTTTACCAGGAAATGGAGTGCCGTATGTGTTTTAGGTATAAAAAATACCATAAAAAGAAGTTGAGCGAGTGGTTCAGCGCTCCATTATTTGTTTGCCTGGATAACGGTCTGAATTTACATGTGTTTCAGACGTCTCGCTCTCTCACTCTCTCTCCTCTCTCTCTCTCTCCCCTCTCTCTCTCCTCTCTCTCTTTCTCTCCTCTCCCCCCTCTATCTCTTACTCTCCTCTCCCCCTCTATCTGTCTCCCCCCCCTCTCTCTCTCTCTCTCTCTCTCTCTCTCTCTCTCTCACTCTCTCTCTCTCTCCCCCTCTCTCTCTCTCCCTCTCTCTCCCCCCTCTCTCCCTCTGCAAGTGCTCTATTAGTGGTCAATAAGTGGAACTGCTGTCAGCATGAGTTGTTTATTGGTTCCCGAAAATGACAAATTGTGGAAGAATTAACATGTATTTACACTTGGTGCAATAAGGTGTGCATGTCAAACGCTCTCATAGATCAACCCGTCATGGATCACGTTGATAATAAACAAACTGATGATCGTAAATATTGTTATATACAATTGCGTTCCATCATATGAAATAAACACATACAATCGAACATTTTATAAGCGACACTCATGGGTGTCCATGACGACAACGAGGAGAGAGCTGTTGTAATAAAAAATATAAATTGGTCAGATTTTCAGAAAATGTACAATTCATCTTCACCAATCCTCTCAAATAACCCAAACTTTAGACGAGAATAAAGTTCCAAATACAGTTCAACCTAACCAAACTGATTGCTAGAATCAATGCAATGCTGAATATACTCGTATTTACCTAGTATTGACCGAATCGCAGCATAATTTAACAGAACTTACTAAATGTGTACAGCTGCCAATTGTACATTTTCTGAAAATCTGACCCAAGTACAGGAATAGCCCTAACTGCCCATAATAATGAGGTGTCCGGAGAGACGCCCACAATTACCATTGTATATCCAACTCACTTAATGGATCAAAATAGATGAAAGCAGTGTCTTAGAGAATTCATGCATTTTACTGTTTACATATGAACCAGTTACTCGTCGAAGATGTATAATTATTTGTGTCCTTTCTTGAATATTCTATTCAGGTCGTTGTAACAGTTTTTGTACTCTTCTTATTCAATTATTTTTGACCGAACTAATACAGTTCAAATTCATCTTTCAATTATCCAATCATAACATACCAATCATTAGCTAACCACTCAGATGAAGATAAGATATATATATAGGTAAAGAAATAACAGAAATAAAACTAACAAATAATTGCTACCACATACAGTGTAAGGGGCCTAGTCCACTAAGCCGATTCTCATACGATTTTGCACTACAGAGGACTGTTTTGCACTAAATTCTGTGAGAATCGCATGGGAATCGGCGTAGTAGACAAGTGCCTTTAGATTCAAATGAATCATTAACAAAACTCACATCTGTCACTCTTCTATTGCAGTCGGCTAAATGAAGACTCACCTGTACCTGTGTATTCTACCAGCCCTGCTGATGACTCACATACACCTTACAAAGACAACCAGAAGGTATGAGATTTTTATCTAATTCTCTGTTTATTTAAGTATCCAAATTGTGCTGTAGGCTTTCCAATGTGATGGATGGGTTGCTCTTTGGAACTCACAGGAGATCCATTTTCCAAGAATTCAAAATAGGATCAAAATAAGTACCTTTTTTTTTATTTTTAATTTTTTTGTATTGGCCATCATTCATTTGATCCAGTTACAAAAATCGCTCAGCATCAACATGAACTAATATATAGTGTGGTCCTCCAAATAAGGCCCGTAAACATTCAAGACATTGCCTCGGCCCTGATATTCCCTGGCTCGAGTTGAGATGAAAAACATTGTGTGGAATATATTGTCTTACTCTAGATGAGAGATGTGTAAATTCAATTCAATTCAATTCAAGTATTCTTTTATTTGCGGATCTTGCACATGCTCTTGTTGCACATAGGTAGTTCCATGTCTGGTTAATACAAAAATAAATTCCTGGCCATAGCATAGTCTAGAGAAGGAGATCTAGACGATCGGCATCCATCCGCGTTTTTGTTTACAAAAAGCGTCAGCTTTATATAGAGGTTTCTGAACGATGCCTGACCAATATGGTCCCACGCCATACAGTACGCCTCCCTACCTTTCTGTGTCTCTTTCGCACATTTCCTCCTGTAATGCCCCGCCTTTTTTACTGTATTTCCATTTCAGCCATATCAATGAACAACTCAGGCAGATGCAAGTACTGGATACGTGTATATTTAAAATAACCCAACAAAACAGCACTTACATTATGATTATATTTATCAGTACACGAACATTACCACCCCTATCATGTGACCCGTCCCCCGTCCACACATTTGCCTCACCACCTGCGCTTATACTTATAGTGTCTAATGTCCCATCCCAAAATCAGGCAATGGATTTCTTAATTCATTCCAGATGAGACATTCATTCTCCACATTTACATAGCTTACCACTGTCTGCGGGTCGTTGGTGTCTTGGACGCCATGAGACCCTGCAGACTATGCTCAAACCTAGGCAAAACATCCCGCAGCACAACGGCCATAGCGTGGCGCTACTTTCGTAAGTGACGGGCAGGGATGGGTGGGGGGAGGGCGGGAGAGAGGGAGGGTAGATCCAGTGCCCAACCATTTTTCTTCTATTAACTTTCACCGAGAACATACCGTTCTAACCCAACTGTAGAAAACAGTACATAATAATCTTGCAGCGGATACTTTCTAGACGATCGGCATCCATCCGCGTTTTTGCATACAAAAAGCGTCAGCTTTATAGAGGTTTCTGAACGATGCCACACCAATAGCGTCCTACGCCATACAGTACGCCTCGCTACCTTTCTCTGTCTCTTTCGCACATTTCCTCCTCTAAAGCCCCGCCTTTTTCACCGTATTTCCACTTCAATGCTATAGTTTGACAACTCAACATGCTAGAAACAGTTTGTACGTGTCTGTAGCCAAAAAAGCACTAAAATGGTACAATAATTATGGTTGTGGGTATCGTCACACGAACACTACCACCCCCTATCATGTGACTCATCTCACAGCTTCCCGCTCACACACTTACTTGCCCCGCCACCCGCGCTCACTGTCTCAGTGCCAGGCTTCTGGTACACCACTCAACAGATGAAGCAAAACAAACCATACAACTAGGGCTCTCATATTGAAGGTGGAAAATCTGGGATTACCATATTAAAAAGCTAACGATGTATAGAATCTAACTGTCTGCAGGTCGTTGGAGTCGGACTCCAAAAGACAATTGCAGACAGCTCAAACCAAACGTCTGCACACAAAAATTGCCGTCGACGAAGCCCTAGCTTTGAGGCTTTGTGAGTGACAGGGTGGGAGGGAGGGTACATATGGCCTATACTATTAGAAACTTTTAGGTTAGATGTCCAGTGCCCAACCGTTTTCCTTCTATTTACTGACACCAAGAACTACTGTTCAAACCCAACTATAGAAAACAGTACATAACAATCTTGCAGCGGATACTTTCTAGACGAGATGTGACCAACCCGCCCTCTGTGGGCGGATAAGCCCCTCTCTAAAATTAGTGACGTCACCCAACCCATCAGTGTCCACTCCCCATATAGACACGACCCATACTTATGGCCTTCTTTTTAACGTTTTCCCTGTAAGTGGCGACCTCTAATTCGTCTGAGAGAAACTTGACTTAGTTAGCTACCCTTTTGTCTGGAAAAAGTACTGTGTTCATGGTCCAGAAATGCTGTTTTCAAAACATTCATGCACCCTCTATCTGTTGTCACTCACTCCTGCCATGTTTACATAGCTTCAACCACCCAACAGCTATACCCTTACTATAGCCACTGCCACCCTTACATAACACCCACATAACACCCAGCTAGCTTGTTGACATGTAGGCTATTTATAGGGTGGGTGTTGTAGCCTACCCAACACGTTGGTGTTGTGTAGGCTACATTATTTGATACTAAATCAAATGGATATTGTAGGTAGGAGGGGTAGAGACAGGGTGGGTGGGTGGGACGATCTTTTATTTTTAAATATAAAAACAATCTAAAAGTGTTCAGATCTGGTGAAATATAACCAATTTACTTCCCACAAATAAATGTCTTGCTGCGGTAATTTTCTGGACCTATAAATGAAATTCTGCAAGTCTCTGATTTGTTATTGTTAAAGAAGTACTATACTAAAATGACTCACCCTCACACTGGAAAAATCAAAGATCTTTTACAATGCATTATCACCAGGCCTGATGTTGCCATTCAGATAGGCTCATGGAGCTTGTCTAGTTTCACGTCCGCCACCGAAAAAGTGTCTTATTTTCTGTCATCTCATTTATCCATCGCCTCATACCTCCTGCGACACCATTGATCTTCCATGTAACACCTACAGTAAAACGTCTTCTTGTTTGTGAAAACTTCAACAGACGCAAAGGTCCTTGGTGCGGTGAAAGCCCTGCGTGTAAAACATCCTTGCTGTGAACGTGCCACTCACCATTCCAAACTTTAACCATGCAGTCTAGGCCCAAAGTTGAGAGAGTCCCTTCAAACAAAGTGAAAGCCTCTCGCCTCAAACCGCAAAGTGCCATTATAAGTCCATTAAGACCGCAAAATGTCATTATATTCCCATTAAAACGCCGAGTCATAGGCTAAAAAATGATTTGCGAAGCAGGCGTCCAATCACTGACATACCATTCTTATTTGATCTGAGGTTTTGGACCTAGAGTACATGAATATTATTATTATTCAGCTTTTATTCAGTAGACATGTACAATAATATGCTTTCCTGAATAGGACTAAAACCTTCTACTGGGTAGGTCTTCCAGGCAGATAAAGATACAATAACAGGTAGAGATAAATAATGATAGTAACAACAAATACAGTTCCTTATGGTTGATACTCCAATATGTAATTTGGATTTTTAGACGGCAATGTCTATCCGCAAGAGTTTTTAGTTGCCTTACATTGTTTTAGTGTCTTTCATTATGATATTGTTATTCGATTGTTGTGGGACAAATATATATATAACTTATAAAATATTAAAAATTATATAACTTAAGTTTATCTAAGAGTAATTATGAGTTATGTTTGTTTGGGGTCCGTCACTGTGTCGAGTTAATTGAGCTTAGTTTAACCTATAGAACGGTTGGCTTTTCTGATAACAATTTGTTTGTAAATTGTGCCAATAAAGAAGAGAATATGAACATATTCTTTATAAAATAGTTGTCTCAACTTGGCCAAAAAGACTTCTTCAAACGGCTATGCAAGTCCCCTATTGGCATAATTAGGTTGCGTGAATTAAACTCTGCATATGGTTCAGATCTTCAGAAAATCGCCTTCACTAATTCTCTCAAATAACCCACATTTTAGACAGAAATGAGCTTCAAAATGCAGTTTAATATGGCAAAAAAGATACTTTAAATCAACGCGAGACCAACTATACTCAGATATACCCGGTATTCATCATTTTTCCGCCTAATTTAGCAAGATTTCCTCAATTTGTACAGCTGCCAATTGTACATTTTCCAAAAATCTTACCCATATCCACAGGAGCCAAATGGTACCTATCGTATCACTGACACTGTTTCTATATGGGTCAGATTTTCAGAAAATGTACAATTGGCAGCTGTACACATAGTACATTCTGCCAAATTTGGCTGCAATTTGGCCAGTATTAGGTAAATTCGAGTATATCTGGCATTACATTGATTTTAGCAAGCTGTTTGGTTAGGTTGAACTGTATTATTTTTTAATTTTATTTTCGTCTGAAATTTCGGTTATTTGAGAGGATTGGGTGAAGGTGGATTGTACATTTTCTGAAAACTTACACATATCTGCTGATGACACCTGCTACTCTCTCTGTTGAGTCATGTAGGCAGCGGTACCCCACAGGGTTAACCGTTGCCCGCTTTGATGCGGGCTTTGTTGTTAACTGCCTACAGGACTCAAACAGAGTATAGATGGCAGTATAATACCTAATTGTCCGACCCATGAGACGACCTGAGACATATTTTTACAGGTTTAACCTTGACACGTCTTCCTTCTCACTTGATGGAGTCTTTCCCTGTCCCTCCTCCGCCTCCTCCTTCACCCCCTAGATTCTCCTCCTCCGCCTCCTCCACCCTCCTCCTCCGCTGCCTCCTCCACCCTCCTCCTCCTCCTGGATCGTAAATAGCACCTATATGTCAAATCAGGCAAAACATGACCCTCCTCTGACAAAAATCTTAAGCTTTTATTTGTCCATATTATTGCGCCGAAATCTTGCAATGAAATATTTATACAACTATGAAAGAGGAGGGAAATCTAAAAGGGGTGTAAGACCTCTTGTCTGAGTTCGAATAAATATGTTATGAATCCCAAATAGCATAAGTGGGGCCAAGGAAAGAGGACTGTACAGAAATTACCTTGTTCACCCACCCACCCCAAACAATCACGCCCCTCCCTCCCTCCCTCCCCCTCTCTCTCTCTCTCTCTCTCTCTCTCTCTCTCTCTCTCTCCCCTCTCTCTCTCTCTCTCTCTCTCCCTCCCTCCCTCTCTCTCCCTCTCTCCCTCTCCCCCCTCTCTCTCTCTCTCTCTCCCCTCTCTTCCCCCTTCTCTCTCTCCCTCCTCTCCTCTTTCTCCTCTCTCTCTCTCTCTCTCTCTCTCTCTCTCTCTCTCTCCTCTCTCTCTCTCTCTCTCTTTCTCTCCCTCCTCTCTCCTTCCCTCCTCTCTTCCCCCCATCTCTCTCACCCCCTCTTCTATCTAAGAAGGTGTATACAGTAATAAGGAAGTTTAATATAGTCTTTACACCATGGATTCTGGTACCGGTATGCTATATGATCTGAGACATAATAAAACAAATCCCCAGTAAACAATGCCAGCGCTATAAATACAAATAACTCTAATATAAAAATATAAAATAAGTGCACATGCACTATGCAAAATGGATATTTGAACTTGAAACAGCGACCTGATAATACCTTAAGGAAAATATTGATATTTTATACCACTTGATATTAAACATAGCAAACGCATGACCTCAGAATTGGGACAGATCGCTATTTTTTCAAGAACTAGATATCACTGCCAAATTCATGTATGCACGGTGGTGACGCATTTAAGTTCGTGTCAAGTGTCCCTCTTAAATTTGCCAATGGGTATTTGTACAACGGCGAAAAATATTGACAGTCTTTTTTCCTAAAATTTTCTAAGTAGGATTTATCCCATGAAACATTCTCATACTTCATTTTTAAAATCAGCGTATGCAATTTAAGATTTAAAAGGGAAAATAGATAATGGTTTTTTTTCTTGTTCAAAGCACGGTACATATTATGTTTTTTTGCTGTGTATCAATTGATAGTTATTGATAATTGCAAAATAAGGACATTTAAATGTCGATAGGCCACGAAGCTCAAGATATACATCTTTTTTTTTTCTTTTTTTTTTAAAATTCTATTGCACGAATTCTCACAGTGGTATGTCTCATTCGACAATTTCACATATATTGTATAAATCAGTACATAGCGGTTTGTAAATTTATCTTAGCACATCTAAGGCCACACTTGTTCTTACATAAAAATAAATTAGTAACAGGTAAGAGGTTTTACACAGTACGCTAATTGGGTGAAGCTAAAGATGGATCTTACATGTGGTATAGCTGGTTGGTATACCTAATATAATCGATATTTCACTTCAAAATTTTTGGAACTCCCATAAACAAAACCAACACAAGTTTAATGCCCCACGTCCTTTCATTTCCTTGTTTTAGACTGAATTCACTCCCTTTCAATTTTTATTTCTATTATTTCTTAATCTTATAACCTGAATATAGATTTTCAATCAAGTCAAATCAAATCAACCAAAGAAATTCTCATTCATACACATTTGTACCCTAAAACTCCAACCGTTCAACTGTAATCCTCTTACATCTTGATTGTGGCGTTACATACCCTTTTCACGTTTTGGATTAAAAGACTTTTTCAATTATATATTAAATGATGTGGCCAATAAAAACATGAAAAAAATTAATATAATCTGAGGACCTAAAACTAAACAGGCCAACAACACTATACATTATTTATGCAGCGACTCAGTGAGAAAATATTCATATTTGTACATTGGTTTGTAAAATGGCCGGGCCATATGAAAACCCCACCCAGGGGCAATGTATACCCAGTTGAAATAAAATCCTTTTTATTTAAAAAAAATATATATGGGTCAGATTTTCAGAAAATGTACAATTGGCAGCTATACACATTTAGTAAATTAGGCTGACATTTGGTCAATACAAGGTAAATTCGAGTATATTCGGCATTGCATTGATTCTGGCAATCTGTTTGGTTAGGATGAACTGTATTTTGAAATTTATTATCGTCTGAAATTTGGGTTATTTGAGAGGATTGATGAAGCTGAATTGTACATTTTCTGAAAATCTGACCCATATAATTATATTATGTATCTTGGTATATGCTAACCCCCTTGTTGGTACTCTTGGGTAACCTTCCCCCACCCGAACATGAAGCAAGGAAAGTCCTGGCACCACTCAACGGGAAAACCCATGCGTGTTCTGAATTCCAATGCCTTCCAATGGCTTTACCTAGACCAATGGCTATGTACAAAAATACCCCAAAGTTCCCCATCACAAATAATTGTCATGCTTCAAAATACCATTAAAGCGGCTGTCACGATGGGGAAGTTGTGTGAGGAATTATTTATTTCTTTCACTCCGTGAATAACTGGGCTGTTATGTTAAAATCGAAAGGGTCTATAGTCTGTCCAATAAGTAGTTGACACGGGCAAAATGGGCTTCTTTAAAAATGGGGAAAAGTGAGGGACTTTGCTTTCTATTTATGACTTCTTTAAAAAGAGGGAAAAGTGAGGGACTTTGACTTCTATTTATGACAAGGTCCTGTCAACCCTTTGCCTCTGCGAGCCGCTCTTTGCAATCAACCATGGGGGACAGAGCCGGTTTAACCAACCCTTCCTTCCATGGAAGGGGAAACTCAGCTGCTGCACATGAAACAGAGTCAACTACCTATTGGACAGACTATAGTCACTTATGTTATGGCAGTTGCTCTGGCAACCTTTGGCCATGCCTGTAGAGGAACATAATGAAATGAAAATATATTGAGTCTGTTGCCAATTTTCAGTAAAATGTCCCTATCCCTCAATACCTTGTTTCGCTGTAACATTGGGAACTAAATGATATCAAATAATAATGATTATAGATAAATAAACAAGTAAATCTGTGGGAAACCTGGGAGGGGTGCACTATGCCTACAGCTAGCATCCTAAACACTAGATTGGGGTGTTTTGTATGTAATGTAACCTAGAGGTGAAAAGCTAGCTGCTAGCAGAAATCCTGCCTCAAAATCTGTGTCAAAAATATTTACATTCCCTACTGCCGTCGCAGCAAAATATGTTTATTCAATGATCGATTGGATAATATCTAGAAGCATGTATGCTTCTGGCGTAAAAATAATTTACTATAAAGCTAGCTGCACAATTTGAGAGGTAATATATAATATATGTATGTGTAAAATAGATTTTGTAAATGAAACTTTTAATTGTGTTTTTTTAAGTTTAATTTAATGTTTAGGTCCCTTAATACAAATTTTCGAACTTCAGAATAAACAAATTCAGATAATTTTTGTGATTGAAAACAGGTTGTATGGATATTTCTATGATACATTTGGCAATGTAATAGCTTGAACTATAGTGCTGCCATTAAATCAAATTTGAAGATTCACTTAAAAAAGACATTTAAAAAAAGACATCATTACCTTTACAAAGAAAGTTGCCAATTGTTCTCAGATCTTCATAGTTATAGATATACGTATATTGGTCAGATGTTCAGAAAATGTACAATTCATCTTCACCTATCCTTTCAAATAACCCAAACTTTAGTCGAGAATAAAGTAAAAATACAGTTCAACCTAACCAAACAGATTGCTATAATCAATGCAATGCCGAATATACTCGAATTATCCTAGTATTGACCAAATTACAGCATAGTTTAGCATAATTTACTAAATGTGTACAGCTGCCAATTGTACATTTTCTGAAAATCTGACCCATATACATGTGGGATGGTAAGCCCCAATTGTATATATCTTGGTGTCCCGACTCTCCTGTGTACGATGCAAAGTGTTATTTATTATGCGCTATACAAAGTGCTGGATCGATATCGTACACATATGGGTCAGATTTTCAGAAAATGTATAATTGGCAGCTTTACACATTTAGTAAATTCTGCAAAATTAGGCTGCAATTTGGTCAATACTAGGTAAATTCGAGTATATTTGGCATTGCATTGATCCTAGCAATCTGTTTGGTCAAGTTGAACTGTATTTTGAACTTTATTTTCGTCCAAAATGTGGGTTATTTGAAAAGATTGGCGAAGTTAAATTGTGCATTTTCTGATAATCTGACCCATATATGTTTTTCCTCTCGGTCAATGACCTCAATGACGAAGGGTGAAAAAAGCATCTGAGACAGCAAAATGGATGTACTAATATTTGGTCTATCCCCCATAACAAATCTTGGTAATTTGTTGGTTTTGGGAGAGGGGAAGAACACGTACTGGGAGAAGGAAATTTGTATACGAGGGATGGGAGGAATACGATAGAGCTAGGGCAAGGAGGCAAAGGGGGAGGTAGAGAGACAGATCTCTATAGGTTAATTTGCTGAAATGTTGCCAACAGTTATAGAAGATGTATTTAGTCTAGGCCTAAAGTTGAGAGAGTCCCTTCAAACGAAGGGAAAGCCTCTCGCCTCACAACGCAAAGTGTCATTATAATTCCATTAAGACCGCAAAATGTCCTTATATTCCCATTAAAATGCCAAGTCCTAGGCCAGGAAACCGATTAGCGAAGTAGGCGTCTAATCACTGATATACCACCTGAGGGTTTGGGTTTGTATTATGAATATGTCCTATGATTCAAAATAATATACACTGACATTTTTAGAGGGAGTATATTTTTCCCCTTTCAAAATGAAGCATTTGGACTATTTTGTTGTATCTATTTATTGAATACATCCATTACAATATTTGATGCCGACTATATTCAATCTCGAAATACTTGTGTCTAAGTGTGCAAAGAGGCGAGCGCCCACTGTGAGATTGAAGGCCACATAAACATGTCCTCATCTTGTTGATATCCGCCTGGCGCAAACACCTTTTTGTTGTACCCCTGACACAGATTCCATCCATACCCTGCCCCACCCCCTCCTTCTCCTTCTTTTTGTCTCCCCTTCTCCTTCTACTACCCCCCACCCCCTTCTCCTTCTGTTTCTCCCCTTCTCCCCCTACTTGTATTGCATCAACACACCATCGTCGACCTCCCTCTCCCTCCTCCATTATGACATATACCCGGGTATTTACTTATCCAAAATCTGGAGCTGTGCTGAAACAATATATACCCAGAACCGAAAGTGACAGGAAAGCTTTAGCTTACCAGATAGCAAGACATTGGATTTCTTTAGACACAGCAGAAGAAATGTAGAGGAACAGGAATTAAAAGAAATACATACAATATATGCTACTTTCACAACGAAGAGAAGGAGGAAATTTCGAATAAATATACCCACGTATCGGTGGGACATCCGCCCCCTTGACAAACAAATGACTAGGACTTGACTGATAAATCAACTTTATTTCCCAGTAAATGTCACATTGAATTAGAAATTAAGACAGGTGGTGATAAAAACGCCATGAAATTATATGTACTGTCGTAAAAAAAATATTAAAAAAAATGGTTCGTAATGTTCCTTTGTAAAGATTTTTAAAAAAAGACCTTTTCTGGATTATACATGTATATCGCCCTCTCCACTCCTCCATAATATTGCCAGAAAACCCGAGCTTTCATAGAAAGGATAGTTTCTTAATAACTCCCAACAAATATGATCGTTCCAAGAACCATGCCTGTGTATATCAATGCACTTATCAAATGCAGTATAAAGGGCAGCTTGTTTTCAGTAATTCAATATTCGTTTAACTTGGCAGTATACTCTGGCAGCTGAAGATGCGTGATAGTTTCTATTGAAATAGGCGTTTCCTAACTTCCTTGTCCGAATAGACCTATAGTCTGGCCGAAAAGTAGTTGAAACGTGATTCCTTTCACCCTTTAAGGGGAGGGAAAAGTGCGGGATTTTTACTTCAAACCTTTGCCCCCTGAATCGCCATTTGCGACTGACCATAGCCGTTTGCGACCGACCATGGCCAAATATCCAGCTGTATTGTATTGTGCTGCCTCTGTTCCATGTGCAGCAGCTGTTGTCTTGCTTAGAATGAAGGAAGGGCTGGGTATATCGGCCCTGTTATTACACCCCTGTGATGTTGCTTCCTATACCTTCAGCATTGTATGTCACACTTGGTCAAAGTGGTGCATAACATGTGAGTTATGTCACCCTTGGCACATACAACAAGTAGGTCCACCAAAAACTTAAATTACTTCTTTTATTTTTAATTAATTATATTTTTTATTTATTAATGGGGTGTAATAAATATGGAACAAAGCTCGGGTGAAGTCTGTACACTTGTTAGTGACCTCGGGAGCGCAGAAGATCTCGGGCTAACGCCCTCTATCTTCCCGCGCTCCCTCGGTCAATAACAAGTGTACAGACTTCCCCCTTGCTAGGTTCCATCTATTTTCTCCATGGTTCATTGCAAAGAGTGGCTAGCTGGGCAAAGGGTTGACAGGTCCTTGTCATAAATAGAAATACAAAATCTCCCACTTTTCCCTCCCCTTAAAGGGACTAAGGAATCACGTTTCAACTACTTTTCGGACCGACTATAGTGGCATAATGCTCCACACACGTCTCCACATTTCTTGCAGTAATGTTATTCCATTTGACATGTACAAACTGTTACACCACGTTGTAGCATACTTATTTAACTTAATATTTCTTTAATCAAATATACCGAATATATTTCCATACATGTATGTTGTTTGTGTATTACAAAGGGTAGCGCCCTTCCTTAATTAATGGACGTGTCCTATATAAACTTAGCGTTCAACACCTTTTGAGAAATACTAATCAATAGCTTAACTCATGGCTCATTTATATGCCCTAAATATTTATATATATTTTATTATTTAGTATTTTTATACAGCAAATCTTCTGTATGTATGTCTTTATTCCTTAAGCTGATTTTAAAAAATGGACCCCCCCCCCCACTCCCCTTGCACCTTTGGGGCATAGTGTTTAATATATTTGACCCTCCGTCTCTGGCGTCGGGCATATATATAGCATGTATATGTTATGTATATATTATAACATAATATGTGTCCTCAGAGCTCTAGTTGTTCAGTATTTATTTCCTTAATAGGAACATGGGGTTTAAAAAAACAGCATCAAATATATCTCACAAATCTGACACGAAGAGATTATCTCTGTGCAAGACGTCATGTTCTATTAGAGCTAGCCAAATCCAGATCTTTGCCATAATGATGACTGAAGTGAAGTTCAAATGTTATTCAATCATTATTAGATGACATCGGCACAGATAGGTCCTCTCCTAATAGGGGATTTGCATAGCCGCCATTTTGAATCTTGATTCACAAGGAATGATGGGTCTAATGGTACAGTCTAAAATCTATAGAAAACATGTCATGTTTAGCATGGGATATTTATCAATATTCTAATGCCAATACCCATGTGTTACACATGTTTTAATAACACAAGCCTAAATCTTTCCCATCATGCATTTGATTTTCATAGATTATTTATAAAAGCACATGCAAATCCCCTATAGGGAGAATCTGTAGTTCATACATCTGACCAAAATAACGGTCGAAAGAGTCACATTCTAATAACGATAAAAGTCTTTCTCTTCGGTCCTGGCTGGAAATATCTCAGTTTTCATAAATGTTTGGGAATGGTTCGTTATTAATACCCTTCCAATACACAATCCAGGGTATCATATTTCTATTTCTGGCTTTGTCTAGGTAGTCTTTTTATGTACCTCTTTCCTATGTTCTTTTTCCGTGTCATGAACGGTTCCTTTGATGATTTTTTTAACTGTTGTTCCTATTCCCTTTAGAGGATAACCTCTTTTATTATATTTTTTCCGAATAAGATAAATAGGTAGTGCTCCCTCGGAATATAAACTAAGACTAGCCTTTATTTTAAAGAATTGTTTTGGTTACTTGATAAGCGCAACTTATTAACTTCCTAGGTATCTATCAGTGACAGTTGATAATTGTTCAAAGTCGTTTTATTTAGATTCAATTAAATGAAGTAAAGATCTATAGCTCCCCATTCCCAACAGAAGGCAGAACATTTCGCTAATGTAACTGTGGTATAAAGGGGGTCTCAACTGGCTGCGGTAAGCTCTGCGGTAAGCCTTGCGATGGTGCTGGGATGGTGAGAAGTGGCGAGGTCCTGCCTATATGGCCCGTGATCCATTTAGGCAAGGTCTCGTCACTCCTCACCACCTATAGAACCAGCACAAACCATCGCAAGGCTTACCGCAAAGCTTACCGCAGCCAGTGGAGACCACCCTTAATGCAAATTATTTCTTTAAACAAAATAAAAAAATATTGTTGCTTTTGCAAATTCCAATGGATTGTAAACTGGTAATTATGATGAATGCAGAAACTAGGTCTCAACAAAAGACCTTCGCCTTTTGTTTAACATCCTTAGATGGAGATCATTTATTCTCACTAAATTCTTGCTGTCCCTGTCCTTAACATGGCAGGCCTATTTATTTGATTCAGTCCAAATTGTGTTTCAAATAATGAAAAGCCCAATTGTCATGCCTTCATTCCTACCAGTGGCATGTTAATATGCCGGTAGGTGCATTCTTGGCGCTGACTTTCCATTTACATGATTGGACCTGTCATATTATAGGGGCATAATGTGTGATTTATGAATCATCAGTATAACAATTGGTGATTATTACATAGTATCATTTTCCTTCCCACCAAAACCTTGCCAAATTATAGTAATTATATAGATCATATTGAAAGGTTCAATAAATAGAACAACTGTTGTAAATATATCATTCTTTGCACCTTTACAATCAAAATATGTCAGATTTCTAGGCATGTTTTCTAATTATAATTCCATTTGTGTTGCCTTCAGAGAGTGACTCCCAAATTGTCAGTATACTATATGGGTGCAATTTCCAGGAAATGCACAATTCACATTCAGAAACCTTCCCAAATAACCCGAATTTAATTAAAAGAAAAAAAAGAAAAGAAAAGAAATTAGACTCAAAAGACAATTCAACATAAACCAAACACATCCTTTGAAGCAACTTGATACCAAATATACTCATATACCAAGTATTTATCATTTTTTGCAGAATTTACTAAACGTGTAGAGCTGGCGATTGTACATTTTCTGGTGACCTGACCCTCATATATATATGTGTGTACTAGAGAATTAGTACTGGACAATTATTAGATATACTTATTTCAATCTCATGATCACTACAATAAGTCAGTTTTCTGCAGTCGAGTGGTTTTCAAGTCTTAAGGGCCTTGTCCACTAAGCCGATTCTCATACGATCCTTACATAATTTAGTGGTAAAGAGTCCTCTGTGGTGCAAAATCGCAAGAAAATCGCGTTAGTGGACTAGGGCCTTTATGCATATTTACTGAGTGAAAGTAGATAGCAATGTCACGTCCGTCAATGACTGGAAGTGGTCATTATCTACTCAGTGTTCAGTATTTCTTATTATCTAAATGAATATCTTCATGGCGTTATATTACTTACAATTCTCTTATCTCTGATGTGCATATTATCAATTGTTATCTATTCAATAAGACTTTCGTCCGACAAAATTGCGTATAATATTGAAGAAATGCGGGTCATTCTTCGTAATAATTCAGGGTCAGTAGTTGGGCGAGAAATTAATCAACGCAACACACAGAGATGTATGCTTCAAATCAGTACCAGCCTCGGAAGAGACCGATTTTCATCTTTCCTTTATTCTTATACTAGACAGATTAGGACGAAATACACTGGTCCTGCGCTGATTGGCTTTGGCCCCGTTGGTCCAATTAATTGACAGGTTAGATTAGAGATCCAATCAGCCACAGGATAATAATGACAGACACTTCTTAAAACGAGGCTCAGAGTGACCACTGCCACTCTGACCAATCTCTTTGGGTGGTGACCAGGTCACGGGGTTATCTCCCCTCCCCTCTCCCTCCCACTCTTTAATCAGTATTCCCTCCCCTCCCCTGACCTGGCGGTCAGCCCCTCCCCTCCTTTCCCACGTGATTGACTTTGAGATAACGGTCAGACCTGGACCTCACCTGTACCTTTGGACTTTGGCATGATAAGAAATCCGCGAGCGTTGTGGCGGTAAGAAAGTGTGGGTAGCCTTCTGGCCGGTAGGGGCGCGACGAATGTCTGGCTGAATGAGACAACTTTAACTCAAAATTAGACAATTTGGGCTTGTCAATTTTACATACGTCCCAATCTCACGAATGTCTGGCTGAATGAGACAACTTTAACTCAAAATTAGACAATTTGGGCTTGTCAATTTTACAATATAATGATATATTTCTTTATCTTTTTCGGATCTAAAATCTGGCGGGCTTCAGTTTGTTATTTACCTCCTTTGCTTAAAACAACAACATCCATAATAAAAAAAAAGACAGCCTTTTGTGGATGCTGATGATTTATGTGTTAGTACTCAGTAGTTATATAGTCCCCTCACTGTTGCTGGTTTGTATTTTTAATTTGATGTAAGCCATGGACTACTTGGGTCAGATTTTCAGAAAATGCACAATTCAACTTTGCCAATTTTCTCAAATAACCCAAATTTCAGACGAAAGTAAAGTTCAAAATACAGTTCAACCTAACCAAACAGATTGCTATAATCAATGCAATGCCAAATGTTCGCGAATTTACCTAGTATTGACCAAATTGCAGCCTAATTTGGCAGAATATACTCGATGTGTACAGCTGCCAATTGCACATTTTCTGAAAATCTGACCCACTTGATGCTAGCTCTTAATGTGTGACGGTGATAGATATTACCTATCACACTCTCGAGTTGTTCTCTGACGTGATCGAGTGTCTCGTACTTAGAGCTGTTTTCCTTGTGTCTAAATCTCCAGACATGGGTGTATGCATCTGTCTGCCACTGTGTGTGGGGAGGGAGGGAGGGAGGGAGGGAGGGACAAAAGGCGAATAGGGGATTTGCATGTGTCACTGCGCATGTCTATTGCAGTGCATCCTGGGATGCATTCTGTTGAAATCTGACATACAAATATTTAGGAAATTTTCATCGAAAATTGCAAAAATGTTTTCACCAATATCAGAGTTTGTATAAATGAGTTATGAAAACCAAATGCATGATGGGAAAGATGGGGACATGTATTATGGAAACATGTGTAACAGATGGATATTGACAAAAGAGCTTATTAATTAGTCCATGCTGAACATGGCATGTTTTCTAGAGATTTTACACTGTATCATTAGTCCCATAATTCAATGCGAATAAGGATTAAAAATGGCGTCTATGCAACTCCCCTATTCAGACTGGGGGGGGGGGGGAGGCAGAACCAAAACAATATGTATACATGTAAATACATATGAAGGTGATATCAATTGTAGTAACCGTTAAATCAAAAAATTTCACTCTAGATCCAAACCCTCAGATCAGATAAGAATGGTATGTCAGTACTTCGCTAATCAGTATCCCTGCCTAGAACTCGGCATTTTAATGGGAATATAATGGCATTTTTGCCATCTTAATGGAATTATAATGGCACTGTGTGGTTTGAGGCGAGAGGCTTTCCCTTCGCTGGAAGGGACTTTCTCAACTTTGGGCCTAGACTGATTTGATTTAACAATAGTTGCAATAGATAAACTATATATTATGTAGTTTATGCCACAATAGGTGTGCATACCCACAAAAACATGGCCAGATTAGACCATTGCATATGCATGTGTAGATTTCACTAGTGGAATCCGCTTTTCAAATGCACCCAATTTACTACGCTATTTTGATTGGTCACGTAAATGAAGTTGCGCCAATCAATGATGCTCATTTCATGATGCAAAGTTGTAAGCACCTGCTTTTGCCGAGTCGGAGGGTTGCGAGATATTAGGGAGATTTAGCAACCACAACGCTAACGCTAACGTATCTTTTATGAGGGGTACGTCATCAGTAGGTGTGCTATTGTTAGCGTGTCTACCTGAGATACGGACGTCAATTACGCTAAGAGGCGGGTCAATACGTTCCCAACGTATGTCCATTTCAAGCTAAAATAATGGACAATTATCATTTCATTTTTATGTACAAATGACCGGGAGGTGTTTTTCTTTGTATACAGGTGTAACACACTACTCACATTCATGAAATTGTGTGTTTTTTTGCCCTCTGAAAACACCTCTCCACCACTAAAACTGATAGAATTCTGCCAGTATACATACGACCCACCCTATCGTGAGAAACTAGCGTTTACGTTAGCGTTAGCGTTGTGGTTGCTAAATGTCCCTAATAACTAAAGGTAAATAATGATCAAACAATGCTTAAATATATATCATGGAATAATAATAGAACTAAACTTGAGCTGCATATTCGGCAAGGGTGAAAGACATTCACCAAAAGCCACATACATTTTGTGAATATGTTGTCGCATATGCAGCTCTCGTTTAGTTCTATCTTGATATTTAGTGAAAGATACAATTAATTGCAATGTTTTCTCCATTCAATCTCTTGTTGGCATAACAAGACAAATAGATTATTATCCCGAAGAAATCCACTATGTAAGGGCGAAATATTTCAGCAATATACCCAGATAAAACTAAAAGATGACAACTCTATTTCATTCTCGAAAATTAGATTAAAATGTTTTTTTCTCCTTTACTTATATAAAAGTCGTTATACAAATGAAATAGAAGGGAAACACTTTCATCTAAAAGGTAATGTAGAATGAAATACACCATGAACTTTTATATTTCCGAGATATTTCAATTTAGAGATATCACACAAAAAGATAACATTTTGAAAGTTCAACAATTCATTATAGAAACATTGACAATAGTCCACCCGTCCCCCGCC
This sequence comes from Sthenelais limicola, assembly GCA_942159475.1. NCBI lineage: Eukaryota > Metazoa > Annelida > Polychaeta > Phyllodocida > Sigalionidae > Sthenelais > Sthenelais limicola. The sequence goes on along the minus strand of OW804094.1, from coordinate 26,166,546 downwards.
AATCCCACCCACCCACCCACCCTTAGTCCTCCCACACAAATGAATTCTTGTATCAGCCCTAGACATGTCTGTCTGACGGGAGATGAATTTTTTCTCCTCCTCACTCCCCGTTGGTGCTGAACGAGCAACTAGCTATCAGCTACAAGATCCATGCATTAAGACTATTCTTTTGTGTCACCTCTGCCATAACTTCTCTCTCCTTTTCTCTGACAATTCTTTTATTTTTTGCCCTCCAAAATAGGGAGAAAAATAATTGGTAGTGATGTTGATGCAGGCAAAGCACTTGGATTGTGAGACATGGTCGTGTGTTTTGTTCTAGCACAAGTATTCTGCCGAAGTTAGTTTTTTTTTCGTATGGTAAAATGTTTGCTCTGCTGTTGTGGGAAATTGTTTTTCGTTATTGCAGTTATTGTGGCACGTAAAAGAGGATGGGTGAAATCGCCAGAAAATGTAGAATTTGTCTTCACCAATCCTCTCAAATAACCCAAATTTAAGACAAATGGGAAGTAGAAAATTAGACAGATTTAGACAGATTTATTGAATGAATACAATTCAGAATACACTCAGATGTACCTAATATTTAACTAGTTTCACTCTAATTTAGCAGAATTTGATAGATGTGTAGAACTGTAGATTGCATTTTCTGAAAATCTGACCCATATTGCCTGAAAATGGGGGAATTTTTGTTAAAAATGAAAAGGAACGGATTCTCAGCTTTTAATTTACTGCATCATTAATTAATTAATACCATTTCTTTTTTAATTATGCCCAGTTGCAAGTGTATTACCTATTTTGCTCTGTTTTATACTTATGCTTGTACTGTCTTAGCAAAAATAAAGAATTCATTATTATTATTAGTTAAGTGATATGCTGTATCATCTTTAGATCAGATTTGATTGTTGGGTCCATAACAGATGATCAAGATGTTTTCTCTTGATGCATAAAGTACGGGAAATAAAAATACTTACATGTGGTGTGTATGCCTCTCAGAGAAAATAGTCAGAATAATCTAGAACTTGCGGGGTGAAATTATAATTTAAGAATGATGTCAAATAGAAAGTGAAATTTTGGACCATTGTATGACCCCATTATAACTACCATATCGTTTTGTTTCCTACAGTACTGCCCCAGGACTGTCAAAACATGTATTCAAAATTTTATATAACATGATAGCTAAAATAAGTATGATATTGCTCTGTACTTCTAATATTGCCACACCTACCCTATGTGGGTCAGATTTTCAGAAAATGTACAACTGGCAGCTGTACACGTTTAGTAATTTCTGCAAGATTAGGCTGCAATTTGGTCTATACTAGGTAAATCCGGGTATATTTGGCATTGCATTGATTCTAGCAATCTATTTGGTTAGGTTGACTGTATTTTTTAACTTTATTTTCGTCTGAAATTTGGGTTATTTGAGAGGATTGATGTAAGTGAATTGTACATTTTCTGAAAATCTGACCCATATGTATACAAAACAGTTATTTGGAGAAAATAAGATTTTCTTATTTGAATATTTGAGAGAAGATTACGTGTATTTGGCGACTGTGCCAAAAATAATGTCTTTTATTAAAAAAAAAGACTTTAGTAAGTGTTTTTTGTCTGAAATTTGGGTTATTTGAGAAGATTGGCGAAGTTGAATTGTACATTTTCTGAAAATCTGACCCATATGATTAAATTGAACAAGTTTCATCACTATAGAGATTCCAGTACTACCGGATTTAGTGAGAAAAGCCACTTTAAGAGTCGTGTAAAGCATAGCACGAAAAACTGTGGTTATAAATGCATGGCCATTGTGAGAATACCACTTCTCTTCAAGTAGTGAACGGAGAAAGCCTTCAAGTAGTGAACGGAGAAAGCCTTCAAGCAGTGAACGGTGAAAGTCAGGTATCATTTGGACACCTGGATATTTATTGTGTGTAGCATATTTGCTGCTGTTTTTTGTGGCGAGATGAAAGAGGAGGATGAATGCACAATTGCTTTCTTGCGTGATGCCTGCTGTTAAGTGGAAAAAGCCTTTTCACTTAGTATATAGGGGAGAATCACTTATACATTAGAAGTATCAGGGAACATATGGGTCAGATTTTCAGAAAATGTACAATTGGCAGCTGTACACATTTAGTAAATTCTGCTAAATTAGGTTGCAATTTGGTCAATACTAGGTAAATTCCCCTTACAGAATCTATGGTAAATTCAACTATATTCGGCATTGCATTGATTCTAGCAATCTGTTTGCTTAGGTTGAACTGTATTTTGAACTTTGCGTCTGAAATTTGGGTTATTTGAGAGGATTGGTGAAGGTAAATTGTACATTTTCTGGGGATTTCACCCATATTTAAATATGTTGTTTGATCTGTAGGGGATTTGCATGTGCCACTGCGCATGTCTATACCAGTGCATGCTGGGATAGATTCTGTTGAAATCTGACATACAAATATTTGGCAACATTTTTATCGAAAATTGCAAGAATGTTTTCACCAATATCATGGTGCTTGTATAAGTGATCTATGAAAACCAAATGCATGATGGGAAAGATGAGGACTTGTGTTATGGAAACATGTATAACAAATGGACGTTGACAATTGAGCATTGATAAATAGTCCATGCTGAACATGACATGTTTTCTATAGAATTACACTGTGCTGTTAGTCCCATAATTCCATGCGAATCAAGATTCAAGATGGCGGCTGTGCAAATCCCCTATTGGTGCCTAGTAGTATCTTAAGTACATGTTCAAAATTAGCGATTAATATAGATTATGCAGGGCTCGAAAAAACCTATGTTTACTTACTGTTTTACTCTGGGCAAGTAAAATTTAATATTACTTGCCCGAGTGGGCAAGTGGATATCTCTACGGCCCCGATTTCAAGCCCCTGTTATGATGTCTACTTACAATGAAACAAGATACATACAGATCAGTGTGATTTCGTTTATAATTATGCAAATAAATTGCAAATAAGGTTTTCTTCGAGCCCTGTTATGGGTTGTTTATAGTTTGTTTATCTATAAGACCACGTTGGCCTTACCACAGAAAAAACGTGACAATAGGCTGCGTAAGTGTCATGGCGGCGGGGCGCGAATTAATGAAAATTAATCGCGTAGTTGTACCGATGTGTGGACCGGAAGTAAATAATCCCCATAGAGTTAGCATTGGGGCGATAAATAATCACTCTATACATCGTCCCAGTAACGGTTTGACGATTATGAAGGCTATAGTTGAAATCGTTTGCCGATCGATGGACAAACAGAGATTATTTATCTCCGCAATGGTGGGGCTATGGGAGCTTTGCGCGACTTGTCCACATGACGTCATGAAACTGCAACAGTAGCGCGACTCAAAAACTCGCTGCCGTGGACTACTTACGCTCCCTATTGAACCCTAGGGTCACTTTTCGTGAGGCAGAGGGGAATGGCCTTTAACCCAGTCTTAATGACTTAATTTCCTGGAATTAAAGAAAACGCTTGGAGAAATTGGATCAGTCATTAAAACTTTCTCAGCGCTTTCAGGGAAAGTTCTATTTAGAAAAACAACTACAGAAATTCATAGAAATCAGTCTTGTCTTACCAGCTCCCGAGTTTAAAGTACTCCCAAATCCTCTCAAATAATCAAGATGAAGTTGAACATAACCAGACATGTTTTTAATCAACTAAATACCAAATATATTCAGATATACCTAGCATTGGCCACATTTCAGTCCAATTTAGCAGAATTTAGGAAATGTGTAGAGCTGCAGATTGCACATTTTCTAAAAATCCGAGCCATCAATTGTGAATATCTGAGTCCATTCCTAGGGATTCTATACTAGATAGGTTTACTGAATTTAAGAAGAAGGACTATTTACTCTAAGTAATTAAAGGGCCAAGGTCGCTGGTGACCTGATGAGAACGCCTCAATTACTGGGTTGTCCTGGAAAGGGAAGATTCTCTCCCTCAGATCAAACATTCCTCTAGAAGAGACTGCAACTTGAACAAACTTTTTTCTTTATTTGCCATAAATGATGTTCTACTGACAAAAGGGCTATGAACTTCTCAACTTAGAGATCTACCAGGCCCCGCCGCGCTTTCTTATCTTAACATTGTTACTATCATATCTCTAGCACTAGATTTAGTATATATATATATATAGTAGTTTTTATTTCCATAAATTCTCAACGTACAGAAATAAGGCTGACACCCTCTGTAGCACAGGTCTTCCAGGCGGGCCAGAACATATGTATAGATTAGTACCTCATAGTACCTGTGATTATCATTACTTAAAAGTAACATTAACGAATGTTGTATCGAGTAACACATACTGTGTGCTTAGTTAGCTTTGTGTAGCATGAAAGATCATGGCAGAGGCTTTATACGCCGTAAGATGTGAAATAAATACATAGTATACAAAAATAACATTGACATGGTACATACATTCATGGTACATACATGGCATAGAATGACGAGACATAACAATCATGGAAATCTCCTTGAAGATGACTAGTACACAGTTTATAGTTAATACAGTATTTGTACGCCATGGTGATTATTTTAGGCCGTCCCAGACCTCCTGGAGAAAAACAGTTCTCAGGTAGGTTCGGAAGGCCTTTCGGTCTTTACATTGGTGGGCACTTGGATCAAGGTTGTTCCAAGCTTCCGGGACTTTATAAATGATGGATTTTTTTATTTTGTCAGTGCGAGGCGTGAGAGATTTTAACAATCTTTTGCCCTTATGATTTCTTAGCTTGAAACTCTTGGTCTCAATCATTTCCCTCTTTAAACTCAGCGGGTACGCCAGATCTAATGACTCACGTCGTATATGGAGGGGGGCTAGTCTCAGCTCTCGTTGCTGTTTATCTACGTTAGTATATTTGCTCAGCCTTAGGATTATCCTGACCGCTGAGTTCTGAAGCGTTTGTATCTTTTTTAATAATTCATCAGAAGCCACCATGTAAATTACGTCACCATATTCTATAATGGGGCGTATAGCAACCTTATATACCATTATATGTGACAGATCGCCAGAAAATGTACAATTCGCCTTCACCAATCCTCTCAAATAACCCACATTTAAGACAAATCTGAGCTTCAAAATGCAGTTTAACATAACAGAGCTGATACTTTAAATCAATGCCATGTCAAATATACTCAGATATACCTGGTATTCATCATTTGTCAGCTTAATTCAGCAGGATTTTCTAAATGTGTACAGCTGCCAATTGTACATTTTCTGAAAATCTGACCCATATACTACCTTATATAATGATGTTTGAATTACTACACATATATGAATAATATCACATATAACAAGATACAGATTAGCCTCAATTTCTGGGTTGGATCCTTACAGTAATTGAACATAATCAAAGCGGGTCCGACATTTCGGGCACATTAGCCCTAGATTATCAATGCTAGTCTTTTTTTATTGTTGGTCTATCGGTCTTGATAATTCATGTTTTGGTGGCATAATTCCCTTTTTTTATACTACTCACGAAGTTTCAACTTCAGTTTTGGGGCTTGGGAGTGTTAAAGTCCCCCTCCCTCTCCCTCTCGAAGGAAAAGGTACTGAAATGACCTTGCACTCGCTTGTTCTGTCTGCTGAGGTCAGGGGCACTCACTGGAGAAATCCGGGTACAAAGCCATCAACCATTTCCTGGCTAGACTGTCCGGTGCCCTGTAGACTCCCACCAGCTATCAATGCTGCATTATTACCCTGACCACTAGTACACCCACGGAAATTACTAAACGATCAATGTCTCTGCTCTTATCACCATTAGCAACTGATCAATAGAGACCCTGCTTATGTCAGATCAGGCCAACAAGTATGTACGATCAGGTCCAAGTACACTCTATATACGCGTCCTGTAGGCAGTAAACATCAAAGTCCTCTATGGTTAACTCTATGGCACGCCGCTGCCTACAGGACGAGTGTAGAGTGTACACCTGTTTCATCAATTTTACAAAACCTGCCGCCTTGACATTGCTGAATATTGGTATCATTTTGGAATTCAGTAAGGTATTGGAGTTAGTCCGGCTTTTATAAACTTCAGTCACGTTACACGAAGACTGCCACCTCAGTCTAGGCCCAAAGTTGAGAAAGTCCCTTCAAACTGAGGTAAAGCCTCTCGCCTCAGACCACAAAATGCCACTACAATCCGATTAGGACCGCAAAATACCATTATAATCCCATTAGTACCCTTAATGGCCAGAAAATCTATTAGCGCAGTAGGCGTCCAATCATACACATGATTATTATTAGATCTGAGAGGTTTTGAGCCTTGACTGAGCTGAAAATTGGAAACATCAACGAGTGTGGAAGCTTCTACTCTCGTTTCAAACATCACCCCCTGTTAGTGCTCTTGCACTAGTAGCATATAAAAAGTGAACGGAGGAAGAATTCAAAGATAAAATTTGGCCTGGTTCATGACGGTCTTTATTTCATGGATCATTTAGGAATTCATCTTTTTATTGTGTATTTTCACTGTGATTGTTGGTTAGCAGGTTGTGAGTCCCAGGGCGGTCTTAGATGCCCTACACATGTCTATAATCACTTCTTTTTTTATTACTATTCAACATTTTTATACTTTTTGTCAAAACCAGTGCTCATGGGTTGGAGTGTGCTATTCTGCCTGGTGCTGTCTTTATTGTGCATACAATTATTATTGAAAGCTAACATGATCCCAGACCCATACCTCCCCCTTCTATCTCTAAACAGTCCAGGCCCAAACCCTCAGATCAGATAAGAATGGCATGTTAGTGATTGGACGCCTGCTTCGTTAATCGGTTTCTAGGACATGGCGTTCTAAAGTGATTATAATGACATTTTGCGGTCTTAATGGAATTATAATGGCACTTTGCAGTTTGCAGCGAGGCCTTCCCCCCGTTTGAAGGGACACTCATCTTTGGGCCTAGACTGTAAAAAAACTTAATGTTATTGACTTATTCCCATAATCGTTCATCCCAGATTTGCAAAGTAGGTGGTGTAAGCCCCCTATTGTTTATCAAATCTTTCCACGTGTCTACCTGTTCCATGGACCCACATTTCTATTAAATAATTCAATGTGAAAATGTTTATTTTTTCTAGTTCAATATGTCGGAGATGCACCAGAGAGGAGCATTCCAGAGATCTGCGTTCATTTCATGAACATGTAATCAGGAAACATTCGTACAAAGTGGCTTCAACGGAACTCAAAAAAAGATGAAGATGATTTTCTCAGGTGTCGTTTCTCAAAGCTAGTAAAAACCTATAGCAAATCCATAATATTCCTCATTGTGTTTTCTGGGAATTAAATTGAGTTTAAAGGGCCTGGATTCCATCTTACCAAACAAAGAACACCCCTCTTCCTAGAGCAATCCAATCAATTTTATAGAATTTTATTCAATTTTTTCCAATTTTATTTCCAATATTCATTTTTAAATGAGAATTATCTTTCTTTGAGACTTGAAACCCTTTCTATCACATTCTTTGACCCCTAAAACCTATGTTTTGACACTAATCTTGTCTTTCTATGCAAAATAGAAGTGAAGTTAGCATGTTGGTTAAAATTTTGGTGGCCATTTTGAAAAAACGTCATTTTTTCGAAAATGGGGGGTGATCTTGCGTGTGTCTTAGGATAAATCTTTTTCTATTGCCCTAAGGTGCTACCATACCAAAGGGGACCTTTGCATCATGATTTGAAGTATAAAGTCGCTAAGCCCACCAACTACAACACAGTTTTGACACAGAGTTCTGGATTAGTCATCAGTGCGTGGGTCAGATTTTCAAAAAATGCACAATCTACACTTCTACACATCTATCCAATTCTGCTAAATTAGCATTAGAAAAATGATAAATACTAGGTACATATGAGATTATTCTGTAATGTATTCATTCAATACATCTGTCTGGTTATGTTGAACTGTATTTTGAACTTAATTTTCGTCTTAAATTTGGGTTATTTGAAAGGATTGGTGAAGGACTATTGTACATTTTCTGGAAACTTGACCCGCGAAGAATTAACTCACCTAAATGTATCTATAGGCGCTTGATTCCAGGATATCTAGTATATCACAAAATAGATGGCAGTATGCTACCTAATGACTGAGGGAAGTCCAGCTACTGGAGCTGAAATAGAAACTGCCTCATATAAACTCTATACTACTCCAGGGGCAGTTTGGACTGTATACTATATAAAAAGTTACACCAACGAAACAGACTCTGATCAAATTACTCCTGAAGCATGAAGTGATGGATAACTCTTGCTAAGTTCCGGATAACCTACGTGACTTTGAACATGGATCTTCTGGCACTAGATGTTAATAAATAGGGTAGAACCACTCCAGGCTTTTTGGGTGGGTGGGGGTGGGAGAGAACTGACTGGGGATTTGTATCACATACATAAACATAACTGCTACTTGGAATATCAAGCTGCGTTTCCGGGATCGTATGTCATTAAATTATTGTTTTGGGCTAGGACATAATACTGCACTTACTTTTAAACTTGACAGATTGTTTCACTTATTTTTAAACTTGACAGATTGTTTAAAGCTTTCATGGCGCCTCACCCATAGATTTGGAGCGATGGAAAATGTGATAAATAAATGATGCAATTAATAAACGTAGGAAAAGAGGGCCTTTCTCAAGAGGTAGTCCAGAGTGAGAATCTCTCGGCTGTATTTATTGTACGATTCTTAACTAAATAAAAGAGTAGCTGATCTTCAATGTTTATACGTTGCCGAATTGACTGGATAATTTCAGTTAAAAAATTTTAAGACATACTATTAGGAGAACTGTCTTTGTTGTAAAATGCGGTATTTCCATTTGTGTTGTTCCAGGGAATTAAGAATGAATATATCAATTGGTAAATAAATCGGGGTTTATTTTATTATCAAAGGATAATTATTTCATGTATTTACTCAATTTCGATTTTTCGATCTTAGGTTGTTTTTGGATAAGATATTTTTTAGTGTTTATGATTTCGTTTTTGTGGCCTGAATCATAAATAATTCTTGCAGGCAGAAATGTTTTTTCTATTCTTGATAGGTAATTAGCATAGCGCATATAAATTAAAGTAAAGATTTGTTGGGTTGAAAGGATAACCGTTAATTGAATTCATTTCTTCTGTTAGATCAAAAAAGGCTTCATTTGTAGCCCATTTTGAAATCCTTCCTTTTTCGTATTTAATGGTGACAATAATGATTATTTATTCATATGATATTGATTCCATACTATGCATTTTTTCAATTTGTATTTAAATATGTATTTTGTATATTATGTACTTTATTGTGAATTGCAATCTAATAATATTCCATTGTGAATATCATACATCAATTTATATATAATAGTTAGAAACCTTTAAGATACAAACTAATGTAAACAACTGCGCAAAAGCAAATAAAAACATACAAACTTTGAATATCTCTTCAAATTCTCTTTCTACCTAGAGTTTTGCAGCCAGATTTCATTTCTTTACTACTTGTATGGCCTTATAGGTGGCCTCCACCATCAGCAAGTAGCATTGCCAATTATTGGCTGCTCTATTGGTAACGCTACTTGCCATAGTGGAGGAGGTGGTGCAAATGAGTGGCAAGTCATTCGCCGCAACTTGCCGTCATTCGCCGAAGAATCAAAATGTTTTGATTTCTTCGGCGAATAAATTGCCATTGGCCATTCATTCGCCACTATTGGCTGCTACTTGCCACAGTGGAACAGCTCATTACCAATTGCGTTACCAATAGATTTTCTATTCGCCGCTACTTGCCAGTCATTTGTTAACAATCTATTGGCCGCTCCATTTGCTGCTACTTGCCGATAGTGGAGGCCCCCTATTCTTTGAGACGAGAATCCGGGTATTTACAGGTGGCGCTACGATCGGCAGCAAAAACTCGGGCGAATACACCAGCTGAGTGCCATAGGCGCTGATGCTAAAATACCTGTTTTCAACCCCTTTGAAACCATACATAAACGGGTCAAAATGCTATGAGCATACATGTATATATCAAGTATTGTTCATACATTGCAGTCGCTGGTTCCGTTTTTCCGACAATTGTGTATAATTTAAGAAATCGAGGGGGAAATTTGGAGATTTTAAGCTTGGTTGCTATGGTCGTCAAGGGCCAGAGTCCCCCAAGTACCGGCCCACTGCCCGGCAGTGGGGTGACAGTAAACAATGGGGGAAATCTCAGCATTACTGTCGATTTTAGGCAATAAATGTTGCGGAAATGTTGCTCATGTTCATTATGAATATATTCTATGATATGGATTTTAATATTATATATGATTAACTGTTCAAAATTGCACAAAATCAGTTCGTTCCTAGAAGTGTGGATGCACTGTCACGTGACCAGATGAGCAGAGGCCGTCTCTCCCTATTAGTCTTGTACATCAATTTAGAATATTACTTGTTTTGTTTTTATAATTATATGGTACATATGAGCATATATATGGGTCAGATTTTCAGAAAATGTACAATTCACCTTCACAAATCTTCTCAAATACCCCAAATTTCAGACGAAAATAAAGTTGAAAATACAGTTCAACCTAACCAAACACATTGCTAGAATCAAGGCAATGCTGAATATACTCAAATTTGCCTAGTATTGAACAAATTTCAGCCAAATTTAGGAGAATTTACTAAATGTCTACAGCTGCCAGTTGTACATTTTCTGATAATCCGACCCATATATATTATATTATGGGCGTGTCCTTGGTTGGCGATGACAAACACGAGCATGGCCTTGTATGCAGAAGGTTATATATTTCTACTGCTATGCCAACTCATTGTGTGAGCTCTGGGAATAATACCTATTGATCAATGCGATTGATTGTCCCCATCCAGGCCTCCGTTGGTCGTCATACCACATAATAAATATAAGATGTTATGGATGTTTAGCAATATAAAATATCCATATATATATTACCCCCCGGAACCCACATGTGTTTTCCCTTCCAGAAATATTTCAGTTTTTTTGCTATGACCTCACTTTCATCCCTGATGTATGTATGTATGATATGTGACTCCTTTTGTTTATTCAGTCTAGGCCCAAAGTTGAGAGAGTCCCGTCAAACGAAGGGAAAGCCTCTCGCCTCAAACCGCAAAGTGCCATTATAATTTCATTAAGCAAAATTTCATTATATTCCCATTAAAACGCCGAGTTCTAAGCTAGGAAACCAATTAGCAAAGTAGCGACCAATCACTGACACATCATTCTTATATCTGATCTGAGGGTTTGTACCTACACTCTATACGCGTCGTGTAGGCAGCGGCGTGCCATAGGGTTAACCATAGTGAATTTTGATGTTTACTGCCTACAGGACGCGTATAGAGTGTAGAGTGTATTGCTTCCAGCCGAAAGTGAAAGTAGTGAGCATGCTTAGGTATTCATGTATGCATTCACATATACAGATGTACAATTGTGCAGTGCCAAATTATGGATAAAGGCCAAACAATATGTTGTACAGTGGCCTTATATATACTCGTATCATTATATGTACGACTAGATGATTTTGTAAAAAAGAAAACACTTAAAATGACATTCCTCCTCAGCCTTTTTTTATCCAAACATTTTCTTCTCTGCAACTACGGCTCTGATGGTGATCTTTCCCAGAATTAACCCAAAGTTCTGCTATAAAGAATGACATTTCTCAATGGTGACAAGCCTTACCTTACACATTTTACTTAGAAATAAAAGCTGAGTATCTCATTTCTTTCATTTCAAGGACAGTCTTCTTATTTTTATCGATATGCCTTCAAATGTACTCAAATGTGCCCAAACATTTAACAGATTCAAGATTATCAAAGTGTAGAAAAACACGCATAACTGTCCACGCAGCTTTATTTCATGCGTTGCCCTGACGTTCGATATTAATAAGGAGTCACAATCGATGGTACATGTGATTATGAAATTTTAAATTAGGTAAATAAAGGTCACTGTTTAGGTCAATAACAAAAGATAATTTGGGTAGGAAAGGAGTGTTAAAAAAAAGTGAGATATTTAGTGTTGGATTGGTGTTAGCTGAAAATGCAAGAGCATTTAAGGACAAGGAAATGCCCACTATCCCCCCTCCCCCTCCCTCCCCCCCCCCCCCCCCCCGATGCGTTACTCCTGTATTTATGCAACAGCCATGCAGTATTAGAATTCAACACCGAGACTCCTTTGTGTGAGCTAACATGAAGTATGCCTTAATTTACATCCCATCAGTTCCACTGCTCTGGTAGACCAATCATTCTGTCACCATTCTCAAGCAATTCTGCATATAAATGTAGCTTCGTAACGGAGGATTCGCATGCACGGGTGTTATTCTACGTCCTAAATGCGTAGGCGATGTTTATCTCTTTATATATTTTATTCCAGTAACATTTTACGCCAAGGAAATATTCTCAGTGACCGAGGGAAAACACCAGAATCAATCACCAAGAGTATACGTACAAAAAACATATAGATTCAAACAGAATCGAAGCCCACACTATTTAAATACTTCTTTTAAATTAGTCAGCATAGGAATGCGATACATATAAAAACCCACCATCAGACTCAGTGTCATGTGCTCTACATTGTATCAAAGTAATACATCAACTGTGTCACATTCTCTAAATTGTCCCCAATATTCTTTTGTTATGACATACTTAAAGTACTTCACTGTTACATTATTCCTAATATCTGTTTTTCAAGTGGTTCCATGACTATTAACCCGAATAATTGTAGTTCCAAAACTACGACTTTTACTGGTTTGTTTTTTTAACTTTTATTTTCTTTAACCTGCCATCTTGGCTTTTACAATCTAATAATTATACTTCCTATAGTCCCTGTTGGGAGAAATCAGCGGATCATGCAACCTGTTTGTTGAGCATATGAAAGAAAAGAAACAAAGGCATTGTTACTGTTTCTTAACGAGAGACCCATTCTCCATGTATGAAAAGATGGAAATAAAGTTTCAATATACATATTTACATCTAAGTACCTTTACTCTTCAACCTTCTTTCTGTCGTGTTGAATATGAATCATTCTCCTCACCACTTTCTTTGTGTACCATTTCATAACACTCTTATTTCTATTTTGACTTGAATCGGAACAATTCTTGCTTGAATGGGAAAGATAGAAGACACTGCTTCTATTGCTATAGGTTTGAAACTGAGGTGTCGCATTTACGTATGTATACCCATGAGAAATGTTCATACACATATATATAGTACTTAAAAACATAAATCTGGGATATTTTTTCCAGTATATGTGCAGATAGAATTCCTCTATTCTAGCTATTACCAATGTAGAGCCCCAGACAGCCAGTTCTTAGAAACTAAAAAGCTAAATATATTGAATGGTCCTGTATAGACACCGTCAAAGTTAACTGACAGTCCTTGCCATGCATTTGACTTCCCGCCACAAAATCGATCATTGTCATTGAAAAGTACATCCATCAACTACAATGATCCCCCAGTTCTTCTGGAATATGATAATATTTGAGTATGATGCAACAGATGGTCTCATATTGAACTTCTGATATTTTTATTTGATGTAAAGGGCCGGGGTACACTACATATTTTCGGCTATAAACAGTCTAGGCCCAGAGTTGAGAGAGTCCATTCAAACGAAGGGAAATCCTCTCGCCTCAAAGTTCAAACCGCAAAGTGCCATTATAATTCCATTAAGGCCGCAAAATATCATTATATTCCCATTAAAACGCCGAGTCCTAGGCCAGGAAACCAATTAGCGAAGTAGGCTGACAAACAATTCTTATCTGATTTGCTGGTTTGGACCTAGACTGTAAATGTATTTCATTTGAACATCAGCGTTTCAAGCATGTCCTCATTTGATTTTGATTTTGAAAATATTTTATTCAGGTCATACACATTTCCATACATTGAGTACACATATATTCTCAGTATAGCCTGATTTTATCATAATTATATGCATTTTACGTAAATTCTCAAGTAATAAGTAACAGTCAAACGAATTCTAATAATTAAACATAGTGCAAAAGTATATCACATCAAGTCTGTTGGCATATATGGGTCAGATTTTCGGAAAATGTACAATTCGCCTTCACCAATCCTCTCAAATAACCCACATTTAAGACAAAAATAAGCTTCAAAATTCAGTTTAACATAACAGAACTGATACTTTAAATCAATGCGATCCCAAATATACTCAGATGTATCTGGTATTCATCATATTTGAGCCTAATTTAGCACAATTTCGTAAATGTGTAGAGCTGCCAATTGTACATTTTGTGAAAATCTGACCCATATATTAATGCACACAGTTAAGACATGTCTTAAAATACCCATCCACCAGCGCCGTGCTCTCACACGTTGACCATTATTAGTAAGACAAAATCAGTGGTGATAATTTCACATTGTTTAGACTACATCAGTCCAACAAATAATGACTCTACAAGGCAATAATGTATGCTCATCAATACTTCCAAGTAATGCTAGATATTATAACATCTTATGCATAGAAAAAGAAACCAACATAAACTTGAGTCGCCATGTCACTCTCGCTATACAGTACGTTGAGTATTTAGGGGTCAGATTTTCAGAAAATGTACAATTCAACTTCACCAATCCTCTCAAATAACCCAAATTTCAGACGAAAATGAAGTTCAAAATACAGTTCAACCTAACCAAACAAATTGCTAAATCAATGCAATGTATTATATACTCAGATTAACCTCGTATTGACCAAATTGCAACCTAATTTAGCAGAATCTACTAAATGTGTACAGCTGCCAATTGTACATTTTCTGAAAATCTGACCCTTATAATTATATTCGTCCTGTACGTAAGAAAGTGCTATAGTATATTTTTTTACAGAGGTTTTGAATTTCATTGAGTCATCTTCGACTCTAATTCCTTCTGGGAGACTATTGCACATGGAATTAACTCTACCAGGTACACTTCTGCTTAGCCTAGTTACAATTGCCTTCTCAGAACTACTACATCACAATCCTCCAAAGCTGGTTGCATTGCTCAACGGCATTTTATATATATTGGTCAGATTTTCAGAAAATATACAATTAATCTTCACCAATCCTCTCCAATAACCCAAACTTTAGACGAAAATAAAGTTCAAAATACAGTTCAACCTAACCAAACAGATTGCTATAATCAATACAATGCTGAATATACTCGAATTTACCTAGTATTGACCGAATCGCAGCATAATTTAGCAGAATTTACTAGATGTGTACAGCTGCCAATTGTACATTTTCTGAAAATCTGACCCATATATTGAATTTTTATTCTGACAGAATGTACAGAATGGGGTACACCACTTCTACATGTAGGTCTTCCAGTGGGCCCTCAAATATGTTTTAAATCCAGAATAACAGTAAATACAGCAGTTTACATAAATCACTGTTTAGATAATTTATTTGGGAGAGAATGAATGGGAGGAGATAAGACTAGTGGTGCAGACATCTCGAGAGAAGGGGAGAATCACGAAGGGAAGGAACAGGGGCGTGGAAGGGGAGAAAGACAGAGGCCCTCATAAATACTGTAGCAGGAGGGGACGAGTCTCTCTGGTTGGAATGACCCCTGCGACCTGGGTTCTTGGGGGTCACTCAGTCCACACGTCCACTGCATAAATCTATCCACACCTTTGTATCTAACTCGTCCAGGGGACGTGTGGGACGACTTAACCTGTCATCGCCTTGCTACTATTTTATGTCTATTTTATTGCTTGTGTTGTATATAAGGCCCAGTGTGGGCCATGTGAGATTGTCACTCCCGGTTGACCATTCCTTGGATGATGATGTGAGCCTGTGTCTGGAGAATAAAGCCTTGCTGAAAACCATATTCCTCTTCTCTGGTGTCTGACTAGATTGAGCGCAGGCCGAACTGTCTGAACCCCAAGGTCACGAGTACCTTCCCTACTTAAAGTTACTTATATCGCTAAGTCCCTCTTCTGTGCTAAGCTGCCGCGCTACCCCTGATAGCTGACCATTGGAATGGACTATGTAATTGAGCCTAACTTAGAACAACTTTGGGACGAATCGGCCCCCAGTAACCAATCATCTCCCCCTCTTCCTCCTAGCGGTCAAATAACGACTACCATTAATTCCCACTCCAACAATACCTTACGGTTGATATCAGATCAATGGATAACTTTGATGATTTTAAACGTAGGATAAAGTTTACTCTTTTGTCATAAGAACACAAACATGAACCTCTAGTGGGAGGGAGGTCACTTGTATATATATATATGACATAATCTTAACTTAAAAATGTTCAATTTCTATTTAATATTCCAATACAAACCTGTACACATCTTTTCTCTCTGGCTCAGGTCCCAGGTGAAGACCACCGTATGGTGAGCTGGGGAGCTTGTTTTGAATTATTACAATATCAACACGATGTACTTGCTCTATAACCTGAATAAAGTTTGAATTTTTTAAAAAATAACTACTTTTGTGATCATGGTTTGACCACAGAACTAGTTTGATTAAGTAATTAAGGGTTTTTCATCTCTATTTGAAAATCTTGTGCATTGTTTTAACTGAAACCAAAAGTAACACTTATTTACTGAAAAATACGTAAGTCTAATGTAATAGAGAGAGGAAGTTGGAATGGAAAGTAATACTAGTAAAGCAATAAAACGCATTGCAGTGGGGAATCCCATAGTTGCGTTACCCCATTAATCACAATACTCTGGCTGCAAGCCTTTGGGGCAATGTTTGGCATGACAACATAGAAGATCGTACCTGTAATTCCACATCTTTGTCATACACAGCCAATGGTTATGATCAGATTCTCAGGGTTCTCAGAGTTATATTCAGTGATACGAAATACTTCTTATAGAATCCGCCAATTGTATAAGATTGGGAAATCATTAACACAAGATACTGCGTTACTATTGCATAAGACCGTAATGATACCGTTGTTTGATAATGGGGATATCTTCTACGATTCGTGTGATTTAGATTTCTTGAAAAGACTCCAGCAGAACAGGCTAAATATTTTGGACCATCCAATAATGTAAAATTTTTTAATGTATAATTAAGATGAACACCACCTCAGATTAATCATATTAAAACTGACTGGCAGAAGAAAATTACACCAACCTCAAATTGTGCATAAGCTATTCAAGAATCCATCAAGTTGGCAAGAAATTATATCGATTCCACTTTAAGAATAGGTACGTTTCTCACAATTTGAAATTAATTAGTTTGAGGTACGTAGCTGAAGGTTATTACCATTATTATATTATTTCAATTTACCCTGATAGATAACTTTCTGTCTCTGTTCTCTTGTCTCTCTCTCCCTTCTTCTCTATCTCTATTTCCTGGGTATGATCATAAACTGCCTCCCTCTCAGCTCTCCCGCCCTTGATATAACCATATTAAATGTGTTGATAAGGGCGTAAAACAACCAATCTCACTCACTCACCTAATAGATAAGTGTCTCAAAATTACAAATAATTAATCTAGTAATGTAAAAAGTTTATTTGACTACACAGTATGATGTAATGAATATTTAATAAACACTTTATGGTGAATGTTTTCAAAAGGATATTACTATTTGGGTGCCTAGAGTTTCTTCTAAGTATTGTCAATAATGATGATTTAGCAATGTATATACGCCCAGATGTTAGGTGTTTTTAAATAAAGCAACGTATACGCCCAGATGGCAGGTGTTTTTGAAAAAAGGATTTTTTTTTAAAAAAATGCTTTCATCTTATAAATTTCAAATCACTAAAATGATTAAGTCATTCAAAATACCAAAGTAAATCAATCTGGACTAGCAAACAACCCAGGTGTACTTTTTAGACTTTAAAGTAGAATACATGGGTCAGATTTTCAGAAAATGTACAATTGGCAGCTCTACACATTTAGGAAATTCTGCTAAATTAGGTTAAAAATTATGAATATCGGGTATATCTGAATATATTTGGTATCACATTGATTTAAAGTATCAGTTCTGTTATGGTAAACTGCATTTTGAAGCTCATTTGTGTCTTAAATTTGGGTTATTTGAGAGGATTGGTAAAAGCGAATTGTACATTTTCTGAAGATCTGACCCCCATAAATTGGCTGATGTAAGCTGAGGGGGTTGATGTAGAGAGACTGGTGCATGTTAGAGGTCCATTAGTGATCAGGTAAGCACGTCTTTGTTCTCACACATTCACTATAACAGGAGATCCGGGAGGCTGGAGTCAGGCAGTGCATGGGGAAACACCTATAGCGCAAAACATTGCCTCTGTAAGCAGTAAACAGCTTCTACTGGGGGCACTTCATAACTATGTGGTTCGCACACGTTGCTATATATGGGTCAGATTTTCAGAAAATGTACAATTCGCCTTCACCAATCCTCTCAAATAACCCATATTTAAGACAAAAATGAGCTTTAAAATGCAGTTTAACATAACAAAACTGATACTTTAAATCAATGCGATCCCAAATATACTCAGATATTCCCGGTATTCTTCATTTTTCAGCTTAATTTAGCTTAATTTCCTAAATGTGTAGAGTTGCCAATTGTACATTTTCTGAAAATCTGACCCATATACTGTATACATAGATTTCACATGACGTCACCCAGTAGGCTGGGGTATCACGGTAGCCGCCATGTCTCGGGTCATCGCTATGCTTGCCGCCTATGGCGGAGGTATCAAAACAAAGTTGATAAACCTCACAAGACAGGATACTTGGGTAATACTACACTAAAGGCAGGTTATCTAACCTATCAAGAAGATATTATTGAGGCAGATGAAAACTGGTAAAAGTTAAAACAGCCAGAAAACGGTATTTTCAAGTATCGCAGCATACATAGGCATCTAAGTGGACCCCAGACATGGCGAGGGCCGTGACGTCAGTGAAATCTATGTATAGTCGGGGCTATAGTTTAGCGCTCCTTTCCTTTATAGGGAAGGGGGAAGATGAAAGGGGGGAAAGGCCAGATGCTTTGGTCATTTAAGTGTCCTTAAACATTGGCTACCCAATCTCTTAATTAATGGCCACAGCCCAGCTGTTTTTTTTTATGAGGATGTGAACTGATTAACAGGGACTAATGGAATGCCTTCTTCCACACCTTGACATCAGAGAGAAATCCCCGCACTATAATTAACCTGCCATAAACTATACTATCAGCTATAAAACAGAAAAGTGGAGGTTGTAGAGATTCTGGCATTTTTTAGAATGTGTACTTGCCTGATTGGAAATATGGAATTTCTTTGGGCAAATTTGGAATTTTTTTGGAAATATGGCATTCTTTCTGCCAGATCAGAAAATGGGTATTTTTTAGAATGTGAACTTGCCTGATTGGAAATATGGCAATTTTGTTTTGCCTGATCGGAAATATGGCTATTTTTAGAATGTGAACTTGCCTGATTGGAAATATGGCACTGAGGCGAAAATATCCTTGCTGTCTCTGATTGGTGTGAAGGGAAGGTTTTGAAATACATGGTACATGAACATGAAATATTTAACTGAAGTTTTAAGCGGGGTCTCCACTGGCTGCGGTAAGCTCTGCAGTAAGCCTTGCGATGGTGTTGTGCTGGTTCTGTAGGTGGTGAGGAATGAAGAGGTCCTGCCTACATGATTCACTGGCCATGTAGGCAGGACCTTGCCACTCCTCACCATCACAACACCATCGCAAGGCTTACCGCAGAGCTTACCGCAGCCAGTGGAGACCACCCTTTATGCTTTGACACTGATGTATTCCCAGTGCCCTGCACCCCCCCCCCCCCCTCATCTTGTATACCTCCAGGCTCTGCTGCACTGGTTACGAAGCCGGCACTATACAGCAGCACTCTATACATCAGCTGATGCATTGACTCATAGCAATCACTCTTATTTACCTGTCTCAGGAATTTCCCTAGCTGAGGGATTTCCCTGAATCCATTATCATAATAACACACGCTATGGTTATAGCTGGTTCTATGTATTGGCCCTTAGAGTGAATATTCTTATTGAATTGAAAAACTTGTATTGCTGCTGCCATTCAAAGGGGTTTCTCCAGCCATTTGGGAGGTTTCCAATCCCTGTGTGTGTGTCTTATATTTTCCTAAATAATGTAGAGTAACAATATCATCTCAGTCATTGTCTGCCGATGATTCTCTACAGGTGTGCAATTGGAATTTAAAATATTAACAGATTGAAGTTTGTAACATAGTGCTATAAGGTTTAACAATGCGGTTCACTTGAAGAGATACAATTTTACAAGTTGGTTTGAATAGTATAATTAAACAGGTAGTCATGGTGTAATCAGATGGTGACTGGAGAACAAATAGATTAGATTAGAGGAGGTTTGAATCGGATTCAAATAAAATAGTCATCATTCCATATACCAAAGTTATAAGAAATAAATTTCCTAATGTGAATTAATTTCAGTAAAGTCCCAATACATTCCCTTTACCGGCATAATGATATATGAATTTAAAGTCATGTAAATTCATGTATCAAATTTCCAGACAGTGTATTAATCATATTCTTGCGTTTTGAATGTCATTATATGGAGTACATTTAATTACGTTACTGGACTGGCCCACACAGAAATATTGAAAACTTGTTTTCAAACATAAAATATAGAAACACGTCTTATGTAGATGTCCTTCATGTTTACCATAATTAGAATCAGCTTGATCTCATCTTTTCAAATAATGATGATAATCTTAAAATCCATTTTTTGCGACTTGTCACTCATTTTGCTCTAACAAATCACATATGGGTCAGATTTTCAGAAAATGTACACAGCTGTACACATTTAGTACATTCTGCTAAATTAGGCTGAAATTTGGTCAATACTAGGTAAATTCGTGTATATTCAGCATTGCATTGATTCTAGCAATCTGTATGGTTAGGTTGAACTGTATTTTCAACTTTATTTTCGTCTGAAATTTGGGTTATTTGAGAAGATTGGTGAAGTTGAATTGTACATTTTCGGAAAATCTGACCCATATAATATTTCTGATGCTGTCACGTCTATGACTAATTATAAATAAGCTAGATGTGAGGTGAGCTGTTGGTTTTAGGTTGTTTGTTCCAGGATATCTCCGGGGGACATCTATAGATGCTTTAAAAAGTATTACCGCATGCTTCCTTACTATATCTGGGCATGAAAAACAATATGGGCAGGATGTGGTCGGTTATTGGTGTCTACAAATCTGGTGGTTTCCCTTTCATGTACCCTGGGAATGAGAACTTCAATGTATGTTTTGGTACGGTTTGGACCACTTTGTTACCGGGTATTTTATTTTATATATAGATTCTGTTTCAGGATGCACCATTGCTATTAAAGGCAAGGAGAATACATTTTATAGAGTTTGAGTTTTGGATTTTCTATTCAGGAATTACATTACATCGATATGGTGCTATTCTCAGAAATCCTGATTACTGTATATATAGCTAGGTAAAAGGCTATAAAGGTTACCGTGGGTGGAATACATTATACACAAAAAAATAAAGATGAAAATGATGCTTACTTGTTCAAAGTGTATCTAAACATATATAAGAAAAGACTCAGATAAATGGACGTTACTGTTTTAACGTTTTGGACGTGGAAAATACATTTATCTTCTCCAAACTTCTAAATGATACAAAAATATGTGTACCTTGTTCTAAGGGTGTGTACAAATATCAAGATTTCTAGATAAGGAGAAATACCGCACTTATAATATCTTATAAGACATCATATTAAACTAAAATTTATATGACAGATATTGTGTTGGGCCCAACAGAAATTTCTTGCTTCCCTGATTTGGATCTTATGAGCAAGTGGTATCTGTAAGCAGTGCACGTGTGAAATTACATTTTATACATTGTGATGTATTGCAAACAAATGAGTCACAAGTCGCAAATAATGGATTTTGAGATACCATCCTATTTGAAAAGATGAGACCAAGCCGATCCCAATGATGGTAAACATCAAGGACATCTACAAAGTGTTTTTATATTTTATGTTCTGTTTGATATATTTATGTCTGAAAAAAAGATTTGGGTGGACAATTATTAGTAAAGTAGCTGAATATACTATATAGGATGACCTTATAGAAATGTAGGGACATATTTAATACACTGTCTTCGGTACACCTATTCATACGACTCGGAGCATTAGATAACCAAAAAATTCGTACAAAGAGATCCTGTGAATGAATCACTTTGGAAAATATAATTTGTCTGAGTTGTGACTCAATTTCCCGAAACACATCCCCATTGCCAAGCAGAGAATTTCTGGATTATCTGGTGTGTATTTTATTCACGACCAGGCACACCCGGATTGAAAGGCACTGAAAATAAACAGAAAAAACAAAGCTATAATTGTACAGTTTATGCACCATAAAACTATGCAGGTATTATTAACTTTTTTATGTTCAAACATGTACTGTTTGTGCCTCTGTGTTTATAAATATATATGTATACATGAAGGTATTTAGGTTTATTATACACGCATTGCTCTGAAAACGACGTATCTAGAGTGATTTACGCATAGTGCGTATTTTACTAGTGATTTACGTGGGGTTGTCATGGCAACCAGTCTGTTTCTTTTTACCAAGATTACCGGTAAAATTGAAATTTATGACTCGATTTTCTTCTATTTTCCTGATTGAAAGCATGTATAATAAATCTGTTAACTAACTCGTTGGTTTCAGGAATATTCACGCCCCTTCAACCAACTCGTTAGTTAACCTGTATATATCATAATTTGTAAAGAGAAATGCATCTCTATTGGTGTGGTAGGAATGAAACAAAGGGAGGATGCAGGGAGAGAGGTTGATCGCTGGGTGAGAGTGTATCACAATATCCTCCTGTCTCCTCACATCCTACCTCAGGAATCTGGTTCACGTCCTGCCCCACTCACTTGCCCTATACACCTATAGTCTGTCCGAAAAGTAGTTGACACGTGATTCCTTATTCCCTTTAAGGGGAGGGAAAAGTGGGAGATTTTTTAATTCTATTTATGACAAGGACCTGTAAACCCTTTGCCCAGCGAGTAGCACATTGCAATCAACCATGGAGAAACAGGGCCAGTATAACCAGCTCTTCCTTCCTTCTAAGCAAAACAACAACTGCTGCACATGGAACAGAGGCAGCGCAATACAATACAGCTGTATATTTGGCCATGGTCGATCACAAACGGCCATGGTCAGTTGCAAACGGCGGTTCAGGGGCAAAAGTTTGAAGTAAGAAATCCCCCACTTTTCCCTCCCCTTAAAGGGACTAAGGAGTCACGTATCAACTACTTTACTTGGACAGACTATATCCACCAACACTTAGCAATTTTGGATAATAGTTCGGTATCCTTTATTCCTGTTAGTTTAGTATCCTAGGTATTATTTTATCATGAGACTAAGAAGTGTTGAGCACAGTAATCTACACATGGTTCGGTACACTCTATACTCGTCTTGTATAGGCAGCGGCTTTCCATAGGGTTAACCGTTGCTGGTTTTGATGTTTACTGCCTACAGGACGCATCATAGAGTGTATGGGTATCATCTCCTTGCATTAATGTCCATGCCATACATAGTAATATACTTCAATGCTTAAAAGATATATCCACAATTTAAAATCTTTAACTGGAGGGAACATTTGGCATAATTTTTTAGAATTAAATTGGTATAATGCTTATTCAGAGCGGGAGATTTGGCATATGTCGGCTTTGCAACTTTGAAAGACTCCTTGTTCAAAAAGGACTGCCTTAGTAGCATCCCCAGTGCATAAAATGTGTGCATGCTTCGAACCTTCAAACCTTTATTTAAGAAACCTGATAAAAATAGCACTTCAATTCAACCAGAAATGACCTTGCAATGCACTAATCACTGCATTCAAGAGCCCTTCAGTAATGGTATATATGGATCAATCTATTAGATTATTGTGGTGTAGTCGCCAGAAAATGTACAACTCACCTTCACCAATCCTCTCAAATAACCCAAATTTCTGACCAAAATAAAGTTCAACCTGACCAAACTGATTGCTAGAATCAATGCAATGCCGAATATACTCGAATTTACCTAGTATTGACCAAATTGCAGCCTAATTTAGCAGAATTTACTAAATGTGTAGAGCTGCCAATTGTGCATTTTCTGAAAATCTGACCCATTGACAACTCAGGGGCGTTCCTTTTTACACTCATCAATAAAGTGTCTTATTTTACTCTAAGGTTTCATGTGTAATAGATAGGGTGATACCAAGTGAAAGAGAGAAGTGTGATGCTAAAGGGTAAGAGGAATGCGATGATGGTGAAATGGTGATTAATTGTATATGTTTCTTAAGTTGTGTTATGGCTTGTTATTGCTTTCATGGTCCTCTATATTTTTAGTTGGTTCTGGCAGATATTCATAAATGTGTCAATATGTACGCGGAAACGATGCAAGAACGATTTGGTCATAATAAACTTCTTTTTAAAAATTGAATTGAATTCGGGGATAATTAGCCAAATGGAGTGCTATTGTAGCTAAATAGAGTCCTATTTGTAGCCAAATGAGTCCTATTTGTAGCCAAATGGAGTCCTATTTGTAGCCAAATGGAGTCCTATTTGTAGAATTCCCCAGTCAGGTTGTTATCCTTACTTGATGGAACAACCTTCTCAATGTAACACAACACACGAGCGGAGTTAGAACATCCCTGGATATCATGATATTTCTTTTATTTCTTTTTCTACATCTATTTCTTACGCTTTACTATAGCAACAAGATGAGGCAGGCATGATGTTTGCCTTCCTCTGACCCAGGGTATATAATAAACAAGTGATGATGATCTCACCTCAGTCCCTTAGAAAAAGCATAGCTCAAATACCACAGGAAGGAGGGCTTGAGTGATGTACTCTCATTCTATTTACTCGGTGGTTGAAATGAATTTTGAATAGAGTGGGTCGTTATTATTCTGAGACGAGGAAGGAACTGCCTTAGATGAAGCGATAGGGTCTGGCAACCAAAATATGAACAATTGGTGTAAACAATTCTTTGTTGAAAATACTTGTATAGTTATTTAGAACATTGATATGATTGTATTAAGGCTACATTCTCAGTAGAGTAGACCAAAGATATTCTGTCCTTAATTACAACATCTTGTTCGTTTCTCACAACTGAAATTATTGATATTTTGCAGCAATAGTATTTTTTTTTTATAAAAGAATTGGATTAATTCGGCAGAAAACTTTGGTTGAACTATAATAAGGGAAACCACCAAATAGATATTATAAATCTTTACAAAGTTTACTTAACATCTAGGATGTTATATGATAACTATAAGGGCGTTAAAGATTCCTTTATTTAAGCGCCAAAACAGCTATAAATATTCATTATTGTTAAATAGTACCATTAATATATTGGTCCTAACTGGAATGAATTAATAGAATGAACAATTATTTTTATTCACCAAGATGTTAGAACCCAAAAATATTTATATGTTGACATGCCCTCAGCTTTGCTAAGTGTACATACCATAAATCGTTTCTCCATTATTCGAGTTTCTTGGGAATTTAATTTTGAAGTGTATAAAATGGTGTCACATCTATTGCTGGTTTGCACACTTAACTTTGGCAAGGAAGGTACAACGCAGTAACCTCTCGTTCTAGCACCATAGGGGCTGAGAAAAAAATGATGTATAGTCTTATTTAAAAAGACCAATGTTTCTTAGGCTGGTGCAATATATATCTCTTATTGTACGTTTTGTATGCATAGGCATGATTGCTGTAGGTATTTTTGCTTATGAAGGGACTGGGAATGATATATCATTATGTCCTAGTCAGCAATTAGGTGCCTTTATATATATAATACGGAGGATATCAATCATATAATATTACTTTACGATGTATTGCATGCAATTATATATGTATATATATAGAGAGAGAGATACTATTTTGATATCGTTTCCATTAAATAAAAACCAGGTTACTGTTATAACGAGGGTTTCAGAAGGGGAACTGAAAGGGCTGTCAGTCACATACCTACAAACCCCTTTAACCCCCTGCCAGACACAACCCATGCAGCTAGTGAATACCTGGGTTCACAAATGAGCCTCTTTACCCTATATCAATCATGACAAGGTCGCAGGTATCACTTGCAGCCACCACTGTGTGGAAGGAAAAGTACTCCACGCTCGCCCCTATGGGTCAGATTTTCAGAAAATGTACAATTCAACTTCACCAATTTTCTCAAATAACTCAAATTTCAGAGGAAAATAAAGTTCAAAATACAGTTCAACCTAACCAAATAGATTGCTAGAATCAATGCAATACCGAATATACTCGAATTTACCTAGTATTGACCAAATTGCAGCCTAATTTAGCAGAAGTTGCTCAATGTGTACAGCTGCCAACTGTACATTTTCTGAGAATCTGATCCCTATGATAAATATGCCATATGTAAGAGTATTTGCTCTAATAAATCTGCTCCTCCCATGGACCAGGTGCCCTTTTCATGAAGGAAAACCCTTTCTATATTCTCTGACCTGGGATATATTTCTATATAAAATGACTATTTATATAACGGATAACGGATTAGTAGTGGGAAGGTTGTAGGCGTATTTATACAAGATATATGTATGAAGAAGTCGGTAATTTAATATATGTTTTACATCATTTTGCTAATGAATATAAAGTATCTGGATTGTCTTAACATATTTGTTTATGTGATACCCCAAAACGTGCTAACTTTCCATTTCTATCAGTTGTTTTCATTTAATATAATATTTAAGAAAGTTAATTGATGTAAAAGAATCCTTAGACATGCATGATGCCTTTATATTCATTCATAAACTGATTGTCAATCATCTACGTAATATATCAGGGAAAATAAAATGAATAAATTGAATATTCTTAAGTTCCTTTCATCATGACCAATAACATTAGTTATTGAACCACCTTGGTTACAGACAGACGGGTATACACATGACTAATTCAAGACTCATCCATCTTAGGGCCTATCTTAACCCAGATATTAAAGACATTTCTAAATCAGCTCCTGGGGAGACATGTCTGTTCTTTCCCACCTGATGTGGGGCATTTCCACTATCTCAATGACCCATGCATGGAAAAGCCCTGTCACCTATACATTGAGCAAATGTAAGGCAAATCGTGCTGGTGGTTGTCAGTCCTGGTAATTGACAGATATTTCTTGTTGTAATGATTCCCAGTGACAGAAGGGTAGAGTCTATCTGTACCAGGAATGTTTCCACAATGGACTGAATGTATTCTACCAACCCCCTCATCTTAGCTAAACACTATAGGTCCAAACCCTCAGATCAGATAAGAATGGTATGTCAGCCTACTTTGCTAATCTGTTTTCTGGCTTAGGACTTGGCGTTGTAATGGGAATATTTTGCAGTCTTAATTGAATTATAATGGAACTATGTGGTTTGTTAGAGGCTTTCCCTTCGTTTGAAGGGACTCTCTCATCTTTGGGCCTAGAATGTAAATATATGAATGCTAAACTTGAATACAAATCTTTATATATATATATAAACGTTAATAGCGATGTAAGATTGTCTAACAAATGTTATGATAATAGGTCATTCATCATTAGTATATTATAATAGGGACATGTTCGATGCACTATAATACAAATATACACAATATCTATATCGACATCATGAAGAAATGGTTACAAGAACTGACAGGATCGTGTCTGTATGAAGAGTCTACGGAGCCCATGCAAACTGGGCGCTACCTGTATTTTAATATTATATCTTGTATGCCCTGAGTAATACTAAATGCATCTGGAATACTATTGCATTGTGCATTTTGCTTCCTTCATCAGTTCTCAGTTATACAGTGAACAGACTATAGGCCCAAAGTTGAGAGAATCCCTTCAAACTGAGAGAAAGCCTCTCACTCCATATCACAAAATGCCATTATAATCCCATAAGGACCGCAAAATGCCATAAAAAATCTCATT
Source organism: Sthenelais limicola (assembly GCA_942159475.1). Classification (NCBI taxonomy): domain Eukaryota; kingdom Metazoa; phylum Annelida; class Polychaeta; order Phyllodocida; family Sigalionidae; genus Sthenelais; species Sthenelais limicola. The sequence goes on along the minus strand of OW804094.1, from coordinate 26,138,760 downwards.
TTGGACCTACCCCTGGGCTAGAATATCGATTAGCGCAGTAGGCGTCCAATCACTGACATACCATTCTTATCTGATCTGAGAAACTCTGAGCCTAGACTGTGTACGGATTTTCCAGTGACTGGCTGAAACCATGCAATCAACAATGCTTACTGTACTCTGACACATAATAGAGCGAGAGATGCAGAGCGGGAAAGTGGTGATATGACAAAAGGATATCAGTCCGGATATCAGTTTAATCACTTTCCAGAAATGTCCCAGACCGGTTGCCACGGGGCGTATGTTGACCACTAACCTGATCCTTTAATATATCATAGTATAGCAGTGGCTCCTATCAACGAGACTATATTAACACGTTGCTCCTATCAACTATTGACAGAAAGCGATACTTGCCAGTATAAGTTCCTGGTAGGGAATTTCGCTCAGCTGTGAACCATGGATCAAGAATCATCATCATTCATATTATTTTTTGTCCCTACACCGAGTCTTTATTTCTGATGCGAACACTTATGTATGGTGTATCTTCTAGATAATCATGCTATTGTTAGTCACGTTTATGCTCACGTTTGTACATATGTGTAATGGAAATAAAGGTATTTGCAAAAACAAAAACCGAAAAAACAAAAAAAAACACTTATGTATGACAACATTTTACATCTAGATGTACATATGTTCGAGGTGTGTGGTGTGTCTTTTTGTAGGTAAATAAAACAATTTGTATACAGATGCGTTCAATGAGTTATTCTGTGAATATATATAATTATAGGCAGTGTTTTGCCTTTTACAACACCTGGAAGACATTACTAAAGTCTTTTTGATAAGAGACATTATTTTTGGCACAGTCGCCAAATACACGTAATCTTCGCTCAAATATTCGAATAAGCAAATCTTATTTTCTCCTAATAACTGTTTTCTATACATATAGAAACTAGCTGTCAGGAGATTCATATATAATTAGCTTTAATTAATGAACCACAAACTGGGTTGAAGGGGCACTATCATCCCAGTGTGTAAATTCTGTCATATTTCAGTAGGCAAGTATTTACCATTTTATCCTACACTCTATGCGCGTCTTGTAGGCAGCGGCTTTCCATAGGGTTAACCGCTGTGGGCTTTGATGTTTACTGCCTACAGAACGCGTATAGAGTGTAGAGACAACTTTCTGAAAAAGAAAAATGTTCTTAAATTGCTTGATGCTCCGGTATGACCGGAGCATCAAGCAATTTAAGAACATTTGAAAATATGTGGAATTAAGCTATAACATATTTTAATATTTCAATTTCAATTTCTGTGAAAGTACTTGAGCTTAAATTTATATAGGTATGTATGTGACCCGGTTCTACTTCACTATGCCGTCCGGATATTACACCCACGTGGATCCAATAACAATAGTATTATGGAGAAATGTGTCCTCTTAGTCATCTTGTCCGTATTTCTTGGCTCTAATACATTGTATCCTTAACCAGAATATGGTCTTTCTTTGTGACCTTTGGAAACTAACATCGTTTCAGGGGAATTAGAAAGAATATCCATTGTGCCTGGTCATGGGAGAAAATTGTTTCTCAAGTTTCTCAATTATGGTTATACCAATATATTAAATTGAATATTGTACCTGGCTTCAATTTTATTTTATCTGTGGGATTGCTTTATCCCATTTGTTTCTGTGATATTTTCATAGGCTACAGGGGTGTTGCTACCTGGGGGACAGGGGGACATGCCCCCCCCCCCCCCCACACACACACACTTTTGGTGGCAGCCTATGCCACCAATGCTCTTGGTTTTTTTCAAATCTAAACATTGTATGCTTCAATTGATCGGAAAATCTAATCACATATACGTATAGTTCCGTATAGGTATAGCATTGGATTTCCTGTATCGTTCTAATGTGCCCAAGTTACTGGGCAGCTCAGGCTCTGCTTAGTTTGGCTAATCAGCTATTGTCTACATTGCATATAATATCCAGTATACTATGAATGTGATGGTCTCACATCAAAATTCTCACTCACTTGAGTGACTGGATATCGAATGGACATAGGAGGAAGTTAATTGTTTAGGGGTCAGTATACAAACCTTATAAATAGCCTTAGAGTAAAAGTTATAACATTAATGAATTACGCCTCTAGCATAGGAATATGTAGGTATGTAAATTCTGTGTGTGAACACCTGAAAGGCTGAACTTTCTGCACTAGGCAGCTTGGAATATTTACATTTCTTCTTGCTGCTGCATCAATTTTGTTTACACAAGAGCTCCAGTTCCCTGTCCCCATTACCTTAACCTATAGCTCGCCCACTTCTAACACGATGTGGAAATTTGACTGCATAAAACATGTTATTTTGTGATAATGAAATTATTTTAAATGCAAATTAGACTGACTATATATTTTCTTGGAATACTTCTGGTAATGGTATGATTAATCATCATATTTCCAAATATAATATTTCATTATAGATGAAATAATTCTTTCCCTTTCACCCAAATACTTCTATAATGTGTCATCGCAGAAAAATAAAAAAGGTTCCTTATTTAATTTCGCAGTATCTATCTATTTTCTGCTTAAGCTGAAAAGATCAATTTATTGTAATAATGAGACCTTATGAGAAACAATTTTACATTTCAACAATTTTTATTTTGACAATGTGTTGATCATTAAAAACGACTGCTAGAGAATACTATAGTATATGACTTTAAGGGATGATTTTGGTCAATTGTATTCATGGCGGTGTTATTCGCTTCAATTGAAATTTTCTTTACAAACGATTAGGAATTTTCAAGACGGTAACTTCAATGAGGCATAACAGCGATTTTGAGTTAAAGGGTCAGTCAACGGGTTCATGGTCACTTTTAGGACAAAAAACTTCATGGAGGCATAAATACAACACCCAAGTCTCGATTTTTTTACTTCCATTTATGTCTAACTTATAGTCACTTACAGGCATAAATTGAGAAATCCTAGTTGAAAAAGTCTGTTTAGCACAAGAGGGCACTGAGAGTGCTGTGTGACATCATAAAGCTGCGCCAGAAATGAACATAATATCTCTACCTTCCCCCTCCAATCTCCCAGCAATTGAAACAGTTTGTTTTGGTATGCACACCTGTGTTGTTCAATGTCCTTCTGCCCACCCCACACTCCTTCTTTCTAGCAGCAATTATGAGAGTTGTTTATTATGTTCATTGCATGTACATTTCTAGATTGGTGCACCTTTATGACGTAGGCAAACAGTGGTGCCTTGAATGGAGTGTTAAACTGTGGAACTACGTTTTCACTCATTTAAATGGGTAAAACTCACTAAATAATAACTTGGATTAAGTAAAACCGGGGTGGTTACATTTCCATAATAGCAAGGAAATGGATTTGCTCATAATATTTGGGGGTTTACTGACACTTTAATGCTATCAAAGATCTGAACATTTTAATTCTTCAAGACAATTTACTGTCAGTTTGTATGAATGATTAGCTTCACATGAGAAATAACATTCACATGACAAGTAACAACTCTGGCAATATTGTACGTATGATATAGGTAGTATCAATAATACTGTATTTTGAAAATCTCTTTTGAATCGATTCCTTTAATACTTTAATTACAGTCAGGTTCAGAAGGCAGTTTTAGACCCCTGAGTTTTAGGGGTCATTAACACTTTTAGCCTTAGTCTTAGCCTTGTGATTAAGCTTATCGCTGGATGTGGAATCGAGGAATGTGGCCGTCCGGACCTGACTGATTAGGTGGCCCGCCGGTGTTACGATTTCTGCAGATGCGTTTATGTTAGAAGGCAAAGCTCTATAGTGTAGCGAATTAAATATACCGGTCAGGCTTTAATACAAATATTTACCTTTAAACTTGTTGAGTGCGGAAACAAAATCAGATCCATTATATTTGTATTGGGTATGTTATTTGAAGGCATACTATATGCAAACTTTCATTATATGTTCTTTATGTTTGTTTCAAATAAATACTTTAGAACTAAACTTCTCCCTGTCTGACGTTCGTAGTGCATTTATTGAAATACAATCTTTAAAAAACCCAATCACTCTTGGCCCAAACCCTCAGATCAGATAAGAATGGTATGTCAATTAAATGCTTGGACACCTACTTCGCTAATCGGTTTCCTGACCTTGGACTAGTCGTTCTAATGGGATTATAATGATATTTTTGGGTCTTAATGGAATTATAATGTCACTTTGCGGTTTAAGGCGAGAGGCTCTCCCTCCGCTCTCTCTCATCCTTTGGCCCAGACTACAATACTTGTTTAAGATAAAATGTCGATAATCTTTACAACTTCCAATTTTTTGTTTTTCAATAGTCATTCAATAAGTTTAATCGTAATTTATCTGTCTGTCAGAGGATGTTTATCTGACATTGGGTCAGATTTTCAGAAAATGCACAATCAGCAGCTCTAAAATTTGGTAACTTCTGTTAAATTACAAATAATGAGTATATCAGAGTATCTTTGGCATTTCAATAATTAATTAATCTTTCATTTAATTGTGTTAAACTGCGTTTTGAACATCACTTTCCACTTAAATTTGGGTTATTTGAAAGGATTGGTGAAGGTGAATTGTACATTTTCTGAAAGTTCCACCCACTAGTGCCAGCTTATAATATTCATAATATAGGAGAGAGAGAGAGAGAGGATGAGATCATTGCCTGCCTCTATTATGTAAGTATGTGTATAGGGCGTGATATGGTTGGAGGCACTATGTCACCAGGTCAGTAGGCAATCCCATCACCAAACACATACATACCACTTAACCTATTGCTTCCAACTCTGGCAGTTATTCTCTATATATTACTCTATGCCAGGCTACTTTTTACTGGTCTTCGTTATTTACGTGGTTGTTTGTGCGGCCTGTAATTGAAATTTTCAGTCATGACAGTAACGATAAACCCCATATAATATACCAGCTGTTACCTAAAAAAATTATTAAATAACTCTAAAGAGTTATTGAGTTTTAATACGCACATAGCATTTATTGTCATCCTACGCTAAAGCTGCCCATGTATCCTTAGTCATTTTAGTTATTTGTGCGCGCAAGAGAAACACAGTATAGCGGAGGAGATACATTTGATGTGCAAAGAGTGAACGCGAATGAAGAGAAGATTTGATTTGATTTGATTTGATTTGAAAATATGTTTATTCAGGAACAACGATACATTTCAGCGCCAGGACGTTTTTTTTTTAAATAAATTTTATTGAGGACATTCCCATGCGAACATGGTAATCTCATGCACACTCAATGGCAAAAATTTGATATTATACATCAAAATATCAAAGTCAATTTATTTAAATTTACAATAGTAGATTATTTAACCAATTAATTACCGTTCATAGTGAGACTTCTTAAACAGTATACCGTCTCGGATGGTTACTAATACAGATCAAAATACAATCGATTAGGTCGCTTGACGACACGTTGATATTCTCAGTGTTGCCTGACTGCAGAAGGCATAAAGCATAACTTACAAGCAGATGTTATGACAATAATTAATTAATTTGATATATGGGTCAGATTTTCAGAAAATGTACAATTTGTGTTCACCAATCCTCTCAAATAATCCAAATCTCAGACGAAAATAAAGTTCAAAATACAGTTCAACCTAACCAAACAGATTGCTAGAATCAATGTAAAGCCAAACATACTCGAATTTACCTAGTATTGACCAAATTGCAGCGTAATTTAGCAGAATTTACCAAATGTGTAGAGCTGCCAATTGTACATTTTCTGAAAATCTGACCCATATATAATATGTAATACATTCATGAGAACAAATCACAGAAATCTATGTAGCGAAATAAACAGTTAAATTTGTGCTGTAGGTGAAAGAGGGGAGAGAGGGCTGGGGTGGGGGAGGGAGGCAAGGAAGAATAGGAAGAAGAAAAGTGTTACTGATATACATGCATTATGTGTAAATCGTGTTTATTTTAATTTGATATAATACAATATCACGAGCGGAGAAAATACATCAAATATGAACTATCCCTGAATCGATAGATTATGACTATCGCTTTTATATTCAAAATTTGTCATCAATGGCGATTGAAAAGGATGAAATAAAACGTTTGATATGGGTGGAATTTTCCGAAAATGTACAATTCACCTACCCCAATCGTCTCAGATAATTCAAATCTAAGAGAAAAATTACAATCAAAATGCTTTTTATAACTAAGAAAGAGATACTTTTAATCAACACAATGCCGAAGATACTTGGATATGCATAGCATTTAAAATATTCCAGTCTAATTTAGCAGAAGTTACCAAATTTGTAGAGCTGACGATTGTACATTTTCTGAAAATCTGACCCATATGCAGATCTGCATGCATGGTGTAAGCTAGCTATTATCTGTGCATGGATACTAGTGACCAGAAAGTATTTAGGACGTTCTAGTGCAATTATATCATAGTCTCTTCAGTGTCTGGGAGGCTTGAGGATACTTACAGGCATGCAATGACATGAGTGTTCCACTTACAGTGGAACCTCACATGAAGACCACCTCATTATAGAGACCACCCCTCTATTAAGACCAGTTTTCCCAGTCCCTTATTATTCCCTCTTATTAGATTTGGAGCCCTCTGAAGAGACCACCTCGCTATGAGACCTAAAATCATTCAGTCCCAAGGATGGTCTTAATATAGAGGTTCCACTGTATATCTGAGTATTGGGCCAGGTAATCAAGAAATGTTTGAAATTTCCAGCGATCAAACTAAAATGTTAAGAATATTTTAATGTTTGTATTATTTGGTCTGGATGACCGATAGACCTGTTAATTAATGTGAGGCAATGTCTAATATGTTCGAAAAGTTATGTGTACTCCACCCTACATATGTAACCAGAAGAACTAGAATATGCATCATTGTAGTTTTATTTCTTTTTAAGTGCAAAGTTGAATACAAAGTACAAAATGATATCATAAAACGTAACAAATAATAATTTAGGAATCTCGCGTTTGGTGGAAGGTTAAATATATATCAAGTGATTGTGTACTGTGTACATGACTTCATATCCTCGCCCACATAATTAACACTGCAACAAAACTATCACATGTGGGTCACATTTTCAGAAAATGCACAATCGTCAGCTCTACAAATTTGGTAACTTCGGGCAAATTAGAGTGGAATATTTCAAATGCTATGCATATCCAAGTATCTTTGGCATTGTGTTGATTAAAAGTATCTCTTTCTTAGTTTTAAACTGCAATTTGAACATTGAACTGAATTTTCTCTTAGATTTGATTATTTGAAAGGATTCAGGAAGGTGAATTGTACATTTTCAGAAAATTTGACCCATATTCTGAACTAGTGCTGAGGAATTGCTCAGCACTGAAGGCATGGTGGCTATGTGCATGGGATGGGTTCGTTAATGCAGGGGTGCACGTTTCAAGTTTGAACTGGCTGATACCAGCAATAAACCAGTCCTGACCAGTATACTGGTCGCATAGATTCACATGAGAAATAACAACTCTTACAATATTGTATGATATAGGATACTCTGGCTGGTGACTGAATCTTTACTCATCTCATTCCCCATCCCACTCTATCAACCACAAAAACATTATTTAGATAAACTCCACCACGGATAAAAGGATGAGGATGCGGAGGCTGTGGTGGCTGAGGTGGAGTTGATTTTCCTCTTCGTTCAGCACACTCGTCCGCATTAGCAAGCAAAAAATGTTTGCGTGTGTTACAAGCAGGTTGGAAAGGCTTAGAAGGTGCTCTACTTGAAAGATTCAATCCCACATCAGAGAAATTATTTGGGAGTAAATATTTACCGAACTGTTTAACTTCACTAGGTTCTGGTGAGTGCAGGTTGATAGAGCTGTGAGAGCATTGAAACTGAATAACATTAAACACGTTTTTAAAAGAAATCCACGCATTGTGTAAAATAGATATCATTAAAACTTGTAATGGCTTAACATAGTCCTAGTATATCTTTACATGATATTATAGTGTAAGTTCTGATATTTTGTGTGTGGCATATAGTCAGTTAATTTTTATCTTTTAGACGAAGTTTTATCGATAATGAAAAAGAACAATAGCTTAGTTCCAGCTACATTAGTTCTTTGCTATTTTACCAGAATAGGATTATATATTAAACATATTAAATAAGGCGGCACTCTTGGATGTGTATAGCTTGATGTGTCTCCAACATCATTGCAGTCTAGGCCCAAAGTTGAGAGAGTCCCTTCAATCAGGGAAATTCTCGCCTCAAACCGCAAAGTGAGATTATAATTCCATTAAGACTGCAAAATATCATTATATCCCCATTAAAACCCCTACTCTCCGACTACGGAAGCCATTAGCGCAGTAGGCGGCCAATCACTGACATACCAATCTTATCAGATCTGAGGGTTTGGACCTAGACTGAATCTATACGTGTAACAATTAATGTATCGATTTGTATAACTATACGCAAAAAATGTAAATAATGACAAAAACTATAAATTGAACTGAAGATAATTTGGTGTATTTAATTTTAATTTGGTATATTTAATGTTTAGGTGAACTCTAGGTATAGGTGAACTCTAGTAGCAAAATCGATTGCGTCAGTTCAAATCTAATAAATTGTGCAATGCTGCATTGCACCTGTTTTAGTGCACTTGATACCCTATACCTTCTAGTTATAACAATATGCATGACGAGGTCCACTCTACAAGGTCTGGGTAGGCTAATTGGTGCATTGATACACAATTGTCCGAAATAGTCTTACATATATCAATCAATGCTTGCGTATTCGCCTGAATGCCTGTCATTGCAATTTCCATTATGGAAATTCATACCCATATCAGATATGTACATGTGACCTGAAATCTCCAAGAAATATTTATCCAGTCATCCGATTATTAGATAAAAATCATAAGCCAGTATTCGTCAAATTAAATTACATAAATTATGTTTAAGATACAGGAATACCATACCCAGATAATGAATTGGGATAATGTTTTTGTTAGAATAATAAAGTGTGTTTTCCTTTGCTTAATTGTCGCCTAACAATCTAACAGATTTCTCTGGTTCATTTGAACCAACTTCCATAGCCATGTTGAGATTCAAACTGCCTTCTATTCAGTATGTTTATTTACTCAACTAATGTAATAAAGCTGGCCTAATTAATGAGAATTAATTGCTTCCTATTAGCCTACATAACTCCTCAAGTCATTTTGGATAATTGTACAAAAGCATTCCATCACCTGGGTTGATGCAATTATTAAAACTTCTGCGTTTAATATAACATTTATTTCACTTCCAGATCTCCGTAAATGAAATTTGTTTTTTTACATTCGTTATCTGGGCTTTTCTAGATCAATTTAATTCGTTACTCATTGGGGCGGTTACTATTGCTAGAGCTTGAATGAACCGATCAATCAATTAATTATCATTTGCGGAATCAATTTACTAGATATATTCAAGATGTACCACGGTTTCATCTTGAATTGCGTCTCTTTCCGAAGACTTGAAGACTTGGCCCAAAGTTGAGAGAGTCCCTTCGTTTGAAGGGAAAGCCTCTTGCCTGAAACCGCAAAGTGCCATTATAATTCCATTAAGACCACAAAACGTCATTATATTCCCATTAAAACGCCGAGTCCTACGCCAGAAAACAGATTAGCGAAGTAGGCTGACATACCATTCTTATCTGATCTGAGGGTTTGGACCTAGAGTGTTGAATATATAAGCATGTTGCCCTTTTCAACTCTCTATTTTCTCTCGGCAGTGATTGAAATTGAAGTAGTATTTAATAAATAGAGATAATGAATTGTGAGTATGACAACACATGAGAACAACCCCTATAGAGGGTTATTTGGATTGTTAGATAAAATAATAAAAGCCAATACAGTCTAGGCTCAAAGCCTCTCAGATCAGATAAGAATGGTATGTCAGCGATTATGGGATTATAATGGTATTTCGCGGTCCTTATGGCATTAAAAATGACATTTTGCGGTTTGGAGCGAGAAGCTTCCCCTCAGTTTGAAGGGACTCTTTGAACCTAGTCTGAATATACTTATGAGGAAAATCAGGGAGCTTCTATCTGCTATATAAAGAATTGTGAGCATAACCGATGAATAATGATATAAAGTATAACATAAACACTATCCCTCAAGCAAGACGATTCGGACCCATCTCCATAGTATGAGATGCGACAAAGCAGGATACAATGCATGTATAGCTCATGATATTAATATTAACAATATTAATCATGCTTAATGTATGGTCAGTTGGCAAGCGCTAACCCTATAATTGCTGGTCGTTCCAACACAAGGTCGTGGCACACTGAGAAACCAAGGCATGGTGCTATATTTATCAGTATGACAACAGCTGTCTAACCTATACTACTATACAACCTCATCACCCAGTCAATCCATTTATGGGTCAGATTTTCAGAATATGTACAATTGGCAGCTGTACACATTTAGTAAATTCTGCTGCAATTCGGTCAATACTAGGTAAATTCGAGTATATTCGGCATTGCATTGATTATAGCAATCTGTTTGGTTAGGTTGAACTGTATTTTATACTTTATTCTCGACTAAAGTTTGGTTTATTTGAAAGGATTGGTGAAGATGAACTGTACATTTTCTGAAAATCTGACCCTTATACATCATCCCAGCAGATCTGGCTCCTCTAGAGGTGTTTAATCCCTTTATCATCCAAGAACTCTGGCCCCAATTAGACTCTTACAATTAACCTCGGAGTTGGCCTCACATATTGGTCAGATTTTCAGAAAATATACATAATGTACAATTGGCCTTCACCAATCCTCTCAAATAACCCACATTTAAGACAAAAATAAGGTTCAAAATACAGTTTAACATAGTAAATCAGATATATCAAACCAACACAAAACCTAATATACTTGGATATACTCGGTATTCATCATTCATCAGGCTAATGTATCAGAATTTACTAAATGTATAGAGCTGCCAATTGCCAAAAAAGACTTCACAACAGGTCATTTTCTGACGATCTGACTCATATAATAGTTGGGTTTGGGGTAGATTAATGCCTGTAACTCTACACTATTTGATTGATTATCGTATTGATATCAATTATTTATTTTTAACTGCTTGCAAAATAAAAAACTCAAACATTTGTTTTGGTTAGTGTTTTCTCTTATATTAGATCCTGACTGTGAAAGGATATTAACAGCGACCAGAACAGAGCATTCTTCTCGCAGAAACGTTGACAATATCCTTCCTTTAAATATATTTACTTTGTTTAGGAAAGGGCTGTTGGATTCATCAACAGATGTGTAAATTAGAATATTGCCATTATATCTATATGCAAGGGAATCCGACGTCAGGAAGTCACTTCTCGTTGAAACTTCTCTGTAAAAAGCAATCAAGATTCAGGCGTTCTCTGGAAGAACTGATTACTAGATTTATTTCTGTAATCAGACATGGAATTACCTCTGTATATTTGTAAACTCAAGATCTGCAAAATAAAAGAATCTATGAATTGAATTGAATTGAAGGGAATCCGACGTCAGGAAGTCTTCCGCGTACAAGGAGGGGAATCCCCACTTTCCAAGAAAAGCAACTGTTTATTTTGTGGAAATGCAAATCTTTTTTTACAACTGTATATCGCTTGTTCGCCTGCTCTCTCTCATAAGCAATACTTTTTATAGCGCCTCAAGTGCTGGCATACAATGTATATAACAAATTGACCACACGTCAATTGTATATATATATTGAATTGGGTAGCATCATGGTGTGTTTGTCTATAGCGCTCTGTAGGTCTCTGTGTTGTAAATCTATGGATAACGTCATCAACCGCAGAACCCAGCTGACTGCAATGTATTTTCCTTGTTGCTTTTAGCGGCCCTTTGCTCCAATTTCCTGGGTGGTTACTACAGATGCCAGGAAAATGTGCCTGGATGACCTAGTTTGCATACACCTGCTCTCTTGGAGACGTAGGGGATAGGGTGGCGTGGAGGAGGAGGGGTTGGACGTGATTGGACAGTGGTGGAGGAGGTGTGTTGTGTGAGGTGGAGGAAAGGAGGGAGGGTGCGGATTACATTAGCGTATTCAGGTCCAGGTGGACCAAGTAGTAGTATTCTGTCTTTGTGCCAATCCTTCTACGATCCTTAGCTATCCTTCTCTCTCTCTCTCTCTCTCTCTCTCTCTTTGTGCTATTAATCTCCTCTCTCTCTCTTAGCTTCTCTTTGTGTCAATCCTTCCCCTGCCTCTCTCTCTCCCTCTCTCTTTGTTCATCTATCCATCTATGTCCCTTCATCTATCTTTCTTTCTATCCATTTATGTTTTTCATTAGAGATCTGTTCAAGTCAGTCTGTTTCTCTGATCCTTTTACCCATGTCTTTCCACTCACAGAAAACCATCGGTATTCATTCTGCGCTCAAATGACATACCTACCCTCGCTCATTTCTTCTCAATCTATCAGTATCACCTTTTCCTTCCATACCAGGTCCTGACTAACATTTAAGAAAAAGACTTCACAACAGGTCTATTTATTATTTCGATATTCTTGTGGCCTGTAACTTTACAGTTGAACAGTATGCAATTCAATTGTAGACCTCCGTTGCAGCTCGGTGATAAAACATCTAGTGTCCATAGATAGTATCATTTGCTAAATAAAGATACTACATCCATCTATCTACAGTGCAGTGCCTCTTTTACTCTTGAGATAGTACCACTATAAGTTCTTTACTAGGCCCTGGGACGCTTTGCTGATGGGTCTACTACTACTACTATCAAATCCGTTATATTCCACCATAAATTAACAAAAAGGAGATGTTCTCCTGGAAAAGAGATCTAGTTCTTTTCTTTTTTTAAAAAATGCTGTTCACCTATTCGGCGAAGTCATATGCATGGATGATCTGTGAGAGAACTATCTGTAATTATTATATAGATGATAAAACAGCAAGCCCGTATAGCAGTAAGCATATTGGAGGTAGGCCAGGGGCTGGAGCAGAATGGCCTGGTTACAAGCATGGACGAGGCAGCAGCAGCTACTTTACCTCCACCTCCACCAGCTGCCTTCTCTCTCTCCTCTCTCTCTCTCTCCTCTCTCTCTCTCTCTCTCTCTCTCTCTAGCTCTTACTCCTCCAGTAATAGGTCCATGTGGGTTAATTATGCAAATTCATGGCGCCCGGAGACAGGCGCTGATTGGCTGGAAGGGAGGCGTGTGAGGCAAAAGCCTTGCTTGTTGGTTGGTTGGCCTGTGCTGCTGTCCAAGTCTTGATCAGCAGCAGTTGTAACCCTATTAGATTTGGGACAGGCTGCCAGCATGTGAACCATTGGGTTCCTTGCATGCTATAATAGGGGGTTTGTATGTGCACCGACCGTCGTCATCTACTTACTAGCTCTTGCTGTATACATAAATAATGTCTGAAAACTATACACACTAAGTCCAAACCCTCAGATAAGATAAGAATGGTATGTCAGCCTACTTCGCTAATATGTTTTATGGCTTAGGACTCGGCGTTTTAATGGCAATATAATGACGTTTTGCGGTCTTAATGGAATTATAATGACGTTTTGCGGTCTTATTGGAATTATAATGGCACTTTGCGGTTTCAGGCAAGAGGCTTTCCCTTCGTTTGAAGGGACTCTCAACTTTGGGCCTAGAGTGTATACATCATGCAAGATGGGATAGATAAAGACTTGTGCCATCAATCGAGTCATGTGTTACACTAGCTTGCTTATATAGCTGGCCTTGGTATTTCTGAACACGGAGATTGGGGGATGAAGATGTTGTCTACTGTAACACATGGCAGTTTAGGCAGTCATATTGATTGTATGGTACATATGGTATACTACTTACTATGTTAAATGGGTCAGATTTTCAGAAAATGTACAATTCGCCTTCACCAATCCTCTCAAATAACCCAGATTTCAGACGAAAATAAAGTTCAAAATACACTTCAACCTAACCAAACAGATTGCTAGAATCAATGCAATGCCAAATATACTCGAATTTAGCAAGTGTTGACCAAATTGCAGGCTAATTTAGCAGAATTTACTCAATGTGTACAGCTGCCAATTGTACATCTTCTGAAAGTCTGACCCAAATATGGTACACTACAGATATAGCTTCCATGAACGATCGACATTTCTCATTTCCAATGCAAACCTGTTTTAGTAAATGTTCTAATATTTTGGTGGAAGAGTCTCTATATGGGTCAGCTTTTCAGAAAATGTACAATTCGTCTTCACCAATCCTCTCAAATAACCCACATTTAAGACAAAAATTAGCTTCAAAATGCAGTTTAACATAACAGAACTGATACTATAAATCAATGCGATACCAAATATACTCAAATACACCCGGTATTCATCCTTTTTCAGCCTAATTTAGGAGAATTTCCTAAATGTGTAGAGTTGCTAATTGTACATTTTCTGAAAATCTGACCCATATGAAGGATACTATTAAGTCAATTACAGTGACTAGTACAAACCCCCTATTGCACATGTTTTGCTGGACAGCCCCATAAGCCGTACAGGCAGCTGGTGCGATTGCTCAGGCAGGTACTGTTTAGCCGGTAAGTATTTGGCACTGTGGGCTATTATGCTCTGTACATGGCTTGATCAGCGCTAAAGATCAAGGCCCTAAATGATGGCCAGAAAGGCTATTATTCATGAGTGTTCACGTGGTGAATTTTATTGGCAGCTTCAGAGGGAAATCTATCTATAGAAACAAACTTGCATATGTATGCATATATCACCATTCTATGACGTGTTTCTATGTATATATTTAGGAGAAATATAACCCTGGAAATTAAATTATAGATAATAATACTAACAAGGGATGTGCTACGGAAGGAGATCTATAAATACTTATTATTAGATAGGTGGATCCATATTTCATCACTGATGGTGCTGGGAATATTTCTTAAAATTTGATATTACTTGATGTCTGATCCGCTGACATGACATATTCTTTTGAAATTAGATTTTTATTCAGGTACAGATGTGTTTACGTAGAGACTTTCATTTCATACAAGGGTCAGATTTTCAGAAAATGTACAATTCAGCTTCATCAATCCTCTCAAATAACCCAAATTTTAGACAAAAATAAAGTTAAAAATACAGTTCAACCTAGCCAAACAGGTTGCTAGTATCAATGCAATGCCGAATATACTTGAATTTACCTAGTATTGACCAGATTGCGGGCTAATTTAGCAGAATTTGCTAAAGGGGTACAGCTGCCAATTGTATATTTTCTGAAAATTTGACCCACAAGTTAAATAACACCACAGAGGTTTCCCGCAGGTGGTCTTCCCCCTGCTACCTGACAACTTTAGGATGGAATAAGCTTATTTTTTAGCTGGTAAATTTATATCCCATTCGTGCATGTTTTGGTGCATGGATTCTTTTTCTACTCTGTTCCTTTATTTCAAGGCGATCATACAAAAGAGTCTCAACCTCTTGAGCAACGTTTGACATGTGATACTATATCTAGCATAGTATTATTGTTAATCTTAGATCTTCAACATTATATTAGTTCAATGATGGTGAATTATATATATTATTATTATTAATTATATATATTATATTATTAGATGTTGGTGTTTCTCTGCATCTTTATCTCAGATGATCCAAATCGTCCACGTTTCAGTCTGGTTAGGGAGAGGGGGCATATGGGTCAAATTTTCAGAAAATGAACAATTCACCTTCACTAATCCTTTCAAATAACCCAAATTTAAGAGAAAAGTGACGTTCAAAATGCATTTTAAACACAATGAAACACGATGCCAAAGATACTCAGATTAGTGATATACCCATTATTCGTAATTTTTCTGTCTAATTTAACAGAAGTTACCAAATTTGTAGAGCTGCCGATTGTGCATTTTCTGAAAATTTGACCCATATGTGCTCCAACCTCACAGTCATTCACAATAGGTACTTATGTAGATATATACCTGTACGGTAGAAGAAAGGACTGGGTCGGCACAAGGGGGAACTGAACCCACGACTTCACCTTTGATACACTGCCAGCTGAGTCATCAAATTAAGGCTGCCATGCCTCACCACCTCTGTCACAGTTAGTGGGTCAGATTTTCAGAAAATGTACAATTCGCCTTCACCAATCTTCTCAAATAACCCAAATTTAAGACGAAAATCAGGTTTAAAATACAGTTCCAACAGTTCTATACAGGATACACTCAGATATAGTCAGTATTTATTATTTTTCACTCTAATTTAGCAGAATTCGAGAGATGTGTAGAACTGTAGATGGTGCATGTTCTGGAAATCTGACCCTAGTACACATTTAAATGTGTGTCCAGGCACTATGTCCTTTTATGATAGGATTGTAAGGGTTTAAAGGCTTGACCAATGGTCAGTCCGCATAACCCTATGGTTGTATAGCTGGATCATGGGCTGACCAGTATATGGGTCAGATTTTCAGAAAATGTATAATTGGTAGCTCTGCATCTTTAGTAATTTCTGCTAAATTCGGCTAAATATAGGATCAATTTTGGGTATATCTAAGTATATTTGGTATCGCATTGATTTAAAGTATCAGCTCTGTTGTGTTAAACAGCATTTTGGAGCTGATTTCTGTCTTATATGTGGGTTATTTGAGAGGATTGGTGAAGGCGAATTGTACATTTTCTGAAAATCTGACACCAGTATATAGGTGTGTGGTCAGTGGTGACCTTCCAGGCATACAACATGGCTCTGTTCCAGTACATGGCTCTGGACTGACCTCAAACACAGGCATGAATAGAAACCAACATGTGGGTTTTGGCTATCTGCATGTGTACAATGGAATAAACATAATTGTTTAATGTGTTGAAACACTGAGTAATATATTGTATATTTTTTATCAATTAAACTCGTATTGCACTTTTAGCATGGATTATTCGCAAATGTGATAGCAAATATCCCAATTGCACATTGCACTTTTAGCATGGATTTTTCGCAAATGTGATAGCAAATATCCCAATTGCACATGGCAGTCCGTAGTACAAAGCAGGTTTTGCCTGGTGTTCCATCTCACCGCATACAGCAGCGATAAGCTTATGCAAGGCTAAGAGTAAGACTAAGGCTAAAAGTGTTAATGGGAACAACCTGACCCCTGAAAGTTAGGGAGTGATTTGGTATTTGTCTCTGGGACTGATGGTGGCAAGATCCATTTCCGATGAATTAGACAGAATTTAGTGTCTCCAGCCCCTTTCCATTTCTATGAGTCCATAAGATATTGAAGAAATGCGGGTCATTCTTCGTAATAATTCAGGGTCAGTAGTTGGGCGAGAAATTAATCAACGCAACACACAGAGATGTATGCTTCAAATCAGTACCAGCCTCGGAAGAGACCGATTTTCATCTTTCCTTTATTTTTATACTAGACAGATTAGGACGAAATACACTGGTCCTGCGCTGATTGGCTTTGGTCCCGTTGGTCCAATTAATTGACAGGTTAGATTAGAGATCCAATCAGCCACAGGATAACAATGACAGACACTTATTAAAACGAGGCTCAGAGTGACCACTGCCACTCTGACCAATCTCTTTGGGTGGTGACCAGGTCACGGGGTTATCTCCCCTCCCCTCTCCCTCCCACTCTTTAATCAGTATTCCCTCCCCTCCCCTGACCTGGCGGTCAGCCCCTCCCCTCCTTTCCCACGTGATTGACTTTGAGATAACGGTCAGACCTGGACCTCACCTGTACCTTTGGACTTTGGGATGATAAGAAATCCGCGAGCGTTGTGGCGGTAAGAAAGTGTGGGTAGCCTTCTGGCCGGTAGGGGCGCGACGAATGTCTGGCTGAATGAGACAACTTTAACTTAAAATTAGACAATTTGGGCTTGTCAATTTTACAATATGTTTATGCGTATGCGAGAAGCCGAAGCATTCCCATTTATTAAACCAATAAAATAAAGCACCAATATTATAGTTAATACAGGCATTCTCATTGTTTTTCGTCTTTTAAGCCGCGTGAGTACAATTTGCTCAAGTTCATACATAACTATTATATGTAACAGGTATAATTATTAATATTCTTTCAGATCCAAGTTAAACAATACACACTCACTAGCAAGTCTATTAATTGGCTTTTTACATTTAAACATTCAAAGTTCTAAATACAATGTACTGACTTTCTTTAAAATGGGTTTCCTGGGTGAAAAATATATCTCCCTCTCTAGATGATACTGAGTACTATAGGAAGTAATACACTATATTCTATTCAGGATATATCTCTTATATAAATTTCCATATACGCCCACTTTCTACTCCACCCTGATAAAGTTGTTACAGATGAAATTTAATCCTGATAAGGATAGGCCCAACAGATCCTCAACAGATCCTCTTCCGAATCAAAAAATCCAGACAATAATAGGATTGATTTGTCTGGGATGTAGTTAATACTCTAAGAAGGATGCTAAATAAATATTTAATAAATAGGATCTTTTCAGTGTATTATCGCACGCCCACGTCGCATGTTAAATGCTCTCTATATTGAGATCAAATACATGCAGGGAAAGGCCCCCAGAGAGACTAGCTCTCGAATCTGGGATGAAGACATATGGGTGGAAACTTGCATTGATCAGAGGATCAGAGAATTGGGATGCAGCAGTTATGAATCCACATGTAAGATCTCAAGGAAATCGGATGTATATCAAATATGATGAAGAAAAATGTTTCTAATACCCTCATTTCAACATTCACTGATTTCACCACTCAGTCAGGTTCAGAAGGCAGTTTTGGACCCCTAAGTTTTAGGGGTCATTAACACTTTTAGCCTTAGTCTTAGCTTTGTGGTTAAGCTTATCGCTGGATGTGGAATCTGCCTCTCTTTTCCTTACCCCCCCCCCCGCCCACGACTCTCTGTATCTAACTCTCTTTACTGCCCACTCTCAGTCCATATACTGACCTCTGTGTACTGGCCACTCTACACCTACATCAGCGTCTCAATGCTATAATATTCACATGTCCCTCTACTGGTCAGCATCTGGCTTTATATCTACGGTACATTTATCCCCAATTTCTTAATCCATTAATCGATCAATGTATGTACCTTGTAGCTGTTTATGCCTATCCGGTCTAGGTCCAAACCCTCAGATCAGATAAGAATGGTATTCAGTGGTTATACGCCTACTTCGCTAAGCGGTTTCGTGGCCTAGGACTCGTCGTTCTAATGGGAATATATAATTTTGCGGTCTTAATGGAATTATATTGGCACTTTGCGGTTTGAGGCGAGAGGCTTTCCCTCCGTTTGAAGGGACACTCTCAACTTTGGGCCTAGACTGAATCCGTTTGTCTATCTATTTGTGCATGTCTTGCAAAGCTATTGCACAATTGCAAAGCTATTGCACAATTAAGATAAATGTGTATCTTGTCCAACAGCGCATTGCCTGTTGATCTAAACCATGGTCTACGCCCAGCTAGAGCCGGAGCCAGAGCCAGAGACCCCCATGCATTGTCCACCAGCACCACCGCGGCAACTTGAGGCGCAAGCCTCTCCGGTACACGCGCCAACATTCCTGCATGCACCAACGGCCTTGACCTAGTTAGATATTTGACCCGTGACCTCGTCAGCTGAGCGCTCGTCAGCTGATGGTGTGTTGCCGGCTTGTTGGCAGCCTGCTGCTATTATACTAGCTCTTGTACTGCTGCAGCCTCTAGCACTCGCCCGGCTGGAGTTGAAGCACTGCAGACTTGACTTGATAAGCCTATACCTAGCGTTTTACTGAACAACAAGCCGTGGGTGAAATTTTCAGAAAATGCACAACTCACATTTAGAGACCCTCCCAAATAACCCAAATCTAATACAAAAATGAGACTCAAAATACAATTCAACATAACCAAACACATCCTTTTAGTCATTCGATACCAAATATACCCAGATAAACCCAGTGTTTATGATTTTTCAGTTGAATTTAGCAGAATTTACTAAATATTTTAGCTGCTGATTGTACATTTTCTGGTGATCTGACCTCCGTATGGGGGAACCGTGAGATGAGCCAGAAATGTCTATGTAGGGTGGGGAGCTGAGGTGAATGCTCATTGACATTGCATTGCCCTATATTTCTAAATTTTATCATTTGACTTTATAAACAGCCTGTCTAAAGGTTCACTATAGAAAGTTAAAGGTAACGTAGAGAAAGAGGCAGAATGGATGATGAGAAACTTCAAAAAGCGTTAAAAACTGACCCTGGTTTTTTAAAAAAAACTGACACTGGAGAGAAAAAGCACACTATTCAAATGGGGAGGCATGGGGAGAGAAATGCTGAGGAGAAAAGGGAGTCGATAGTAAAAGGCCAAAAGGAAAGGTAAGAGAAATATGCAGAGCAATTAATTATGATATAGATGAAGGATATAGATGAAACAAAAAGACAGATATCGAAATAATGAAAGAATGAAGTACAGAGCTTAGACAAGAACAGCCTTAAGTGCCTTCCTAGAACGTTGAATTCATAAGTGTCTGCTTAGAGCATTTTACTCTAAGGCGTCTGGTCTCTGGAGAGTAGGTTAGCTAGCGAGTACAAATGCACTGAAGCAGTGGTAGCAGCAGTTCTATTATTGGAGTAATGATCGACCGACATTGAGGGGCTGCTCATGCACTGTTGGGTGAATAATCACGAGGCGAACAGTGCACCACCAGCAATCCCGAAATGAAGGTTATTAATCCTTTTAGTACCTGCCTTAGATGGATATAGCCCAAAGACTCTCAGGGCAAGTGATTATCACTTAATACGAGTGGCGGTTTACCTCTTCCATTGGCATATGTGATGTGTTACAGGGAAATGAGTCACAAGTCGCAAAACTGGTATTTTTCAAAGTGATTTATTCACAAGATCTTTTAGTTGTGATTTAAGGTTTTCATTTCTGGGCTGTCTGGTCCTTGAGGGATCATGCATACATGTTCCAAATGTCAAGACTGTGTATTAAATATATCCATTCATTTCTA
This sequence comes from Sthenelais limicola, assembly GCA_942159475.1. Lineage (NCBI taxonomy): Eukaryota > Metazoa > Annelida > Polychaeta > Phyllodocida > Sigalionidae > Sthenelais > Sthenelais limicola. Next base: position 26,117,899 of record OW804094.1, on the reverse strand, counting down.
AGGTCATCCTATAGAGTATATTTAGCTACTTCACTAGTAATAGTCCACCCACAAATAGTGCAAACTTTCTTTTCAAAAATAAAAGTATCAAACTTAGAATGTAGAAATACTTATTACTCTCACTGGAATCGGCTTGATCTCATCTTTTCAAATGTGATGGTACCTCAAAATCCATTTTTTGCGACTTGTGAATCATTTTCTTGTAACACATCACATACAGACAGTATTTATAAGCTGGTATAAGTAACGAGAATACTTCATTTATTCAGGAAATCATGCACTTGACGTTATCGGTTTGCATACAAAAGGGGATGTGGGGATAACTCAGCACAGAGGGCACACACAGAGTTCCATTGTCTCTGTCTATGATAATGTTATATTACTTCCTAATGCTTATTTGAAAAGAATCTAAACAAAGCAGATACACAGGGAACAATGGAAATAAATTCAGGAATAGATCAAATGGTTAACAGCTAACTGCTGCTGGTGGTTGGGCTATAAATTCGGGTACTAGGGTCGTAATCGTGTCGAAATCTCAAACCCAGAATGACTAAAATATTTTTTGAACTATGACTATAAGCTACTGTGGCCACTTTAATATAAATTAGGCATTGCTGTCACTCATTAGATTTCGTCAAGACCCAATTACACATATATTCTCATGATTAAAAAAATCCTATGTCCATTTATTGTTATCATCAAACCCCATCCCTTTCCAAAACCGTCAACAATATTAAATATGACAAGGCCCAGATTTCATCAAGGGAAAATAATTGTGACCGGAATCCAGGGTAGCATGAGCATATCATATCACATCTTCCCATCTATCATATCCAAGAAAGAGGTTAATGTTTTTGTCCGGGAAATTGGACCCAGGTTTTTTTCGAGGGTGGGCAAAAGGGGCGTGGGGTAATAATTGTCATATCTACATGGATTGCCACATAAGTTGGTGTAGTGGGCAGGTTATGTAATAGGAGATTTGCATAGCCGCCATTTTGAATTTTGATTCGCATGGAATTATGGGACTAATGGTACAATATAAAATCTATAGAAAACATGTCATGTTCAGCAGGGGATATTTATCAGTGCTTTAATGTCACTATCCATATGTTATAATAATGTATATTATACATGTTTCCATCACACAAGCATTCCATCCCATCATGCATTTGGCTTTCATAGATCATTGATAAAAGCTGTGATATTGGTGAAAACATTCCTGCAATTTACGATAAAAATGTTGCCAATTATTTGTATGTCAGATTTCATCAGAATACATCAGTAGACATGCGCAGTGAGATATGCAAATCCCCTATTTACAAGGACCCATGGGAGAATGTGACTGTGGGATGAATGGGCTGAATCCTTGATAAGCTCAGAGGAAAATCCAGTAAGCTACTTATGGGCCAGGACACCAAGACTCATTATAGAAATGAAATCTATCGACTTCCAACAATTTTGCAAGCAATATGAAATAAAGGTTTCCCTTGAAGTGTCCCAAATGAATACAAAATGATTATCTACTTCCAATCAATGATTAAATAATGTACGTTGAGAGAGGGGGGATATACTCCCTTAGCTCCCCCCACCCCTACCACAAAATGTGGATCTATATGGGGCCCGCCGCCAAAGGGGTGCTTGAGTTATAGCCCTTGCCCATAACCTTGCCTTCATAAATCTCTATAATAAATAAACCCCTCACACTACCATGTTTCATTATCCACGAATAAATCTATCCCAGTGCCATTGTAATTGCTATAGGATGAATATGAATCAAGAGAACGAGTCTATACTTTGATTTAATCATTATCATAAACTCAGAGCTTACTGATATATAGAGAATATTACACAGAGATCGTAACGAGCTGTGTGTGATATAGGTCAGGTCATCACTGAAGTATATGGGTCAGATTTCAGAAAATGTACAATTCATCTTCACCAATCCTTTTAAATAACCCAAACTTTAGATGAGAATAAAGTGCAAAATACAGTTCAACCTAACCAAACAGATTGCTATAATCAATGTGATGCCGAATATACTCGGATTTACCTAGTATTGAACGAATTGCAGCAGAACGTACTATATGTGTACAGCTGCCAATTGTACATTTTCTGAAAATCTGACCAATATGTTATACAATTAAAATCCACAATAACTATTCAATTACCATCAATCCTGTTTTGCTCACTTTAATCACTAGCATACATGAGTCAACAGAACAATTCCATTATTGTCTCTCAATAAAATACATTTAGTACATTAAACCTTAGAGTAAGATAATATTAGTCTAAGCCCTAACAAACTTAACTAGAATTCAAAACTCAGTTTACAATGGTATCACAGTAGGTAGAAGTTAATACCAAAGGTTTGCAGTTCTAATTTTAGACAATAAATAGAATATAAGGAACTCACATAAATGTATTGAGTCTTTCTATTTATTCAAAATAACGACCTAATATCAATCCATATAAATGTATACATGTAATGTAGATGATTGTATGTTATGAAGTCCAGCTGGATTTCACACATATATATCAATCAGATAATCAAGATGCACTGCACAGAATCAGCATCTGCCCATCAGGGTGGTGGTAACGATATTTTATTTAGACCACCAGCAGTGATGTATCCGGGTGCACTGAGGAAGGGCTGGAGGAGTGTAGATATAGACTGGGCTGTCTGTCTGATACCGCACTGCCTCTAATACACGCCTAGATCTCAGTAGAGAGAGTATTTTAGGTCCAGAGACTGTGGCAACATCTTTACCCTACTTACACATCAGCCCCCGAACTCTCTTATCAACAGAGACCTGGCCGGTCTAGGCCCAAAGTTGAGAGAGTCCCTTGAAATGGAGGGAAAGCCTCTCGCCTCAATCCGCAAAGTGTCGTCGTAATTCCATTAAGATCGCAAAATGACATTATATTGCCATTAGAATGCCGAGTCCTAGGCCAGCGAACCGATTAGTGAAGTAGGCGTCCAATCACTTACATACGATTCTTATCTGATCTGAGGGTTTGGACCTAGACTGTTGCTACATTCTGACTTCTTATTCTGGCAATTAAGGTTTTCAGTAAAGGATGATTCATGACTAACATTGAGGGGCTCCTGGTGCACTGTTTGGTGTATGATCCCGAGGCGATATACACAAGTCTCTGCCTTGGGTTGTTATAGCTCAGGACTGTTCAAAGCAGTGAGTAAAAGAATCCAATCATCGTCTTGAGAACGAGCCTAGATGATGATGAAAACTGAAATATTTTTTTTGAGCCATCATATTATTCGGGAAGAGATCCCGGGAAGAGATAGATAATAGATAAAACCAATGAGAGTGGGAGGAACTGACCCAGGGGTGACAACCGAAATGCCCTATGCACTGATTGAGTCGGAGGCGTTAGTCCACGGGGGAAGCAAGTACTTGATTTTGCGTTTCCATATATTGAAAGAATAATCACTGAAGCGGGATTTTACAGATGTCAAAGGTTGTCAATCAATGAAACTACAGAAGTCAAAGGTCACAGGTGTATAAATGAGGCACTTAGGGCATAGAGCAATTTACACCTTGATAATTCCCAGCATGAAGTAGATTCAGAATGATACAAGCTTGGTCTATTTTACCGATTAACGACTATTTGAACCGAATTTTACTCCATAAGTAACCCATTCTCGATACTACAAAGGACATTCATGGGCCTATATTGCAGAAAATACGGTACTTGGGGTCAGTATAGAATGTACTGGTTCAACCCTCCTCCAGTAGCCAAGAATACTCAGACCTCCGCCTCCACCCCCAAGCCACCCTACCTTGCCTCCTCCTCCCCATTACTGTACATGGGGGTCTGCCCAGCATCTGTATGCTCTGGCTCTATACCTTCACCTAATGACCTTTCACCTTAGGGAAGTTTAGCTTTCACATGATAAATGTATTCTTGTTAGAATACAATAATTTTGCGATTGTGTGATCTGATATTTGATTAATTAAAATAAAGGTCATCATCGGTTGTGGACAACCATGAGTTTTGCCTCTTGAAAAGTTTTGGTTATTTTTTTTACATTTCACCTTAGGGAAGTTTATCTTCCACATGATATAATGTATTCTTGTTAGAATACATTAAGTCTGTGCTTAGAGTAACTTGTTACTCTAAGGTCTGTGATTGTATGATATTTGATTAATTAAAATAAGGATCTTGGAAAGTTTGGGTTATTTTTAAATTATGCAGCTAGTGCGCCTATAAATTCATGATTCCTGGAAAGTTTGCGGAAAGTTTGTTTGCAATCGTGGCTTTCCGTTATTATGTATGTTTATGCTGGATGAGTGATAGTGCGGAAAGGATGGTCATAATTGCTAGATGCTTAGTGGGATATTGCCCCCTGCATGTCATCTGTACAAAGTCGGTTTCATAGCAAGTCGTTTACTCGGAGATTATGGAGTATATTTATATGTAAATGTAGGTATAAATGATTGACTGAACAGTAGCGCGGCACCTGAATCTAGTGTGTTGACAGTTGCTAGGAGACGTTGCTAGGAGACTAGCCGGTCTCGAACAGAACAGAACAGTACCTGCCGGTGCGAACATTGGAAAATTTTTCTGCTGTGTGGAAAGAAAAAAAAAACCGTATAACTACTGTCTGCAGATGCCCCAAGAGATATTTTGCAGGGGGTGCTTCAAACAGCACATACGACCTAGTTGTCTACAAAAAGAGGCTATTGCTAAGGCTAAGGCCAAGAAAGCGGCCAAGAAATCAAGTGTTGGTTAGCGAACGGTGATCTACTTGACGGTGACGCGCATTGGTTACTCGATGGTGTCTATAATGGTTTCCGTTTAGTTGACCCAGAATGTGATGTAGTCGCCTATGAAATGAAAAACTATTCTTTGTGCTATTCTACCAATAATGTGACTAAGTTAGACAAACTCCTCCGTAAAGAGCTGGAGATGGGTAAGCTCTCTGTTTCTTCTATTCGTCCCACCTGTGTTCATGCCATGGGAGTTATTGAGAAGTCAAACGGAGGGATTAGACCAATCACAGACTGTAAGCGGCCCATCGGCGCCTCTATTAACAACCATGTGAGTGATGTTTGCTCGACTTTCGCCTTTGTGACTCTCGACAAAATCATGAGTGAGCTACAGCGAGACATGTTTATGTGCACCGTGGATTTGAAGTCAGCCTACCGTACAGTTATGATACACCCTTCAAACCGTACCTTCTTCGGATTACAGTGGAGAGTGGGGCATCAGGAGGTGTATTTGGTGGACAATTTCATCTGCTTTGGTTCACGGACTGCCCCTTACTGTTTTTCACGTATTACCGATGCTGTATCACGTATGATGCGTAGACATGGCTACCTGTGTTATTCATATTTGGATGACTTTCTCATTTGCGAGGATTCTTATGAGAAGTGTGTAGCTGGCCAGCAGTTCTTGATACATGTGTTGGGTGAGCTCGGGTTTTATGTGTCTTGGGAGAAACTGACGCATCCATCTCAGAGAAATAGGTATCTGGGTATTTACCTGGACAGTGTGGCAATGTCATTAAGCCTACCAGAGGATAAGGTGGTAAAGTTGAGACATGAACTAGCCTTTTTCCAGAATAAAGGGTTTGGTTCTCGTCGTCAGATCAGGAGGCTGGCAGGTCTCTTGAACCATTGTAGTAAAGTGATAAAAGGAGGAAGATTGTATTGTCACCACGTTCTGGAGTTACTGAAACCCTTGGCTTTGAAGCGTCGGGTGCACTTGAATAGGGGCTTTCACAACGACTTGGAGTGGTGGAAGTCAGCACTCGACGATTTCAATGGCACCCGAGATCTCACCATGGAATCAGATGAGAGAGATGGTATTGTTTTGTTGTGTGATGAGGAGAAGTTTGTTGCCAATTATAGAGACCTGGCCTACCTTGGAGCTTTTCGGCCGGGGGATTCTACAAAGGAGGAACTCATCTCTTGTGCTCATCAGCAAAACATGTCATGCATTTTTGTCAATCACCCTCTAAAGAATGCTCGTTTGTTTAAAGCGCTGGTGGCTTTGTCGGTGGTACTATATCACTGGTTGGGGTTCTATTCAAATGTGGGTATTTGTGTTCTGTGCCCGGATAGAAAGTTCATCAAGTGTTTGACTAAAGAGAGAGCGCCAGACGAGCATTGCGCTAATATTATCAGAACTATATATTGGCAGTGTATTCAACGAAACTGCTATTTAGACCCTATGCTCATCTAATTTCAGAGCTTCGCAATTTGGACGGGAGAGTCTCACTGATACAACAGAATGCCTTGGCTGACAGCTCTCAGGCTGTGAGGGCGTCACAGTGGCGGAAATACCATTTCTTCTGTGAGCAAGTCAACATCCATCCGTACCCTATAGTGGCCGACAACGTTTGCCGGTTTCTAGTCTGGGCGTCGGATACTCTGTCTTATACGTCCCTAGAGAACTACACCTCGGCGATCAATCACTTGGCGAAGCTTGATGGATCTCCAGACCTGCGAGCTGACTTTAAGGTGAAGCTCACTCTGAGAGGCCTTAAACGACTGCTGGGTGATAAGAAATCTGCCAAGGAACCTATCTTCCCAGAGGATTTGATAAAGATTTTTTGGATGGTGGATATAAATTCTCATAAGGAAATAGCGTGTTGGCTTGGCTTATTATTGTGTTTTCGAGCCCTGCTAAGGAAGTGCCATGTTTTTTCGGGGTCATTTAATGATCATCTTTTGCTTCGTTCTGACATCACCTGGTTTGATTGGGGCTGTTTGAGAAAAGTCTCGAGTTCAAAAACAAACCAATTTCGGAACCGTGTGTTAGAGATACCAATTACCTACACTAACAACGTCCTGTGTTTGGCTACACAATTGAAAGGCTGGATGGAGACCTCACCGGCTTCACAAGACTCGCCCCTAATTTCTTATTCGGGTGGTGTTTCTGTGCATTACGACTATGCTTTGAAAAAGTTCAAGCTCTGGGCAGGGAAGTGTGGCATTAACAAAGACATCGGATTACATAGCCTTAGGAGAGGGTCGGCGACCTTTCTCCATATGTCAGGCCTCAGTCTTACTGATATTAAAATAGCAGGAGATTGGCAGAGTTTGGCAGTGCTGATTTACTTGAACACTCCTACGACATACAAACTGGACTTGGACAGGAAGGTTGCTCTGAGACTTTCGGAATTCTAAAATTATATATATTCTTCATCATGATATATTCTTCATCTTTGGGTTTGGGCAGATTGAGCCCGCTCTGGAACTCAATAAAAGTATTCCGAGAGCCCACTCCTTTCTCACCTTATTCATTACCGATCATTTATGGAGTATATTTATATGTAAATGTAGGTATAAATGATTGACTGAACAGTAGCGCGGCACCTGAATCTAGTGTGTTGACAGTTGCTAGGAGACGTTGCTAGGAGACTAGCCGGTCTCGAACAGAACAGAACAGTACCTGCCGGTGCGAACATTGGAAAATTTTTCTTTTTTTTTTCCTGAATTGACTCGAATTGGATTCTTGAATTGACTTGAAATTGAATTTGTTTGAAGTTGTTTGAAGTTGTATCGATGTTGGGGCAGATTGAGCCCGCTCTGGAACTCAATAAAAGTATTCCGAGAGCCCACTCCTTTCTCACCTTATTCATTACCGATCATTTATATATTGATAAGTCTCTTTAGTTACATGAAATTTAAGTGAGATTAACAGATACTAATGTTTTACAGTGTCGTAGAAAATACTTAGAGTTAATAGAGGATTTGCCTGTGCCACTGCGCATGTCTATTACAGTGCATCCTGGGATGGATTCTGATGAAATCTGACATACAAATATTAGCAACATTTTTTTATCGAAAATTGCAAGAATGTTTTCACCAATATCATAGCTTTTATGAATGATCTATGAAAACCAAATGCATGCCATGATGGGACAAATGGCTGCTTGTGTTATGAAAACATTTATAGTACATGGACATTGACATTAAAGCATTGATAAATATTCCATGCAGAACATGGTCTGTTTTCTACAGATTTTAGACTGTACCCATAATTCCATGCGAATCTAGATTCAAAATGGCGGCTATGCAAGTCCCCTATTACTGAATCTGAATAGTTACAATTCCCTAGATTCAATTTCGACCCAGAAAAACTAAGAGATCTGATACTTAAAGAAATAACCAAACAGAATAATGGGCTCAACTGGAGAATTAATGAATGAATTAGATTCCCTCAATGATTGGCTTCGTCTGACCTCAGAGTTTCTTTTATGTATACTCTAATGTCTGACATATATGCTTTAAACTATTTCTATATTTAAGATTGATAAGACCATTATTGCTTTAGAGCTCCCAAAGCATCCCATTTATTTGTCTTTTGATGAATGTAATACACGGTTCTTATTATATTATGTTTACCATTAATCTAGGAGAAGCTGTAATTTTCTCAGAAGGCATTATCCCATTTTATTTTTCCTATAAGACCAGGTATGACGAGTTTTTGATATAATCATATGTATATTTATTTAAGTATCTAAAAACTCACCAAACTAACTCGTAGTGTATGGGTCAGATTTTTCAGAAAATGCACAATCTCAGCAGCTCTCGGCAGCTCTACAAACTTGGTAACTTCTGTTAAATTAGACAGAAAAATTACAAATAATGGGTATATCAGAGTATCTTTGGCATTGGGTTGATTAAAACTATCTCTTTCATTGTGTCCCCTCTAGTCTCGTTGATTGTGTTAAACTGCATTTTGAACGTCACTTTTCACTTAAATTTAGGTAAATACGAAAGGACTCAGTCTAGGTCCAAAGATGGGAGACTCCCTTCAAACGTAGGGAAAGCCTCTCACCTCAAACCGCAAAGTGCCATTATAATTCCATTAAATCCGCAAAATGTCATTATATTCCCATTAAAACGCCGAGTCTTAGGCGAGGAAACCGATTAGTGAAGTAGGCTGACATACCATTCTTATCTGATCTGAGGACCTAGAGTGGACTGGTGAAGGTGAATAGTACATTTTGTGAAAGTTTCACCCATATGGGTCAGATCGCCAGAAAATGCACAATTGACAGCTCTACACATTTAGTCAAATATGCTAAATTAGGCTGGAAAATGATAAATACCAAGTATACCTGAGTATATTTGTATTGTGTGGTTCAAAAATATCTGTTCTGTTATGTTAAACTGCATTTTGAAGCTAGTTTTTGTCTGAAATTCTGGGTTATGTGAGAGGATTGGTGAAGGCGAATTGTACATTTTCTGGCGATCTGACCCATATGCTTGTCCAGAAACGAATCCACACGACTTGCAACATGTGGTTAGAGACATGTTGTTTATAGATTGAGAGGTCAGTAGTTATAACGATGTCAATGAGGCTATAAACCATATGCCATGTCTGTCAACTTGTACATGGTCAGATTTTCTGAAAATGTACAATTGGCAGCTCTACACATTTAGGAAATTCTGCTAAATTAGGCTGAAAAATGATGAATACCGAAATTTATATTCATATTATTAAAATAATATCTCCCATCAATACAATTTAAAGTATTTTGAAGCTAATTTTTATCTTAAATGTGGGTTATTTGAGAGGATTGGTGAAGGCGACTTGTACATTTTCTGAAGATCTGACCCACCAGCTGAGATCTGACTATAGGATTCTGGCAGTGAAACCGAACTCAAGTATAGGGGATATTATGGTTGATCCGTGTGAATGAAACCATAAATACATTTGAAACAGTCATAAATTGGACAAAATGTCTGAAAATGTGACAATTTCATATTGTTCTGATATGAACGAATGAATTTTGATTCCCATTCTAACCTCGAGCCTTTTCTATCAAATTGTATTTGAGATCGGAGGAGCTGGATCGGAGATGGACAGCAATATCATACATTGCTTCTAAAATTAAATGGTATAAATAATATGCCGCTGTTGTATAACGCCTTGAAGGGTGCAATAATAAGAGGTGCAATAAGATATTTTTTATTGTAGATGTGCAAAATGCAATGAGATATTTTTACAAGATGCAATGAGAAATGTTTAATTATAGATGTACAATAACAAAAATTGAATTTCTTTTTTTAAATAGATTTTTCTGAATAGAAAACAAAGGTTTATTTTTCAATTTTCGCCTTTGCTAAAGGCATATAACAAATAGAGAATACAACTCGGACCCAGTAATTCGAAATTTATTGTACTCGTTCACCTCGTTCCATTTTCTGTCGCTGACATTGGAAGATTAAAGATTAATTGTTACGTATTTTGTTTTTCTGGGTCTTTGTCTGACTTTAACTACCATAAATCCTTGCCAATTAACATAATTATATGGGTCAGATTTTCAAAAACTGCTCAATCCGCAGCTCTAAAAATTTGGTAACTTCTGTTAAATTAGACACAAATAATGGGTATATCAGAGAATCTTTGGCATTGTGTTGATTAAGAATATCTCTTTCATTGTGCTAAACTGCATTTTGAACGTCACTTTTCACTCAAATTTGGGTTATTTGAAAGGACTGGTGAAGGTGAATTGTACATTTTCTGAAAGTTTCACCCATATATGAACCATGGGGCCTGGAAGGTAAATCCGCTCACTTGGTCTGGTGGCCTTGAGCGTACCTATATCCCCTGAAATCTAATATCTGATTATGTTAATTTGTGACGTCATCAGAAAACAGGCTGTAACATATTCTATTACAATTGAATTCAAATGTCGTAAACCCACCAGACTTCTTTTCGTTCGTTAAACAGACCACACGAAAATCGACTTTCTGACTGGTCAAAACTGTCTATAGGATAGATGGTTTTAGATATTCCCATAAATCATTCGTAGGCCTATCCATGATCGAAAATGGGTGCATCTCTATCAATTGTGGTTTTATAATGGGGGAAATAACATTTTATTCTAGTTTTTTAACCGGAGTTCCTCATTTTATTGACAACTCTTTTTGGTCTGATTTGCCTTTTGTTGTTTTTTCGTCCATTCCTTTATCAAAATAGTAAATATCAGTCTAGGCCCAAACCCTCAGATCAGGTCAGAATGGTATGTCATTGATTGGACGCCTACTTCGCTAATCGGTCTCCTAGCCTAGGACTAGGCATTCTAATGGGATTATAATGACATTTTGCGGTCTTAATGGAATTATAATGGCAATTTACGGTTTGAGGGGAGAGGCTTTCCCTCCGTTTGAAGGGACTCTCTCATTTTTGGACCTAGACTGATATGACTGTACAGCCGCCGTATAAATATAATGATACACATAGGGACCCTGGTTATCCATCCATAAAACCTGGTTTGGCACATGTATACACCTGACGCATGTGATTATATAATATAATAATGCAGCCATTTGGCCGTATGAAGGAGAAACGTAGCATTGTCCCAGGTCAGAAAGTCCTTGAATGAATATGTCCTAGAATCACGCTTCAAGCAGCCATAGCCCAAGCTGGTTCAGTCTGGGCCCAAAGTTGAGCGAGTCCCTTCAAACGAAGGGAAAGCCTCTCCCCTCAAACCGCAAATGGCCATTATAATTCAATTAAGACTGCAAAATGTCATTATATTCCCATTAAAACGCCGACATAAGTCTATACTAGGAAACTGATTAGCGAAGTATTTTTTTAAAAAAATATTTTATTGGCTGAAACAGTTTAACAATTATTATTTGTATAAAGAAAGACGCATGACTGACAAGATGCAGTTATATTTCGTGCGTTGCCATGACCAAGTAAATAAGATTCTACAGAAAAATTGTCATCGTTGCATGTGCTATATCGTTCACATTCACATTAAAGAAAAATTCCAAATTATACAGTCTTACAAATAGATGTTATTATTCGTCAAGCTTTTTTCTATATTTCCATCTCATCTACACCTTAGACCCTTTATATTAGATCATAGGAATCACCTACAGATTTTTCAAGGTTGTGTTCTATCATCGCCGCAATACAATCATAAAAACAGTCAGACATTTAAAAACAAAAGAGCAAATTTCAAGTCAGCAATTCATTTCTAAACAAATTGTTAAGAGCTAGTTTCAGTTCGCAACTCTCCTCTATCGTTTTCAAATTGTTGTCCATGTTATTCCAAAGTTTTCTCCCATTATACAGAATGCAGTTCTTGTACCTTTCTGACATTGGTCTATTTAGATTAAAGTGTTCATACCTATCTGATCTTAGACCAAGTCCTCTGTCTTGATCAGCCCTGTTGTCTTTTCTATTCTTATGGACTAATTGTAACACCACAGACTTTCTCCTCATTTGCAACGGCAAAATTTTGGCTCTCTGGTACTTTTCCACCAAGGTTACATTACTACCGTATGCCATTCGTAATACAGTATTGAGGGAACGATCCAGTTTATTCAACAAACCCTTATTTGCTGTGCCCATAAATGCACAAGCATATTCTGCAATTGGTAGAACATATGTTTTGAAGATCTTAACACATATATTAGCATTCATATATTTGCGACGTCTTTGAATCTCGCCGATCTTCCAGTATACAACTCTAACTATATTCCTTACATGGTGGTTTAGGCTCAGTTGATCATCAATCAGACAGCCCAGGTATTTAAATTGGCTGACACGCTGGACAGAACTGTTGTTACATGTTACATTAAAATCCACTTTGTCCTTCTTAGAGAAACCAAATAGTTGTAACTGACATACCATTCTTATCTGATCTGAGGGTTTGGACCTAGAGTGGGTGTTTCATTTCTGTATTCAGACATGGTTACAGTATTACCTTTTCATTATCAAATTTACAATCCAATGGGTAACCATCCACATGAATTCACAGCATGAACATGTTTGTAATGCGCCCTTTGTTATCAAGTTATCTGAGGCAAAAAAAGCAACCCGTAAGAGCATCATTCTGTTATAGAAAATATCTCCAGATCATTTTGCAATCGCGAATTGTCCTAAAACATGGGATATGTGGGTCAGACTTTCAGAAAATGTACAATTGGCAGCTGTACACTTTTAGGAACTTCTGCTAAATTAGGCTGAAAAATGAGGAATACCAGGTATATATGAGTATATTTGGTATCGCATTGATTTAAAGTATCAGTTCTGCTAATTTGAAGCTCATTTATATCTTAAATGTGGGTTATTTGAGAGGATTGGTGAAGGCGAATTGTACATTTTCTGACAATCTTACCCACGTGTGTGACATGTGTATTACATACCTGTTTCTGTCACGTTGTTCAATTGTATTCGTTGTTGAATATTTAGTTCAGTTTAGGGGGGGCTATAACCTATCATAACTATACATTCATTTATCACAAACACCGACAGTTCGATGTTGCAATACATATGTACGAGGGCTCTGTAATGTTAGATATTATTCTTCAGTGTTGTTTAAACCAATATACTCAGTTATACTCTTGTGTTTAAACCCACGCCGACTCTTTTTTTGGACTGGCACAGGTATCCGATACTATTGTTAGTACAATTATTACTATTATTATATGCGCATTCTATTTGAGAGGTGCGATAAGTGGGGTGCAATAAAAGTATTTCTATTATACGTGTAAAATGAAAATTAGTTTTTTCAGTTTCTAGATACTTTATGACCATTCAAAACCAAAAACAAAGGTTAATATATCAATATTTGTCTATGCTAGGGGCATATAATAAATAGTGAATGGAACTTGGTACTAGTTATCGAATATTTATCTGATAAATACAATAGGATCGTGTAAAAAATGGGCTAGCTGATTGCCTGTTTCAGTGAACATACATTTAGGATGGAATTTATTAAGACGTAGTACTTAGCTGTTATGGTAATTAACCGTAAATTATATGAGGGTAAATTAGACCATTTGTTGTTATTCTGGCATCATACTTTATGGGTGCTAAGCTGGAACCACTAAACATCAGGAATGTATAGGTTAAACATACCTAATTATTTTTTAATTACAACAAGTATGATGAATTATTTCCCCCATGTTCTCCAAATCAGTTAATTAGATAAATGCATACTTAAAGTAGGCCTACAATTCTTGCAAGCAACGAGAATATACTGGGAATCTGCCTTTGCCAAAAAAAGTAGTTTTTCGCAGTTTGTAGTGCATGACTTCTGTGGAGTCAGTTAAAGCTCGTTCCATCCAACCTGGTGGTGGGCGTGGCTATCACAGCGTGATTGACAGGTACCTACGGGAAGGTATAAGTTGGAAGGTTAATGTAAGACATATCACACCAACAGCCTGAGACAAGGGGAATGGGCAACAGGGAGGTTCCGCAAGCAAACTTATCTCAATTACGTAACCATATCCGTATCTTTTTAGTGAATTCCATCCCAATTTTATGTATAAAACATAAATTGTGAGAAAACATTTTGCTTGATATGTTACGTTAGATTTTTCTCACCATGTTTTGCTGAACCTCTTTCTTCATTTTAACGTATGTTTGTATATCAGGGATACGTTTACGTTTACGTATGACTTGCTGAACCTCCCCATCATCTCCACCATACTTGGGTCAGATTTTCAGAAAATGTACAATTCAACTTGGCCAATCTTCTCAAATAACCCAAATTTCAGACGAAAACAAAGTTCAAAAATACAGTTCAACCTAACCAAACAGATTGCTAGAATCAATGCAATGCCGAGTATACTCGAATTTACCTAGTATTGACCAAATTGCAGCCTAATTTAGCAGAATTTACTAAATGTGTACAGCTAGCAAATGTACATTTTCTGAAGATCTGACCCACTTACAAGTACTTACCCATGGGTCTACTGCTTCTACTCCAATGACTTCTGGCTCAGCCTGGTAGGAACAGATGATTGACATTATCGGGGTAAATGGAATGCACTGTAGTAGTAGTGATATAGTATTTAGGAGGCACATCATGATGTGGTTATATGGAATCCAGACAACCACAAGCCACAAGTATTTCCCAAACCGCAAGACTTCATGACCTGTTCGCCACATATTTAACTTTGTGTTTAGTATCTGCACCTGATGCAGCTCTGGGGAAGTGGTGCTATAATGTGTGTAGTGGTATATGGGTCAGATTTTCAGAAAATGTACAATTCACCTTCACCAATCTTCTCAAATAACCCAAGTTTAGACGAAAATAATGTTCAAAATACAATTCAACCTAACCAAACGGATTGGTAGAATCAATGCAATGCCAAATATACTCGAATTTACCTAGTATTGACCAAATTGCAGCCTAATTTACTAAATGTGTACAGCTGCCAATTGTACATTTTCTGAAAATTTGACCCATGTGTATACTGGTATATGGGTCAGATTTTCAGAAAAGGTACAATTTCAACTTCACCAATCTTCTCAAATAACCCAAGTTTTAGACGAAAATAAAGTTCAAAATACAGTTCAACCTAACCAAACAGATTGCTTGAATCAATACAATGCCGAATATACTTGAATTTACCTAGTATTGATCAAATTGCAGCTTAATTTAGCAGAATTTACTAAATGTGTACAGCTGCCAATTGTACATTTTCTGAAAATATATAGGGGGTGCCTCATCCCTGAATTAATTGTTATTTTTCATCTATATTTGACAAATTAAATGGGAAATAATTTTGAAAAGGGGTGCATTTCCATGCATGGTATAGTGCCCACTGAGAGAATATAATTGGAGTTTACAAATCCGAGATAATAGTGAAATAATAGATTAAGATATTCAGAGTTAAAAAACACAACTGATCCGCTCTTTCAGTGCAAGTATATGTCCAATTGAATTGTATAATATAAAAGGTTAAAAATTGAGTATTATCCAGAATTATGTTACCTTAAACTAGATCATTATGTTTATCGCATTTTTTGATTGTGTGGAGGAACTTAATAGAGAAAACCTATTTTACACAATATCAATCTTTGCAACGGAATTTACAAATTCACTAAATGATATATAAATTGTAAGAACCATTATTGCAAGTATTTTCCCAATTGTTTCTGAACATGAGTTACATTGCATCATAAAATCCTGTATTGCATCATGGCCATATACCTCTGTGTAAATGCATGGAATTATATTTCATTATATCGTATTTTATTTATGTGTACCTGTTTCACCCCCGTTATTCCTAGAAAGTTTGCGCAAAAGATTGTTCACTGAACCAACAAGAATAAAGTAGACTGGGTGTGACAATACTCACGAGTACTTTGCATTAGAAAATCTACAAAATTGAATTAGAAATTTGGTAGATTTTGTACAGTATGAAATACATCAATTTATTTATAAATGAGTGTGCATTTAACCTTATTTGAATTTCTCTCGCTGTCAATTGATGTCTGTGATACATAGGTATTTTATGAGCCTCTGGAATGTGGCCCTTAAATTTGTTCTTAATTTTGGGGAGTCATTGGGTACATTATGACTTATTTATATGGAATGATTGAAGCATTATGTGATGCAATGGTAGATGCAATACCAGTCCTCTATTAGACGTGATATTACCTTGAGTGACACTATCTGGGGCCTGGTACTGGATCGAGCGAATGAGGCATGTTTGTATATTCACTACATTATTGTACGTTCCTACATACGTTTTCTTTCATAAAGAAAAAGAAAAATGTTTTCTTTCATAATCATATTATACTTACTGTATTTATTATATCACGTGCATATGTATACACACATGCAAACATTCTCTAAGGGCATTGTTACGTTCAAACATATATATATAGATATAACCATACACATACATCTAGCTAGATACAATTGGCCAGGAAATACAGGTAACATCTATTAAGGAAATTCTTGTAATCTCTAATATGCCTATTATCTTTCTCATTAAAGGATTTTTAATTTGAAATTTAAAGATATAATTTAAAAGGTGATTAACACTCATAAAACACTATAATTACACACACATTCGTGCATACTGTACATTTCATCATTATAATTGCATCATTCCGAGTCTGTATTTGTGTTCTCGCACTCGATGCACTTGTTTAGCGAAAAAGATGCATTTCTAGCACATTAGGTACACTCTGTTTGAGACCTACTTAGAGTAAACATCACAGCGACCCAATAGTAACCCTACGGCAGGCCGCTCCAAGTAGATCTCAAATAGAGTGTATGCACTAGATGGATGATGAAATATTGAAAACGCATCCTGCTCCTCTATTCCAACCGATCCCTTTTATTTTCTGATTGAAGCCTTTTCTAAGTGTGTTTATTTGTAAACACAATATTATATTTCATTTGTGACAAACTTTCAGAATATTTCCAACATAATGGCTTAAGTATAATGTGTCTGGTATTATTGTATTATTATGCTTACATAATATATCTTTATAACCCTAACAGTAATAGCCAATTCCTTTGTTTCACTTTTGTCTTTTTGAACAAAAAGTCAAGTGTACGCTGGTTAGCCCCCAAAACTGTAAAATAGATAAAAGGAAAGTTACATAAAGATTAAAGTAAGGAAATCTTTAGAAATCTAGCAAGAGAAACTGAAATGTATGTAAAGAAAAAAATCAGATACTCATGTAAACTCCATTGCACAGTGGTTACAGGACAATAAGGGTAAAATTTTCAGAAAATGTACAATCTAGTGTTCTACACATCTCTCAAATTTTGCTAAATTAGAGCGAAAATTGTTAAATACTACGTATATCTGAATGTTTTCTGTATTGTATTAATTCAATTAATCTGTCTGGCTATGTTGAACTGAATTTTGTACGTCACTTTTGTCTTAAATTTGGGTTATTTGAGAGGATTGGTGAAGACAAATTGTGCATTTTCTGGCGATTTCTCCCATAATACTGTCCATGCCAGAGATTGATGTAAACAAAAAGAGGCAAGCCATAGTAGTACACTATGATACCCTCTGGCATGCCTAGGATGATATTTGCATGTGTATACCGCATACATAAGGTGGGGTTATTTACCCTTTGTGTCATACACATGCACCCAAGCCCCCACTTATTGGCCTAAAATAATTACTAATTGCCAAGCCCACTATACTGAACCTTCACGTCATATCATTGTTACTTAACTTGTTTTTACCATAATGTTCTGGGTGGTAAAAAGAGTGGACCAGCAAGGGGTGTGGTTTATCAATATTCGCTGTACCGTACTTGTGCAGCACAGTCTAGGCCCAAAGTTGAGGGAGTCCCTTCAAACGGAGGGAAAGCCTCTAGCCTCAAACCGCAAAGTGCCATTATAATTCCATTAAGACGGTAAAATGTCATTATAATCCCATTAGAACGCCTAGTCCTAGGCCAGGAAACCGATTAGCGAAGTAGGCGTCCAATCACTGATATACCATTCTGATGTTATCTGAGGGTTTGGGCCTACACTGTGTACTTATGTAGCAGCCCATGTGGTGGGTTGGAGTGACAGACAATGATAGCATTCCATTCGTTTTACTGGCAAATCCATACAGTGATGTATTGCAGTCGTAGCCCTGTAAGTGACCATGGGTTGGAATGATTAATGTAGACAAATCAGTAGTAGCCCTGTGAGTAACCATAATTAAGGGGAATGAGTGGCCATTGATTTGAATAACTGACGTATAGCCCTTCGAGTGACCATTGGTTCTTAGAGTAATATCAGTCCTTCTACTCTGAGATTGGTTTGACCAACGAGAATATATTCTCGTTGTTTTTGACTGCATTCCCGATGCATTCACTGCATTCAAGACTACTATGGGACAAGGCAGTAGTATAGCCCTGTGAGTGATCATGAGTTGGAATGGCTGAGGTAGTGAAAACAAGGCATTAGTAGCCCTGTGAGTGACCATGGGTTGGAATGACTGAGGCACTGAGACAACCAGGCCTTATAGCTGGGTTACTCTATTTTTTCACGTTGGTAAGAGCATCAGACATGGATGTTTGGGTTTATCTCCATCCGAGAGCAAGCTTATATGGGTCAGATTTTCAGAAAATGTACAATTCACTTTCACCAATCCCCTCAAATAACCCAAATTTCAGACGAAAATAAAGTTAAAAAATACAGTTCAACTTAACCAAACAGATTGCTAGAATCCAAGCAAGGTCGAATATACGCGAATTTACCTAGCATTGACCAAATTGCAGCCTAATTTTGCAGAATTTACTAAATGTGTAGAGCTGCCAATTGTACATTTTCTGAAAATCTGACCCATATATTTTCTACCCAGTATCATAACCTTTACACATCATTATGTTTCTCCAAACACAATTTCACCCTCATCCCCCATACACAGTTACTGCCTGCTTTTATCCCCCCAGTGCAAAGATACTTTACATAATGTGCTAGCCCCAAACAACCAACCCTAATAGTTATTTGCTGTCCGATGGTCCCCATACAATATTTAGCCTACTGATTACACCCATCAATTTCTTAATTTCCAATGGTACATGTGTTGTCATGTTTGGCGAGTCAGACCATGCATAATGGCATACAGTGGGTATGTTCTCCAGGGGTGCCCTAATCAAATAGCCCCATGTATTGGATAGCCAGATGTTGGATCGTCTAGCCTTCCTACCCCCTACCATGCACCATCTATGTACCAAACTATAAGATTTCCAAGCTATTTCCCTGATATTGCAGCTTGTATACGTTTTATATTTGTTAATAATTAAATTGATTTAGTATGCAATTGACTAATAATTGAATCCATGCTCACATACAATGTATTATAGAAACTGAATTTGAAGGAACAAGTGTCCGAAAAGTTGTTAGATCAGAAATGAAAAAAGGACAGTAAGACATAATAAATGATAGTATACTACAATTACCATCGCTGATGGCTCTATCTATATCATATATGACATAATGATATATGATAGCGACTAAAGTACTACCCCAAGATCTAGTCGAAGGCCAGCTATAAGAGCTGAAGTAGAAACAGTTTTAGGAAAATAGCATTATTTCTCATCACTTGCTTCCTTTCTTCCTTCATTTTCATGTTTAATTTACAGTAATCAAGTTCCTGGTGATTGGGAGAGATAAGAAAATTCCCTCCATCTCTCCTCCCTCCCCCTTCGCCCTTCTCCCCGCTAGACCTACGTGCACATGGGTGAAATCGCCAGAAAATGTACAATTCACCTTCAGCATTCCTCTCAAATAACCCAGATTACAAACGAAAATAAAATTTAAAATACAGTTCAACCTAACCAAACAGATTGCTAGAATAAATGCAATGCCGAATATACTCACATTACCTTATATTGACCAAATTGCAGGGTAATTTAGCAAAATGTGTACAGCTGCGAATTGTACATTTTCTAAGAATCTGACCCACATGCACACAGGTGTGCATGCATGTTCACCGCAGCTTTAATGCGAGATCCATGCATACTGCCATTAACCCAAATGCTGCATTGCCCTATATCTCTGTGATCAATGAAAGCTAATATATAATCCAGGCCTGCACATGCTTATAGACTAATTACCATTGATCCTACCGTCAACTCTCACTTCCCTAAAAGCTTCTTTGTTAGCGCCATCAGGCTAAGGATTCCGATTGGAGGGTGATGCTATGTGGGGGAGATGGGTGGGTGGGGGTGCATGGGGTGGGTGGTTTGCCATGGAATGAACATGAAATAGATGACAGAATGCTCATGTAATGAACATGAATAACTTTGCTTTTATTTTAAATCCTGTCTGATATGTTTAAAATGTATGAATACTGAATTTATTGAGTAAGACCCTGCACACACACAGCCGATTTGCCTCCCGATTGTCCCCCGATTTGGGTCTTCCGATGAATCCTAGGATTTCATTTCCAATCTTGGTTTATGTTATTTCAAAAACATAAACCAAGATTTGTCTGGTTATGTACTGTATTTTGAAACTGTTTTCGTCTTAAATTTGGGTTATTTGAGGGGATTGGTGAAGGCTAATTGTACATTTTCTGAAGACTTGACCCATATGTGGCGCAGGTGCCCCTGTGTCCCCTCTAAATCGGTCGCCTACAACTCCACCCTCCTCCACCCTCCACCACCCTCCTTCCCCTCCCTCATCCCTTCCCCTCCCCCCCCCCCCCCCCCCCCCCACCGTGCCTGACGTGTAGATCCTCCACAGGGTATTGGTACCTATTCACATGTGACCACCATATCAGTGCTTCCCGATGCATTCACTGGAAGCACAATAAAAGGGAAGGCTGGTCATCTGATGGAGGACGCATGTTAGCCTCTATAGGGGCCAGGTCAACAGGGCATGTGGTGCAAGAGGGCAGTTGTAGAGCTGCGTTTGAAGCCTAGATCTAAAAGATTTAAATGGTTTAAGTCCTTGTCATCAGTGCTGAAAGATCAATTAATATAACATGTGTTTACTAATATCCGTGGACTACAAATGAAAAACTGTATAAAGGACCTTGTCCACTTAGGCGATTCTCAAGGCAAGCGAGTCTCATGCGATTTTATGCAGAAGGGCCTTAATTAGGGCGTTGCAAAATCGCACGAGACTCGGCTGAGTGGACAGGGGCCTCTAGACATATAAACATGGGCTGTACGTATTCAATAGTTGAATGTTCATGTTTTCATACGGTTTATATACGCATTTCTTGCGAGTGTTCCAGTGTCTAATTTTAAAATGTTGATGGTCAGCTACATTTCTGCCTTTTCGAGTTCCATGTTTTACTCCACGTTGGTGTATGTACCATGTGCTATTTGTATGGGCGGGAGTAGTGTGGTAATTTGCACCAGCTCAACGCGTGTGGTATGACATTGCTATTCCCTCTTCCTCCCCCCAATACACAGCTATATACTATACAAAGCAACGGGGGAGTAAATATACGAAAGATTAACCATTTTTCATAGTTTAAGAATGACCCAACCCACTGCCTTGAAGTTGCTCTCTTCCTGATCGGTCTTTCTGGGGTGACTTGATTCAACTTTCGGTAGAAGCTGTTGCTTCTTAAAAATTACTTTATAGTATCCATCCATCAATCTTGAAAATGTTGGCTACCAGAAAAGAAATCTTGAACAGTTTGGCTAGAAGAAACTTGGAAATTCAAAACATATTTGAGGATCAATGGTGCCAGAGCCCACCCGTTGATCTGCCAATTGTAATTACTTGAAGTTCATGAAGTCATGAACTGCATGAGCTCATATTAGCTATTACGTAATTCCCATATGGGTGAAGTTTCCAGAAAATGCACAATTCACATTCAGAAATCCTCACAAATAATCCGAATTTAATGCAAAAATGAGACTCAAAATACAGTTCAAAATAATCTAACAGATTGTTTGAATCAAGGCAATACTGAATATACTCAGATATACCTAGTGTTGACGATTTCTCGGTCTAACTTAGCAGAATATACTAAATGTGTTGATCTGCCAATTGTACATTTTCTGAAAGTCTGACCCATATGGTGGTGACCTGCAGCCAAATACTCTATGTCCTCTGTTTTACCTCATCATGCCCCTTCATGTGAACTTTACCTTTGAACAACAGAAGTATAATAGGGACCTTCAGCAAGTCTAACCTAAACGTAAACGTATCCGTATCTCTGATATACAAACATAGTGTTAAAAGGAAGAAAGAGGTTCAGCAAAACATGGTGAGAAAAACTTAACGTAAATTATTTCATCTCACAATTTATTTTTCATGCATAAAAATGCGACGTAATTCACACAAAAGATACAGATACTGTAACGTAACTGAGATAGGTTTACGCAAGTGAGATAGGTTTGCTTGCGGAACCTCCCTATTGTGTTATGCAACCAAACGTTGTCATCTTCCACTTTTAGGAAATTACTTCTCTATCATCACATTGTTATGTCTGATTAATTGGTGACTTGTGTTGTGTTATACATGATGCGATATCTGAAGACTTCCTCGTTCCCATTCTGTATTTGGATTCTATTGATGACAGGAATATATTAATTTTTTTAATGTTTTATTCAGGATTTATTGACAATGGGGGGTGGGGGGTTCGGTGTGCCCTGTAGTTGATCATTATTACACCGAGGTATTTATTTCTAGAAATTTTAATTATACCACATACTATACTGAAAATTATCGGAAAAGAATTAAGGACAACTATTCAAATTCGAAAATTACACATAATATGTAGAAGAAGAATTCTGCCCATTTGTCTTTCATGAAAGTATGGCTAAATACCTGTATATCAGCTTTGGAATTCAACCCTATATGCACCATAATAAACATGCACAGTGGCACATGCAAATCCCCTATTGTATATATATTATGCCTTGTATCCTACATATATATGTAATTTCAATAGGGATATGCATGATCTATCTTACGAACGTATAACCTAGGCTATTGCAACATGTGAATTATTTATAAATATTGGGATATAAACTCAATTACCGGGATTATTTGGGCATATAAATCTGGTGATGTCAGGGTTATATGAGGATCTCTTCTTTGTTCTAGTTTATTTACAATTCTGTAACATGTTTCCGATTTTCCTATCCCGAAGCCATGTCCAGGGAGAATTGATTGATAGGTTTGCGCACCAAAACAATTACGGGGTAATGGCCTCAGTGTGGGTCAGATTTTCAGAAAATGCACAATCTACAGTTCTACACATCTCTCAAATTCTACTAAATTAGAATTAACAATTATAAATACTGAGTATATCTGAGTGTATTCTGTATAGTATTCATTCAATACATCTGTCTGGTTGTGTTGAACTGTATTTTGAACCTGATTTTCGTCTTAAATTTGGGTTATTTGAGGGGATTGGTGAAGGCCAATTGTACATCTTCTGAAGACTTGACCCATGTGATGTACTCGTGATACCTTTGTCCCTATGTTGGCACTAATGAGTTCTCCTATTGTCTTTCAGGTGAACCCCAATTCTGCATTCTTCGCATTGGCCACACACGTAGGGTCGTAATGCAGTACACCTATCCTCTAGATCACCTTTAGATCAGACGACCAGAAGAAAGCACTATAGGACATTGTAAAAAGACACAAATTATGGAAATTTATTCACAAATACTACATATGAGATGTGTTTCAGGGAAATGAGTCACAAGTCGCAAAAATGTTATTTTTAAAAGTGATTATTTTACAAGATCACTTTATTGGAACGCTCTGATGTTTGGAGAGTTTATCACTTATAGTTATATCAATCGATATATAAAATTTCAGGACAATGTATCTAATATATCCTTTCGTTTTAAAGGTCCTCACGCGGACTACATTTAGTTACTTTACTGTTTATTTTCCCCAAGAAATATTGGAAACTCTTTGTTCAACAATGAAAATATCAAACTTAAAATCTAGAAATACTTATTAGATTATTAGACTCTTTACTACCGTTGGAATCCACTTGATCTCATCTTTCCAAATATAATGGTATCTCAGAATCTATTTTTTGGGACTTATGACTCATTTTCCTGAATATATTATCTCATACTATAATCAAATATACTATAATAACTCCTGTAGTAACGTTGCTATATAATACAACTTGTCGCCATGTATTCATAGTATATCAATTGGCACTTGAAAGATTGTTTCTTGATGTGGGTGTATGACTTCTTCAAATATTCTGTATTGTATTTTAATCAGTGATATGTTATAACATGTAATACTATTGACTAATAAACATCCATACTCAATCGTTATCTTCCTAGTATACATGGAAAAAAGTTTAAATTTGGCTGAGATTTGAGTAGAGCATGTTCACTGTCCATATTTGTCAACAACAAAATAGTTCTGATAGATATTCTTTCTAGGGTAGTTGAATTACAGATTGGTATAAATAAAATGGAATAGATCAGAATGTTTTCTTAAAAACTTTAAATTAACTTTAAGTTAACGTTAAATTTGATCAGGTTGGGATATCAAGATTTCAAATCAATATGAAGCTGAGGAGAATGATGACTAAAGACCATGTAGCAATCAACTTATTTTCAATCAAACTTAAACTGAAGACCACCTGCATGATTACTTACATTGTATTTGTTGGTAATCCATTTTGTGGTAAACACTCCATACATTTGTAAGAAGACGAATGATTATTATTAAACATATCATCAGGCTTGCATCAATAGATATATCAACTCACTCACGTAGATGTCCAATAGGGGATTTGCATGTGCCACTGCGCATGTCTGTTACAACGCATCCTAGGATGGATTCTGATGAAATCTGACATACAAATAATTAGCAACAATTTTATCGAAAATTGCAAGAATGTTTTCATCAATACCATAGCATGTATTAATAATCTATGAAAACCAAAATGCATGATGGGAAAGATGGGTACTTGTGTTATGGAAACATGTAACACATGGGTATTGACATTAGACCATTGATAAATATTCCATGCTGAACATGGCATGTTTTCTATAGATTGTATACAGTACCATTAGTCCCATAACTCCATACGAATCTAGATTCAAAATGGCGGCTATGCAAATCCCCTATTGCCCCGGCCATTGTTTGAAGCATTCATTTGCGCTGTTGGAAGTTGTATAAACCAGAAAGCTCGATGTAAACACTGACCTCAGTGAGGAGACCTCATTGGTGACCCTGCTCGACCTTGGCGACATACAGAGAAAGCAATGACGCAGCAAAATTGGCGAGGGAGCTCAGCGACAAGGAAGCAATTAAATTATATCTTATATCATGCTGCGGATGGTGGATTAACTTGGATTAGGTATAGGTTCCGGGGGAGGGGTAAAGGGGATTCCTGTCCCCCTGTAAATCTCGGAAGAGTTTTATCTCTTATCTAAATGTGCAAGATTTGGACAATTTTTAAGAATGTCAGCGACCTGAAATATGTAAGTTGGGTGAAATCGCCAGAAAATGCACAATTGACCTTTGCTAATCCTCTCAAATAATCGAGATTTAAGACAAAATGTCATTCAAAATAAAGTTGAACATAACCAAACATGTTTTTTAACCAACTGAATACCAAATATATTCAGATATACATAGCATTGGCCACATTTCAGTC
This sequence comes from Sthenelais limicola, assembly GCA_942159475.1. Taxonomy (NCBI): domain Eukaryota; kingdom Metazoa; phylum Annelida; class Polychaeta; order Phyllodocida; family Sigalionidae; genus Sthenelais; species Sthenelais limicola. The sequence continues at coordinate 26,092,082 of OW804094.1, read as the reverse complement.
CAATTTAGCAGATTTTACCAAACGTGTAGAGCTGCCAATTGTACATTTTATTGTACAGTTATATTTCTGTTGTATTAAATCTGTATTCTCAGCTAACATTGATCAATAACTAAAGAGTTTCTGCTTTTTGTTCCACTTTTTCCCTACCCATCTGAAAATCCTCTGACCAAAATATGGGTCGATTTCACCGTTATTTTAGCTGCAGGGCTCCCCTAAAAGTGCACATCGATATTTCGGTGACCCGCCGAAACCCTTTGTTGCAGTGGTTTTACTTATTATCCCTAAAAAATATATAACAGCGGCAAAATATTGATTGATGAATCTATTCCTTTAGGATTTCAATCTCTGAGTAAATTTCGGTAAGATATTTTTGACGTAATAGCTGAGAATGCAGCTTTAATAACAGAGAATAAAAGTATTTAGATTGTCGAATGCTGATCTTTTCGTGATATTGTAATTTTGATCATTTTGTAATATTTTGATAATGGTAAGCCCCCTTGACACTCCCCCCCCCTCTCTCTCTCTCTCTCTCACCGCCTAAATATAGTATTGCACCTGTCAGTGCAATTGGGTGGAGCTGCATTGTGTCCAGTACTGTACACATTGGCTGCGGAGGCTATAGGCATCATTATCCGTCCAGGCATTGTAATTATGGTGATAATGGTGGAGGCCATGCTTCCCTTGTTTGCTGCTTGTTGCTGTGTGGCAGGACAGTCCCAGGACATGGCAGCAGGCAGAATGGTGTATTGACTGTTTGTATAACCTTACTGCACTCAATATAGATGAATGTGTTTTTATCTTTCTCTTTTTTCCCTCTTGTTTACTCGGTCTTTCCTACGCATTTTATATTGTCCTCTCTCTCTCTGTCTCTCCCCCCCCCTCTCTCTCTCTCTCTCTCTCTCTGTCTCTCCCTCTCTCCTCTCTCCTCTCTCTCTCTCTCTCTCCCCTCTTTCTCTCTTATTTACCCATTCGTCTCACTTCATCCCTTTGGCTGGGCCAGTTCATAATGTAATATTTTGGGGAGATTTTTCTATGGTCAATTTAAGTGGAGTGTACGGCTACAATAGAATGTTAACTTTACTGCCGATGCTCTCTATTCATGGCTGTTTAGGGGGAAAAAAGGTATGTTTCTGATTTATCTAGCTAAAAACTAGGTAGAGAAGGGTGGTAATTTTGTTTGTTTTTTCTTTTTTTCCCATACACTTCCTTACTGTTAGGAAGACTTGTTTTCCTGCTTTAATAAGCTTTTTTGTAAAAAAAAAAAAAATCATACTAAAAATTAGAGAAGGTCAACATTTTTAGATGTGGTAAGTTGTTGTAGACCTAGGGGTGGGGTAAATCGGAAACACACCTATTTTTCTGGCTTAATAAGAAAATAGAAATCGTTGGCGGATAATTTCGTCCAGGCTTTTGGGGAAGGGGTGGGGTCAAATTAGCAAGTCCATTATCAATTATCTGTAATGGAATTAATCACCCAAGTCTTGACTTCAGATTTGATTGGAGTTTATTTTGAAAGTCTCAATATTTCGCCTGGTGTGGTTGGGCTTCTTCAGGAGGTTTACATTATTGAATTTAATTGAATTGAAAAACATTTTTATTCAGTCATAGGCTGCAATCGAGGGGGGTCTCCGGCAAGTGGGAGGTATCCTTGGCACTCATGATTTTTTTACAATAGTATCGGTAACAGAGAACAATACTGCACCCTTCGATGAAGGGTGTCAGCTCTCTGCTATTCTAGTCATGTTTTAAATATCTACAGTGTTCTTTTGAATATGGCGTGATGTTTTAACAGTAGTATTTCTCGAGAGAACAATTTGGTATTACAGTACCATGAGCATTCGTATTGTATTTGTATACAGTAGCATGAGCATTCATATTGTTTTTATATAAAGTAGCTAGTCGTCGTTCCATATCAGGTTTGCCCTGGCAAGGGTTTTAAATCTAGTCTTGTCGATGGTTAGATGGGCCATAGTTGGCAGTTTGTTCCAGGCATGAGGGATCGTATTAGCAATTGATTTTCTTATTTGTTCTATTATTAATTATATATATAGCCTATAATTTTGTGTGTAGACGAACATAATTACCAAAATTATTTATTGTTAATGTTTATCGTCCTTATCTTTGCTTAGATAGTTTATACAATGTACAGTGCTAATAATCTTTCTTTAGGACAAGTCAGGATTAAAACATGTCCTTTGGGATAAGGTATACCAAAGTTCAGCCTTTTCATAAGTTCTATACTTTTCTGACCCAAGGTCATGACATTTATATTCAGGTTGTATAACATAAACTAAGCTTAAGTGTATAACTAGGACGGATTTCTATTTATTTATCATAGGTCTTGGTAGGGTATACACTTAATGGGATTAGAGAATGGTGAGACCAGAGAGGGTACAAAGACCTACTTTCATGGGGTCATTCAATGTAAAGCATATTTCACCACTGCCATTGACCAGAATTAAAAAGATAAGAAACGGTGAAGACTATAAGGGTCAAATGTTCAGAAAATGTACAATTGGCAGCTCTACATATTAAGTAAATTCTGCTAAATTCGACTGAAAAATAATAAATACTAGGTATATCTGAGTATAGTTGGTATTGAGTTGATTCAAAGGATCTGTTTGGTTGTGTTGAATTGTGTTTTCAGTCTCATTTCTGCATTAAATTCGGGTTATTTGAGAGGGTTTCTGAATGTGAATTGTGCATTTTCTGGATATTTCACCCAGCAGTAACTTAGGCAGGACTCCACACCCACACTTAGCTGACTATCTCGACGGGGGACAGTCGGGTGAGAAACAGGGCAATCAGGCCAGTGTTTACACATGTGAGGTGAAGGTGGATGGGTGTCGGCCGTCAATGTAAATCAATTAATCAATCAATTTAAACAAACAAGAGTACAGTTTATTCTTCCTTGCCATGCTCTACCAAACACCTATAAACACGAAACACACGTGGTCTATAAACCCTCTAGTTGTGTCGTATGCATGCCGTGTGGCTATAAGAGTCCCATGGTGCTTTACCAATACATAGATTTCGCATGACAACGCACGCCTGGCTAGGGAATCACAGTGGCAGCCATCACAGGGGTCAACACTACCCTTGCGTCTATAGCGTGTTTATAAAAACAAAGCTGATAACCCCCACATTGTTGGATGCTTTAGTAGTAATTTACTAAAGAAAGATTATCTATCATATTAACAAGGGTTATCATGGGTTCATTAAAACTGGTAATGGTTAAAACGGCTGGAAAACAGTATTTTCGAGTCTTGGACATCTAACCTTTACCCGGGGTAGCCCCCTAAAATGGCGACGCTCTCCTCGGCCCGTGACGTCAGTGGAATCTATGTATAGGGGGCTTTTATGTATGCCATTTTGAAACTTGACTCGCAAGACACGCTGGGAGTACACTCTATCCGCGACCTGTAGGCAGCGGCGCCCCATAGGGTTAACGGTTGGGGGCTTTGATGTCTATACTGCCTACAGGACGCAGATAGAGTGTAGCAAGATAGATAGCAACCTATACATGAGTGCTCCAATGTAAATTGTCATAGTTTTACATGATTATGGGACATCTTTCTCATCATGCATTTAGATAGCATAGATCATTTGCACAAGCAAAGATATTGATGAAAGTGTAATTCCTAATTTCCATAACAGTCTGGCTAAATAATACAATAATATGTCCGATTTGAACTAATCCATCCCAGCATACACCTTAACAGTCATGCACAGTAGCACACGCATATCCCCTATTGAAACCTAATATGGAAATGATGTAACTCCCCTATTGTAAAGGCCCGGGTAGCCAGACCCCTGTATACATGGGTCAGATTTTCAGAAAACGTACAAATGGTCTTCATCAATCCTCTCAAATAACCCAAATTTAGGACGGAAATCAGGTTCAAAATACCGTTCAACATAACCAGACAGATTTATTGAATGAATACAATACAGAATACTCTCAGATATACCTAGTATTTATCAATTTTGACTCTAATTTAGCAGAATTTAATAGATGTGTAGAACTGTATAGGTTGTGCATTTTCTGAAAATCTGACCCACATTTATAAACCAGTACTATTCAGAATATATATAAGGCGAAGTTATATATAAATGTATTCTAATGGGTTGTATTATAAAACATTTATTGAAGGCAGATAATAGGTCACTGAAGGACCTTGATTGATCGAGATCAATTTTACATAATATAAACCTGTAAATTTGTATTTGCTTAAAATTCATCAGGCACTTATAAATTTATATAACGTAATTAATTTAATCAAATTAAGTGACTTGCTATAAGTACACATATGTAACGGATATTGCATAATTATTAATAAGCGTCATTATTTTATGTTTCAAAGAAATTGATTATTGACATATTTCACAAGATATCTTCACAAAAACTAGAGTGACGAGTTATTAATGTTTTCCACATTACTAAGTTATTATTTTATATTTTCCCTTTAAACATAATGTAAATTTAGTTTTCCATTCTAATCTTTGAAATAAACTCTTTGTAATAATATCAGAACACGATTATTACGGTTAACATACATACAAATATTATGCGGCGAACTTTAAAGAACGTGATTACCCAATATTTGATTTGTGTATGTACGTACACATTTACACTTGTGTAACTATTTAAGCTATGTGTATTAGACATATTAGCTTCAACTTTCTGAAATACGTTAGTTCTCTTTTGGAAATATATCAAAAATGGCCTAGTATCATAGTTGTAGTGGGTTATGTACATAATCACTACATCCTGCTGATTCAATGTTCATTAAATTAATTGTAAACAGAATTTTAAACGGTAAACGGTTTTCTTTTTAAACAGAAATGTTAATGTTTTCATCCCTTACTTTTAATGGCCTAGCTAAGATCTACGCTAATAAAATGATATATTAGATATATATAAGCAATTCAAGGTTCAGAATTCAAGTTAGTTGTACCATATTTTATACAGAACATTGGCAGAATGTCCCCCTAATCACCGACCAAACAAGCAGATTTTGAGGAAATTTGCTCTTTGGTAGGACTTTTTTTTATTTTTCTCTTAATTTCAATGGAATTTAACATTCAAAAAAGCTAAAGCTTATTTCTAGACTATAATCAGTAGAACTATTGTGAGGTGGTATTGGTGTGTTTTATAACATGTATATATTGTAAACAATCTGTATAGGTCAGATTTTCAGAAAATGCACAATCTACAGTTCTACACATCTATCAAATTCTGCTAAATTAGAGCGAAAATTGTTAAATACTAGGTATATTTGAGTGTATTCCGTATTGTATTCATTCAATAAAGCTGTCTGGTTATGTTGAACTGAATTTTGTACCTGAATTTAGTCTTAAATTTGGGTTATTTGAGAGGATTGGTTAAGACATTGTATATCTTCTGGTGATTTGACCCATACGTGTCTCGGCCACCATGTGTCATTTGAACACACAACCCCCTCCCTCCCAGATTACACGTGTATATGGGTGAAGCCGCCAGAAAATGTACAATTCACCTTTACCAATCCTCCTAAATAACCCAAATTTCAGACGTAAATAAAGTTCAAAACATAGTTCAACCTAACCAAACAGATTGCTAGAATCAATGCAATGCCGAATATACCCGAATTCACCTAGTATTGATCAAATTGCAGCCTAATTTAGCAGAATTTACTAAATGTGTACAGCTGCCAATTGAACATTTTCTGAAAATCTGACCCATATGTGATGTGGATCAAAACAAGGCCCACTGACCCATGCTTTGTAAACCTATTATTGTCAGCAGAGTCTACATAACAGGATAAGGGTCATGTTGATGTAACTGAGCAAAGTCACCACACTGGGTACAACCAGGATTAAGCCAAATAAATCCTATAAATATCTAACTGGATTTTATTAAATCGGAAAATTGGTGCTGTAGAACTTGAAATGATAAGTGAAATTGGAAAAATTGATAATGAATAGTCCAATAAATGTTCCAGGATTAAGCCAAATAAATCCTATAAATATCTAACTGGATTTTATCAAATTGGAAAATTGGTGCTGTAGAACGTACCTGAAATGATAAGTGGAATTAGAAAAATTGATAATGATGAGTCAAATAAATGTTCAGCCTTGATTTATGTTTTTAATGTTTTGGTGGCCACAACCTTTTACTATTTACTTTATTACGAAACCCACAAAGAACGTCACAATTACAGCGGTAAAAACCAAAGAAATAGAGAACCCAGGATGTCAATAAACTATTGATAATGAACTGCAATATATTAATACAAGCCGAATTAAAACATGCAGTAAATATATACCCTGAAGTTTAAGGTTGTGGTGTTTTTCTTTTATGCAATTATTAATTAATGTGTGTAAACCTTTCACTAGAGGCATGTAGAGGCATTTTATTAAAGTGCATTTAAGTTAGTAAATGGGTGGCCCTAGGTTGTAGGAATAAAGATACACTTTTTTTTAAATAATTTTATTTGGGCTCAATTTAGACTGACATCTATATTCTCATGAGAACCAAGAAATACATAACAAAAGATCTATAGGTAAATTATGAGATTAATTATCAGCATATAGATATTTAGACATGGACCATTTTATTCAAATATAATTGTCCCCGACCGAACCTGAATCAGTGGAGAGAATAAGGTAAATGTATACATTGTCAGATCTTCAGAAAATGCACAATCTACAGTTCTACACTTCTATCAAATTCTGCAAAATTAGAGTCAAAGTTGTTAAATACTAGACCTGTATATCTGAGTGTATTCTATAGTGTATTCATACAATAAATCTGTCTAGTTATCTAGAACTGAATTTTGTACTACACTTTTGTCTTAAATTTGGGTTATTTGAGAGGATTGGTGAAGGCAAATTGTACATTTTCTGGCGATTTTATCCATATACGCATACATGTATTTTGTTATCTGCCCCTGGCTATTGACCCAGCCTCAGTTATATTATAGTTAGATAGGGCAAAGCTGAGACCAGCTGACCAACTGTGAGCTGACCACTGTGAATTTATGATTCGATGGTTCAGAGAATGTGGAAACTAAATTGATATATCGAGAATATACATATATATGGTATCAAAACTGAGAACATGTTCAATACAGCTAAATGGGCTTGACCCTACATAAAGGCACGATGACAAGTTACAGATCAGTTACACAAGTCACGTTTTGTATATTGACACAATGGTTAGTAACAGAGAAATAGTTCATGAGCGAATGTAAGCCCAAGGATATAATATTTGATATAATATATTACCAGTTACTAGTACGTTATAAGCGTATAAGAGACTGGTAAATGACTCGTTGACTAAGTAAGCACTATACTATTGATAGAATTCCTGTGTATTTTTTAAGAGATAAATCCAGGTCTAGGACCCCTTAGATGTTCCAGAAGAATTGGCCATTTGTATTTGGTAAACACCTTCCGTCTTGGAAGTGAAGACTTAGAACTTTTAGATTAATTTAGGCGTATCGCCGATAAAGGGTTTCTTCACATTCGCATTAGATAAATGGAAATTTTGAGAATTAGCAAAATAATATTTTTTCCTTATCTATTTTGAGGCTTTACCTTGTTGATCACTGTAATGATGCTTCGGACGAAGGAAATAAAAAAACACTTATAAACAGTAAGGGAATACGGTATGTGACCTATTGACCCCACGTTTTCATCATTTTGAAAAATTACTGATCTCGCTAGTAAGGTTCAAACCATGCTGCTACTGCGTTTGTCGCAATGGTTCTGAGGTTATATTGAGTTCACTATAGGCGTATATGTAACGTTTAAGCACACGTAACTATTATTATCTATGAGGTTGAGACGTGTGGAAAGTTTTATGATCAGAAATGTTTGTGTCATGTTGTCAATATACAAATATATAGCTATAAAAATCATTCTGAACCTCTTTTCCCTTGATTAAATTTCTAAAATTATGTTGTGACTTTACCATTTCTAAAAAGATCGAGGACTTCGTAGTTCTTTATATAAATTCACTCTGCTCACCCTTTCACATTTCCTTTTATTAAACCTACCCCCACCCCTCTTTCTTCCTCAATCCTTCTATCACCATCTAAGACCCAATCACATTTTCGGGTTAATGTTCTTGCATGCTTGGGTAGTATAGCTCAAGAGATATTCCTTTAGGCTCTCCCATGTACACATTTACTGATATGATGATGTAATTGTTCTTTTATATTATACCTCAAGGGATATTTCCTTGAGATCTATCAGGTACATACATATCAACGCGATATTTGTATTCTGTACTATATCCCAAAAGACATTTCTTCAGGTGTTCTCATGTTCACGCAACCTGACACCACATTGTTTACGGACGGTGGGACATAGAGGCATGACGTCAATCTCTTCTAGTTCCCAACAGGGTCTTTCCCAGGCTATTAATAGAGTGAGTGTGGAGATCCCGGTTTAAAAAAGGCTTCAAAATCAGATTTTCACCCCAGATACCTTTACAAAACACATATATAATGTCCTCCAGGCAGGGTCGACGAACCTGTACAGAGCAGAAAAACAGCTGGTGACATCGCAGATTCCCAGAACATGCATGACAAAAAATCACCGTTTCACGTTTATTATATAGATAGATGTACTAGCATTGTATGAGCCAAGAAGGCAGGATATGAGTGATAAAAGGATTTGCAAAAACAAACAAAAAAGACCCAATCATCATGACCTATTCTATAATTAAACTTCCTTTGAAGAAAAACAAGCAGCACGGGAGATTTTATGATATAATCACCACGGGCGGAGTGTCCTGAAAAAGATCCGAACTCATCGCGCTATTTCTTTAATGGTTTTTTCCCTTCTCCAGCATCATATTTAAAATAAGTTTATGATTCATAATGAATTAAAGATTTATGATTTGTTTTCTGTCTGCATATAGATGAAAGAAACGGATACCTCGCGAATTAGTTTGCCTTCTTCCAGTCTCGTTGCTCTTTCTAAGCTACTCTAACAAGTATATTTTACTTCCTGGTTTGCACATAAAACAAGGAGATTAAATGGTAAAACCAGCGAAGGAGATTTGATGGTAAAACCATGCCTTCTGCCATCCAAAACCATTACCAAAACCACCGCCAGACAGTGGATGTCCTCAATCAAATCTGACCTCATCATGGGAGCAAATGAGATCAGCATTTGATGTATTGATTACAATTGGGTGAAGCCCCAGATCCAGGGAGGTACCTGGGGTCAAAGTGGCCTAAGTACACTTGGCCTTAAATAGCTGATGTCTAGTAATCGTCCTAATGGTGCGAAAGGATTAGTACACTTAAACCGATACATGCGGACACCTGTCTAATTAGGACACCTTCACCACCAAGAAAGAACTGTTGCTAGCCATTATGGCCAATCAGGACCATTTTTTCTAATCCCTCTAATATGTACATGTATGTAGTTCCAACATACAGTGGAACCTCGCATAAAGACCACCTCTCCATAGAGACCACCCCTCTATTAAGACCAGTTTCTCTCAGTCCCGAATTGTTTTCCTCTTATCAGATTAGCCCCTCTAATGAGACCACCTCACTATGAGACCACAAATGGTTCAGTCCCAAGGGTGGTCTCAAGAGAGAGGTTCCACTGTACTGTTGATGTTATAGTGACACTAATCCAGTCCCCTCAATATTGTGGACACGTCAACTGAGTTTTTACTGTAAATGTTTAAAATGGTTATGCCTATTTGTGCCAAGGTCCAAGGATAGTGTACTGTGCATGTCATGGTCATGACTATCTATACCAGCTATAAAGATGTTTTGCACCAGGCTCCCATTAGGCCGGTCACCAAGTTTGAGAAACTTATATGAAAATATCTGGAGTGTACCAGAAATCGATCTTTTTCTGCATTTCACTAATTGTAAAGCTAAACTGTACTCCACTGTAATTACCTGAATAGAATTATTTTCAAATTTTCAAATCAGAGTTTCTCTATAAAGTCTCGACATTTGACCCAAACCACGCTACTTCACCTTGTACAGCCCGCACTGAAGGGTGCTTTTGTGTACTACTACCATATCCACTCACAGTATACATAGCCAGCCTATAGAGCTCCAAGCATGGATCATCGCAGGATCATCGCATGCTCCGAGCATGGGGGTAAGATTTTTAGAAAATGTGAGGAAACGGCCGCCGGTGAGCGATACGGTAATAAGTGAATGATCACTGCATGAAGTTATCCACCTTTTACATTGCGTATTGCGTCCCAATACGTGACTACTGAAAACGTATTAATGTTTGCGCAGTATTTATTTTCGCTATTTTCGCGCACCCACCTTTGTGCGTGAAAATAAATCCTGCACGAAAGGTACAATTATTGCATAAACAAGGTGGTAGACTTCCTTGCTGCGAGAATTTAAATCCGCGCGAATTTAAATCCGCGCGAAAAGGTGTCCAACTACTTAGTGCGCGAAAAACTATCTGCTCAAAAATAAATACGTTTACAGTATTCCTTAAAACTCAAGCTAGGGGAGTATTCATTAAGACCACTTGGACCCAAGTGACCACATATACGAGGTGACCGATTTGAAGAAGGGCTCCTGTAACAGAAATGAACTGTCAAGAGGTTTTACGGTCTAGGCTGAAAGTTGAGAGAGTCCCTTCAAAGTGAGGGAAAGGCCCTCGCTCCAAACCGCAAAATCCTATTATAATCCCATTATGACCCAAAAATGTTATTACACTCCTATCAGGGCGTCTACTCCTGGGTCAGAAATCCATTAGCGCAGTAGGCGTCCAATCACTGACATACCATTCTTATCTGATCTGAGAGGCTCTGAGCCTAGACTGTTTACGCTATACATGTATGATTATCTATATGTTATTGTTCTTTTATAAGCTTGCAGATTAATTCTTATCATATTATGTCCTAGGCTGTTTTGCTTATTTGATTCATCTGAACAAGATAAAGGAAAAATCTTTTCTATGAAGCAAAAGTGTTTTCCCCATTGTAAAGGAGAAAGCAATCTGGGCGATGAGATGATGAAAAGAAGACTATGAGAAAGTCGAGCACAAATGTCAAATGATGACCCATGTAATATGAAGTTTATATCAAACATGATATCAGGTGACGATGATCGTTTTTTAAACTTAATCATTTCTATTGAAAACACAGTATCGGTGATGATGAATAAATGTATGAGTTTGAGAAGTTGGAATGATGCATTTAAAATGTATGAAAAAAGAATCTCCGATTATTCGTGTTAAACTTTCTTCATTCAGGATTACAAAAGACAATTTTGTGCTGCTATATCAAATTTCAAATAAATAGAGATCATAACCAGGAAATGTGTATCAGCAGGCGCCTTTAAAGGTATTTTTCCATTTACATGTATGGAGGTTGAATGCCAAATACATTTAATGAAGATTTAATACCTAAATCACTTGGTATCCTTAGGTGGGTACAGAGATTTTGTACCGGATTTGATTTTTAAATCCCACTTCAAGCAGTATCTTTATATGTCACATCAATTTCCCATAAAATAACAAATACAAATAGGCCTACATGCATTTCAACATGTATAGTTTCTGATGTCAAGAGTCCAAAATTCATCCCTGACTCTAATAGTAATTTCCATTCATATTTGTCTCATATAGTTTATGTACACCAGTAGTAGCTTGTATCATGTTGTATTTGTATTTCGGTACGATGTCTTCTTTCAACTGTGTAGTCTCTCGTTCAAAATAACATCAGACTTTAATTCAGAGTAAAAGTTGTTACACAGAAGATGAAGATTGTCTCGAGTAAGTTTGGTAGAACTTGACAGGTTTCCTCCTTGATACATGAGATTTGTGCTGTTTCTTATTACGTTGTATCTCTATAGATAGATATGAAGATGTATGTAGTATGGAAAAATAAATGCCTAGTAGGGGAAAAGGGCAAATACTTGATTATAATCGTTATTATATTGACAAGTGTCTCGAGCTAACAAGGCCTGGCAAAAAATGGGACTTCATCCCGAGCAAGACAAGATTGCCTTTTTCGAATATCTCTATACAATATTGTTTCTCTGATTCATTATGTTCTTTTTTTGTGCAACAACGGATCTTTATTTCTCTGTCTGCTCTAACAAAACCTCTAACATTCAATAACAAAATATTGACATCGAGATCAATGATCGTCCTCTTATACCGCCCACACAAATACTAAAACTAAACCTTAGATGATAATGTCAATATGATATCAAGGCCTTTGTAAATAAGATATGAAATGCATTGTACTTCTGAGTCAATAAACCTCAGATAACGAAGAAAAAAAAGAAGATATGAAATGATAAAATAAGATTATCACTTTGGACAAATAAATGGGATTCAATACAGCAAACAATGGACAGTCCCTCACGTTAAAATCCATTTCAAATATAGGTAAATATCATAATAAATTAACCATTGCCTAAATATTTCCACACTATTTTGGCTAATTCAAACATGTCTTTGTTCCTGATTCCTGGACATATATATTGATCACACATGTGGCCTGGACTTCCAGGAATGGAAGGGGATGGTCTGTTTGTGTTGGCTGCTGTTATTTCATGAAGCATCTACGTGACCAGGGGCACATGCATTGCTGTGGCTCGTTGCACGTTCTCCTCCTCCTCCTCCTCCTCCCGATCCTCCTTTCTCTGAACTAGTCCCCACGTTCTTGCTCCTCAGCTTGCTTCTCATAAGCGGATACACTCTGTTTGAGACCTACTTAGAGTAAACATTAAAGCGACCAAATGGTAACCCTACGGCGAACCGCTCCAATTTAAGTGATCTCAAATAGAGTGTACTGTGGATGGGCTTTGTCTGCATGTCTGTCTCATCTGACTCTCTCTCTCTCTCTGTCTCCCTCTCCCTCTCTGTCCCCCTCTCCCTCTCTGTCTCCCTCTCCGTCTCTCTCTCCCTCTTCTCCCTCTCACCTTCTCTTCATCCCCTTATCTCTCTTTTGATTTCCTACTCTTACCTTAATCCACACCATCTGATTATCCTACTATCCTCCTACGCTATGACTAAATTCTTCCCCTTTCGTTCTCCCTTTCCTCCGATGTCCATACCCCTTTCGGATCTGAAATCGCACACCCTTCTTTCTCACTATTTCCCACAATATAGGGTTATCCATGCATTACCCCTCCCCGGATCCCTCCACTTTCAATGCCTCCATGCACATTACCCCCTCCCTCTCAGTCTCTTATAGATCCATATCCCTCCCTCGCAGATAGATCCCTGACGTGAGTCATGCGTGACGTCGCCTTGCCAGTGGACAGTACACTCATGACACAACTACTACAATAGAGAACATGATTCAATCCGTGTTATGTCGGCTCCTTATCACATTACACCCATCCACAGTCTAGACGCAACGTTGTAGTCAATCCTAGGTTTCTAGGAAACAATGAATTCAAAACACATTTCAGGATTTAAACAAATACACAAAACCTGTTTATATGAGCCGCGCCCAGAGAGTGTATTGTGAGTTGGTAGAATCAGTGAAGTTTTTAGAATAACAGGAAGGGGGGGGGGATGTTCACGAAGGAAAGACAAATTAGGATGTCGCATTTAGCTTGTGAACAATACTCATAATATATATATTTCTGACCGTAATTGTTGTTTACATACTTCAAAGATAATGGCGGTCCTTCCTAGAAAGAGTGTGGATTGGAGGAACGGAGGATTATTACACTCAGCAATGATAATTCTGTTGTCATTTAGAAGAGGATGTTGTCAAAAATTGTAGTAGTTTCTGTAAACATTCATATCAATAGAGGATTCAGGATTACTTTAAATTTACAGAAGTTCATGTTGATCTAATTTCATGCTAAACAATATTTTGGATTGCTATTTTTTACATCACGCACATAAACATATAACATCCTATAGGTTCTCTAATAATTGGTATTGGGTCCATACCACGTATTGAGTATTGCACAATAGCCTTCCATAGGTATCTCAGTAACTGTAAGTTGTCATAGACATACAAACTATGACGACGTGATATTAATGCAAGAAAGATATTGGAGTTAGATAATATATGAGTGAACGGTAAGTGGCAGGAGTCAGTATATAAACAGTTAAAAGGAAAGTATTGGGGTTTTTTCACCGCAATATATGACAAATCTTTGTATGTATAAAGTTGCTACTGGATAGATATAATTTAAAGTAAAACTATAGATCTATGATAAAGGGGACCCGACAAATAATGTAATAGTCTTTCGGACTGGGCGTGGCATTAACGGCTCATTCTTCCTAAATATAACCCTAATTTGCATTACATTTCCAGGAACGACCATAGAGCAGATTTCTAAGCGCAGGGTCACACAGAGGGTACATATACACCACCTATTCACAAATCACTGCAGTAATAACATTATTAATCATATTTTGTCTCACAGACAAATACAAATTACATCAGAGTGACCTCAAACCTCCAGGACAGCCATATTGCACAAAGCACTTTCCTAGAATGCGGTAAAGTGATTGCGGGTATTTACTTTACTGTAATGCTGGACGGGTTCTATATTGACTGCATGGTCAGCCGTCTGTGGGACCGCCGTTGGTTCGTGGGTCCGATTGTCAGAAGATGTACAATTCGCCTTCACCAATCTTTTCAAATAACCCAAATTTAAGACGAAAATCAGGTTCAAAATACAGTTCAACATAACCAGACAGATTTATTGAATGGATACTATACTGAATGCATTCAGATATACTCAGTATTTATCATTTTTCACTCTAATTTAGCAGAATTTTGGATATGTGTAGAATTGTAGATTGTGCATTTTCTGAAAATCTGACCCTCATGGTTAAATTACTGCTGTAGCAGTACTTGGAAATATTTTGCTGAAATGGAATTGGAAGTACTGTCAGGGACAATTTCCTTTTGGGTTTTCCGCTCTTGGTTAACCGTCTTGGTCTAAACAAAAAGGCCAAAACATTTGAATAATTCAATAGAAAACGCTATATCCAGCATAGATTTTCTCAAGCGTCGCCTATATAAAATAAGAAAAATGAATGGGATATTTTGGACATTTCCCTTCCTTGTTAGCTTGTAAACATGTTTGACATGTGATTTAAATTACAATAATAAAATAAGGAAGATATTAATAAATGGAACTTCCCACAATCGTAGTCATATGTTTATAATGCCCCTATATTCTATTTTAACCTAAATAAGCATGCTATTGGAATCTTTTGCTTTGTGGAATTGCGAATGAGGACGGATATAAGCGAAACCTGTATAAAAATGCATCCCTTCTTCAGGAAATTTTAATTTTAATCCCATAGTAGTTGAGCTGCCATGCAATGTCGTTACGTGTTTCTTGGGTTAAAGTCCATAGGGACTAATTGCTGGAAAAAAATCCTATTAATTCCGTACCTTCAAATTCTTTGTGATGTAAAAGTCAAGGACAGAACTGTGTGGATAAATCATCTGCGCCGAGAATGTAACTGTGACATTAGGGCCTTCAAACCATTAAATCAAGGATCAGAAGGTTGCCACTCACAGTTAATGATCATAACCTTTTGAAATCCAATCTTGTCAGTTATCTATTGCTGATGCACCATGTCCTTAGGCCAAAAAGAAAACGGTGTGTCTCCGATTTATCTTGCTGAAAACTAGGTAGGGGGGTAACTTTTTTTATTCTTTAATTTTTTTAAAAAGGAAAATACCTCCCAGGAACTGAAAAAAATGTCTATTTTATAACAATAGTTCTTTCAAACATGGGAAATATTAATGTGCTTTTTGACAGTTCCGGGTTAGGAAAACATTAGCTTTTTTTTGTCAAAAAGTCCAAAAAATGTAAGGTATGGTAAAGTTGTTGGCCTTACTTTCATTACTTAAGTTCTATTGATATCGTAGATGTTAACGCGTTAATGATTGGAAATCTTTGGAATGAGGATAATTAATACTGAACAGAATTAGATTAGATAATGAATGTATTTAGATATTATATAAAATAAGATTGAATAAGGGTAATTGTGCAACAGTATATGTCTGTCCATATCATAAAATATTATTGGGGTCCATGGTCCATGATTCGTGATCACATTGAGAAATATCTGCTGAATTTAATATCAATTGGACTTGTTGGAAATACCTACCTCTGCAGAATATGATATGGATAAGGAGTTCCCTTTGAATTTCTTTAGACAAGGTCTCAAAATAACCATTTTAAAGAAGTGAATCACGAGGTAAGGGACACATGGACCCATTTATTATGAAAGAACCATTTTTTTCTTTCGGTTGATAGTTTTATCCTAATAATCTTATACTGCAGTTCTTAGGCCTGCCCAGGTGCGTTTTGTTCCGCCCAAACTTTTCACCGAATCCAATTAATTAGACGTCGTTACATGCACATCGTCCTACACAAGCCGGGAAGTTATTCTTATTGTCAATTAAAATGGCACATGTCAGTTCACATAGGTCAACTCATTAGTTTCAGTCCATAAACTACACATATGTGAATGTGTATGAATTCGTGCGTGCGTTGAGTGGGGCTGCGGAAAGTAGAAATGGTCACGATTATCTCAGATTAAAAGTTTCGTTTACTCTTGAGCTGCTATGATGTTGCAATTTTTTTTAGGCAAGACCTCGCATATTAAGTGTAGGTTTAGGGCTAAACCCCAGTTTTTTTTTTAAAAAACACACCCTTCCAATGATTTCTGTGGCCAAAGATACGAAATACACGTATAAATGGTCTTCTTTCTTTGACCACAGTATTGGTATCGTTGCTATCTATGCCTTCACTATTTTATATAATTGACAATGTGGACAGTTCGTACCTGTTATTTTTAATCTCTAGGACATTTTTATTTTTAATTCCTGAACATTTTTGTGATTTGTCAAACCGAATCAGACAAATTAGACAGCCGCTCACGAAGGGATCAAACGTAGTAACCCTTGGGAACTCTGGATTAGAAATATGTTTAAGAGGATTTTCCGAGGACTGGTACTATTCTTTCACTCAGGGTCTGAACTCACTGTCTATTTGAACAGATCAATCTCAAAAGTTGCACGCAATAAGACCTAATTGTGAGATGTTCAGTTTGTATACCTTGTATTCCAGACATCTCCCGTCATAATGTATTGCTACTGGTGACAGGTCACTTCACCTCCGTTCACAAATCCCTCTCATCAATACACATATGACTTACAGCTTTACACCCGGTCTATCAGTCGCTGTTGATGGCTCCTAGGCCGGTCTACACGTGTCCATAGCAACAGCCCTAGCAACCTGCCCGGCCGCCTTGGCAACCGTGCCAGTTTGGTCTGTGGTGACGTCACTCGCAGGTAGAAAGGTGGGAATACACAGGGGCCGCAGAGGGATGGAAGTGAGTCCTGGAGTTTAGAGGATGGATGGATGGGGAGGCAGCCTAGGCCCAAAGTTATGCGAGTCCCTTCAAGCGGAGGGAAAGCCGCTCACCTCAAACCGCAAAGTGCAATTATAATTCCATTAAGACCGCAAAATTTTATCATATTCCCGTTAGAACGCCGGGTCCTAGGCCAGGAAACCGATAAGCGAAGTAGGCGTCTAATAACTGGAATACGTTACCATTCTTATCTGATCTGAGGGTCTGGACCTAGACTGGAGCGGAGGGGGGTGGGGTGGGGTTGATGTTGAAGTGCGTACATTATGGTTATGCTTTAGAGTATGTAATAAAAGTTATTTATTATTAAATATTACTTGTTGCTTTATGTTACTTTTGATCTAAAAAAGAATGACGTTATTACAACATTTAGGCATATTTATGAGGGGGTAAATATCTACAGGTTGGTTAGGTTTTACTGGTCCATATGCAAATCAAGATGTAGTATTCGTGCTAACTAGACATTGGTTGGAAGTCGGCAATCAGTATTACAATACTGCATTTTGTATCCTTAGCTTTGCCTTTAGTTCTCGCAAATGATATTTATTTTCATAACATCAATTATCCTAAAATATGGTGCTTGAAGCGGAAATAAAATCACTATATGAGGACAATTTGGCAAATTTAGAAATTTGAATTGGAAATTGGGAAATTGGTAATTGGAAATTGGTAATTTTCCAATTTAATTTTTCCTTCTGCTCTCCAATATACACCTATTCTATCCGGGTATAGCTACTGATAACTAGATGGGATATAATACATATCTATCTGATTCTCCTGATCCCCTAAGATACTGGTATGTGCAGAGATGCATGGATCTCATTCACTATCGATTTATATTATCATACATGCAGCCCTAGAGTGTAAACATGGACTTGAGTGGTATGTTGATCTACTCCTCTACATCCTGTATCCCCAGTCTTGGCCCAAATATGAGAGAGTCCCTTCAAACGGAGGGAAAGCCTCTCGCCTCAAACCGTGCCATTATAATTTCATTAAGATTGCAAAATGTCATTATAATTCCATTAGAACGCCTAGTCCTAGAAACTGGTTAGCAAAGTAGGCATATCATATCACTGACATATCATTCTTATCTGATATGAGGGTTTGGGCCTGGACTGTATCCAAGGGATTTCTCTATTGAACAATGTATAAAAGTGTTGTGCTTATTCCTCCACTAAGATAGCTGTATAGCGGGTCTTTCTACCATGTGTCTTTGATTAGCATGGTCCTATATATGCTGGGTCCAAAAACCTACCTGTTAGGTCTGTTTCCTAGTAATGATAACAATACTAATGTTTGCCCTTGTTCAGCTCTCCAAGGTTCTCGTAATAGGGGAGTTGCATGTCTGACTGCGCATGCCTGTAACAGTGTATTCTGGGATGGATTCTGATGAAATCTGACATACAAACATTTGGCAACATTTTTATCGAAAATGGCAAGAATGCTTTCACCAATATCCCAGCTTGTATAAACGATCTATGAAAACCAAATGCATGATGGGAAAGATGGGGACTTATGTCATGGACACAGGTATAACACATGGATATTGATATCAGAGCATTACTAAATATTCCATGCTCAACATGACATGTTTTATATAGATTTTAGCCTGTACCATTAGTCCCATAATTCCATGCGAATCAAGATTCAAAATGGCGGCTATGCAAATCCCCAATTTCACAGATATAGATAGTAATTACTGTTATTCTTAAGGTCTCAATGAACTGATGAAATGCAAACAAAAGAATATCATGTATTCGATTGAAAAGTGAAATTGGACATATCAGCAAACAGGAGATAATAACGGAAAGGGTTGCACAATATTCAATTCAATTCAAAACATCGTTTATTTGTATAGATCTACGGTGTTATACAAATAGGAGCCATACATCTGAATATAAACCCAGATATTCCAGTATTTTCCTTAACTACAGGGAGTGGGTCAGATTTAAAAGTAATTGTAGGTTAGTTAATGTAGATGTACTCATTCCTGTTAAAAATAAAAACGTTTTAATCATTGCTACATGTGTATATTGCGAACATGTACAAAATCAATCCTTCAACAAATGGTAATTGTAGCTTCTGTGATAGTTCATTCGCATGCTTTCTATAATGGATAGCTGCATGGATGTTGCACAAGTCTCCTATAACCACACACACGCCCAGTTCCTGTATCTGTCTCTGGGTCAGATCTTCATAAAATGTACAATTGGTAGATCAACACATTTGGTAAATTCTGCTAAATTAGACCGAATAATCGTCAACACTAGGTATATCTGAGTATATTTAGTATTGCCTTGATTCAAACAATCTGTTAGGTTATGTTGAATTTATTTTGAGTCATTTTTGCCTTAAATTCGGGTTATTTGTGAGGATTTCGGAATGTGAATTGTGGATTTTCTGGAAACTTCACGCCGCTGTACATGTGGTATGGACGTTTTCCCAATATGTACATTGTACATGACAACAATATTTACCAACCTCTTAAAATCGATGAGGCCTTGAAAATGCAGGTATTTAAACATCAATTTTTCAAAGCGAACTTAAGTTCTCAATAGTCTTCCTGTTCGGTTATACATTATAGATAGACCATCTCCTTTGTGAATTGTTAAGTAAACAGGTACACTTTGTTCATAGCATCAGGTCCTGAATATGTTAAGTTCAAAATACTTCAATAGATTATAGAGAATAGAAATGATAGAGTTTAGAGTAGGGTTGAATGCAACTATTTAGGTTACATTAGTAGGCCTACACTTCCGTCGCTTTCATGACAAAAGATTGACCAGTGGATAGACAAAAATATTCCTACCGTATAGATTTACTTTTTAAAACTATTTTATAATTATATTATTTACAAAAGTTTGTAAGTATGCATGCACTTATGTATGAGTAATACATATAGTAACAGTATACCTGCAAACTCGTATGTGGGTCAGATTTTCAGAAAATGTACAATTCGTCTTCACCAATTCTCTGAAATAACCCGAATTTTAGACGAAAATACAGTTCAAAATACAGTTCAACCGAACCAAACAGATTGCTAGAATCAATGCAATGCCAAATATACTCGAATTTACCTAGTATTGACCAAATTGCAGCCTAATTTAGCAGAATTTACTAAATGTATACAGCTGCCGATTGTACATTTTCTGAAAATCTGACCCACGTATGAATAGCATATCTTTAGGTATGAATTGATGCACATTGGATGTATGTGCACTCCCAACTTTGTACATGCTTAGAGTAAGGTACATGTATAGCTACACTATATGCAATTCAAGTTATGGGTCAGATTTTCAGAAAAAGTACAATTGGCAGCTCTAAACATTTAGGAAATTCTGCTTAATTTGGCTGGAAAATGATGAATACCAGGTATATCTGAGTATATTTGGTATTGCATTGATTTAAAGTATCAGCTCTGTTATGTTAAACTGCATTTTAAAGCTCATTTTTGTCTTAAATGTGGGTTATTTGAGAGGATTGGTGAAGGTGAATTGTGCATTTTCTGAAAATCTGACCCTTATATAAATTGGATAGGGGAGCTCACACAGCACATCAGCGATGGGTCCTGTGCTAAAGCCATTACATTATGGTCCAGATAGTAACAGATAACCACCGATACATACAAGTTCAACACCTAGCTCTTCATGGGACAGGTGCGACGTTTCGCCAGGTATTGAAGTAAAACCGGGGTATATGGAGAAAACAAGCTGGAAGATGTTCATGTTTTTGTTACTTTATGCTTTAATATCAGCCCCTATAGGTATTTTCAGTCAGGTCCAGAGGCAGTTTTGGACCCCTAAGTTTTAGGGGTCATTAACACTCTTAGCCTTGGGGTTAAGCTTATCACTGGGTATGGAATTGAGGAATGTGGCCTTCTGGACAGGACTGTTTTGAGACCCCCGACCCCCGCCCACCCGCCCACTCTCAGAATTCGTCTTGCTCATTCTCTTTGTATATTAAGAGCTCTCAATTCTACAGTATCGCAGAGATGTAGTGGTCCTATATATCCACACATCCTCAGTGAGCCGAATTAAATCTATTTGTTAATGGAGTCATGAAACAGATCAATTATAAAAGTAAAGCACATATGGTCTTTTCTGCCCTTTCTGCACTGGGTCCGATCTCATGGGTGGGAGCATGAATTATGCAATGTCCATTTACCTGTTGACGGAGGCTCATTCCTGCAACGCAATCGAGGGTCAGATTTTCAAAAAAATGTACAATTGGCAGCTGTACACATTTAGTAAGTTCTGCTAAATTCTGCTGTAATTCGGTCAATACTAGGTAAATTCGAGTATATTCGGCATTGCATTGATTATAGCAACCTGTTTGGTTAGGTTGAACTGTATTTTGAACTTCATTCTCGTCTAAAGTTTGGGTTATTTGAAAGGATTGGTGAAGATGAATTGTACATTTTCTGAAAATCTGACCCATGATCGTCTACGTAAGATCAGTGGTCAATCATTCCTAATGAGGTTCGTGGATTGCCATAATTATGTTTCCCTCGATATAAACCTTTATAGACGGAGCACAAAAACTGCCAAATTGTAATATTTTGAGAAAATATTTTGACGGGAGAGGCAACTCAAAACAATGAGGTCGGGAGCGCTTTTTTAAGAGTGGGCGTTGTGCATTGGAGGTTTAGATTTGAGAATTATTGAATTGAATGCGTTGGATTTGATACAGAAATCTATTAAAATTTCGCAATGCGTTCAGTTTCTTCAGGGGGGCTTTCGAGTACACAGACTTAAAATTGGGGAGCTTCTGGAGGATAGGAGTTAAATCTTTAGGTCCGTCCAATGTATTTCTTAGTGTTCGCTTATGATCTAACTGAAATGAATAGGAGACCCAATAATTTAAATATACATCATAATACATTATGTGACGGTGTAAGGGTGTCCCTCTTTTAATGAATATATCCAAAGGCTCTTGTCCACTAAGCCGATTCTCACAGAATATAGTAAAAAAGTCCCCTCTGCGGCGCAAAATCGCATGATAATTGGCTTAGTGGACTAGGCGCTTTTAAAGAGTTCCAACGATGCTACATGCTACAATGACGACAAACAATGCAACAAATTAATTTAAGTTTTTTCCTTTTATTAAAATATCTACAATGCTGTAAAAATAACAAGTATGACACAAGTAGAGGAGTCGTCACATTTGTCTATATCTAAGGAAAGAGAGTGAAACCGTTGCCAATCAAGTTTGGTAGAGCAACTTTATACGAGAATTACTGAACATTTTAAATTCATTTTCCTGTAGTAGACAAAATGGCGTCCTGAGGTGGACGCACCAGCTACAATGTTATTATTATTATCATTATCATCATAATAATAAATGAGGATAGCTTTGAAGTTGCTAAGGTCACGGACCATTGACCTCCATACAAACATGCATCCATTTAATAATGGGTATTATTATTATTATCATAAAGTCTGGGGAGAGTACAATTTATTGACTCCCAGACCTTAAATCAAGGGGTTAAGCTCAGTTTTGTTTTCAGTACATATTTTTTTCCATCCCTCAGCAACCGCAGGCCTTCAGGCACAATAATATCAATACAATTTTATCTTCTTTATCATCATTTTGAACATCGTGATCATCAGCAATTCACAATGTTCATTTCATTATCATCATCATATCTCCCTGAATCAACTTCGTAGCCTACGTACAGGTACACTAAATCAAATGGCGTATCAAATACATGTTATTTATAATCATCATTATTATTAACAACATCATCATCATTGAGACCAATGTTGTGAACATGGCTCACTATGGCGAAAGCGTTATTTAGCAACATCAAGGTTATAATCATGACATTTCTTGTGTTTTTAAAAGAAGAAGAAGAAATAATACCACTGTATTCTCTCTACCTTGCCATTTCTTGAGGAAACATTCACATATTTGAAATACTTTATGGACTTTAGTATTATTACAGGAGTAGCTGTGTCCATTTATATACACAAAGACCATGGCTCCAAGCATTTCTCTCTCTAGCAAATTATGACATTTTACCCTACCACGTGTAAATTTAAATAAAAGGGATTATCTAGGTATGAATCATGGCTCCGAGCGGAAAATAAAGGCCCAGATCAGACGAAGAGAAAGGCCCTTGTTATTCTGATAAGAAGATACGGTATCCCCCATGAAGGGAACGCATTTATATATCATTATGATATTATTATTTCAGACAAAAAAGCGCTGTTATATTTTTTTCTACACAGTAGTAAAATAAACAGCGAATAATAATAGAAGTACATTTTTTTAGCAACTACAACCAATGTTTCAAAATGGAGGATGACAGCTGATCACCCCTCATGCTTTGTTAATGGTATTATCATGATTAATTTTTATATTTTTGCCATCGTACACCCACGAGAAGTTCCAGTGGTATTCATCATCATTATTGATACCACTGGCTTGCTTATAATCTATCCAACTGTCTGTGTCAAGCCACCAAGATATGGTTTTATTTATATGTATGGGATGTTTAACGCTAATTGTACAAGTGTTGGTTGCCTCAACCTTATAGGTGTTCTCCACTAAAAATCGCAAGTAGCAAGCGATTGATTACGATCATGCACCCATATAATTTATTTGGTTTGTCGCGTGATGTTGCAATCAATTTTTCTTTGCTTGTTTGCTCGCAACAGATTGCACAAATATTAAAATCTTTTGATTGATGTGCGATTGAATCGCCGTAATCGTCGCAAGCAATCGCTAGTCCTTGCGATTTAATGGAAGAACCCTATAAATATGCACGACTTACCGGGCACCTAACCCGGCAAGGTATAAAATAGCACATAGTCATAGATTATCTTTGAGTTATAACCATTAGTCTCTCCTCACTCCCAAGTACAAATTATACATCATTCGTTCGCTTCAGATATTTTCACATTTATTAATATATTCAGTGGCATATATAATATAGGGCATATATATGTATTATTTTAGGTGGATAAATCCATTTAAACTCATTCTACCCATAGAAAAAAATGAAATGTGAAAAAATATAAACCAAACAAAAAAGAAATACGATGAAGATGATGGGGAAATAAATGACACATTCACTCCTGCCTGTATAAGAACATCAAATTACAATACAATTAGATAATAATAATACGTCACATTGCACACTCAAACAACACACTCAAATAGTATGTGCTCCAATCGACATTGTCAAATTGCAGTTAGATAATAGCGAAAGTTGATATATAATAGATATAGCGAGTTGCATTTATAAGCATAGGGGCTTTCTGTATAGAATGATCATCAGGATATGGGTAGGGACCCTAGTAGGAAACTGTCTCGGCCCAGGCAGGAATCGAACCCACAACCTCCCAGTTACATGTTGGGTGCCCTTACCAATTGAACTACTAGGACTGACCTGCCTCACTAACTCAGTCCTTGGCTACTCATAGTTATGACAGAGATATCTAAGCTCTAAACCTCCTGTTTGTATTTAAGTCAAATTGCCTGTCGCGTGGTTTATTTCTATTCTAGCTTTCAAGGAAGGCAAATATTAATGGAATATACAAACCCAAGTAATTGAAATTCTATACAAGTTCCATGGCCTTAAATCCCCCCCCCCCCCTCCCCCCACCTCGCTTGACCTTTTAGACTTGAATAATAGATTCATTCACATGTCACAGTCCGCATTACAATGATAAATGTATTATGTATGGCTGTGACAATATATATATGTAACGCATTATGTGTTCTACATGCATCTCCAATACCAACTTTCACCCTCGAACATCCAGGGCCCATGGAACTTTGAGAGTTCGTTGAAAAACTATTAATGAACCCTCATCACATATAGGTGTCAAAGCCTAACCACTGTTTCCTTAAAAAATGTAAAAGAAAAAACGAAATTCGTCAGTAACCACGAGGAAGTCAATGTGAAAAAATAGAAAAATAAAAAGGCATCTGGCTGGAAATATTCAAAATATACACAAAAAGTTTCAAAGAGCGCCAACTTTAAATATATTGCAACCATTTGCCAATGAAAAACATTGCCAGTCCACATGTGAGAATGTAAAAAGAAATACGCAATAAACAAGTGTTCACGTGGACAATTTTATTTTGTCCACATTGACTCCATGGTTTAAATTAACGAAACAGTTGGGGCTTGAAATCACCATGTGAGTATAGAATTTCAATCTCTTGTGTAAAGGATATCCACCGAATCCCAAACGTGGCGGTTTTTCCCCCTATCACGAGTTGAATGCCTGACAAAATCTCTCAACAGACTGATTAATAGTTGTGAGATAAGCATTTCCAGAAGCGAAAGCATGGGGTATTTTCACTCCAGTGAGCTTCAGGTTTTAAGGTGTTGTTTTAACCTTGGCAATCAGAGAACAAAACACGATTAAAGTCACAGTGAAAGTCAGTGTTTTGAACAGATAAAACATAAGCCACAAATAAATACTGCCATAACTATGGTGACGAAATAGAGGAGCGGACGAAAGTAGTAAACAATCTGACTCCATATAACCACCACAAGAAATGTGTAGTTTTGATTACAGCAGGGAGGTTTATTAGATAAGACCTCTTTGACTTCACCTTTCACAACGATAAGACAACGAGGAGAGGAGATAGCATAATGAATAACCTCTCCTTCCAGGCGTCGAAATACTTGTGGGATATATTTCTTTCTTGTGGGGGAAGTTTCGATTAGGTTTAAATGTAGAAAATAGACATGTAAGCTCACCAAACCAACCCACCTAACATCATATCAACCCATCTAGTGACATGGTTCATAGGATCTAGTAATTGAGGTGGGAGGTGATAGAGCATCACATGTTGTGTTGGCTCCATTTGGTTTACCTGACCAAAGTGTCGTGGTTCAGCCAACTCCAACGTTTCTGTTTCGATAATAGATAGCAAATTAAGGAGGGACACCTCAGGTGTCTGTCTGTCTGTCTGTCTACCTACATGATGGGCCAGGTTGGGTAACCAGGGAACATTTAGAACCTGCTATGAGCTAAAAATCACTCCCCCAGAAATAATGCGAGTGTGGTGAATTATTACTGTGTAAACAGTTGAGGTTAAACTATTAGAGGCAATATATGTGCCATTTTGACACCTGCAAGATTCTTTTATAATAATCCGAGGAGATATGTCATATCTTCTGTCAGGTAGTCTAGCACAGAGATATTGACTGGTATCAACCCAGTAGCGAAGGCTAGCTGTAGAACTAGTCGCTATCGCTTATCAGACCCTTCATGTTTGCTATCTAAGACACATTACATATTTTTGTTGTCATTAATGTAAGTGTTGGAGGCGTGAGTTCTGGCTGGAAAATCTCTACATAGTCAGATATCTCCTCGTGAAAATCATTTCTTTGGAAAATCAACCGCCAAAAAAAAATCAATAATTAAGCAATGCTAAGTTCAAGGTGGAGACTAGGTGGAGTTTAGGAAACGGACGTCTGAGTGAAAGGAAAATAGTTTTCATCATCCTTCAAAAAAAAAAGAACTGTCAGCTGTGCAACCCTGAATTCCAGCGGAAGGAAGGAAAATCCTTTCTGTGGTTAAGATTATAAGATACAACATATAATAATAATAATAATATTAATAATAAGTGGTAAATGCTAAAGTAAGGATGGCTGTTGGACTAACTACTACAACCACCTCCGTCACATCCTTTAATGCCCATGTGCGAAATCTAGTTAACAAGTTCTCTTCCTTCTTTAGGAATATCAGCGTCAAGTAAAGATATAAATAATAACAGATTTACAATGATAGAAACAGTTCCTCTCCATCTAGTCTCAAGTATTTTCTAGATTGCTGAAAATGCAAGAAGGTAAAAGAAAAGTTATTTACAACGGAAAAAAATGGATAGGCAATCATTTTGCAAAACAAATATTGATATAATTAAGATTCATAATACAGATAGTTGATGAGTTAAATATCTTGTCATTTAATGGTTGTTCCATATAACTTGATTTGTATCGTATCTGTATAAATACAGGAGCAAATGATGTCTAAGGTGGCCATGTTTAAGTCGGGTGATAAATGTAACCCTGTCCTGTTTATTTGGCCTTTCTTTGACAAAATACCCAACACCAATGCTTCTCGATATCTTGGGTCTTAGTCGGACCCTTTGCAAGTTATATGAAACGATTGTAGGAGGAGAGGTGCCCAGTTTAACGTATCATATACATCGTTTCCAATGGGCAAGTATAACTCTTATGAATATTTGAGTCGGTACTTAGGCAAACAGATATATCTCTCGGAGGGTAGTTTTATAAATGTAACTTTTGGAGCTTGACTTCTTAAGTCAACAACCTTATAATTCTCTCGCATGAACTACAGAAATAAATGTCCCGTCACTGGGTCACTACTCTACAAAAAATACTGTTTCATCGATCAGTTGTTTTTGAGGTTCAAGTTCCTCTTTTGTATTGTGCGTGAATATCACAGTAAGTCTCACATTTTCATATATATAAAGTATAGTGTAAATATACTGCCCAAGCGTTGTCCTTGCAGAATAGAAAAAAAAAGAAAAGTTTCGTGGTGTTTGTGGAAACTTATTCCTTTCTAACCTCTATTTCGATACATAATTATATATACCCCAGCTTGTGATATCATATAGTGAGTGTCTATTCCATTACTGCAAGGTTATAATATATGAAAGTATAATATAGCGCACACAGAGAGAGTAGGCCACAGTGATCTCAGTTCAAAGTAGAATATGGTTGTCAAGTCATTTTTCAAACCCCCTGACAAGCTTTGTGTAGGTATAAAGGTACAGAGCCAGCATTGCGTCACTATCACCATCGATCAACCAGGTTCAGCTAGATTAGGAATCAAATGTATTCAAATATACAAGTTCTCTTTCCGGTCCCCAGGCACCCAAGTCATTTGTCTTCTTTTTTTTTGTGGGACACACACATATATTCAACTTGTGTCTCTAGCGGGTTTTCTCAGAAGTTTCAATGCTTTCGGAAGTAGCATTTTATATATATATTATATATAGCAAGTATTGGGTAAAGAAGATGTCGACTGGAAAGCACCTGGAACTGGAAGTTTCTATAGTAGCCTGTGCACATGTACGTATATACATGTATCTATGAAAGAGAGTGCGTTTGTCCATTTTGTGTGAGGCTGGACCATTATTGACCTCCAGTTCCTATTATCAAGCTTAGCTGGATGACTGAGTTAAATAAAATGCATTTAAGGCTAGTACAGTATTCCTGCCCCGCCCCACCCCCCAGCTTTCATGTATATGATGAACTACCAGCATCTTTTTGAAGCGAGGGTATATAATAATATCGCAGCACCAAGAGATATACCCATAACTAAGAACCAACCTATATTCAATCCCTTTCATATATCATGTTCGCTTTCTCAAAAAGAAAAAAAAAAAAAGCTCATTGGAAATGGCACAATCTTAACCTACAACAGGGTATTAATTGAAGGGTTACACATCAACTATCCGTATGAAATTTGTAACCGTTCTCAGATAAAAAAAATGAGATGTAAAATTAGTCACTTTAGGGGAGTCTTGAGGGAGAGCTAAGCCCAATGGAAAAATATGTGTTAAACACAACAATTAAGGCTCTTTTGGGGGATAAAAATGGTGGAGAAAAATTAATTGAGTTATTAACTATGGTATTATGATGAATGTAAAGTAAAGAAATTAAAGCTAGCACTACTTTTTGTCTTCATGGAGCACATACCTTCAAATACAAGCTTAGAAAAGCAATCATTCACACACCACTTTCATCAGACCACTTGCACCCAAAGCTAGTAATAATATTTTGTGCGTTTCTGGAATCATAATTATGTCTTGCTGAAATATTCATCAGCCTACCACTCGTTACCTCTCCACCACAATAGGCGGGTTGTATTTACCACTGCGCATGTTCAAAGTAAAGGATCATGGGAGATATTTCCGGTATGAGCCAGAACGTTACAGAGATGTTATACCCATTATAATAAACTGTTTTTGTTGAATAACCGCTGACAATACATTACAACAAACATTAAGTTTTAGAAACGGTTGCATTCAAATGGCCATGGTTCATCCTCAACATAGGGTAACAAGAAATAAACAGCGTGGAACGTTTGAAGATATGAAGGCCTTTTAAACATTATTAACATACAACTATCGGACATCATTTCATTATCTGTAAATATTCAAGTTTAGCTAATCTGGCATATATCCTTGCCCGGAAACATACTTCCCACAACCCATAGCGAACCTGAATTCAACATGACACCAATGCAAACCCCCCTATGATGAAGGATAATAACGATGTGTGATAGTTTAAACCAGAGATAATGGTATGCGAGTTGTCCAAGTCTAAATGTTACCATACATTAATATATCATGTTTACAATTACTAAGACAGATGTGATGCCATATTAGCGTTCGGACATGTATCTTATCAGGACGCCATTTTCACCAAATGAGTAGATCGACTAATTTTTCCAGCAAGGTTGCGGATATGAGGAGGACGTAATCGTAACGTAATTGACAAGTACAACGTTATGTGGAAACATATGTATAATAGATGGTTATAGGAGTCGGGGCACAAAAACATTACTTCTGGACAGTCGCATGACACAGTACCTCCAATTTCTCACAAGGTTCTGGGTGATAACAAAGTTGGAATAATATCAATGTTTCCAACTGTGTGAAAACCAAGGACCCATTTCTTGTGGTAGTAGGTTTACTCGAATCGTACATGTATATTAGAGAGGCCTGACACATATGAAACTTCTTCAGGAGTGAGAAAGATGACACATATAGATCATATCAAACGAAGGACATTCGCATAAGCTCTGTACTCCGGCTCTGAAGGGAAAATATGAATAGCAAAATGTGAATTTATATAAGTCACCTGCTACTGCTGCAATGTAGGACCATGGACCATTCTAAAACGACCAAGTACAGATAATTCAGCAGGTGGTCATATCTTAGTTATACGGATCATTATGATCAGGAAGCAATCATTTCATATGGGTCAGTCCACAGATATATGTACATTCACGTGTATGCCTTACATAAGTTCTTGCACTTTTATAAAATTTGAAAACTAACTATTAGCAATATTTGTGTGTATATTTAGCATTGAAATATGGCTACTTGACCACTTAAATATATTCATCTAAAAAAATAATTTTGGGTTGGTAGACTACAACTGTATATATCTTAGTGGCTTGACACATATATAAGCTTCCTTAATATTTTTATATTATTATTGCAGAGAAGTAAATGAATACGTCGACCACCATGAGGCCACGGAGAAGTAGTACAACTACTGTTTGAAGTAGAATTTTGTACACATTCGTCAAGAGGAACAAACAATAAAAACTCAATTTAAATTCATCGCAAACTAATTTTCCCCTGAGGATAAGGCTAATGTATCCTAGATATTTCTTTCTCTTCCTCCTTCTGCAACATCTTTCACCGTAGACTCAAAAAATATTAGTAGTAAAGAACCATATATATATAGTAAATTATTACCTTTCCCAAACAGGGTGGACACGAGCCAATACACAATAAACAAGCCCAGCTTGCAAGAATGACACTTCCAAATCAAATTGGTAGCCATCTTCCTATCGTACAATGGACATTTTGTTTTAAAAACACACAAGTAATACTAAGACCACTATCTGAGCCTTAGATAGGAGAGGTCTTCCATTTATCTTGTATAGTAGTAGTGGGTGTACAAATGGTTTCAAAACAACTGATGTATTATGGTTTCATCTCCTTCGCTTTGGATCCAGCCAAAAATTGCCGACTGGGTCCTCCAATGCTCTTTCTTTCTCCACATTTCCTCCTTCTTTTTAATCCAACAGTTGAAATGTCGTATAAATAAATACCTTTGCATTTACATACACACAGACGTCTGACGCATATCCAGTTCACATTTTCTCTCTCTATCAAGTGAGTAGTACTAGTAGTAGTATTGGTTGTGGCTGTGGTTAAACTTGTCGGACCTCCACTCGGATTCTTTTCTTGCGAGTGCTCTTGCAAGATGAATATTTCACTCGCAATCGACCTGTGAGTCTGTCTGTATCGATCTGCTTCATTCTCTATCAAGTAGCTACTATAGCAAAATACTGAGATAAACTCTCGGAACTGGAATCGCATATACTCGCAAGTGGAAAAAGGGCCCAGTGGAGCCACACTATTATTATCATTATCAGCAAAAGCGGGTGAGATAACGCCAACGACATTTCAGTCATTCTCACATCATCTCTCGTCTTAAAGTTCTTCAGTTGGTAGTAGGAGTGTGCAGTAGTTATGATAATACTTCAATTCAAAGAAGGATACTTCCATCATTTAAATCGATGCTCCTATATATAGTTATCATATGGTAATCACCGTTGTGTAAAAGTGGCGTTTCTGAGATAACTGAGGGAATATCAATCAATCAATCAATCAATCAATCAACCAATCGATCAGTCAGTCATTCATTCAAACATAAATAAGCCTGATTGCTTATATATATAACATATCATATATAGATGCATTTCTCTGCCATTTTGAATGAATGTGGTGTGCTATTAGTAGTTATAATCGTAATAATATTAATAAACCATTGCTCGCTGTGTGCATGA
The DNA here is from genome assembly GCA_942159475.1 of Sthenelais limicola. Lineage (NCBI taxonomy): Eukaryota > Metazoa > Annelida > Polychaeta > Phyllodocida > Sigalionidae > Sthenelais > Sthenelais limicola. The sequence goes on along the minus strand of OW804094.1, from coordinate 26,060,130 downwards.
GTTATAATGCAAGTTATGTGTTGAATAACTTTATAATTTTTCCTTGCATCAGCTGAGCTTCCTCAATATACACAATCCACTGAGTATGGGGGCCTTGCAGCCTATATTTCCCTTCGGTTTATCCAACCATATGATTCCTTTATATTTAAGTCCAGGGGCTTGAAAACAGCTCCCCAAATGTTATTCTCAGGTAATAATAGCGTTGGTATAATATAGTCCTTCTGGTAGCTCCTTTATATCGTGTTTCCATCACCATTATTTCTCAATCAACCAGGCGAAGGGACATCACCATCATAAATTGAAGTGTAGGCAGAAAAAAATGTTTTTATCAGTTAGCACTGACTCGGGTTCATCTTCATCTTCAAAAAGGCCTTCTTCCAATATCCACAGATGGGCCTTGAGAAATTTAAAACAAACATAATCCAAGAAGATGCCATATTCTGCCAGCCAGCATATCTTTAAGAATAAACAACAGAATACTGCCTCTCCAATTTTTCAGACTGGTCCCACCACTTAAGAAGCCATGAATTGTTTCTCCAATTTTCTCCTCCTCCCCCTCCTTCAAACATACACAGGTAACCCTTTGTATAGATCCTTATATAAGGTGTCCTTGCTTTTGTCATACTCATCTATTTCCCACTCCATGTTTTGCATGATAAACTTAACAAAGAGCTGGTAGATGGTATGCTTGGCTTTGATTTGTACCGACATAGCAATGAAGAAGGAAACAAAGAAGAGTACCCCACAGGAGAGGGTGACAATCTCTTCCGTGGAGAGCTCTACATTGTTCTCTGGCGGGTTTGGGTGGATGGTGCCCTTGTCCGAGAGGAAACTCATGACGGTGGCCACAGCACAGCCGATCATCATGATGAGATTGGCGATGAAGACTATGTGCAGAATCTTGTCCTGTCGAGACACCCGCGGGAATCGCCAGTGATGGAACTGTAATGCAAACAGAGAAAGAGACAGGTTAGTCAAGATTTCGATACAAGGCTCTTCAGTCTAGGCCCAAAGTTGAGAGAGTCCCTTCGAGCGAAGGGAAAGCCTCTCGCCTCAAACCGCAAAGTGCCAACATAAGTCCATTAAGACCGCAAAATGTCATTATATTCCCATTTAAATGCTGAGTGCTAGGCTACAAAAATGATTAGCGAAGCAGGCGTCCAATCACTGACATACCATTCTTATTTGATCTGAGGGTTTTTACCTAGAGTGTCTTTATGTATAGAGAGTCCCCAAAGGGGATAGTAATAGAAATGTAATGGGAAAGAAAGGGGGAGTCGGTTTTTTTGATTGACTATATATATAAATCTGGCAGTTGACGCATTCATGGAAGTTGGACAATATTGCTAGAGGGAAAATTAATTAGTTCGGACGAAGTATACTAATTACTGATGTCAGTATCCCAATATTTCCCAACAAAAAGAGAGGCGGTAGAATAAAAACAAAAGGTATAAATTACATCAAGGCACGGACAGTGTGATTAATTAAAGGTTGCTTACTGATGGCAGCAACTTAACTGTTGGCCTAAAGGGCTAGTTAACACGTTCATCCCTGAGAACATGTTTGTGCATGCATAGAAAATAATATATGCTGCAGATAGAAAGTCCAAACAACAGAATTTCTTTTGCCGGGTGGCAGCAGGCAATCTTTCGTTTCGTGTTTATCATTAGAGAATATCTCCCTGCCTTTGGAGGATAGTGAGGTGAGGTGAGGTGGGGGGGGGGGGCTAACAACTGATCTAGCTATACGGTCCTCTCAGTGTAGACCCCATCTTCAGCTTCCCTTGCTTTCTCGACCTCCTGACCTTCCCTAGCACTTCTAAGGCTATACTATATACTATACGGACGGTACTAATGAAACAAAGCAGGAATATCCGAGAGTAGAATGTAGAATGTCACTGCACTTTTTAATTATATAACTTTATATGATAAAAAAAAAAGAAGCGTAAGATGAAATAATGTTTTGATTCGTTTTGTATGAGCTAAGTACATATAAATATAAATAATGCAATTTGAACTTCAATTTATGATTGACCATGTAATGTAGTAAAATGAACAGATGATAAGTTTAATTAATTACAAACGATAATAACTCTCTCTCTCCCCCCCCCCCCCCCGCCTCCTCCGTCCCCTTTCTGGATACGTTACAGTCTCCTCACACTACATGCCCAGCAGAGAAATCAAAATAGCCACTGGCACGACTACCGCGGTGAAGCTATGACAACTTGAGTGATGACCACACATTCCCCTTCCCTCAACTATCTCATGTTAACGCAAACGCAATTTCAGGTGACAAAACAGGCGCCGGTGATCAATGGACAGGTGAGAGTATGGAGAGAGATGAAGAAAGTGTGTGTGTGTGGGGGGGGGAGAGAATAAAGAGAGAGAGAGGAGAGAGAGAGAGAGAGAGAGAGAGAGAGAGAGAGAGGAGAGAAAGAGAAAGAGAGAGAGAGAGAGAGAGAGAGAGAGAGGGGAGAAAGAGAGAGAGAGAGAGAGAGAGAGAGAGAGAGAAAAGAAAGAGAGAGAGAAAAGAAAGAAAGAGAGTGAGGGAGGGAGGGAGGGAGGGAGGGAAAGAGAGAGAAATAGAGAGAGAGAGAGAGAGAAAAGAAAGAGAGTGAGGGAGAGAGAGAGAGAGAGGGAAAGCGAGACAAAGAGGGAGAGAGAAAGAGAGACAGGGAAAGGGAGAGAGAGAGGGAGGGAAAGAGAGAAAGAGAGAGGGAGAGAGAGGAGGGAGAGAGAGGAGAGATAAAGGGATTAATAATTTCATCATGTCATCATGAGAATATAGAAATCATTTCAAGCCCAAAACGTTCGTTATATTTCAGGTCTAAATGAAAACCAGCCATATAAAGAATCAGAGGAACTACGGGGAACGCTAAAATTTAGTTTAGACCACCAACAATACCTTCCAGTGGTAAATTGAAACCAAGAGTGAACTACTTTTCTCTCATCATCAAGCGTACGCTAGCATTTACAGAGAGCCAGTTCCGGTTCTGGGAAAGGAGAGTCAGGTAAAATTATAGAGCCAGGTAGAGTGAGGTGAGATAGGTGAGTTAGTTGCACATCATCAACCACGGGAAAAACCTAACTTACAATGTGATTATATAACTGCAGATTCTGTTACTGCTCCGATTTAATACATAAAAAGAGCGTAGATTGATTGGAATGACCTTTGCATGCAGGTAAAGTTACAGCAACTGGTTAATTAGATCAAGGTAAAACAACCGATCGATGCCTTCAAATCTTTACTCATGTATTAACAAACTAATTCTGAGGGGTGTTAAGACTAGTAAAAACAAAATTGATATTTTATATGTAATGAGACTTCAGAGCTTTCAGCTAATTTACAGTGAGTGGGTCAGGCGATTTAACACCAAGTCGAGAGTTAAGGCACCACACTCTAATAAGAACCTCATTAAACGCAATCTGTAGGGAATTTAGCTTCGGAATAAGGACGAAGCAAATCGCCTATAATATATCGCTTTTATAGAAGGCGTTCACTCTCAAGAGAAATACGTAACTTTTCTTGGAAAGATCGATGCGACTCTATGGCAACCAAACACATAGCCAGGCAACCTGGTCATGGCTTAGACTGCAAAGACCTACACAGTCAGGCGTGGTAGTAAATTTGATTAAAATGGTGAGATATAATAAGAAACCCTTGGATCGATCTCTTAATGGGGGACTATGACATGTTTGCATACTAAAAATAACCACCATGCTTCGTCTCTATTGAGAACTCAGTGCAGAAGTTCAACTCCGTAGAATAGAAAGATATTGTCAGTCATGATCAAGTAGTAGAGATCTCGTAACCAAACATTTCAGATAATTTTAGCGACGTTCAATTGATAAAATTCTTCGAAAAGTTGGAGGAGTGACAAGCCATATTGTACATATTTTGATGGCCTGACCCATATTATTACTTCTGGCTGATCATGAGATGTCTTATCGCTGTTTTCTAGAGAAGCCAGAAATACTCAGGGAGTAGTAGCTGGACATCAATATATATTGCGTAGTAGCGTTCTATTCTAGGAGTCATTAGCCAGAATCCCAGGGGATGGGGAGTAAGCACTGAAGCCGGAATTGGGGGAGGGTGGTGGTAGTACATCAGAAAAATAGTGAGGCATTTACAGGTGCGATTTGTAGTGCCAAAGAACGTTAAGGTGATTGGTTGTTGTTTGGGGAATAGGCCAGATGGGATGATAAAGTAAATTCACTAAAACTAGCTTACATTTCAGAAGAAAGAGTTCTAGTTTTACTAATAGTTTTCTTTGAAAAATAGAAAAAAAAGGTTTTATTCAATATATCCTGTCCTCGAGGCGTCTACACTTCTAAGGTTCAATATTTGTCTCCCTTGTAGTTTTATTAATAGTTTAATTACTCAAATGAATAAAAAAAAATAGTATTATTATAACATGGGTATATGTGCGGGGAGAGATTCTCATGTCAATGTTATCATGAACAAGGGAAGGCCATTTAATTAATGAATCGACTAGTAGCAATGAGAGAAGTTGGATACAGATTATTCATATTTAGGTTTCTCCTAATCATCGGTGGAATTATTTAATTTCAACCTACCTTGAATTTTTTGTGCCGGTTGTACTGGAAATGACACAGTTCACATTTTGGAGGTTTTCTTGACTTTTTGCTCATGATCTCCAGCCATTTCTGTGAAATAAATAAAGAAGGTTTTATAAATCCATTAGACAAGCTTCTTCTACACCAGTCACTCTTATTTAAAATCATAATATTCGATTATCACATATGGGTAAATAAAGGATGAATGATCAATGTAAATCTAGTTCGAAATATTGAACTTTTTACAATGAACAGATACTGAACTAATAAGAAATCAAAAGCACTGATATAGCTGTTCAGTAATTATGTAAGGGGATAACTTTCTTCTAAATATATTCATATTTATTTTTATCCTTACTGACAGCATTGCATGGAGAAAAGCTTGGTTTTTATTCTTCAACACTTTCTTCTCAATATATTTGTATTTATCTGTATTCTTACTTATAGCATTTCATGGAGAAAAGCTTGGGTCTTTATTCTTCAACACTTTCTGTCTTAATCAATTAAATGTATTTTAATGCATTGTGAACTCACCTGGAGGCAAGTATTGTGAATAAACTGTAAGGTGCCTGCACACCTACACGGGCTAATAAGCACTTCTCCACCATCCTCACTACTCATATGACAAATCCGGCAGATGGGTACATAGATGGAAGCTGTCTCTGACTTGTCACCCCCATTTGTTATAGCTCCTCCCACTCCACCCGACGGTAAAATAAAACAGTCCATGTTACAAGAGTCAGAATGCCCACTCCCCTCCATCAGAGGCGTGCAGATGGTAGGTAGAGAGCCTTCCTGAAGGAATTGTGAAGAAGAGGAAAAGCTAGGCTCTCCTCCGGAGAAGGAGAAGGTCGGTGTGTCGGAGCGTTCCAAGCTGGGACACACCGTCATGGGCAGATCCATGCCTTCGCTGAGGCTATGGGCCAAATCTGTAGAAGTAGTAGTAGTATGTTGCAAGGCGAGGCATTGCGGATGCAACCCTGTGGTGGTGGTGGTAGTGGTTGAAGAGGAGGTGGTGGACGAGTTGAGGGCGTTCATGATATTGGGGTGATGATGAAGTTGGTGCATTTGTATAGTAGAAGTGGTAGCTCCTACTGAATTAAGCTCAGACGACGAAGGAGGACAAGAATTTGAAGTAGGAGGACCTGAGTAGTCAGCACCATTGGTCATCAAGAGAGACGATGATGATAAATGAAGTGGTTGTTGTTGTTGTTGATGATGTTGTTGTTGTTGCAGTTGATGGTAATGGGATAATAGCGGTTGCTGTTGTTGTTGCTGTTGCTGTGTGGGGTGACAATGTGATTGTAAAGGTCGGGGGAGATGAGGAGAACTGGTAGTAGTAGTAGAAATAGTGGTAGAGATATTAATAGGTTCAGAAGCAGCAACAGTTGATGATACTGACGACTGTTGTTGTTGTTGCTGCTGCTGTTGCAAGGTTTGGTGACTGACAGTGTCATAGTTATTATTATTATTATCCTCCACTATAGCTGCTGGTGATGAGGATGAGGAGGTGGTGGTGGAGGAGGGTAGTACTACTCGTCCTTGTGAAGGAGGAGGAGGAGAAGAGGAGGAATCCTCCTGACCCACCATTAAGGGGGTATGGACAGTGGGCAGTTGACTGTCCGACATGCTGCTCAGGGCGGGGGACACTCTCCCGGCCGAAGGATGATGAGTATTCTCAGCCATCTCTTCACTTCACCCGTTAGCCGGAGATTCCCCCAACTCTTTCTCTGTAAATACACAAAAAAGAAGGAAATTATTATCAATTTCTGAGAAATCATCATCAATTTCAATTTTTCATCAATTTCTAAGAAATCATCAATTTCTAAGAAATCATCACCATTTTCTATTTTTCATGAGGTAGGGTATCCATGGGAGCAATCATGATGATATGATTAGACGATGATTAAACACGATTTTTTTAAAATTTATTGGCCTTGTATATTTAAATTCTTTACAAAATACGCAACCACATATCTTCAGGGGTAACATTCAAATATCCTATTTATTAATATTCACGGAGATCTCAGGGAATAAGAGGACTAAAAGCATGGACGAGTTTCAGATATATAGTTCTAGGCTATTCCATGTATATATATATGTAATATCAATTTATCATGTCTCATTAAATGTATAATCAGTTGCTTTTGGTAGTGCAGTTACTTAAGCGAGGAGGGGTTTTGCACAGTATTAATAGAAACAGTATAATGATGACAATTTGATGAATTCATTAACTTTGCATACATCAGTATTTTTATATTTAATTTGTAAATAGCATAATACGACTCAATTTCGGTATGGTTCAATGAATTCGAAACTCCCATTATAATTGCAATATAGTTCATACCAACTCTATCTATTTCAGTGGCTCACGAACTAACACAGGTATGTAGTACATATGATGCCTTCGTTGGCTGTCATTTCTAATATTATATCATATCATATATGAATAAAAAAAAATCTATATAAATTACGCTTGGAATGAATAGAAAAACATCTCAGGAAATTGAAAGAAATAACCAGAGCATATAAGAAGAATAATGACCGCATGGGCCACATGATATATTCAATATATAGGTAGAAGGAATGAGCTGCAGGTTCGTCAACAGGTATAGTTCAGTTCTCTATTTCTCAGAATCGGACTGCATAAGCTGGTACTTTGTGTGTACACAATCATGGGCCAGCAGCATTAGCCATTACCGCATAACACAATTGTGGAGACCACATGGATGGAACTGTATAGAGGGGTTGAGGTAAAGTAAATTGTTGTTCATTTTGTTGCATTATGTTTTATCACACTGTTTAGTTCAGCTACTGCATATATACCTAGTTTTCCACTATTACCTGGGGTAACCATACATCTATTGTCCAGAGAAACCACAGTAGATTTTACTGAGTTTACAAACCACCAATAGAAATGAAAAGTGGTGTTTAAAATTCAGTGTGCTGTTATAAAATGAAGCTATATGATTGTGAATATCAAAAGCGAGACTGTTAGAAGTCTTGAACTAATAATAAGTTTTATTAATAAAAGATGTCCCTATATGTAGCGAAACCTATGTTGAAGTATTCGATTAGCCAAGATACTACTACCTGCAATTATAATTCCCGATGCATCAAAGTATTGCATTTTTCCTTATAAAAGATTGTGAAAAATCTGAAGGAATGGTGCAATGTTTCCGATTGTAGTAAAGATCCTTGCGATTTGACTCACATCAAGTACGTGTGTATTGCCAGTCCTCTATTAACATACAGTAGAGAAAACCAACACTCGGTTACACAAGATTTTCACAATATCTCCATTCAACCTGCTAGCCTGTGTGAGTGAATGCCGAAGTGAAATCAAATCCAATGTATTTTACAGGTCCTGACAAAGCATGGCAAGAGTCATGACATTTAACTCTTTAGAAGTAGACAAACACTGAACAAACCAATTAATCCTCTAATTATAGACTTGACTAATGAATAAATCCAGAGTGTGAAAACAATAGAAATATAAATTATATAGCAAACCTTGTGAGTAGAAAGTGGCATTGGGCATGGCCCTTCATGTACAAGCCAACCAACCAACCAACCAACCAACCAACCCAAGTCCTAACTTCCAACTGAGGAGAGAATGAGAGAGAGATGTGGCAGTGGTAGTTCCCTAATCCATGAAGAGATCAATTGTGATCCGGAGCAATAGAGGCTAGGAGGTTTTTATATATTAGGCTCTGCTGCGGTTAATGTGTCCTTTCTCGAGGCGCCCAGGTCACCTATTTGTGAGTCAGAACTGTGCCCTGAGTCTAGGGGTCGCTCCCTCGAAACGAGAGCGGAAACTCTATGAAGCTTTCATATAAATTTATAAAGAGAAACTTGTACTATTTCCAATAAAAATAATAGTTCTAGGTTCAAGAGAAAGATTACTAATAGAAGAGTGGTAAGTTCGAGAGAAAAGCTACTTAGGGGAGAATTGGTTCAAGAGAAAGGCAATATGAATTTCTTTGTTAGAATAGCGGTATGTTCAGAAGAAAGATACAAATTAAGAAAATGTTCTATGTTCAACAGAAACATGATTAAAACAGCATAAAATATTGGACACGAGTAGCAAGGCCATCATTTGTTTGATTGTAAAAAAAAAGAAAGAAGAAGTTTGAACTAGGATAAAATAAACATCTGATTATAATTAACGTTTGTTTAATCATACTTTCCAGTACATACTGAGTAATGATACCTAGTATGTTCCACAAGGACCAACAATTCAGAGGGAGCTGTAGAATGGACACTTTTTTTATATTATCATATATATGCCTGTACATAATATGAATTAGCGGATTATACGGAGTAACCTGTCATGAACCGGACCCCTATGACTATCTTTGTCAGAAACCGGGTTCGGAGCACCGACAAGACAATAAGAGATATATAAACTAGTCTAGTATTGTCTAGTAGCTATGATCCACTGATCAAAGACGCATTAACCTACGATAAGGTGGAATCTTCCCTGATTCAAGTGGGACATCAGAGAAAGATTAAGATGATACAGCTAGATATACATTGTAGCTTCAATATATATATCGTATATGGGTCAGACTTTCAGAAAATGTACAATTCGTCTTCACCAATCCTCTCAAATAACCCAACTTTCAGACCAAAATAAAGTTCAAAATACAGTTCAACCTAACCAAACAGATTGCTAGGATCAATGCAATGCCGAATATACTGGAATTTACCTAATATTGACCAAATTGCAGCCTAATTTAGCAGAATTTACTAAATGTATACAACTGCCAATTGTACATTTTCTGAAAATCTTACCCATATGAAAATTCAAAGGCGGTAACCCAGTAGGAAAAATCCATACATGTTCGCTGGATCGATTTTGGATCGATTAACCTCTTTTCCTTTTCTAGTACCAACTAGCACAATAATAGCATATGTTGGATCAATGGTAGGTTTGAAGGGTCAAGGATATTGTTTTGAAGCAACGGCCTAATATTATATAAGTTAAAAAGTCCTTCGACATATTTATGGCAACAGAGGCAAATCAAACAGGATCCACACTATATGAAGGACTAATAAAAGATAAAAAGCTGATAGTTTTATCTCTACCGATGTTGTTTATAACCTTGAATTAAACATAAAAAGTGTACTGCCAGCACGACCAAAACACAGCGGTAGGAGAAATATGAGAAGTTGAATTTGGCAATGAAATACTAGAAATCACGAAACTAAAAGTTGATAACAGGCCAGGGACATGTTGTTGTAGAGGTGGGGAGCGGGTTAAGAGGTCTTATCAAAGACCTACACTTCATTCGTATTAGAAATGATCACTATTATATTCAGTCTCTAGGCCCAGAGTTGAGAGTCCCTTCAAACGGAGGGAAAGCCTCTAGCCTCAAACCGCCAAGTGCCAATGTAATTCCATTAATACCGCAAAATGTCATTATAATCCCATTAGAATCAATGCCTAGTCCTAGGCCAGGAATCCGATTAGCGAATCTAATCACTGACATACAATTCCTATCTGATCTGAGGGTTTGGACCTTGACTGTTCATTCATTACTCAGATGCCTCTCACATTTGACATTGGGCAGATATTTTCATGATAATATAAATAAATCTTTAAATTGGTGGGCTAAGAAAGATCCCCCCTTCCCTACTACAAATGCAGAAAGTCCTAACAAACAAGACTTAATACGCCTACTCCTACGGTAGGTTCTATTAGCGACATGCTGCAGAAAAATCGGCATATGCACACAAGGCCAGCAAAAAGTGTACAACCAACCAAGCAAAATTTCGCATTTTTAAGATCAACAAAAAAAAACCCTAGATACTTAAACACATTTTGGTTTCATATGTACACTAAGAACATACCCTAGTATTAATTAATCATGAATCCACCGAAACCGATATAGACTGATATATTTAGGGGTTATTGTTTGGGTATCTATACAGGTACCAACTGTACAGATTCTTGCGGCCTAACCCAACATAACACGCAACGTCGGCGTGCTGGAAGAGGTGGCCCAAGAAACTGATAAACAAGTGCATCAAGTTCAGGCCTGCTAAAATAGTGAGTTTAAGATGATAATTAAGCGTGCCGTATACGTCAGTGCGTGCGAGGCTTAGAGCTAACTGTACCAGCTGTAACTGGAAATAAGGTGGATTGCAACATAGCATAATATTAATAGGAGCGTGGTTATTTTTTTTTTAACGTTTTTATTTTTTTCAAATACACATCATGAAAACTTGTAGAGGAAAATACTTGTCGCTGAACTTCAGCGTTCTTCTAGCTCGTCTACAAATCATTGCAATATATTTCATTTACTGAAAATTCTTGTAGTGGTATAATTTTTAGAATAAATATGAACAATATCAAATATTTCTCAATTAATGAATGAACATATTCAGGGGGCTGATTGGTTGCTTTAGCCTTTACGTCCATTTTTAACATTACCCTCTACATTTTTTAAAATATAATTTGGTTATATCGGGGACAAGACGAACACGTTAACTGGATTCTCTTTTTCAATATTAGCAACGGTGCTTTTAGATGCAGCATAGACATCTTTACACGTGGTCAACCTTTGTCTTTGGTAACCTACACTCTATATGCGTCCTGTAGGCAGTAAACATCAAAGCCCGCTATGGCTAACCCTATGGCACGCCGCTGCCTACAGGACGAGTATAGAGTGTACAGTCCAACGCCTTAACATTTGAAGATCAAAGAGAACATATCAGCTGAAAGTATATTACTTAATTTTAAACTAATCCGAATATTATACTAACCCATATATTATGCACTCCCTTATAATGAGGCTTATTTAAAAGCAAGAGTATGGAATTCTATTCGTGTGCTGATAATACCGACAATACATTGTTTGAATAGTAGAGTGTCAACATGGTTTCACCACTCTAGAATGTTCAGTGTCATACGAAACCTAAAAGTTATTTATATTAGGGTCAGATTTTCAGAAAATGTACAATTGGCAGTTCTACACATTTAGTAAATACTCCTAAATTAAGCTGGAAAATGATGAATACCGGGTATATCTGAGTATATTTGGTATCGGATTGATTTAAAGTATCAGTTCTGTTATGTTAAACTGCATTTTCAAGCTCATTTTTGTCTTAATGTGGGTTATTTGAGATGATTGGTGAAGGCGAATTGTACATTTTCCGAAAATCTGACCCATTAAGTACATTTCTAAATTATTTACATTGGATTTGAACACACAGTTCAGTGGGAGTTCATGTCCTGGTAAAACAGTGTGCAAAATTCTTTATATAAAAATGATATTGTTCGTCTATGAAAAATCGTACCAGAATAAAAAAAATGCTAGCATTCCCTGTAAATAAATATAATCACACTCTCTAGGTACGAGGGCTATGAGAAGGGCGCTAAAAAGGGGCAAACCGACCCCAAATCATCAATTTATTGTAAATATATTGTAAAAAACGAATCTAGGAGTTTAAGACTGATCAGACGAAACAAATACAACTAGCCCAGGTATAGAAGTCCAGCCACGTTCTGTCCGGATTCTAAAGTAAATTCTGACCAATTCTCTACATCGGGTGCTAACTGGACCGATCCAGTTTTGCAGCAGCGCGCGTGGCGAGCGCGTTGGTGCATGCAAACCTAATAATGTCAAAACTTATAAACACATATTGTCCTGACAGGTCAAAAACTGATATCTGATCCTGGGTGAGGAGACACACCCGGTTCTCAATGGAATGCAGATGACTGCCGCCTACAGTCCATTCCACTCTAGGTCCAAACCCTCAGATCAGATAAGTACTTCGCTAATCGGTTTCTTATACGACTCGGCGTTTTAATGGGAATATAATGACATTTTGCGGTATTAATGGAATTATAAAGGCACTTTGCGGTTTGAGGCGAGAGGTTTTCCCTTCGTTTGAAGGGACTCTCTCAACTTTGGGCCTAGACTGATTCCATGACTTACTCGGGGCCAGATAAAAACTCCCAAGATAAATGAGAAGAACCGAGAGACACAGTGACAGGGCAGGTACAACGTTTTTACCCAACTTAAAACTGAGGCTCATTTCCTACCAAGTATACTGTTGACGATTGGATGCCTACTGCTGCCACCATAATTAGCAGCCAGCGCGTTTCCGCGCCCGGAGGAAGTCGGGAGGGGGCCAAGGTCAAGCGAGCCGCTCGTGGCGGTCACGTGCCCAGGCCTCACTCCTTCCAGCCGGGCCAAACTTGGAGGTGTCAACCGCCTGTCACCAGACCCAGGGTTTGCGGAGGAGGAGGTGATGGGGGGGTCGGAGATTATCGCTGGTGTCAGACGAGGGGGTTGTCGCTCTTCTTGATGCTCAGTCTGCATCGCTCGCAGATGGTAAGGGTGCGAGCGACGAGACCTCGTTATCTCATTAATAGGAGGGGGAGGAGGAAGGTATTCGCCAGGTTCAGACATATTGTCATTAATCTCCTCTAATGGGTGTCGATCAGCCATAATGCTCTTTCTAGTAATCGCGGAATATCTCAGGTTAACCAAGGTGGCTCGTGCTCAACTTAACGTGGTAGCGTGCGATGACACAGCGAGATCGAGGAATAAACGAGCAATCCAAGATTACAAAAGAATGGTGCTTTATTATAGCTTAATCCAGTTGGTAGTTACAAATACCTTCAGTTCCATGAAATACAGTATAACAGCAGTTCCCTGATATACAGACACAATACAGAGTAATCCAACAGCAATAGGTTCTATAAAACCTAACACACAACCAGTTGCAAATCCATTCTTAGGTACAGAGTAATCCAACAGTACAGTCTAAGTCCCAACTATATCCAATGGGGTAAAGTACAGCTAAAGTCCCAACTATCCTAGGGCTTAAGTACAGAGCCTATCCAAGTTAACTCAGAGCACAATGAATGTGAGAGTGTGTGTCTGTCTTAGTCCAAGTGTAAGTGTAAGTGTCTAAATGGGGGGAGACAAGGGCCTTATATACCAGGGAAAAAGGGGCATATCCCAAATATGGATTGGGCATATGGGTCACTGAGCTAAATGGGTCATAATATAAATGCTTAATAGAGGAATGGGCAACTGGGGCAATCTTGCCCCATCCTAATATGAAAGGGGGGAATCTATGTCAACCTTGCCCAGACCATATATGGGAGCTGTCAAACCCTGCCCCATCCCATTAATCCTAGGGACATTCCAATGACGGTCACAACATTCCAATAACGGCCAGGGCTGGGAGACAAAGAGATGAGGGGTTGGGCGATTAAAAAGGGGCTTAATAAGGGCTTATAATTACAGGAAAAGGGGCTAATTAACATAGAAAAGGTAGCACTCTCACAATGGCTTACAATGCCCCCCATTCTGGTCGGTCAGCTCCTGCACCGACAACAGAATAGAGAGCCATTGCAGAGACCAGGGAAAAATAAATCAACGGGGGAGAAAGGAGGGAGGGGGAAGAATACAATCCCACATGTAAATACAGTCAAAAAATAATACTAGCGAACCATACCGCTTTTACCTTACAACACAAGACACATACTTATAGAAACATAATATTGGCGACCAACATCGCCTCCCTTACATCATACACGACATATAATTAATAAAATCATAGTGTCTGCGATCAACATCGCTTCTATCCTATAAGACATGGTATAAACACAGAGCGATAATAAAAATAATCCTGAGCAGCTATAATAGCACAAACACTTAATCCTCAGGGGTAGCAAGACCGATGCTCAGCACGATTGTTCGGTTTTTCTTAGTTCGATCACTGTCTATGGCAAGCACTATTGTCCGAGAGGCGAGCAGGATACTGTCCAAGAGACACAAGAGTCTCTTCCACGCTGTCTCTTTGGCACATAAGACCATACTCCAATATCAATTAAATGCACAGCTTTATCAATATAGTCTGGAATAGGAACAATCTTTACAAAAACACACAATAATCAGCCAGGCACATCTTTCCTCTGGGTCTCTGGGTAACAGACCTCACCGGCACACAGTTTTAATCCATGATATCACTCTCTATTTCTCACTGTTGCGGGTTATACTTCGCCTCGATCCATTGAAAGTACTCAGTTGTTACATCATCGGTGTGGTTAGAGCGAGTGGCCTCCTGTTGTCCACTAAAGGTGGCTCCTACCCAGGAGGGAAGCAGGGGAGCATCCTCTGGCTCCACAGCGGACCTACCTGGCTCTCTCATCCAGAGAAACCGTCTCTCATAGGACATGGTCCACTGGGAGCCAGCCGGACTGCTGAATCTCCACTCTTGCTGTGTAACTCTACAGGTAATACCCTCCGGGGTGTAGATGGGCCCCAGGGTTGGCTTAGGTCCATGCGTGTGGTGGGGTCCTGACATGATCTGGGTCCGGGCAGGCCTGGTAGTGGCCTGCAACATCCTGATCTGGGCCCTTTCAGGGGCTTCTCCCTCCTCAGAGCGCTGCGGTGAGATGAAGGCTGATGGAGTAGCTGGAGGAGACACTGGAGTTGCTGGTGCTGCGGGAGCTGCTCGTGGAGATCCAGCTGAAGTGAGAGGAGGAGGGCTGGGTGGAGGAGAGCTGGGTGGAGTGGGAGGAGGAGGACTGGGGGATGGGGGAGGAGGAGGACTGGGGGATGGGGGAGGAGGTGGACTGGGTGGTGTGGGAGGAGGGGAGCGGATCTCAGGTGTGTCCTCCTGGACACTGCCTAGGTGGGGATCAAAGATCTGATCACCTGGGGTAGGGGAGAGGGGAGACTGGATGGCCTCAAGCACTGCTGGATCTGGGAGGAATGTGTCCAGGTAATCCCGGGTCTCCTGAGTGAGTCCCCAAGCACTCCCCAGATCTAGATCGCCGTCGTCTATGGTTAGCTCCTCCAGGCCTCTCTGCTCCAGTGGGCCTTCTGATCTGTCATCAACGTCCATATCCTGGGGTTGGTTATCCCCAGGCGTCAGGGGCTCTGTCTCGGGCTGGTAGGAGGGGTTGCATTCTTGCAGTATCCGTCTCTCCTGCTTGGAGTCGATGGATTCCCCCAGCACTGGATCCATAGGGATGAGGGTGGTGTTGGTGCCCTGATTGAACACAGCCACTTCAGAGGGAGTAGCTCGTCTCCCTCTACGCGGTCGTTCCGCTAGAACCACCAAAACACACGGGGGGTTTACTCGCTTTAATTGCCCCGGGTGAGCGTCCCTAAGGTGGTCTAGGAGTCTGCTCTTTCGCCTAGTCTTGTAAATTTGTGGGCAGTGCTGACACAATAATCCGAGGAGAATAGGCCTGTGGTCGTCCTCGTGGAAAAATAACTCCTTGCGCTGGCGGAACTTTCTTGGACAAGGTTGAAATCTGCAGCTGAGGTGTGGCATGCTGGTAGATCCAAAGTGAAGATGGGCTCCAGGGTAGGGCTCTTATATAGGGTTAGATGTCCCCAAGTTGAACCAAGGCCCTGCCAGCCTGACTGAGGTGTCCATCTCATCCCCACCCCCAGTCTGCATTCCAATGACGGCCAGAAAATTCCAATGGCGGCCAGAAAACATGTCTTTTTCCCAGCATTGTATCCTTGCAAGAGAGCATGAAGTCACTTAGGTGCTAAATGCCCTTTTACTGTGCCCCCCCTGTCACCAGTCTAAGTAATGGCCCTATTCTTACAGGTGGTCCATCTCACTTAGTGGCGATGAGCAACTCACAAGCTCGATCGCCGGGCAGGGCACCAGTGGTTTATGAGTTAGGTAACCCGAGCACCTGTGCGAGCCAACTTCATGATATCGGCGTGCACAACCTTCATTGTTCTTCCCTTTTGAACTCTGTAGACAAGGTCGCTCAACCTGTCTACCACCCTCCAGGGACCTGTCCAAAATCTCTGTAACTTGGGAGAGCGTCCCTTCTTCTTCATGGGTTGATAGATCCACACCTCTTGGTCCTGCTCGTAAATGTACTCCTTAACCCTGAGGTCATAGTGCTTCTTTTGCTTCTCACGAGCTATTCCCATACATTCAAATGCCAATTGGTGTGATCCTTCCAACTTTTCCAATAGTGACTTTACGTATCCATGGTATGATTCTCTATTATCTCCATCAGGTGGTGGATAAGCTACGTCCCAAGGCATGGCTGTTTCTCGACCCAAGGTGAGCAAGTTGGGAGTGAATCGAGTAGTAGCATGGACTGATGATCGATATGCTGAGCTGACATAGGGAAGCCAAAGATCCCAGGATAAATGTTGACTATCAATTAATCCAGATAACATGGTAGCCAAAGTTCTATTAAAGCGTTCGCAGCTTGCATTATTCCGGGGGTGGTATGGAGAAGTCCTGGTTTTCTTAATCCCTAAGAGACGAGCAACGTGATGAAATAATCCAGATTCAAAGTTCCTGCCCTGATCAGAATGCCAGATCAGAGGACAACCAAATCGACACACAATTTCTGTTACAATTACATTTGCAACTGTCTCTGATGTAAAGTTTGTCAGAGGGAAACACTCTGTCCATTTACTGAATAAATCTGTCACCACAAGCACATATTTATTTCCTCGCTCTGTGGTGGGAAAAGGTCCAGTTATATCCATGGCTATCTCTTCCCAGGGTCCTCGGATCGGCCGTTCTCCCATCTTGGCCCTCCTATTCCGGGTCGGTGGTTTCCTCTGTTGACATGCAGCACAGGTGGCTGCATACAGACCAATATCCATTGCAATCGACGGCCAATAAACTGTCCTCTTGGCCCGGTCGATCATCTTGTCTCTAGCTAAATGTCCACCTAACGGTCCACTATGTATCTGTTCCATGTACTCCTCTCGAGCTGCTCGGGGGACATACACTTTCCACTCTCTCCCACCTTTATCAGTAAATCTCCAAGATCCCAATATGTTATTCCGCAGGGTCAATAACTCAAAGTTATTAAACAACCAAGCCCAATCTTTCCCTGGTACACGATCCAGTTCCCTTGGCTTCCTGTTTTCACTGACTGCTTTAGAAAATACAACACAGAGTGGATCACTTTCCTGAGATTCTCTGATTAACTCATTCCCTTCCTGGACTGTGATGGCAAACACCTGTTTACTTTCCATTGGTGTGGTCTCTTCCTCATCAATGCGTTTGCATTGTTTACAAGGAATTCTCGACAAACTATCGGCATTCTGATGTCGTTTTCCAGCTCGGTGACAAACTAAAAACGAGTATGTAGCTAGCTCTTCAATCCAACGTGCTAATTGACCTTCAGGCTCCTTCATATCCAATAACCACTTCAGAGCGCTGTGGTCTGTTCTGACCACAAATTCACCTCCCAGGAGGTAGGATCTATATCTCCTAACACCCCAAACAATCGCCAAGAGCTCCTGGCGAGTTACACAGTAATTACGCTCAGCTTTATTTAAGGTCCTACTGGCATATCCTAGCACACGTTCCTTCCCATCAATTTGTTGA
Organism: Sthenelais limicola; assembly: GCA_942159475.1. Classification (NCBI taxonomy): domain Eukaryota; kingdom Metazoa; phylum Annelida; class Polychaeta; order Phyllodocida; family Sigalionidae; genus Sthenelais; species Sthenelais limicola. Next base: position 26,042,194 of record OW804094.1, on the reverse strand, counting down.
CTTAATACACAGCCCAGACCACGCCCACTTGAATCAGTATCAAGAGTCATAGGGATATCAGGGCGAGGAAAAGCAAGAACAGGCGCTGTACACAACCCTTCTTTCAACTTTTCCACAGCGGTATCACATTCCTCGCTCCACGTGTATGTTACATCCTTACTTGTCAACTTAAAAAGAGGGGCGGCGATGGTAGCAAAATCCTTGACAAATGATCGGTAATAAGAACAAAATCCAAGAAAACTCCTCAGGGCTTCCTTTGAAGAGGGTGTGGGCCATTCTTTGACAGCTTTTATCTTTTCAGGATCAGTAGAAACTCCATCTTGTGACACAACATGGCCAAGGAAAGAAACAGAAGACCTAAACAGCTGACATTTACTCGATTGGACCGTCAAGCCTGCTTCAGATATCCGCTTCAATACAGAGTCAAGTCGTTGCGCACACTCCTCTACTGTTTTTCCATGGCAAATCACATCATCAAGGTAGACCAAGCATTGGTCGCCTACTAATCCAGCAAGAACATTTTCCATCAACCGCTCAAACGTTGAAGGAGCATTAACCAATCCAAATGGCATGACATTAAACTGATATAATCCTGCATGTGTGCAGAACGCTGTCTTTTCCTTGCTTCCCTGATCCATTTCTACCTGCCAGTATCCGCTGGCTAAATCCAGAGTGCAAAAGACCTTAGCTCCATTCAGTAAATCCAATGTGTCATCCATCCGTGGCAATGGGTAAGCATCCTTCTTTGTGATTTTATTTAATCGGCGATAGTCGATGCAAAACCGCCAACCACCACCTTTCTTCTTCACTAGCACCACTGGCGAGGCCCAGGGTCCACTAGCGGGTTCTATTACACCACCATCACTCATCTTTTTCAATTCCTCTTCCACAATAACCCTCCTGTGGATTGGAACTCTCCTAGGCCGAGATTTAATAGGGGGGTGATCACCAGTATTAATGGTATGCTTCACCCTATCCGTCCTCCCTACTCTCCCGCCTTCTTCTAGAAATACTCCTTTATATCGCTCATATAATTCCTGGATAATATCCTCTTTTCCCTGCACTACTTCTCTGTCTGTTTGCTCCCAGAGATCGTGCATAATATCCTTTCTGATGGTATCGCCCTCCACGGCTAATTCCGGGGATGGTTTGGGGGAGGTGACTGTCTCACCTCCCGTCCAAGCAGCAATCTTACTTCCTCTGTTAATCCATATGTCTTGTCGTCCTACATTCATAACTTCTGCTACTCCATTATTACATCCAATGCTGTGTATAGACGTAGCTACTCTTAATTCTGGAACCAGACCTTTATCCTCAAGAATCATTACTTTGCTCTCTTCCCTACCCTGAGATTTCTCTCCTAATCCTGGAAGTTCCTGCAAGGTAAAGCTCACATTGACCAATTCCCGGCTACCTGCCTTTACCATAGTTTCCTGAGCTACATAGGCAAATCCTTCCATGCTTCCCGACGCGATCTTTGTGTCTGGATAGAACCATACCATGTTCTCATCCACATCCACACATCCTTTCATCGCTCGTAATACATCCATGCCTAATATTCCACCTTGACTCATCTGAGCTATAATTACTCTTCCTTCGATCTGTATTGTTCCAAAATCAAGTTCCATTACTGCTTCTCCAACGACACTCATAGGTTCCCCTCCAGGCCCTGTGATTACTACTCGAGATGGGGTCACGAGAGGTGGGTCATGCATTTTCTCCCACATGTGTTTACCAATGATTGTTGTACTTGCTCCAGTGTCAACCAACCAGGGTATCATCACACCTCCCGTGCATCCATCCACCACCATCCCTGCCGTGGAGGAGTCCCATCTGCCCTGGACAGGCGTTCTTACTCCTCCACCGGTTTTCTCTAGGACAGGGGCCCGGTCACTTACTGTCCTTGACCGTTTCCCTGCTCCTCCCAAGATGAGTTACTCATTAAGCGGGGGCAATCTCGTTTAAAATGCCCTTCCTCACCGCAGTTGTAACAATTCCTATTCCTGGGTGCAAATGTCCTTTGCTGGGGAGGAGGTTGGTTTCTTGGCTGCTGAGGTGGTACAGGCGTTTCCAGCTTCGTTAATCGCTCCAAGATTTTCTTGAGTACTTCCTCCAGTGTGCTACTGGGGGTGGTGATTGGGGGTTGACCCGCTGCCATCCTCACATGCCCCGATGCTCTTGGTAGCACATGTTTATCTTTCTCAGATTGGAGAAAAGCCTCTCCATGCAGAGCAGCTGCTCTGGTCTCTGCAAACGACCTTGGCCTTGCTTGCACCACCCACTGCCTCAACCTGTCATCTCTGATAGAGGCTACTAAGGCATCTCTACTGAGATCTTCTCGTACCTCCCTGTCCACTCGGGGATATGCTAATCTGGTCATTCTTTCCAGATCATCAGCCAACTCATTTATCCCCTCATCTTTACTCTGTTTCCTCAGCCTTAATTGTGTTCGGTATAGGGAGAGCTGATCAGCCGGCTGATACCTTTTCTCCAACTCCCTAACCAACTGTACAAATCCATCAGCAGTATCCAGATCAACTTTATCCAAGACAGAGATAGCTGGTCCATCCAGGCTGGCTCCTAAATAGAGCGCACATTCTCTGTTCGACCACTCATTTAAATCCGCCACTACTCTAAAGTGGTTTAGAAAATCACTGAGAGATGTAGATCCATTATAGGTCCTTGGTTGAGTTTTAATCCTTCTGGACTGCCTTCCAGGCTGCTGTGTATTATCCCTACTAGTAGATCCAGGTGTTCTCTGGCCTAGCTCAAACAGACCTCCCTCATCTGCCTCAATCATTCTAACCCTCCTGGGCATTGTGAAAGAGGAGCCAGGTTCTCTCCATTCTCCCTGGTATCTAGGACTAGCATTTATCTCCAAGTTCGGTGATAAGGCTGCAGGTACTGTGTCAGCCATAGATGATACAGATGACATCTCATCCCAACCGCTGCCACCATTGTTGACGATTGGATGCCTACTGCTGCCACCATAATTAGCAGCCAGCGCGTTTCCGCGCCCGGAGGAAGTCGGGAGGGGGCCAAGGTCAAGCGAGCCGCTCGTGGCGGTCACGTGCCCAGGCCTCACTCCTTCCAGCCGGGCCAAACTTGGAGGTGTCAACCGCCTGTCACCAGACCCAGGGTTTGCGGAGGAGGAGGTGATGGGGGGGTCGGAGATTATCGCTGGTGTCAGACGAGGGGGTTGTCGCTCTTCTTGATGCTCAGTCTGCATCGCTCGCAGATGGTAAGGGTGCGAGCGACGAGACCTCGTTATCTCATTAATAGGAGGGGGAGGAGGAAGGTATTCGCCAGGTTCAGACATATTGTCATTAATCTCCTCTAATGGGTGTCGATCAGCCATAATGCTCTTTCTAGTAATCGCGGAATATCTCAGGTTAACCAAGGTGGCTCGTGCTCAACTTAACGTGGTAGCGTGCGATGACACAGCGAGATCGAGGAATAAACGAGCAATCCAAGATTACAAAAGAATGGTGCTTTATTATAGCTTAATCCAGTTGGTAGTTACAAATACCTTCAGTTCCATGAAATACAGTATAACAGCAGTTCCCTGATATACAGACACAATACAGAGTAATCCAACAGCAATAGGTTCTATAAAACCTAACACACAACCAGTTGCAAATCCATTCTTAGGTACAGAGTAATCCAACAGTACAGTCTAAGTCCCAACTATATCCAATGGGGTAAAGTACAGCTAAAGTCCCAACTATCCTAGGGCTTAAGTACAGAGCCTATCCAAGTTAACTCAGAGCACAATGAATGTGAGAGTGTGTGTCTGTCTTAGTCCAAGTGTAAGTGTAAGTGTCTAAATGGGGGGAGACAAGGGCCTTATATACCAGGGAAAAAGGGGCATATCCCAAATATGGATTGGGCATATGGGTCACTGAGCTAAATGGGTCATAATATAAATGCTTAATAGAGGAATGGGCAACTGGGGCAATCTTGCCCCATCCTAATATGAAAGGGGGGAATCTATGTCAACCTTGCCCAGACCATATATGGGAGCTGTCAAACCCTGCCCCATCCCATTAATCCTAGGGACATTCCAATGACGGTCACAACATTCCAATAACGGCCAGGGCTGGGAGACAAAGAGATGAGGGGTTGGGCGATTAAAAAGGGGCTTAATAAGGGCTTATAATTACAGGAAAAGGGGCTAATTAACATAGAAAAGGTAGCACTCTCACAATGGCTTACAATACACATGTCACTGTACTTGCAAGAATGGATTGTGTATTGTCATATTATTTTGTGTATCGATTAATAATCGTTTCTAATAAAAAATAAAATACACCCCTACCTCACACACCCAGTGCTTCTCCAAATATATATATATGTGGGTCAGATTTTCAGAAAATGTACAATTAGCAGATCAACACATTTAGTAAATTTTGCATAATCAGACCGAAACATCGTCAACACTAGGTATATCTGAGTACATTTAGTAATGATTCAAACAATCTGTTAGGTTATGTTGAACTGTATTTTGAGTCTGATTTTTGCATTAAATTCGGGTTATTTGTGAGGATTTCTGAATGTGAATTGTGCATTTTCTGGAAACTTCACCCATGTAGTCATATCAAGGTATGTTCGGGGTATCTCCACGATTATGTAATCACCCGTGACCGCCGACCCAAGTGTCAATGTGTGCGTGTCTCTACGTCTAACATTAAATTCACTGATCTGGAAGCCTATCTAAATACATAGCAATATCATGTAATAGGTATTATCAAGTTATAAGGCGCTATGCCACGACAACAATATGAAAAGGGGCGGTCAGAGACCCTATAACAGGCGTCTTTGGGACGGTTTACTAGATAAAGATCCATTTACAAAGTTCAAATGATAACAATGAATACATGTGGAAATAAGGTTCAAATTTAATGTGTGTGTGTGATTATTATTGCCATCAATAATCATATATGAGGTACCCAAATATTCCCAGTCCATTCACAAAATATTGACATTTGGCAAAATTAAACTGTATTCACCGTCGGTTAAAACAAACAACCCCGATTGTTATACTCAGTGATAGATTTTTTTCTGAGATTATTAATACTAATATTATGGTGGCATCATCTTGGTACGTAATGCTGCGTATATTGTTTTGAGACTCAAACAACTACCGCTAAACTAGTTACGTGACTCTAACGTATGAAACTGGAAAAAAACCCCACAGAAGAGATAAGAGAGCGGGAAAACACATGATCATGACTAAAACCAAAGGAATGGATGACAACAACAATAACACGAAGATATGGGTCTGTGATTGTAACCTAAGGAGCTCTAGCTAGGGACCTCAGGCCCCCAGGGCTTGGTGGTGGCCGACCTGTATATGGGTCATTGAACTGCTACCCTATTTCCTAGGAAGAGAACATGGGTGGCGTTTCCCTAATTTGCATATTGGCCATATAACGACTCTGGGGTTAACAGGGCCAAACAATGCTGCGGCAGTATATGGGTCAGATTTTCAGAAAATGTACAACTGGCAGCTCTACACATTTAGTCAATTCTGCTGAATTAGGCTGCAATTTGGTCAATACTACGTAAATTCGAGTATATTCAGCATTGCATTGATTCTAGCAATCTCTCTGGTTAGGTTGAACTATTTTTTTAACTTTATTTTCGTCTGAAATTTGTGTTATTTGAGAGGATGGAGAAGGTCAATTGTACATTTTCTGAAAATCTGGCCCATATATACATATACCAACATTAAATATTTGGAGATTAACATAATGAAAACACTGCAATGAACACGAGTACTCTCCGCAGACATTTACTGACCCTGTCCTGCATATCATTTATGACTTTATGTGTATTCAACACAAGTGACAAACTATCATCTCCATATTAAGCTATGATAAAGCTTTAGGGTAATTTAAGCGGTATCGGAGGGTACTGTATCAGTCGACACACGCCTCGCTATTTATGGTTGAAAGGCTGGACAAACTACATGTATACATGTATGTGCTGCTATTTATGGATGTGACATCGGATCAAACATAGAAAGACCATCATGATATACATGTGTATTAGAGCGTATATATTATAGGATAATAGATCATACCAACGGGTAACTATAATTTCTCGTTTTTATGATAATGTTAAAGTCGCATAGGAAGACTTAGTTATTCGTAAAAAAAGACTTAGTTATACATCTACATATAGTACGTTACAGAAATAATAACAAAAATGATATCTAATGTAAAAGTATATGTAACCAAAGTTTGTATTATTCAAAATTAATTATTTTGTCTGAGAGTCTAAGAACTATGGCTCTTGGAAGAATTATTCTAACGTTTGGCAACAAAAAAACCCCAATTTATAACCGCTACTGCGACCAATGCATTCAAAACTTTAATTCAAGCTGTATTTATTTCTAGGATCGCCAAAGAGTTACCGTAGAAGTATGACTCGGGGAATCCAGGGTCGCTTTACTGCCGCAACTCCAGCAGCAGGATGTGGTGGCCGAGGAGAGCGTATTATTCGTTATACTGGCAAGAAACTGGGGCGAAATATAAATCATCCTCCCCATCTACCATGCACCTAGAGAGGCTCTCCTTATTGGAATAGTGGTGGCTTTTTCCAAAATCTAACGTGTCTTCTCAGTATAAAACCTCGGAATATCACTTCCCAAGGAGTGTAATTTCTCTTCAAGTAGGGTTGTATGGTATGTGGTCTTGTAAGGAACGTAGAACGTATAGCAGAATGTTCTTTTCACAGGCAATGTGGTAATACTGAATGGTAGTGTCTGTTATATACAGGGCGTTATAAACAACACACACACGCAATCCTTGACATTCCCAAGGCACCAGGAAATGATAGAAATTATAAAGTGTATTTCTCTCCAAGTAGGGTTGAATGTATGGCACGTCGTCGTATGGGTAATGTATAGCAGACAACGGGTATAATACTGTGGTAGTATACTTTATATACAGCCAGGCGTTATATACAAAACACACGCAATCCTAGTGTAATATCAATCTGGGGGAGTTTCACTTCCAAGAATGTAAACGTAACAATGGGTATCCGTAGTAAGAGCCGAGGAATATAAAAGATGTAGTTATATTATATAGGAGCAGGGCCTCGTGGTGACGGTTGACTATCCAATGACTGACTAGGGTCCCTGACTGTTGTTATTATTGTCGGCAGTGGGCGGCTTCTGCTGTTCTGGGGGCAGCTGTTCGTGGTTTTTCACCAGCGGGTCAGAGCACAGAGATGTGTATAACCACAGCCGTTATGCAACGTTGGAAATTTCTCTAAATTTACCGATTAAACTGGAATTTTAGGAAGTTTTGAAATTAGAATAAATGTTTCATCTTTATTTGTTTGCCTCTGATTAGGATTCGTCAGCTCCCAACTCCAGTTAAAGATTTTTAAAAAAAATCAATTTATTTATCCAGTAATGCCAGAACATCTTCTAATTTAGTATAATACATTATGCAACTCTCATGTGTAATTGCTCCTAAAAAGCCAACATAAAATAGACCGAAATTATAAAATTTGCTCAAATTCAAAAAAAGAAAACCCCAGACAGTTCTCGATACTTTGCCTTTTTACAAAATTTTATTTCAAGAAATTTAAACTATTGATTATAGGGTGCCTGCTGAGTGTACACAAGTTAGGGGCCAAGCCCGGACAGAGATAATTCATGAAATACCGTATCTCCTAGCCACGTGGTGTGGTGGTGTGAGCTGCTACTGCTTTGGTTGGGGAGTGCGGAGGCAGAAGCAGCCCCTTTACTACAACCGCACCTCAGCATGCCCCGCGCGTACGCTAACTACCCTCTCACTTCTCCGGCAACAACAAGCCCTGGTCATACGTTAGCTAAGGTCTTCTCGAATCAAATAGTATTCCAGAATCTTTTATTCCACGTGGGCAGTTGCTCAAGAGTATACATCCTTCATCTGTAACTACCCATCATCTCATGGGTCAGATTTTCAGAAAATGTACAATTGGCCTTCCCCAATCCTCTCAAATAACCTACATTTAAGACGAAAATGAGCTTAAACATGCAGTTTAACATAACAGAACTGATACTTTAAATCAACACGATACCAAATATACTCAGATATAGCCGGTATTCATCATTTTTCAGCAAAACTTAGCAAAATTTCCTAAATATGTATAGCTGCCAATTGTACATTTTCTGAAAATCTGACCCTCATCTAAAGTTGACTTTGTTACTATTAAGCCCCAAAAAAGGGATTTTTACTTTCACTTTGTAACAAACAATCATTTCAAGAAAGGACGTCGGCATCCATAGGAAGACCTGGCATATCTCTATGTCAGAATTGAACGACCAGTTGTAAATAACATCATGCAATAAAGAATTTCTGAATTGAATTGAATTGAGTATAGTTATTTAAAGATGGGGGGGGGGGGGGACTCTTAAGTTGAGTGTATTGAATTGAATTGAAGCATTTTATTTGTCTTGATGTTTTACGGGTGTGAAATAGACAAATGGGTAACCAGGCGACTGGCGTTACCTTATTTTGTATTTGAACATCTAGATCTCTACATAGTGAGGAGCCTTATTTCACTCTATTTCCTGATAAGTTGTTCGGGTAATTTACACTTAGCCCACACTTTTTACTAAAAATTGTGAGCTAAGTGATAAGTGAACTGCTCTAATGAATGTGATGCTACTGGGTAATCATTAAAAACAATTAACATATTTAAATACACTATACATAGTGTTATAAGGGTGTATAAATAGTATGGTGCAAATATAGGCCGCCAGCGTAATAAATCATGTAAAATAGTTAGGTGTGGGTCGTAGGAGATTTTGTATTCAAAGTATCACATCTCATGGCGATAGATATGCTCCCAGCACTTAGAAACTACACGACTATAGTTATCCAGTCTAGGCCCACACTTGAGAGAGTCCCTTCAAACGAAGGGAAAGCCTCTCGCCTCGAACCGAAAAGAGTCATTATGATTCCATTAATACAGCAAAATGTCATCATATTCCCATTAAAACGCCGAGTTCTAGGACAAGAAACCGATTAGCGAGGTAGGCTGATATGTACCATTCTTATCTGATCTGAGGGTTTGGACCTAGAGTGGACTATAGTTATCACAATTGAGATTAGGTCTACACTACTTAGCTCTACTTGTGTCTGAGGCTCTGAATGACAATGGTAGATCTATTCATATATCACAATTGACGGACGGAGAGATTGATCTCTATAAACAATTACGAACACAATTTATGTATGTAAAGATTGCCAGCACTTCGACCATTTATCATAAGTACGAGTTGGATCAATCAATCAGTTGGAACTTTACAGCCTGTCTCAATATCTACCAGTATTTAAACAAGTTATACGAGTTATATCAGAACTGCACGTTTTACACAGATCACAAGAGCTAGGCCAAAAAAAATATAGTTGTGTTTCTGATTTACCCCCCCCCCCCCCCCCTACCTAGAAAAACCTTCCCCTACCTAAAAAATTGTTGACCATACCTGATTTTTTTGTTATCATAAGCTTACTTTTTTTTGGATTTTTTGACAAAAAACGCTTATGAAAGCAGGAAAACAGGTTTCCTGACCCTGACCCGGAACGGTCAAAAAGCACATCTCCTATGTTTAAAACAACCATTGTTATGAAATAGACATTTTTTTCAGTTCCTGGGAGGTGGTTTCCTAACAAAAAAAAAAAAAAAATAGTTACCTAGTTTTCAGCCAGATAAATCGGAAACACACCTATTATTTTTGTTTGGCCCTATAATACTGTTTGGCCCTATAATACCCCTTTCACACTACACAACCGAAGCGAAGCGTAGCGAATCGTTGCGAACTGGTTTATATGATGCGCACCATTCATACTGCAGCAGAGAAGCGTTTCAAGGCGCCTTCACAACGTCGGTTCTATTCAGACTACAGGCCCGACGCTGTACTCTTTCCTCACAATGCAGCTGATCGATGACGTCAGAAACCACTTCGCTTCACTTCGGTTCCATTCACACTACCAGAATTAGCATTGAGAAAGCGAAGCGAAGCGAAGTGGTTTATATAATTCACCTCAAGTAGGTGGATTGTGTAAACCACTTCACTTCACTTTGGATTCGGTTTGAAAGCGCTTTAGATTGCAGTGTGAATAGAACCGACCTCAAGGAAGCGCTTCAAGGCGCTTCGAAGCGCTTTGAAAGGTGTAGTGTGAAAGGGGTATAATACTAGCAGTCGGGCTTTGTGCTATCGGGCTTTGTGCTAAGACTGGCTTAGTAAGTACAGTAACAGACTCTAGCTGGTTGTTTGTCACTGGCTTTTAGTGGGCAGCAACAACCCACGAGCAAGAGGCAGCGAGAGCGAGTCAGATGGATCCAGGCGTGGTCACAGATTGGAATCAAACAAAGACTCCTTATGACTAACATGTGAAACATGAGGAGGAGGGCGTGAGTGTAGATGTGATTGTGTAAGATAAAGGTTGTTGGGAGGTTATGTCTTCTATCTATATAATAAGGCCAACAAAAAGAGGTGTTTCCGGTTTACCCCCCCCCCCCTTCCCTACCTAGAAAAACCTTACCCTATACCTAAAAAGATTTTTACCATACCTGATTTTTATCATATCTTACTTTTTGGGGGTTTTTTCGACAAAAAAAGCTTATAATAACAGGAAAACGGGTTTTCCTAACCCGAAACTGTCAAAAAAGCACATTTCCCATGTTTAAAACAACTATTGTTATGAAATAGACATTTTTTCAGTTCCTGGGAGGTGGGTTTCCCCCAAAAAAAGTTACGACCTACCCTACCTAGTTTTTCAGCCAGATAAACCGGAAACACACCTAATTTTTTTCCCCCTAATAATATCATTATGTGACAACTTGAATTTGATAATTAGTCCTACTCCAATCATCGATGTTGCGAAGATGAAAATGTACAAGTCTTAATTTATATGTGACTAACGGAATACAATCTATACATTCTAGTCGTAAAAATCAATAGTCTGGTGTATATTTCATAAATAACTGTTCTCAGTAAGGTGCAATACCTTTTAGTATGGTCACTAGGGTAGCTATGAAATTCATTTTCCAGAATAAATAGAATCTTTATATTTAGTTCTAAGTAATGTGGATTTATACGAGTGTGTTTTTCTGACATAAAAGAAATTACTAATCACGGTGGGAGAAATCCAGAGACTAAGAAATCACCAGAGATCAGATGTTTTAGAAGCAAAATCGTTAGCTTGCCCAGCATGATCATTAACCTCATTTCAGCAGAGCATGTATAACGCACGAACCGAAATTGAATACCTTTTTAGGTGAAACGATATTTCTTATGGGCGTTGTTCACAGGAAATCCTAAGAAACCAAGAAACTGTCTTAGTAGGTCAGAACCTGAGCCAATTGCTGCTTCAACTGATAGATATGTGTCAGGAAGAAAAAGGATGCCAAAAGGTTTCCGGTGGATAAATAGGTCAATACAAACCAAGGCATAACGTAAAATGTGCTAAATCTTCCATCAACAGGTCAAGGCACAAAAGAGTCTCAGGCTATACAGGTATGATATGACATTTGAAAGCACAGCGGTTTTTGTGCTGACGAATATCGAACCTCAGTATTTTGATGCATTTTTAACTCCCCATCATTATTTCTGTGGCCTGATCCAGGGGCTAATAATCATGAATAATCTTGCAATCAGATTGTGACTCTTTAATATTCACGAGTCTGATTCTATGATGGATATTGTTAGCTCAGTTACGTCATCCTGATCATATTGTAGTACGTAAAGCTTTCGCCTAAATAAAACATTTCAACTACTCGTCCCGCTACTCGTCCGAGTCTAGGCAGTGAAGTGACAAAACACAACGGTACATATGGGTCAGATTTTCAGAAAATGTACAATTGGCAGCTGTACACATTTAGTAAATTCTGCTAAATAAATGTTAATAATGGCCAACACTAGGTAAATTTGAGTATATTTGGCATTGCATTGATTCTAGCAATCTGTTTAATTAGGTTGAAGTGTATTTTGGACTTTATTTTCGTCAATAATTTGGGTTATTGAGAGGATTGGTGAAGGTTAATTGTACATTTTCTGAAAATCTGACCCATATAGACGCAGTCCGTACTGACGGAGTTCAATGACCTGATGTAGCTGCCCGAGTCCCATACTCCGAGGGAGGGGGGCTAGTGACGAATATTTTGGCTAACCTGATGCTAATTATGTACGTATACGCACTTTATGTAAATAAGTCAGGGTAATTGTTACAATCCTGGCACCAAATACACGTGTGGTTAATGGATTTGGGGTCAGACTGAGGATTGAGTAACTCATTTGCGAGTGGGTGGGTGGGTGGGAGGTGTCCTGATGATTACAGCGACCACCACTAAAACATTACGTAACTTGGGAGATATCAACACATTCCAACCACCAGTAATAGCGGTCAACCAAGTCACCGTGGAGATAAGGACTTCACCACCACCGGGAAGATAAGGACTTGACAGAAATCTATGTCTCCCTAATTAGAGTACAAACTACACAGTGGACACTACATTTGGCTCAGATTTTCAGAAAATGTACAATTCGTCTTCGCCAATCTTCTCAAATAACCAAAATTTTGGACGAAAATAAAGTTCAAAATACAGTTCAACCTAACCAAACAGATTGCTAGAATCAATGCAATGCCGAATATACTCGAATTTACCTAGTATTGACCAAATTGCAGCCTAATTTTGAAGAATTTACTAAATGTGTATAGCTGCCAATTGTACATTTTCTGAAAATCTGACCCATTTATCATTATTATAACTCTCGTTGGTTATCCAAAAGACAACTCACTCAGGAACAGGAGGCAGAGAGAGCCTGTCCGACGTAAACATACAAAATAGTGAATTGTAATGCCCAATATAGTTTCTGATTATAATGACACGAAAAAGAAGGGTGAGAGTGAAGGGCCAAGGCCCCTGCGTGTGAATAAGCAAGATGGGTGTGAGCGTTCTTTTACTCTGAGGTGTGGTATTCAGGGATACTTATTTATGGGACCACCCTGGCGACGCACAGAATCGCAAGACTCAGTCATAACTTATCATAGTAATGGTCAACAACAACACGCGTGACATAAACTCATTGCGTGTCCACAGGAAATGCAAATTCTGTGGGTGTCAATTTAATGACTATTATTTATGCACTTCGTCACAGCCATATGGTTAGAAAACAGACCTTCCATTCAAACTAGGTTGTTTTTATCGGCGCAACTAGTGATCAAAGACGGTCATGTTATATAAACTCTCCCTTATTATAATATTCAGAACAGCCTTAATTCTAAGCCAGGTACATAAAACCTGACATTATCGTATGTGGGTCAGATTTTCAGAAAATGTACAATTCAACTTCGCCAATCTTCTCAAAAAACCCAAATTTCAGACAAAAATAAAGTTCAAAATACAGTTGAACCTAACAAAGCAGATTGCTCGAATCCACTCAATGCCAAATATACTCGAATTTACCTAGTATTGACCAAATTGCAGCCTAATTTAGCAGAATTTACTGAATGTGTACAGCTGTCAATTGTACATTTTCTGAAAATCTGACCCATGTAAATTTTGCACGTGAATTCTTCAATAAGGCTGATGGTCGGGGTTGGTTGACCAGAACAACACAATAACCACAACGGTAGCAGTAGTACACAAAGCCTATGCAGCAGTACCAGCTGCTTGGCTGATGCCTAAAACTCCTCCCCCTGCCCTTCTTCCTACCAGCACCACCACCGCCACCATCAGCAACAGAATAACTGTGTCAGTAGATCAACCGAAGAAGATGTGACATCACAGTACTACCACCACAAGCAGAGACCTTCTATTCAGCAGAGCGCATAATAGCCGACACAAGTCAATGCTTTATACCTCAACTCTCTAACTTCAAGTCCTCTTTGCTGCTGTTGTCCCTTCAACCGTATGTTGTCGTACCTTGAGCCTGGCCTAAAAAAGCATGTTGCACATGCTGAGCCACGACTAGGATGTGGGCAGTTTTACCAAGGGTGTTTCTAGTTTAGTTCAAACAGCTGGTTTTCACCAAATCCTAGGCCTAGGCTTAGGGTGAAATATGACAATTTTACTCTAGATATTATTGAAGGCTTACTTAGGTTAGAATGGTACCATCTTTTATTCGATTAACCAGGTTTAATTAATAGTAAGTTCAGCTCTTAGGTCCTCAGGTGTTATACTACATGAGTACCATCGATTATTTGAAATGGAAAATGAAACTAAAATGTTACAAAACATTATAGGGTCAACCTCTAACTTATACTAACTCTTTTTGACTGGGGCCTGGGTTGTTTAGGGACAGCCTGTAATAGGCGAATAAAAATCCATTTAGGTCAGAGCCACTGATGAATAATTTATGGACGGAGGTACAAACATAATAGATAACGTAAATTAAAAATTAAAATATTGAAATTCTAAAAGAAAATCAGCGCATGACCGAAGCCTTTTTAGTAAATAAAAATGGCACATATCTATATATATTTATAAGAGAGTAACCTAAATGAACTGAACTCCCCGTACAGGAATTGTGTGTGCTCTTGTATAAGATGCATATGAATATATGAAAAGTTAGAAAGAGAAATATGTTCAGTGTGTTCATTAAGCGCATGTTCTTAGTTAATAACTATCACTTATCACATAGCTGTGAATTACCAATAAAAAGAACTTTGTCAGTACCCGGTAATATTGGTCGTTAGCTAGTGCCCGCATCACCTTTTTCATTGTATTTACTCATCTCATCCGAATTCGACACATTTGTTAGTATTAAGTCCTATATGGGAATTATTAATTTTTGTAACAATCATTTCAAAGATATAAACGTCGGCAGTCAGTGGAAGACCTGCCATGTCCTGTGTAAGAAGTGTCCGACCTGTTGTAACCAAGATCCTACAATAAATATTTTTTTAATTAAATTGAATTGAATTGATGCGCATGGCCTGGCATTAAGAAACCCAAGGTCTGTAGTTCTTTCAGTTTCACTGTGAGGTAGTATGACATATGGTACTTCAGTCCTTTCGACATACTTCCCAGTGACAAGGTGCATATTTCTGTACTTCACCGAATGTAAAAATCAGACCTTGATGAAGGACTAGTCTGCCCTTCCACCTCTGAATGAATGATTAAAGTACTCTACTTCTAACAAATCACCTTTTGGGGTCAATGATTTAGGTTTCCTCCACATCTACTTCTTGAATTCTATTCCTATCCCTAGCACGCAATAACGTATATGGGTCAGATTTTTAGAAAATGTACAATTGGCAGCTGTACACATTTAGACAATTCTGCAAAACTAGGCTCCAATTTGGCCAATACTAGGTAAATTCGAGTATATTTGGCATTGCATTGATGCTAGCAATCGGTTTGGTTAGGTTGAATTGTATTTTGAAGTTTATTTTCATCTGAAATTAGGGTTATTTGAGAAGATTGGCTTAGTTGAATTGTACATTTTCTGAAAATCTGACCCATATATATTCTCAGCCAACCCCGAGAGAGTTGGCGAGAAAATAGATTTTTCAATTCAATTCAATTCAAAATATTACTGATATTAGTAGTAGTACTTCGAATTAAGCTATGGAAACGTTTGGATGTTGAGAATCATTAATTACCATTACATCATAATTAATAAGTGTACCTATGCTATCCATTTTTCCCCTGCCTGTCAGCTTATCTATCTACCTGTCCTCAGTAAATCCAATATCTATCTACATAATCTATCAATCCGTGAATCCATCTATCTAACCTAAGTCTACTTCAAAGTCTATCTGCAAAAGGGGTTAATAATTATAACGATAGTGCATACAAGTCCACATCCACATGAACAGCATATATATATATGGGTGAGTTCTCTAGATCATGAAGTATATACCCATGATGTGGTATGGCACGAATGAGTCTATACATATCAGGGAATATATGTTGGTGCACAGTAATCACTACATAATGTATACTAGAATAGCTAGCCAGCAAATGCGTTACCCATCTTCACCTTGGTCAGATTCAGGGCAGCTAATAACGAACAAATGAAAGCTATATGACCTTTTTTTATGAAGGAACATGTTGGGCTTTCACTATGAGAATCAATTATTGCCTCAGAAACTTGGAATGTATTAAGGAATTAATAGATAGGTATTAAATAACCTACAAACTATTATAAAGAATCATCGAAAATGAAAATGAAATTAGGGATTTAAATATATTCATATCAGTAGGCGTTAGGCTATAGGTCTAGCTTGTACGTTTGTTACACTTTAATAATATATTGCTTTCAAATGGAATTCTTTAACAAAGTAACGTTAAAATCTTAATCGGCATAGGAACCATGTGCGGTCCAGACCATCACAGTGTGATAACTGGGAGCAAGAAAATTAATTCATTATAGAAAATATTTTCAGCTTTCATTAAATGTGTCGATTGTAACGAACACTGTTATAAATACAAGTTTCGGTTTAGCTTTATGTGACACGATTTTGAGAAATTTGAGATGGAGTGTAGCGTTCTGATGAACATATATCTTTCAAGTCTCACCTATAAATACCGAGATCGCTTGAGAGATAATTACATGGGTTCTTGCGTTTGGCCTAGTTTCCATTATACAAAAAGTAGGTCCTAAATGAAGGAACATTTCTCACATGGGTCAGATTTTCAGATAATGTACAATTCGCCTTCACTAATTCTCTCAAATAACCCACATTTAAGACAGAAGTGAGCTTCAAAATTCTGCTTAGCACAACAGAACTGATACTTTAAATCAATGCGATACGAAATATACTCAGATATATCCAAATTCTATCATTTTTTAGCAGAATTTAGCAGAAATTCCTAAAAATGTAGAGCTGCCAATTGTACATTTTCTGAAAATCTGACCCACATTCAACGGACGTGCAGCATGGCAACAACACGTCCACGGTTCAGTTATTCAGGGGTCAATTCGAGTATTCAGAGCAGAACAGATATACACAAATGTAAACATAGGAAATGTGTATAATAGAAACGTGCGACCGTTGATGGGATGATCGATGGACAAATAGATGGAGGGAGATATATATGGGTCAGATTTTCAGTAAATGTACAATTGGCAGCTGTACACATTTAGTAAATTCTGCTAAATTAAGCTGAAATTTGGTCAATACTAAGTAAATTCGAGTATATTTGGCATTGCATTGATTCTAGCAATCTGTGTGGTTAGGTTGAACTGAATTTTGAACTTTATTTTGGTCTGAAATTTGGATTATTTGAGAGAATTGGTGAAGGCGAATTGTACATTTTCTGACAATCTGACCAATATATATGCCTTATATTATAAAATACTTGCCACAGGTTTCAAGGGTTACAAAGCACAGGTCCCAGCAATGTGGGAACATATGTCCCTTGAGTTGGCTTCCTATAAAAAATATATCCTCAATACAAAGAAGTCTGGGAAGTAATAAGTTTGGAGAGGGTGTGGATTGTGCTCTCCTATGTCAAACGGTATTGTATCCAAGGTTTAACTCCCATGTAAAATGACAACGCCAGTCGTTCTTTCAGTTATATACAGAAGATAGGACAATGCCCGTGGTTTCGTCAACAAAATTATCAAAATGTCGCTTAAATTGCTCGTCACAGATGTGTTGAAATATCAGGGAAAATCCCCTGGATAGCATGTGTGCAGAAGTTGCTTTTTTACCAATACTAACAAGAAATCACATGGACAAGTGACTTTATAGTATTCAATTGAGGATGATGTCAGACAATGGACGGACGACGTGATCTCCACATTTAGAAAGCAACAATTAACAATTCTCCCCCTCTCCCGTAACGTACCGAAATAAACCCCTTCGTACGATCCAATCAAATATGTATCAATGTCCATTGATTGCAATTGGTATCATATATGCAACATGTAGCAATCAACGAGTACTATATGGGTAAGATTTTCAGAAAATGTACAATTCACCTTCACCAACCCTCTCAAATAACCCAAATTTCAGACGAAAATAAAGTTCAAAATACAGTTCAACCTAACCAAACAGATTGCTAGAATCAATGCAATGCCGAATATACACGAATTTAACTAATATTGACCAAATTGCAGCCTTATTTAGCACAATTAACTAAATGTGTACAGCTGCCAATTGTACATTTTCTGAAAATCTGACCCATATCTGTGTAGGAGTGTTTGGTGAACTCCTTTGACAAAAAAATCAAATAGTGAATATATTTTAATTTAAAAAGAATAAAGGTTTTCTCTCTTGGGAATACAGACATTTTAAACAAGTAGCTCACTACCAAACTGATTAATATTTAATGCTAAAATCCACAGCCTTCCTAGATAGGACGAAGTATTGAAACAACAGCAGGGAATGGGGAATTGTGTTCAATCGAGGAGCTCCAGAATTATAATTTACTCCATGATCCCCGATGAAATATTCTAGTTCAGATATAACGCAGTTTCCAGCCGGCGCAAGCTTAATAAGGATGTCGTCATTAGTAAGTTGCCAAGCCTAAAATAGAACCGCTTGAAGGTGATAGTGCTCCATTAGGTATCTTGACATTATCAGTGAAGAGAAAGAACTCATTCACTTGTATTATGGTCACTGATAATAAGTCCATAATATATAGGGGTTTTTCGCCATTAAAACGTGACCAAAGAACTGTATTCGTGCAAAATAAATATTTCAATTTCTTTCCATTTAAATTTAATAATTATTTTTATCTTTGCACAGATTCTTCAGTACTACCAACTTTAAAAGACGCAGACGAAATAATGAGTATAGTTGATTTTCTAAGGAATTCTCTGTCCTATTCTCTCAGTACTGTCTCCATGGAGGAACAACACCCATGTAATGGACCAGCATGAACATTACAAGAACCAACTCGTGTAATGTGAATTTTTGTATAAACCAGGATAACTTAGTGCAAATGTAATTCATTACAGCTCATTTTAATATGCAACATGTCTCTCTAATTCTGACATGCATTGACGCTTTTCTTAATACTGTTACAAAGGTTCCATACGACATAACCAGGCTGTATATAACATGGGAGATTATAACGTAGAGTAATAGTGAAAGTTTACTTAGCACTTCTATTTCGTTCAGGTATATGCCGACTTTAACTTCTGCCCCAATTAATCTTTCCCTGTTCTCAACACCTACCTTGTCGCTAAAGGTACGAAAAAATGCTATTCCTCTGTTTGAATGTCAGGTTCCCGACTAGGTCACTATGAAAGCACAGGTCCCAACCGTTGAGTTCGGTGAACTAATGGACTGGAGTCAGAGCAAGGACCATATCCTCACATATCAATAGATAAAAGGTTCCAAAGGATAAGGTTCGATGTTAAAATCTATATTGAGCTGGGTCAACAATCTACATCAGTTCTCCATATCTATACATGTTATTGGGTGAGGAGGGCGACGATAGTCCAGGGTTCCCTGGAATTTCCATGACTTTTTCGTGGATTTTAATTTTCCCTGACCATTTTAAATTCCCAGGTTTTCCAGGTAGTGTGGGAACAATGTAATAGTCTAACCTTGGAGTAATATCACGGATATTACTCCAAGGTCTAACAACATGGGAAATTATATGAGCACTAAAATTTATATATGTTTTTCCCCTGTGCTTCTATACATGAATGTTGAGAGTAATTAGGAATCGTATAACCCAATTAATCGTATAATTGACGTGTTTGGTTATCGAGTTCAATAAACATTCCCAATACACAGCATTCGAAGAAAAATGCTCGATTGAATAGGTGGTCCCACTTCATTTAAAAGAGTGTAGGAATGAAATAATATTTTCCTAAATTGTTAAATATATATGCAACATCTTATAGATACAATATTTATTTTGCGATTTCTCAATCACGAAGAAGTGACTAGAAGTTGTGTGCATGTAGGCCTACATTATCATGATTATGCTTGGGGCACTGAAACCATTCCCTTCATGTGCGGTACAGGGGTGATTTAATTCGCAGAATAAATCCTCAAACTTAAAACATAGGGCCAGTTAAAATATTCAGTGAATATCTTGTAAGCACTTGTTCAAGCAAGAGTCACAAACATTTATATTCAAGACTGAAATTACTCACTGCTACCACTGCTCCAAATACAATCACCCAACATTCATGGAAGGGTTTCAATTCTAAATTCTTAATGGAGTGAATTGGAAAATGCTTTAGCCACATTTCTTCCAGATAAATGACAGTTGAGAAAGCAATTGGAAATACCAACGGATATATACCTTCCTAACCATAGTTGTCCTTAAAAAAATCTCTATTCTGATTAGCCTATCGTTGACAGGTCTTGTGACTTGCGGTTTAATCGATCACCAGAAGTCCTATGACATGTCAAGGCCGGCAAATATAAGGGTCCGATTTTCACAAAATGTACAATCTACTTTCACAAATTCTCTGAAATAACCCAAATTTCAGACGAAAATAAGGTTCAAAATACAGTTCAACCTAACCAAACTGTTTGCTATGATTAATGCAATGCCGAATTTACCTAGTATTGACCAAATTGCAGCCTAATTTAGCCTAATTTATTCAATGTGTACAGATGCCAATTGTACATTTTCTGAAAATCTGACCCATAAGGTTAATGTAGGCTATATAGCCTATCCCAACCTTGAAAGAGATAAATGTGATTAAACTGTTTTCTACGATTAGGCTAGGCTACAAGACATCTGTCTGCTCTCTGGGCCGACGGAAAAGTGGGTGAAAGGTCATCATCGAGACTTGGAGATAAGAAGTTAGATAATAACACCTGGACAGGGAGATTATCAGGGCCTACGCAGTCCATGACCGATCCTAATCACGAAACTATGTCATGACACTAAACAGATCTAAGGAGGTGTCAACTGTCATGTCAAGGAGAATACTTCCATTCAAATTATTATTAATATGACCGGAATATTCATTGTTACAAGTAATCTCTTTGGATCTCTTTTACTCTAAGGTTGAATTCCAATATTTCTATTGAAGGTTGTTTTTTAAACTTGCAAACATGTATGCCCATAAATAATGGAATAGGCCTAAGATTTTCTTCAGTCACATTAAGGCTACTCTAAGATCTAAGATGATTAACACTTAGGCCTAATGACTGGGATAAATTCCAGATTCATTATGATACAGTAGGCTTATATATCCTTGACCAAACGTGTAACGTTATGACTACTAATGCTACTAACATATCCCACGAAGTCGGAACAAAGTGAGAGCTCAAACTGAATGATCAATGTTCAAACAAATGCACGGTAGCCGGGTAGGCCTAGCCTACCTAGGCCAGCTTTGGATCCAACGACGTGTTAAAATCTGGATCCCATTTGGATTCTAAAATCAGTTTCCTTTAAAAATTTGGACCACATTATAAAAAGTGATTTAGTATCAATAAAAGGGTGTAATATGGGCAAATATCCGCGCTATGTTCAAGAGAAAAATCAAGACAAAGAGTGATAGGAGGCCCAAGCCATGGCCAAGGTTGGGTGCTCAAGTTAAGATCCAACTCCAGTGTTTCCTTCGTGGTAAAATTCAATGACATTCCTTTGTCCGGATCACTGACAAAGGAAAATTGTCAGAACTTCTTACCTGTGTCCATATTCAAGATATTTGGAGTCTTTTGTTTAATAATATGGTCAAAATGAATTAGAAGAGGTCGAGGAAAACTTACTTAATGTCAGAACTTCACTCATTCGTTGCATGGCCATAGGATCCATCGCAACGAGCTAGTAGTGTATGTAGCCAGTGGCTTTCTGTCAAGAGAACCTACTCCTTGGTTGCCCAGTTAATATAATTCCAACTACTCAGATATCCTCACAGATCGTACAATATTTCCAAGATCTGGGTAAATCTGATAGATGTGTTAATCATTAATTAAATGCCATTGGTTGGGAGGGTAAACGATACAGGAATATTGCGAAATTCCCTCTTTACAACGCATAGCCGGCGTTTCGCAACTGGCCAGCTGATGCGGCGATGGCTGCCATTTTACTCGAAGAGCTTTTAACAGCTGATCACGAAGAGCGTTGTGAAAATACCAAACTAGAGCGATCATATGTAATCACAGGTAGTCCCAAGGAAAAGGACATGTAATTATCAATCATCAAGTGCAACCATGGAAATAATGGAAGTAAAGTTGAAAAGATTTTAGAATGTAAGTCTCTGCCCTTACCTCAGCCCTCTGGGTTGCTCCGTGGTTCTTTTGCGATCAGCTGATGACCTACTTCTTCCTTTGTGAGATGATCACCAATAATCCACTGCATTTGCAAACAAATGGAATGCAACTGATATCCAATATATTGCATGTGTTCGGGGAGGGTACTCCACATCGTATAGTCAACTGTCAGATAGTTGTGTTCAGTGGAAAGTTGATAAATTCGTCATTTACCACTTCTTCACTTCTCACGGACGCTGGCTGGTCACGTGACTTACGGCAAAACAAGTGGTGGTGGCACCACTGTAGGGCCCCATGCAACGTCACAAAATATTTAATTTTTATTACTGGACTGAAATACCGATTGTCAGCCGATTTTGACCATTCGGTTGGATATCATACGTCTATGAATAAATATTCCGCGGTGATTTATGAGTTATTTGATCGCTGTCTTTGTCGTTTTGTGAGTTCTTTGTCCGCATCGAGCCTCGGAGCCCGAACTGGATTGATGCTAAAAATAGATTTCGAGCAAGCTCACGTTGGGCGGCGGTCAGAGCCATGTGGCCATGTGGTCTGTGTCCCGGTCTGTGTCCATGCACGTTTTCCTCGACACACCTTGTATAAGACACGAAACGAGAAGAAATAAACAAGTAAACCAATATAGCCTAAACCCCCCAAGAAACCATATCATTTTGTATTTCTCAGTCTGACATGATTAATGTTTTGTAGCCCATGCATGTGGCGTGAGCGTTTACACCGGGCGTTTACGCCGAGCGTTCACAAACTAAAAAGTATTGCCGTGATTCAACGTCATGATTGTGCAATGGGCGCTCTTTTAGCTTTTTTTTACTATTGACTGGGATATTATCAGATACTTGGACATTCGAACCAATCATTTCGATTTCCCCGTGACATTCACAATTATTAGCCTACCCAAATTATTCATGGGTGGATTGTTCGGGCTTGGATGGGGGCGGGGCAGGACGCGGATGTGGGTGGGGTTGAGGTTTCCTTGACCTTAGTAGTTTATTTTACTACTAAGCCTTGACCGACGTGTAGATCTATAGCCTAAGCTATAACAGAGCACTGAGTCTAGGCGGGCGGACAGGCAGGATAATGCTCGATTGGCTAGAAATCCTGAGGATTTCTAGCCAATGTAGGCCTAGCCTAACCTAGCTGAAACTTCCGAGGCATGGACCCAAGGTCTGTTCTTCTACCTTGATTGCAATTATGGGTCAGATTTTCAGAAAATGTACAACCTAACCAAACAGATTGCTAGAATCAATGCAATGCCGAATATACTCGAATTTACCTAGTATTGACCAAATAACAGCCTAATTTAGCAGAAATTACTTAATGTGTACAGCTGCCAATTGTACATTTTCTGAAAATCTCACCCTTATGTAGGCCTAACATTGACTGACCGAACATATTTAAAGTCATTGTCAGGGACTATCCACATAATATTGTAATCCTCATCTTTATAATTGAACCTTACATATACATATATGTATATATGTGATGTGTTGATGAATCACAAGTCGCAAAATGGATATTTTTCAAAGTGATTTATTCACAAGATCTCTTTGTTGGAATTTTGTTTATTCTTTTGGTGTTTATTCTTTTGGTGTCCTTGAGGGTGTATAAATACGTCTAAAACATTTCTAGACAGTTTACTAAATATATCCTTGGTTTCAAAAATTACGTAACGCTTTTTTGCCTCAAAATTTACCCCCCCCCCTGCGTTACGCCCCGCAATGTTATAGTCTGACACCCCCCTCAAGCGTTACATAATTTTTGAATGACCCCTAAGGTCATCCTATGGAGTAGATCTATATTTAGCTACTTTTACTATTAATGTTCCACTCAGAAATATTGCAAACGCTTTTTTCAAAAGTAAAAATATCAAAATTAAAATAAGACATTTGTTTAAACATCTACTGTTTACCATCATTGGAAACAGCTTAATCTAATCTTTTCAAATATTATGATCTAGGCCTATGTATCTCAACATTCTTTTTTGCGACTTGTGACTCATTTCCCTGTAACACATATAGTAATTCAATGCGTAAGGATTAATTACCTCCTTTTCTGGTTTTCTGGTGCATTAATATAAATGGTGCATAATCCGGAGGCGCAGCGAAGGGACTAAATGCACCATTATAACTATTATAGCTACATAACCAGCTTATTTCAGTCAAAAACTGTTGTTATTTATTCATTCTCACCAAGATAGCATATTAAAAGATGGTGGTCTCTATCTGTTTACTTCTTTTTTTTTATTTTGTAAAACAAAATTTATTGTGTTCCGCCATAACTTAGTACATGCAGGAAGCTGCAACAACATACAAAGCCAATATACAATACATGTGACCAGCCAAGCAGAAAGGGGGCTCCAGGGCCAAATTTTCGAATTTTGGTTAGGGGAGTGGCTCATTTTCCTGTGACACATCACATGTACAGCAAATGAATATGTTTTTTAAAAAAAATAAAAGATGGCAGGGATGTATAAAGGGGAAAATGAGCATTATAAAAGTGAAAGAATTTTGTTGATACTCCAAAAATTAGAAAATTTACACTTTCAAAGTTACCTGCCTCTCAGAATTACTGATATAAACGTTTGTGACAGTGACGTCATGAATATGATAAGATGTGACTCCTAGCGGGATTCCCAGGAACTATAACTTCCGCGGGAAGGTACCTTTCTGCTTGGCGGGTCACACATCTTCTTCTTGTTTCTCCATTTTCTTTCTTTTCTTTTGCTTTCCACGCACAACTCTGCGTCAATGTTGAGCACACGAGTCCATTGTATTACTCCAGCATTCCACATATATACATATGTATGCATACAGTCATACAGTGACACTATCTAAATCTAAAATCTAAATCTGGTCTCTATATCTTATTCCTTAGTGTAATATCAAACTTTATTATACACATTGCACTGAAAACAATGTATCTAGAGTGAGTTACGCATAGTGCGTATTTCAATATAGTGATTAATTGTCATGGCAACCAATATGGGGTTTTTAGGCCTACTAGGCCTACCGGTAAAATTCAAATTCATGACTCATATCAAGAGGCTAATAAAAATCGTTTTACCCCAAATGACCACTGCATGTAGGCCTTCTACAAAATACAAAAAACCCCACATACAATGAACATCCGAGAAACAACCATAAAAAAGAGGAACTAATACCCCCCCCCCCCCCCACAACCCCTACCACACACACACACTTTTCGGTTTCTCAAAATTCCATTCTACAGTGCCGAGACTAGCAATTGAAAGAAATAACGGAAGATGAAAAAGAAAGAAGAAAACTAGTTTGACTCTTGTGGTCGATTTAGCTGAGAATGCCAGTTCCAAGCTGATGACATGCTGATGCGAAGATCCACATGTAGGAAAGATGTAAAAACTTCTATGTTAAAGAAATAGCAATGAAATTTGAAAAGTTACAAAATAATATCATAACCGTGACATAAGAGATCAATGGCAGTTTCCTTGCTCACTAGCGACATCTAGAGTTTTGAGCAGAAGTTATGGCGCGTCCCTGGCTACCGCGCGGAAAATGGCGCGCGATGTTCCATGCGTGATACTTGTCACAAAAGCGACCTCTTGTTTCGATGTAAATATAAATCAGTCACTTATTTTTCATGTTTAGTTTGGGATTTTCCGTAGCGTATATTTACATGTTCTGAAATATTTCAAATAAAAGCCTGTAGGCTACTACATCAATCAGCTAATTTAGTTTAATTTTCCCAAATAATTTTTCCTCCCACTATGCACTATGTAGGCTATCCAACTACACAAAAAAATATAAGTGCATAATGTGCATAATAAAGTGCCTCTTGTCACTATGTTCCGGTTTGGGGGGAAATTGCTTACATTTGTGAACTACTATGTGTTAAAGTGGCTCTACGCATCAATCCAGTAGATTGTCAGGAAATCTCCCCGAACTGTTTGTCAAAGTAATAATTATAGCGAATTCGCCTGTTTTTAGTTA
This sequence comes from Sthenelais limicola, assembly GCA_942159475.1. Lineage (NCBI taxonomy): Eukaryota > Metazoa > Annelida > Polychaeta > Phyllodocida > Sigalionidae > Sthenelais > Sthenelais limicola. Next base: position 26,016,057 of record OW804094.1, on the reverse strand, counting down.
GGCTACTTCTCACTGTGGAAATAATTATGAACACTTTATTAATTATATATTATATTAATTCATCAAGTTTTAAACATTAAATGCTATAATATTCATTGGTATATGCTATTTCCCAGACAAAGGACTGCTGAGGTTCAATACAACACGTTTTATCATTGAATAATTAATGTGGCGTGGACACAGTCCATTGCTGTCATGGATATGAGCAAAATCGCCAGAAAATGTACAATTTGCCTCCAGCAATCCTCTCAAATAACCCAAATTTCAGACAATAATGAGTTTTAAAATTCAGTCCAACATACTACCGAACAGATTGTTTGAATCAAGACAATACCAAATAATACTCAGATATAACTAGTATTGACCATTTTCCAGAATTTGCCGAATGTGTAGAGCTGCCGATTGCACGCCCATATACTGTAACTCTCTTCTTTGTTAATATCATTTTGTTAATCATCATCACCACATATCTCCAACTGACCTCATTCCAAAATGGACATGGGATTCCGTTATCCCATATGGTACCCAACTGTTACTAATGACCATGGATTTCTGCTGGCTTGAATTGAACGTTTTACTGATAAAATTATATATTATTAATATAATAATATTATTATCATATAATTGGGAAGAAAAATTCAACTAGAGTTAAGTATATCGAGAAGGGCCACTTTAAATAGTAAAATTTCATACCCTGGACCATACAATAATAATTGAGTGTATTTGGAGCCTTTAAAGGTCCTGAATTAACTTTTGTTTGACAGGTTGGATGACCCTCCCAGACATGCATGACAGATGGAGGAGAAAGTTAGCGCTCTCCTTGTAATCCGTTTGTAGTTGAATAAATCACACCACCAAGATATGGGACTGGAGTATTCTGAATATATACTGTATATAATGTGCCTCCACAAGGGTCTGGCAGTGGCATTATATGGGTAAGATTTTCAAAAAATGTACAATTCGTCTTCACCAATCCTCTCAAATAGCCCATATTTAAGACAAAAGTGAGCTTCAAAATACAGCTTAACATGTCAGAACTGATGCTTTAAATTAATGTGATACCAAATGTACTCAGATATACCCGGTATTCTTCATTTTTCTGCCTAATTTAGCAGAATTTCCTAAATGAGTAGAGCTGCCAATTGTACATTTTCTGAAAATCTGACCCATATATTATATAAAGGTTTAAATTTACTAAAGGGATTGTACCTATATTTAGGAAAGTCAAATGAACTGTATTATATAATCATATTTCTCGATTACTTTGCAGTTTAACTGCTATGCACCATAAATTATTGATAGTCAAAATAGCTATATATACCGTATATAGGCATATGTGGGCATTTAGCAGACAGCAGGGCGGTTTTCCCGTTATTTTCTCATCAAAATGGTGCGTTTAAATCTTGTAGAGCACAGCCCTATGTGGTAACTGGAGGAATGTTTATTACCTGATACTATATAATGCACACCAGTTACTGTAGAGCACATCATTGTTCTTGGAGGCAGGCACAAACCTACAACCTGACAATCTTAACGAATTGTATACATAATTATTTCTTGTATGGCGTAGGTACTGTTACAGCAAAAACCCCGAGGGAATCGACCAGATAAGACGTAGGAGACAATGGTCAATAGATCAAAGCACCACAGTCATCATAGAAGCACCTATGGGTATGTTGTGCTTCTATTCAACGTGGGGGATTGATCTAGGCCAGTAGGCTGCATTGACTTAGTATTAATTAGTCACCTTAATCCTTATATAATGACACGGTTTTCTCCAGTTTCCGTACAACCTACATCATCTTTATTAGGTAACGCGATTTCTCAGGTGAAATGTTTGATTCATGGAAACCTGTTTGGCGTAAGATAATAATGGTTGGATAAAAGTTATCTAATAGCCCTCATCTCCGGCGGGGATGGATTTGCCTGGATACCCAGCTTCTGACGTCTAGCTTTAGGGGTGGTATATTACGACTAGGGAGGGATACGCCGTGTAAAATAAAGGAAGTCATTGGATATATTTCTGTTTATTTTCGGTCGAAAAATGATAAAAGTCGTTGGATACATTAATAACTTTATTAAAATCCTTTGTTTTCTTCACAATCGTTATGCTTAGGCCAAAAAAATAGGCGTGTTTCCGATCCCCCCCCCCCGCTACCTAGAAAAACCTTACCCTACCTAAACAAATTTTTACCATACCTGATTTTTTTTCTCATCATATCTTACTTTTTAAAGAAATTTTAAAGAAATTTTGAGAAAAAAAGCTTTCCTAACCCGAAACTGTCAAAAAGCACATTTCCCATATTTTAAACAAGTATTGTTATGAAATAGACATTTTTTTCCAGTTCCTGGGAGGTGGTTTCCAAAAAAAAAAAAAAAAAAAAAAAAAGTTACCACCCCCTACCTAGTTTTTCAGCCAGATAAATCGGAAACACACCTATTTTTTGTTGGCCTTATCATTATTTTTATAATTATCATTTACTATATTCAATTGAACATATTTTTGCCCAGAGATTCAAGTTGCACACTCCCACATGCTTAATCGGTCTTCCTAGGGAAGATGTAGAATGCATCACTTCCAGCCATCGAATCCTTGAGTACGTTATACGATCCAGTTACGGATCCTCGTCCCCACTCGTCATGTAGTGCTACCATATCCCATGTCAGCGTTCCAGCAGTCAAAGAGAAGTCATCCGAGCGCTTAGAGAAGTATGTGACGCATTCATCTTTGCCATTGAGGCTGAATCTGCAAATATATATGGGTCAGATTTTCAGAAAATGTACAATTCAACTTCAGAAATCCTCTCAAATAACCCAAATTTGAGACGAAAATAAAGTTCAAAATACAGTTCAACCTAACCAAACAGATTGCTAGAATCAATACAATGCCAAATATACTCGAATTTTACCTAGTATTGGCCAAATTGCAGCTGAATTTAGCAGAATTTCCTAAATGTATACAGCTGCCAATTGTACATTTTCTATAAATCTGACCCATATAGATGTAAATCTAGATATGGATTTGTTATGATAGTGTCATTCGTCTCACATAACAGCTGCATTTCAACCATATATATGTATATTTTTACTGAAAAGGGAATCCCTCCACCCTTTCATTTTTGTATGTTTCTTAAAATAGTCAAGACCAGACAATTTTGACGTTGACATATATGGAATATCTAGCCTAGAAAGTTATCAAGTTGTAAACTAAGAAAGAGCTTATGACACTATGTATATCTTTAGGACCTAATATTCTATCCGGGAAACTTTCAGATTAATGGGGAAAAAATGGTTAAAAAACAGAAATATTAAATGTTGTTTCTTGATCAAGGGTGCAGCTTTAACAAACACAGAAATTTACAAATAATTTCAGCAAAATAACAAAGAGAACCTTTGAAGAAATGAGTCCTGGGGCCTGTTGCGCGACTTAAGGGCCTAGTCCACTAATCCGATTCTCATGCGATTTAGCGCCGCAGAGGACTCATAAAGACTAAGTATTAATTAGAGGGAAACCCAGATTAGAAGACAAAAGATAAAACCGAAATAAAAATTGTTTAGCATTGTAGAGGCCAAGGGCAAGTTTTGATTTGAAAAAAAGGGAAAAAAATAATAACATCGCTGAACAGTTACCATGAAGAAAAGGAGATATTACTAATGTTTGTTATATCATGCAATTATTGTTTCAATTGAGCTCGATGTAACCTGATTCAAATGTTTTCAAAAGTTAATAGTTTTGCAAAAAAAGAAGAATTAATTAGCCACCTTATGTAAGATTAATATCAATTAAATTTGAAAAAAAATGTTCCCTTTCCCACCCGAGCCTAAGCACTCGATTTCAACATCTCGATGTATAAATTGTCAACTTAATACAACTAATGAAATCGACACAACAATCTTTATTTATATTTCCATCAATTCATAAAAGTCATCGATTCGACTCTCAAATATATAATCACGATCCCTATTCATAAATGAAATAACCAAAGAAAATCTTCCCCCACCAGAGAATATAACCACCATGAATCCCGATGAGAGATCCGATGTCAACTTCCGTTATTACACATTTATCAATATAACCTCACTGCATAACGAATACACCGTACTTTTCCCTGATGAAGGGCTACTAAAGCCACGAAACGTTGGAAATAAAAGTCACCACTCAAGAACATACTTTCGTCAATGTTGCCTCTCAGATCTTATAGTGATTAGTTGTCCCACCTTATAAATCTAAGTATTAATTAGCCACCTTGTTAACAATGCGATATACTAGTACTTAGGTTAAGGTGCAACGAGCCCCTGGCGTGTATTACCTTTCAATGCCATAGAACAAAACCTTGTCTTCATCTAGAGTTCCCGCTGGTCCAGTGAACCTTTGCTTTGCAGTCAGTATCCAACCACACCAGTAGCTCTTCACATTCATAAACTGTGCCATGTCTTTGTATACTGACGTATATATCCAATTATTATCAGTGACCACCTGAATGTTAAGTGTGTAGTTAGATCCATCAAATGACATGAACGGTTCCTGGATGTGGGAGAGGTCAGGGCCATAAGAGGTGTAAAAGTTGATCATGTTTCTTGCAAATTGACCAGGGGTGATACACGTTCCCAACGCCTCCAACATTCGTTCTTTGGTAGGTGCAGGTCTCATGACCGGTCCATAGTAGCGTGAATGAAAGACTCGCTCAAAATCAAGTCGATTATCCTCTGATGTCTTATCGTCACATTCCTGTGCGCTTGCTAGATGACATACAGCCACCATTAGCCCTAGTATAAGGATTCTGTAAGTCAATGCACATAATTATGCAAGGGAATCAAAATAATGAATGTTTATATCTATAGGCAAAGAATCTTCCATGAAAATGATATTGTTTTTCGTGCATTTGTCAACGAAGCAAAAATGAACTCAAAATAATGGAATACAATATGGTTGTCCGAGGTAATGGAAAAGAAAAGCGCAACGAGTGGTGTAAACTCACGAAAGAAATCGTTTGCATTGTTTAAAAATACACGTTTCCTCCATATAAAATATGTCTAAGAAATTTTTCTAGTCGGGAAGGAAGAGATCGATAAGAAAACTAAAAGTAAATAAAAAAAAAGAGTTCAAAATGAGTTCTAAAAAAACATATTTAATGTCATGTATGCGCCTGAATACAATTGATTTTGGCTAAATTGGAGTGGTATAGATATATACAATGTATTCATGGAATTTCTAAGCGTTTATTTAACGCTAAGGTGAAATGATTAAAGTCAAACGCCCAGCCCATTGCTTGTCATGGAAGATATAACTCTCAAAAACGCAGCGTGGCCAATGTGGGGGTCGAACCCACGACATTCGCGTTATTAGCACGACGCTCTAACCAACTGAGCTAACCGGCCGGCGCTGCCATTTGTAACTCGTCAGTATTCAATAAAGTACAGACATATTGTTCTGTTCGACACATTGATGAATCGTGTCTTGTTATGCTAAGTAATACCCCCTACTTAATATCTCCAAGATTTACCTTGTAGAAAAATAACGCTAAGAAAATATCATAAACAGGTTAAACATGATAATTATGTTAAACGTTAAAAACGTGTTTTAGAATAAAGCAAAGGGATGGACAAAAATCGTAGCTCTGAAAAGAAATATGCCAACATCGCATATTTACTCGTGCTTTTTAATAAACAAATTCTAATTTCAGAGGATAACAGAATCCAATAATTATATCTCGACACAAATGTATAAATTTTCATTAATGATCACGCATAGATGATAAGAAAGGGTTGATATCTTACCGTGTCATTTTCAGAGTGTTGTCCACGATTATGCGATATATTATACCCTCTTCCAAGATGTTCCAAGAGAACCTAGTTGGGGAGGCTACAGTAAACGTATAAAACGCCTTCTGAGGCAGGATGGGACAATTTTACACCCACTGCACCTTCTTGCTCTATTAAAACATAAAATCTGCTGTATATTTTACTAACCCGTAATCGGTCTACAAATGGGTGATGCTTCAGAAACATGCATAACTCATATTGCTATACATCGTATAGGGCCTACATCCTACATTCAGTGTCTACTGTTTGTTTGAAGTATTTTTATTCGGGCTGTGACATTTTAAGAATTACGACTTTTAACAAATTTCTTTACTGAATGTATGCGTTATTATTTGCTATGACTTGGGTATAAATATGTATACATGGATTGTGATTCTCCTGCCAAATGGTATGCGGTTCCAATTATTTCCTTAAGTTCACAAATAAAATAAAATACTGGTAATATTATTGAAAACTGCATTGCACATAAAACAGAATCATACAAGGGAACATAGGCCTACTTTAATTTTCATGAATTTTGCGCCACTTTTAACCTTTCTTTTAATATATTGGGTTTTCAAGCTGTACATATTCCCAAATCCCGACCCACAGGCATCCATCCGTGGACTGATTGATGAGAGAATCATTTCATGGGTAATGGGAATCATGTCCTAGAGTGACTGGGTTGTAGGGCGTGACAGGTTATAGACTGTGAAATATGGTCAGTTATAATATAACAAGAAGGTGCTATTGAATACGATGGTTTATTTGGGTGAAGTCACCAGCAAATGTACAATTCACCTTAACCTATCCTCTCAAATAACACAAATTTAAAACAAAAATAATGTTCAAAGATTAGTTCAACATAACCTAACAGATTGTTTTAATCAAGGCAATGTCAAATATACTCAGATATACGTGGTGCTGACCATTTTCCAGCCTGATTTAGCAGAATTTACTAAATGTGTAGATCTGCTGATTGTACATTTTCTGAAGATCTGACCCATTTAGGCCATCCCTTTTGAAAAGAATTCATTGTGTGAGGGGAAAATGATACAAGACGACCTCCTTATCTGTGTCCGACCTCTTTTGATTATTTTATTTGCAAGGTAATTAAAATAGGTTGCAGCTACATCAAAACTGAGTCATTAATGATTTTATCTTTTTGGCAAAATATCTTCTTATAATTATTTTATTGACACGCCATTCTCGTGTGTATATCATGTGTTAAAGGTCTTCGCGTCGGGAATGCCTGCCTAGTAACGCTCGACATCGCAATTAAATTCAAATTAACCTTTCCTTCCAGGTCGGAATATGAAATGTGCACTAAGGTTTTTTTATTCATGCCACAACTCACATAGATATATGAGAACCTTAGTAGGAATATTTATTTTACTACTAAGATAGAACCTTCTTATACCAGAACCATCTTGTACCACCTATATCAAACCAGTGCATCGGAGTGGGGAGGAGGGGGCTCGGTTGCTTTACGCCCTGTTTTGACACTATACTTTCGTATTTAATATATATATGTCCTATCCATATTAATGGTTCTTTTACATGCATATAACCATAAGCAGCTCACATGGCCGGCCTTTAGAAACCCAGTCGACATGCATGCATTGGATGGGAGCTGAAACGATGGTTTGGTACTGTGGCTATGGGATTCTGATATTCAATACAGGACTCTTAAGAACCTCCCGGTTTGGAGTCCAAAGACTACATGTATGCATCACTCCCACCCACACCTGTCAATCTATAATGATGCACCAACCCTTTTCCACAATCACACCCGCCCCCTTGTCTACTCACCAATGATTGACAGCGATTGACTGTTCTCATTAGATATTCTCAGAGAAGGACCCAGACAATTAGTTAGTGTTAGGGAAGGGGCTGGCCAATGGTTTTAAGGTGAGGTCCTATATACAATTCTCGATATGATTCTGTCCTCAGCTGTATTCTCAGCTAATTTCCATTGAAATAAATCTTTTCTATTATTTAATCTCTTCCCCCATTAAAATAAATCTTTCTATTATTCAATCTCTTCCCATCTTAATTAAATAATTATTAAAACACCTTGAACTGTTCTTCATGGAAAAGCAAATACTTCCAGATTGTCCCATTTCTTGTGCAAGTCAGTATCGCACTATTTTTCGCGTGGCTCTGTTTTGTCCTTGTACAACGAGACACTAGTTAGTATAATGAGGTATAATTATAATAATAAGGTGTCAATGAGACACTAGTACAGTGGTCTAACCCCGCCCCGGGCAGTTGTGCTGCCTTATTTCTCCTCCACCCCCGTGCTTTCTGAGATGGGGATCATTGAGGAGCATTAGTCGAATATGGACTGCAACTACCAAAGCTCCTCCCCTTCCGGATAGGCAAAGATACATGATTACATTTCTAAAGCTCCTGTTCAAGATACTCCATTTCTCATTTGAAACCCATTAGCTGAACGATCAGTAGACCCGATCTACACTATTAATATATCAATATGTTCCAAAGAGGAAACTGCTGTGGCAAAGGCCGGACTCTATCTTCAACGTATCTCATTCTGGTACTTCTTGCCATGTTCATCAACAGTGGCTCTGCGTTCTGTAAGTAGTGATCATTATTTATATTTTAGGGAGGTTCAGCAAGTCTAACCTATACGTAAACGTAAACGTATCCGTATCTCTGATAAACAAACATATATGTTGAAAGGAAGAAAGAGGTTCAGCAAATGATGGCGGGGAAAACGTAAAGTAACATATCAAAAGAATGATTCATCTCACAATTTATTTTTTATACATAAAAATACGACCAAAGTCACAAAAAAGATACGGATACGGTTACGTAATTGAGATACGTTTGCTTGCGGAACCTCCCTATTAGTCATAAGATTTGAGGTATTTCTCATTCTTGAAACTGTACATTCTATAGACCAAAGCCTTAATCTTAGAAGTCTGTTTTTAATGGAACGTAGGTAGCACTGCTATTTTGAAGTTAATTAATTTCATTAAGAAAATCCATTTTTGAGCCACAACTCCTGAATTCTGTTAACATTGCAATACAAACATATAATGTGTTTATTAATTCTAATTATAAACGGAGAAAAGTATATAGAGATAAGTTTAACTTTTAACTACAGGTACTCATTTTTGGCATCGATATGGGAAGTGAGTTTGTGCCTTACTGAACCTGAATTATACTTGTTAGATCTCCTATTGTTTACTATCATTGGAATCGGTTTGATCTCATCTTTTCAAATATATTGATATCTCAACATTTGTTGCGACTTGTGACTCATTTTCCCGAAACACATCACTTATATATTATATACATCAAGTGTAGGAGGAGGCCTAACAGAAGAGGACCAGGGTTTGGGTTTGTGATACCTAATTATGGAGACCGAACTAATCTATGACAAATCCTTCCCTATAATTGATGTAAACCGGTAATGGCTTTAACGTGTAAATACTTAGTGTGAAACAATACTTTAAGAGTAGGCTTTAGGCATGAGACATACGCTAAGAGCATTTCGCTCTAGAACATCTTCCTGGTACACCTTTCCTTTCATGGGTAATTACCTAAGAGTGCTAATATGCTAGCCGAACCTTTGATGGGGCGTGGAAGAGAGTGGCTATTCATATTCACAATGCTGAGCCTATGGGATTTTTCACAATTCCAGTCTGGAACTAGTAGGAGTGCATACCTTACTTGCTCAGACTATATACAGCCAACATCACTTATCACTGCTTTAAGTTTAGTCAAATATTTGATGACACAATTTTATAATTCTACTTCTAAAATCTAATTGTGTACACAATTTTTTAAAAAAATCTCAGTCCCTAAATTGCTCACGCCAATTACAACATGATATAGTAAATGGTTTTAGTTCATGATATCCGCATAATCTTACACCTGTTACAAGCTGGCCATCGTAGGGCGCAGAATCCCGAAAATATTGATCTCAGAACAATTAATACCCGAAATTTCCAAGAAGGAAGGAAAGTACTGTTGCAAACAACACCAAAATCTGAACAAATAAAAAGATCTATTTATAACAAAATTCCTACCACCTGGAATAGGCTCCCCACGATGGCCCATCGTATTGTAGACCCTAAGGTTTTTAAAAGTCAAGCAAAATCCATTCTTATTTGGAACGATGACTACTTTATCTGACTTGGTGAATAATAATCATCTATTACCCAACGAAAACATTCAATGCATAACTAACTTCTATATTATATTGTAGGATATCGCTTATTCCATACCGCTGTAACGCCAATTATATTGTACCACACTAAGTTGCCCTGTATTGCCCTGTATTGCCATGTTGTGTCTGATCCCTGTATAGTATGAATGACTGCTAAACAACCAACAAAGAACGGTTAACCAAGCACTGAAAAGCAGAAACAATTACTCGAGTGTAACTTCTGGAAAAATATTGCGCCTCCTTACAATTGACTATTTTCTTTATAACACTATTGTGCTCATGTAGAGAATCATCGGAAGTCAATGACTGAGATGATATTGTTACTCTACCTCAGAAGAATGTATGACAAGTCAGAAGGGGAATTGAAACCTCCCAATTTGCAGGAGATCCCCTTTGATTGGCAATGAAAACTTGCAATAAAATGTTTTTTCAATTCAATTCAATTCAATCTTTTAATTATTGTTGGTTAGATCTTTGGAAATCGTTTGACACCAAGTCCCCAGGTGTCGACACATACTTACTGCTAAGCTTACATATGTGATGTGTCACAGCAAAATAAGTCAAAAGTCGCAAAAAAATGGATCTTGAGATATCATCATATTTGAAAAGCGGATTCCAATGATAGTAGACATTAAGGACATCTAAGTAGTACTTCTATATTTTATGTTTGATACGTTAATGTTTGAAAAAAAGGTTTGCAACATTTCTAGGTGGGCAATTACTAGTAAAGTAGCAAAATATACTCAATAGGATGAGCTTCGAAGTGCATGAATATATTGAATACACTGTCTTGAAATTTGGTGCCCGAAAGTCTAAGCCCTCCAAAACAGATGATTCCAACAAAGATCTTGTGAATAAAATACATTGAAAGATATCAAATTGATAAAAAATCGAATGACCTTAACTGGAAAATTGATTGGGCTGCCAGATGGCAAAATAATTGCAAAACAAAACATTGACAGACAATTCTCTTAATAATAATGAAGAAATTGTTTCTGGCATCCCAAATTATAATAATAGTAAACAATCTGTCTGATATTATTCTACTGAATAATATCGAGTCATTGTGGCGGGAATAGGGACAGAGTCTCGTGACGTCTACTACGTAACTTCCGTCCGCTCTCACGTCACCATTAACCAGGGTGCATTATAAGTTTTTCCTTTTGCTTCTAGTTGCTCCAGGGTTGCTCTTAACCAAATTTATGAAGTTGTCGTTTTATAACAAATTGTGGTGACAAGTTGTGTATTTAATTGCACATGTAAATTGCGAGTACGCTATGCACATGCTACACAAATACACATCACATATTTCTTAATATCTGAGGTATTACATTGGGGATGTACGTTGTTAATGTACAGTGTCTTTAAATAATATCTAAAGATACTATACATTAACAACGTACATCCCCAATATAATACCTCAGATATCTGTAAACATATTATGTTTACGGTTTTACATTTTTATGAATGATGTACAAATATATAGGCAGAAGCTATTTGCTAATGGCTTTATAGATACCCTTTCAGCAATGTATGAACTCCGTATGAGATGTAACGTGGTCATATATTCTTTTAATTTAAAAAAAAACAAGTAGAGAGGAAAAAATAATATGGCGGCGTATGACCGAAGGTATATCTGAAACCATAAATTCCTTGAAGTGTTAACCTTATTATTCCTCTCTTGATATATTTGAATTGTCTTTAGAACTGTAGAAGCCCAGATGGCAGGTGTCGATAAATAAAGTCGTTTGTAAAAACAAAAACAAAATATCAATAGATACTAATGCTAATAATAAAAATGATAGAAGTATTTATTTTGTTTTTAAAAGGGAGTACAATATTGGTTGGATTTAAAATCAGGTCTTCTAGTGCGTGCCACCTACTGCACGTCTAACAGGAACTAGGCTAATGATAAGTTAAAGTGATAAAACACAGTTTAAAAAGAAAACATGGTGAGAAGCAAACAGGGAAATTGTAAATTATTTCAGTTATTATATTAATGTAGTTAAAAACGTTTACACATCAGCGAATGCTGTAACTAAGTCACCTTGATAAAGAATTGAGTGTTTCTAATTCATTGTAGTGATAATTTATTACACAACATATCAAATCATTAATGTAATTGTCTATGAAGTAAAATTATCCTGTTTAAGAATAAAATTGATAAAACCCCAAACAACAACTCTCTAGTATATCAGAATAACTGACAACACACTTTAGCTATAATCTTGATAAGAGGTTGATTACAGCAGTTAATCTCTCAGACAAAGCAGTGGAAGTATCCCTGTCCTCACATTCATGGGCCTCAGTTGGCAAGTTATTACAACGTACTTTAATACGACATTTATATGTATGTATAACGGAATTTGCAATCTTTGCTGACCTGGGACACAGAACCAGGAGGACTATAATTATATTACCCTTTGTATGGCTTCTTGTATGTATGTATGAATGTATGTATGTATGTATAGGTTTTTACTTCCGGAAGCGTACACTTTCAATAATTAACATATCAAATTTTGTCACCAAAAAAGGGGGAGGGTCTCCTCTATGAAACCATAGATCTTCCTGAGGGTCCCCTTTGGAAAAAAATGGAGTTACGTTATCAAACAGATACAGTAGTGGTTGATAGGTAGATAGATGCAGCGACTACACTAATATGACAAACTAACATGGCAGTAATAACATCACAAACAAGATAAAATAACAAACAGTAAATTGGGCAAGTTAGTGCCATGAAGCAAGATCAAATATGTACGCTCCTTCATGCGTGTGTTTATGTCCACTACCTGTGTGAGTGGATTATTATAGGGTTTTGTTTGTAGTGCTGGATCAATTATTATTTGTGGCTAATAATCTTCCTTGTATAGCATAATTATCAGTAGTTTTTGTATTAAGTTTTCTCAGATATAAGTGGGGATATTTGGGGATTATTCCAATGCATACAGCCGATCAAGGTTTGGCATGATAATCGAATAGGCCAAGCAGTAAATACACTTATACTATAGAACATGAATTAATTGATGTTATCAAGTTTAGCCTGATGAAGCGTGTTGCTAATTTCATGGACATAAATATATTTCTGTTTTAAGGTTCTTTATAACAAGATAACATTGTTCTACAGAATTACACGGATAATACTGTACGTAAAATCTGACTCTACGTGGTGTACCAGAAAAACAGCCTTCATAGACATGCTCTGAAAACAACTTTTCAAAATGAAGAAAATTATGGAAGACCATTTACCCATATACCGAACTTCGGTTATCCGAATTGGATCAATTCGGCCAAAACTCGGCCGAAACCCGGCCGAGTTTTGGCCGAAACTCGGCCGAATTCGGCTGAAATTCGGAAAACTCGGCATTCGGCAATCTTTTATGCTTATATAACATACATATATATATATGTGTATGTATGTATATACATATATACACATACATACATGTATACATACATACATACATACATACATACCTGACATACACACCTGACTCAGAAAATGATATAAAATGATCATGACAGTAGGAGACCAAATGTTGCCAAATTGGTGGAATTGGCCACATACACCATGATATACATACAATATATCATCCATACATACATGTATATATACCGCATACCATATATAACTAACATATAGTATACATAATATACAGTATACATAACATACGGTATACATAACACATATATACATAACAAGTCTCTGTTTTCCTCTCTCTCTCTCTCTGTCTTTCTACACATAGTGCCGCTCATTACTCATTATACTCAGGTATAACTAATTTGCCTAAATAATGTCTAAAATTATGTCTGAATACTTATGCTCATTACTCGAAAACTATTTGAGCCTTTTCCAAAATTTAAAATGTATTAAATACCTGAACATATCTATTTGACTGTCCTAAAATCATATAATTATTGAATCATTATCTGTACCTCATTTGGCAATCGTTGGTAGTAATGTATTATATAAGGTGAATATTTTACAATATGAAAAAAAATATTAAATTATTAATTAACGTCTGTACAGGCACGTTAATTAAGACTATGAACCTGTATTGTATACCAAACGAACCGGGAACATGTCAGCATTACAGAGCTTTTTAAAGTATTCCAATCCGTTGGGAAATGGGGACACAGTGGCCCAATATGTGACGTCCGAATTTAGTCCGAAGTTAGTACGAATTCGGCCGAATAAAAGAGAGATTTTACCGAATTCTCCCGAATTTATTTAATATTGGTTCGGCTCGGTTCGGATATCGGATCATTCGGCAAATTATAAAGGTCGGTGATTACCGAACCGAGGCCGAAATGAGGCCGAAAAAAAGACAATTTTTCCGAATTGTTTCTTTTCGGTGAGAGTTGTTTGCTATGCTTTATAATGGCGTATTGTCATACAGGGTTCGGTATGGGTTCGGGGTTCGGTTCGGTTCGGTTCGGTTCGGGCATCGGATTTCGGCATCCGATTCGGCCATTTGACATCGGTTGATGGGTAAATGGTCTTCCATAGAAAATAACTTTCATTCCCCACTGAGTTGTTTTCCAGTAGATTTGTTTGTGGCAACAACATCAGTCACATGAGGGAAAGAACTGCACTTGACATTAGTTAACTAAATAACAAATGACACCATAATATTGATGTATATATATATTGTCGCCAGGGGGAAAAAGTTACATTTTGTCATTTAATATTTGTTTGTTTGGTTTTTTTATTGACAGCATTTCATTTTCACAGACAATAATTCTGCGTAAGGCATTTGTGTAATTGATTATTTTCATGTTTTATTTAAGAATATTTATATGTTTGCGTAAATGTGAATGACCGTGTTGTGATGTAATGTTATATAAAAGGCAGCGCGTGAAAACATCCTTAGAGGATACTGCGTATTTCTGTATCCTTGTACTTTAAATATTACGATTGGCCTGAAATGAAATAAAAGAAAAGGGTGACAAGAAGGAAAAGAAACTTGCAGCTGAAGGAAATTGAATTCTATCATCCCTAGTAGATGCTGGTAGATGTTTGTTGCCAAAGATGCCAGAAGACGTCCGTTGCAAAAAGTTAAGTCAAGTATGTTTGGCATGAATGCAACAAAGTTTTCACTTGTGGCACCTGATGACACCTTTTTATTGCTTTTTATTACTACAGTGTTTGTGACACGTTTGTGAAAATTTAAGATTTTTCGAAAATATTTCATGAATACAACAGGGGTATGAGTCTAGTATTGAACTTATAACTGTACATGTAAACTCTATGATCCAAGCAGTGCTGCCCCACAGGGACCAGCTAGTGTATTAAAGGTGTGTGCCACCGTCATATGCACTGCTGCAGCTGGAAGTTCAAGGAACTAATGCATGAAAAATAAGGATTCACCATATTTTCTTAAAACTTTGTCTTAAGCAAGAACATGGTTGGGTGATAACAAAAAGCAAAAAAAAATGGATCTCACCATATGTTTCTTTCATTTTTATAGGGACCACCATATTTTACTATTGAATTCTGTGTGGAAAATGGATATTTTCTCTGTTTTTCCAAGATTTCAGACAGATGAATCACATTTTTCTGTTGAAAGTCCTTTTAAGCATAGCTACCACACAGGTTAACCCTCCTGCATGAGAGAACAGGGCATCAACATATTTTGAATGACATTGTATAGCGTGTAGCTTGCCAGACCAGCCACAAAAAGTGAACGGCATTGTCAACTTTAGAGCTCTCCAACATTCTTTTGATTGCGGCAAGTTATATTATTTTTGTATTAATTTGTGGGATATGACCTCAAATAAAGACGTAGCAAATCTAAACAAATTCAAACTGGTCAGTCTTTTATTATTCAGTAAAACGTGAAAAAATACCACTTTCCCCATAGACTCCCATAGTAAACCTCTGATTTTTTTCGAGTGACTCTACAAAAACAAGTAATTGGGCAACATCTTTTTTTTTCAATTATGTGTTTTTTCAATTGAACTGTCCTGTATACCTTTAACACATATCCTGTAGAACTAACTCAATGAGTCACTCAGGAGGGGTTCTCTCTTCTTGCTGGAATCCAGATATGTACACAGACCAGGAATGAATACCATTATTATAATCCACTTCCATCTGCTTAGTATTTTTTATCATATTATACCATCATACACTACAATGAGGCCATAAATATATGCTGCATCCCTACCCATGTTGCATTTGTGCCATCCATATACTGGCCCCATGCTAGATTTGTGTTGTGGTTGTGCCGCCACTGCAGCATTTGTAACTATTTGTTTGGGCAGGGATGTGACATGAATGCCACAAATGCAACAGGAGGCATGATGAAGAATGACTCAACCTTCTTTTTATATACTACTAGCCCTATTTGTGATGTGTTTGGGCTGCATTCATACTGCCTTGCACCTCTACTGCCTTTGTGTCATTCATGGTGCACCTCTGAGACATTGGTGGGGTGTTCATACTATAACCTTTGTGCACCCTTACAGTATTTGTGTTGCTCTTGTGTCTGAGCTGAGTGCCTTTGTACAGCTATACCGTGCCTCAGTTTTTGTTGCACTCATGACACCTTTTGGATGAAATTTCATAATGATTGGTTACCCCTGATAGTGTGCCATGGCCAAGATGCTGAGGGCCCCCTTAAAGATGGCCAGTGTACTGTACTGCACATGCACTATGTTAGAGTTGTATAAATATGAGGCTACTGTCGGTCAGAGTCAGTCTTGTCCTGGACGTTAAGGAATAAACACCTAGCACTACAGCACTGCCTTGAGAGATTTATCCTAGTCTTTGATTATTTCCAGCACTGTCAAGAAGACTTACACTACCTAAAGCCCCTAGAGAACAGCGACTTGCATTTGTTCTTAGACATGGCTCGATCACCTCACAACCTCACAACCCCTTAATCTCAAATCCCGATTACAAGATTTACAACGGCAACAATATAGATAATATTAATAATTCAAGTAACACAATTTGTTTGCTTATGTTTCAAGATATTTTATTTCTTGCCAAAATCGAGAGAGGCTTATGCTATGATAACATAGCTGTTGAAGGTGATTCTGGTGGTTAATTTTCCTTGATAGTCTGTTTGAGTCCTGTAGGCAGCGGCAGGGTTAACCGTTGCCCCCTTTGATGTGGGCTTTGGTGTTTACTGCCCACAGGACTCAATCAGAGGGTATTTCTGCTTTATTTCATCTGCCCATTTTGGAGCCATTTCTTGGGTCGTTTCATCATCAGGCATACACGGTATCAGTTCCTTCAGCTCTTCTTGTACCCTAGGTCTTATCTCAAAACCCCAAAACATGAACTGGGGTGAAAGATTTCGATCCACCTGCTTTGAGAATCGGATAATCCACTCATCTATTTTGTCCTCTTCAGTTTCTGGAATTTCTTTATTTGGCAAACCAATATAGCTCCTAAATACAGCCTTATAGGCATCCCAACCAAAGTCACGAGCAAGCTGAGCATAGATACCCAATGCAACCTGTGGACTTGACTTCCAGTCCTCATATTTAGCGCCATCATCAAAGAAAGTTTGATATTTTGGGAATTTTGTTCTTATCCAACGATGGTCCCATGGCTTAATACCAGGAATTTTGTCCATTGCATGGAGGGAGAAAATGTTAACAGTTACTTCTGAAGTCCCAGGCCAAGTCCAAACCTTCTGCTGCATGTTGTGACCAATTTCGTGGAATGGACCCCACATACCATCTTCTTTCAAGAGTTCTCCATTAAAAAGGAAATACTTGTCCTGATATTTTAAAGAAAATCAAGCCATTATTTTCTACACTTGTCATTATTGATGAATATCATAAGTATGTGAACTTACAGTTTGATCCTACAAATACTAGAATGCCAAATTTTGTGTCTTTTTATACTTATACTTATTTCCCCATCTATTTTTTTTCCGAATGGCTAAACTTTTCAATCAGTCACACCTATATAATACTATGATTACCCAATGTAAAGACTGGTGACTACACTTATTTTATCTAATTTTCAAGGGCAACCAATTGAGACACTGATAGGCACAGATATAGATTAATCTTTTTTTAAAATTATCACAACAATTTTTTAGAACTATGCACAGGTTCGGAGTGGTTGCAATGATGATATTATAGTGCTTATGTGTAAATTGAATGTTATTGAAGCAGAAAAAAAATGATGAAATAATTCATGCATTCGTAGACAAATACTTACATTTGGATCGGCAACATCCAAGTGTGTAACTATTGGATAACCAGCGTGCATGGAGCCTGCAACTGGTTGCTGGTCAGTGACAAACCATTGGCCTCTCCCCCTGGATGGATCCTGTCCAGCAAGTTCATAATGGGCACTAACCACTTCATCCCATAATCTCATCGTCGCTGTTGGATCGGGCAGTTTCCTTATTGAACTAGATGGCATAGTTAGGGTAATCTTTTCCCCAGAAATATCTGCCCACAAACCTGGTCTATTTCTGACATCTGATTCCCAATCAGCCCCACTGGTTCTCAAATCGAACATAGGCGCTTCAACAACATTCTTCAAACTGACTGTAATTTTTGACTCAGCCTTTTGTGGAGAATTTAAATAGATTAACCCACCAAATGGACTCTTAATTTTCAGGGGACTTTCTTTTAGATCTCTTATCATTTGCACTTGTGGCCATCTCTCATATGTAGTTGTACGATACAGATGGTCATCATGTCCACCAATAATTATCTGCCAGGTTTTGCTAGGTGGATTTGACCAGGATACTTCAAGCTCCTGACCAGCGGGCAAATAAAAACCAGTTGGAAAAGAGCGATATAAGGATCCATTGACCGAGGCAGAAATTTCCCTATCAACCAAAATTGGTGGCTCATCAAAATCCCCAGGAAATTCTGCGATACCTGGTGCTACACTTCTACCATTGTACTGACCTGTCTTCAGCATGATTTTGTTCATTAAAGCGGCCAGACCACGTCCACTAGGTGTTTTTACAAAATGTGTGGGTTTGGGAATACAATGTATTGCGGGTTCAGAGTGAATGCAATGATGATCTATCATAGTATAATATTCAGGTAAAATGTCATTCAAAGATCTATCGGAGACATCGTCTAATACACTTTCAAGAGTCTCAGTGCGGATGGGTAACGCACCTACATCTGCTTTACACTCCTCTAGCATATTCCTAATGTGTACTCCCTCTGCCTTCTTCTTTTGATATCTACTAGCTTTTACTTCACCACCAGAAATGTGATATGATCTGAATGTTATGCCTATCTCTTCTAATATATTCACCAGTGGCATTTCAAGCGGGGTTTTGTCTGGATTTCTACTCAGATACACCCAGACAGGGAAACCACAAACAAGGCCACCCCCATTAGATACCCACGCTATGAGATTCTGATAAAACCTATCACTTTCATCATACGCGCCCTGCCAAACTAAAATTTTGCAAGTTCCAGGAATATCATCTAGATTACTACCTAATGTTAGGGCATCACAAATTTCTTGATCACTTTGATAGCTATCGGATGACACCCATTTTTTCATGTTTGCCACCATTTTCGTGTTCGAGGTTGGCGGTTTTGTGAACAGCTTTAGATATGACGCATGTGTGAACACTATTACACGACCTTTCTTTAACGTGGCTGCTGCAATGAAAGCTTCAGAATCTTTATTGGCCAGTATTACTTGGGCGTTTTCACCATGTACCAACATCCTTCCTGGTGCACCAAGAATTTCCACCACATCCACACCTTTCAGAATTTCGTTCCGCCAAGGATAGGCCAAGGCATTCCTTGCATATTCTTTGTGGGCCATCTTTGTTGCTTGAAATGTAAGGGTAATATTAAAGGTGAATACCAGCGTCGACAGGCGGAAATTCGAGGAACTAAAGCATGAAATAATAGGTGTAACAATATTTGTTCCAAACTTAGTCTTGAGAAAGGACATGGTTGGGTGAATACAAAAGGCAAGATAAACCTGGAGGTTTCATGAATTTTTATATTTTAGGGGCACCTGAAGTTTACTACCATTCACACGATGGATGTCAATGGGGTAAATCATAGATTCTCAGCTTTTACAAGATCTTAGACAGAAGGATGCGATTTCTTTCTTGTAAATTTCTTCAAACATAGCTGACATATGGTTTTGTCCCCACAAATAAAAAAACAGGGTGTACACATGCAAATATTGTTCTTTTTCAAGACAAAGTTTAAGAAAAATTCCAGGATTTCATTGAACACTGGTATTTATCTTTGAGAATGTTTTGGTAAATAGCCTGGTAGTGACCATGTGCTATTTTGTAAGCTTATAAGCTTGTTGTGATGACTCAAGTCAATAAATATATATTTCGCTTTAGAAACCACCAAACAATATATACAGGATAACTAACGAGTTGGTTGAAGGATTGTGCAACTCGTGCAATATTCACAATCCTTCAACCAACGAGTTAGTTATCTGATTTATTATATATGCTTTATACAAGGTTAAACAGTGTATATTTTGTAGAAATATTATCAAATTACAGCTATATATGATGCTTGATCATGTATTTTTGTGCGTAGGCCTAGGACTATGCATCACGCTGTTCTATCGGGCATCGAGGGAAATCCATTTGAGAAAAATAGCTCACATTTCATGATCAATTTTAAATACTTTCACAGCTTTAGATTCTTAGAAAATGAAGTTATACTTTAATAAAGGGTAGACCTTGATAAATATGAAAGGATTTTAATTTATTGATTCATTTGAATGAGATATTACACCTCAACCTGCGTTGAAAGTTACGACGATCTGCATGCCATTTCATTTTGTTGTCAGTTGGCAGTAGGCCGGAAAATCACTGACGTTTTCGAATGAATTTACATCCTTTTCACAGCTTTAAAAACTTTTAAACCCACACTAATGCTTTAACAAAGGGTTGGCTAAATAAATATGAAAGTATTTTAGTTTATTTCCTTTCTTTTTGATCTAATTTCACTGTTCTACCTCCCGTTCCGTCTGCGTTGACAACTGATCACTCCAATGGCGTGATTCCCCTCAGATGGGCTTACGCGCTGTCATAGGCGCCTTCAGGATGCCACTCAGAGCGTGGAGTTGTATACAACACAACTCAGAGCGTGGAGTTGTATACGCACTCAACGTATACAACTCTACAATACATTGTTTCAACGGCAACGCGTATATAATAAAGATATAATATTATATACATACATGAAGAAGACTGCAATTTCTTTCCATCGGTAATCTGGTCTTCAGAGTCATCTTCCCAATTAATTTCATCGTAGGCAACATCATTGATTTCCTAAATCCAATATTTCATATAATATATTTGATTTTTCTGGACTAGTACACACGTCACATTATCAAAAAAAGGTTTCATGTGCCTCAGAATGCAATATATGTCCAAACCCTTAGTCTTAGAGCAGATAGGAATGGTATGTCAGTGATTAGACGCCTACTTCTCTAACCGGCTTCTATGGCCTAGGACTGGGGGTTCTAATGGGAAAATAATGCCTTAATAATGGTCATAATGGAATTATAATGGCACTTTGCGGTTTGAGGCGAGATTGAGGGTTTCCCGCTGTTTGAAGGGACTCGATCAACATTGGGCTTAGAGTGTTCATAGTTCCTACGTTTTAGTGACATTATATATGTATATAACATTTTTATTCTAATACATTTCATACATATGACGATTTACATAAATTGCATACATATTTCATTGTATCAAAACAGGGTAAAACATCCTCTATACATTTATGTTTTCCAGATGACCCTAAATAAAACTGAATTGTTTTATTGTGTAAATCAGCGTCCGTGAAAGTGTCTTGTTCAAATGTCTCTATTGCCCTTTATTATATGCGCATGCTATATGGGAGGTGCTATAAGTGGGGTGCTATAAAAATATTCATATAGGACGCGTCCTATAAAAATGTAGTTGTCTAAAAATAGCTCTGTTGATATGCTTCGCGGAGCTTTGGCTCTCCGCGAAGCATGTAAACAAATGCCCGTGATCGGTAATCCACCCGTGATTCTGGTACTATGATTATAGAAATACATGATAAAAACCACATCATTAAATAGAGCATTAAATTCTCTATTGAATGATATAAGATTTATTAATGTAGGCCAAGATATGGCTGTGATATGAACGTTTTAAGTCAACAATATAAGTAGGCCTAAAAACTGCATGATCGCACAGTGGGCACCGAACATTGTAGGCCTACTAACGGGGCTGTCAGCGGGGCTCTCTGAGACTTCTTTAGTATTCTTTTAGTGATATCTGATGACACATGATCAAATTTTATGCACATATAATAAATATAGAATGGAACTCGCCAGCAATAATCTAAAATTTATTGGACTACGGCATCGTGCTTATGTGGACGAATCTCGTCCAATAAATTTTAGATTATTGCCGGCTCGTCCCATTCTCTCTATGTATATCAATTTAATAAAAACCATGCACACCTGTTTGTGACCCTCACCACATTCAAGGTCAGGGTCATTCATGTCCACACCATTTCCTCTGTGAGTCTGTGTAGAGCGTGCACCTAATACATAAATTCCAATTTTATAAAATTCAATAGGCTAAATTCACGTGAGTACTATAATATATAACTTAAAACTGCACTCTCTTCAAAATTCTTAAGGATTTTGCCTGGTTATTTTTGCTACAGAGCTTCATGAAAGTCCACATTTGGGGACCTGCCACGCTGCTTTCCTGCGATGACTTCACTTGTTACTTCATTTATTATCGCCCTCCGACGTCCATTTTGGCTCAGTCAATTCGACTTAAAATTCTTGTATAAACATGACTTATAACAGCAGCAGAATACAGATAAATTCAGTCCTATAAGTCATAATATGAGTAATTGGTAAGATTTTTTTTGTCACAATAGCTGAGACTGAAGCTTTAACATTCACTACATTCTGATAGTTGTGATATTTGTGAAGCGGCATTCCTTTTAGATTATAATGTAGGTCTACCTGTTCCAATCGCTAGGCAGAACAATACCATGACAACCAAACCAATTCCCCTGCAGCCATCCATCCTCGCTTGTCCCTTAAATAATCAGGTAAAATTACTTCATGGATGGAGACAAATTGTAAAGATTAAAGGTAAATGCCAGCATTCAATCAAAAAAGATGGAATCATGGAATTTTGCATCTAGAAAGAACAGTGTTGGAGGAATTCAAAAAGCCAATGAAAATCATATGTCATTGGATTAGGTTTTATTTCAGGAACCATTGAAATGTACTACCATTTAAAATAGAAGTCAATGAGCAATATGATTGAATCATGTGATTTCCTTTAAAATCTGCATATATTCATAGCTGACATATTATTGTACCCCCTAAATAAAAAAATCCGGGGGTCATTGAACTAAAAAAAAATTATTGAGAATATTATGCTTTTCATCCCTTGACCTCCATAGTAAATGGTAGTAATTTTCAGTTGTCCCTAAAATACAGAATAATGTGATAACATCGTTTTTATTTTTGCTTTTTTTGTATTCACCAAACCATGTTCTTTCTCAAGATGAAGTTTGAAAAAAATAGTGTTACTCCTATTCTTTCATGCATTAGTTCCTAGAATTCCCGCCTGCAGCAGTGCTAATGTTGCTGGCATTTACCTTTAATTCAAATCTCTAACGGTAGCCAATATCGTGAGCAGCTCCAACACAATATTATTGGTGACAACATTTTATTTCCCGAACATTTGATAATTGTGATACATTTCATTAGACAGAACTCTCAACACAAGACCCTTGATATGTATCCCGATGAGCTCAGGGGACTGATTGTTTTGGGTAGATTTCTCCTCTAGACTACCACCAAGTCCCTCAGCCTAACTCAATGGGTATCAGGATGGAGCCTGTCTGTGTCCCTCCAATAGGGACAAAATTAGAGCTAAAGGCAGTCCTTAATGATATCATGTTATCACTCTTTTACAATAATAGTATATTTAGTGTCTAAAATAAATGTCAACCTGAAAACAAGATAATCAACATCCTAGTGTCAACAGAATTACGTCATGAATAAAAACAAAATTGATGAAATCACTTGACTATATATTTTTAGAATCAATTGTCGACCGAATCAGACTTGAGGGCACTTGATCAATTATTAAAAGAACAAGAAATAGTTAACAGTGATCAGTTTACATTTATATATTTATTTCCGGTTCATGTAGAAGATTGCGTTTCCAAGGGAAACAAAGATTGATGTCAGTTAAATATAAAATTCGAGAGGGAGGTATAGTAGGAGGGAGTGGAAGGGGAGACAGAACACATGAAATCCTTATCCCATATAATTATGACTGGTCAGTCCATGTAATTCTGTCGGTCCCTTTAACACTTTGCATATGAGGCATCTTATTTTTCAGCTTGCCACTTTAATTCACACATGGTCTACCCTTTAATTCACACCTAAACGCCATCCCCTCCCCCTCCCAGCCATTACCAGCATGATTCTGATCCCATCTACTGATATCAGAATCAACAGATTCTTCACACTGATATCCAGGATGGGAGGAGCCAAGATGCTATCAATGATTGACAGATCTCACCCCAATTCAATTAGATTGATGATAACATCAATCTAAAAAAAGTGTTGTTATCTACTTACCTCCGCACGGGAGTGGTGTATTAATGCACTGCCAAAAAGGTGGGCATACACACACCAGTCAATGAGACTTTATATAGAAAACACAAGTGCAGCTGTATAAACTAAATACCTGGCCTTTGTGTATTCATAATGTTGACAGGATATGTGTAGTATTGACACATCTCCGCTTTTTTTCCTCGAAATGTCAAAATTTACCCACCCACCCACCCCCATCCCCACCACTGTCAATGCAGGGAGCAGCTATGCAATTTTGGCTATTTATTTATAGGCGGTGCACTTTGTATTTTGTTACTTTGGTGATCAATTGTTTGCAACACACCCTTGAAATCTTTTGAAAACACTCTGGATTGAAACACTTAATTAATTTGATAAAATGAGATGAATTGGTTATCCCCCAATAAACACGTGTTAAATCAATGCGCTTAAAATCGGTAGGGAACAAATAAATATTTGTTCCCTACCCATTTTAAGCGCATTTGTCATTTGTTTCTATATCAATTGTATCCCTTTGTGCATAACTTATTACTTCACCTGCATGAGGTTCATGTATGTATCCCTAGCAGTACATACAACCCATAAACCTGGAACTGGTGGCCCACAAAATAGAAGATATATAAACCTTAAAAAAAATTCACCGACAAACTGCTGGCACCTTTATAAGGTGCAAAAATGTTGCCCTGCCCAACAACTACAACTCTTTACTTACTTACTTTAAGTTACTTATTTTATTTCAATTGCTCCCATTTTTAATTTACTTAGTGTATAATGTTCGCCTTGCCCAAAATCAACTTGCCCAAATGTCTGTATTACTGTATTACTATAACCATATATAACTCGGTACCGAATGTACCATACGCTCACTGTTAATACCCACTCCATCATTCACATACTAAAACTAGTTGTTAATTAGAACATTAGTTTATTTGTAACTCAACTCAAAGTTCTGTAAGAAGGCACTCATCGGAAGAGCTGGCACCGATCAGAGATAATCGACCACTTGTAATAACATCAGTAATGAAGAATCTTTGAATTGAATTGAATAAAACCCAACTCATAAAATTTAATTATGAGTGAATGAGAGCCGATCGTTATGCTTGTCACATTCATACAACTTATGATATATGTTTTCGTTAGGATCAATGCCTTTTTACGCTAGAAAAATAATAATGTAATATTCCTATAATTCAGGCTATTATAAGATTTACTGGGCAAGCTTCCATTGACTTAAAAGGAGAGGGATCGATCCTTTACTTAGATTAGTGTAACCAGATTGAAACAGATGGGTGTACTATATATTGATGTTCACGACAGGGTACACATAATTATGTACAACCGTTATGTAGAATACTCAGAGGCTAATACATTTTTTTATCTATTTTTTATTTTCCATACGCATAACATTTGACAATGCTATTCTCAGTTAAGTTGAAGAAAGAGTTCGATCTAATCATTACCAATACAATTTATATCATTATACCATTTATACATGTCATCAACTAACAGGCTTTAGTATGTACATACTGACCAATTGTAACAGAGAGAGTAACATGTTTTTGGTCATTTACCACATATAAGAGCACTAAATGCCAAATAAGCGAAAATAGAGAAGAATAAAAATCAGGGTGAAGGATGGTCTTCGTAATATAATACATAGTTTCCTAAATGTATTATGATTAAATTCAATATAATATTATAAGAATTTCAGACATAATCATAGATAGCGCCTTTCAACATAGATCTGTATCTTTATCTCATATTAACGATGGTACCTGTTTCAATATAATTGGGGCATTTAGGCAGATATTATCGTTTTTACGTGCAATTAAGTGATTTTTCGAATATGTCTATTGTTCAAGAGTACGGTAAGTACAGTAAACACTTAATGGTCTAGACCTGTTACCCTATATGTTATCTAATATCGTGTTTTCCTCGACGTTCAGGATAAGCATCTTCTAGCGGCGTCAGGGCAGCAGCATTTAACCTGGTTTCCAATACGTTTATACAGGTATACTTTTAATATAGTAATTCTTCCTATAACAATATAGTTTAATAACTTTATTTGCAGATGTGGGTCGGAGTAGGAGCCCGGGGAGGTTATCCTTCAGACAAGACCCGTTTTTCTTTCACCTGCTTACATATAAATCCACCGGGAAGGAGGCGAGGTCCAACAGGCCTAAAGTCAAGACTCTGGACACCAAGCACAACAAACCTAATTCCATCCTGGCTCCCCCAGATATAATATGGAAAGGATTCTCAGGGAGAAACGGTGGGATGTAGGGATGCTAAAAGACAGACATGGGACCACATGTATTTATATAATGGAGAAATGCAATGCCGCCAAATGGATTGGTATGCTAATTTTGAATGATGTGATGTAATATGTTGGGAAAAAAAGAAATAAAATATCTGGGCGAGACTAAAGAGACTAATTGATTTTTCCCACATTAATTATAATGATATTTTCTTTCATAGATTTTCCGTAAACGCCTACACAAGTTTTAAGTATTAATGTATTAATACATTACCCCGAATGATTTTACGTACGAAGGAATAAGTGAAAATCATAATTATACTCTCCTGTGAATACATTAATAGCATTCGTGGGTATAGTGTATATCTTGAATCTGTGTTTTCCGCAAGTATGAATCTAGTTGACGCATTTAAATATCAATTTATAAATGATAAAACAGCAGACAAAGTACTACACACTACGTACTTATAACATATTATTTCTCCATGCAAAAGAGGACCTTTTGTGTTATTTTTCTGCCAAATATCTTTTTCAATGAATGTTAAGGTAACGTTTGTCATATATACTTTGACATCATTGGCTGTATGTTGATGTTCAGTAATAAACGGGAAGAGATACAAACTTTTTAATTGTATTTGCCAGAACTGTCTATATATAGCATGATAATTACTTTAGAACTGCAAGAGCCTTGTCCACTAAGCCGATTCTCAGGCTATTTTGCGCCGCAGAGGACTCTTTTCCACTAAATTCTGTGAAAATCGCATGAGAATCAGCTTAGTGGACCAGGCCCTTAAGACCATATCATTAACCGACTATGAAATCCAATAAGCATTGTATATCGATTCATTAGTCAACTGCACATTATAATGAGTTCAACCACTACTGTAAACCTATATTCCACGTTAACCACTAGTCCATCATTATTATACCTCAAATATAGCAGAGATCCGACTTCAGGCAATGATTGCAAGCGGAATTGTCCTCTGTCTGAGGGAATTACATGTACGAACGACTGAAGGGTTTGAAAACCTCCCTCCTGCAGGAGATTTCCTTTGACAGCAGCCGATGACTGAATAAAAGTTTTTCAATTTCAATTTCAATTTGTTATTTATAAGCCGACACAAGCAGTGTTTATCGTTGATTAAATTGCGATTTTCCGAAATTATGCCACATCCAAAGATATTCCAAAATCTAGAAATCCAAAAGCTAAATCTCGTCTCTGGGTTTTGTTTTAACCCAATAATACCGACTCACTAGACGAATCGTGGCCCATGGGAAAACCATTTTCGCCGAAAATAAACACAAGCTTACGACCGCCACCCATGCCTCTACAACAGAGAACCTATATCTCCAAACCCCATCCAACAAACTTTTCTCCCTTAATTTGATCTTAGACTCTCTAATTCTTTCACCAATCGACAGGGAATTGCATCAATAACTACATGTGTGAGAAATCCGAGTCCCAGATGTGAAGATATTAGTGAAATTAAAAATTAAAATGACTTGAAAATGAAACAAAATGTAAAAAGGTTGTCTGCTCTGGGCTCAAACTCACAATCCTGCTTGGAAGTCCAAAGCTTTAACCACTAGACTATAGCGGAATACAGAAGGGTGCATGCATATAAACAATTACATTGATCCATCACATTTTAGGTTTACTTTAATCCCCCCATTCTCCTCATGGAGATTGGGGAGAATGGGGAAATAAATCTTGAAGGACCCTGTGTTCGCTGCAGGCAATTTAATGATTCATATCAATCATGAAAATATATCTTGCATCTGCAATCTATTTCTATAATACGCGAATGCAGAACTCCTAGGTCTGCACGCTTTCTGGACAAGCTAATTACAAAATAGGCTCAGACATCAGTAAGAAGAATTTTTCCCTTGAAACAAACAGCATTCATAAGGGTCAGATTCTCAGAAAATGTACAATTCAACTTCTATTAAATTTCAGACGAAAACAAAGTTCAAAATATAGTCCAACCTAACCAAACAGATTGCTAGAATCAATGCAATGCCAAATATTCTCGAATTTACCTAGTATTGACCAAATTGCAGCCAAATTTTGCAGAATTTACTAAATGTGTACAGCTGCCAATTGTACATTTTCTGAAAATCTGACCCATAAAGCGAAGCAAGGCAAGGCAAGGCGCCAGTATTAAGACCCTCGCTTTCGCTAAGTAGAATTGTTTCGACTTAATTCACGATTCATTAACCTGTCCAGGCCCTGCACTGACGCCAACACACCTTGCCGTCGCTATGTATGATTCGAGATAATTGTCAGGATCTAATACTTGGGTTCGGCTAACACACACTGGACAATCAGTCATAGTACTCCATTTTCATTCATTCACAAAAAGCCTTCATTTAAGCGCGTTGCATAATTCTGTAATATTCATTGAGAAATTGTTGAGATTTACAGCTTACAGGAATGCTGCTACATAGGAGAAATTCTACATTTACCCCGTGTTTTTGTTGCATGTTCATGGAATTCCGAAATAGCCACGCGAAGGGGGTTGGGGGGGCGGTGGTTGTCTCGCTGGATTTTTATGTTTATGTTTTATTATTTACATGTCGGTAATGTGCTGATTTGGTTTACTTATGATTTGTTGAGCTAACATTGGCATGCATGTACATGGACACGATATAGACGTGTACACTAATGATGTACCTACTATATATAATCTCTCCTCAGTGATTTTTTCATGTCGAATTGATTGCGAAAAGATTTGTGACTCGATAAGTGAAGAATTAATTATTCGTTTTCCTGTTTTCTTCCCCTATCATTATTTTCTAACATGTGCATAACTTATTTATTTAGGTTTAGAACGAGGTTAAAAAGAAGATATATTTTTAACCTGATATCAATGACATCAACAGTCGATTGGGGTATAATAATTATGATTTATTGCTGTTAAACATTAATTAACAAGGGACAAAAGTGGTATATATAGATGCATTTACGATTTTATCCACTCTATACGATATATTAACTTTTTTCTCCAGACATATGACTTGAATGGCTTGATCTGTACATACGTGGAAAGGATTGCCCATAATTGTGTTTATGGGGAAAAGGCTCAATTGTGATCTAATACCTTATTCAATGCAGAGTTCAAGTGGCCGTTAAATCCATTGCAATTGTAATGCTAACCTATGCTACACACCACGTATAAACGGTGGGCCAGGTCCCTTGGATATAGTTAACCGGGTTGCAATAATTTTTAAGATTTAGACATTGTTTATGAGTATCATGAATTGCTTTGAAAAATGCTTTGAATTTTGTTATCAACGTCGCTTGCAAAGTGAAACGTCTTCCCCCTAGACAAGATCTTAATCTTTTTTCTTTTTTTAACAAACTTTATTCAATCTCTCAACAAATCCACACTGCCCAGGGCGATTAACACTTTGTGAATACAAAAGCTCTTCTTGTCCGCCTCAAGGGGACCTCATCATGATGAAACACCTTTTCAATCAGCTTCGTATAAGGTAAAAATATATCAAAATTATCCAAGCTGCTATATACGAGAAAAACCAGAAAACTGTCCCCATTACTTTAATGAGAACCTATCGTTGTCCACATGGACAGGTTTAAAGTGTTAACATTAACGCACAATGGAACAACAACAGGCTATAGAATCCACCTTAATTCGACCTTACTATACTAAGGTTATTCAGACAAAGTCCCAATAAGGTAATGATTTAGACAAGAATGACAAGAAGGTTGGTAGACAAGAAGGTTGGTAGAAAGGAATATGAGAAGCCTTCAGCCCCGTGCTTATGGAGACTGTACCGAAGTAGAGCAAGGCTTTTTAAGTTTACCTCGAAGGGAATGATGTTCCGAACAATCAAACATAGGGCTTTGTTGAAAAGGCAGAATATCAATCTTGATCTTAATGTTTACCATGCAGGGGAATATGCTTCTGATTTAAACCGAGGAAATATTAATCGGTTTATACCTCGATAAGGATGGGGTTTTATCAGAAAATGAATCTCAATAAAGGAATGTAATACATGTACAATGCTCTCTACACATCCATACCTATGTATATGGGTCAGATTTTCGAAAAATGTACAATTTGCAGCTCTACAAATTTAGAGAATTTTGCTAAATTAGGCTAAAAATGATGAATACCGGGTATATTTGAGTATATTTGGTATCGCATTGATTCATAGTATCTGTTTCGCTATGTTAAACTGCATTTTGAAACTCATTTCTGTCTTAAATGTGGGTTATTTCAGAGAATTAGTGAAGGCGAATTGTACATTTTCTGAAGATCTGACCCATATAGTGGATATTTGCACGTTACGTGTCAGTTACAGGGTATTGTAGGATCTCATGTTCAGAATGCATCTGTCAGTTCAGTATACATCTGACATACACATACTTGCCACATTTCTTTCAAACCTAAGGAGGGTAATTTCACCAATTTACAGAAATCTTATTCAAGATCTACACGATATAGGCAATGCAAGGTGGAGACATGGGCTACCAAATCAAGCTTAACCTCATACTGAATGTGGATTTTCCTATTGTAGACTGGAGGCACTCAAAGCCAAAATAAATTCTAGGGGTATGTGGTTAATAGTTGGTAAATGGTGCTTGGAGACCAAGTCAAGTAGGCTGAATCTGGAGACGCCTGTTCCCACCCTGAAATATTACTCTTTACTACCACCAGGGGGCGTTTTTGTCTGCCATACAACTCTCACAAGTCAATTACGGTACATGCAATCTACGATTCCACGCCCATCACAGGGGTGCAGAGGCGTGGGTTAAGGGTGGTCTCCACTGGCTGCGGTAAGCTCTGCGGTAAGCCTTGCGATGGTGCTGTGTTGGTGAGAAGTGGCGAGTTCCTGAGTACATGATTCACTGACCATGTAGGCAAGGAGCTTGTCCTTTTTCACCACCTACAGAACCAGCACAAACCATCGCAAGGCTTACCGCAGAGCTTACCGCAGCCAGTGGAGACCACCCTTTACTGGGGGAAAAAATCACAATCGCAAAATTGATATTTTTCAAAGTATTTTATTCACAAGAACTCTTTTTTGAAATGATCTGTTTTTTGTTGTTGTCTTTAAAAAAAATATGAATCTAAGTACCAAATATCAGGACAGTGTATTAAATATATGCTTGCGTTTTGAAGGTCTTCGTCTATATGGTGTATATTTAATCACTTTTGATGGTAATTGCACACCTAGAAATATTGCAAACTTTCTTAAAGAAATAAATATATAAAACTTAAAATATAAAAATAATTATTAGATGTTATACTGTTTACTATCATTCGAATCGGCTTAATCTCATCTTTTCAAATATGAGGGTAGGCCTATCTCAAAATCCATCTTTTGCGACTTGCGACTTGTGAATTGTTGACTTGCGACTTGTTCACTGTTTTGCCTATTATTTTCTGGTAACCAGCCCTGGAGCAGAATGCAGTCATCTATACGGTTCTTCCAGTGCAGCGGGGAAGGCAATTAAATGTTATTGTTGTTTTTTTCGATGAGCAACATAGCAAAATGACATTCTTTCCTCGATTAGCAAAATAAACAATTCGGTCAAATTTCCACAACACAATGGTACCAAACTTGTATCATGCAGAGGAAAGCCACCATTCTTTCATGTATTGTGTCTGTATTTCAAAGAATAGGTAGGCTATTCCATAATGTTATTGTTATGATGATAATATTAATATTGATTAATCCAGTAGAGTAGTATACAACACGTTGTGAAAGAGATGGAAATCTTTTCAGATACAGATCGGACACTGAACTTTGGAACTTGATTGCCTGCTGGGCAAATGCAGTGAAACCTTTGGCTCCAATCTGAATGGAAACAGCAATAACATATTGTATAATGCACTGGACAATTGTTTAATATTGAGGCGTGATGTTATTGAGGCGTGATGTTGTATATCAGATAAATATCTTGAAGTTAATGTTATTGCATTTCGGATGTTATTGGATGCATAACTGCAACCCAAACCGCAATATATCCCGGTCAATCGAACACACGGAAAATAGTTGAACAAAATAATTAAATGCAGCTCGTTCTGATGTATTATTGAATGCAGAGTTACAATGCATTTTCATTTATTTAAAAATTCTATCCGTAGAATTTTGTAACTTAACAAAATGTAACACGTCTGATTAAGAAAGGGTGGCGGATCTACCACTAGATCTATTTCCGGTATATAGCATTCTTTACCTCACAGACATGTTATTTTAGAATTTGATTCTTTCAGCTGCTAGATACTAATTCGGGAACCCCTAGAGATCTGTTCAGTATTAATTCATTTACATCATAATATATAAAACATTTAAATATAAGCCATCATGACTTTCACTTCTTCTCTATACTCTTGCTTACGTTTCGACTGAGGCTGTAACTGCTTTTAAATTGGCTAATTGAGTCTGAGATATGTTAGAAGCCTATTACAGTAATGTACAGCCAGTCAGCTAGAAATTGTAACTATACTCGTCACATCTACTACTACAACTATAATCTTAGCATGGCCTTAAAGCCGAGAAGCAAGGTCTGTACTATGAGGGTCTGAATACTAATGTATAAACACCGTAACGAGAAAATGATCCCCCAGGAATAAATGTCTCACTTCAAAATCATTATTATGATATTAAAAGTATCTATAACTAATTACGACTTATGATTGTATTTGTATTGAAAGATTTTTATTCAGCAATAGAACATTATGTAACAATCACACTATTCTCAGGACGTGCTGATGTAATGCATAATATATATAGATCGATAATGTACATAGTAATTCCGTAGTACTGTACATTAATAGTCAGTGTTTTTAATTTTCAATAATTTTTAATTTGTTTCAATAAGTATTTGTATTTTTCTTGTTGGTAGTTTCGTCTCACACAGAACTGCCAAATATTGAGACACCATTGACTCATTTTAGTCTCTTTGTTGGGAATCGGTCTTTAAATCGGTCTTAAAATAACTTTATGGGATGTGCCTACCCCATGCAATAATACAGATGTGATTGTCTGATATGACATCTCCGTGCAAGTCTAGGCCCAAAGGTGAGAGAGTCCCTCCAAACGGAGGGAAAGCCTCTCGTCTCAAACCGCAAAGTGCCATTATAATTCCATTAAGACCGCAAAATCTCATTATATTCCCATTAGAACGCCTAGTCCCAGGCCAGGATACCGATAAGCGAAGTAGGCGTCCAATCATTGAGATACCATTCTTATCTGATCTGAGGGTTTGTACCTGGACTGCTCCTATAACGGGAATAGTTCTAATCACATTTAACTACTCTTGGTGGGAAATTGATCTCAATATTTCGAATATATCTTAATTGGTGGAAATTGTTGACTTAATCTTTATTACTTTGTATCACATATATGAGGCGTGTCATACCATTTTAATAGCCTGACACTTATGGGTCAGATTTTCAGAAAATTTACAATTTGCCTTCACCAATCCTCTCAAATAACCCAAATTTAAGACGAAAATCAGGTTCAAAATACAGTTCAACATAACCAGACAGATTTATTGAATGAGCACAAAACAGAATTATACTCAGATACACCTAGTATTTATCATTTTGCACTCTAATTTAGCAGAATTTGGTAGAGGAAAATGAGTCATAAGTCTCAAAATATGGATTTTGAGATATCACCATATTTGAAAAAATGACACGAACCCGATTCCAATGAATGTAAACATTATGTACATCTAATAAGTACTTTTATCTTTTTAGTTAGATATTTTTATTTTTGAAAAGAAAGTTTGCAATATTTCCAGTAAAGTAACTAAATATACTCAATGGGATGACGTGAGAAACGCACTGATATAATTAATAAACAGTCTTAAAATTTGGTAGATGTATTCATACAACCACAAGGACCAGACACTCCAAAAATGAAAATAATTCAACAAAGAGATCTTGTAAGTAAACGACTTTGAAAAACACCAATTTTGCGACTTGTGACTCATTTTCCTGAAGCACATCACATATGTGCTCCCTGGAATATGGGTTCAGTGGTTGTAGGTCAGCTTTAACAGTTAAATCCAAGTCAACTTAGTAGCTCCATAACGTGTTTGTGTTGGGACAGGTCTGTAACTTCCACAGGCATAATTTCGCTAGTGGTGGCGCCAATGCCAACAGTAGCACTCTTTCTTAATCCCCTGGCAGCTGTCTTATTAGCTACCTGCCTACCACACACCGTGCTCCCGAAGCAAGCTAGAGGTGGGGAGGAGGAGGTGGGAGGGAAATTTGGCAATTTCTTTCACTTGGTCATTCTAAAATGAGGATTGGGCTCCCGCTGGAGGTCATTTTAGTCATAAGTATCTCCCAAACCCTGGACTAAGTAGGGGATTTTACCATCGAGGAGGACAGAGATTAAATACAGACGGGAAACCCAGCAAGAATACGTATAGTGGAGACCTTGATCATTTTATATATTGCAAACGTGCCTGGCTGTCACTTTTGAGCCTTGCATAGAACTTACATGGCTTATTGGAGACGGGAAATGTCATCTGTGGATATTTACTATAGCAGAGGAATACGCGTTTGCTTTTGTGTTCAGGTATCGAGGTAGAGCGCTGAATGTTTATAAAGGCTAAGATTGCCCACACAAGAACTATTAAATATTCTACAAAGGATTTCGTCAAGGAGAACATTAGTCACGTGTTCAAGGAAGGCCTGTTGAGCACTTATGGATTCCAGCTAGAGACCTGAAATGTTTATCAATACTCAAATGCTCGATGTGGTTCTCTTGTAAAAGGAGCGGTATAGTTTTTGGCATTAACTTCATGGTACGACGATTTACCTCAATGGGAAACGGGGAAGCACCTACGATCATAAGCAAACTGGGAAATTGATACGTAGTCAAAATCAAGTAATTCCTGTCATACATGTTACTTGCAATAACTCATTGGTGGCAGTGACAAATGTATGGTCACTTACTTCACTCGAAAAAAGGAGCAGGATACTTATAATTAACTTCAGGCTATAAGGACTGGTTGATAACACCACACTCAAAAACATCGCAGATAATAGTAAGGCTCAGTACGATGGAATGCTATTTGATTTATGAGGAGAATTGACAGAAGATTTGCAGCACAAAGGAAGAGAGCTGCAAAACAGTAATTTATTAGTTTTGGTAAATACATATCTGTGGAAAGACCGCTTTATCTTGGATATTGATTGTCTGGTGACAGAAACATTGGACAATTAATCAGGAAAAAAAACAATAGCTAACACCATCGCTTAGAGCAACGGAGGAATGTTCATATGAAGGCCTGTCCATATCAGTTGGTGATAATAACTCTATCCTTCACTGCAGGTTGCTAGTCACTATCTAGAGAGTTTCGTATCTTCCATGTTTTGCTATAGGCCTACCACAATATTATCATTAAATACCCTTGACAGGAAATTTAATAACTAATGCAAAATCACAAGAAAACCTCATTTTACTGTATACACCAAAACTTTGACGACATATTGGATATGCTACGCCAGGTCAAAGTAACGGATTGAAATTCATTGATTCATTGAAAATAAATATTGTGACACCTCGAAGAAGTTACGATCAAAGTATTTACATGATATTCAAACACTTTGGTGGTAAAGGATGGTAATCGGTTGATTATTGGTTTACCTTTGAAACACTTTCTCATTATATTACTACAATTGTATGCATTTTAGTTTACTTTGCCTGAAATCATAACATTAGAAAACATGGCAACTGTTTCGAGTCTCAGACCAATAAAATCCTCAGTGAGTAAGGTACCAATGTCAACAATACCAACATTGCCTGGGAAATCTAAACCCCCTTTCTTTACCCTTATTGAACCTGGTATCAATTCAGCCATTTCTCGAGGACTTTTCCAACAGGTCAGGTTCTTGGTCCAGTTTGGTAATGAGGTGAATGAGAGAGATGAGGACAGATGTACCCCTTTAATCCATTGCTCTTTAATTGAGGACGAGCAATGGGGTGTCGGCATAGCCAGACTGCTTATAGAAAAGGGAGCTTCTATAGGACTGAGGGACAGGAAAGGCTTAAATGCTTTACATCATGCCTGTCTTAATAACAGATTGGAAATTGTCAGAGTTTATCTCAGTGCTGTGGATTTTGATGTTAACCAAGCGGATGCGTTAGGAAATACCGCTCTTCATTATGCGGCGTCAATAGGCAATGAGGAAATGGTGAAGTTGCTATTGGAAACTTTGCTCAAGTATAAACTAACGGTGGACACTGTTAATAGGAAAGCCGTTACTCCTCTAATGCAAGCTTACAAATGTGGGAATGCCGAATGCGCTCAGTTGTTAATAAGTATGGGATCCGCTAACCAGGGCGAACATAAAGGAGATTTACCCATCTGCGCTAAAACAGCAAAGGATTTGAGGAACGAGAGGCTTGCTGCTGCGAACACTAAAAGTGCCCAGCGCGAAACATCAAAGGAAAACAAAGCTAATCAACACGAAATGACGCTTTTGAGCGACATAACAAACAGCACAAGAACAATGAGAGTTCGCGTAAAAAGTGAAGCGAATAAAAGGCCTCCTTCTGGAAGACCAATGAGCGGCCGACCTAAAACAAGTACTAGAAGAAGAGGCGAAAGTGAGGAGAAATTGGAAGATGTAGACCTAGAGGAAGGTATCTTATCCAGAGCTAAGAACTCGGAAAGGTTGTACAGGGCAGCCAGTGCCACTGAATTGAGAAACAGGCCTGATTTGGTTTTCAATATTAACCCTATACAATGTGTCGTCAATGGAACCGATCGTCACCCAAATGTCCCAAGGTCGGGGGGACATCAAGCTAGTACTAAAGTCGACCGCCCCGGAAGTGGCCAAATGCGCATCCCGACTTCCTGGCGATGTGAAATGAAGAAGTTGTACGGCGCGTTCGAGTTCCAATTCACCAAGTCTTTCGTGGCCGGTGTGAAACCGCAACCGGAACCGGAAGCAAGTTGCGAAGACACTTGCTCTCAGCGTCCTTCGAGTGCCTTAACTTCAGAGAGCATGTCTGGATCGATGTCTGACATAGCAAGTGTATGCTCAAGGCGGTCTGGAATGAGTGCCAGGAGAGCTCAAACATCTAACCCCGCCGGAGACGCAAGGAAAAGAAAAACATCAGTGGCGCAACAGAATAAAAAGAGACCTCAAGCATTGCTGACCTTAAGAACAGATTCAGACACCAGTTCCGAAACAAGCGGATCCACTCGACGTAGATTAATGAGAGATTCAGAGAGTTCCGATGGCGCCAGTTCTTCAAGGAAAAGTTCAATGAAATCCAAGAGTTCAGTTTTGAGCGCTCTTTCTAAACTCAGCTCATGATGGGACATTTATCTTTCTTGTAATCACAAAGAATGCATCTTATTTTCATTGATCTAAATTAACTTATTAATACTATACTACAGTTGCTGTTCTGATCTCAAACTGTTATGTAGGCTATTTATCGATCGGTGTCATAATCCTCATTATGTTGTGGATCACTTTATGCTAGTCCTGAAGAAAAAATGATAGGAAAAATATATAATTGATGACAATGCGGTTCTCCACAAACACCCTATGATAAGACTTTATATACATGCCATTACCTACGTTAATGGTTGTTTTTAACCACACTTAATGGTTTACGTACATGTAACATATCATTTGTAATAACACATGTGTCGACATAACGTCAAAATACCATTGATTCGTAAGATGTCGAAGATTTGATAATATTATGTTGAAGGCATTTACAGAATGACTGCATTATATATATGTGTTGAACAATCGTTTTTCACATGCCATTGGGATATAACGCCACTGTGGAATAAGTGACGGATTTACTCTAAAATGATTTGAGTGGTCATGAGGTGAAAGTCAAAGTGAAAGCATCATCAGCTAAAGCTGGGACAATAGAGAGACTTGCCATGCATTCCAAACCGATTCTTCAACACTTTGCATGGTTCAGACATTTCTAGAACCTAATGACCATTAAATATCCTATTATTTCTTATCTATAAGTGCAAATGTATATATATGTCAATTATAACACTGCGCATAACTAGTCTAGGCGCAAACCCTCAGATCAGATAAGGATGGTATGTCAGTGATTGGACGCCTACTTCGCTAATCGGTTTCCTGGCCTAGAACTAGGCGTTCTAATGGAATTATAATGGCACTTTGCGGTTTGAGGCGAGAGGCTTTCCCTCCGTTTGAAAGGACTCTCTCTCAACTTTGGGCCTAGACTTTGGACAGGGATTGGAAAGCTCAGGCTGCAGCATACGGGTTTGAGCTACTGTATAGTGAAGGTACCTTAATTCATAATCGAAAACCGGTTACAGGATTGGATATACCAGGATATATTGTCATGTTGTGTTCTATATCTGACACATTCTCAAAAAAATGTAATATTATGTCTCACAGTATGTAAAATGTTCCTTGAATATTAATGAATTCCTATGATATTGATAAAATTTAATGTTGAAAATTGCTTTTGCAAATTATTATTTTTGTCTAAATGAGCTGCAGATCTTGATGGTTCTGAGGGAGCGGAGGAATCTAGTTAATATTTCTAGTCAAATTATTAGTTTAAATGAACTGGAAAATCATTTAACAATCTAATATATAAATGAAATTAAATCAACAAATATAATTAACCTTTTTCATATGATATTAGGATGGATTACATATGAACATGTAGTAAATCACCCTAACATAAACAAACTTAATAGGTCCTCGTTCAATTGTCAACAACAAATAATGTCAGGTTTGAAGAGCGGTTAATGAAAATGATAAACTACAAATGGACTGGCCCCAACTGCTATGTTGGCGAGGTTTCCAGATTGGATCAGTGTCCACTATGAGAAGATTTACTGTAAATATGATGAACATGAAAACGATGAATAGGAGATTTCTTTTATTAAATCATCAGCAAACTAAACCTGTTACATATTTCATAATTAAATTTGTTGAGGGGACTTTTAAGTGACTAGTCAAGTCCACAATTTGTATGTAATATAACTGGAACTGTCTGTTTATTACTACTATTATCAGACGCATTAAACATATTCTAAATAATCAGAGGCTTATAGTCTGTCATCAATATCAATTTACCCTAAAGAGGACTTGGCAATATACCCTTATTACAATATATTTGCCCTCACGTTTCCTAGCCAGGCCACCAAAATATATACAGATTTCATTTCTTAATATTTGAAATTGATAAAAACAAAGCACATCTTTTTGGAATCCGTTACTATATGTGTTGTGTTACAGGAAAATGAGTCATAAGTCGCAAAATTGATATTTTTCAAAGCGTTTTTTTCACAAGATCACATTATTGGAATGTTCTGATTTTTTGGGAGTTGATCACTTAGACTTATATCAATCGGTGTCTCAAATTTCAGGAATATCTATATAATACATCCGTTAGTTTTAAAGGTAACCATATGGACTACATTTAGTAACTTTACTGTTTATTGACCCCCAGAAATATTGGATACTTTTTTTTTCAAAAACAAAAATATCAAACTAAAATCTAGAAATACTTATAAGATTATTGGACTGTTTACTATCATTGGAATCAGCTTGATCTCATCTTTTCAAATCTAATGGTATCTCAAAATCTATTTTTAGCGACTTATGACTCATTTTCCTGAAACACATCACATATAAGTTATACGGCATGGCAATGGGATGTCTGAATAAGAAAACGACTCCTATTATCAAACTTTCAAAATCATTCCGAAGTGAGTTTGGTAATTCTATTTACTTTTCAATTGCAATTATTTGGGATTTGAAACTATATTCTAATGGCCTGATTCTACGCGTACAACGGGGAGGCTTTGGCCATAATGGGGAAACATTTTATCCGCAGGTTGTATGAATGTAATAATGTGAGCTTGATATATCTGTGATACTCCGTTATTTATATACAACACCAAGAGCCTTTGAGCTGAATCATTATTTATGTTTAAGCGAAGCATTACAATGGTGTCCTATGGGTCGAAGGTTATACACGGCAGTATTTCTAAGCATTCACACATTAAACAACTTACAAGCCATGTGTAACGTCAGAACCAGCTACTAAAGTAAAGACCCTGTTGATCGTAGCATTAATTTAAGGTCAGGGATTTTACACCGCATACCCTTAGTAATACATGTTCTTAGATGTCCCAAAAGGGAACATTAGGGTTAGGCATATACCGGCCCATATTTCCTGAGAATGACTCATATCTTTCAAATTATGCACCTTTAGGCTCCAGAAAGGCTTTCTTAAAACAGTTACACGTATCGTTTCCTGGTAGATTATTGCTTTTAACCTGGTGGTCCGTGTCACAGAAAAACCTATAAGAACACTTAGGGTTCTGTATAGATTCTTTCGAAAGAAAATATTGTATCGGGTTGTATGTTTATTCAATAAAACTATAATGAAAAATTAGATAAAAATAACTAAGACATATAATCAATCAGCGAGCTCATCATAAGTGGAATGCCTAGGATATTATGAGACATTTGTAATCTGGTTTGAAATCTTTTTGTCTGTAAATTTATATCAAACAGAACTGCGTTGGAAGAAAAGGATATTCTCTAAATAAAAAAAA
Organism: Sthenelais limicola; assembly: GCA_942159475.1. Classification (NCBI taxonomy): domain Eukaryota; kingdom Metazoa; phylum Annelida; class Polychaeta; order Phyllodocida; family Sigalionidae; genus Sthenelais; species Sthenelais limicola. The sequence continues at coordinate 25,974,641 of OW804094.1, read as the reverse complement.
TAGTCTTCCTAAAATGTGTTTCTTCATTAATTATTATAGAAGCGCATAAATTCACATAATAATACGAATTATAGCTTTGACCTTTTGGCCTTGGCTCCTCCTGGGTCAGGTGAGGAGAGTGGGTGGGTGGGTGGGGGGTATCTTAGCACTCTGGTAGCAAGGTCCTGGCTCGTCCTGGGGTGGTGGTGGTGGGTGTGTGTGTGTTTGCGGGGGGGGGGGGTAGGTAGGAGGGTATCTTAATTAGCGCCCAACTTTAATTTCTAGCGACCATTTCGAGCTTCCTCACTACCTTGGTCAAGCCAACAGATTAACAATGCAAGTTATGTAATATATACCATTGATAAACCGTTATTACACCTTGGACCCTGAAGCATGTCTAGAAGTACACTATAACCCACTTCTTGAGTATGATAAGTGTTTGAGGTGCCCTTCAATTTGACCCATCTGTCACAAGAGACACCATCGTATCAAGCGTCACAACTGGATGACATGCAGAGAGGTTTAATCTCAACACGATAACAAAAAAACAGTTGCAACAAAATAATCTGGTAATCTCATATCGAAATTTCAGGAAATGACGGTGAAAATATTTCCCAACTACTTGCGGCACTATATCTAGCACCAGATATTAACATTCCTATTATTTGACTGTGAATAGCTAAATTCTGTCCAGTTATCAGAATCGTGTAACAGGACTGATTGTATATAACCGACTCTTGCGTATAATACGTTTTTGATTTTAAATGGCTTGATTCCGTCCAGGCATTACAATCGAAATGATATTCTCACATAGATGTCCAGACCTCTGGATTAACACATTGAAGTACGTGTGCGACTTGGGCAGCTTGTTACATAATAACCCATAATATAGGGACCATGTACATAACATGGTTCCCACTACTCTTTGGCATTTGAGACAATAACATGACTTGTTTTCTATCTGTAGACAACTCTCCCCCACTTTCTGTGTGTCAAATGTTGCTATGGTCTTGGATGTGTTTGGGGCGCTTATGTAGTTTCATTTTCAGTGCGATCGCAACCAGATCCAACCAGAACCAACATTCGATTTCTTTTTTTTTTGTAAAAATTGAAATTTACTTTTAGAAGTTATCTTCTGACATAAGAATAATGAGTAAAATTGGATTCAACAAAACCTCAAACCACAAAGTGCCATTATAATTCCATTAAGACCACAATGTCATTATATTTCCATTAGAACGCAAAGTCCTAGGCTAGTATACCGATTAGCGAAGTAGGCGTCTAATCACTGGCAAACCATTCTTATCTGATCTGAGGGCTTGGACCTAGATTGGGTATAGTTTAGCGCTTCTTTTCTTTATAGGAAAGGAGGAAGATGGATGGGGGAGCAATGCCACATGCTTTGGTAATTTAAGTGTCCTTAAACGTCGGCTATGTCGCCTACCCGATCTCTTAATTGTATGTCGTAAAAGAAATACAGAGGATTAAATCTAAGACAGGAGGAACTTCCCCCAAAAATTGGGTCGAGGGAGGCGCCCATGGCCCAGCTGTTTTATTATGAGGATGTGAACTGATTAGCAGGGACTAATGAAATGCCCTCTTCCACATATCGACATCAGAGAGAAATCCCCGCACTATAATTACCCTGCTATAAACTATAGTGAAATAACACTCACCATTATAATTTTATGATCCCAAATCAACAGTGTTCCCACTATAAGGATAAAGGGCATACAAAATTCACAATTGTCTCGTTCTAATGCTTATAGAAACATTTTACAGCAGTTCATATAGAAGCTTGAAATTCTTCCGAAATCCCAACGTCGTTGATATTAATAGCTAATCTTTGAATTTAATGGCCCGAACGGATTATGCTTCAATACCTATCAATAATGTTCAACAATACTCGTCGCTATAGCAGGTTTTGTGTGTTATGTACGCTTATTCATATTAGAGCAAACGGTTGTTGTAGGTTTAAGGCAGGCGATTCAAAAGCTTTACTAAACATGTAGCTAATCACAATGGGTGCAAAACGTATTTGGGTCAGGTCTTCAGAGAATGTACAATTCGCCTTCACCAATCCTCTCAAATTACCCAAATTTAAGACGAAAATCCGGTTAAAAACACAGTTCAATATAACCAGACAGATTTATTGAATGAATACAATACAGAATACACTCAGATATACTCAGTATTTATCATTACCTCCTCTAATTTAGCAGAATTTGAGAGATGTGTAGAACTGTAGATTGTGCATTTTCTGAAAATCTGACTCATTTAGCTCGGAATATCAGTATGTCAACAACCCATCCCTACGTACTATGTACCAAATTTGAGAATTCTCCTGTTTTCTTATTCAAGAATTTGCTAATAGATGTTATAGCCTTTGTACAAAGATTAACATTTATTCTTTCCTGACATTCTAGACATTGATTTACATTCTAGCATTAAATCGTATTACTAACAATTCAATTCAGATCGAAAAGTACATTAACATTTATATTACATTTCCCGAGTTCTTTAGAGCTCAGCTTTCAGTCTATGATTTACAGCTGTCTTATACTAGGGTCAGATTTTCAGAAAATGTACAATTGCCAGCTCTACACACATAGGAAATTCTGCTAAAATAGGCTGAAAAATGATGAGAACTGGTATATCTGAGTATATTTGGTTTCGCATTGATTTAAAGTATCAGTTCTGTTATGTTAAACTTCATTTTGAAGATCATTTTTGTCTTAAATGTGGTTTTTTTGAGAGGATTGGTGAAGTCGAATTGTACATTTTCTGAAAATCTGACCCACTAGATCCAGCCTTTCATCTATCAATCTGTTTTCTATACTTTGGTCTACATTACCATTTTTACAAACTTGTTACTATCCCAATTTTACACTAATCAATACATATGATTTATCATACATTTGTTACACCTTAGCACCCGATTAAATCAGGCTTGTAATCGGATACAATGGATATGTGGAATAAGAAGATATGATTTAAGACTCTGTTCGATTCCAGGATTGTTATTATAATTTAGGAACATTTATAGCATAGACCAACACAGTGGTGTAACAACTTGTACTAGAATATAAGTTCGGTGATAAATATTATTACTCTGCAATACATAGATAACTGATAAATACATACTCGTGACTAGGGTGATAGACCATTGATATCCCTATGATAATAAAATATTTAAATATCATTAAGGTAATTAAACATATTTAAATCCATAGGAGACATTAACACTTATATCACCGTCCTAATCTTAACGAATTTTAGCAAGGGCTATTGCGTAACTACAAATACTACTTATTGCAAAATCCATACTTGTAAATTTACGCTATTATTATAGCATGTAAGAAACACATTCATTAATTTCCAATAAATGCATGGAAATGTAAAGGAACCCGAATAAAATATTTTCAAATCAAATCAATTCATTTTAGACTTTGGGGATATGCCAAAAGCTGCAATTTATCTCCAAATGCCGGTTGCAGAAGGCAATTTAGATTTAGAAGCGGCTGATTATTCATTTATTTGTTTAATCTTTATTAGACCCATATATGTCAAGTGTATAATGTGTCGGCTGCTCCTTGTTTCCTTTATCGCAAGGTGTATGTTGCCCTTACCGAAAGCTAACAAATTGCATGTATTGTATTAACTTTGTCGTGCCTTAGCAAGTTAGTGACAACATCAATGCTACACTCTCCATGCAGTTAGAGGGGTTTAAGTCCTCCTGGAACTAAACAAAAATAAAGGGTATAGTGCAAATATATTTGTTGTAAAATCATGAAAAACCATATGAATCATCTCGAAGACAATCTCTAAGTATAGCATATATATTTGTAAAGAACACGGACAGGCACTTTAAGGTAGGGTCTGGGTGATCGCCCCACTTTTATTTATTAAACAAACACAATATCTTCTAGTGTTCTTTATTCGAGCTAAGTAAAGGGAATGAGGAGGAGCGGGAAAACTTGCTCCAAGGTAACCAACAGCAACAAACAATACAGGTGGCAATACACAGAATATATACAATATATACCAAGATATATATCAAGGGGATATATTATGCAATTTAAGTAAGTTAGTTAAAATTTAATGCACCGTGAAATGCACCTTGAAACTATCGGTATATCGACAATTGTTCATTCATTATAGTGAATTTCCACCCAAGGTACACATATTATTTTTAGTGGAAAAATAGACAAGGTGGAAAGAACCTTGTGCACACTCTTTGGGGCGCATCTTTCTTTTCCTTTTTCTCCCCTCTCCTCTGGTCTCCATAATATCATATTTATTTGCTCTGTTTTGATTAAGTCAATGCAATCCCCATTAGCCAAAAATTGTCATATGTCTGTGATATTTATAACATTTATAAATATAATATATTATATACATGTATATATATATACATATATGTATGATATTGTCATATGTCTGTGATTTTCATAACATCTATACATATAATATATTATATACATGTATATATACATATATGTATGATATTGTCATATGTCTGTGATTTTCATAACATTTATAAATATAATATATTATATACATGTATATATACATATATGTATGATATTGTCATATGTCTGTGATTTTCATAACATTTATAAATATAATATATTATATACATGTATATATACACATATATGTATGATATTGTCATAAATTATGTCTGTGATTTTCATAACATTTATAAATATAATATATTATATACATGTATATGGGTCAGATTTTCAGAAAATGTACAAGAGGAACCGCAGCCATGGCACAAGCCATGTACAATTGGCAGCTCTACACACTTAGGAAACTTTGCTAAATTAGGCTGAAAAATGATGAGTACCGGGTATATCTGAGTATATTTGGTATCTTGTTGATTTAAAGTATCTGGTTTTGCTATGTTGCACTATTTTTTGAAGCTTATTTTAGTCTTAAATGTGGGTTATTTTAGAGGATTGGTGAAGGTGAATTGTACATTTTCTGAAAATCTGACCCATATGTATAATATTGTCCAGTATGTCTGTGATATTTATAACATTTATAAATATATACATGTATACATGTATATATATGTAGACATGTCTTCATAAATATTCATTCAGTAAAATCTCCCTATCCCCCCCACACACTTGGGACATTGGTAATGCGTGCAATATGGCGAGGGTCTGGATTGGAGTGGGTTCACTATAATAACGATCTCCGGCAAAGTGACCAGCCTTTCCGGATGTATACATTCATGAGCGCGAGAAGACTGAATTTTGTCTTTTGTTACACAAAATGAACACCATTGATGAATGTAATATAGGAGCCGCGGTCAAAGCTCAGCAATGAAAGCTCCTGGCTATTTACCTTTGAATTATTAACCCCTATGCCTAATCCCCATATATTGGAGGAGGACGTAATATGCACAAGCCAATGGGAGATTAAGGAATGCTTTCGCTTGCCTCACCCAGAGCACTTATGAAAAACAAGGGCCAAACTTCTCGTCAATGATTTGAATTCAATCCAGGTGTTACGCACAAATTACACCCAAGTACGATTCAAAGGATCTACCTTAAATTAGAGGTGTGGAAGTCCACCTTAATATGTGGGTCAGATTTTCAGAAAATGTACAATTGGCAGATCAACATATTTTGTAAATTCTGCTAAATTGGACTGACAACTCATCAACACTAGGTATATATGGGTATATTTGGTATTGCCTTGATTTAAACAGTCTGTTTGGTTATGTTGAACAGTATTTTGAACCTGATTTATGTCTTAAATTTGTGTTATTTGAGAGAATTGGTGAAGGTGAATTGTACATTTTCTGAAAATCTGACCCATGTACTCCAGGGGCCTTGCATACACTCCATCTTGGATCTTGATCCGCATGGAAATATGGGAGTTGTCTATCAGAGGGAAAATGTCTCAGCTTTGAATATCTTCCTTTGTCCCAAAGTCATAGAATATAGGCTCAGTAATTCAATTAATTATTGAATCTTTATTCAAACCAAATACGATTCCAGAGAGAGTTTTGTTTGGTATCTCTGTGTGTAAAAGGTTAACTAATATCTGGATGTGGGTTTCATTGGTGATTTGCACAAGCCAATAGCGGAGGTATCCTGCCTATATTTGCCAAACAGGTTGCTAAATATTTGTCCGTCAGATTTTAACCGAATCCATCCGAGTAAACTATGTAACAGATGTGAGAAGTGTCAGTTGCAAATCCCCTATTGTCGTTTAGACATGGGGACCAAAATGAGTAGCACAGAGTTATGATTTTTCTTTTTTTTTACTTCTTTATTTCGGCAGAGTATAAAATCATGGCATCGCTGTGAAGCTTTGATAATATGTGTCTCAAGTATCGAAACGACAATTGGAATCATATAATTATAAACGTAGATTTCATAAATAATTTAAAAAAAAAGTATTTATGAAATTTACAAGCTTATCATGTTGTACCGAATTGTTCATGTCTTGAATGCTCAAACCATGTGTGTTTATTTCAGCGAAGGGTCCTGAGACAGTCCCTCTTAGATATGCGAGGAACTCAAACTGGGTCAAAAATAAAAAGAACGAGAACATTTGCCATTCTCCTTGATCCACTTGGAGAAATTAAGAAAGCAACACGCATAGTACACGTGTTTTTCATAAAACATAAAACGCTTGTTTTTGTTCTTTTATTGACTAAAATGTTTGCACATGCTTTTTAAACATTTGGATCCATATGTTTTCATTATAGTAGTATTTGTTAAAATATGGATTTTAATATGTAGTGTATGCAATATTTTGAATACTACAGTTGAAAATTTAAAAAAAGACTTCAGTGTAGGTTTGATCTCCAGTCTGTTATAATACGTCCAATCTAGATATATGTAAGGCGTTAAAACATAATTCCATCCCGCTACCTCTCTAATTTTATTTTCACGTTGAATATTGAGTATTTTATCAATTGTGTGCGATCTAATAAATCAAGCATTTATATAAATATACATTAGCGAATTAGGTCGGGCACTTCATGTTTGTGTTTAAAATGTCGGGCATTGACTTAATTGGAGTGGATCCATGAATGTATTTGCGTAGATTACAATATAGTTTGGGGTTTGTATTAAAAGAGTAGAGAGGGAAGTAGACGAACACTCCGAGGGAAAGGGGGAACATTTGACATGAAAATGTACAATTCGCCTTCACCAATTCTCTCAAATAACCCAAATTCAAGACAGAAATGAAGTTCAAAATACAGTTCAACATAACGGAACTGATATTATGAATCAACTTAATATCAAATATAATCAAATATACCTAATATTTATCATTTTCAGCCTAATTTTGGAGAATTTGATCAATGTGTAGAGATGTCAATTGTACATTTTCTGACGATCGATCCATATGGGTTCACGCCTCTCTTTTTCATGAAAATGTTTTATATACCAACCACAACCACAAATACAATGTAAATTTGGGACCTTAGATTCAGTCATATTATCATCAACACATTGATGACGAAATAATTGAATGAAAAAATAATCCCTCATGTCCCTCGCTATTTCGTAAATAATGACATGCTGGTACAGGGTTTTATTCAAGGTGATTTATACTATTCTGATTGGCAGTTTTCCTGATTTGTGGTTTTGGACGGTAGTTCTGTGTGTGATAGTTTTCTGGATGACGGTAATTCTATAACCTTCCCTATTAACCCAATAAATAGGTTTTCCCCAAGTCTATAGTCCTGAAGACGTTGTCAGAATATATCAAATATCTCAGTATATATTATATTATATTATATTATATTACATACATACATACATGTATACATACATACATACATACGTACATGTATACATACATACATACATAACTTTCCCCTTTCTCCCCTCAATGCATACCAGTATTCAACAGCAACGAGAGTAAGCAAGATCAACTATTACCAGTAATGTACTTTAGTATCTTATATCAAGCTTTAAGGCATTCGTTTCAAGAGTGGTCTCTTGAGAACATTCTGAAACTTCTGGTAAATACTGGCTAACCAAGTCCGTGCTTATTATTCCCATTGGAAGCGGTGTGAATGTCCAGCTAATTTATGTGTGCTCAGTTAAGCACTCAAGAGGTAATCAGAAGAATGATTAAAATCTCACGTACATTTAATATGGACCAGACTAGTGAAGTAGGGACGAGAAGGTAGGGAATTATCGCTGATATATTATGGATCCATCTGTAATTCAATCCCAAAATTCTTTGTTGCTGATCTTGATACAATTTGGTAAGTCATTTCTGGCATGCCAGTTCTTCCAATGAACGCCATTATTTTTTAATTAATTTTGTGTGTATAGAACGTTGCAGAAACTGAACACTAAACAATAATGACCTTGTAAAGTAAGTTAGCACTTTACTCAGAAAAATAATGATTAAGTTACTAATTTAAATGAAAGTGAATTTAGCAGTGAGAAATATCACTGGTCATTTAAAGCCAGCTATGGCAGAGGTAGCAAAAAGATAACAAGTAGTAATTAAGTTTCAATGTGGTTGGATGAGATGTTTAAGGTGATTTCTTAGCAGTCGAGTTGATAGTAAGACAGTTGGGAAAACTATTGGGAAAACTACCTCCCTCAATATTGCCCTCATGTAGATAGTTCATTCCTTGTTGACAGGTTCACCCCTTCATAAACAAGAAACATTCGAGGCAATACACATTTTGTATTTTGTACCTTTCGTTTGGTTTTCGTTCTCTCATTGCAGTATTTAGAAACAATGATCGATAGTAACACTCACTGTACATGGTAATATTTAGTGTGGTATAGCTATCCTTTATGCTGACTGAATGAATCAGGATGAATTTACTTAATGTTGTGGGGCGTTAAATGAAATGACCTTTTGATATACATAACACAAGAAAAAACAACCAAAAGTACAATACCACTGTACTGTGAATGTGACGTCGCCCTAGTGAAAAGTCCATACTCTCCTTTAAGAGTAGAAAAATAGTCAAAACAAAAGTAATCCCATCCAACACATCAATATATAAGTAATTAGAAACACATTTCCCACCACTTAAAGGCTTAAATATGTTTTATACAACCGTATGACGAACTCTTGAAAAACCTCTCGTTGAGGATCAAATTTAAGTGTCGGTAAAACCTTCTTGTGTAGCAAATAATCGATTCTGAAGCTATTTGATCGTTGAGCTAAGGTTAGCAATAATCTTATCATATGATATTTTTGAGAATGATTACTATACATAGTATTCACTGACGTCACGGCGCTAGCCGCGGTTTGCCATAATGTGGGTCAACTTTAGCTGGACATGAGTGCTCCAAGCCTAAAAAATACAGTTTTCACCTCCGAAAGTTTTAGAGAATGTTATATACAGTATGCTGATAGTTTATATGGTCATTTTTTTAGTGTGTCATGATGGAATAATGAGTATAATTGCCATTAGCAAGCATTCAAAACGGGAAATCCTGTCGATCTTGTGTCTCCCGCTATCTATGCTGCCACACATTATGGCTGCCAGTGAGGATAGCTGCTGACTGGGGTGACGTCATGTGAATACTATGTATAGCGGTTCTTCCTTCTAAATCCCCTTTTTAAATTAGCACATTTTCATAGCCTATAGGAATAGGGGATTTGCATGTCTAGCTATGTCTCACTGCGCATGTCTATGACAGTGCATGCTGGGATATAATATTCAGTTCAAATCTGACATACAAATATTTAGCAACAATTTTATGAAAAATTGCAAGAATGTTTTCAACAATATCATAGCTTGTTTAAATGGTCTACAGAAACGAAATGCATGATTGGAAAGATGAAGTTGTGTGTTATAGAAACATCTAAAACACATGGATATTGATATTGGACCACTGATAAATATTCCAAGCCAAAGATAACATGTTTTCTATAGATTGTATACTGTACCATTACTCCCATAATTCCATGCAAATCAGGATTCAAAATGGCGGATATGCAACTCCCCTATTGTATCCAACAATTACTCAGGGGAATATAAATGTATAGATATTGGGAAAATCAAGTATCACTGGGAATAATGCTCACCCGCAGTTTCAAAGTAACACATATCAATATTATTGGTATATTATATACAAATGGAAATTCTGGTCATTTCTTGTGGCTTAGATCTATATACCCTCTGTTGCGTCTCCTTTCCGATTGACCCCCTTCTGCATGCTCCCTGTTGTTTGACCTCCTGTTACCAAGTACCTTGTGGATCGAATCAGGTAAACTGTTATGAAAGGAACATATTGATTTAAACTAAGAAATATTTACCCGGGACACTAATGGAAAGAATACAAATCAAATACCTTAGCCAAATGTTTTCCGCAAAGGAATGGGTTTAACGAACCGTGCGTTTGTCCAGATTATCTTTCTGGGGTTTTCCAAGCATTAACTCCTTAATTTAAACTGTTTTTACCGAAAACCTGCATGAAAGGTTTCTGTTGCTGATCTTTAAGTCAGGGATATATGTGAATGAGGCTCAAGGCTGAGATTATATATGGCATTATCCCCATTCCAGACTTCAATCACTGTACAAGGTTGCAGCAGGTCAGATCATCTCCTTTTTGTTTATTAATCCGTATTCCTTCCTATATTTATAATACGCAGTATACCATGAGTTATAGGGACATCCGAGAAAAATACAATATTACGGAAAACCGGACATAATGTTAGGCAATTTAAAAAAACAACACAAAACAAAAGATCTTATTACGAAGACAATAATTATTTCACAAAGTGATACATATCATGTTTTCGTGACTATACCATTATAACACAAGATTTAGAATTTAATAGATTACCAGTGACTGTCAACGTTATAATCCATACGAATTATAATCCATACGATACGTAACCCTCAATACAACAGTTCAGTACATAGCAATGATCTTCTTTAAATTTTCGTTGCCAATTAAAATCAATACTAAAAATTATCCGTTAGATAAAACTACGTTTTTGTATCAGTCACAGTGGTCCTTCTAAATTGCGTTCAACCTCAATTCATAATTATATTTATAAACATATTCATAGACATATCAGCGTCAGGATGGTTTCACATACTTCATAGTGACCACTCTCAAATTCCCATACCTCACCACCAGGAAGCTTTTCAATTTCAGTTCCGACCAAGTTTTGTGGAGATTAGGTATTTTCTCAAGTGATTCATTTTTAATAACTCTTTGGTAACACACCTCTCTCCCATTCCATCTCCTGTTTAGAGTGCTCAGGGCATATATATATATCTATATATGCATTCAAATACTTTTCTTAATTTTTAAAATCGTGCAAAATTCATTGATTATAAATAAGTGAAAACATATTAAAAATTTACATGGAGTAATTCTGATTCATGTTTAATCTATAACTATTGCTAACATATATTGTAGCGTCTAAACTACAATTGTACATGTATTTAACGTTCTCATAAGCCTGGCTTACATTATTTCTAAAAGGGAGGTAACATACCTCCGCTCTAATGCTTGTATATAGATGAAAGTGTGTGGGGTGGAATCATTGAGGGGGTCTATCAAGTGTAAGCCCCATTTTAAGGAATATTACAACTCGGATAAGTGTTCAAGGATATCAAGATTTTAAAGAGCAGCCCACACACTGAGTCGATGGGGATCTCTGGGACAGGACATGCTGAAGAATTCCGAGTATGGTAGGTTATGGGAAGGTAATATCAGTCAATGACGAGGATGGTATTGTTCATCACTTAATATCCAATGTATAATAAGTATTATGTATTATAAGAAAGGGTTGGGGGCTTGGGAACCTCCTGACAGACAAGGAGAAATGTCTCCTAACTTGCTAAAATAAACGTTTCTCAATATATTTTATATTGTTGAGTTGTCCAAATGTTACAATTCACTAATTTTCTGAAGTAATTAGGATTGTTAATGAATCTTTATTGAAATCTCTATATGTACCGGTATGTACATACGTTTGAAAGAATATGGCTTGCACTTCATCTCATTTCATTTTCAGCAGACCCTGAATTTGATTACATGTATTTTGTATCTCATATATATACAATAGACAATATATAATATGGCTCGTACGCTGTAGGAGAGGATGCTAGTTATTGTTTTAGATTACTTTGCACTGAAGTACTTTTAAAACCGTGGATCTAGTAGAAGCGAACTTTTACGAATATAAATGTGATGTGTTTCAGGAAAATGAGTCATAAGTCGCAAAATTGATATTTTTCAAATTGTTTTTTTCACAAGATCACATTATTGGAATGTTCTGATTTGTGGAGGGTTTGTCACTTATAGCTATATCAATCGATGTATCAAATCTCAGGACAATCTATGTAATATATCCTTTAGTTTTAAAGGTACTCATATGGACTACATTTAGTTACTTTACTGTTTAGTGACCCCCAGAAATATTGGAAAGTTTTTTTTTCAAAAACGAAAATATCAAACTTAAGATCTAGAAATAGTTATTAGATTATTAAACTGTTTACTATCATTGGAATCGGCTTGATCTCCTCTTTTCAAATATAATGGTATCTCAAAATCTTTTTTTGCGACTTATGACTCATTTTCCTGAAACAGATCGCAATTAAGGGGTAGTATACTAACAACTGTGAGGAGAGAAATTCGACTACTCGTCACTAGAGATGAAGATAGCAAGAAGGGCCACTTAACAAAATGTGTTTACGTCTTCTAAATCATTACTTTTTTAAGGGATCTTGAAATATATTTCTTTTTTTGTTTGATTTGTTTGATTGGAGAACCGATTTTGAGAGGTTTTTCATTTGAAGGTATTGCTGTTGAAACTGACTGTTTTATGGGTTCCTGACAAGACTAAATATATTGCACAATCAGCTTGCAGTTCAGCATTATTTCATGCAGTAGGACTTAAAGATGCTATAAACCAACTGTATTATATATTGTATATCCCTCAATTGAGTTGAAACTCCCATACTGTTAATACTATTGTTTAGTTCCCCCTGTATTCAAAAACTAGTTCATCTCTAAATTGTCTCGGATATGAATCTTGCACGTGTTTTAACAATTTCAGAGATTTTGATGGGGCTGGCATTATATGCCATTACAAAGGGAGTATTTCCTATTTCCCCCAATTTCATATTCATTCTATTAGGTTTAAGAGTGGTGAGTGCTTGTGTCCATTTGGCTTCGATTTGTAGTCTTTTTTTAATGTTTTTTCCCCTTCTGGTGTTCTAGGTTATTATTCAAGTCACATTCGATACTTAACCCTCCATTTTGGAATCTCCGTAGTTTAGAAATATCGTTTCCTGTGCATGGTGTGAGGCTGATTACATAGATTGGTAATCAATAATTGGTACAATTGTGCCGCTATGGTGGCAAGGTACTTTCTCATCAATTGCAATTTCACATTCAACAATTTGTACACTTTAAAATACCATATTTTAAAAACAAATTCGAGGACCCATGGACCCCCCCCCCCCCCCACCGCCATTATCAGGACTAGAAACACAGATAGGCCTTCTCGTTATTGCCTTTAAATGTACACATCTGACATGCTCTGGTTAAGGGAATCGAACGATTTGGGGAATATATAATATAGGTTCTAGCCAAATCAATAGGCCAGTGAACCATGTAGGGAGGACCTCGCCACCCCTCTATAGTCTGTCCGAAAAGTACTTGACACGTGATTCCTTAGTTCCTTTAAGGGGAGGGAAAAGTGGGGGATTTTTGACTTCAGACTATTGCCCCCTGAATCTCCGTTTGCGACCAACCATGGCCGTTTGCGACCAACCATGGCCAAATGTACAGCTGTACTGTATTGTGCTGTCTCTATTCTATATGCAGCAGCTGTTGTTTTGCTTAAAACGAAGGAAGAGCTGGTTATATTGGCCTTGTTTCCCCATGGTTGATTGCAATGAGCGACTCGCTGGGCAAAGAGTGGACAGGTCCTTGTCATAAATAGAAATCAGAAATCTCCCACTTTTCCCTCCCCTTAAAGTGACTAAGGAATCACGTGTCAACTACTTTTCGGACAGACTATACACAGCCAGAACCAGTACAACAAATGTTTAACAGGTGCAAACCTAGTTAATTATGGACCATCTGTAACGATTCTACTATACTATATGAACATTTCCATCGAGCTCCGGGTAGCTCCAGATCCGGACACCTCCGGATCCGGTTACCTCCGGGTAGTACCTCCGGACGCCACTAGGAGTCTACATTTCAACTCATTATGATATTTATACCTTGTATTACTTGATTAATTTATTATTAATTAACCATTCATATTATTCCATCCGGACTTTGACCATGATGGTTATCACATATTTCTCTATTTATGTACAAGTTTGTACTTATTTCATCATTATATTTATTTAGTTATTCCTGATTTGTATTGCAAACATAGTCTGTTCTTGTGTTGAATATTATTGATATATCCAATGTATTTTGTTCACTAATCGGGTTGAGGAGCAAGGTCTTCAACCCAACACACAAGGAGGAATAAAGAGAACATATGAAAGAAGTATTTCACTCTTGATGTTATAGCTCGGATCCGCTTTTGAAACATAGAATATTTCAACCCTTGGTCCTTTGGAACTTTAATATAATCCGGCCACTATAGTTCCTTTCCTCCCATCTCCTGCTAACGATATTGGTAATATATTTATTCTCGCAGAAGTAAACCTATACGATCACGAAATATCATTATTTAATATCGTTTAACATTAAGCCGGAGCTGAAAGACAGACGTACATCGATGGCCACATAGACATTGGAAAGAACATAGGCAAGAATCGCAACACTGGTGCCGTGAGTGTGAGGGAAAAATACTTTTGTATTTCTTCCTAGAACACTGGATTGTCTGCTGGACATTGAAGTTTCAAGGGAATATACACAGTCTGCTTATTTTTCTCACTATCCGGACCCATCCGGACCTCCAGGATCCTCCGGATCTCATTGGATCTTGGTCTCCATTTGTCTTTGGAAGTGTCCGGAGCTGGAGATAGTCATTGGATATCGTCTGGATACATCTCAAATTAACACGGAATATTTAAACTTGGGTTTATTTTTATTTTTGGGCAGAGTGATATAAGACAACTTATGTTCACTGGTTAGACTCCTGGATGGTGTGGACACTGCTTCGCCTTGCTGTTGCTGTGGAGAGATTTTTGATTTTCTTCTCCTGAAGGGTTCAAACACGATTGGGCTGCTTTTGTTTTTTTTTTACTTAGTATATTTTTGTATTTCTTCCCAAATAAACGGACTTGGAGTCACAGGAAGAATTAAACATGGCTACTGATTTGACGAAGGAGATAATATCTGGCATAGAACTCAAGGACGTGGATCCTAAGATCAGGGATTACATCTTACAAGCAGCTAAAGACAAGGAAGATGTTGACAAGAGGTTGGCTTTGACAAGAAGCGAATTTAAAGATGTTGCTGGTGAACGTGATGCTGCCATAAATACGGTGGATCAGCTCCAGGAGGATCTTATTCGTAATAAGAATGCTTTGGATCAGGCTGCTTCTGATACGGATTTGCTGCATAAGGAGGTTACTTCGAAGGAAAAGGCCTTGAAGAGTATGAATACGGAACTGCTATTAGCTAAAGCTAATGTCGATGATGCAGTGAAAAACGTGGACTATTGGAGGAGTGAAGCTCGAGTTAATAAAGCTGAGTTAAACGAAACCAAAAGTTTGTTTAAAATGAAAGATGGGTCTGATGTGAGAGATACTGAATTTTGGAAATCATTGGATTCCAATCCTTTGTATGGCCATATTGGAACACGCGGCGGGAAAAAGGTTTCTTTTATGAAGAAATCACGAAGATCTCTGTCGTTGTTTGATGCTGTGGAAGTTGAGGAGGATGAAAATATTTGTCCGATCAAGATCAAGGATTCTTCCACAGATATATCTGTGAGTCATTGGTCAGAGAAGCCCAAATGCTCAATGCCTCCAGCCTTCGAAGGAAAGGATTGGTACCAATACCTTGTTCAATTCGAAAATATTAGCTTTGCTAATAATTGGTCGCAAGAAACAAGGATGAAAGTGCTTTTCTCCAAATGTAAAGGAGAGGCTGCAAGCGTTGTTAATGATTTTGACATCTCCGAAGGATCATATCAGGACTTGGTCACCGTATTATGCAGGATATATGGAGGAGGTACTCCTGAAGACCGAGAAAATACCTTCTATTCAAGAAAGCAAATTCCTGGTGAGGATCTAAATGCCTTTGCAGTTCATCTTAGATCTTTGATGATCTGGGCCTTTCCGGGTGAAAGACATAATTTTCATACTCGGCTGCTGATTCAGCAGTTCATTAAAGGCATGTTGGACAAGAAGATCGCATTGGAGGTTCATGCTCGTCAGCCTAAGTCATTATTCGATGCCCTGGACTTAGCAAATCGGTATAAAAGTGGAATAAAAACACTTTTTGGAGTTAATGCCAGCTCTGATGTGTTGACTACAGTTGCTGCTGTTTCTCATACAACTGCGACCGAGTTTGACGAATCAGATGAGGAAGAATATGGAATAAATGCTTTGGGAGAGAGAACAAAGTGGTCGGGCTACAGGAAAAGTGGACCCTGGAGGAATAAATCATCTCAGACTCCTTATTGCAAGTGGTGTGATACAGCCGGACACTCTACCTTTTCATGTAAAGGTTTCCTTGATGCTAAGAACAAATCCGGAATCTTGGATCAGAAATCTGGTAAAAGCATGGCTGGTCTTGAGGGAAACGACTAGTGGTTGTGTTGGACAAGGCCATCAACTCAACCACCCTATCTCAAAGTGGCTTTTCCGACCAGACAATTACAGCAATGAATAATTCTTCAGGACCTTCTTTCTTAGGGGAGGGTACGGCCCCTGAAGCTCCTGATTTATTACTGGTGACCAGGCCTGAAGAAAATGTTTATTGTCTGCCTAACTTAAAAGGAGCAAGATGGTATGTACCTGCTACTTTTGGAAGAGATTTGTATCACCTATTAGTGGACACTGGAGCCTCCATCAGCTTGATCGATGAGGGTATATATTCCTCTATGATCAACCCACCTTCATTGTTACCCACTTCGGATAAGGTCATTGCTGCTAATGGCAGTGATATAACCTTGCTGGGTGTTGCTAATTTCCACTTTGATCTTGGAGGAAAGTTGCATGTCTGGAGATTTTTCGTTGGACGTATCCATAGAGAATCCGGAATATTAGGCTTAGATTTCCAGATGGCAGTGGACATGGCGTTTAGAAGCAAAACTGGGGAGATTGATATAAATGGAAAGAAAACTTTTTGTGAATTTGTATCGAATAATGGAGCCCTGAGAGTTAAGGAAAGAACTAAAATTAAGAAGAATTCAGTGACGATGGTAGAAGCAATCTGGACTGGCCCTAGGAATGGCATGAGCAAATGTGATTTCCTTGTGGAACCTCCTATGTACATAGACGATGACAGAGGCTTAGTGAATTTTCCTACCATGATAGGATATAGAGAAGAGGAGGAGTTGTATGGGTTGCCTGTGATGAATATCACCAACCAGGCACAATTCATTGAAGAGGGTGAAATATTAGGCGTTGCTGAAGTGGTTTCTCAAATAGAGAACACTAGGAATGATGAGTCGATAGACATCGCTGGACCTGAAAATTCTACCTTGGAGGATGAGCGAATTACTGTATTGTTGGAAACAATTGCTCGTGATCCGGCAATGACCGAATATAATTTGCCTCAGTACCTGGAACAGCTGGTTTCTCAGAGTGACATTACCACTGAGAGGGAGAAAGATTTGGTTAGATCTGACCTACTGGAATTTTTCAATATATTCCAAAAACCTGGAGGAGACCTAGGCAGAACGGATAACGTAAAACATCACATAAACACTGGAGATTCGGAGCCTATCAAGCAAAGCTATCGCCGCTTACCCATAGGCAGGAGAAAAACAGTGGAAGAAGAGCTAGTAAAGATGTTAAACAAAGGAGTTATTTCGCCTAGTGATTCGCCATGGTCATCACCGATTGTTCTGGTCAAAAAGAAGGATAATTCCATTCGTTTCTGTGTGGATTATCGCAAAGTAAATGACATCACTAAGAAAGATGCGTTCCCCCTACCTAGAATCGACGAAAGTCTAGATGCTCTTGGAAAAAACATGTATTATTCTACCCTGGATCTCGAATCAGGCTATTGGCAAGTGGAATTGGATGAAGAATCGAAGGAAAAATCTGCATTCGTCACCCATATAGGCTTGTTTCGCTTCAATGTGATGGCATTTGGGCTATGCAATGCCCCAGCCACATTTGAACGCATGGTAGAAAGTATGTTACAAGGATTGCGCTGGACAAAATGTATGGTTTACTTGGATGATATAATTTCCTATGGAAAATCATTGGAAGAAGCCAGGAAAAATCTGAAATGTGTCTTTGAAAGGATACAGAAATTTGGTTTGATTTTGAAACCGAAGAAATGTGTACTTTTCAAGCGCTCTGTTAGATTTCTAGGCAGAATAGTTAACAGCGAAGGGAGCAGACCAGATCCGGAGAAGATCGAGGCTATTACACACTGGCCACAGCCACAAAATATCAAAGATATTCGTTCCTTCTTGGGACTTGTAGGATATTACAGGGATTTTATTCCAGAATTTGCGGAGAAGGCTGAGCCTATGTTCCAACTGCTCAGGGATCATACGAAATTTGTATGGAATGAAGATCGGGAGAAATCGTTTTGTCTACTGAAAAGTGCATTGATTTCTGAGCCTATCCTAGCATATCCAACCGAGAATGATTTATTTATTCTCGATTCTGATGCCAGTAATTTTTCAATTGGCTCAATTTTGTCTCAAGTACAGGACGGAGAAGAAAAAGTTCTTTGTTATTTCTCCAAATCATTGGATTCTACTCAGAGGAATTATTGTACAACGCACAGGGAGCTGCTTGCGGTGATTAAATCCTTGAAAAAGTTCAAGCATTTCATCTGGGGCACAAGATTTATCATTCGTACGGATCATTCTTCATTGAGATGGGTCCTGAATTTCAAGGATGCTGATGGAATTTTAGTTCGGTGGCTGTCTATTCTAGCTTATTTTGATGTGGATCAATCTAAGATTTTCCACCGTCCAGGAAAATTTCATAGCAATGCCGATGCTCTTTCAAGAATGAGGAAGATCAGGAGATGTAAAAATCCTGGCTGTGTCACGTGCAGGAAGGACCCTTGCAAACCTATTGGTATGGTATCTTCTGTCGACGATATGACAAGCAAATGGGAGGAAAAGAAGGGATTTTTGCAGGAAATTTTCCCTTGCTCAGAGGGTGAGATGGCGAAATATCAGGATGAAGACAGAGATATTGCCAAGATCAAGTCACTGGTTCGAAGTAAAGAGGAACTTTCCACTCAGGAGATTCGTGCAGAAACACGAGAGTTTAGAGTATTGTATGGTTTCCTCAGCAAGATGATAATACGCAATGGGATTCTATATGTGATATATCATGAAGAAGCCTCAGTTTCTGACATGACTATCGTTGGCCCGTTGAAGATACGGATGGCTATTTTCCGCATGTTACATGGTTCTCCTCAAGGTGGCCATTTTGGAAGAAAGAAGACCCTAGGAAAGGTGAAGCAAACATTTTTCTGGCCACTTATGTCTGACGATATAGAGCGATGGTGTGCTTCTTGTGATATTTGCCAACGTGTGAAGGATTTCCCTAGGAAAGGGAAGAGACCGCTTCATAATGAAATTTCTGGCGCAAGATTTGATAGGATAGCTCTGGATATTGCTGTAAATTTACCTTTGACTCTCAGAGGTAACATATGCTTTATGGTGGTCCAGGACTATTATTCAAAATACATGGAGGCATTTCCTATGCCAAATTACCAAGCTGACACTTGTGCTACCCACCTTATGGAAGGCTGGATCTTGAAATTTGGAGCTCCATTGAATATTCATTCGGATAGGGGTGCCAACTTTACTTCTTCTTTATGGAGAGAGTTGTGCATATTGATGTCTATAAAGAAAACATTTACCAATTCTTATAGGCCTCAATCCGATGGATTAGCTGAAAGATCGATTAGGACTCTGAAGACAGCTTTGTCGGGCTTGGCAAATCTCCATAGAAATGACTGGGACCAGCTGATTCCTTATATCACTTATGCTTATAGGTGTAGTTTGCATGAATCAACCGGCTGTTCTCCAAATCTACTTACCTTTGGTGAGGAAATTTCAATGGTGCCTGCAGTCATTTATCGGAATTATGACGAAAATTTTGAAGCAAGGTGTCCAAATAACCAGGTGTTATACATCAGAGAACAACTCCTGAAGTCACATGAATTTGTAATGAAGAATTTAAAACGATCGGTGAAAGCACAGAAAAAGGTCTATGACAAGAATACATTGGTCAGAGAATATGCTCCTGGAGATTGGGTCTACAAATTTATCACAGTGAAAACTGGACGGCCACTGTGTGGAAGATGGGAGGGTCCCTTTCAAATAGTTGAAAAACTAAATGAATGGACCTATGTCATTGATAGAGGCACGAAGAAAATGGCGAAAATACATGTGGATTATCTGAAGCCCTGCCTAAAACCTGATAATGAAAGCAGAGATAATGATTTATCGCCAGAAAGTGCGAGGAGAACCAGAACGAGGGTGATTAAGGCTCCCACAAGATATGGCTTTCCCTGATTTTAAATGATAATTTTATTCAATATCTGGAGGAGGAATGTTGACTTAACATTAGATTTGATTCCCTGCCTTCGGGAGAGCCATATACACGTAAAGAAGCCTCTGGTGAACACGGGAGAGAGTAGATACGATTACATGGTGGATTTACGGCCATTTTGAAACCATGATTGGGTCTATTTCCACATGGAAATATTCCTTTTGTTTTAATGACAATTTCAAGCTAACCTAAGGTGTTAGATAGGCTTCTTTGAAGCAATTTACCATGAGAAAACTTTGACGGCTCTTCCTCGTCGACAGCCGGTAGGAGGAGTAACCAGGAGACGGTCTCATTCCACGGAGCCCGGGGAAGCAAGCCAATATGTTTAATTTACATATTTAACAAAGAAATATGTATTCTACTGCTATTATTTAGCATTTTATGATCAAATTCTCGGTCAAAGTCAACCCTCATTGAGTTTCTATACACTTTTCAACCTGTCGTCGATGGAAATAAACACCGCGCTAAGAAGTAAACAAAGCGGAACGTTGCGTCGGTGAGCGCTATGGCGGACACCTCGACACGCGGAGCGTCTACCTTGCCGGCAAGGCGCTGATGCCCTTGGTTCGCTGCAATGTGCACTCTGCCCATACGGATAAAAGTAGTATAGGAAATGTTGATTTTTCCCTGGGGTTTGACTATATAGCCTGAATGATATTATTTCTTTATTTTATTCGCGAGGTAATATGCAGTTTTCTTGCAATCTATTACCTAATATGGGTAAGGAACCGTGCAGAGTGGATCCTCGCCACCTGTATGTCCATATATGGGCATAGTTTTTGGGTGTGGCTCGGGTTGGCACCTATATAAGACGGGTGAAGCACGTGCACAGCAGGTTGCGTTCCATTTCAACACTGAAGTATACATAGGATCGAGACGTTTATGTCCTCCGGAGCTGTCCGGACCTGCTTTTGTTGAAGTTATCGATTGACAATTGGAACCATGCCTTCATCAAGTGAAGATGACAGAGTGTACGACCGAAGTAACAAATTCTCTGGCGAGAAAAAGGATAAGAAGAAGCCCACGGAGAGCAGGAATCGAAGGAAATCTGACAGTGTTAGCAGAGATTCCTCTGAGCGTCGCTCCCGTTCCAATTCGCCTGGCAGAGAGAGGGGTTTGTCCTCCGAGTTTACGGACAAGATTAGGCCTCCTCTGCTCAAATTGAAGAAACCAAAGGACACTAGACATGGCAGGTGTGTACCAGTTACTGATTCTGATCAGGACTCGGAAACAGAAGAAATCATATTCGTCAACATTACTGAGGCCGATCTTATACGCAAATACGAAGAGTGGATAGATGGAATTCTTGGTAGAATTGTATCTGAGGACACCCGGAGAGAGCTGCGCTCTATTGTGTATAAAGGACATGACAGTGCATCGACGGGTGGAGGCAGCTGCCCGTATCTCCGCTGTACAGGCAAGGTATTGCATAGCCGTCTAGCCTGGCTTAGGCACATGGAGGAGAATCATCTCCCCAACCGTTGGGAGTATATGTGTGGGATCCGTCACCAGACCTCTGGACCATGCAAGAATAAACAATTACGGATGTGCTCTTCTGTCCGCCACATGATGTGGGTGCATAATTTGTCACAAAATCAGGCTGGACTGAGGTGCTTAAATAACAGCGACAGGTTTTGCAATTTGGCCAGCAATCCTGACTATGGTGAGAAAGATCCAGTCGCCACAATAGCCCGGAAAAGAGCTGCTCCAGCCAGCTCATGTGTTAAGAAGGAGAAGAAGCAAGTGCTCCCGGCGACTAAGTCCAAGGTTGAGAATAATATTTCTCCTGTGGTGTCAGTGGACTTTAATGAAGTCAACATGGATCTGGAACAGCTAAATGACAGTGAGGCAGTCAAAAACTTGGCTGTCGCTCAATGCCAGTTGGTAAAAGCCCATTCATCCTTTGCGGAGGCGTTAAAGCATCTCCACACAGATTACGAACATTTTGGCAATGTTAACAGAGACAAAGAGGCCTGGTGTGAAGAGCGAAAACGCTTGTTAGACGAGATTCTTGACCTCAAGGTGAGGCTGGAGATTGCTACCCACTCCCAATCTGTTCTTGAGGATGAACTGAGACTTTCCCAGGACAATGTGAAAGAACTGCAGCGATCCCTTGATCGTGAGCGTGAAAAGGCCAGTGTTGAGAAGAAATCAGATGATCTGGAGGTATCTGTGGTGACTGAAAATGCAGATCCGGACAAGGAAACAAACCAGATCATACCTGGCTTCACGCTGGAGCAATCTCTTGCCATTCGTGCGATAATGTCTACTTAATATACTGGACTCTTGCGTGTGATATCGTCGTGTTGGTGCTTTGCTGATGTAAATAGCCTATGAATCTTTATTCATATATATTCGCAACTTTTTTATGTTGAAGAACCGTTAAATGTTGGTATATGATACTCTACGTTTTTTTTTTATTATGAGCTATTGTATAAATGTACATATGAATCGTTCTTATTTCTTGTTAACATGTTCATAAAATTTCTCCAGTCATTGAATATGTTCATCTCCTTTTAAAATTTTATTTCCGTTGGTTGGGGAGGAGTGTAACGATTCTACTATACTATATGAACATTTCCATCGAGCTCCGGGTAGCTCCAGATCCGGACACCTCCGGATCCGGTTACCTCCGGGTAGTACCTCCGGACACCACTAGGAGTCTACATTTCAACTCATTATGATATTTATACCTTGTATTACTTGATTAATTTATTATTAATTAACCATTCATATTATTCCATCCGGACTTTGACCATGATGGTTATCACATATTTCTCTATTTATGTACAAGTTTGTACTTATTTCATCATTATATTTATTTAGTTATTCCTGATTTGTATTGCAAACATAGTCTGTTCTTGTGTTGAATATTATTGATATATCCAATGTATTTTGTTCACTAATCGGGTTGAGGAGCAAGGTCTTCAACCCAACACACAAGGAGGAATAAAGAGAACATATGAAAGAAGTATTTCACTCTTGATGTTATAGCTCGGATCCGCTTTTGAAACATAGAATATTTCAACCCTTGGTCCTTTGGAACTTTAATATAATCCGGCCACTATAGTTCCTTTCCTCCCATCTCCTGCTAACGATATTGGTAATATATTTATTCTCGCAGAAGTAAACCTATACGATCACGAAATATCATTATTTAATATCGTTTAACATTAAGCCGGAGCTGAAAGACAGACGTACATCGATGGCCACATAGACATTGGAAAGAACATAGGCAAGAATCGCAACACATCCACAAGGGGGCATTGGCGGCAGTTCCGTCTCGGTCTCTCAGACTAAAAGCAACACCATCTGGTGGTAAAATTGAACTATAAACTACAATCGAAGCTCATCTAAATTCTCAGGCTTTTTGTAAGACTTGCGTTGGCATAATTAAGGAAATTAAATTATATATTATAATATATATGATGCATAATACTATCATATATAACAGTTGTTTTGGAATCCTATAGTAACTGAGATACGGTGCTGGACTGTCACGATCTTTGATATATATGAACATTATAATAGATATAAGCGTACATGATAGGATTCCCGGGTCATTCTTTTCTGAATTCGTATTAATAGTCTCCTAACATGTAACTTTTCGCACATACATTAAAGTCGGTAAGATTAAAATTTTCAGACTTTTAATAACTTATTTTGCTATAATTCCTAGGCTCAACAATTTAAGAGAGAGAGTGCAGTCTCTTCCACTCCCTCCGCAACTTGCATGCGGCTTTCCGACACAATCATGGAATAGCAGGTGATCTTGCTTCCATTGTTCATAATAATTATTATATTTGTACTGGTGATCAAGTGCCGTTATGAAAAAAGTGTTTATCTACCATAGATGATGAGTTACAAGCAGCGGAACGCAAAGAGATCCATTTCACAGTCCTTTCCATTTAATGGACAAACAGGGAGCTGTGGCAATTTAAGGCATGAGTTGGTGGCAATTTGAATCGTTTCTAGGGAGATATTTTCCCTTCCTTTTAAGATACATTCTCAGCTATAAACATACCGTCAAGATAATTATTAACATAGACACATAACAAAGATACACACATTAAAGTCCCCATACCTTCAGGCAATACCAATGAAATAAACTAAATGAGTATAAGTAACGACTTCTTCATCAAAATGTTGCAAGATGTTCAATGTTCATGGAGCCACCTTGTGGCAAATAGATTGTGTGGACAATCAAATATAGCTATAAACTATATGGGTCAGATTTTCAGAAAATGTACAATTTAACTTCACCAATCTTCTCAAATAACCCACATTTAAGACAAAAATGAGCTTCAAAGTGCAGTTTAACATAACAGAACTGATACTTTGAATCAATGCGATACCAAATATACTCAGATATACCCAGTATTCTTCATTTTTCAGCCTAATCTAGGAGAATTTCCTAAATGTGTAGAGCTGCTAATTGTACATTTTCTGAAAATCTGACCCATATGAGTACCTGTATCTAACCCATACATATATGTGATGTGTTTCAGGAAAATGAGTCATAAGTCGCAAAAAATAGTTTTTGAGATATCATCATCTGTTTGAAAAGATGAGATCAAGCGGATTCCAATGGTAGTAAACAGTCTAATAATATAATAAGTATTTCTAGATTTTAAGTTTGATATATTTCCTTTTTGAAAAAAAAGTTTCCAATATTTCTTGGGGGCAATAAACAGTAAAGTTACTAAATATACTCCATATGAGGACCTTTAAACGAAAGGATATATTAGATAATGTATTTGCCACAAGTTTGAATCTATTAAATGGCCTTGAAATTTTCGAAGATACTCTGTTTCTGCGCGCTTTTGGACTGAAGAAATTCAAGGCTTTTCAAGGCCTTTCCAGGCCCATTTTAGTGATTTTCAAGGCCGATATCAATGATTTTTTTAGAACCTTAATGACATACCTGAGGGTTGTAGTTATTGAATTCATAGGCCAATGATGTATTTAACAATTTTATATTCCGTTAAATAACTGTTTTTCAACTTTAACTTTGTAAGTCATTTACTGTAAGGTTTGGAGAGGGACCAGTCAGGGGAAAGTGTACATCAAGAAACAGAGTATTTTCGAAAATTTCAAGGCCATTTAATAGATTCCAACAGAATTCAAGGCCAATAAAACGATTTTCCAGGCCCTTTGACCAAAATGCCCATTTTCCAGGCCTTGAATTCATTTTTCCAAATTCAAGGCTTTTCCAAGCCTCGCGGAGACCCATAGCTGATAATGCATTTTTAACAGGTATGTGTCTGAACCAGAGAGACAAGATATATAGCTCCCTGGTTTGAACTCACATACTGCAATTTTCTCATCAGATTAATGCTTTGTAAAAAGAAACAACACGCATCACTTCAATGATTTAAACCTTTTATTTTTTACCATAGATTATGCAAAACGAACGTTGTATAAATAACAGTTTTAAATATCATTAAAATCAAATTACATTCAGATGTCAAAAAGAACATTTCATCTTGGCGTGAAACCATTGTTATTGGCTTCTATGATTAAAAACAAATTATCACGATTAATCAAGGCATTTTTCAATGTTTGGACAGTGTAATAATTAACAGTGATCTTTAAACAATCGTCTTTTATAAGTAACAGGACTATGCCCTAATAGTATAATGAAGGCTTATGAATAATAAATATATAAATAAACAATAAAAACATAGATAGAGATGTAAAACTTTCGATGTTTTGGCCACATAATATAAAAAACTTATAAAGAGATGACAATCAACATATTAAGAATATTTGTTACAGATATACATTTCGGAATGAAGTAGAGATTAATTAAATCCGATGGGTTATACTGTTGACATTTTGAATCAACACTAGACAGTGTCTTGTGTCCGGATTCTAATCGTGAATAGAGGAAATAAAAAATATAGTATATAACTAGGGAGTGGTCTGGCCATTCATTTAATGTCACAACATTGGTCTCAATATATCATGGTACATATAAACTCCAAGGATGTATACTTCCCGGCCTAACACCAACTTACCCAAATTTCTAAAATTTAAATTACGTATGTAATGAAAGATCTTTTTGTGGATGTGAATGTTCGTAGATCAATATTACAACATTATAAGTAACACATTGCCAGACCCAATGAAATGTGTTTTTATTCCTTTATATATTCTTCCTCCCTTTTGGGTATTTCAACATATTTTCTTGGCGGTTTTAATCTGTTAACAAGGACAGATTTATAAGTATAGGATGTGAAATACTAAAACCTGGTTCGTACCTCTGAAAAGACCCTCCCTTTTGATAATTAAAAAAAGTTAATTCCTGCTGCTTGTGGTGGACAGACTAGGGTTCTATCACAGCTAATATTTAGATACATATATTATATGGATATCCATAATCAGTAGATATCAGTCAATTGGTTTTATATCAATAAATACACGGCATATATCAATGAATATACAACATCTCAATGTACAATACATTAATATACTTACCGGGACGATTTCTTCTTTTTTAAATATATATCTAACAATTTCGGGTGAATTATTAGCGCTACAATACTCTATGATGCAAAATAAACATTTAGGGTGATTTAGCGGTTGACATGGAGGTTGACAAAATCTAGATTTTTTTTGTAAATACTATTCTGCTCAAACCTGGCACAGGTTTCTTTAAATGTTTTTTTATGCTTCTCTATATGAAAACACACATAAATAATAATAATGTTGTGGTCCTTTCAAACTCGCAGAGAAAGAAGAATTTGATTTCATGCGAAGAGTCATTTAGCATCCCCGTTCACTTGAAAAACGAAGTCTTCAAACATTTAAACCCCATAGACAATCACGTTAAACACGTGGAGATTATCTTAAAATTAATTTAGAAAATTAATTAGGGTATTAAACACTTTTACCCACATACAATTACATGAAAATCCATGGAAATCATCGCAGATTTTGGCAACTTGTTCTTTCTATTAAAGTGACTGAAATTAAAAGTTACCATCTTATACCTAATTAGGTGGTGGCAAGAACATACAAATCTGGTTAAAATGTCCAATTAAATGAAATGTAAAAGAAAAGTATACAGAAATAGTAATCACACCCTACAAAATGATGTACCATAAGTACCATTATTCAACATCTCCAATCAGAACACCAATACAGAACACAAAAAGCACAAATCTCAACTGGATGAATAATATCAATTATTTTTGTGTGATACTTGGTCTAGGCCTAATCTACAACACATAGCTAGATAAAATGTGTGTGTTCAGATATGTTAGGATAAATAAATAGAATGTCCTACACATTACAAACATTTTCCAGCGATTTTTCAACTTTCTAAGTTAGCACGAGTGAAAATACTGGCTCAATAGCAGGGTACACCTTGGCAATGCAGTGTGTAACTAAACTCTTGAAAGAGTACGCTTTGACATACAAGTTAGCACTTTGGAACTGATCATACTGAAATACACACACTTGTTGTTATATGATTATGCTCATGGAAAAGGCTGCGGTTGCCAATTCCAACAGTTGGATATTAATAGGGTCTGTCTTTATACATATGTCTGTCAGCAGTATGAACTGGGTGAAAATATAAAATGGTGATGTTGTTATATTTTGAGACCATTTTGAGAATATATATTATGGTTTAGATAGTTAGAGAGGGTGTCCTCTTCATACACATTTTACAACAGCAATCTGAGTGCATTATAACTTTCTTTAAAGCATAATATTGAGCTTGTTTGTATGGACCATCCTTCTTATGCAAAACGATGCATGACTCCAATACCCAACATAGAACCTTTCGCTTCGGTGTGAGATAGACATTAGAAATAAAAATAACTTTTGTCTTATTTTAGCGTGGACTATAGTGGAAATGTAAACAGATTGAGACAGGAGTACATGTTAAAATCATAAAATATTTCCTTAGATAACACTCGCTCTTTACATTAAATTGGAAGGACTTACTTTTGTTCGTTTTCGTTAACAAGTTTTAACATTTTCCTTTTGAGCTTTCATCTCTCAACATGTTTATGAATCAATTATTACTTAAAATTCAACTTAAATCCAAGGGTTTGGACTGGTCGCTCTAGGAGGACTCCGGCTGATAACTTCCTCCGCTCTGTCAGCTGCACGTGGTGACGTCATGAGACGCGGTGGCGTCACAATCTTTTCGGTGAGGTCCGGAGAGGTGCTGGGTACAATGAGAGGTTCTGACCTGGTCATGGGGGTGTTCATCATCAGACTATTGAGCATGGAGTCATCACGTAGAACCTGGACGATCTCTGAACTACTTAGACCAGCGAGTCCTGATAAAGCCTAGAATCATAACAATTAAAGAAGAATGTTAAATAATTTAAATTTAATGAACCTTTAAGTTTTACTTTAAGTACATTATCTCAGGTTCTCATGCACAAGCGTCATGCTGCAGTCAATTTGCATGCAGGATAGATAAAATTTTGAAAGATTGTATTTAAATTGATATAAATGATTATAGTTACTGATTAGCTAAGTCCCCATTTAAAGGAAATAAAGGGAGCAAAGTTCTGTCTTATAAAACAGGCAGATGCATTATTTACAGGTGGGAGGTTTCATGAAGAAAGTTAAGATTAAATATAATTAATATTAGAATAGATATGTACATAACATGTCTTTATATCAATGCAAAGCCAGGCTCTTTCTACTGATATATTGAGGCTAGATAATTTTAGGGCTCAAGATATATAAATGCATTTCTTAATAAGAGGATACTTCTAGAAAAGGTAAAGGAGAGTATTCCAATCAGGGAAGCTTAAGAATCAACATTTAACCATTTGAAAAGTAGCTAGAAATGAAGTCTGCTGATGTCGAAAAGCAGAGTTAATCTTGTTACCTTTCAATCTCTTTTTACTTTTCTGTGAACAAAACAAAATAATTTTTGAAAAGGGTGTCATAGAACAGAGGGAAAATGAATGCTTAGTTCATGAGGTAAAATAAACGTAACTAAATCAGAGTAAACAACCAGTACGAAATTAATTGCATCGGTATGGCATGGTAAAAAAAAACGAGATAGACAGGACAAAAATATCTACACCATGACCTAAATTTGATTCCAAGGCAGTTAAAATATCTAGGTTCTCCACCAATGTTATAGAGAGAGGTTCTCTATCTTCTCTATATTAAGGATGTAAATATTAGTTAACCCGGGAGACTTGCTAGGGGTCTCACATACATGTTGATATAACATCTACAATCCTTAAAAATAAAAAATAAGGGTGGTAAAGACAGAAACCCAACCTCACAGAAATTGTTTAAAAATTGATACAGAATGATTAAGATATTAGGAAATGCTTGTGATTTGGGGAACAAAAGGAAATCTACCCCAACTATTATCCATTTTGACGAGCCTGTCTTACCCTGACCAATATATCCCATTGACAATAGGGTGAAAGTTATTGATACAAATTAGTCTTCTCAGTTAGACCTACAGAAAATATCAGTTTTACAGGGTTTCCAAACCTTTCTGGAAGCATGGAGAGTGAGGAAGAGAAAATGCCTTCAGACTACTCATGTTTATGGTTTAGACCAATATTCAGGGAAAGGACAATTGTAAAAATACTGGATATATCATATGTTAGAAGAGTTTTTCCAATATTCCAAAGTATGGGAAAATTTTAAGAATAAAATCAAATATTGAACATGAATGAACGTATTTGGTATTTACTGATAGCAGATGTAATTTGGAACCTATTTTCAGTATGGCAAAAGAAGCCAGAGATATTGACCAAAATGGTGCTAGACTTTCCATGCATTTGTCAGGGAGGTGGAAACACTGGATGATTGATGCCACTCAGGTATGTACATCTAAAGGACCGATATATGGTGAATATTACCTGCCAATTACATATATTTCACCATATCACACACACCTGCATCGAACAATACATGAGGCTGACTTACTGGTCATTCATACAGACAGTACAAGAAAAATCTAACTAAATAACCAAATCAAAGCTAAGATTTGGTTTCTTTATATTACATCAAGAATTATTTTGATCAGGTTCAATTGATTAATGATTGGAAGCTCGATACATGTTTGAAAATACAATCAAAACCACTACTAATATTTGCCTTATTCAACTCTGCTGACATCCATTAGTTTTTAAATCTAAGCACCAAAAAAGCAGAAAAATGATTTTGTATTAAAAACTTCTGTTATAGAGAGCCTACACAGAAATTAATGATTATTTAATAAGTGCTCTGTTATATATGCCAGATGTTAAATAGGTGGTGAAATACTTAAACCAATTGAGCGAAAAATGAAGGGAAAAGTTTAAACTTACAGCACTTTTAAAAGGGCTGGTGCTAGCTGTAGTTCGTTCTTGGGTTAAGGACCCGGAGGTGCCTTGGATCCTTGCAGTGTGACTGGAAAAATAAAATAAAAATAATCTCCATTAAACCACAAACTCTAAAACTTTGGTTCATATAGAAAACATTATGGGGCAAAATGATACAAAAAGAATATTTAAGAATATTCAAGAATGCATCCAGACTAGGGTGACAAAAATAAAATAAAATTATTGTTAAGAAATTGGTGGATGCAGGTACTTAAAATGTGTCACTTTTTTGGTGAAACTATCACTTTTGTGGAGATAGTCACAAACAGTAGCCATGAATCTTATTCCATGCACCAATATATGAAAAAATACTATATATATCCTCATCATTCTATACAAAATTCCACAAATATTTTCGTGAGATGTGCATGAATAATGTAATTGAGATTACAATTATTCCTATATATATATTTATTCTCATAAATATTGCTGAGACACAAACGCTGTGAACAAAAGAAATATTCCATCAGAACAACGAAGTTTAGTTAATTTAATTATTGTTTAGTCTATATGCCTTCTAAATTAATGAACTAAGATTTTAAAAATTTCTAATCTCCAATATATCCTAGTTCTATTTAAGCCTGAAGGTTATTTACTAATACAGATTAAATAGGGATATTTGTGCCAAGTGCTGACAACCTAAACTCAGATAGCTCCCACAAGTGTCATAAAAAAGTGTCAGCACATTTGTTCATAATTCAACCAAAATTCCAGGTTTAAAAACATTTTCAAAGTCAGTTTCTACGAAAAGCATTCAAGTTGATGTCCAGCTCAGCATGGGCAAACCAAAGTGTGTATTGAAAAGGAAACTTGTGACACATATGGAAGAAAATTGAACTAAACTAAAGAATCTAGATCAACAGTTCTTTCTATTATAGCAAATACGCAGCAGTAAAACTCTGAGATGCAAACTCACATACAGTAAAACATTGTTCACAGTAGTCAAATCTATATTTTTGTATTCATGTTTATCTATGTTCTTCCAAACTGTTTCATAACATAGAGTATTATTCCAGTAGCAAACTAATATATATATTTGTTGAGAGGTTCTGGGGATTAGAAACAGGGTGTTTCCACTGATGTTCTCTATGTGACAATTTAATGTTTGGGTTTTTATAAAATATCCAAATAACCTGACTTGCATTTTGCCACAACTTTAACGAAGCCAGTTCTATCTAAAATACTATATTCACTTCATATTGATCAACATCCCTGCTGAAATTGCTAAAAGTATCTATATTGATTGAGTGTATCAGAATTCTTAGAAATATTCTTGAGCTAAGTGGATAGGCCATAGGTCAACTCATAAATTCAGGATTGACAGGAAAGTTATATTTATATTTAATGGCCTCATTTGCATAATTCTTTAGCTTTTTAGAAATTACATTCATTTGCATAATTTTGAGATTGATTGATTTGATTCATTCATTTCTCGAGATTTTAACCTTAAGATGACCAAAATGGAAAATGTTTCTATTGCTTTGAGGGTAGGGACCTGAGTGCTCTTGGTAACTCCTGACATAATACCATATAAGATAAAACCCAACAGTCACAAGGGGATAGTACACCAGTGGATATACCCTTAAGCCCGTGTTCCAGCAAAACTGATTCTTGCATCAGATTGTCATCGGATTCTCATCCGATGAGCCTGTTGATAGCAAATATGATACAGGCTTTCCTCATATTGTGGGCATGTTCCACCAAAACGAATTGATCTGATCATCAGATGGGCCAAAATCGGTGGGATCAAAGCATCGACTTTGGTGGAACACAGGCTTTATAGAGAGAGGGATGTCATGATGGTAGCTATGTCTCTACAGGAGGGGACAACCACCAGGACGCAGGATCATACATACCATGCACAAGGTTATAATCCTAGAAACAAAAGTTCACACTTCAAACATATCCTCTTCCCAGACAGGTGAGATAGGAGTCAAAATAGCTTTGTTGTTGTTGATTTTCCCCCCACCTTTAAAATGCCATTCCCAGCAAGTGTTCCCTTATAAATTGAAAAAATGTTCAGTGAGAGACTGACATATCAAGGGAGGGAAAGAAGGACTTATTGGACCTTTAAATCCGTCCATTCCCTTGGTGGAGGCCATAATCTCGGACACCTGCGCCATCGTGACCTCTGCCTGACAGACTCTCTTCTCATCTGTCTTTTCTTTTTCTTTTAAGATTTAGCTTCAATCTTTTACAGGGGTAATTGGCCAT
This sequence comes from Sthenelais limicola, assembly GCA_942159475.1. Lineage (NCBI taxonomy): Eukaryota > Metazoa > Annelida > Polychaeta > Phyllodocida > Sigalionidae > Sthenelais > Sthenelais limicola. Next base: position 25,941,425 of record OW804094.1, on the reverse strand, counting down.
CGATTACGGGCAAAATTTGCTGCACAATGAAAACACAGTTCCAATGCTTAGGTGATATTCAATATCCAGTACAACATGGCACACCTTTTCCTAAATAACTTAAAATACTGATTCTTAATGCTCATGGGTATTGGCACACACAGAGCTATTGTGATAAATAGGTACCTTAAAATGGGGAACTTAGCTGGAAATGCCACCTTAATTTGTTATTAACAGCTGTACATATATAACACATTTGATACAAGAGAGGAGTACATTTAAAAAGTTGAGGATCAACATTGCGCATAATATAGAAAAACTTTTGTGGAGAAACTTCCAAGAGGTACAAAATTGGAGCATTAAGCACCGTATCCACTGAGCCGATTTTCTGACTGACCGATGGAAAAACTGCCGAAGGATTGGATTCATCTAATCATGTTGCATTTCCGACTTTCCAATTTCTGCTCTGACTGTCCTCTGTCAAGATAATCAGCTCAGTGGAAAAGGAGCTAAATAGTATTGAAAGCCAACCCATAATTCAAAATGGAGGGATAAAACTTATAACTCTGTGATTTAAAGGCAATCAAGTCACCGCCACCTTTAGGAATTTTTAAGGAGTAAAATTTACAGTTTGGTATTTACGAATAGGCCATATTTACTAACGCATATTTCTTGCAAACTGATGCGACAATAGCAATTAGACCTACACTCACTCAAAATTTAGTTAACTCAAGAGAAATGCCACAAGTACTTTATTTATTTCAACTTATTTCAACTTATTCATTTATTTATCAGGATCCTATTATTATATCATGTTAGGATTACTTTATTACCACACCTGTTGCCAGATATTTCAGAAGATCCATTTGATATCCATCAGATTACTTTTGATGCATTAAATACTCTGTTAACATTTACTGCAATCTAGGCCGGAATCATTGAATCTTAGGTTAATTAAAATTGGATAATTGGTAATATGTTCACGCTCACAATATGACAACGGATAAATCAACAAGAAAATAATCCGTTTTCTTTTCAGTTGTAGCCCCTGCAATTTCACCATAGTCTACATAGAAATTTCCATAAAATTTCGTGATTGTTCAGTATATTCATCTTTATAATTGGATTTATCATTATCACTTTATATGATATTACAAATTTATTACTATATCAGTTTAGGCTGAGTTTTGGAGTGAGTGATATCATAGCAACAGAAATGCATCTCCCACTGTTGCTTCAGATCGCAAGAGAAATCGTGTCCAGTGAAAACGGCCTATATATAAGGTAAGTAAGGAAAAGTTCCAAGACTGAGCAAGGAAAAGCCAGCATACCATTAGGGGTATAACTTCATATCTGTCCAAATAAACATGGTGGCCGAGGTCAGGCAGAGGAGCAATAATTCATCATATATTTTCAGTCACTAATTAATGGACCCAGGGCGGATCTGGAATGTTCTCTAGGGACAGCGGTCAAGAGGGTTGAATTTTTCAAGCCGGAAGCACCCCATGTTTTACAGAAGTCTATAATAATCAATCTGTAGCAATTTATATGAGGGCCATGTCACAATTTTTTTTATTAGTGTTACAACCCCCACACAATAAACTGGGTATAATTAAAAAATCTGAGCTTCTATAAAGTTTTGATATTTTTAAGGAGCTTTTTTGTACATGTACATGCTTTGGTCGCCTCATCCATGTATTTAAACGATATGCATTTTCAAACTGGTTTTTGAGGATATAAGTAAAGGATAATCCGCCACTGGATTTATAGACAGTCAGTCAAAAGTTTTATTTACTAGAATTTGATGGATGATAGAGAATTTCAAATAAATGCATTCCTTCCCCAGAAGATTTTAGAAGTTCATGCAATGTTTAATGATAATATTCTATCTATCTATTCTCCATTATATTTATATGTAGGTGTTCTACCTAAAGAGAGATTGATTGTCTGTACTGAAATGTGATTGGTGGTTACCTAGGGGATATCTTGGTGGCGGGAAGGCTGCTAGTTGAGGGAATGGCGTGAGAGGGCGCCACATCCTGATAGGTTTCAAGGTCATCTGGGTCAGGGTTGATTCCTGCAAAATTAAGAGCACAATAAATGTGCAATTAAATTGTGTTGAGTTTACTGTATGAATAGACAAGAGGGTTTATATAGCAGTAGATATTTGAATGATTTCGCACTAGTCTGAAATATCTGAAAGAGTAAAAACTATGTGTGAATTGTGAGGCCAATGAACTATAGGGGTCAGACTTTCAGAAAATGTACAATTGGCCGCTCTACACATTAAGGAAATTCTTCTAAATTAGGCTGAACAATGATGAATACCAGGTCTATCTGAGTATATTTGGTATCCCATTGATTTAAAGTATCAGTTCTGTTGTGTTAAACTGCATTTTGAAGCTCATTTTTGTTTTAAATGTGGGCTATTTGAGAGGATTGGTGAAGGCGAATTATACATTTTCTGAAAAAATGACCCATAGACTCCATGCGGACAGCACACACACCGCCCATCTCCTTTCCCTGCACTCAGCCTCAATCACGTCCAGGCAACACAACAGCACACATCACAATTCAATTCCCACCCACCCACACCTAATATTTCTCCTCATAAACAGTTTCACTGCTATGCGTATTATCTCATTTATTACTATTAACATTTTTATAATTATTAACATTTATTAATTAATAACCTCTTTATAATTATAGTTTTTTTTTAAAAAATACCTTCATCATAATTATATTGTCAATTATTTCATTAATAAAATCTCTACAACTCCAGCCTGCCTCTATGTCTTATGTTCGCCAATTATATAATAAAATATGAGGCAAACAATCGCGTTACCTTGTATTTCATCGGCTGCACCGGATTTGCTAGATTTGTTGACGGTAGACTTGCGACGTCGTCCCTTCTGACGTTTCTCAGCGTCGCTGTCGGTGCTGCTGCCGGCGTTTCGTCGCCCCCCTTTGGCACTCTTGGGGGAGTGTGAGGAACTACGTCGCTTCACTGGTGATACCTTACGGATGCGACGTTTGGGCGGGTCAGACCTGCGTGCGTTAACATGAGTAGGATGTCAATTTTATTTGTATGACAAAAGCTTGTTGAATGGTTAATCAGGGAACAAGGCATATAGTATGGTGAAATCGGTTAATGGTATATTTTTTCCCAAATTTCTTATCATTTCCTCACTCCCAAAACATTGAAACAGTGATTTAACTATACATGAGTTGACGGGAAAATAATGTCAATTTGGAGAATGTATCTATTTTCAACGCATTAGTTTTTCGAAAACAATAGTTCTAATTTCAAGAACAAATATTTGACATAAAGACATATATATTCATCCAAACACCATCTTTGAATTTGGAAGCGTTTCCCTCACTAAGTTTTGTTTTGTTCGAACGCAAAGAAGTACGTTAGTTAAGTTACATCAAGGAGATAAAAGATAAGGGAGCAGTAACCTCTATCTACAACTCTAAACTCAGTAGATTCTAAAATAACTTTTTGTGGAGACTGTTGTCCTTGTGTCACACCTAAACACCGTACTAACATGGGATTACATTTTTTTCATGAAAAGGGCTAAGTTTATCATTTTGGTTAAGAAAAGATTCTATTCAAATCGCAACTTTCAATAGCCTATCAAAGAATAAGTAAAAGTAATACGTTTTTCGACCAAGAGAATGAAACTTTTGAGAAAAAATAGTCTTGCAAAGAATTTTGTTAAAAAAATTCGTTAGTTACATTGGATACTTATTATTAGGCCTGTGTGAAATGGATTTCCAGAATTAGAGGTAGGCTACTTATTATTTGTGTTTTCTACATTCTAAGATACATGTCCACTATAGATATGGACACATTTTAACTAGGCAAGTATACTGTGAGTCCAACGTAAAGCCAAGGCGTTCCAAAATTAATTTAATAACTTCAGATATCAACCACAATTATGAAATAAACTGAGGTGTTAAAGGAAACTTTTATATTAGAATTTGTTCTCATTTCCCCTTAATTCTAAAAATACTCAGATATTCTAAATATTGCAATTTAAATAAGTCTGTGACCACATTTATGACAAACTAGTTAAACTCCAGCTACACATATTTTGGTGTCTTGACCCATAACGTCTAAATTAGTAGAGAAATAGGCCATCTGCTCCCTATCATCTTATCTCCAGGTCTACATGAGGTTACCGGCGACCATTGTTTGTTACAGAGAAAAAATACAGCCACTAAATTACTTCTACCAGAACATATAATTATTTACTATCGAAGTATAGGCATACTACATGAAGTGTGAATAGCGAAGAAGGAAGGACAGAGCGAGAAGATATAATAAAAGCTTTAAAAAAAAAAAAAAAAAAAAAAAAAATGTAAAGCAGTGCATTCCATATATGTATTGTAAAAGAAAATGAGGATAAGTGTATGTATATATAGAAACTATTTAATCTTTTTTGAAAACAGAAAGTAAAGGGCTGAGTCCACTAAGCCGATTCTCATGCGATTTTGCGCCGCAGAGGACTGGTTTCCACTAAATTCTGTGAGAATCGCATAGTAATCGGCTTAGTGAACTAGGCCTTTAAGACTTATATCTACAAATGAATAAGGCTGCTTCGACGAAAAGAATTTTCTCGCGACGAATTTTGTTCAAATAATTCTTAATAATTCTACATTGGAAACCAATTTGGGACGCTAATAAGTTCGTGAACACCATTATGTTTGAAAGCTAGAACTACTGCAATTTGGCATGTTTCAAATTAATCTGGATGAAATGCATTTTTTCTTAAAACACATCAACATTGTATAATTAATGGACGGTCAGAATGGTCAGAAGCAGTACGTTTTTAAAGCAATTGAATAAAGGAATTTAATTATGAGAACTTTTGGAAGCGCTTAAATCTATCCTAGTAATTTCATTAAGAAGGTTTAAACAAAACTAATTCCATTTATTTAGTGACCATGAAAGAAAAACCTCCACCCAGGTTCTAATATAAAAATCCAGGTTTGATTTATATTGATTTCAGACACCTAAAGTGCAAGAGTCACAATCAGAACTCAGTTTACCCAAGACTAGGCCGGTCATCGAATGGAAGGCTGTAGTGCAAAAAAGGATGAATACAGATACATGCAAAGATATATAATGCAAGGTGGTAGAGTAGAGGCAAGGGCAGTGAAAAATACCCCACCAAAAGAGGACTATCATGCTGTTAGGGCAAAAAAGAATCGTATTCGTTTTTTCCAAACTAGTTTTTAACCCATACAGATAGTGGGAGACGTGGGGGTGGGGGTGGGTGTACAACATCATACCACTATAGATAAGAGCTGAACTAGCACAGACTCGTATAACTTCATACAATAAAGAGTAGTATACTACCCCAGGAGCTAGTGGAAGACCTGCTATAAGAGTGGTACCGGTCTGGTAACACATAATACAGCAATAGATGGTAGTATACTTCCCGAGGAGATGAGGGGAGAGCCACGCTAGTAGAAACAGTCTGGTACAATATCATACAACAATAGAGGGAAGTATACTACCCTATAGGAGCTAATGGAAGCCAGACCATAATATCTTCTAGTATAATATCTATTGCATGATTTTGGTAGTAAAGTACAACTGGAACAAGTGTAAGATCTGAACTAGCAACAGCCAGTTAAAAAAAGTTTATCTTTTCGAGTTGTATAATATATTACCAGGAACTAGGGGAAGACTACAGCTATAAGAACGGGAGTGGGATTAAGAAAACTAGTAACTTTTGGTTCAAAATATCTTCCATAGATAGATATATACCAGATTCCTAGGTGACCCTGCCATACCCCCCCCCCCCCCCCTCCCCCGCCCCCTCACACTTCCGCGCCCCGGCTCCGCCCTCACTCCACTCGACCTGCCCTTGGTCATGCAAGCATGCAGATTAATATGGTCTGTTCATACGTACACCAATATAATACTGATATATCTGTGATCATAATAGACAAACAGGTGTGAGTGACATATTTAGATTATCTGAGGAAAGGATTTTTTTGTTTGAAATTCAAATCCTTTCGCTGATACATCTTTTTTTTAAAGAGATAATGAAAAGGAGTGACATTTTAAGACGATGTTTAATGTGTTTAGAACTGATACTCAGTGATAATGTGTTTGAATATGATATAAATAAAATCTATGTTTGAATACAATAATTCATAAGTTATATATAACTATATGATTACCCGTTTTCTTCCGGTCTTTATATTGGAATGATAATTCATCAAATACAGATGAATGATCTTGCAAGTTGTCAGATATTGGCATTTAATATCGAAAGCTGCCAGATTTTCTTTTCAGTAAAATATACTGCATACTGATACGTAGTAGTGGTATGTATACTCATGCAGTGTTAATAATTTCACAAAAAAAAAGAAAGTATATTTAATCCAATAATTTCACAAAAAAAAAAGAAAGTATATTTAATCCACTATCTTGGTGGTACAACTAGTATATATAGGGGCGGATACTGGATGAAAGGAGAGGGTGTGTAATTTGGATTCTTTAGGTTCATTTAAATAACAAATATGGGGAAATATTTATATGACATTAATTCCTCCAAATAAATTTAATGTTGGTATCTATATTAATTGCCTGATGCCATGTAATTTGCATATTTAAGGCCGTACTCCACATGTGCGATAAGGCTTCAGAGTTATCTCATCCTTGCATGCGACATAGAATACATGGATGAATAACTTTTGTAATTATATTCCTTCCTCATTTGTTGTCATTTTGCACCTGTGGAATACGGCCTTTAGTGTTTTTAATAACACTCGATGGAAGGTTGATTGCTAGTACATGGGACCAAGTAGAAGAACAATTGATAATTAAATCGCAAGAAAATATACATAGATAATTCTGCGATCGAATCGCTAGCTCTTGCGACCTAGTAGAGAAAATTCTGGTACATACAGGTGTACAATGTAGTATTTTGGGGAACATTAGTGAATTTTCTAAAGTATCTGAAGTCAGACAATAATCTGAGAACTTGCATCTCTGCTTCTGTTCCCCAAGCTAGGTGTTGGGTTGTTCAGTTTATAACGACTTTTAATGATGAAATACGAAATTTAATTACTTTTAATGATCATTAAAAGGGTAAACCTAAATTTCATGACTTTTAATGATTTTGAATGACCCGTGGGAACCATGATACTAAACAATATACCACTGGAGAGAAGCATTCTCAAAAGTTTTCATGTTTGATGATATGTATACATAGTATTTTATTTTAACTAATTTAATTTAATTAATTTTATTTTAACAAAACTGGACAGTAGGAATAATAACTTACTTGGGAGGTTCCAAAGGCTTCGCTGATGCCAGTGGACCAGGTGGTTTTTGACGGATAGGGAAATTAGGTATCTGAAATAAAGCAATCAATTTTTAAATTAACCATTTGGGAAGCTATTTTTGAAAAATTGTAACAGTCACAGGAATTTATGTACAGTCGGATCCATCTTCTTCAAGAAGTGCACCAATTTAACTCAAATGAAAAAGTCTTTGAAATGATTGTGTTTAACAGAATATGAAGTCATTACTGTGCAAAGATTAATGGTACATTTTCTGTGCAAATGGTGATAATAGATTTGTTAAAGGAAAAAATTGATCTATTAACTTTAAGCACTGTTTTTAATTCATATTTAAAAGAATTAAAAGTGTGAGTTAGAATAAACGCTGGTTATTGAAGTCACAAGCAAGGTGAAAGTGTCTTCTCTCTTTATTTATTTACAGCGAACTTGATTCATGCATGTTAAAATGTTTTAGGTAACACCTATCATCCAATACACCATATCCATATGCAAAGGGGGGAGGAAAGAAGTGGGGGTGGGAGTGGCGTCACATTCATTAGTTCAACATAGAATGGGGGGATTTGCATTAGACACTGTGTGATCATTAATTATAAGATAATTAGATTAGTTATAGCAGTGTTTAATGATAATGCAACATGCTTTTTTGAATTTTACAAGAACCGTATTCCCACGATTCATTTTGTGTCAATTCCAAAATGGCTTCTATGCAACTCGCCTATTATCAAGATTTTAGAGTAAAATTTACTCGCTGGAAGCAAAATGGACACATTATATACATGTGTAGAGCGAATATTCATAATCAGTGGGTCAAGTACATAAATGGGGCTTATCACATATCCATGCTGTATGAGAGATACAATAAAGACGGTGAAATAAAAATATTGATATTGGACAGGTACCATATATGATTTCGAATTTGCTTATTGAACTGTTAGATATCTATATATGGCGATTCAGAATAAAAAAAACAAAGGTTTAAATGTCAATATATATTTTTTTACTAAGGGCATATAATAAATAGAGAATGGAACTCGGTGTGGGTAATTAAAGAAATATCAGACTTGATCTCTATCTCCATCTTGAATACACAGAGCTTTTTTCAAAATTCTATTTAATATATTCCATTTATGTATAGATATGCTAATGTCCAGAGGAGCAAAGATTTCCCAGGGATGGACACAATAAGAAAGAAAACCTTCATACAAAAAATTGGGTTTAAAGAAAAATAGGGAGCATCATATATAATTGGAAAAACTTTGTACTGGGTTGATGGGTACATGGTAATTATATGGTTATGATTAGCAATATCAAAGTCCCAAATGGTGTGCCTCTTCTGTCATTTTATTAATGAGCTTAATTAAAAAAATATTGTTTACACTTTCCTCCACCAAAGTTTAATGAATATTCATACAGCTGGGGAGCAACTTCTCAACCAATGATTGTCCAATATCTTTGGGGAGGGAGGGAGGGTGGGTAGATAAAAAAGTATTTACAATTTGAGTAAAATTTTCAGGGTTCCAAAAGCCCTCTAAATACAGGGATTTCCTAGGGCCTTTCATTCATGGAATTCGATGGCCAGCATAAGAAACTAATGGCATTAATGAACATGTATTCATGAAGCGGACATTTGGTCAGTTTCCTAGAACTTAAACATAGGTATTGGCAGGGGTACTTCATAATTTGTAAGAACCCCTGTGTTTGTGTAACTTAGATTAGTATGCAAAGACAAACGAAGTACATTTGAAATGTTTCTCTTGTAAGGCAACGTTGATAGTTTATATTGGTATTTTCATACACATTTTAGCAGATAACTTGAAAACGTAGAATATATTTTGAAAATTCAGCTACGTTTGAGTTTAATCGAAATTGAAAATTTAATGAAATATAGAAATCTAGGATTGCCAACAATTTTTTTTAGGACAGAAACCCTGTAATGTTTTAAATTATCGCGCAGATAAATATTTTTGCTGTCTCTGATGTGGAATCTGTAACATTAAGGCTGATACGATGCAAATGTTTTCCTGATATTTTTACCCCCAACCTAAACTCATATCAATGGAACATCATATATGTAACATTACATGATAAAACTTGTAATATTGAGATACTACTGGGTTGGTAGTATAGTCCTAATTACTTGTAAATAAAACGTTTTAAGATTGGAGCAACCATAGAATCAGTTCATTACAGCAATTTCACACCTAAGATAAACGTGTTGTAAATTATTGGATGTATGGCCTGCTCTGAGTGGGGCGGGGCGGAGGGGGGGGGGGGGTCATCTAGCCCCAACTATATCGAAAAGAAAATATTATGCAGCAATGCAATCGAACATTCAAGCACAATTTGGTAATAATTATCTTAACTAAATATGAAAGAAGAACTTAGTGACATAACATTCATTTATAGAAAGTTCTGTTAACTTCATTCATATTATAGCTTTCAGATTGAAATCTAGCAGTTTCATCTGTTGCGTTAACTGGTGGCATCTCTGATCAATGAAATCAATTTAGCAGCCAAAATTGTTCAATGCAAACCGCAAATTCTCAGACAGCAAACATTTTTATCTGCACAGTGCATAGGTAGGATGCAGAGGAAAAGGTGAGGAGAGGCAGAGGGAGAGACAGAGAGAGGCAGTGAATGTGAGTATTGCAGCGCAATGCAACATAGCAAGTCACTGCAGGGAGTTATATGTAGAGAGATAGGGAGGAGGCATGGGGAGAGACAGGGGATAGGGAGGAGGCATGGGGAGGGACAGGGGATAGGGAGGCATGGGGAGGGACAGGGGATAGGGAGGAGGCATGGGGAGGGACAGGGGATAGGGAGGTGGCATGGGGAGGGACAGGGGATAGGGAGGAGTCATGGGGAGGGACAGGGGATAGGGAGGAGGCATGGGGAGGGACAGGGGATAGGGAGGAGGCATGGGGAGGGACAGGGTATAAGGAGGAGGCATGGGGAGGGACAGGGGATAGGGAGGAGGCATGAAGTCAGGTAGAGGCACAGAGAGAGACAGGGGGAGATAGGGAGGAAGTAGGGAGTAGACAGGTTGAGGCAGGGAGCATTACTGTATCATACAGACAGGGACAGGCATGGGGAGCATTAAAGAGGTGAGTATTTCACTCTGTAGTACCATGTACTTGAAGAGGTGTAAAGGCATGGGTGCAACGCGGTCAACACATGAGTCACTGGGGATCTCCTCACTCTGAAACTTTTGTTACAAGCCAAGAAAAAAAGGGGAGAAAAAATCAGCAACTGTTCATCATAAATATGAATCCTCCATTGATAGTGGAGGAATTCACATAAAATTAACCACTTTAATCATATATTTGTTTAGTTTATTGTTTTTTTTAATGAAGCGATGAGTTGCTTTTTTAATTATTTTAAATCTATTCTTACTTAGCAGTCAATGAATTCATTTTTAGATAGTATCCTTCATAAGAGTTATGTGTCCGTTAATTCATATGTAGTTTTAACAATAAATGATTTCAATTTTGAAACAGAACAGGGAGGTGTATTGCAATGACGACACCAAATTTAGCGGCATTTTAAAGGAATCTGCGTATATCCAAAAGCTTCTATAAAGTAGATATAAAGTAGAATGAAAAAGTAATTATGAAATAGTTAATATAGTTATAAGTACAATGAAATTTGTGTCCACTCCCTTTATTTCTTCCTGATACAACAAAAAAACTGGGTATAGAGATACAAATTTTGAGCAAAATTAATTAATCTTTTTTGTGGGCAATAGTAAAACACGGGCACATCCCTTTAATTCTGGATATCATCTTTATTATGATTATTTCAAGCTTGTAATTCGAATCTATAAGTTGTGATTATTAAGCTTCTTACATGTGGATATTCCTGATCATATAAATTCAGGTAATATTATTTATTGTATTAATCATAAAGAACTGTACATGGTGAAATTATTAGGTCTAATCATTGAAATTTTAAATGAACTAGATAGTGTAGCACTCTTTATGTTGGAAAGATGCGCCTTGACTAAATCAAATCAATGGGAGATTTGGCTTGTTTACCAGATTTGTCAATCCAAATTGTAGGAAACAAGCGTTAATACTTGCAAGTACTGTACATGGAATGAAATGAAGATAATGGAAATAAAACAAAGCACAACTTACACTCTTAAGTTGTTTAACTTTCTCCTCTTCAACAGCATTTTGAGAAGTATTGCCATCAAGATCTCGTTGGGCAAGTGCTCTGGCAGCGTCCAAATTCTGCTGCTGTTGTTTTACCAGTCGGTTGAACGAAGGGTTCTTAGGCAGGCGGTTAGGGACGCTGCTGCTACTACCGGGCTGTCTGAGGGTGACCGAAGGCTTGCTGCCGCGGACACTCGGTGTGATCTTACCCAGGCTCTCCTGCCGGTAGAGTATATTCACCTTAGCTCCAGCTCTCTCTGCCATCTGCACATGCTGGGCCATGTCCAGGTGAACCATGGGGTTGATGTCTGGACGGCCTGTGGTGGTGGTGGTGAATGAGAGAGTGACAGGGGCGGAGAGGGAGTGATGGAGTGGGGGAGGGTGGGTGGCATTGCCTATAGAGGAGTTGGAGCTTGTGGCCTGGGGGTTGCTGCTCAGGGCGTTGGTTAGGGATGAGGTGGAGACCCGTCGCTGGTGCCTGTCCAATGTGTTTCTAGGTACTGTTAAAAAAGGAAATGTATATTTGCAATATCAATAGTGATTCATTAAATAAATCATTGTATTGCAAATATCACCAATAATCGCACCAACTCAAACTAGGATACCCTAGATATTATATATGTATGAATCTATATTTCCACATTTCTTACATGAATAATAATATGGGTACAATGGTTTCTATCTATGTGGACATGTGTTTTTTGTTTCTGTCATAGACAGCTCTTCCCACAAAACCCTCTACAAGCAAACAATAAAAATTAGTCAATAGAAGTTATGAGATATTTTGGGTTTCTGTAACCTAGCAGTCGGTGTGAGATCTCGTATATATTTGACAATGGTGTAGGTCTTACGTATGCATACTTATTAAAGTACTGGACGTACAGTTATACCTCCTCATATATTAGAAATAAACAGAAACAGCACTAAGCGATGGTTCCCAGGGGAAGGGCAACCACACAGTTACCAAGGAGTAACAACCAATCCAAATGGTGAAGAAACTAAAGAGTATCACAATTGTGAATCATGATTCTGACACCGCCAGGGAGGAGGATTTTACTTACTTATGTATTCTTTATTTTCTCATTATTAGTGTTTTCTTCTTATTAATACCCGTTAGTTTAAAAGCATTATAATTCTAGAATGATTTTTGCATAAATCTCTTTATATTTCTCTTTATGAAAAATGTAATATACATAATGTCATAGCTGAATAAAATATTCAAAACAAACACCAGTGATACACTTTGGGTGTCAACATTTTCAAAACCTGTACTTACCATCTCTGACAGGAGCCAGTTCTTTGCGGTTGGTGGAGCTAGTGCTGTTGGTGGATGATCGTCGGTTACCGGCTGCCTTGAGAGGAGAGTGGTTGGCACCCACGTTACCTTCCTGCTGGGTGTTAGTGTGGTGTCGGGTGGTCAGGAAGGCTACCCGAGGGATGAATGGTCCAGTACCTTGGGCTACTCCTCCTGCTACTCCTCCACTGGACCTATGAGGAAGTATTTCATTTCATTTCAATTCAATTCAGAGATTCTTTTATTTGCTGATGGTAATACAAAGACAGGTAGTTCAATGTCTGGTCACAGGGACAGGCCCCTGAGACCAGTTCTTCCAAAGAGTGCCTGGAATCTTGACATCTTGAGTATTTTGTTGCAACGATAACAATAACAATATAAAATTATAATTTACAGAAATGGAAGTTGAATAATGTGATGTGAATGTGAAAGAACAAAATGTGATAGCGATGTAGAGCTATGACATTTATGTATAAAACTATTGTAAAATTCAGAGAATTAATTGGTCCAGTCAAGATAAGCCAATCAGCCCAGGCCCTGTGTAATCGCTGTAATCTGTCTAGCATATATGAATAAACATGATTATAGCCGGCCTCATTCTACTTGGTTTGGTTCTGGCTTTGAAACATACATCTCTGTGTGTTGCGTTGATTCATTTCTCGCTCAACTGCTGACCCTAAATATTTATCGGAAAATGACCCTGAATTCTTCACTATCATATGTGATGTATCACAGGAAAATGAGTCACAAGTCGAAAAAAATCGATTTTGAGATATCATTATATTTGAAAAGATGAGATCAAGCCGATTCCAATGATAGTAAACAGCGGGATATCTAATAAGTATTTCTAAATTTTAAGATTGATACTTTTAATTTGGAAAACAAAAATTATATAAAATTCACTTCAAAAAATATCCTGAAACACATCACATATGACAAGCGTGGATGATGGCGTGTAAGCAATAGGATTAATAACGGGAATAGGCAGTAATTCTCCGTAGATCATATTGTCCTATATCTGGGTAGTAGGAATAGGTATACCCTTAGCAATGCAACATTATATCTTTTGACAATTTGAAGAAGACTCATGCCAGGTCGAAACATCATTAAAGATATGTATCAACCCAAACTACAATATTATATGCTATAGTCGCCAACATTTATTTGATTAATCCTTCTAAGATGTGTAATCCTAGTTGAAGAAGATTAGATTTAAAATGAAGCCAGCTGGCGGCCCCTATGTCCTTTTAAAAAAAGAAAGAAAAAGAAGTAGTATATTATACAAACTTACCCATTGGTTTTATTGGAGCCCCTGTTAGACCTCCCTGCAGGGGCCCCTTTAGGCAGCCCCCTGAGTCCCCTCAAGTACCTCCTGACCCAGTCACGGACCCCGTGCAGGGAGTTGTGTTCTGAGAGCACCAGGCGCGACCAAGGGTTCAGGTCCAGCATGTCTAGGCCTGCCACTGCCATGGCTCGTCCCACCTGGAGAATACAGGCTTAATTAGTAGCAAATGTTGGGTAAAAAGTCGTATTCGTATAACTGGATAAAACATGAAGGACTTGGGTAATACAGGCTTAATTAGTAGCAAATGTTGGGTAAAAAGTCTTATTCGTATAACTGGATAAAACATGAAGGACTTGGGTAATACAGGCTTAATTATTAGGAAATGTTGGTTAAAAATTCTTATTCGTATAACTGGATAAACATGAAGGACTTGGGTAATACAGGCTTAATTATTAGCAAATGTTGGGTAAAAAGTCTAATTCGTATAACTGGATAAAACATAAAGGACTTGGGTAATACAGGCTTAATTATTAGCAAATGTTGGGTAAAAAGTCTTATTCGTATAACTGGATAAAACATGAAGGACTTGGGTAATACAGGTAATTCTTATTCTATTTCCAATGTGAACTTTACTGCATGAAATGTAAATGTTCACTGAATAAAAGTTGAATATATATTCGTATAACTGGATGAGACACTTTAATGTTTACTAATAATGATATTATAATTGATTCATATATTAGTCACAATCATAAAGGCTGAATGAATACACAAACTGTATTCTCATCAATCTTAAAATCTCTGGCAGCATAAACATATCAGAAGACCAGAAGATTTCTCTCTTGGGAACAACTCACATACATATGAGGACACTATCATACAATTTTAATCTCTTCTATAGAGCGAAGAAAACATAACATTTAAATGGATTTTTTAAAAAAAATGTATCTGCTAATAGTTATTATTTCCATATATCGTAATGCCTTCTTCTTCAATTCTTTCTTTAAACATAAATACAAAACTGGGAGAAACTCTTGTTAACAATTTGCATATATTTTGCTCTTATTTGACTTGGTATTGACATGAGTGTATTGCATTGTGAAACTAAATAGGTGAAAATATTTTGTATCTTTCCAAACAACAAATTTAGAAGAATATATTAATTGAATTCAAATTGACAAACTAATGTAATTAAAACAGATTATTTGGGCAATGCTTTAATTCAACACTTATTTTCGTATCAGATATGAATACGATCTGTCGCTTCGCGGTTCTACCACTTTTCTGATTTTCACATCAGAGATATAGCTTTTACTCACATCTTCAAAGTGGTACTGTGTGTACTTGGGAGGGAATCCTGCAAGGGGCGGAGGGGTGGCCCGGCCGTCATCTGAGTGGGCAGGAGGTACGCAGTTCACCATCCGCCCTGTGTTGTAGTTACATTCCAATGTGTAGCTGGAAATAATAATAACATCGATAAGGCATTTTATTATCGTTAACAAATTCTATTTCTGGATTTATTTTTTTTATAAACTTTTATTGACAAATTTCACATTCGTGATACGTTTCAATACCTTATATTTACTTGTAATACTCAAGAACTTTTTGAAACTATAATACTTGTTAAATGATGAATTCTGGGGCATTTGAGCTGAATAGATATTAGGAGCAAAGAAATTATCAGGTCTCAAAAGTCAATTTAATGCCTTTTAAGGGCCTTAAAATGTATGTTTAATGACTTTTAATGATGCGTGTGAGCCTGACATAAGCAAATGCATAGCTTAACTCAGTATGTTTTCAGTAAATTTATGAAAAAATAAAAAAAAACTTAGTGGAACTGTGTAAGCAACTTAAAACTGTTTATGATTGCTCTGTATCCCCACCCTATAATAACATTTTATTTTCAGGAAAAGACGAAAAACACATGTACTTAAATTGTGAAAGCATAACTGTTATACCTACCCGAATAGAAATATTTGAACAAAAAAAAAGTAGCTTATTGTACCTGTGTATGATGCCTAGGGCCTTGTAGATTGCCACCCTGCCGGAGCCCTCCTTGGACAGACCCTCTCTCTTGTCCTTCATATACATGTTCCGCTCAGTGAAGTTACACCCCGTGAAGTCAAAGTGGGCCGTGTTGATAGAGATCAGCTTGGGGAACAACATGTTCTCCACCTGGCCAAAAACAATTGTAAAAATGAATAATCCAGACTGATTATGAAATTGTATAAATATCTTAAGAGTAGCTCTATTTATTAATGTTATATATGGGTCAGATTTTCAGAAAATGTACAATTTGTCTTCACCAATCCTCTCAAATAGCCCACATTTAAGACAAAAATGCTGTTTAACATAACAGAACTGATAGTTTAAATGAATGTGATACCAAATATACTCAAATGTACCCGGTATTCTTCATTTTTCAGCCTAATTTAGGAGAATGTCCTAAATATGTAGAGCTGCCAATTGTACATTTTCTGAAAATCTGACCACTATAGCTATAGTTTCTAAAGGTGTATGGGATCGTGCACTGTAAATAGGTGGTGTAGAAACGGGAGATATCTAAGGAAATGTTTCGGAAGCATTAATTGGCCTATTCAAAACAGATGTATGCGACGCGCGGTACGGACACCCTGTGTATACACAGTGTATTAGTTATTTCTCATGTTCATAATGTAATCACTTAAGTAACAAATAGTTTTTTTTCTAAAACATCTACTCTAGATTGAATCATCCACAAACGGCTTCTATAATAAACAATTAAGATCATGACACAACGAAAACCATTCTACGGAATGAGCGTGTTTTCTGCATCAAATATCCCGAATAACCATATTGTATAGCTAATTCATATGTTAGGAACGTGTTGGGAAAATTCTCAATTTTTTGGTGAGTTAGTCCAAAATGTTCAGTCCCGTAGGTACCAGAGTTTTTAGTCTGGAAATCCATCTCTTTTCTTCCCGATTTCTTACTTCTCTGGCAGCATCGCTTGACGCTTCTGCCTTGACTAAAGTGAGTATAGAAATAGAGATGTTGTTTCCTTTCTCTCCTATGTCCGGGTGTGCCTGGTTTTGATGCCTGGCAACCGTGGTATCATTGTTTTTCTCAATGTCGAAGAGATGTGCGCCAAACACGTCGAAATTCTAATTCATTTGTTATTTAAAAAACCTAACTTAACATCATGTAGTGATGTTAAAACACTACCATATTATGTGCCTATTGTAAGATACCAAAGATGGCTCGAAAAAACCTCCCTCGTGTTGGAGAAACGTCGTCTTATGTGAAATTAGATTGAAATAAAATGTTTCTTAAATCTTAAATAACGAATTTAGAAAAAAAATATTAGTTTTACCTGCGCATCTTCACTCTCTAGACTGTTGCCATAAATAAAACATCCGCGCTTGGAGGCGTGTCCGTGCAGGTCGACATAGAGAGCTACACCACTCTCATAGTGTGGGATGTCCTTCAATCTAGGGTCGCGCAGGTGGAAGGCGTTATTAGAGTTGAGCCCACACGCCATTCCATCATCTCCCTCGTCGTCCTCATCCGATCCCTCGTTACCTGCAATATCGGTGTTAAACATTTAAGTTAGATTAAATTCAGAAATCAAATGTGTTTGTTTTCATTTAGTATTATTTAGTGAGGGATTAGATAGTTTCTTCAATTTATTGTGGGTGGGCCCTAGCGTCTGAAGGTGGGTGGGCCCTAACGTCTGAGGATGGGTGGGCTCTAACGTCTGAAAATATTACCGTAAATGGGCGAAAGTGGGCCCTAGCGTTCGAGGTTTGGGCCCTAACGTCTGAAGGTGGGTGGGCCCTAACGTCTGAAAATAAGCGAAAGTGGGCCCTATCGTCGTTGGGTCCTATCGTTGTTGAGTCCTATCGTCGCTGGGCCCAAACGTCTGTAGACGCTGTCTTAATTAGTACAGAGCTAAGTCAGTGCACCTTTTCCAAGCTGCTATACCCATGTCATGAAGGCTCGAAAGTCTCCAAGGTGATGGTCTTGACCACCTCACGTTCTACCTATGATGTCATAAATGTGCCAAGATTACCGTTGTGATGTCTCGACAGTTTTTTAATATTTTTATTCCCAAATTGATGGAAATAAAAAGATATTGGCCTTTCGTCCGATCTGATTGTTTTTATGTGAAAAAATAAAATAAAAAACAGCATATGGTTGAAATGCTGGGGATATCGCAGAAATTCTTAGAATATTTATCTAATTTCTCCCATCCAGGGAATGTAGTATATATGATACATTGTGAGGCCTTTCACGGCAGATTTAGCGTCGGGTGTACATCAGGCCGGTATGCCCGGAGACTAGATTGAAGGACGTTTTTTGCTATACCCATGACTTTTTTTCCCATATTTAGTAGAAGTATTTCCACATTGACATATAATTTGAGTTTCTTCTCCCTTAGGCCAATTACAACTTACTCAATTATATTAATAAGATCTATTCTACACGTCGGACTAGGGTCGATTGGGGTCCTGGTCTTGATATACCATGGTGTTGATGATATATCCTATCATAAGGACCACTCCATAGAGAATGGTCACCCACACTATTAAAAACGTTTAACATAATTATATATAAGCTTAGCTGAATAGAATAGGTGTGAAGTCTAGCTTGCTTGATGGTAGAATGACTTCCCAGTGGCTATATAGGTCTCCACCTTACATCATCACAGTCTATTGGTGTAGAATAATGCTACATTAGGACTTTTGTTTATTACATACAATTTAAGATAACTCACCTATATATGGACTGTCTGAATCTCTTTCTAACGAACTGCCGAAGGAGATACACCTCATCTGATCCAGATTCTCTTCCTCCTCCTCGTCAGGAACTGGTTCCATCTGTTCTTCAGACGCTACAGGACTAGCCACTCCACTATCCACACGCACCTTCGACACACCATTACACAAATTATTAAAATCAAACCGAGTATTCTCCTCCTCCTCCAGCTCCTCCTCCACACTCTTAACACCAGGAGAAACGGGGTGAGAATTAGGCGTATCTACATCCAACCGACGGGTATCTTCCATTATTGTTGTGTTACTGTGGCCATTTTCATACACTACATTATAAGTTCTATTGAGGGGAGTGAAATTCCGACCCGGCGTCTCAACCGGGTCGTCAGCAGACGACATTTTCCCCGCGCAACTACTACCTCTTGAGATTCCATTGTTTTCTATCACAGCATCGCTATTTTCCTTTTGTGAATTAAGCACCTGTTTTTGACGTTGTTCATCATTAGAAGTTCCATTTTTAGAAGAATCAGGATCACCTTCTTCTGAGTCTCTCTTAAGTTTCTTCTGTACTCTGTTATACACATGGTGGTGCACTAGTAATGCCTTTGAGGCATATATGGACGGATAAAGAGAGAAATCGGGGTCTAAATACATTCTGTTGAGGTTAACTCCCCTTGCGTCTGTTCTGTAATGTCCTCTCTGTACCCCGTCTGGGTTGAGGATGGGGATAAGTTTGAAGACGTAGTGGCGACGTAACGTTTGGGCGCGTGGGTCGTCAGGGCGGAGGATGAAGTTGAGGAAACCGTTGAAGACAAAACTGGCGGGAGTTTCTCCAGGGTGAACTCGACTAGATACCATATATACCTGTATCATGAGAAGATATGACAATGTTAGTTAGAAGTAAGTGGGTATGCGTGTTGACAGAATATTAGGGAGGTTTCCCAAGCAAACCTATCTCAAATAAAAAAATGAACTCTCTAATTATCTCATAAAAATCAAATGTCAAACACCTGAGAATATTCACATTTTCAACCAAGCTAATTTTAATACCAAACTAAATGTACCATACAATTGTTGGACTCCGCATATCCCATAATGCACTTTGCACTACTTTGCACATGTATAAAAGGACCCCCAAACCAATACCAAATCATTGTAACACCTTCTTTTTTTATTTATTTATTAAGAGTATTTGTCAATCGATACAGGAACAAGTACATGTATAAGTAAACATAACAAAGTCAATATACATAAGATATCACCTGTATACAAGAGGTAGGAAATAGCCTCAGTCCTAGTGAAACTAGGTCTGGTATGATTGGCCATTACCTGAACCCCTGAAGGGGAGAATCGGCTTCACCCCTGAAGAAGAGAGCAAAGCTCTCGAAACGTTGGGTACCAATAAAAGGAATATCGAAAAATTCACAAATCGTCATTCTTCAGAAGTCTACCAAATATTCACGTGGCCCCTCTACTTCACCAGTTAGTAGTGAAAACTCCCCATTCTATCTCAATTACGTAACCGTATCCGTATCTTTTTTTGGGAATTACGTCGCATTTTTATGTATAAAAAAATAATTGTGACATGAAACATTTTGCTTGATATGTTACGTTACGATTTTCCCGCCATGTTTTGCTTAACCTCTTTCGACCCTAGTCCTTTTTGAAATGACATAAACTTAAATCATGGGCACAATTAAAATTAACAGTTATGATTTCCTACAGTAGCCCGATGAGACAACAATGATCACACGATCTACGTCAAATTCAAAATAAGTAAATAAAATAATTAATAATAATTAATTAATAATAATAATTAATTAATAATTAATAATTAATAAATAAAATAAAATAAATAAAATAACTTACTCTTTTATCTCTGAATGCTTTACAGCGAGGATGGCTTTTGTTGGGGAATAGTTTATGGTCAAAATAAGGCTCGTTCTCTTCAGCCATGCCACTACAGTCAGAAACAGTGATGAGATCAATGTTCAGCTTGTCCAGGGAGTAACATAATACCTCACGGTGGTAGTAGATATCACTCGCTTTGCTAAAAATGTAAACAGTATATTTTTAAATTAAAATGTGCCGAAACGTTGGTTTAGGGACACAATAAAGGAAGTCAAAAAATAGAAAATAAATGTATTTTATTCGTCTACCACTAATACACACACGATTGATAGTGAAGTCCACCAGCAGTTGGTAGTATAACCCATTATTAATTAACAATTCTTCATTATAGAGTTGTTCAAGGTTCTGTTGGAAGTGTAAGTGCCAACTTAAGAGTGGCTTTGGGTGGAGTTATTGAGGTAGTTAAGACATCCCCCCCCCCCCCATCAGTAGATGAGAGCTTTAAATATGTAATAGGATGGTTGCAGCTTTGGATCCTGTCTGGGCGAAACAAGTCTTTTCAACCAAGTTCATTACAGGGACATTTCCACTACTTGACAAGATTTTCATTTTGAAATATTTTATAATTTGTAGAGACTTACCGTAGGAAGTTGAATTAAAATTTAGATTATTATGAGCAACACATAGGGTTGCGGGAGTAAAAAGGTTAAACGGCCAAGACAACTTCCGCATCAAGCTTAATATTATATTTGGGACTGTTCTATTCTCCTCCCAGGTGAATTTGAAGCATGAAAGGGGACTATTTTCACAGTTTTTTAAAAACAATATATTATTGGAAACGATTGGTTTGAAAATTTCCTAATGATTTTAAGAAATCAGTCCAGGCCCAAACCTTCAGATCAGATAAGAATGGTATGTTAGTGATTGGACGCCTACTTCGCTTATCAGTTTCCTTGCCTAGGACTACGCATTCTAATGGGATTATAATGACATTTTGCAGTCTTAATGGAACTATAATGGCACTTTGTGGTTTGAGGCGAGAGGCTTTCGATCCCTCCGTTTGAAGGGACTCTCTCATCTTTGGGCTTAGATTGGAAATCACAAAAGTACACACCGTTCCTTGGGCTTCATTTTGGAGCAGTGAGAGAAGTGTTGGTCTAGCGCTGCCAGTTGTTCCTGAGACTCAGTGTAGGACCAGGGGTAGCAGAAGGCAAAGTAGGTCATGGCACCCTTACTGCCCTCAATGAAGCGATGCGAGAACGAGAGAATGAACTGTCCATCCACCGTCTGGAATGATGTGCAAATTGCTGAGTCATTGTCATGATCACATATTGGCAATCAAAATATAGAGTAATTGGCACAGGCGAAATAATATGCATCATTTGTTGTCTCAATATTAAAGTCACTGGTCGAAGAACAGCAATGTGAGCTGAACTTGAAATAACCCGGTAAAATAAAACATAAAATTATATAAGCTAAACCTGGTTTATGGGGGATAGCTTGAGTATTTGGTATTATGTAAAAAAGTTCAGAATTTCGTCTTATGTTTTAAAGTATCTTTGAAGGCCTACATAATCTTGGCTTTTTCATTTAAATTTCTAGATATTTTGAGGTGCCTAAACCACACTGACCTCTTGATGGTCAAGCCTATAAATATTAATCATGATATAAGAATGGTAATTGGGGTAAAATAAGAAACTAAAATGTTGAAGCGTTAAATTATATACCTGTGACATTTGTTCATGCTTCTCTCTGAATGTGCATTTTTTATCTAAGCCAATAACAAAACTAATTTCTTAATGGTGGTAAGTAAATACGTTTCATAGAAGCACTATTATAAGTTTGGCAAATGGTTTAAGAGAAGAACAAATTCATAATTTTAACTAATTTCAGTACATTGCGATAAACTAACTCTTTCGGGAAGTTGGTTAATAAAAGGGGAAAAGCTAACAATTTAAAAATGGAAAGTTTTTAACAAAAATACTGTGAAACTCAGAAATAAATTTTATACAAAGTTGCCTCAGAAATACCTCAGGGTTCTGGTCACCGAATATCGTTGAAACACATAAAACATCACATTGTAATACATACATACTTATGATAGATATAGAGTTAAACTGCTCAGTTACGGACACCTTGAACCAGGCTTAAATGTGATGTGTCACAGGAAAATGAGTCACAAGTTGCAAAAAATGAATTTTGAGATACTATCATATTTGAAAAGATTAGACCAAGCAGATTCTAATGATAGTAAACATTTGGGACATTTGATAAGTACTTCTATATATTGAATTAGATATATGTATTTTTGAAAAAAAAGGTTGGCAAGTAAAGTAACTAAATATACTCTATAAGATGACGTTCGAAATAACTAAATATACTCTATAAGATGACGTTCGAAATGCATGGGTATATCTAATATACTGTCTTGAAAATTGGTACCTGTGAGGCCTAGAGCCATGCAAATATTTAGGGTTTAAACCCTGAAATGTCCGAGTTAACACACCGATTCGGGCACTAGTGGAAAACCATCTGTATAAGTTGAACAAGTTATAACCTGGTGAAATAAAAGTAATGGAATAATAATACAAAATATATCAACCTCATAGGAGGGTCTGTCCCTGATGCGCTCCCATTTAGGCCTGGTGGGCACGGTCTTCACGAGGGGAGCATGTCCCTGACTGTAGAGTTTGCCCTGTCTGTTCAGGTTCATTATGTTTATTTTTATTTGTCTCCCCGGAGTTCCTCCTTTAACGCCGAAGTAAAACCAGGACCTGTAACAAGAGAAAAATGGATATCCAGAGTTGTGGGTCAGATCTTCACAAAGTGTACAATCGGCAGATCTACAAATTTAGTAAATTCTGCTAAATTGGACTGAAAAATGGTCAATACTATAGATATATCTGGGTAAATGTGGTGTTATATTATGTTGATTTAGACAATCTGTTTGGTTATGTTGGACTGAATTTGAACCTAATTTCTGCCTTAAATTCGGGTTATTTGAGAGGATGGGTGAAGACGAATTGTACAGTTTCAGGCAGTTTCCCCCTGGTACTGATTCTACGGAGACATTCGGTAGAGATGTAAAAACCAGAATAATAACTAACCTGTCTAAACCATGGGAGTGGTGACTAATCGGTATTAAGGACTTGCTTCTTTTATTAGGAACGAGTATATTAAGAATGTCCAAAGAGACATTAATCCACGATATTTATTGAGGAAAATTTCAGTTGTGGTAACGCTTTCATGGAACCAACACGATCGAGTCCGCCTAAGAACTTACTTTTCTATTTTTTCCAAAAGATTTCATACTTTGTTGTTGTGACTTTTATTGCCAAACATTGAACATCAGTGAGACTAAGCTCCCAAATAGTGGGAGGAGTTCAAGCCTGACTGCTTAAGACACGTATAACAAATAGATACTTAAGATTCCTATAATAATTTTACTAATAAGAAATCATAATCATTACGAATTTTGATTTGGCAGTTGTAATTTAATGCAAACCAATTTCCTTTATTCAATTAAGAAGAAATTATGATGATTTTAAGAACTTAATCAAAATCGTCAATATATGGGTCAGATCGTAAGAAAGGCAATTGTACATTTTCTGTCGATCTGACCCATATGTATTATAATATTGTCTCCGAATGGAATAACCTAAATGTCCAAATATGATCTTTAGAAAACTTTAACGATTTAAAAACACATCAAATTTAGCCTACTGTAGTAGGCCCCACTGTCTGTTTGTTTGTATACGTATAATGTGAGGAATTTTTCACTTAGTTTGTCCAAGTTAAGGGACCGAAAACAATTTTGAATTGTATAATGAATAACTTAGAAATCCTAGTTTTTTTTTTCTCTCCGGCTCAGGGCCCAGTGGTATACCACCTTAGGGTGAATTGGGGAGCCATGATTTAAATCATAACTACCTTACACTAATGTAACTGCTCGTTAAAGTGAATAAAAATGATTAAAAAAAAATTAAGAAACTTTAAGAAATGATTACAAAATATTACCCTAGCCAATCTCAGTGCTGTTGTCACTCACCTATTCCCATTCTCAAAAGGTGTACCACCACAGTCTGGTTTTGTCCACACATTGTACTCATAATCAGGCCGCACGTCTGAAGCCAGATAGGAGCCTGAGAAAAAAACATGTTTTTATTAAAGAATATTATCTAAAAATTATACTTAGCGTAGATTACAATTATTTGTTCTTCCATTGTTTATATCCTCATGATAACGTGAATTAAAATCAATAAATTACATTATATTTGGTAGGTGAAATCGTATGATTGGCAAGAATGCCGATACATTGTCGATACTCTTTCGAAGGCAATATTACCCCCAAATTACTGGACTTAACCTTGATCCCTAAGATCGAGGAGATAAAACAAATGCATGTAATTTGTTTTGTTTTAAGATTTTTATTCAGCAAGACATTATGCAGGGTATGCACTATTCACAGAAAGGCTGATTTAAATCAGATAGGAAAAAATTAGAAAAATTCATAGAAAAATACATTTACCGATATCAACATATAGTTATATTGAGGTAATAAGATATACAATTTAATCACCGAATCAGTGACAATTCAGCAAAAAATACAAAATAAAAGCTAAAAACACACACCCGGGACAGTGTCCTATGCACGACAAGCCAAGCATATACCAATTTTGGCGGACACAAAAATGAGAAATATTAACAGATCAACTGATGCATTCCTTACTTCTCTCAGAATCGTCTTCATCCTTATCTGGTTTCTCCACTCGGGCCAAATTCCCAGAATCAAACTTGGAAGTGAACAGGAGGTTCCCAAAACGAACTTCCATCCTGTCAAGTTAACGGCAGAGGCTGACTGAGATTTGTACTATGAGGACAGAAATGACGCACCGTTGCTCTAGAAATCTGGAGAAAAAAGAACAGTATACATTGTATTGCTATGCCGATCAATGATTATCGATCGATCATTACTGTGGCAGGAAATATCATTATTGATTTTTCCTAACCGTTAACGAGGACATGCTCATAAGTCAGTAGCTACATGAACTATTGACCATGTGAATCAGGCTTAGGATGTAAGAAATTGAGTTTGTTTGATGACATTTACTATAGAGATTGCAGCATACAAGAGTATGATGGGGGATGACAAAAAAACTATCTAATCAATAATCAAGCCAAACATGATTATAGGAATCGCGTGCTATAGTATAGAGGGGAATTGAGAGAGAATGGGAAAAGAAACCTAGAAAGATATATTTATCCAGGGGAAAAAGAAAGAAAAAGAGAGAGAGAGGGGGGGGGGGAGGGGAGAGAGAGAGAGAGAGAGAGAGAGAGAGGGGGGGGGGGGGAGAGAGAGCCAGAGGGAGACAGAGAGAGAGAGAAAGAGAGACAGAGACAGGCAGACATAGAGAGAGAGAGAGAGAGAGAGAGAGAGAGATAGATAGAGAGAGAGAGAGAGAGAGAGAGAGAGAGAGAGAGAGAGGGAGAGAGAGAGAGGGAAATGGGAGAGTGGGAGAGAGAGAGAGAGAGAGAGAGAGAGAGAGAGAGAGAGAGAGAGAGAGAGAGAGAGAGAGAGAGAGAGAGAGAAAGAAATGGGTTGGGGTAGAGAATTGTTGCTGGCTCACCCTCAATCTATTGTGTTTAGTTGAGACTCAGTTCTTAGTTAACACGTTCCTGGCAATTTGCCCTCTCCACTATATGAGTCCGGCACAGATTATGGGGAACTGGCGCTCAAGTTACACCAACGTACACCCAAGTGGCCAGAGTGAGGAATGATTAAAAACACCCTGGTTTAAATGCTGAAAACACGATCTGGATTTTTCCCAACATGAAATGGAGACCAATTAGATTATCAATACACAGCCAAACAGATTACGAATACATTTTATAACCTCTATCAACTAACTTCGGGAATTTCCACATTAATAATCAACATTAACAGAGTTGAACATTACTAATAAATTAATTCTAGCGTATATAAATATATAGTCTAGTCTAGTCCGATCTCCCTCATATCCTCTTTCTCTCATTATATATACTAGTAAAACTGTGTTAGCTCGATAATGAAGAAAGTCCTATAGTCAAGACTTATCAGCAGCACTGGGTAACCACACTTATTCCACAGCACCATGTCTGGTTTCTACATAACTGGGACAATGTTAGGGAATGCAAGCTTCTTCTGAAGTGCCACACCAATGCAAGCCCCAGTTTGGAGCTTAATTGGCTGTAGAATTTCTGGTTTGCAAGCCGGGACATTTTCCACTTGTATATCTGTCCCTCCTTCACAAAGCCTATAATAGGGTTGGATATATATAATATGCGTTCCAATAATAATCATTCCAGAGAACTCATGTGTTCCGTGCTTACTCTTTTTCAACATAAAGCACACACCCGATACTGGGGTTCCTGCAAGCTTTTTTTATGTTCAAATTTCATTTTATTACAGAGCACATCTCAATTTACATTGATTTTTATAAGAGCCCTGTAATCTATTCAATGCATTCTTATAGTAGGGCATCATAAATATATCCCAGCTTATATAAAAGATTTTTTCGTTTCCTATGCGAGAAGACTTTTACTATAAAATTCTATAAACTCAGTTCCTAGTATCAAGCTTACATCGATATATACAATATTTATTTAAGTTCTCTGGTATATTACAGATGGCTCTCAGAAGAAACTCTAGTTAATATAATATATTTACGACACCTAGTATCTCGAGACAGGAATGACTATCCTGATATATCTATAGTCACTTAGCCTCTGCATTCTCCTGTCCTTACTCGCCGATCTCCTTCTGTACCATGATGTTCTATCATGCAGCTGCATGGCTCACCTCCTCTCCACTGTTGGTCTTATATTTACTAATAACAATAGTAATACTGGCTTTAGTTGTTCTCAAGTCCTAAGCTTTAAGACCTAGAGCAGCTCTGACATTAGACAAAGTATCCGTCCCCTTGCCCCCAGGGCAGAGGCTGAGCATTGATTGGGGATCAGGGAATCAAGGCCAGCTAAGCTATAATATAATATGTTTATAGTTAGGCTACTCATTAAATGGGCTTCATGCATTGGCAGTCAGCGAGTTGATCTCTGACTCTTTAAATCTCTACACATGTGCTGCATGACCACATCAGGCATCACTTTGCATCTTAAACAATTTTTGTTTTATTGAAATTCGCGAGGTTTTTAATTTTAATTAGTCTAGAATTTTCTTTATAAAACTACCTCCTCTACTATATTATGAACTTCTGTACGAATATGATTGGTAACTGCCGCATTTAATTTGACTGATTTGCTTCAGAGAATCATTATTACAAACATAGCTAAATCTGGAAAATGGACATTACAAGCCATTCTGGATCAGGACAGGATGCAAAACCAAACCCCAACAACGTTCCTCCATACTCCACATTAATTTAAAACATAATTTTTAAGAAAGAACACCAGGCAATAACTCATAAAAGTCATGCAGATCTATGAAAACTGTTGAGGCATGTGGAGGTTGGTGACAATGATAGATTCCGAAGGGAAAGAGATTTGAAAAGAAAAACATATACAATAGCTACCTCTCTGCGACAATGATGCGTACATACGGTTGGGGCAAGTTGGGGTATATAAGTAAACAATTACTAAAATCTAAATCAGTAAAAGGCTATATCATAATAAATAATTCATGATATGATATACAGGTATCAGGAACGATGATCAAAGCATATATACAAGCAAGTGCATACATATGACTACATATCGCACGTTAACATATCAATGCACGCCGGTAAAAGAGAAGGGAGCAGCTGGAGAGGGATATGTGCTTTTACATGTCAGATTGTTCTTCACTTCAGTTCATGGGAGGGTCCCTGCTCAGATTTACTCCAGCTAGTGAGCCAAGCTTTCCAACAACATTCTGAACGCTTCCATCGTTGCCAACCAAGCCGGCAGAAAGATCTGCGGGCCGATTAGAGAACATCCACATCAACGATCCTATTCCCCGTGATAAAATGAAAATATAATCTCACCGTCACATTGTTCCGCTATTTTAAAGGGTCCCATCATGGAATGTATATCACAGACTCAAAGCGTACATCGTCTCCATTTTGGAGATTAGCAAACTAACTCCGTTGCTGTCACATGACCGCTTAGACAGTCTCTGATTGGCCAGAATAGAAGGCAGGTCACATGACAGTCAAAATGGCGGAGAGTTGTTTGTAAACAAGTTGTGGTTTGAAACCGGAGTAGCGGTAAACCAATATTAGTTTTTATCAGAAAGCCGTATTGATCGCCAGTCAATTTGTTTCCGATTTGATACATATATAAAACTGATCATCTTGAGTATCCTATTTGCCACCCGCGTGATGAAAATGCACGTTTTATTAAAGCCTGGAACAAAGAAAGTCACTTGAAGCAGTTGAATTGACTACGAGCGGATGATTTTGCAATGCTGCCACCTACTGGTCTGTTACAAAAAGACAAACACAAACAGATTGCACCACAAACATGGCGGGATCATCAAGTTTTTAACAAGTTTCTGTGTGCCAAATTCGAGTGCTTAATTAGCCAACGAGAATTATCAGAGGTAAGGAACTTTGTGGTAGCGTTCTTTATATCCCAACTATTCTATTTCTCCATTTCATTTGCTGCAGAATGCGTTTTAATCGGATCAAGACACTGTGAGCCTGGTTCCGGGGCCTGGATGTAACTCGAGATTTTAAGGACGAGGCGGACTTTTCCCGACTTTTCCCCTCATTGTGTCTGCACCGAGCATTATAAAAGTGAAGAATTCGTTTCGATACCCGAAAATTGATTGAAGTTACAGTACAGACTTTCAAAGACAAAGTTGCCTGCCTGTCAAATTTGGGGCCAAACTGCCTTAATTAGCTTCAGCACAGTAAATATTTTAATTAAAAGACTAAAAAGTAGATATAACTGGGTCTGGGGGAGTTATAGGCCTACCTATAGCTACTGGGAATCAGATGACCATACAGTAAAAAAAAATCAAAAATCATGACAGTTTTTTCACCATTTTGCAGTACAAAATGCGACTTGCATGATGCATGATAATTGCATAGCACATACTCCTAACATAACGCTGTCTCTGCTGTGTATCACGGTAGGCTACATGAAGTTAGATATAGAAATTCCTGTTTTGATGTCAGCAGACCTACCAAGCCATGCGGGCCCGGGCGGCTCCCGCATTTGAGTAATCGTCCCACTGACCCACATTAGAGACAATATCCCCAGGAGAAAACTCGATTGAAATCTCGACCTAGTATTTCGAACAATACAAATATCGTTACGGTACGACTTACGTCCACCAAATATGTGATGTACCGGTAATTACCCATCCAGAAACATTGCACACTTCTTTTCAAAAATAAAAATGTCAAACTTGAAATATAGAAATACTTATTTAGGTACCCTAGTGTTTACTCTCATTGGAATATCACCTTGATCTCTTTTCAAATATGGTCATATCTCAAAATCCATTTTTTGCGACTTATGACTCATTTTCCTAAAACGGATCATATATACGTTGTTTTTTTTTGTTTTGTTTTTTTCAAAAAAAGGCTTAAAAACGGCATTAGATTTGTCTGCATTGTTTTTCTTTATATTATTAGCTAGGCTGTTTATAAAAGTAAAAATATAGAAGCCTATGGGAGTTCTGACGAAAATTATTTTTTACAATGGAAATATGGCTCATGTGTAACTGGAAACATTCTATTTTCCTCTTTTTAAATGATATCTGAAATGTGTAGGCACCATGTTAATTCCAAATAATCCCGCTCTCTGAAAAGATTCATGACGTTTTAAAAACTATTTCCATTAAAAATAGCGAAATTTTAACTGTAAAATACTTGAAATTGTGATGTATTTCTTGACTGACACTTAATTGGTTTGAGCAAATATAATCTCATAGTTTATTGACTTATAGGGGGGTGGGGGTGGGGGGGGGGGGCATGCGCTAGTGGTGGGTTCCATTTTCCAAATGTACATTTTTTTATTTGAAAAAAAAACGGGTTGTTTGGTTGCCATAGAAACCATTCTAAAGCAACGATTTTTTAATTATTCATCTTTTGCTACCATTTCTCTTTTTCTGCATGAAAAACTGAATGAATGGCAATTTTGGAAAAAAATAAATATAATCCCCCCCCCCCCCCTCCCCCCAAATTTTACTGATACATATTGCATAATTAGAGGTCATTTTTTTGCCAATTCAACCACACGAATCTACTTCCCCGAACATAGTCAGGATATGAAAATTCTCTGAACATTTTTTTCTTTCATAATGAGTAAACGAGATCGCCTAAGCGCCAACTGCTAACCCAGCGCAACCTAATACAAAATTGCGGAAAGTTTATGAGTAGTATAGGAAAAGTTACAATTTAACACGGCAACAATAGTCTACCGTACCTTCTTTTTCTCACCTTCTTTTTCTCAAACATTTTTTTCTTGCATTATAAATTGCCGGAATTTCCTGTCTGTTGTATGTCCTCAATAGAGAAGTATGCAAAAAAGTTTAAAATGTCATTGCCGTAATAGTAATATTTGGTAATAACTCGTTGTTTTGCCCTCTATTTCAGTGTGTTCGGACCAGGAGTTAAAATGTTGTTGACGGGGCTGATGGTACTCTGCAGTCTTCTGACCGCACAAGGAATTGTGATCAAAGATTCTGGATCATCATGTCGGTTCCCGGAGTATATGTTCATTGGCACACAATCCTGGCAAAACTCGCCTGTCTTTGAAGATGAAATGAATGTTGAGGATATAAAAGAAGTCTGGCATATTTTCAGGAATGGCACAAGCATGACTATCCGCCAGTTCGACAGAAAACTTGCTGCATCCTTTGGGCATGGAACAGCGTTTGATACATCCAAAACTCCCATGGGCGAATATCATCTGTTGTGCCATTCCAACCCGAAACGTGACAGGAATTACGTGATAGTGCAACGAGCACAAGGCCAGTTAATTTCCTACCAATGTTTCCACTTCGTAAAGAGATCAGAGGTGATAATATCACTGTCTAAAACTGCCGAGGTTTCTGCACCCGATGACAACCTCTGTGACTCTGCTTTCTTCACTTCTCCTTCGCCCCTTCTCTATTTTCAAGAAGACCACGGTTATTATCAACAACTGTGGAAAGTTCTCAAAGGAAAACCATACTATCCTTGTCCACT
Organism: Sthenelais limicola; assembly: GCA_942159475.1. Classification (NCBI taxonomy): domain Eukaryota; kingdom Metazoa; phylum Annelida; class Polychaeta; order Phyllodocida; family Sigalionidae; genus Sthenelais; species Sthenelais limicola. The sequence continues at coordinate 25,909,605 of OW804094.1, read as the reverse complement.
TAAAGGTGCCTTTGTAGTAGAGAGTATATTTTCTACTCTGGCAAACAAAGAATGCTCGGGGACATACCTAGGAGATAACTTCAGTTTTACCGAAATCGAAAACGAATGCGAAAAAGGAACTGGTATGACAATTCCTCTGCCGACTTTTGACACGGGCGGTTCCATGTCGTGTTCCCTCTTCACTGGTCATTTCTATTGCATGGCATCTTGGAGGGCCGATGACCACACTTACATGATTATGTCTAGACCATATGATCTAGACCGTGGAACGCTGTTTTGTGCCAAGTATTTGGGCCACAGTGGACTGCCCGAGGACAATATGATCTACCTGTACAACAATAGCTTTTGTGCTGATGACAACAATGACCTTAACTGGAATTATATCAAGTACAATGTGAAGAAACTGGATCGACAGGGTGTTGGTTTGTGCGACGACATTGATGGAAAATGTCAACAACTCAACCCAGATGAATGCTCCCGATCAGATGAAGTCAATTATTTGTGTGCCCATACTTGCAAATACTGTCCTAAATCGAGGTGGTGGACTGGGGCAGTTATTGACCAAAAATTCCAGGGAACTTTCAAGAGGGATTCGTTTGTACGCGGCGCTGAAGATGTCGAAATTACAGAAAAACATATCTATATACCCACAATGGGACGGCGTTATGAAATAATTAGTGAAGATTTTTGCCCTTATTCAGGAAAGGTTAAGGGCAACGTGACAACTTATCTGTTGTTACAAAGAGGTGATGACTCTGGTTGTATGCCTTTCCTGTCTGTCATAGCTATATCTGAAATTACACCATCCCTTCTCATTTACAAAATCAGCCAAGGAAAGCAAAGCAACTATTTTCCATTCCCAAACACTGAAGAAGATAAGCAAGAATTCATCGATTTATGCCCAATCTTTTACTTCCATGTTAAAGACTACGTGCCCTTGCATAATGTCTTTCATCATGAGGGAACTAGTTGGGATATTCTTGTCAGAGATAAGCCTATGCCTTATCAAGTACCCTCTGCTTTTCTCCTCAACACCAAACTAACTGTCACTTTGCATGACGGTAATAAATGTCTGGTTAAGTTAAATGGAGAGCATACAAACACTAGCATCGAACTGACTGTTGAGAGCTGCAACGCTGATGCCAACCAGAACCGTCCCAGTGCTCCCACAACATATCAATTTGTAGCCCCAGTTTTTGAAGGCGATGTTGCTAACTTGCTTCGTGTAGTTGTCAGAAGCCAGGGGGAAAGCGAGCTAAGCAGTCTGGAATACCTGTGTTGGATCATTGAAGAAGAAACTGGTGTTGGTTTCTGGATGCCTATAGGAAACTGCAATTATAAGCCAAGCACTGTGCGCACCGATAATGGACTGCGGCCTTTGGCCATATTCATCCCTTATAATAGTGGCCCAAGTTTGAAGAATATTTCATACATGACAGCATTAGGGATTTTAGTTACTTGTCTTAGCCATCAGCTTTATTAGAACAGCGTTCAGTGTTAGGTAAGAGTCTCAACAACTGGGAACCAAACGTAACAATAAGGGAGGGATTAAAATAAAGCAAGCTAAGCAATCTGGAAAACCTGTGTTGGATCGCCGAGGAAGACACTGGTGTTGGTTTCTGGATGCCTATAGGAAACTGCAATTATAAGCCAAGCACTGTGCGCACCGATAATGGACTGCGGCCTTTGGCCATATTAGTCCCCTATAATAGTGGCCCAAGTTTCAAGAATATTCCATACATGACAGCATTAGGGCTTTTAGTTACTTGTCTTAGCCATCAGTTGTATTAGAACAGCGTTCAGTGTTAGGTAAGAATCTCAACAACTGGGAACCCAACGTAACGATAAGGGACAGATTAAAATAAAGCAAGCTAAGCAATCTGGATCTGGAATACCTGTGTTGGATGATCGAGGAAGAAACTGGTGTTGGTTTCTGGATGCCTATAGGAAACTGCAATTATAAGCCAAGCACGGTGCGCACCGATAATGGACTGCGGCCTTTGGCCATATTTGTCCCTTATAATAGTGGCCCAAGTTTCAAGAATATTCCATACATGACAGCATTAGGGATTTTAGTTACTTGTCTTAGCCATCAGTTGTATTAGAACAGCGTTCAGTGTTAGGTAAGAATCTCAACAACTGGGAAACCAACGTAACGATAAGGGAGGAATTAAAATAATCCATAAAACCATAATCATTTTATCTCACTTCCCATGAGACCTTTTAATGGGTCAGATTTTCAGAAAATATACAATACGCCTTCACCAATCCTCTCAAATAACCCACATTTAAGACAAAAATGATCTTCAAATTGCAGTTTAACAGAACAGAACTGATACTTTAAATCAATGCGATACCAAACATACTCAGATATACCCGGTAGTCTTAATTTCTGCCTAATTTAGCAGCATTTCTTAAATGTGTAGTGCTGAAAATCTGGCCCTAATAAAACTTCCCCCCCCCCCCCTACACTCTGAATGGCCAGAACTCTTGAAACCTGGGTGTGATGTAACGGGGATGGTTCTATTTGTTTGTTTTGTTTTAGATATTTTTTTCAGTATTGGAAATTATGCAATGTATACATTATTCTCAGCCCAAGCTGATTTAATTATAAAAAGGTAAAAAATGTTTAATGATAATGTTTAATTTCATTACTTGCAGCGGCAGTAGTTGTTATTGTCATAAATGTCTAAGGGTAACTGACTCTCTAATGTGTGTAGACTTGTCGTGGGAATGGCTTTATCTTGCCTAGAATGATTTGAAGGTGCTTTTTAGCTCACTTTTGAGATTTTTATCATTAATCAATGCTTCTAATTATGAGATTTTTAGAAATAATCTGTATTACATACATCACACTTGTACTCTTGTACATACCGTAGTTGTACACTGTGGATAGTTGGTGTACAATTGCTTTTTGCACATCGGGATATCTACACCTTTAGTGCCGTTGAGATTGAATTCATTATTTATCTTCAAAACTAGGACAATAAATGAGCAGTAGAATTTATGACCTTGATCCCACCCTTTACAAAAGTTGACCTGGACCTCAAATTTCTTCCCACACCAAATGCAGCAACATTTTGGTTGAATTATATTGTAATTTAGCTGTTACATGATATTCTACTCATGTGGTTTGACATACAATATTAGACCAAAAACCTTCAGGGATAACATTTCTATGTTCTCTGGATATTTCAGGACTACCCAAATCAGTAAACAGCCCAGACTAAAAGCTAGATGTGTCTAGTAATTGATGATACGCAAATGTATCTGACCGTTCACCCAATGTTACAATCTCTGCCTAAATATAAATCACTCAGGGCCCATATTATATGATAGATATGCAAGTTTTCAGTATTTTGACTGTATTCAGATGCCTTTTTGGTTGTTTAAAAATCATCTCTGAAGTTCTGATTGCAGAGATGGACTTTAACATGTGACTAGTCCCTCTTTATATACATACCTCCCTCCTCAGATACATGTATACATGTATATTGTGGTCATATCAGGGAATGGGAATTGATATTAATTTTGTAAAATGATCTATGCTGTATTTTGCTACATTTGTTTGTTATGTATGTATATATCTGAATCTGACCGTAACATAAGCAATTTATGTAGACCTTAGCGCTAAGATTTCCCTTCATTGTCATCTTTATTGAAATTCTAAAATAACAAACTATTTGTAATATCAAGAAGGAATATATTTTATACTTCGCTTATGTACCTTCTTGATATCAATTTTAATCCCCTCTCCCATTTCAGAAATGTTCTTAATTTTTTTTTTTTTTTTGGGGGGGGGGGGGGGGGGGGGGGTATATTTTTTTTTTGGGGGGGGGGGGGGAAGGGGGGTTGGCGAGACACTCGAGATGGTTGATATGATATATCCTTCTGAGGATAACGGTGGTATGTTGTGAGCCTAGTGTGTATAACACAAATACTTCTAAATGACCACATTTATATTCAACTTTGTAAATGGTTCAAATCTGCGAGGGTGGGGACAACTTATAGTTGGTCCTTACATGTATCATAACATTCCACACATCCAAATATTGATTTGCACCTTGATAGTCAAAGATCCGCAATCAACAGAAGTTCACATATTTGTGGAGATGTTTTGATTTCACTTGAGAAAGGTTGTTTGGTGAATAGGGAATGGTGAATATCTTAATGTTAGTCATATCATGTACCGGGGTACACTTGCATGTTGTCGTCAGTAGCTTCCTATGATCCTTTTGGTTTCCTTATACAATGTCATAACAAATGAATTGCATTATTGAAATTGTTATAACTAGTATAACACAAAAGGTAACAAAGTATATGTGACGGAGCAAAGGGAAAACCTCCTGCCAGTCCAAGCTGCTACCATGTACTGGAGAATAATCTCCAGGGAGATGGTCTTACCACCTCACGCTTCATCTATGACGTCATAGATAGTGCAACATAACTATTATGATGTCTCAATAGTTTTTTTAATTTTAATCCCCAAAATGAATGAAGATGTAAAAAAAAAGGTAACAAAGTAATGAAGTTTAAAGATGTATTTATTCCTGGTGCAGGTATATAGTGTGATGGTATAACCTTGGTGCCGCTCACCGCCCCTACTACTTTAATCAGCCAGGCAACTGATGAGTAAGGGTCAGAGAGCCCCTTATATCATAGGGGAGGCTTACCATCAGGTCCGCCTCCCACCCTCATTGGAGGGCGTGGCCAGACCAATGGGGGTGAGGGATTGCTCATTGTAGAGGTAGCTTCAATGCAGGCAGGAGCTACAGTGAAGATATAGGCATATGGCCATCAATAATTTAAATTTTAGGTACATTAATATAATTATGGCACAATGAGTTATAACATATCATCCCCCATTTACTATACATCGCTCCGCCGATGAGATATTAATTAAAATTACACTGATTGTGGCTTAAAGTTATAGAACATTATGTAATAGGCGAATGTATTATGTAAGATAATGTAATAGAAAACATGAATATTGAGGTGACATATTGTAACTGTCACCTGTACCAGGATATGAAGTAAGAAAAAGATATTACATGACGTTGCATAATCTTACGTAAGAGATTATAAAATAAAAAGTAATAATTGAAATAGGGACTGTGAGTAATAATGCAGTCACAGTACTGCGTAACCTTGTGCAATAATTACGCAATTAGAAATAATTAATGATTAAAATTATGAAAAATACAGTGGCAACAGTGCCCTGTAATGTTACGTAATAATACATAATTAAAATTCAGGAAAACCTGCATAAGCAGATGTGTATTGCAACATTATGTAAAGTTATGCAATCAAAAGGTGTAGAGATAAAATTCAATTTTAATTAAACGAGCGGCTTAATTACTATGTAAGATTACACAATAGTTACGTGATAAAATTATGTAGTTAACATTATGAAAATTGGCATAATCAAATTAATTATGCAATGTTACGTAAGTTTCCGTAATTAAAAATCTGGGAAAAATTAAAATTGAGAGTAGTTAAAGCAGAAGGCTCTGGGCGCTGGAAGTTTTTAGGCTGACCCAGATTCTCGCAGTAAGAAAGTATGATGGCTGCCGAGGTGAGTGCAATCAGAGCCTCTATTACCTCGGTGCATCATTCAGCTTTAATGACCACGCGACGCCCTCTGCCTATCTATACAAATACATTGAGATATAGATGTCTAGTGTTCAGAATTCATTTTAAAGTGATATAATTATGAAAAATGGCATAATGAGGCGGCGAATTATGTAATATTGTGTAATGAACGGATGGTACACATACACTAGACATAGATGGAGATAAATAGAAGGTAAGTCAGATTATAACTCTGGGGTAGTTATACAGAAATTATAGAATAAAACATCAGAAACAGCTTGTAGAGTGAACCGAATACAATAAAATACATTTATACAGGTAGCAGCGGGCAGAAGAAAGATGGCGGATCCATCGCCCAGCTGTGTAGGCTTGGATATTGTAGGTGTTTAATTAAATATATAGCTCGAATTCCGAGTGAAGTTCATAACATAGCGGCTATTCTTGTCAAATAAATAAAAAATTATCTGTTTAAAATTAAGATGAGTCTATAGGGTATCCTCCCCAGTGGAGATGTTCACCACTCCGTTGGTGTATAGCTGTAGGAACAGAGTCTTGAATGATATGGAAACGTAATAATTAGACATAGCAAAGTGCCTTAATGTCATTTTCATGTTATCACATATGACTGTAAATCCCTGTAATCTCAGGCCTGAGCTTTGTTTCTATAAGAGCTCGCAATGCAAGCAGGAGCTACGGTGAAGGTATAGGCATATGGCCATTAATAATTAAAATTTTAGGTACATTAATATATTATGACACAATGAATTATAACAAGATCATTTCAGCATTCAGTATATACTTGGGTTCTGGTACTTTTTATGTATGGATTTTGAATCTCAGATTTGGTTGTATTTTAAAAAGATGTTGCTTGTAATTCATTATTTTTAAATCCATGTAAAAGCGTGCTCATCTTTTGTGCTTTAATCCAAGTATAAGATACTCAGTAGAATCTTAAAAAACCTTGTACTAGCTATAAGCGCTGCCTTTAATGAAATTCTAATATATCAACTATTGTAACACTGTTGTTTGAATTAATCAGTTAAAACACCCTCACCCTTTAGACAATGTAATACAGGGTGCACCGAAAAACTACCCTGGGGTGAGAATATTGCCTGAATAAAACTAGGCAAAACAAGTTTTAGGTTTTAAATACTGCAGTAAGCAGAAATTGTGACTGTAATGTCATAACAGATGAATTGCATTATTGAGATCATTTCAGCATCTCAGTATATACTTGGGTTCTGGTACTTTTTATGTATGGATTTTGAATCTCAGATTTGGTTGTATTTTAAAAAGATGTTGCTTGTCATTCATTAATTTTAAATCCACGTAAAAACGTGCTCATCTTTTGTGCTTCAATCCAAGTGTAAGATACTCAGTAGGATCTTAAAAACCGTGTCCTTGTACTAGCTATAAGCGCTGCCTTTAATGGAATTCTAATACATGAACTATTGTAACACTGTTGATTGAATTAATAAGTTAGAACACCTTTTCAATGACTAGACCATGTAATACAGGGTGCGACGAAAAACACTCCTGGGGTGAGATTATTGCCTGAATAAAACTATGCAAAACAAGTTTTATGTTTTAAATCCTGCTGTAAGCAGAAATTTTGACTAAGGCCAATTTATTAGCCATAATTATGAGTATATTATATATAATTATGTGATTCTCTATGATGAATTAAAAAGGACCGTTCATTGTCTGTATATATTGTTAGAAATGACAATCAATTCAATTAGATTTTTTATAGTGACTGCACCAATTTGGGCTATGGAAAGATATTTTCTATTGTGACCATCACCAAAAGTTATATATTTTTATATTTTCAACTAACTTCAGTAGAACCTTAATTTGCTTAAATTTTGATTTGAACTGTTTTTAATCATATTGGGCATCCAAATTCTCACTATATGATCTCCCATTGTAATGGTATTGGTGTGACCAGATTATCTGAAATAAAATTATCCAAAAATTGACAACAAATTGAAGTCTTTCACACAGGTATGCAAAACTATATAATGGCCAGATATAACTTGAGGCGATCTAGGCAATAGATCGAAGTACTTTTGTTAGAATAAAACAATATAGGCCTATAGTAAGCTTTTCTTAAGCATTACACTTTAAGTGTGTGTGTGTGTGGGGGGGGATGATCCCATTTCGTGAGAATGGGTCATCTGGTAGGCACAGTGGCTAATGGAAAAGCATAGTCAAAATGTGAGTGGACTGCCCAACTAAAGTACAAACATTGTTATGGAGAATTGTTCGGTGGAAAAAGTTGATTCTGCTGCCAGTGCCCCCACCTAGTGGTTTATAAAAACTTAGAATTGAAGGTGCTTTGGATGGAGAGATGAATGTACTGAAGCAGGGATTAGCTACGGTGTTGGGAGTACTCAAAGGAAAGGAATTTTTGGTGCACAAAATGTTCTAATGTCCACTGAAAAGCTGATAGGTATATTATATGATTCAGTATAGGAGAAGGAGTGAGAGCTAAATTACATAGACAATATTTATCAATTAATCTTTCTTTCACTCCCATATTTTTTTTACGCTTCACTGTCAGCCACCGTTGGTGAAAAAAAATGTCTAGTCTTTGTTCTGTTCTTTTCCAATAGGGCATTTCCCAAATTGACTCTGGGCCATTACCACCCTCCTGTGAGGTGCTGTAGTCAGACCACTCGATGGCACTATTCCACTGACCCTATACCTTCCCCATAGGTGCCCAACTTTCCCGACCTTTTGCTCCAAGAGTTCTATATCTGTGCCCAACAAATTGGGCAGGATTATGGAACTATATGTCTAGGGTAATCATGCCGGATTTTAGGTTGATTGATTCACTACTACTAGTGTATGGGACACACACACAGGCATCAGCCGGACAGCGGGCAGTGGTACTGGTGTCGACGGGTCAGAGGGGTGCAGTCAATTGTTCAGCGGTCACTGGGGTGGAGGGGAACATTTGTACCCGCAGTAAGATGTGGCTGTAATGAAGTGTGCATGTGCAAAATGATATAGTGTAGCCCTGCAGTGACTGACTTTGAATACCATATGTGTCTCCTATAGTCTCCTATAGTCTCCTATTCATCTACAAGTTGTCACCTACTTCAATGATGACCTCCTTCATACTGGCCTTCCCTTTTAAGAGACAAAATTCATTTCAGCCAATATAATTATCAATTCTATAATTTGATTTTCATAACTTTCTCAACAGCTCAAAGCCCATACACTCTTGAGGTAATATTGCACCCCAAAAATGCATGAGCAAACAGAATGTATTTACACACCTTTATGTGACCTAACCGCTGTTATATCCTAATTTGTCTATGGTTGCTTAACAGTTGTCTATGCTGGACTTCCGGTCTGGTCTGAGAAAGAAAGTTTGAAGAGCATAGGCGCATTCCTTTTTTTCAGGTCTCAGGATGTTTTAGGTATTGGTCAATTGTCAAAAAGTTTGGAAAAGGAGTTAATACCTCAGTGATCTTGAAAATCAAACTGGACTGAACTATTTACGTGTGAAAGAAGAGATTTCAGTGAGTTTAGATTTGACTCAGTTGACAACGAGGAGCTGGTTGATTTGCCCGCCATTTTCATAGGCAAGTGGCGTCACTCTTACCGACTAAAGGTTGAGAACTCCAATAATCAAATAGGACGATTTGTGGGTGTACAAAATTAGGATTATTCAAGGATATGTGGATGAAAACATCAAAAACAAGTTTTGGTCATAAGTGAACGCTGGAACGTATGAATTAAAGCTTAATCTTGTGTTGGTTTGTACTGGGAGTAAATTCTCCCAACTCACAAGGGAAGATACTGATTGGCGCATGCGCCAAAACCGGAAGAGCACAGGAAAAACATAAACAAAGTGCCACACCCCCGTGGAGTATAGTGTCCAAAAGTGCTGAGTGAACCAGGAGAACAAGAAACAGTTAACAGTGGATGAATCCTCTTGTGTTAGTAATGGAAGCTAATCTCTTTGTGGACCTTAAAAGTCTGGTTAACACCATGGCTAAGAGAGCAGAGGAATATCATACCCGGTTTATGGACAACCATGCCAGACTAATGGAGTTTGTAGAGCAACTGACAGTGATAGAATTGGAAGAATTGGACGCGGAATTGGAGCAACAAGAAGTTATAGCCACTGTGGACTTGCCTGTATTACAACCCCTCTATTCTGTACAGGGAGAGTCAACTACTGAGGAGGAAAAGATGCTGGTATTACCACCTCTAGCCTCTGGCCTCAGTCAGATAAGTACATTCAACCTAGAGAAAATGGAGAGTGATCTCAAAACTGTGTCAGAAATTGTATCCACTTGGGCCTATCTAGAAAAAGGAAGACTTGCAGACGCAAAAGATGAAGGGGCAGCCAAAGAGAAATTCCAAAATCGTGAAATGAAGGAGTACAGTAAATCCTTATTCTGTAATGACACATGGGAAGCCAGATCCAGCATAGGGATTGGTTAATAAGGAAATTTGACATTTGATCTAGTAATTAATATCTACAGTGTCCTTAAAAAGAAAGTATATAAGGATCTTGTTCTAACTTAAAAAATGAGGAGTTTGATCTTATTGTATTTGTGACAAGATACTTAGGTTATGAGATATGAAGAGCTATATAATAATTATATGGTTTTCAGTCATAAGATATGGAGAGATAAATAATATATGGTTTACAGTCATGAGATATTGAGAGATATACATTTTTTGGAAATCTAACCCATATGGTTTACCAATATTCTCTTTCTTAGTGCATATGATGATTGTATCAATGGTTATACTTCCAGATAAGAAAAGATGTGAAGCGATTTATATATGTTTATATTAATTATGTGAGTATATGGTGAAACCTACTGTTTATAACACAAAAGATAAAACCGAAATAAAATTTGATTTAGCATTGTAGAGGCCAAGAGGGCAGGTTAAGGAAATAAAGTCGATTTGCAAAAACAAAAAAAAACCAGTTGTCTATGCACACGGCTGGTAATACAAAACTGCAACTCTTTAGTTTGACACAGCAACAGCACAAGGACATCAGTGTCATTTGCTACTATAATTGTGTTGCTGGATCTTGCAGCAACAATGGCACTGGAGACAATAAGGAGATCGGTATCTGCTCTACTCTGGTGTGCAACACATTGCACCTTCTCCAGTTCATCACTCAAATAAAAGATGATCTGCTGCTTAATTTCCTTGTTGTACAAGAAATATTTCTTGGTGGTTTGGAGTGTCATTGATGTACAGCTGCTCCAACACAACCCCCTGTTCTGACAAAGTGAGCATGGTCCTTTGTGTTTGGTTGTCCATCAAATAATACTGTCACTTGACTATATATTTTTACAAAAAAATCTGTATATGCCTGAAGTATCGCTGACCAAGTTTCTCCTTTAGTCCATAGAACCCTGTACCTAGATCTCCATCAATGATGTATTGTATTTCTCCATTCCTAATGTGTCAGCACTTGATGTCATTTCACCAGAGATAGTGAGCAAGGTTCCATTTGTCTGGCTTTAGCATCAAGAACTTGACTGGAAAAGTGCTGCCAGATATGGAGATAATTCATGCCTGATTAGAGATGGAAGGTCATCAGCCAATCCTCAAATGGCCATAAGTCTCTGGAATGATAACTGTGGATGTGTATGCATGTCTTCCCCTTTTAGCTTTACATCTGTCTTACCTTCTAATGTAAATATTTCATTCTTCTCTCAAAAGATGCAGTCTTCTCCACTTTTCTCAACCATGTCACAGATAATTTTCTGACATTTATTATATACGCGTCGCCGTTAAAACAACGTATTGTAGAGTTGTATACGTTGTGTCCATATACAACTCCACGCTCTGAGTTGGGCCATATACAACTCCACGCTCTGAGTGGCATCCAGAAGGCGCCTATCAGCGAGGCCGCCAAAAGTAAGCACTGAGTGGAATCACGCTATTGGAGTGATCAGTTGTCAACGCAGACAGAATGGGAGTTAGAACGGTGGAATTGGATCAAAACGAAGGAAATAAACAAAAATACTTTCATCTTTATTCAAGTATATCCTTTGTTAAAGCATTAATGTGGTTTTAAAACTATTAAAGCTTCGAAAACGTTGGAAATGGATTTGAAAATGGGAGTGGCTTTCCCGCAGTAGCCAAATGACAACAAAATGATCTGCAGATCAACGCAGGTCAAGGTGTAATATATCTATCAAATGAATTAATAAACTAAAATCCTTTCATCTTTATTCAAGTGTATCCTTCATTAAACTATTAGTGTGGTGTTGAACCGATTAAAAGCTGTGAAATGTTGAAAATTGATTCGAAAATGTAAGCGATTTTCCCGCAGTGGCCCACTGACAACAACTGACAACAAACAGCAGATCGTCGTAACTTCCAACTAGAGGTGTCATATATATTTCAAATGAATTAAGAAATTAAAATCCTTTCATATTAATCAAAGTCTATCCTTTGTCAAAGTATTACTTTATTGCAAAAAGACTTAAAACGGTGAAAGTGTCTAAAATTGATTCGGAACTGTGAGCTATTTTTCTCAACTTGGCTGCCCTCGCAGCGATGGTAGGCTAGAACAGCGCGGTTCATTGTTGTAGGCCTAGGTCTATTCACACAAAAAACATGATCAAAGCACCTTATAATGGTAATTTTTCTTCAACATATACATTGTTCTGCATTATATAGAGCTTATATAATAAATCAGATAACTAACTCGTTGCGCTGCGCAACTCGTGCAATATTCACAATCCTTCAACCAACTCGTTAGTTATCCTGTATATATACTTTGCTTTTTCTGCTTTAAGTGAACTCAAGGCATTGACATCTTTTTCAAACTATTTATAAATCAAGTACATTTGCTAAATCTGTAAAGAGGCCTGCCCAGTATCTGTCAGACCTGTGATTGGTATGATGTCCATTCATAAAATGCTCATGTACATGTATATGGGTGCTCAATCTGAATCCATCTGCTGGAAATATATGACTCAGTAATAATTGTCACGATGCTCATCATATGGAAGCATCTCATAGAGACATTGTAGATTAAGTGACCAAGTGTCTCTGCTTTTATGAACTTCATTAGGGTCATATCGATATACTGTTGGCACAGCAATCCTGTCTAAGTTCTTTTTTCTCAAGTAACCTATTTTGTAGTTCTAAAATAAAGATGTTTTTAGTGATATCCTCCACTGACATGCCTCCTGGTAGCAGACTTTGTAAAAGGCCAGAAATTTCCAACAGTGGAATATTTCGATTCGGCATCACCAATTGCTGGCATATGTGCTACCAAGGCACTTAATACTTGAAAGCACAGCATGATTTAAGAGATGACCTCCCTTTATTCTTCACTGTCTCCTTGAGTAATAGCTTTCCTTGTGAACATATAGTGTCACTGGCATCAATAACTTAAAGAAGTTCCCTTAGGTCTGCACCTCTCCTTACATAGCCACTGGAGCCAAGAACACTCATTTCTGCATGGAACCCTGGTTTATTAGCCACTACTTCTTTGACCTTCTACAAAAGTGGCTGATCAAATGTTATTAGTGGTATGCACTGATATTTCCTTGCTTTTTCACTAATACATTTTAGTGTGGAATAGATGGAAGTCAAGTTGCTAGGGTCCATGTTAATGAAAGGCATAATTACTGCTGCTGATTGGTCTGGATGCTCTCCTTGATGTACAAGTTGACAGAATCCAGTCCAGTTAGGCCTTGGAAGCTTGAACAATGATGATGTTTTCCAGATAATGTCAATGAAATTATATGGCTCATCATTACTGGGGTGAACAGCGACCACCAGCCAAAGGCTTCGCCAAATATGATTGACCTTGCATGGACCATAGTAAGAGATCCAGCCGAAGAATGCTATCCACTTAATTAATAAGATAGTTATGACATCGAGGGGGAAAAGGCTCCGTTCATGAGCCATGTAAATTTCCCAAACTTTCCACGCAGCTTACTTTGGCTTCAAGTGAGGGTACCACGGCCTTTGTTTTTCCCGAATAATTTTTTCAAGGATGGTAGAAGCGAATCCACTTAATTTACCGTAATCCGCCCGCTCCATCTGCCGACTTACATTCTATTACTTGACGACGCAACGTTGGTATTTCGGCGATGCTACTCAACTTATATGCGCCCGCCTATTTGCTGATGCAACGTCGTCGACGTAGCAACGCTCCCTAGCAACATGCCTTACACCGCTTCCCACTGTCATGAAGAGAGATGGAGTGGTGGGTAACTTCGGAGGGGAATTGAGGAAGAAGGGGCTAGGAAGAGGGAGGTTAGGTTAGGTCCATATCTACCTGGTGATAAACGGAGGCAGCTAGTCTTGAAGAATATTGTTATATGTCAAGTCACTTGGAATGGCGGAAATAGCAAACTCTTGTAGGGTATAGTTCTCTGGATCAGCTGCAAATTGTAGTTCTCTCTCTGGTGTCAGTCCAGCTATATCAATTTGTTTTACAACTGCTACCATTCTATTATAGTTTGCACCTCCCTTCCATTGATACTGACCAGTGATGATAATAATCATGTCACAAAATAGTTTGGAAGTACCTTTTTTTACATACTACAGGTTAATGGCAGCCATCTTGGATTTCCATAGAATTGTAGAATAAAAAAAGTATGGAGGTTCTACATGTTCAGGACTCAAGCTAGGATAATTTGTAACCCCAAAAGTCCTAATTCATGTAATATATTTATTTCACTAAATTTTATTTTAATAAATGACGGCCATCTTGGATTGTTATGCTCAATAATTTTAATTTACAGTCCTATATGTTTAAGCTACATGTTGGAATGATTTTTAACCTAAAACGTTGAGTCCAAATTGAAATAATATAATTATTCTTTATTTCTGGGTGATTTTTTAATATTTTCTAACTTTTTTCTTTGGTGCATTAGCAGAAGGTCGTCCCTATTTTTCATGATTCTAGATTTTTAGTATGTTAATCAGAAAGACCTGTAAGTTCTAGAAAAAACCAAGGTTTGAAACTATTGCAATTTGTTATAGGTTGACCCTTTTTTGCACTAAATTGACTGGACTACTAGCTTGCACATGTAGTCTAATTATTATTAAATATTGGTCTGACCAGATTACAGTTTTCTTTGCTACCGATTTAAATACTTTAGAATCTAATATCTCATGGGCCATTGTCTGTAAGGAGTTCCAAGAAAATGGGATTCGATGTAAAATAGATTTTCTCATTTGTTCATTTTTGGATATGATTTGTTTTAATGGTTTTCATACTAAAATAAACTTTTATGGACAAAATTCCACAGTTGTGATACATTTCATTCGTCAAAAATGTTTCTTTAAAAAGTCGACGCTAAATTAAATTGCATCAAGCACATAACATTTAATCGTTTAAAACATATATACTTACATTTAGACCATAAAGGTGGTCACATATTACGTTATATCTGTAATTAATCACACACATCAAGGATTTAATTATTTAGTTAGTGAAACCAGTAGTTTAATTAGTTATTTCAGTTTGATTAACATTTTATCGTCAGGTAATAGGCCTATAAACAAAATATTTTTTTTCCATAATGTGTTTGGCCAGACTAAAACCAGAGGGTCTAAAGAATCTGATTGAAATATAGCATTGTATCATGTACAGATACCAGTCAACCTTTGATATACAGTCGAATTTTACTTGCAGAGACCTTTTAATTATTTAATTCTTTCTGATTTATGAGCCAGGACAACCCTCGTCCGGCCTTGTAGGTCGTAGCATGTTTTGAATATACAATAGGATGTTTTTTTAATGTGAATATCAGACGATGCATGTGACATCTATTATCTACTACATAGGATCTCTTGTTAAAAACATATAATTGTTTTTATTTCCGCCTCGAGTCTTGTCTAATTATAGCAATTTAGCATGATTGCTATAGATATGCCCCTTACATCATGACAGTATTATGGCCTAAGCTAATTTATATTCTCTGCTTGCCTGCTATACCTTTTGCCCTCCTTCTTATGTTATACCTTTTTGGAATTTTTATCATGTTATCGTCGGTTAACTCCCATTCTTTAATCGTGTTTTAGTATTGCCCACAAGGCAGGATTCAGTGAATAGAATGATTTTAAAAAACAAATAATCGAGGCTCTTACATTTCTAATGACAAACAACGTCTTGTCCCGCGTATTTTTTTTGGGGGGGGGGGGGGGATTTTGGAATTTTCTTTACTCTTCCACTGTCGATTTCAATGGTGGTCGACTGGTCATGATCACTAAGATTAAATCTAGGTGACCTTAGTTTTAAATATCCTCGCCTATGAGTTGAGAATGATAAAATTGACCAATAACAATCACATTGTCGGGTTTGGGGGAGAGTTGTTTTTCGCTTGCTTGTCATGTTACTGATTGTACTATAAACGAGTGTGATTCTTAGACGGGTGGAGGGAGGGAAAATAAAATATGAAATGATTTAGCTGTTATTTTCCAGAAATAATGGCCAGGTAAACTATTTGTTTCTCCTAAAACAAAACAAAAATGTAAAATTCCCCTGCCCATATAAACGAGGTTTTCTCTTATTTATTGCGGGCACCTCAACAAAACGCGGCTGTCGGGTGCCCTGTGCAAAAATATGAAGGGAAGTTGTCACTATTCTGGAGTTATATGTTTATCAAATGTGTGTAAATTGTACGAGCATGTGCAGCTACTTATACTGCATTTTTGTGTACTATTTATATCATGTTTTTATGCCAGGATCGACAAACTGAAACTGACGTGAGCATGTAGTTTGTCTGTTCGGATTGATGTCAGTAATTATGCTCCTTGTGGGCTGATTATAATCTCGATCGCTGATTAGCATACCATCTGTCTTCTTCTATTATGTCGAGGATATTATAATTCATACTCACGCTCACATTCCGTAAATAAGTGGACCCATCACGAGATGTATTTGTATTGCTGTATTATCTATCTAAAAAGTATATATGTTTTCGTACATGTTAAAGGTGATAATTTGTCAGTGAGTATTCGGATTTTCTCTGTCCACCATCAGTAATAGGTGAGAAGAGCAATGTAACTATTGTAATGCTATTCACTGAATAAACATATCTTAATATGACAGAAACATAATAAATACACTATTATTATCGATCATGATGAAAATATCATCTTTCCTGCTTTCCATCTATATTTTTACACTTCAAACAAACCATCACCCATTTTAACTATGATTTTTTTAAAGTTTGGGTAAACGTTGCACTAAGTTATGAAGCTCATAGTGTTATTTTGCTATATACAGGGGGGGGGGGGGGGATCCAATTCAGTATAATATACTAGTATACACTGCCATAATTGCACGAAATTTCCACCAAAATCTGATCCAAAATGGACTAAACAATAATATAACAATAGCTAAATTATATAGTGTAGTTAGTGGAACGCCTTCCCCTCGGGAGATAAAGTCGGGGCTGAACAACAGCTTTTGTGTCTGTGATTATCTTTTTAACGTTTTGGTCTGTCAATTGAAGGGCTTGGCCTTCAGACCTCTCAGCCAATAGGGATTGAGCTATTATAGGTCACCTCTCTTCTCTTCTCCTTCTCTTCTCAAGATATTCATCGACAATCCCAAGTTCTTCCACTCCTATATGGTTATTCTTTCTGCAGTGGAGTTCAATGTGTGTCTCGTGAATATCATAATATGAAACGATAAATCATAATGCTATGAATATGGGATGTTATGCAATGATCGTCCCTTCTCTTAGCTATTCAGGAATGTCTTCATAATTGGGATATGACAAGTTGAGATATGAACAAAAATATTCTCACGAAGTTCTGACTTCTGTACTGCATCGAAATCCAGGTTATTAATGATTCAATCACTGCTCAAAACTTCCAAGGCCCAATCATAGCCCAAGACATCCAAGGCAGTGGTAACAGAGCTATTAAGAGCTGCCCCGAAAGAACTAAAAGTGGTGAAGCCAATTGTGCAGACGAATGTATTTCCGTATGATGGGGTATTTAATTATTGTACTTTATCTATTTCATGTCCAACACGAGTAGAAGCATATTATATATGGGTCAGATTTTCAGAAAATGTACAATTGGCAGCTCTACATATTTAGGAAATTCTCCTAAATTCTGCTGAAAAATGATGAATACCGGGTATATCTGAGTACATTTGGTATCGCATTGATTTAAAGTATCAGTTCTGTTATGTTAAACTGCATTTTGAAACTTAATTTTGTCTTAAATGTGAGTTATTTGAGAGGATTGGGGAAGGTGAATTGTACATTTTCTGAAAATCTGACCCATATATGTAATTCTTGATGTCGATATGCTTAGGTGAGACGAAGGATTTGTTGATATATTGAATAAAGACGATGATGTAAAAACAAAAAAAAGAACTAAAAGTACCAGATCTCTGGTATTTTATTTGTGTACAACCGTTCAAGAAACGAACAGTTAGTCTTGATATATCTTTATCCTCTGCTCCACTCACTTCTCAATGATCGATTACCATGTTGTTTTTTTTGTTTTTTTTTAAAAAAAATCTTTATTTTCTTTATCCTGCCTTCTTGGCTATTACAATTCTAATGTTGCTTTGACGAAATGCTGGCATGACGATCGCTGAAACAAGAATTTACCGTTAGTCTTCGTATATTCCTATATGATTTCTCAATGAGGATAAAAGGATTTTTTAATTAAAGACATTTTTCGTGAACTACTCTTCACGATTACCATGTTTAGTTTTGTACAAGCCCAGATGGCAGGATGTCATAAATAAAAGCTTAAAACTATAATTGCACTGGGAGGACATTTTCCTCGTCTATACCTTGTTGTTCACTGGTTAGACAGGTTCGAATCGGGCCCTGTTTTCAATAATACCCTCTCATTATGTCAGTCCATAATGCTATAATAAATTAGGTAAGTTCAGCAAGTCCCACCTATTCGTAAACATATTTGTATCGCATATATACAAACCTACGTTTAAAAGGAAGAAAGGTTCTGCTAATCATGTCGGGAAAAATGTAACATAACATATAAAGCAAAATATTTCATCTCACAATTGCTTTTATATATAAAAATGTGACGTATTCACAACAAAGATACGGATACGGTTACGTAATTGGGATAAGTTTGCTTGCAGAACCTCCCTATTATATGACCCAACTAGTCCTTATCGGTCCCTTTATTGCATTATATAAGTCAGTTGTTGAAGTTCATTCTCGAGTTCAATTCATATATAGTTCTCAAGAAGGAATTTTTTCTGCCATAAAAACGAAATTTTGCCTGGTCTCAATTGTTGAAAAAGACTCCCCCTGCTGATGAATAAATGATGTACTCATGGTGTATTCAAAGGGTCTTTGATCTTGATGTAATATTACAATATTATTAAGAAGAGGAAAAGCTATGGAGATGCCTAGTGGAAGATATTGTTGAAAACACCGAATTCTTTAAAAAAAAAAGAAAAAAAAAAGATTCATATTCACCTTTTATACCTTGATATAACATGTCTTTAAAAATGTATATGCCCAGATGGCAGGTGTCAGTAATAAAGTCTGTTGTAAAAAAAAAGAAAAAAAGTATGACAATTATGTCCGTGAAATTATTCTAATGATAAATAATAGACAAATTTAGAATGCAATGAAAATATTCCAAGGATAAAAATACCCGGAAGAATACCGAAAAACATCGCTTGGGGAAACCTCTATAATCCAAACATCTCGGTATTAAGGATACTTTGGGTCAGTCTCTTAGTTGTTCATTTTCCTGTATTGTATTACTTTGTTACATTGCACAAAATATATATTTATCAATGTTGAATGAGCTACAGTAAAACATAACATAAGAAGGGGAAAAGTTGCAAAGTTATAATCATTTGTTATATTCAATATCCTTATAGACAGAGACAAAATATATTTCTGTCGGGGAAATAAGTTAGACACAAAATCCTGACACGATAGCATTAAACACATTATTGAAATGAAAAGCAGGGCATGAAATATAACCGTTTTGACCAAAATCGTAGTCGTCCAGGGAAGCGGTCTGGTTTCAGTGCCTATCGGGCTACGAGGTCACAGTATAATAAGTTGATTAACACTTTTTCTATATCAATAGCTTTATTGATATCAACGGTCAATCACAGAACGATCAATACATCTGTATTTCCTTTACTTTAAGTTTAAGTGACAAAGGTAATCCTTTTAGTGATCGGTTGTGATTAATTCATGGTAACAAATTCTTGCGCATAGAGGCCATTAGAAATCCATCCGCCAACATCCTGCGAGGGATGTCTACTCACATACACTATTTTATATCATGTGATATATTATATATATATATTAAACTTTTCATTTAATATATATAACATAATATTAATATCAACTGTTATATCATATTAATATTAACTGTTTATTACATGTGCTTTTAATGATATAAATAGAAAGAAAAGGGTCCATAAAGTTGAATTTCAGCCATAAACTTAGTAAAAAAACGCATTGGTTGTCATGACTACCATACGTAAATCACTAGTGAAATAAGCACGAGCAATGCATGCATAATAAATGTATATATTATGTCACGTTGAGAATCTAATACTGAAAGACATAAGAAATGTTGGAATTTCAGACAAATCACATGAATCCCAGCTGATATTGATTGATGTATGGAATAGACATGGGCCCGCCAGGCTTGCCAAAATCGGATATATTCACGTTTAGATCATCACCAGAAAATGGTAAATCCTGCCGCTAGTGATAGATTTCATATGTGCCAATGAATTAGAATAGGATATAATATGATGTTAAAGTGACACTTCTCACTGTTGAGGGCTAGATTATCGAGTAACGGAATTTCTACTTCATTTTCTAGTATTTGGTTCACCTTACCCTACCTAACTAACTCATGTGGATATCAAAACTCTAACATTCATATTATATCAGATATTTGGTAAGATAGTGAGCAAAATCGTTTTTGCACGCCATACAGATATTCAAACTGTCAGTTGGGTTTGGCATCTGGTGTTACATAATGCCAGGCTCGACCAAATGTTGTCCATAGACTCCTGGGTTAAAGTTATTTATATATCTGACCACTTGGAGCCTGTAGCAGCACTGTTTCGTGGCTTGACCATATTCTGATGGATTTGAAATGAATAGAGCCTTCTGACCCAGTCATTACACATATTCACTAATCAATGAATGAAGACGCAATGCTGGTACTCAAAACTTCAGATATTGCTATACCTATCATATATGATTACACTGACAAAGTTTCACACGATTCCATGACTACTCATTTTAACTATCTTAGCCACTTTAAGCATACTTCTCCTAAATGAGACCAGAAAGATATAATATAACAAATGTATAAAGCGAGAGGTAGAAAGAGAATATCATAATATTATATGTAAATACAAGGCTTGGTCAGGTGTATAGTAGAAACACATTGGTTGGTTGATGCGTAGACACCTGGATTACGCAATAGGGGATTTGCATAGCCGCCATTTTGAATCTTGATTCGCCTGGAATTATGGGACTAATGGTACAGTATCAAATCTATTGAAAACATGGTATGTTCAGCATGAACTATTTATCAATGCTTAAATGTAAATATAATAATATCTTTGAGTCCAATATTTCTTCCCTGTTATACAGGTTTTCATAACACAATCCTCCATATATACCATCATGCGTTTGGTTTCATAGATCATTTACAAAAAAATGATATTTGTGAAAACATTCTTGCAATTTTCGAGAAAAAAAATGTTGCCAAATATTTGTATGTCAGATTTCAGCAAAATCCATCCCAGGATGCTTTGTAACAGACATGCGCAGTGGCACATGCGACTCCCCTATTGCTCTCACACCTGGCCTACCGTCGTAGTAACATGTCTTGTATCATGAATATAGTTTAAAGGTTATGTGTTAGCCTAGTATAATAGTATTCCACATATTAACCACATAATTCCGAATTATAATAGTATTCCGAATTATAATAGTATTCCACATATTAACCACATAATTACTATGAATTGTTAATTAATATCTATAAAGGTTACATAAGGATACGCAATGTTGCGTAATATTAGGCTACATAAGAAATATCATAGAACTATTATAGTTCTGTGGAAATATGGATCTTAAAAATGTTAAAAAGCACTTTATGGCATAACATTAACTCCATGTATATATGCTTACCATCCAGAACCTGCTGTATTCAAATTGAATTTCTATGGACAGATTGACAAAGTCTCCTCAGGGCCCTGGTTCATGGTCGTGACCCAGCTTTTTTTGTGCTAACACCGGGTATTACTCTCCGATTTACTCCAATGCAGAAAACCAGGCTACGCGGGTGTATCATCCTAGAACTGGTATTAGAACTGGTATTAGAGCGAGTGGTATTAGTGAAGTAGGATGCTGCCACGAATGGGACAGCTAGGCGAAAAGACTGCGACTTGGCATAGTGCGCAGGAATTGCAGTGGGATAGTGGAGTGATTATCCGAATCCCTTGGACAGCACATTTCTGCAGTATTATAAAGGAAACACTACAAGATACTTGATTTCTTAAATCACGACGATGAACCAGGGCCCAGGCTGTTGTTATACATCAATTGTTGATGGACTAAAATTCATTATACATGTACAATATTGCTATGTTATCCGTTATCCGTTGATGCTTGTATTTCATATCATAGACGACAAATGAGAACTTTCGAGTTATCAACAATTTTGTGTATTTATATAAATTTTGTTTAAAAGGGCCTATTTTTTTAGCCGTATTCCTCACACCATTACAAAAATTCAAACTAACTAAACTTGGCAAGTGTTTTTCTTACAAGATCTCTTTATTGAAATGTTTTGATTTTTAGAGGGTTTAGTACTTATAGTCATATGAATCCATGCCATCAATTTTAGGACATTGTATTAAATATATTCTTGCGTGTTGAAGGGTTTTGTATGGAGTATATTAAATTACTTTATTGGTAATTACCCATCCAATAACACTGAACACTTTTTTTTTCGAAAATAAAAATATCAAACTTAAAATATAGAAATACTTATTAGATATCACAGTGTTTACTATCATCGGAATCAGTTTGATCTCTTTTCAAATAATATGGTGATATCTCAAAATTCATTTCTTGCGACTTATGACTCATTTTCCTAAAACGAAAAGCTGATAAGCTGATTTTTGGATTTTATGCCATGATAGCTGTGCGTATCCACAAAAACATGGCCAGATTAGCCCATGGCATATGCATGCAGAGAATTCACTAGCAGAATCCTTTTCGAATGCAGCCAATTTACTCCCGCTATTTTGATTGGTTACGTAAATCTAGCTGCGCCAATCAATGACGCTCATTTTATGACGCTCATTGATTGGCGCAACGTTGTAGGCACTTGTTTTTGCCGAGTCAGAGGGTTGCGAGACATGAAATGAAGGTAAATAATGATTAAATAACTCTTTAATATCATGGCATAAAAATAGAATTAAACTTGAGCTGCATATGCAACAACGCATTCACAAAACGCGAGTTGCTTTTGGTGAATGTCTTTCACAACACAAGTGCCGAAGGCACGCATGAAAGACATTCACCAAAAGCCACGAGCTCACATTAAGTTCTATCTTAATATGATACGGGACACATGGGGAAACATTCCCTGAAAAGTTCCCACCTGGGGACTGTGCCTTTTAAGATTTTGACGTTTTTGCGTCATTTTCCACAATATAGCCTTGTCTCTATGGGAAAAAGCACCTGGCTCAGGCCATTATATATATATAACATTTTTATTTCAATACATTTCATACATATCTCCTTGTACATAGGTTGCATACATATTTTCATGGATCAAAAAGGGGTAAAACGTCTTCTACACATAGGTTTTCCTGACGACCCTAACTAAATAAAATAACTGTCTCATCTTATCAAGCGTTGTTTGTAGTTTCATTTTTCATTGTCCTCTTATATAACTATCTTATATTTGATATTTTTGAGTCTTTTGAGTCTATAAGTGTTCATGCACTCTCCTTATGTTTTGAAATTTTATAGCATGTCTTGCTGTGTCTTGTTGATGTCTTGGTTTTGGTTCTCATCTTTGACCATCTTCAAACATATTTTAATATGCTATTATATGAGATTGATCTTCCAGACATAAATTTTCTATTTACATGTAATTACATGTATCAGGATAGTTCCTCGGTATCAAGCTGTACTGCTTAAATTTTGTCCGTATTCCATTTGCATCCCTACTGGATTATTGCCAGCATTAAGAATATTTAGCATTGATGTTTGCAGGTAATATAAAATATACTGTACCGGTTGGGGTACCATAGCAAAGAAGTAGGCCTACATATGAAGATGTCCAAAAATCAGCTTTACAATATTTTATTCCGGGTTCCATGCTAAAATGCCTGTACCGTTACTACTAATATCTTTGAGTTCAATATTTCTAAATGTGTATAACTGTCCCGGCCAGTCCAACAAACGGGGACTAAAAACGTATAATCGTCTTTAGAAACATTCTGATGTGTCACCGGAAAATGAGTCATAGGTCGCAAAAAATGGATTTTGAGATTTCGTCATATTTGAAAAGATGAGATCAAGCCGATTCCAATGATGGTAAACTTTAAAGACATCTAATAAAGTAATTCTATATTTCATGTTTGATATTCTTAAGTTTAAAAAAAGTTTGCAATATTCTGGGTGGACAATTAGGCTACCAATAAAGTAACTAAATCTACTCCATAGGATTACCTTCGAAACGCAAGAATATATTTAATACACTGTCCTGAGATTTGGTACATGAATAAGAACATTCCAACAAAGAGAACTTGTTGTGGATAAATCACTTTAAAAAATCTGAATTTTGCGACTTGTGACTCATTTTCCTTTAACACATCATATATAGGTCCTCTACATAGCTGGGAGCGGACCTGTAAGAACTCACCCGATCGACCATTTGCACAATTCTAGATAAAACTAATTCCATGGATAAGGTATGGAACGCATACGCATTGGCCGCTTAGGTCCAAACATGGACAAATCTCTGGGTGGTCCACTAGTTGAAACGTTCACTGGCTGTGTGGGCCATCTGAGACGCATCAAGCAAGCAAAAACCAAACCAATGGCAAAAAGACCGGTCACGCCAAGAGCTATCCCAGACAGGATTGTCGGCACGGAATCGGTTGTCGGGGTCGGGGTCGGAGGAGTCGGTGGAGTCGGAGGCCGAGTCAGAACCACAGGAGCTGGGAGCATGTTGAGACAGAAGGGGCTTAGGTCATCTTCCTCACATCTGAAATATTATGGTCATTGCCATTTTTATTGAGTTTTAAAATACTGATTTTCAATAAAAACAACAGAACTATCTTTCATGACCTATGTAAGTTAAATCTCTCTTACAGTAACTATACTAAGCAAATTAAACTTCAATCCACGAAAATTATTGTCCATGAAATGCCCACCAGTGATCTATTTTATATTAAGACACCCACTATGAAATCGCGAACTTTGGTTTCGACGAAATTACATTTTTTAGAATAGTATAGGAAAGCATAGCCGCGGAAACTTTGGCCTGTATGGTATAATAACAAATAGGAATCCTAACTCTCAACACATACATCATAATTCACATTCATAATTGTCACTACTGCCCTTATAAATCCACAATCATTTCATTTAATTTCTGGTTTATAGGAAATTAAATTGTACAACCTGAAAGATTTCAGGACATTTTAAAGAGATCTTATGTTAAAAGAATGGTGGAGTCTGAGACACCTCCTTCCCCCGACTGTTTTTCAATTGAATTATACTTTAACCGTAATCATTACCTTCACGTAAGCATGTAATACTTAAAACAAATACCATTGAATATACAAACTGCAAGGCTACATAACCCTTTATAATTAAATCTATGTACATTTATGTAAAATGTTTTGTGATATTAGATAAAAGGTCCTGTCGGAAGACCTGTTTATGACAGAGATATGAGAACTATTTCCGCCTAGATGTTACTTATTTATAATCTGTACATGAATTAACAAGTGGAAATAAAGTTTCATGCTTAAATAACATTCTGATGTGTTCCAGGGAAATGAGTCACAAGTCGCAAAACTGATATTTTTCAAAATGTTTTATTTGTAAGATGTCTTTGTGGGAATGTGTTCATTTTGGGGATGCTTAATGTTGTTTAAAGCATGAATACATTTACCAAATCTCAAGACATTGTATTTAGTATATCTATACATTTCTAATGTCATTATATAGAGTATATTTAGCTACTTTACTAGTAATTGCTCACCCAAAAATATTGCAAACATTTTTTTTTTTTTCAAAAATAAAAATATCAAACTTAAAAAATTAATATAGAAATATTTATCAGATGTACTAACGGTTATACTATCATTGTAATCGGCCTGATCTTATCTTTTCAAATAGGATGATATCTCAGAATCCAATTTTTGCTGACTCATTTTCCTGAAACACATCACAGATTATATATAAGTAAAACATGCTTACACGCAGTAGGGTGCCCCTGTCTCCGTCGTTTGACATTCCCCATTTGGTCCACACAGGCCTGCTGTATACAAATATTCACAACTTCGTGCTAAAACTGAAAAGATTATATTATTATCATTAAATGATTTTATTCTGGCAGGTTGTTTGGGGGTAGGCTTTTGCCATTCCTCCTTACAAATCAGGATAGAGCTTTTGCTCTCTATTCATCCTGTCCCAGATCACCAATTACAAAATACATCTCAAATCATTATAAGAATCATTCAAGGTTCCGAATCCCAAGAATGTTATCATATTTTTGTCAAGAAAAATCATATGTTTGATAGCTGTCATGGCTGACGGACGCGTTACTTGACCACTGTTACAAGGGGAATACCGAAACGCGAATTTACCCTTCAAATTCATCCTTCATCTCACCCACATAACTTTATCACCTCAATGGAGTGCGCCAGATGCAAGCTGTGCATAGTTAGGAACTATATAAAGTGTATTTAGCACTTTATTGTCATCTGGGATATCTGTGCTCGGACAACCTAGCTGATGGTCGATATTATGGGCATTTGCCCTTGAGCCTATACACACGCATTGGAGTATACCAAACGCATACAACTGTACAGGTCGGTCACACGTATTTTTAGACGAGTCATTGTATACTGGTACCACGAAGATCGCCCTAGAGTGTGTCACATATACAATTGCTGATCGAACCGCTACTCAGAATGGACGAAAAAGTCTTAAACCTGGAGAGATCCATCAGACCTATGGAACTAGCCATGGGTAATTTAAGTGGAAATGTTTCCAGGCTGAATGATAGGGTCAGGCAATTAGAGCTCGAAGTTTTTCACCTCAATAAAGTCACAAGCAATTTGGAGGACTATTGTCTGAACCTGGACCGTGGTCAGAGACGCAAACACATCATTTTATCAGGGCTGAAGGAAACTTACCAAGAATCAAAGAGAGAATCTAATGAAACCTGGAGAAGAGTCACTGAATTATGCCGGCTGATTGATATCACCTTCAAAACGGGTGATCTCGAGTTTGCATCTAGGATTGGTGGCAAAAGTAAGAAAAAGGAAGTACACCGTAACATCATCCTCAAATTTAAAGACGAGGACACAAGGAATAGAATCTTTAGAGGGAAAACTACTCTGAAGAGCACTAAAGGGTACGAAAAATGTTACTTTAACCCTGATTTGCCTGACGCAATTGCACGCAGGCAAGCAGATATGCGTAGAGTTGTGGCACATGCCAAACAACTAGAGCCTAAGGTGGATGTCAAATTGGATAGAGGTAGATTGAAGGTCGGTGACAAGGAATATGGGCATAAAGACTTAAATCTTCTCCCAGAGGGTATTAAAATTGCGCAAATCAAGACCAAACAGATTGCAGGCGCTATTGGATACCAAGGAGAGCACTCCTATCTTTCGAACTTTAGTCCTACTATATTCAAGTTTGAGGGAGAAATGTTTAGCACAGCGGAACAAGCTTACCAGTACCACAGAGCGTTAATGACTAGGAACTCACTCATAGCTAAGGATATTCAAGATACAACCTGCCCCAGAATGGCAAAAAGGCTTGGTGACAAATGTGGCGAACATGACATTTGGGATCAGAACAAATATCGTATTATGAGGGACATTCTTACAGTCAAATTCAGTAAGGTTAAATTTGCTAAACAAGCATTGATCGATACAGGCAACAGCATGCTCGCTGAATGCTCCCACGACAGATGGTGGGGTACTGGTTTACCCCTCCATAATACTACCCTCAAATTAGCTGAAACTGAGTGGCCTGGCCAGAATAATCATGGGAAGTTGCTCCTGGATATAAGGGAGGACATCCGTAGGGAAATGGCCTTAGATGTTATGTATGAGGAAATACCAATGCACCATCCTGAGAACTTCAACAGAGACATAGAGGACCCATTCAACCGCCCTGACCCCCTAGCTCCTATCCCCACAAACCAAGACGAAGAGGAAGATGATGAGGAGGAGGGGGAGGAAGGAGATGATAGTGAGGATGACGAGAATAAAGGGCAGGAGGCTGCAGGCGGAGGGGAGCCAAGAGAAAACAACCATGAGGCCATAACCATTGAAGACGGTGACAATGACATTCACCAACAAGTAGAGCCGACAAGGGAAAAAAATGACGATGTCACTCCTCAAGTGCAAACACAGCAAGATAGAGATACACCTGCACGTTATGCAACTGCCACGCCCACCATAACAAACGCACGTGCCACCAGTCCTGTAAGTAAACAAGAGGACGCTAGTGACCCAGCGCAAAACACAATAAGGTCTAGTAGCAGGCAGGGCAGGCGAGTGGCGAACAGGGGTGGAGCACGAGGCGGCGGAAGTTGCGGATAAGGTACACTCACTCTCAGTTGCCTGCAAGCTTGCCAAGAGACACACGTGTCCAACTATCGCACACACCGACTATCAGACTGAAAAGACAGAAAACTTGAGAAACATGGCCTTCTACGGAGATGACAACCATATCGCAGTTAAGTCTATCATACTTGCCGACTCCCGTGGGGCTAATTTAGCTCCTTATCTAAACCACGACGAGATAAGGATCCAGAGCTTTCCTGGTAAAGGAGTGAATAGTCTTTTTGAATTTGGCCGCCCGATACTAGACTTTTACCGCCCCCAGTGTGTCTACCTATTTGGAGGTATTTGCGATTTTACCGTCAAGCAGTATGGCATTGTAAGCGCAAGATATGCAGACCCACTAGCTATTGAGAACTATGTAATTAGCCGCCTTGACATGTTTCTGGAGAAGATGGATGTTTATTACCCGAATATCACCCCCATACTATGCGGTATTTGCGGAATGTCTTTGGCGAAGTATAATAGAGCATATTGGTGCTCGCCCGACCAGAGTGCCTTGGATACTGCAGTTGCTAATGTAAATTACTACATTAAAGAGTATAATCTGGAACATGGAATTATACACCCAAACCTTCTCAGTAAGGTACACCGTCGACAACATGGCAGAACGAGCTATCGATACGGGGCCCTTTTTGACGGAGTGCACGCCAACCCTAATATCGTCGCCGACTGGGGGAGGCAGCTAGTGAAGGCCCACGAAGCTAATAAATGGTAATTACCATTGGATTGCGTCCCATTGACTTGACTATACACCTGCACACGCACGCCCTGACCATTCAGGTACAATACTCATAGTGGCAAATGCCAAAGGGGTATAACGCCGAGATCATCTACCTTACTAATGGGCCACTTGTTAGCCAACCTTTTTCTGATACACTTATACACACTGTTATATTGTTATGGTCTTTTCATATGGGAATATGCACATCCCTCGGGTCATCACCTTATGTTACAAGAAGTAATTGCTTTTGACCCCAATATATTACCGGAGCTGACTAGAGTTCTAATTCTCTGGGTGGCTAGAATGGCAGCTGCCATCTATACTAGTAGTTATATAAGAGTTGAATTGCTTATTGGTATGACTACTGTCTATGAATACATACAGTCGGTCATGGAACTGTCTTATACTGTTATGAAGGCACTCTGTCTGATAATCGATATATTACCAGAGCTGAATAGAGTTCTAATTCTCAGGGTGGCTAGAATGGCAGTTGCCATCTATACTTGTAGTTATATAAGTGTTGATTTGCTTATTGGTATGACTGCTGTCTATGAATACATACAGTCGGTCATGGAACTGTCTCATACTGTTATGAAGGCACTCTGTCTGATAATCGACGATCATGTTGGTATGCTTAGAGTTGTATTGTTTTACATTAGTATATGGATAGATACCTACTACGCTCGAAGAGCTATTTACAGCCGTACTAGGGATAAGTCCGCCTTCAGCGACTACTCACAAATGCTTGTGGAAATGCCTTATGTGGCTATGAAAGTAACTTGTCTGAGAACCTATGTCTATACTAATTCACCTACAGAAGTAGAGAAAGAAGTTAAAATGTATTACACTGGTATCTGGATAGATTTCTGTCATGTTCGAAGAGTCACTCACAGCTGTACACTGGCAAATGCCATGAATAAAGACAGCAGTATTATAAAGATGAGAACTGTTATAATTGTTATAATTGTTGGGTACATATCCGCCTACTATTATTATATAATTACACTTGCCCCACAGGTCTACCTATGTATCTTGGTCTGTAACCTATGAGTAGACACCCTGTATGCTCTGATTCAGCTAGCTTGGACAAATTAGGGAAGATGAAAGGACGCAAATATCTGTACCTGAATATTAGATCAATTTTACACAAATGGCAGGAATTATCTAATGATCTGACAAACCTTAATTTTGAGGTGTTCATGTTGGGGGAGACCTGGTTAAACAATAAAATACTAAGTAACAATATTAATCTGCCTGGGTACAACTTAGAGAGACTAGACAGAGCTATAGGTGGCGGGGGGGGTCTGTGCGCCTACATTAAAGATACTATTAATTATGAAGTAGATACACAACTGTCATGTTGTAATGAAATACTGGAGGTGCAAATAATTATGATTAAATACGAGAATACTAAGAACCTAGTCCTGATAAATACGTATAGGCCCCCAGCAGGTTCTGTCACCCAATTTTGTGACAATATGGGAAATATTATAGATAGTTTAAAGGATAAGTACAGCGGTGCTGAGATAGCTATTCTGGGAGACATTAACATAGACACAACCCCGCTACAAGGAAATGATAGATATATCGCAGACTTACAGAAATTAATGGATGAGCATTTCATGCAAAAACTCATTACTAAATCTACTAGACTGGGGCTCAACGGGAAATCTACAATCCTAGACCAAATCCTAACGGATGTTAATCACATTATGGACTGTGGAGTGGTGGACTACAATCTTAGCGACCACAATATTATTTACTTTGTCAAAAAGAAAAAACGAGTGAAATATGAGAAATGTAATTTTAAAGCGAGGTCTTATATTAATCTAACGCAGGAGCACATCAATAATGCAATGATAAACATAAAAGATTGGGCTAAGCTGTACAACATTAATAATGTAAATGATGTCTGGTCATTCATATATGAAAGACTGCTTAATACATTAAACGATTTATGTCCTAGAAAGAATTACAGATCCAAGAAGGTGAAACCAGAATGGTATACTAATGATATCCTCAACTTGGCATTCAATAGAGACTATTTCTTTAGACGATATAGGAAAACCAAAAAAGAGGAATATAGAATTAGAGCAGTTGAATATCGTAATAGGGCGAATAGTGAGATCAGGGCTGCCAGAAGCAACTATATTAAGAATTTATTGGACAGGTACAAACATGATTATAAGAAGTTCTGGCAGATACTGAACTCATATTTACCCTTCAAAGGATCTAGTAAAGGTATAAGCAGTATTATGAATCCGGATACAAACCAAATGGCATATGCCAAAAAGGTTCCGGAGATCATAAACAAGTACTTTGCAAATATTGGTAACCAGATTGCAGACTCTATACCACTAACTAATCAACAAGGTGCTGCTGCCCCCACTATGGGTAACCAAGACAGATTAAGAGCTATGGAAGGACTCCAATACATCCCTTTAAACCTAGAAATATTCAGTAACTTAATTGGTAAATTACAACCAGGGAAATCTTCCGGATGCGAGGAAATCTCCATGGCAGCATATATAAAATTCTTTAGGGCTATCCCGAATCATATGATATATGTACTAAATATGTCAGCTAACAGTGGCATAATGCCAGGAGCTTGGAAAAAAGCTACTGTAATACCACTACCAAAAAAAGGTAATGCTAAGGAAGCTACTAATCTCAGACCTATTTCACTAACGCACGTTGCCGGCAAGATGCTGGAGACTCATATTAATAACCAGTTGCAAGAACAACTGGATTACTACCAGGTTATTAACAAATTTCAGGGAGGTTTTAGAAAAAACTCATCCACCACTGAGACGATAGGACTATTAATAAACAAACTATTAAATAATATTAATAACAGAGTCTACTCTAGCCTTATATTTTATGATTATAGAAAGGCTTTCGACTCGGTGAGTCACACAATACTCTTGAATAAAATAAAAACTTATCACTTTCCACCATGGTTTCAAAAATGGCTGGAAAGCTATTTAACAGACAGGCAACAAAGAGTGACAACTGGATCCTATACTTCCAAATATCTTCCAATAAAGCATGGAGTGCCACAAGGGTCAGTACTGGGACCCGTTTTGTTCAACATATTTGTCAATGATATTTGTAATTGTAATATATATGGTGATATGCTACTTTACGCTGATGACATTGTACTCATAAATTCTAACAATGTAAGAGAAGATTTGTTGGCACACTGCCAGCATGACAACGACCTGATAGCCAAGTGGAGTAGCAATAATAAGCTTGCTATTAGTATTCCAAAAACTAAAGCGATGTATATCCCATTCCTACAAAAGGATGCATCTGTAAACCCAGAGATAAGTATAAAAATAGATGGTGAGCCGATCAACTGGGTCAGATCATTCACATACCTGGGTCTCACGATTAATAACAATCTCAAATTTGATGAAATGGCAAAAGATGTTACCAAAAAAGCGAATGTAAGACTGTACAACATCTATATAAATAGGCAAGCATTGGACTCACGTACCCGACTTATGCTAATAAAATCAATGGTGCTGAGCCAGCTTGATTATGTAAACATGTGTTATACTAGCTGTAACAAGAACACACTAAACAATCTGCAAATAGTCCAAAATAAGGCTTTAAAGTTTGCCCTAAAAAAACCTAGATATTATGGCACAATAGCCATACATGGTGAAAGTAATACAATGACGGTGAAAGAAAGAATATTTTTTAATACTATTAAATTTTTCCATAAGCAATTCTATTATTGTAGACTCGGTTGGATAACCAGAGACAATGCTGTAAGAAACTACCAACTAAGGGAGGATAGGCATATGCACTTCCAGCTAACTAGACCAAATGACAATAGATACAAAAACTCCATGGCATATGCCGGAATTAGAATGTGGAACGAACTAGACCAAGGTTTAAAACATATCAATGATAAACTTATGTTTAAGTCGGCCGCAAAGAGAGCTATATTGAGAGGTAACATAGCCATTAACCACTACTTCGACATATAATCTGGCACTGCCCAATCTACTATACGTACCATATGTATTGTACTTACACTTATAACTATCTAGTACTATACAATTCACACTGTAAGTATGCCTGGTATGAACCACCAGCGCATTTATCCTACTGTTAACATACTGAACAAGCAGTAGCTGTGCTGCTTGCAGCTGCGATAAGCGGCGAATCTGACGTACTCCATTGATAATACTTTCGTTACCATCTTTTTTATAAAACTTCTGTTAAATATCACACCCATCCCATCTCATTAATCCATCATTGTTCTACATATAGTAGCATAGAGTAATTTTCGTTGTATAAATTCAATACATGACACCTAGTAAAGAAACCGTAACTGTAAATTGTTACAATCAGGGGGTGGCGGGAGATAGGGACTTGCCCTAGTCACTACAATGTTTTATAGGCATATGCCTTTATTTCTTCCTGAATAAAGAAATGTGTAAAAAAAAAAAAAAAAAGACATTAGGGTGTTTATTTACACCACGATAAATTTGATACCACATGTTATACTTGTGGTAAAAGCTTTGTGGTAATGAAATGGCAGGACAGATATTCAATCACACATCTATAACAAAAATAGAAAGAAGGACATATTGCTTGACTTGAGAGACAGATGATAGAAATAGATAAATTCATCAAATCCTTGAAAAAAGAGGGTTAGAATAGTAATTCTTCCCTATTATTGAGGTATAATATAGCGACTAGAAAAGTATATATGAAATGAAAGCTCTTAGTGAGAGGAAATCAGAAATGCACAGGCAAACTAATTTCCGTCAATCATAAAAGATATATTTTGGAATTACTTTTTGTGTTTCCCTCGTTGTACCACCGCCACCGTATCAATTCTTATTATAGAGCCTATCTGCCCTTGTCTTCTTACTAAGGAAACTACTTGTAATAATTATTTACAGAAGGAAAGAAATGAAACTTAGGAATTTCATTGACCCGAATGTTAATTTTCTGAAAGCGACTTAATTCGGTAAATGTTGGTTTGAAGCTGAGATTCTAAATGAAAGTGATAGGCCTTCAAACCGGAAGTAATACCACATTCACTCGTTCATGTCATAAGTAGTATTGTCGTAATATTTCTTTACTATTATTCATGTTATTTGGTAGCATAGCAGGTACCTATTCGGAGGTACATATGCCACTTTATTATACACGCATTGCTTTGAAAACAACGTATCTATAACGCATTTCTTTAGAAATCTAACAATCATTATAGCCTTCACTTGAAGGATATATGAAATTCAAAGCGAGACAAATTTCCTCCATTATACAGAGATCTGTTGTTTGTATAATATATGGACTTTTGCTTCTAATTTAAAACATAAATTCAGTATTTCGATTTCATCTGAGGCACGGGAATGAGTATAATTTTTCGGAAGACAACTATCTAAATGGTTCCGTTCTCTTAGATGTGAATTTAACAGGAAATGTTTTGCATTTTCCACTACTTCACATACTTTGCGGTGTCTTTTTAATTTTAATTGATGCAGAACATTTTCTGTTGGTAAACTATTCGTGAATACACAAATGTAAAGTTTTTAAAAGTTGGACATATTTTGTTATATTATTATGGCAGCCTCCACATAACAGTCACTTCCAAATATTAATACTTGGAAAGTATTCTACTTCTGGATATTTTTCTATCTATTTTTGGACATAAGAGGGAGGAGAATTCTTTGCAATAAAGTATGAATACACTTCATGTGTCAATACATTCAGTTCGTGACCAATCTTTGACATGTTTTCTCTTTGTGCTTATTGTCAATGGCTGGAGAAAAGAGTTCAGTGAGTCCATATCTCCTCCCTGTCTTCTATGTGTAGGATAGAGGACGAGATGCTGTACTCTTAGTGAATAGGACGTGGCTGAGGCGCAGCCGAGGCCACGTCCTATTCACTAAGAGTACAGCATCGAGTCTTCTAGCATGCTTATCCTACAACTTCAATTGTTTGTTATGATTGTG
Organism: Sthenelais limicola; assembly: GCA_942159475.1. NCBI lineage: Eukaryota > Metazoa > Annelida > Polychaeta > Phyllodocida > Sigalionidae > Sthenelais > Sthenelais limicola. Next base: position 25,874,456 of record OW804094.1, on the reverse strand, counting down.
GTTACCAAATCCCCCTACCACCCAACCACCCTACAATGATCACTGCCTCATTAGTGACCAGTATTCTCAACTTTGATTGTTTGTTTATTATTGGCCAATCCAGTCCCAATACACATTTACCTTTACCTCGAATTATTCACAATATTCAACACCTTACACTTCCTACCACTGTTATATATTGGTCTTCACCAACACATTATGTGATGTGCTCCAGGGAAATGAGTCACAAGTTGCAAAAATAGGATTTTGAGATATCTATTTGGAGAGCCAGTTAGTGATGACATTAATGTTATTAAAGTAACATAATTATACCTGATTCATATAACACTTTTCTTGCCTTCTCACCACCAGGATGTGTTCGATATAATTTGCAACATTGATTTGTATTCTACAAATTCCAAATATTCATAATGTTGAAATGAACATTTACTATTTCTCTCATTGGATTCTAGAACAAAGGGATATATTCAATTTACTGTAGCAGGTTTCATTGTTAATATCTAATAAGCTATCCCTGGTAGGACTCACACAATTAGTTATATAACTGCACAAAATTCCAACTGGTTAAATAAGATATACTTCTCCCACTGTTTACCATCATTGGACTCCGCTTGACTCATTTTCCTGTGACACATCACATTTTCTATTTCAGGAATCATACTGTGCTATATACAACACATCCTATCTGAGCCTCTGTGGCCGAGTGGGTAGAGCCTTCAACTCTACTTGCCAGCCTATCCTTATGTGAGAGGTCCTGGGTTCGAATCCAGGCCAATCCTATAGTTCAAAATTATTTGCAACAGATACCTGAGCGGACTCTTTAATGAAAGAGTCCGCCCAGGCATCTGAGAGGACTCTTAGGAGCGGACTCTTTCATTAAAGAGTCCGCTCAGAATGCTCAAAGAGTACACCTGGAATTCAGGACTGTACTCTTCAATCATGGGAGTCCGCCCAAGCCAATGCTGGGGAATAGGGGCACCACAGCAACTGTAGGATAATACAGTCCATTCATGCTTGGATGCACACCACTTGAGCGGGTGTGGCAACTTCCCTCCTCTCTTCGCCAGACGTATTATAATTGTCCCAAGCGAGCAAACTGTCTGGGGTAAACCACCCGTGGCAGACTGCGAATGTTTTACATTATGAACTGCAAGGCTAGGCCATTATTTGTGGCATTGGCCATTCTTAGCAGATAAGACAAGGACATTTTTATACATCTCATTCATTTTGGAACAGTACCCAGGGCTTCATTAAAATCCACATTTATAATGACATTTATGGGCAAATATTTGGTGCGAATGAGTCTTATCCTGCAGTGGCTTCACTTAAATCTATTATCGCTCTTATAGGTGGCCATTTGGTCAAAGCTGATTCAACTTCAAATTCTTGTATAAACGTATGACAACAGCAGAATACTGATACATTTAGTCCTATAATTAAGTCATAATATGAGTAGATTTGGTAAGATATTTTTGTCACAGTAACTGAGCAGGCAACTTTAAGTCATTACTCAAGGAGGGAGAGCAACAGGCCCCATTTTGACCAACACACACTTCCTCACTTTCATAAAGGTGCATGCACACTTAAAGGTGCATAATTCTATTTTAATGGTATGAAATGCATATAATATTAACTTATTTAAACATGGACAGATTTTTAGTTCCTGGTACCTATCTTCTGTGTTATGAAGGAACACATTTATTTACTTTCAACGAGTTTTAAGAAATAGGGTGATGCGCTGTAATATGACATGCCCATATTTATAATGGTAGAAGAGACTGGCTTTCCTTACTGCATTTTGGTGTACTGTCTGTCACGCAGAATACGGGGTCTATGGTGCTGAGCGAATTACTGGAGACATAACCCATGTTACATGTCAGCCTGTAGCTGTCGCCTGGTTTAAGATGAGAGACATGCCCATGCTGTATATTTGGTGCTCCCATGCATGTAGCTGAGCCTAGAAAAACAAGTTAATGACTGTGGGTAGGTCGTCAGAAGCTATACAATTTACCTTTACCGATAATAACCCGAATTTAGGGCAGAAATGATAAAGTTGAACAAAACAACAGGTCGACAAAAGAAACCCAATGTTTGATTCAGTGCAATGGCAAATTTAATGCATCTAGATATAATACATGTATCTATAGAGTATAGTCTGTCCGAAAAGGAGTTGATACAGGATTCCTGTGTGCCTTTAAGAAAAGGGAAAAGTGGGGGATATTTTGTTTCTGTTTATGACTAGGATCTGTCCCTTTGACCAGCAGGCCGCTCTTTGCAATCAACCATGGGGAAACAGGGCCAGTATAACCAGCTTTTCCTTCCACACTAAGCAAAACAACAGCTGCTGCACGTAGAACAGAGACAGCGCAATACAATACAGCTGTATATTTGGCCATGGTCGATCGCAAACGGCGACTCTGGGGCAAAGGTTTCAAGTCAAAAGTCCCCCCTTTTGTCCCTATTTAAAGGGACGAAGGAATCCCATGTCAACTACATTTCGGACAGACTATATCTAGTATTTGTGACTGGAGTGGTAGGGAATGGCCGACATTCAGCAAAATAACTTTTCACATTTAGTTGAGTAATGGTCAAAATTCAAAAGAGTGTTCAGATATAATGGGCTAATGGTATGAACTATTGTTATTACAATATTTCTATTCTCTCTAATGTATATCTCACGTGGGAGAAAGACTCCCTTCATTTTGAATATCCGAGGATTTCCCTGGTTTCCGTTGCTACGCAGTAAATGTTGAAAAGATCAAGTCAAATATGACAATCAAGGGAGATTGTGGGTACTTTGGCCAAAAATGGCTGCGCCCTTTAAACTAGATAGCCTGGGCCATCTCTCTGCACTACTGGTCGGATAGCTGTGGAACAGGATGGTATGACTAATGAATCTAGATTTTTTTATTTCAAGGTCTCAATTGCTGATATCAGGTTTGTGATTATTAGTAAGATGCTTCAATATCACAGGTAGTATAGGGGTCAGATTTTCAGAAAATGTACAATTTGCCTTCACCAACCCTCTCAAATAACCCACATTTAAGACAAAAATTAGCTTCAAAATGCAGTTTAACATAACAGAACTGATACTATAAATCAATGCGATACCAAATATACTCAGTGTACCCGGTATTCATCATTTTTCAGCCTAGTTTGGCAGAATTTCCTAAATGTGTAGAGCTGCCAATTGTGCATTTTCTGAAAATCTGACCCATATATTATCTGCATTATTGTACTGACGCCGGTGCTTTCTTTAAAAACTGCCCATGAAATGCCCATGAAATGAATATTACACGATAAATTTACATTAATGTAATAACTGGTGACTGCAGATACATCATTGATTTAAGTGTTACTTCAACATCATCTAATAGTTAATATTTATCTTCCTGACGCTAATTCATTCATGTAATAATTTTGTCAAACTATTCAATTTCGGATAATCTGGATAATAATCTGTTAATTTCCCTGATACTGTCACGCCCTGATACATCTACAGAATTTGTCATAGCTTTACATCGATATCACATTTTGTTCTTTTACATCCACATCACATTGTACCACTTACATTATTGTAAACTATAATTTAACCAGTTATTGTTATCGTTGCAACAAAATATTCAAGATGTCAAGATTCGAGGCACTCTCTGGAAGAACTGGTCTCAGGGGTCTGTCCCTGTGACCAGACATTGAACTACCTGTTTTGTAATACTATCAGCAAATAAAAGAATCTCTGAATTGAATTGAATCATTATAATGATATGTTATTTAGACTTTTGATAGGTCACTTTAAGGCCACTCACCACACTTGGGATGATCCTGTCCATCACATGCCACTTCCTCTTTTCTTTGCATGTTACCGGATGATACATAACCGTCAAAGCATGTCAATGTGAAACCAACAGCAAATGAAAAACCACTAATGATTCCATTAGGGATCGAAGGTTTTCTCACACAATTCTCTGGAACTACAAACAAATCATGGATTTCTTATAATGAGTTTTTCAAAGAGTTAAAACTGCATTATCAGCTATAACAAGTGCCGATGTGTGTTAATAAAAGAAATAATGAACAAATAAAATCATTTAATCTACCATTAATAAACTGTTGATCATTTTATAAAAAATAATGATATAATTGGTTATGATAATAATAATAATAATGATAATAATGATTATAATTAATGATATCTTTTTGTAAACTGGGCGCATTAGAAGAACCCAGAAAACTGGGATAATGCCAACCCAGTGGAAATAAAATGTTCAAAATAAAAAAAAAAGATATAACATACCACATTTTGGCATTCCAAAAGGCAATTGAAGAAGGCAGTCGACTTCATGTACTTGATTGAAGGTCACGTCTGAGACAAAGCCATCGTTGCAGTCTAGTTTGTAACCAGCATTTCTTTTGTACCGAGTCACATCCCCCCTACTTACAGCCACCAAGTCCTCAAGCTCTGGACATAGAATAGGGTCTGAAGGAAAGGTATGCAACACATTCCATTAGTAAATTGCGTAGGTAGTGTTCACTACCTGGTGAAACAGCTTTCAGATAAGGTTTGAGATTATCAAATGGGTACGAAATTTAATTTTTAAACGGTTAAATTAAAACGTTTCTTAGTGTTCTAAGGAATAACCTTGGTGAATAAAATGTGGGTCAGGAGTCAGAAAATGTAAACTCAGTAGTTCTACACATAGCAAATTCACTTAAATTAGACCAAGAAATGATAAATATCAAACATATCTGAGAAGAGTTGGTATTAGGTTGTTTAATTTCGGATGTGTGATGTTGGTGAATTGTACATTTTCTGATGCTGTAACTCACATAAAAAGTGGTGGTACTAACCGCAAGTTGGAGTTTTTTTGTTGCACTGAAAGGGTCCTGAAGAAGAGAGCTCAAATCCATCATCACACTCTACATCAAAGGATACTGCATCTCTCCTTACAGCTTCACCCTCCGGTATGTATGGTAGATCACACACTGAAATACAGAGCAAGTTTGAGTTGCGCCTAATGCAATAACTTGTATATCAACTACTGTAAACATATTTATTTTTGCGCAGATAAATTTTCGTGCACTAAGCACTTTGACACCTTTTCACGCAGATTTAAATTCACGCAGCAAGGAAGTCTCACACCTTGTTTATGCAATAATTATACCTTTCGCGCAGGATTTATTGGGTTCGCGAAAATAGATACTGCGCGAACATTAATACGTTTACAGTATATGGCTACAATCAGATTAAACCTAATTATAACTGCCTCCTGTTATTTTCCTACATTACCTGGAGAGGCTGAGTTGTTATAGAAGATTTATCTACCTTAAAAGCCAATCTCCATTGGAGCAACATGACGAGACATAATATTGCTGTAAAGTTAGGAAGGTCAGAGAAACGACCATGTGGAGGGTTTGTGCAGATCTATTAAAAATGCATTAATCAGCTATGCATACGAAAATCAGACACACTTGATTCTTTTTGCACAAACATCAACTACATAATATATTCAAACGTGTCCATCATTTCTAGGCATTGTCATGCTAGTGGAACCATGTACATAGCAAAAGAATCTTGAATTAGTGTGCACCAATATGGCTCTGTTACTTGTTTACAAGCAGTAGAAGTAAGAGGGATTCTCTCACTGACCCATACATTGAAGCAGAGAAGCTGTGATTGTTGGAAGGAAGAGAATGTAAGGCAGTCTTGGGAAATTAAAAGTTTTATTTCAGTTTGAGTTGTTTTATAAATATAAATAGATAACAATGTATATAATTGGTGAATAGATTCATATAAAATTAATATTTTGTATAAAGAAATGATAAGATGATAAAGTTGAAGATTTTATGAAATAATTAGTATGAGGGAGTTATAGAGATGTTAGAATAAAGTGTGGGTGGGGGGTTTAATAATATAGAAGCAGCGGTGTGCTTGAGGTTTGGAAGTGAAGTGATGGGCAACCCCCTTCAATGACTGAGCATCGCCAAAAGCAAGGCGCCCGACATTAGATATGCTAATGACCAAGGTCACCAAGCTCTGCACTATTCCATATTTTGCTGCTCCCTAATCTCTGTCAGTTTGAGGAGCCACACATACTATAGTATAGCCATAAAAGGTTTGAATCCCCTCTATTCCAAATTCAAAAATATTTCTCTGTTGAAGCAGTACTATGATGTCAGAGCGGATTCGAAAAAATAATAGAATCCACTCAGGCATATGAGTGGACTATAGTGAATGTGAGAGTCCACTAAAAAGTCTCACTGAGAATTCAGATCTGCATTTTTTAGGTGGTGATACCTCAGATACAACATTGATTTATACCAATGCTTAACAAATATCCACCGCAAACTTGGTAAGGGTTACTATAAGAAAATGAGGTCCTTACCACAAGTAGGAATGGGGGTCCCTGGGACACAGCTAGTGTGTGTGAAAATCTGGTTTTCTTCAGCACCGGGACCGTCAATGATAAAGCCTTTGTTACAGACGGTAAGGTATTCAGTGCTGCCAGTTGTCACAACTGCCTGGCCATTAACTATATCAGGAATACTGTCACACACTGCATCTATTTTAAAATACAAAAAACATTTATTTCAGAAATGTTACATGAATATATGTCCTTTGGAAATTAATTCGTTTTTGAGATAATCTGAATGATATTTTTAAAAAAAAAAAACAGTACACAAAACACTCACCACATGTCAAGATCTCCGTGGTACCACAAGGAATGTCAGTTGTGTGACTGGGTTGCCACCCTAGCTGACAGCTATAGGTAAAGGTCCTCGCTGCTTGATTCACGACCACCTCAGCTTTATAAGCTATTTCTGGCGTGGTACACGCTGGAGACATAACATAATGATAATCATCCTTAAATACAGAACATAATCTTACTGAAACTCCATGTAGTAACAATTTAACAGTTACATTATAGTATTCCTTTTTTCATGTCATATAATGCAAAATGGCAGTGATTTTACTCTCAAGGGGCAAAGTTTATTTATAAATACATTTTTTATTCATCCATCATTTTCTTAAGCACTAGATTTTCATCTATCTCGGTTGTTGGCCTTGTTCCCCATCTCACCCCTGGGATGGTGTTCATAAAGATAACACCAGCCTTAAAACACGCAAAGTCATAAGGATGTTCCCCCAAATCATAAACCCCTATCTTCAGAGTCTGGCAGACCATTGGATCCTTCTAAGGTGGTAGGAAAGTTTGAATGTCATCCCTCTATAATCACTCCCCTTCATACCCCTTAATTATAGGTCACAAAATCATAGAATGGTGAGAGTAGACCCAGGATCATCCTAACACAGTCAGAGCCAAAACCTTCCCAATGAAGGCCAAATAGCCAACACCAGCCCAACACCAATGTGGCAGCTAAGAAGACGTTGTTTGTCATTGGCAATGGGGTTAGCCTTGGGTCCCAATAGCTGCGTTCCAAAACCCCTTTTTATGGACGTTAGTAGGACCTCTAAAACATGCCCGAGCTGCCACCAACACTTCTGTTTCAGTTGTTATGTCACAAAGGTAGACTCTGTGATGTTTAATAGGAGATATTGTTTGGTCACAATATTCCACATACATGTATACCTCAAAGGCAACTGTGATGGAAGCAAGCCAGTGCTTTCCAGCTTTGGTGGCTCTCAAGTATTCGCTTTCATAAAATATGACTGATTTTACCCTGTTGATATATATTTTGATCTAAAAAAACAAAACTAGTGCAGTTGATAATTTGAATAAATGAAGATAATAGAAGCCAAATAATGCACTTACGATCGTATACACATGTAAAATTAGTGTAGTCAAAGGAAAAGCCCCGGTAGTCTCCACCTGCGTCATCGCTGGTGAATGTTACAATGACTGGTTCAATCAGAATACGTTGAATCAAGAAGTAATGGTAATTGACACTGAAGTCATCCTCTCTGTAACAAGAAATTTTGGATTTGAACATGGAGAAAATTCAGTCTCACCCCGATTCCTTTGTTTCTCCTTTTCCAAGTATGGAAATAAATCAAACAGATATATGCTTGTAAAGAAGACATCATTTGCTGAAAACATAAACAACTTATGAAATGCTACTTGACAGCTATTCATGCTTTCCATATGGAAAATGCTTTGCTGACATACTTACAAGGCTAATTTGTACTTAGTGCCATCTCAACGCTTATATTGCGACCGCGTGTACATGTTTACATCGGGACTATGACGTCATGGGGGGTTCTCCTCTCGCTCAACCAATAGGAGCGTGGGAGAGATTCCTTCTACAGTGCCACGCCCACGTCTCGTCAGTTCAAATATTTCACTCGAGCGATGAAGAACTATATTTCAGTCGAAAACTTTTTCTTTTATTATATATTGTCCATATTACTATATGTATATGTTATTGGGTGTTTATCAAACTGCTTTGCACGCCCAAATGGCACTACTGCTTTCCTCTCTTCATCACACGCCCATCGCACATATATCCATATAATATAAAGCTAGAGCGATTTCTAGGAAAGGAGGTAGAAAAGAAATGGTAGAAAGAAGGTTTTCTTTGTCCAGAATGTTCTCGGAATTTGTTGTTTTACAAACCACTTTACTCATCTTTAGAGGTATCTCCCCCCTCTCTGGATGTCGTCGTATGTGGTTTGTGAAGGTATTTGGGGTGGAAATGTGATTTTGAAGCCTTTTTTAAATCAGGATATCCACACTCTATTTATAGCCTGGGAAAGCCCCTGTGAGCTACTACGTCATTTCCCACAACCTACGTCCAGGGGGACCTGGGGGACCTGTAGAAATGGGTCTGGGTAGCTGCTGTTCCAGTCGTTCCTCCTGTTCTTCTCTCTCTCCCTCTTCCCTCCCACTGCCAGCTGTCTATGTACCAAACTCTATCTAATTTACTATTAATGAATATTTGGGTTGGGAACCCCTTAATTCTGCACCCGGGTTAAAGGCTCCATCTCAGCTTTATTTCCTAATGTAGACAAATGGTAACAAAGGAAACCCTAACATATGTTGTGGGCTGTGCACATTCAAGCTCATTTATTATGAAACAAAGAAAACATGGTCTCATATGTTCAAATATAATCCTTTGTATGAGAGTCAAAATGGCTGACATTGTAACAATTCATTTTAAACATTATTGAGTATATAGAAATTATGGGAATATTAATAAGAATATCCGCAAAGGTTAAACACTGGCCTGGTGGTGACAAGTCATGAGAAAGTGTCATATAAATCAGGTATTTTTTATTGTATTACTTTAAGAACATGCAAAGGAGTGGGAGAGTGAAGAAGAGAGTGTAGGAATAGGAAAGGGGGACGGAAAGAAGAGGGGAGAAGAGAGGAGGGGGAGGGAAAGAAGAGGAGGGAGAGGATGTAGGGGAAGGGAGAGAAAGCGGGGAGGGGGAGCATGAGGAAGAGGGGAGGGAAAGGGGGGGAATGAGAGATGGGGTAGGGACAGGAAAACAGGCATGTAAGTCAGAGAAGAGGGGGAGGGAAAAGAGGGAGAGGGGAAATGTGGGGAGAGAGGGTGACCGTCCGGAGGACGGGTAATTTGCTAGTATTATATATTTCCAAAACAAATGTTTCTTAAAACTACTGCACTTCACCTTCTCTCACATTCCCCCATCCAACTTCAATGTGCCCCTAATGTGTCAACAATGTGCCTCTTTGAAAAACAGCCAATCAAATTTACTTGATCAATCATGGCAAAACCGCTTTGTGTAACACAAGCGCATGCTATGCCCAAAACATTGCGAACGCCATCCCATACACTGAAAACGCGAAACTATCATATAGCTCCCTATATATGGATTGTTCATTCTCGTGTTTTTTCTCCTACAAAAGTATGCCTCCAGTACCATGAATAGCAAGCAAAATAACAAAGCAATAGCTTAGTCCAGTCAAATTCACTGAAACGAATAGCAATAAATGTCAACTATCGTTAAACTTTCGTCAACGCTAGCCTGTATGGGAAATCTATATCGGCCGATCAGCTGAAATGCAGCAGAATGCTTCATACAGAGTGCCATAGAGCCTTGTTCTGGTGATTGGCAACTCGTGTGTACACACAGACTTGTGAAGCAGGAGTGAAGCCAAAAATCACTACGAACTGTGGCTGTCACATTGAAGGTAGAAGTCTGGGATTATCATATTCAAAAGCTAACAAAATATACATTCTTCTGCTAACATCTAAATGTCTGCAGGCGTCTTATGGTGGAACCATTTGTCGTGTGACTGCAGAGTCACACGACAAAACGCCTGACAACTCTTGTGCTGAATGGCTAGAAACAGTTTAGTAGCCGGGAAATTCCTGGCTTGTTTGTGATGATCCATTCAACTTAAATATAAAAAAACAATATTAGGCTACAGATCTGGTAAAATATAACCAATTTACTGCCCGCAAATAAATGTCTTGCAGTGGTTAACTCTCTGTGCTGTGGTCTCCAGGTACGAGGCAAGTGGTTCTAGTGGAGTTAACAGTGCCATGGGAGACCAGACTGGAGGAAGCCCATGAAAGAAAGAGGGAGAAGTACCAAGGATTGGTCGAGGCGTGCCTAGGAAACAACTGGAAGGCTTGGAACTTCCCAGTCGAGGTAGGCTGCCGAGGCTTCGCATCCAACTCCCTCTGGAAAACACTGGGCTTCCTAGGCCTCACTGGAACAGACAGAAAGAAGCTAGTTGGTGTAGTAGGACGGAAGGCAGAAGAGGCATCCTGCTGGATATGGAGGAAGAGGGAGGAGCCATGGAAGAGCTAGTCGGACCCTGGCTGAGTCTGATCACCTCAGTCGGCGCGCCCCCGGAGACCGTAGTGGTACGCGCCAAAACGGTTGATGAAAGGGAGTTCCACCTGATGAGGGGTCCAACTTAGCAGTTCGGTGTTCAAGGAACGGGGGAGTTCCACTGGATGATGGGCCCGACTTCGCAGCGTAAGCTGTATTCTAAGAACTCTGGACACATGTGTCACTTATGTGTAAGCTCCCTATTCCAACTATGTAACATAACTACTCATTCCCCTGACGAAGACTGTACTATGCAGGTCGAAACACATAGGGATATGCCTACTAACAAGCAGATAAAAAAACAAGGAACTAAAATTACAGAAGGTTTTGTTTATACAGAGTTTTCAACTATTACATCTATAATAATATATACTAAGGGTTTATTCTCTCCTAGGGTTATGCATTGATGTGTCACTTATATGTAACCTCCCTATTCCAACTATGTAACATAACTACTCATTCCCCTGATGAAGACTGTACTATTAGGGCGAAATGCATAGGGATACGCCTACCAACAAGCATATCAATAAAACAAGGAATTAAAATTACAGGAGTTTTTGCTTATACAGAGTTTTCAACTATTACATATATATATATATAATGTACTGAGGGTTTATTCTCTCCTAGGGTTATGCATCAAGATTGCGGCAGGAGACCGAGGGGCATAGCGCAGCATAGCCCTGAGCTCTCCCTTCTCAAGAGAGAATATACCCGAAGTACATAATATATTTATTACACCCTGAAAATAAATGAAATAAGTCAATAAATCAAAATACAATAACTGATTTTGTATAGTTTGCAAAACATGAAGAAAATAGTGCCTCAGGCTCAGCTGCAGTGATCTAACGAGTCAGGCACACTACTTGTCAGTTAGGTCTATAAGTTTATTAATTCACAAAAGTTAATTATTACCAGAATGCAGGACAGAAGGATCGGGCATTCTGCATGCAGTGATCTGTTGCAATTTGTAATACCTGAGAATTAACAATGAGTGATTTGTGTTTTTAGTGACAGAAGTTATGGTAGTATAGTCTATGGCCCATAGTATGGGGCATCTTGCATCAGTAGGTGGGCCTTTACACTTCATTTACTTCCAATTTATATTGATATGCCTTTACAAAATGAAAGATTTAAATCATTTTTAAGCATTAGCTTTATTATTTAGAGAGAAAAGAGGGAGACTGATCGGGTAATAAGATGTGATGATAATAAGGGTTCCGGGGAAAATCAAAAACCAACGAACTAGGTGAATCACAGGATCTTTGTTCAGGCTGGGTCTACATCAATATACTTCAGCAAAATAACATTTTTTAATGTCATTATTCAGTAGAACTTTTCATTTTGAATCTTTATATTTAGTATTTCCAGAGAAATTAGGGTGAACAATCAACGATAATCAGAGGCACATGAATACACTTTGACTTCCGGTGATCAGGCTTAGCTGCTGGACCTACTTGTTGTATCTGCCAAGGGTGGCATAATTTTTATGTCATGTCATGTGGCATACAATGCTGAAGGTATAGGCAACTAACTACCTCACAGGGGTGTAATAAAATATACTTACGGCATTGTCAGGGATCCAAGTTTATCACCAATGGCTAGAATATCTGGATCATCATATAGATCATGGTCCTTAATCAATATACTTAAAGTACACTCAGCATTTGGGATATCAATGATCCAGAGGCAGGGAGGACCACGTGGGTAAGGTGAAGGATAGTTGGGTGATGATATGGTTCCTGATGGTTCTGTTACATGCTGAATAGGCCAACACCCATCCGTAAGTAAGCCTGGTCCTGAAAATGGTGAATTTAGATTCATTCATTATATCTGGATATAGCTGTATAACAGACTGTGCCTTTATTTCATTAACTTAAATGTATGGATATTTGAGGCATTGACCTCCTAATCTTCCCTCGCCCCTCTAATTGGCTATAGTGATAGTTATCTGCTTAGTCTATCTGCCTTAGGTGTTTATAGCTACCTGACTGTTTCAGGCAGTGACTATCATAATACCCCAGTTACAGTGCACCAGCAGCCTCTCAATGTTGGTCATTAATCCTTAATTAATATTGCTAGAATTATAAGAATTAATAACCTCCATTTTGGGACTGCTGGTGCACAGTTTGTGTATAATCCATCAGCTTCACCTTGGGAATATACATCAAACAGTGCACTAGCAGCTCCTCATTGTTGGTCATTAGTTATCTAATAACACACTGGTCGATGATGCGAATGTTGGTAGCTTCTAGTTTTTAAAGGATGCATGTTGGTTACATGGAAGAGTCTGTAGAAAACTAAAACGTGCTATAGCACTTAGATTTGAAACCGGATTTAAATGAATGCTCAGAGTAATCTTAAATACAAGAAGTCCGGTTTAGAAAACAATATTTGCCTTGGTTGTACTCACTTGCAGAATTACAGTTCTGAACTGTATAGTCTATACTGAACCCTGGATATATGCCGTCATCATCTGTGTAGAAAACAAGTCTGGTTGCCTCAATTGTAGTGACAGTCAATGGAAGTGTCAAAGAATCATACCCGTCATAGCTAGAATAAGTATGATGGAAAAGTTATGATTAGCCTAAAGTTCTTCCACTGGATTGTACATGGATGGAGGATTGTTGGCAGCTGACAGCTATTAAAAGTTTTGCAGGTAGGTTGTGTTTAATAAAGTAATATATACGTTGTCATGAAAACAGTCATGGTGACATTTTTTGCTTATGAATTGTATATATATGATGAAATGCACCATGACATTTTTTAAGAAGTTCTATATAATATTAATACTCACACTTCATAAGTACCAAAGAGATCACTGAAATGTAGTGCCTGGGTATCATATTCTAGGCCAAACTGGGTGATGGTGAATGTCACCTCACAGTAGTCATCTCCTGGAACGTCTACTATCCACACACAGTGCTCAAAGTAGCGAAAGGTGCCCAGACCAGCAAACTCAGGTGATTGAATAGTACCGCTTGTCGATGTCAGTACCAAGGGGATCGGGCACTGTCCTGCAACTAGCTGGATCACTGAAATGTGCAGATAAATCAGAATTGATCATCAAAACATACAACCCCAGCTCTGGTATGATTACTGCATTCCACCCATATGATAGCACCCTCAAGGCACTGCGGCACACTTGTCCTGGCTGTGCCTCAAGGCACTGTGGCTTTTTCACCTGTGAATGCCTCAAGACATTGTGCATTATGGATAGGGTTAAGCAGCTCCTGGTTGATCATTATTGGCTTTCATGCTGTGAGCCCACATCCCATTATGTCAATGGCCTCAATTGTATTATTTGTCGCTTCTCTGAGGATATGTACGCTGTATAAAAATTACTAATAAAAAACAATGTAGACCAAACTCAACTTACCAACATATGGAAGGTAGTAACTGAATAAATAATATAGCTACCCTCTCAGCATATCAGTATGTAATAAATACAAATCTATTATAAAAAAATGTATAACTCTTTATTGTTTGCAATTGATGCACAAACAGACACTGAAACAGACTGGGCCAATCCTGTCCATTTCACTATTGGTCTTGACACAATTACATGATTCAACACGATTACACAATTCCTTTTCTGCATGGGAGAGTCTCTTGGTTGTTGCTGGTGCACTACTCCCATGTGTTTAAAACTTGGAATTTTGTAAGAATTTTGAATACATTGTGTAACAAATGATGTTAAATCGGGTCTCCACCAGTGATATACTATTGGGTTACTAGTATATGCCTAATTAATGAAATTATAATCTAACATCCGGAGTGGTTCTAAAAAGACATTGGATGTGTATTTCAGGAGTGACCTTTGTTTAGCATTAGTATGATAACATGTAATAACAGTAACACCATATTAAGTAAATGTGCAAAGTTGGGGTTTGCCATAATAGCTGAGAATGCAGCTTTGATAAAATGATTCTGAAAACAGGTTACCATAAAAGTGAAGAACCAGGAGGAGGTATTTATTCTTTTCCATTATCTCCAAAGGATCTCTGCCTATCGCACTATAACAATTGAAATATCTGGAAAATAAATTGAAACAAAATATACAGCATCTTATCAGAAAGAAAGTTATATAAACCCTTTAAAGGGTCACTATACGGGTAAATGGTCACTTTTTGGACAAAAAGCATTATGGATCCATGAGTACGAAAGTCCCACTTCTTTGACCTTCATTTATGACTGACTTATAGTCACTCACAGGTGCCAACTGAGAAAGCTAAGGTAAAAAATCTGTTTAACACAATGTTATACCGCTTGGGATTATACCAACAAGAGTCAAATTTGAGATTTCCCTAGGAGATATATCTGGGAGGGCAGCTTTAATGTTTTCCTGAACTATACTATCATATCGCACTACCATGGAATACTATTGAATTTGTGTATAGTCCTCCCTTGGTGCCACAATTTTTGTCAAATTTAAAGTTACAATTTAAAGTTGCACTTTAAAGTTAACCTCGGTCAAAATAAAAATATTTTCTACTTTTTGTTTCATTCTTTTCCAACCCATCTAAAGGTCCTTTGACCAACATTTTGGAGGATCTTGTCAAGTTGTTTTTGCTACAGGGAGGATCCGTCCAAATCACTTTTTATGGTGACTTCACTTAGTATTGCTCAACGGTGCCAGTTTCCACTCTGCGATTACACTTTAAATTCTTGTATTTTAAACATAGCGCAAGAGAATTTTTTTTTTAAATATTTTTTTGGGCCAGTTGATTATTGATGGTTCCAAACCTATGAGTTATAATTGGAGTAAATGTGTAAATGTGTCGTAATAGCTGAGGATGCACCTTTAATTGAGGGCCATCTCGAATAAGAAGTCCAACAGTATATATATTATTATTATTATAATAATAATAAGGCAATCTCGGAAGAACTATGTTCCCAAAGAAAGAGAGGACCTTTTTCTATATCATGTAGTTAATATATAGAACTGACCGCGGTGCTGTCTGTGGGACCTTTCTTCACCGCGTTTTCCTCCGGCGTGAGGAACCCCGAGGTGCGGAGCGTAGGGTAGCACCAAGGGGTTCCTCACGCCGGAAACAAGGTGAAGAAAGGTCCCACAGACAGGACCAAGGTTAGTTCGAGATTTATTTGACCTCTTTCAAACCATTTTAAACATATTAGATTGCTTTTAATTACGGTAACTTGCTGCGAGAGAAACACGGCAAGGGAGCGGCATCGTTCCACTTAGCGCTTGAGTTTATGACGGCCGTCGTTGACGCCGGGCGTGACGTTGACGACGCCATGACAACCCTGCCCTACTTTCAGAATAACCAATGAAAACGCAGATGGAGAAACTGGGTCATCTGTTTCGTCCCTAGGGACGAATGAAACATATTTCTTCCTGCTCACTTGCATATAGCGAGTCTATACAAAGTCTATGGACACTCCATTCCCGAGGTGAAATAAACTGTATTACAAATCGGAAATAAAAACACATATATATATCCTATCGTGGATCTTACTCATGTTATGAATGATGCCCCCCCCACACACACACACACACAAAATGAAATAAATATAATATGTGAAAATTAGATTCTGTTCTCTCCACTGGACCTCCTGCCTAACCAATATACAGCGATATTATGTAGGTTGTGGGAATATACAGCGATATTTCCCCGACTCTAAGATTTTTCTAAGATCAATTAGGAGGCTTGTTTATTATGTACTAGCAAAGTACCCATCCTCCGGACGGTCACCCTCTCTCCCAATACTTCCCCCTCCCCCTCTTTTCCCTCCCCCTCTTCTCTGACTTTCAAACCTGTTTTTCTCTCCCAACCCTATCTCCGATTTCCCCCCCTCTCCCTCCCCTCTTCCTCATGCTTCCCCTCCCCTCTCTCCCTTCTCCCACAGCCTCTCCTTCGCCTATTTCCCCATCTTCTTGGATGGTCACCCTCTCTCCCCACACTTCCCCCTCTCCCTCCTTTCCCTCCCCCTCTTCTCTGTCTTTTTTTTTATAACGTAATATTTATTCAGTAGGTATTATACATTAGCGACCAAAACCATCTCGTTCCTTAGAACGGTGTTCCTCGGGTCCTATAGATATCTCTACAGAGCCTGAACCGGGCGTGGGTGGATTATATAACAATATATTTCATCACATTTGGAATCGGTCTTTCATCATTCTTTACATTATTTGGTATTATCATTTCAATTTACAATAAAGCAGTTATCGACCTCTATACTATTTGTACAGGTATGATGGATTAATGAGATGAGATGGAGATGTTGATGATACAAGTTATCAAGCCTTGTATTTTAGACTTGTCTATTTGTTTGGTGGGTGAGCGAGTGGAAACTTCCACGGTTCTCTTATATATTATGGTCCCAGAATCCATACCATTACCTTAATCGTCATATTAACAACATTGACATCTCTTTCTCAAGTTAGTAACAGAGTACATATGATAACAGCATTTTTAGTATGCATCAGATTTAAAGGTATAAGAAAAAGTGTTAAGATATCTTACCAACATTGTCACTTCAAATTGTAAGAAATGTGTTATATTAGTCTTTAAACCCAAGAAATGAGTGAATCATATGCATCCTATTTACCTTCTACCTTGCTGACCTAGACCTATACAGCAAGGAATATTCCTACGAGCTGGGAATTTTATTTAGGAATGAATGTAGGGAGGGAAAAAATCCTACAGAAAAAAATCCTGGCAACTGGCAACTGGCAATTTATCCCTCCCCAAGGGTGGGCGTTTCGCCCTGTATTTTGTGTATGGGCGAGTCGCAGTATTCGTCGCCATGGAAGACCTGGAATTCTCTTCTCAGATTCGTTTCTCCTTTTTTGTATTGTTTCATGTAGGTATATGAATAATCGTTTCAGGTATAAATAAACATTACTTTTAATTGAATTGAATTGAAGATGGAAATAAAAGTTGACAACTAAACCTTGACTACCAATTGCACGGATTTAGGAAAACCTATTAATGAACCTCCCACACAATGGGAAAATGTCACATAAATGCCTGGGTGTGCCAGGGCTTGCTTCGGATGACTGGCGGTTCACATGGGTAAATGTGGACGCCCCCCTTCCCCGCCACCGCCACCCCGATAGGTGGATGGACCGCACCTGTGTTCCCAACTTTATCGGAAAAGGGGTACCTTTTTGCCAGCTATAGGCGACGTGAGAACACATCCACAAGTTGGACATGCGTTTTTTTGTATTCTATTGTAATTTGTACGGCCAAAATGGTAATAAAAAAAAAAAAATCCTAAATCCCTAGAATCCTAAAGAAAAAGGGGTAAATTTTTCTGGTGTGCCCGGAGAAAAACAGAAAAGGGGGTATTTTTTCAACAAGCCCGGTGGTGTTTAATATTAAACCCAGCCCATAACTTAGACACAAAGAAGAATTACAAGTACATAGGCCTAGAGCCACGCGACAACACAATCCGGATAGACTTACACTTAAATGTCCGAATCCCCGACTTGAACTGATAAGAAAATCAATATATTACAAACTTCCCTTTTACTGGAATTCACTGGAAACCGAGGCTCAGAATTCTGACACCAGTAAGAGATTTACTAGCTTAGTAAAACCTAATGCCATCTGGGCAGATGACAAGTTCCTTTATTAGTCTTGATGTATTTATCAGACTTAATAACTTGGTTCTTATAGCAAATGGCACGATGGAGGGTTCAAACTGATCGAGACCCCTCAGAAAACGGGACGAACCCCGAAGGGGTGAGTTCCCGTTTTCTGAGGGGTCGAGATCAGTTTGAACCCGAACAGAGTGCCATTTGCTATTTATTACACACTCTATTTGGATGTTAAAAAGTAAATTTAACTTGTTTAGCCTATAGTTTAGCTTGAGGAAGCTTAATTCACCGCAATTTGTAGGCCTAAGTTACGCGGTCGGATCGACCGAACTGCACCCCCAAACTGCACCTTTCTAACTGCTCACGTGTGTAATAATAGTCGCATCCACCTCTTCGAGACTCCCTCCCCTCATTGTAATTATTTATTTCCTCCTTACATTACATATCATTTGGTATGTAATTTACCGACTGCTATGTACCCTTTAATACTTATTGTGACCTTAGCAAAAAAACTAATTCGAGCCTATTATTAGTCTCACTCGTATTTGTGTGTATATTTTCTGCATCTCATCTGTACCATAACTTGATTGTAAATGATTTTGTTTGTCTGAGACCACCAGTAGTAAGGGCCACCAGGGTGTCGTCGATGCAATGGTGCATTGTTACCCTTAAGGCCCATTCACATTACCACGGCCGACTTGGTGTACCAAATTTCAAGACAGTGTGTTAAATATATTCTTGTGTGTCCAAGATCATCCTATGGAGTACATTTAATTACTTTACTGGTACAGGCTTGTTCTGCCTATACCCAGAATTATTGCAAATATTTTTTCAAATATAAATATATCAAATATAAAATATAGAAATACTTATCAGATGTCCTTAATGTTTACCATCATTGAAATCGGCTTCATCCCATCTTTTTAAATAAGATATCTTAAAATATGTATCTCAATATTCTTTGCGACTTGTGACTCGTTTCCCTGTAACACATCATGACACACATTGCTAAAACTGAACAGATCTTTAGAGGGAGGTTAGGGGGTGGGTGTTGCTGAGTGCGTTGTTGAGTGGGTTGTTGAGTGGGCGTCCCTCTTGATTACCCCATCCAACAATAGCCTAGTTGATGAGAAAACTATTGAGGTTTTGCTTAATAACAATCAACTGATCATTGCAGTTTAAATAGCCTGTCTTATTACATCATCAAAACAATTCACTGTGATGCCCACATATTAAGACGTACGGGTCATCGTATATTCACCGTGGTAGTGGGCATGTGAAATCGTGGCACGATTTTGAATCCCCGTCGGCCAGCGTTTGACGTACGTCAGCCACGATTGCCAGTAACCGGCCCGGCGATCGGCCGTCGTAATGTGAATGGGCCTTCACGTTAAACTATTGTAATGTTTGGCAGGGCTTGGAATCCTCCCTATGTTGGGAGTTTAGATCCGCCGACATCGTCATAACGACAGAATAAAAGTCTCAGCAACAACAACTTATTAATAAGTAGACATTAGATCTCGCAGGAATTCATTTAAACCATTATTTGTCCGAATGTGAAGGAGGGGAAAATATAGAACATTTCTTGTTCACATGTAAAAGAACGGAAGCATTCTGGACTCACTTAGGCTAGAACTCATTGGCTTCTGCAAAAATGGATGTATATATATTCTGTGAACGTATTAATGTTCGCATAGTATTTATGTGCGAAAAGTATAATTATTGCATAAACAATACGGTGTGAGACCGCGCGTAAAGGTATCAAAGTATTTCGTGCGCGAAAATTTATGTGCGCGAAAATAAATACGTTTACAGTACTCATTCCCGAAAATGAACCACTGACATACTATACCTATAATTTGGCTTTATAGGTGCCTCAGAAGAAATTGAATGTTATGTTTTAGAAGCAAACTTGTATACACACAACAGATCTATCTATAAGGGAGGAAAGTTGTTCTTGAATTTTCTTATATCTTTCAAGAGTACCATCATTGTTAGATTCCTAAAGAAATATATTTGGAAAATGATATTCCATGGAAGAGACTGTGAACTCATTGTTAAACTAAGGCAATCGCTGTTATATTTTAAAAGAGATGCGCATTATATTGAACCACGTTTAGCGCGCCAGAAAACCATTATATAGATAGAACAGACTTTACGATATCGACGCGCGGACGCGGTGAATTTCTCTGGACATTCATGGGGGTTTCTGATCTACTTATATCAAGGCTATCCCTATGTGTTGATCCTAATATGGAGGTGATATGCATTGCGGTAGAATAAATGGTTCTGTTTGTATTTATTTGCCTCCAAGGAAGATAGTCATTTCCACTTGCAATTCAAGTTAATAGAAAAAGATTGGAAGTCAATAGAAAAAGATTGGAAAAAAATGATATTCTATGAGAGAGACCGATGATATGTTTTTAGAAGCAAACTTGTATACAAACAACAGATCTAAACTCATTGTAAAGTTGTGCAAGTTATACCTGGTATACATGTACGTGAAAATGCCTTAGTGGAACAGAACTAATTGTAATATTGACTCAAACGTACTGATTTTACTTGTGCTATTCTAGTATTGAAAAGTTTAACGTGGACTTTATAAATGAAAGTTAAATAATGTAATGTACTACCTTGTTTTCGACTCTGTTTCGACCTTGTTTTCGACACTTATCTATTCTATACTATATAATGTAATGTACTACCTTGTTTCTCTTCAGTCTTAGGTAAATTAATTTGAAAAAAAATAAATGGCTAGCACCAATATACTTTCAAATGAAGTTTCTCGACATAGAATTCGTCTTATTTAAATACAAGTATGCTTTTCCATCATAAAGCTGATATTAGTTGGGATGGTTAAGTTTGATTTTTCCTGGGCTACAAATACCGAAACAAAAACACAAAAATAACCTCTTTTAAAAGCATATAAAAGTATTTGACTTCAGTATTATTCACCTTTAAGATACCACACCATAAATATTACATTATTATTCGTATCAGAAACACACATTTTACAAATCCACCTAAATTCAAAATAATTGTTAGAATTTATGACAAAAATGAAACAGTGATTAATATTGCCAAGAAAATGAATGTCTTACTGTGCACTGGAAGAGGGCCACTGTTCTGCTTTATGGTTTAGGTTACTGTGAGATACTGATAAAGAACAAGTAAGAATTTATATATCTTTTAGATTAAGGTCACTAAGGAGTGGTCCTACAACTGCCTCCGCGCTTCAGTGGATAATGTGACCCACAATCTCCAAGAAATTAGCGGGGGAAGAAAGAGGAAGAGGTATTTGAACTACACAGGCATTTTTACAAATACAAATAAAAACGCCACTAAACCATTTACTTTGGGAATTATTCCTCCCCACCAAAGAAACTAAAACTAAAATCCCCGGGATCCCCACTATACAGCGACAACCTTCTCCTCGCTATTATATATATCTTTTTTACAAGAGGGAAGGAGTTGTTTTATATGTTATCAACTTCCTAAGTCACAAATACATATCTCCATTGATAAATATTCATGAACTCCCCAAGAAATATCTTCACCTGGACACTAGGCATTAGCATTGTACATTCTGTCCGAGGTAGTATCAAAATCAAAGGTATAGGATGATTCTAATATGGAAATTAGCTTCTATGGTGGACTTTACATACTAGTGGGTGAATTTCAGAAAATTTAAGCTTTAGGCTATGACGAGAATGACCATGTGATTTACGCAGTTGTAGGCGTTGTATTGGTAGGCGCAGTGGTAGGCCTAAAACAGGACGTCCATATCAGAACAAAATGTTAGTAAATAGCGATAGTTTTGAAAACTAATGGAGTATGTTATAAATTTCTGAATATCATAGGCAGACTGGTAGTAGGATATATTAAGGTGACCCATCGCAAATGAACATAAATTTTGTTGTTGTTTGTGTTTGGTATTTTAAGGAAAACCAGTCGGAATATTGTGGGAGAGGGTTAATGATAGCCCATACTATAAACATGGGATAAACATGCGCAGTTTGTATTGCCTCAGCATTGTCGCTCTTCTCTGCGCGTCAATTAATACTCTAAATACTTTAAATCAATGCGATACCAAATATACCAAGTCAATGCTTGGTAGCTCTCATTGCAATGTTGCTGGGGGCTCGACACTGCTGGTCACGTCTATTATTTATGCTGCAAAGTAAACGTTTTCCTTAAAAATATAATTCATGTTTTTTGAAATACTGTAAGCGTATTAATGTTCGCGCAGTATTTATTTTCGCGATTTTCGCGCACACCCCTATGTGCGCGAATTTAAATCCTGCGCGAACCTATAATTATTACATAAACAAGGCATGAGGCTTCCTTGCTGCGCGAATTTAAATCCGCGCGAAAAGGTGCCAAAGTTCTTAGTGCGCGAAAATTTATCCGCGCGAAAATAAATACGTTTACAGTAGGTATGATTGAACGAAGGTACTACCCAAAGTTAAAAAGCAACCAGAGACCAGAGCAACCAGAGACCAGACACCCTATAACTATGAAGTATAGGGTCAATGGTCTATGGAGGCCGTTCGTCTCTTTTTATTCAATAGCCATCTAAAGTTATTAGTGTTGTGTATGTCCTAAAATGTTAACAACAAGCACCATTAGGTAAATGGGGCATATGATATTATGTTGATTTGATTTGATTTGAAATATTTTTTCATTTGTCCAAGTTATAAGTGCAAATGGGTTGCGAACATCTGACCGGACTCACGTCAACCAGGTCGTTTTTTTTACCTATGTGGCATATTTGTTGCCTACTTTGAGCGTGCTATGACCGTGGACAAAGAAAATGCAGGCAACAAGTGCAAAGTAGTCTTGCATTAACTGGGTCTCCGTGGCCAAGGGAGTGGTATCCTTTGATGTTCCAGTACTCGGTCATACTATCTTCATTCTATACTATCTTTCTATAGAAAACATGTCATGTTCAGCGTGGAATATTTACCAGTGCTCTAATGTCAATAGCCATGTGTTTCACATGTCTCCAAAATAAAACACCAGATTTCATCTTTCTCTTCATGCATTTGGTTAACATAGATCATTTATACAAGCTGTGATATTGTTGAAAACATTCTTGCAATTTTCGATACAAATGTTGCAAGATATTTGTATGTCAGATTTCCTCTGATTCCATCCCAGGGTGTACTGTAACCGACATGCGCAGTGGCACATGTATGCAGCTCCCCTATTTTGATCCTTGCGGTGCTCCCTCGATCAGTATCCTTGTCTACGTACGGTCTTACTAGGATCACGCATCATCTCTCATGCGGTTATATGTCAACCCGTTCATAAAAAATAATAGCCTAAAGGTGCATAGGTTGCACCTTTTTATTACACCTTTTCCTGGGGCCGGTTTGAATGGGGGGGGGGGGGGGGGGAGGGTAACCGGCGAGGGCGGGGGCGGCTATAGGCCCTTAACCAAGAGTTGGGAGATTCGGTGAAAGCATCCTGTGACAAGTTGGATCATTGGCATGTATGTATTGTGGTTACTAATAAGGGTAGAGCAGTGGGAATTGAAAATTTCCATTGATTTAGCCCCCAATATTATGCTATATGTAGATAGAAAGAAACGCAACACAAATATCACATTCACCACTAACGAGTAGACCTAGAATTATGTATTGTCTGAAAAGATATGTAACGTTTGTTATTTAATTTGCTATCACAAAATATTAATTTATTAGTTTGGTATTCATGCTTTTGTGATATGACTGCTTCTTCGGCCTGAAAGTTAAAGTTACGCCGGCAGTTAGCTAGAATTACTGCTAAAAAATAAATAAATAAAAATAAAGAATTACTGCTATGCTAGAGGATAGCCTATCGTGACTACATTATAATAATTAATGAATGAGCAGTTTCTATCATATTATATATGTAAAAAAAAGATTTTTACTATTGAAACTCATATCATCCATTGTCACCAGTATTATACAACAATTGTTACCAAGATATTGAGACAACATCTTTTATTTATTTACTGCGCCCACCCATTACCATTCTGTGCGGGCAGCCATATTGAATAAGTACACCTTACTGTAATTACATCTTTTCACATTTATACCCCACTGAAACGTGGGTACATTATCTGATGTAGAGCAAGATGGCTTGAAAGCTAGTATAGATAAAATAACCCACAAATACAACGCTTTGGGATTATTCCTCAACTATACATACAACTTATAAGATAGATAACCGGGATCCCCGCTATATAACGACGACCAACTCCTCTCGTTATACATTGTAATAAATAGCAATGAAAACGTCAACAATGTAGTCCCGTTTCTAGACTAACAATACCCCTTTATTAACATAATTAACCAATCATTTCTCATGTACATATCATCACCACAGGAGGTCGTTTACCTTGGCCAATGGCCGACATTGGCCAATCACATATTGGCGGCTGATTATCATAGCCAATCACATTACTTATTAGAAGGTTCCATGTCTATTATATGGGTCAGATTTTCAGAAAATGTACAATTGGCAGCTCTACACATTTAGGAAGTTTTGCTAAATTAGGCTGAAAAAGGATAAATAACAGGTATATCTGGGTATATTTGGTATCGTGTTGATTTAAAGTACATGCTTTGCTATGTTAAACTATTTTTTTTTAAGTTAATTTTATTCTTAATTGTGGGTTATTTGAGAGGATTGGTAAAGGTGAATTGTACATTTTCTAAAAACCTGACCCATATACAGGTTAACTAACGAGTTGGTTGAAGGAACGTGAATATTGCACAAGGTGTAGTTGCATACATGCTTTCAATCATGAAAATGGAAATAAATCGAGTCATAAATTAGAATTTTACCGGTTATCTTTAAAAAAAACAAATTGGTTGCCATGACAACCCCACGTAAATCACTAGTGAAATACGCACTATGCGTAAATCGCTCACGAAACGTTGTTTACAGAGGAATGCGTGTATAATTAATTGGGGGTAGGTCAGCATGTGATGTTATACATAAAAAAAATTTTTTTAATAAGCACGGCTGACCCCTAGCTCTGCTCTGTGGAATGACGATATTATTACTATGGCATAACTCTTTATTATACATAAAATAAACATAATTAATTAGAAAGATGAATTTATTAATGACATTGGATAATATTACGTAAGGCTAGGTAATATATATTAATTTACAAATGTGCTACATATAGTCACATTTTGATAAAATCTCAACGAATAAGGTTCAATAATATTAATTGGAAATACATGAAATTCTCCCTACCGGTATTAGTTGAACAAAAGAGATAACTTGGTTCCTCTATTCAGAAACTGATAAATAGCGGAAAACTACCCCCTTCTCACGACGCTTCTCCCTATACTATATAGGGGAGGAATTCTCTTGAGACGAGTTTCTGTATCTATATTTATATCATATTTTATATCTTCTGTATATATTATTTCTGTTTTTAACTATCACTACATGTCATAGTTACCAACCCTCCCAGTCTCAACCTTTCTCTCCCAATAGGGGAGGAAATACGTCGAGACGAGCATCTGTAGGAAATTTAGGACATTCCACTACAGATACTAATAAACCAATATTGTGTCGCCACCTGGTTTATATATTGGACACTGCACTGTAGCGAGAGGCATTGTGGGACGCGAGTAGTATATGAAAATGGGCAATGTACTCAGGAGAGACTAACAAAGATGAACTAATACTAATACATAGTAAATTGGCATTAAAACATTATTTATTTATTAGTTAACTGGCAAAGTACCCGTCCTCTGGAGGGTTCCACTCTCTCCCCACATTTCCCTCTCTCCCTCTTTTCCCTCCACCTCTTTTCCCTTTCTTCTCTCATACCTGTTTTTCTCTCCCAAACCAATCTCTAATTCTCTGTAGCTTATAGCTGTTTTTCTGTCCCAACCCCATCTCCAATCGCCCCCTCTTCCTCATGCTCCCCCTCCTCCCTTTCTCTCCCTCCGTTCTCTTCCTTCCCTTACATCCTCTCCCTCCCCTCGTTTTCCTCTCCTTCTTCTTTCCCTCCCCCTCCCCCTACCCTATTTTCCCACCTTCTCCCTTTACCTTACTTTCCCCTGCTACAACCTCTCCCTCCCCTCCCCCTCTCGAATAGCCCTACCCCTTTTCTTCACCCTCCCACTCTGGAGATAAGGGGTAGAAAAACGGAAAAAAGCCATCCAAATCCTTGAAAAGGGGGTATAAAATTGATGCTATTTCAAGAGATAAGGGGGTGTTTTTGAAATTAGGGAATGAGTCTATCTAATATACTGAGTTGGGTGGCCGGGGGTGTTAGGTCCCCCTGGACGTAGGTTGTGGGAAATGACGTATCTCACAGGGGCTTTTCCAGGCTATAAATAGAGTGTAGAGATCGCAATTTAAAAAAGGCTTCAAAATCACATTTTCACCCCAGATACCTTCACAAACCATATATAACCCTCCAGAGATGGTGGACAGAACTCCACAGATGAATAAGATGGTTGGTAAAACGACAAATTCCGAGAACATGCGGGACAAAGAAACCCTTCTTTTCCTTATATGGATTTCTACCTCTTTTTGTAGAAATCGCTCTACCCATATATTATATGGATTACCTGCATCTTCTAGACGGATCGGCAACCGTGTCGGCTGTAAGCCACTAGGCAAAACCAAAGCTAAGTGCCACGCCCCCCCCCCAAAAAAATGACCTCCTTATACCTATACGATTTTGTTATAAACCTCCTACAGCCTCAAAACACCATGTGAACTTGCTTGTTATGTCAGGCAACACATACCTAGGATATTTTTCTTTAGACACAGACCAGGTCTTGCATACCTCTGTTAATTCACTAAATAATGCAAGCAAACCGTGTACAACCCTATATTATTCCAATGGAGAGAAAGATGACAGACATTTGTTTATATATATCACACCTGGCATATATATATCTTCATTATATGCGCATGCTATATGAGAGGTGCTATAAGTGTGGTGCTATAAAAATATTCATATAGGACGCATCCTATAAAAATGTAGTTGTCTAAAAATAGCTCTGTTGATATGCTTCGCGGAGCTTAGGCTCTCCGCGAAGCATGTAAACAAATTCCTGCGATCGGTAATCCACCCGTGATTCTGGTACTATGATTATAGAAATACATAATAAAAACCATATCATTAAATAGAGCATTAAATTCTCTGTCAAATGATATAAGTTTTATTAATGTAGCTCAAGAAATGGCCACAATATTAACGTTTTAATTCAACAATATAAGTAGGCCTACTAACGAGGCTGTCAGTGGGGCTGTCAGTGGGGCTGTCAGTGGGGCAGCGGGGCTCTCTGTGCTTCTTTAATATTTTTTCAGTGATATCTGATGACATATGATCAAATTTTATGCACATATAATAAATATAGAATGGAACTCGCTGGCCCATTCTCGTCCCATTCTCTCAATATATGAGGGGATGTCTGCAGAGGGTGCCCAGTGGCAAAGACTAGTGGCTATTTATATTTTCACCCTATAGCTGACCACTCACTTACCAGCCACGGACACAGCAACTCACAGACTGAACTCTAATTTTAACTCTAACTCTAATAATCGAAACTCGGCCGTGGCCACTAACATTTTTTTCACCACATGTGTTTTGCCTACCGATCTTTCATGCGTAGCAGTGTAGGTAGTGGTCCAATCGCATCCGCTCATATGAAAGGCCTCTGACAGCCCTTCAAGCGGTTTATTTCCATTTTTCTCTAGCTTTATTTGCCACCGAACTACAAGCAAAAAATGGTAGCGCACCTTACAAAATTAAAATGTGTAGTCTGGTTATGCCTTATGGTGGCTTACAATGGCCAAATATGTATGGTGGATGTAAATGATGAAGCCAAATTTGTTTTGTTTGTCATTTGTTTTAAAATGGTCACAGGGTCTTCCAAAAGAAAATGTTTAAAATGATTTCCAATCTTTCTGTATTTCGTGACAATGTATCATGTTTTTATTGCATACAAGAAAAATAATAATCTTGTTATCAACCCCCAATATATTTTTGAATATTCTTTGGTCATTTATTGATTTATATTGCATTATTATGTAATGAATGAGTTTGTTCATTTGCATTACCCCTATACTATTATTTTTGTCTTGTTATTTAGTATGTTTATACAGCAATCATCAGACAATACAAGAGATATTACAGTTAGGCAAGTAGGCCTATATCATTCTATATCATTAAAGGCACAATACATACCCAATATGTACAACTATTAATATTCTTGCCAATGGATAATGATTTTAAGTCATTTTTGTGGGTCAACACCTTGTAAAATCCTGACCCAAAGTTAAAGGATAGTTATAGGTCTCATTCAGACATACATCTGCCATGCCCCCTACCAACTCAGAGGCTAGCTAACTTTCTTCCCGCCACACACTTGTGGGTCACTTCCCAAAAGTCCAAGGTACAGGTCGCTGTCCATGACAGATTGTTATCTTAGGGTTGATCAAGTGGGAAGGGAGGGGAGGGACTGACCACCAGGTCACTGGAGGGAGGGGGCATTGATTAAGAGTGGGAGGGAGAGGGGAGGGGAGATAACCACATGACCTGGTCACGACACAAGGGATTGGTCAGGTGTGACAGTGGTCGCTCTGACCTCGTATTCGTTTATGTTCATTGTTATCCTGTGGTTGATTGGATCCCTTATCTAACCTGGTAATTAATTGGTCCAGCCAGGATAAGCCAATCAGGTCAGGCCCTGTGTCCATTGTTGTAATCTGTCTAGTATATAGGCAATAAAATGATTACAGCCGTCCTCTTTTAACTGGTTCAGTTCTGGCTCGAAGCATACATCTCTGTGTGTTGCGTTGGTTAATTTCTCGCTCAAGTACTGACCCTAAACCTGAATTCTTTAACCTGCTTCTGGGGATCACTACTACAGCAGGGTATTTTTGGTCTGCATGTCAATGGGGTTTATTTGCCCCATTCGACTGCAAACGAAATCAAGGATAACATCCCAAAACCTGTTGTGCCTTTAGGCACAAAATTGTTTCCAGCTTCAATGCCATGCATATGACCTCACTTTTAGTCCCAGTGAAGCCAGGAACACATCAAAACCACATGTTTCTCCCCAAAAGTACTTGTTATCCAGTAGAAAAATTTGCACCACCAGTTAAAGGGGGCAAGCAAAACCCATTTTACAGAGAAGAATGAGTACACCAGGTAGAATTCATAAGGTTGATTATAATGAACATTTTTACAGGACGAGGAACATTTTGCAGGTGAAGTTTAATCATTTGGCAAGACCAATATTTTATATTGATGGTAAAATATCTCTCTCTGAATATATCTGGCTCTCTCAAACACAAACACACAAAGAAGGGGTTGCCAATGTTGTCTGAACGAAACTGGAACGATGACTGACTGTCGAACAAGAAAGCAGGATACCCATGATGTACTGAACGGTTCTAGGTGAATAGCCACCCGGTAAAAAGCCACCTGGCCACTAAGCCACCCGGTAAAAAGCCACTCGGTAAAAAGCCACCCAGTAAAAAGCCACCCTGATAAACCCCCCCCTAGTAAAAAGCCACTCAGTAAAAAGCCATTCCACTCAAATGCCACCCGGTAAAATGCTACCCGGTAAAAAGCCATCCGGTAAAAACCCACCCAGTAAAAAGCCACCTCAATCAAAAGCCACTCCAGTAAAAAGCCATCCCAGTCAAAAGTCACCTTGGTAAAAAGCCACCCGGTAATAAAAGCATAATTTATGCCAGTGACTACTTTTTGCAGAGTTGCAAAAAAAAAGTCTCTGCCTTCACTTAAGTGAGCAAGAGTAGTTATCTGTAAGTGTTAATATGAGATACGCCAGGATGTATACCGTATATTCCTGTGTATAAGCCCCGGCTTCAATTAATTTCAAATGGTGATTTGACCCATCTTATATTTGGGGTGGGCTTATATTTGTGGCCCGGCTTATATTACACTAACTAAAAACCAGTATATTTAGCTGAAACACATTTGTATTATTATCTTTACTTATTGCTCTGGTTTTTCGTGGTTTTTACATTTCAACCTTGCACTTTCCCCCCCCCCCCCCCTCCCTCCCTCCGTTCAGCCATGCCTGATGGACTATGACAAAAATAACGAAATTGAAAAGTAATAAAAAATGGTCCATTCTCATGAAACGGTTCCAAATGGGTATTTTTAGAAAGGTCATTGGAATTAAATGAAATTGCTAATATAGGCACCCCATACCCTGAAAATGGGTTTCTTATGTATGGAAATTGTTGGAAGTATACTCTAAAATATATTGCGTCATGGATGGTGGTGGTCACAAAGATATTCTTCATATCTTATCCCCACAAATATAAAGTCACTTTTTTTCACATAGGTAAGCTTAGAAAAAAGATAAGGTTTTTTTCAAAACATAGAGAGCACCAACCCATTTGTGTGTATTGTCTTTATCGTTTATTGGAAATAAAGTTTCTCATACATTTGACACAGCCTTCCCATAGGAGACTGCAAGAAACACTTGCGATGGTACACCGGGCAGCAGAAATGTGCCGGCCACCATCCTGCGCCACCCTCAACCCCTCTCCCCTCCCAAGTCTTGAACGAAGGGGAGCATCTTTCTCACAATAATGTAACATGCATAAGGAACTGGCAGCGGGAATTTTGAGGGAAGAGACATTGCATTATAGGGTCTGGTGTAGCATTCCAAAGTTCCCCATCTCAACATTCCCATTTGATTTGCATATAAATTTATTATTTCAGGAGTAAGTGTGTTTACAGGCTCTCCTCAGTTACTTGTGTTTTGGAATAATGAGACAATTCACTAGACCTCTGATCAATTGAAAGTACTTATTCTCTAATTTGAAATATTTTGTTGACGATTTACTCCTTCTCATTCAACTTTAGAGGGGCAAGGTATGTGGAGCAAAATGGTCCAGGGAAAATGCACAGGCAGGCCTTGCATGTTGATTTATTACCAGCTTTTGGTCCAATTCTGCCAACAAATGAATCCTCAGTTTTGGATAAAAATTATATCCTGATACACCTGCATAAATGAATGGTTCCCTTTACGGTGGGGTCATTTTTACATAACACCAGCCATACCAAGGGAATGCGTTGGGGTGTGTAGTCAGCCATGTAGGCCATAGAGCATAGTATATTAGTTACATGGGTAAGGCAGAGAGCAGGTTGGGCAACAGCGGTAGCCCAAGCTTTACCAGGTGGCTTTTTCCCGGATGGCTCTTTACCAGGTGGCTTACCGGGTGGCTTTTTCCCAGATGGCTCTTTACCGGGTGGCTTTTTCCTGGATGGTTCTTTACTGGGTGGCATTTAGCCTAGGTTGGCTTTTTACCAGATGGGTTTTTACCGGGTGGCTCTTCACCGGGTGGCTTTTTCCCAAATGGTTCTTTACCAGGTGGCTTTTTACCAGTGGCATTTCACCGGGTGGCTTTTTACCGGGTGGCAATTCGCCTGACACCGTACTGGTTCTTCTACAACTTAAGGGCCTAGTCCACTAAGCCGATTCTCATGCAATTCTCACAGAATTCAGTGCAAAAGAGTCCCCTGTGGCGCAAAATCGCATGAGAATCAGCTTGGTGGACTAGGCCCTAATGCTGATTCTACAGTAAATTGTGACTGTTGCTATCCATCCAAGATGAAATAACGAGCTATTACTATGCAACCCAGTGTTGGTCACGTCTTCTCGACAAAGGGAAAATAAAACCAGACCAATTTTGTTTCCATACCTTTATTTCCCTCTCAGTACTTCTAACTCAGGGTTGCAAAGGTCAGACACGGAAGGACCTATGGTCAGACATAGGGTGCATTGCACTGTACATGATAAGATCGTCTCTTATAGGTCTCGCAACACCCTCCTAAAGTTACGACTACGATGGCTTTATGAGACGAGGGTTGTTGTATTGAAACTCATGCATGTGAGCAAGGTAAGTGGTCTCTCAGAGGGTTCTAGGACAGAACTCCGCCAGCCAGAACCTCCCTAGTCAGAACCCCCCTAGCCAAAACCCCGCCGTCAAAATGCCCCTAGCCATAACCCTGCCATGCCATAACCCCGCCAGTAACAATCACATCAGTCAGAACCCATCCATGACTAAACCCCGCCTGCCAAAACCCCGCCAAATTCTAAAGAATGGTGTGTGTTTGGAGGGTGAGGTGGGGTTGGGTTGGGAGAGTGGGTGGTCGTGGGCTTGGGGTTTTGGAGGGAGTTTTGGTGGGGGTTTCGATGGGGGTTGGGAGTTATATCTTCCTGCCACAACATGCTTACTCTCTCTTCGTAACACAGACACAGACACTCTAGTTATAAGATTTTCCTTCAGTTCTAATATGATTTCAAAGATACAGGAAAGTTCTTTCTAAAATATTAAACATATGGCGTATACTATTTGTACTGATTTGATGTAGTCAAGGGTGGACAAGGAGGAGGGCAATCTGTGGCCTATTTTGATTGGCCTGATATATGGGTCAGATTGTCTGAAAATGTACAATTCGCCTTCACCAATCCACTCAAATAACCCTCATTTAAGACATGAAATGAGCTTCAAAATGCAGTTTAACATAAGAAAACAGATACTTTAAATCAATCTGATATCAAATATACTCAGATATACCCGGTATTCTTCATTTTTCAGCCAAAATTAGCAGAATTTACTAAATCTGTAGAGCTGCCAATTGTACATTTTCTGAAAATCTGACCCACATATCAGCTGTCAGTGTCAGGAAACCTAACAAGATGGCAACTATCTATCAACAGCAAAATTTAATGGTATGAAACGTGGGCTGGTCTCAGGGCCCGGGCTAATGGGCTGGCGGGGTGGTAAGATAAGATAATTCTGTTTTTCAAATATGGCACCTACACTCTCCCGCGCAACGTATCCGCGCGATACGAAATTGGATACGATTTTCTTGTCCCCACTTTTGATACGTTTTTTTTCGTCTCAGCGTATTCGCGCGGCGTTTTTCGTATTAGCGGTTCGCGCAGCGTTTTTCGTATCGGCGGTTCGCGCAGCGTTTTTCGTATCAGCGATTCGTGCGCTCTATTTTTAGCGCAGTGGTAGCGTGGTGGGCCAGGATTCAGGGGGGGGGCGGGGATGGTGAATTTCGCATGGGGGGCGGCAGGGTGAAAACGGAAAATATTCGCTTTAATTAATGGTTTGTTTCTATCCGATATTAGAGAGCAATTAATGTACTGTACTGTACCATGCTGTATGAGTTATCATCGGCAAAATTGAAGGAATAGAAGACAAGACAATGGTTACATTATATATACATTTGACTCATTTATTTACATATCACATCAATGTTCATGAAAGTGCGAGAAGAATGAGGAGATAAATTCAGATCTTCAACAAGGTCTGACTAATATACTCACGCCAACATTACATATACAATTATAGTGTTTGCTTTGTACGATTCTAAGCATCACAGACTCAAAGCAACAATATACACAAGTCTTATATCGTAACTCCCTGAACTCATTGAGAACCACGTTAGAACCTTTAAACATAAGTAATATGATTATATTATACTTCATTTCTAAATGGCATAAGTCATACTTCTGCTGCAAAAGACCCCCAGCTATGGAGAGGGGTTGACCGGAGCTTTCTCAGCGACCAACATATATATATGGTACATTGACAACCAACCTTTTTAAAGGTAATTTGACGAAATTAATTACACATTTTGCTAACGAGGAGATTAGCGGAAATCCATTAACTGACGGACAACTTGCATCCCTGAATACATCATATCATACAGAAGAATTATTTTCGGATACAGGGGACATACAGGAGGAGGTACATGGGGGATACAGGAGGAGGTACAGGGGAATGTACAGGAGGAGGTACAGGGGTGATACAGGAGGGGGTACAGAGGACGTACATCACTGATACAGGGGGATACAGGAGGACGTACAGGGGGACGTACAGGAGGGGATACAGGGGACGTACAGGAGGAGGTACAGGGGTGATACAGGAGGAGGTACAGGGGGACGTACAGGAGGGGATACAGGGGACGTACAGGAGGAGGTACAGGGGTGATACAGGGGGACATACAGGAGGAGGTACAGGGGTGATACAGGAGGAGGTACAGGGGGAGGTACAGGGGTGATACAGGAGGAGGTACAGGGGGACGTACAGGGGTGATACAGGAGGAGGTACAGGGGGACGTACAGGAGGGGATACAGGGGACGTACAAGGGTGATACAGGGGGACGTACAGGAGGAGGTACAGGGGTGATACAGGAGGAGGTACAGGGGTGATACAGGGGGACGTACAGGAGGAGGTACAGGGGTGATACAGGAGGAGGTACAGGGGTGATACAGGAGGAGGTACAGGAGGGGGTACAGGGGGACGTACAGGAGGGGATACAGGGGACGTACAGGAGGAGGTACAGGGGTGATACAGGAGGAGGTACAGGGGGACGTACAGGAGGGGATACAGGGGACGTACAGGAGGAGGTACAGGGGTGATACAGGGGGACATACAGGAGGAGGTACAGGGGTGATACAGGAGGAGGTACAGGGGGAGGTACAGGGGTGATACAGGAGGAGGTACAGGGGGACGTACAGGGGGGGATACAAGGGAATTACAGGACGAGGTACTGGGGTGATATGGGAGGAGGTACAGGGGGACGTACAGGAGGTACAGGGAGATGTACAGGAGGGGCTACAGGAGGATGTAAGGAAATCCATGATATATATCAGTACATTGACGACCAAACTTTTTAAAATTAATTACACATTTTGCTAACGAGGAGATTAGCGGAAATCTGTTAACTGACGGACAACTTGCATCCCGGAATACATCATATCATACAGAAGAATTATTTTCGATGTTCTACTATGACCTCCAGGCATTTGACATAACAGATTTTAACAATAACAAGTATACCAGTTATTCGTCATTGATATTAACAATGGCATTTGCTGGCCCTTAATATGAATACATATCCTTATTTTTTTATTCACAAATACATACATATTAGTATCTTCTATATACATGAGGTCTACCCATAAATCGTTGCCTCGAATTTGATGAAAGCCGCCGATTTGTGGAAGGGGGACAGCTCCTTAAGGGAGTACTTCTGGAGCCACCCCAGAAGTTGGTACTGCTTGGGGTAGGCGAGGTCCCAAGCATAATATGCTTGTATGAGGTCAATAAACCATTCCGCAAGGCAGTCTCCTGCACACTTGAAACTGCATCCGTCCGCAGTAATGAACCCGGTGTTGTTGGAGACCACCAACCTTGGAGGTGTCTTCCTCCCGGACAGGGACTCGGGGTCGAAGTCGATTCCCTGAAATAGGAAGATATGCATATTAATCTATGGAATGATGCATTACTTAGAAATTAAAGGTTTCACATGGACAATGTTTGCAAACTTTATTTCTAATTATTGAAAATATCATCTTAGCTAATACTCACATACATAAACATATTAATATATCAAACTATGATATTAATATTGATATATTAACCAACTAATACAGGTTTATATTACTCTTTAATATGTACACACCTCAATCTTTGTCATGGCTGGCTGGTGGGTTCGGCTAGCCTTCCCCCTCATTGTGAGTTCCTTTTCCAGTGCAGCAAGGATGTCCCATACATCCTCTTGGGACTGAAATAAAATTTATTGGTATTGATTTATTGTTCAAAAAAACATTGCATGACTTTTCATATAGCTGGGAAAAAAATATCCATTAGTTGGCTGTTATGCCCCTGGAATATTGGTAATACTAGATATTAATTTTTATAAATTCACTGCAAATATCATTTTCAGAGGAAACATTTCTGAATACCGTCTTGGACCTGCTAGGATACAATACTTACATCCAGATCTTTCTCCATCTTCCAGAAGGCATTTAGCCTCTGAAGCATCTCGTCAAAGCCTGCTCTGACTGCTGCCCGATCGAAGCTTGGGTGGAGCAGTTTGTACTCATGGTTGATCTGAAATGTAATACATAAATAGTAAATAGTAAGTACTAAGTAAAATTGGCTTTGATGATGTTGGAAACAAAATATTAAATAACACTACATAACTTCTCTACATATGCATCAGAAAGTATGCTGCCATAAATCCGTCCCCCCCCCCCCCAAAAAAAAAAAATTAAAAAAATTAGTAGTTACACGATCTCTTCATGTAAAAGTAACTAAAACTAGAAACTGATGCCCAGGATGGGGTAATTCTGGAGCAGGGTCTGCACGTCACAGTCTGCCACCGTCTTCATCCAGGTGCGACGGGCTGGCAGGGTCTTCCTCTGCAGGACCTGTATTTTTGGGCGGTCAGGACGCTGTGCTTTGAGCAGCCCCTGCATTTGC
The DNA here is from genome assembly GCA_942159475.1 of Sthenelais limicola. NCBI lineage: Eukaryota > Metazoa > Annelida > Polychaeta > Phyllodocida > Sigalionidae > Sthenelais > Sthenelais limicola. The sequence continues at coordinate 25,837,824 of OW804094.1, read as the reverse complement.
TCCTGGCAGGCTTCAGTGTCGACTGCTTCATCGACTGTATCAAACATAGGTAAAATAGATTAATTTAAGGTACTGTATTAACAAGGATCCAAACCAGCAATGTTAAATTATAGGAATTATATACCAGTCCAAGTTTCTTAAGAGATTACTATTAAATCAATTATACTCAACAATCCTGTATTGTATTTGGTTCTTACATTATCTACATCGATTGTTTGATATAACATTATCCTAGAATGTATACATATATTTATATGATTACAATATAATTATTATATTTATTCTTGATTATTGCTTGATTATTATATTATTATTGCTTCAGCTGTCGATATAAATTCTCACCTTCAGTTTCGACAAAGTTGGCAACTCTCTGCCTCTTGGCCCCCCTTTGTTGGTCATCTGATCTGGGTTTGCTCCGCCATCGCACGTTGCGGATTTTCTGGGAGAGCTTGCCACAGAAATAACTCTGGTAAATAAAATTGTCAGTTATTAGCAAAGAATGATATGATGATCCTTATATAAGAAAGGTGGTGATCATGATGACAGACTGGTTTTCAAATGACCATTAAAATGTATCAGTGAAATATATCTTACATGTTTGTACCAAATCACTGGTTAGCTTCTTTATTGAGCTTAGTCTTTCATATACTCATATAATCTGTTCTCATAATTCTGTGTAACCAACACTAATCATGCCTACCCAGTCCTTCTTCCCACAGTCTGTCCTAATAGCGGGGTACTTCTCGCACATGGCCCGCCCGAATGCCTGATACGTGTTGGTGTCTGGGTAGTGCCGCATAATGTAGTGGGCCGTCTCTTCAATGAACCTGTCCCACGCCTTTTTGATGGTGCCGGACTCCAGGTGGTGCTGGACCGAATCCGAGTACCTCGGCTCCACGTCGGCCGGCATTACTGCGTACCTGAGGCTGGTTGGGGTTGAGACAGGCTCAGCAGTCAAAGTAGATGGGGATGGTGTCTCCTCCACTATTTCCGCCTCTGGTGTTCGTTCCATTGGAGTTGTGGTTAGGGTTGGTGTTGACTCCCTTGATGCGGAAGGCGTTACAGGAGGAGAGGGGAGCTCGGTTGTGTCATTAGCCTCCTGAAAAAGAAGATAAACAAGATGTAAAAATAGTTAACAATCTATTGATGTCCTGAAAAAATTAGAATTCAAAAGATACAAGGAAGTACTGAAAGCTGGGATTGTGAGCCCCATTAAGAATTAATACGGTAGTGTCCAGTCAGTCAGGTTGCATAAGTCTTATAAAGCCAGGATGGCAGGGTAATTAAATAAATGCTTCACAAAAAGAAGTCTACTGAATGCTCACCTTCAGCCTACGTATGTGAGTGGAGACCATCACCGCTAATCCCACTCGGTTGGGGAACATGGCCCGGATGTCATCGGGACTCGTGTTCAGCACGGCCAGGCCACACACATAGTTGTCTAGAATAAGAAAAACAAGTTACATTAGATATCTATTATTCAGAATCTGATATCATCTGACTTTGGATTTGGTTGTCTTCCTCTCCATCTAGTCTGAAGAGAGAGAAGTTTCGCTATGTTTGGTTTGGTTAGTTTCACCTCTGCTAATAGTTAATAGAAGTTATTTTTGATGTTACAAAGAGAGGTGGGTCGCTTGTATATCTTCTGCCTGTGTTGTTGAATGATTGGAAAAACCTTACTATAAGTTTTAGTTATTTTTATTAGACGTTCAGGTTGTTTGTTTGTTGCCATTTGGTCCGCCGCTGCTATTGCAGCTGGTGTCCATATATATAGGAGACCGTTCCACTATCCGCCACCTGTGGAGGCGCTGGGTGCGGGAGGCATACCCGCCTGGATCACAGAGATCAAGGTCCCAGACAAAGAGGTGCTGAAAAAGAAAAATGATTACTGCTTCACATTCGGCTTTCTGGAAAAGAAAAATGATTACTGCTTCACAAAATTGCTGGCATTCGGCTTTCTGGAAAAGAACAGAGAACTGTAATTATTAGGGTTTTTTTTGTTTTTTTTTTAACATTTTTATTTTCTTATACACACAGAAACATGGCAGAGTTGGACATGGCAGGTTACCTAAGACTCACCAATAACTGAAAATGAAAAAGCTTTATTACATTATACCTCTGAAACAAATTATATGGTCCATACATCATCAACATTTTGCAGACTGACATGTATCTTACCATACATGCCATGAACCCTCTGAGGCCACTGGTATTTAAGCTGACTTGGCTTGACAATTACCGTATCCGAACCTTCTTCAACAATAAATGTATTTGTGTGTTCATCAAATGCTACCAATGTCAGTCGCTGGCAAACAAGAAACTTCTCATGGTTATGTACAATGACTGAAGTAATCTCTGCCAGGTCTATCGAATCAAAGTCTGGCCAATCCAGGACTAGTGCAGCACCAGACCTATACACAAGCCCAAAGATTTTGACCTGCTTTGTTTCCATCACAGTGTTTTCGGGGAGTATGTCTGACACTCGTGCAAGATGCTCGTAGCAAGTAACATCTTGTGCACGTTTCTCTGTACCTTGGCTAACCTCATCGCCCTCATACAGGTAGACATTGGATCTGAAACCACATGCCGATGTTTGCTGCATAGCCATCCACTTCTGGTGGTACTCTGCAAGTGATTTAGGGAGGTTCATGAAGTTGTACCATCGTCGCCCTTTGAAGATCATGTGCTTCGCCTCAAATCTAATACAAGAATGATGTTTGAGTGGACCAAACAAAGCCATCTGTTTTGGCAGATGTACCATGTAGTGCAGCTTGGGCGTGATATTGACATTGGGGTACAGATGTTGGAACTCCTGATTGTGCATGCCAACCAATTGTTCGAGTGTGTGGTATGTTGTCCTAGAAACAACTGCCGAGAAGGCGAGTACATTGATCTGTACCAGTCGAAGGAAGTTCTTCCAATGAGGATCGTCTTCTGGTACCCTCGCACCAATCATTAGGGGTAACAAGAACATAAGGTTCTTCATCGAAGCTGCTGATTGCTTGAATGTGTTTCCAGTCAGGAGTTCCTTCTTATCTACCTCCAGTGGTCTGTCACACATTTCTTCGGGAAGGTAGTTGAAATTCCGGATCGCTCTGTTGAGGTCGGCTAGTGTGAAGAACTTAGCTTCTGCGGTCAGATACTGTAACAGGAGTTTCAAGCTCAAGCGATCTACCCCTTCCAACAAAACATGCATGGGGTCATGCAGGAGACACTGAGTCAGACTAATCCCTGGGATTCCAACCAACATCCCCTCGTCGTTAATCCCATATTCCTTTGACCAATACAGTTTCTCCTCTCCAGTAGCTTCTTTTACTACCCTGCACCGGGCTTGGTGTTCCTCTTCGGTTCTATGTTCCATGTCACTGGCAAAGAAACTTGCCCCCAACATATCATGCGATATATCACATGTTCGACATGGTTTGTGAGCCCCGCCAACCCCTTCCTTGAAGCCTCCTGCAGCTTGGGCTGCTAAGGTATCAGCTAGAAGACACACCAATAAACCGTGTTTGGTCTCAGTGCGTCCACCAATCTGAATCTCAACACCCTTGTAAAGGCTATTCATATCGGATTTGAAATTAGACAGAAGTTTGTCTGTCCCGAACCTTTTCACATCCACGGTCTTGGCAATTGCAAGCAGTTGTATTGCCTGCAGCCTGTTCCTTTGTGCAGGCGAAATGCTAAGGATGGAATAATAGAATGCACATATCTTGTGCTTCTTTCGGTGGGCTCCAATCGGGTTCACAATCTCAAAATCATCACAATACAAGGCAATCAAGATACTGTCTGGGTGTTCCAAGAGCAATGGGTGCTTTGACAAGTAACTCCCATCCACAAAGTCTCTCATCATGTTGTCTTCTGAGTGAATATTACCCAGGGAAGAGCGTACTTCAGGCATATTGAGAAAGGAAGTGAGCTGCTGTAGAAACGGAACACAGTACCCATATGCAGGTCTCTGAACAAACCGGTATTTCCCCTTTACCTTCTTGTTTACCATCCGTTGTCCCATTGTTACCGGTAGAGGATCAATGAGACCAAATCTTTCTTTAAAGAAGTTGTTTCTCTGTGCTATAGTCTCACAGTGCCCGAAAAGATTTGCACTAGTCTCAGTCACACGGTCATACCCCTTAAACTTCTCCTCACACATAGCTCGGACTGACTGAATCACCTCACCCACAGCAGCATCTCCAAGATTGAACTTGGTCCGCAACTTCAAGATAAAAGCTGCATCAGATGCCTCTTCCTCCTCTGGCACCATTTCAATACCATTGTCAAACACCATGTCATCATCATTGTCACTGTGGTCATCTTGTACCATATCTGCGATACAGGGCCCCACAATCGTTGGGATATGGTGGCGCCTAACATGCTTCTTAAAAGATGAAAAGTTCTTAAAGGTTGTACCACACCCAGGGACATTACAATGCACTATGAATTTGGCATCATGTCGGTGTCGTCTGATCAGGTGTTTCAATAACTGATCTTGGTTCTGTCCAGCAAAGGGACACATGGAGCAATGGGCAGATTGCATTGTGACCAACTCATTCAAATCCCAAAATACCCTTAATCTAATCCACAAGGAAAATCACACAATCAATCAATCAAGCGATGGAAATTCAAATGACGCTATATTCTCATAATATCAATCCCTGAGCATTCAAATCCCAAAATACCCTTAATCTAATCCACAAGGAAAATCACACAATCAATCAATCAAGCGATGGAAATTCAAATGACACTATATTCTCATAATATCAATCTCTGAACATTCAAATCCCAAAATACCCTTAATCTAATCCACAAGGAAAATCACACAATCACACAATCAATCAATGGAAATTCAAATGACACTATATTCTCATAATATCAATCCCTGAGCATTCAAATCCCAAAATACCCTTTATCAAATCCACAAGGAAAATCACACAATCAATCAATCAAGCGATGGAAATTCAAATGACACTATATTCTCATAATATCAATCCCTGAGCATTCAAATCCCAAAATACCCTTAATCAAATCCACAAGGAAAATCACACAATCAATCAATCAAGCGATGGAAATTCAAATGACACTATATTCTCATAATATCAATCCCTGAGCATTCAAATCCCAAAATACCCTTGATCTAATCCACAAGGAAAATCACACAATCAATCAATCAAGCGATGGTAATTCAAATGACACTATATTCTCATAATATCAATCTCTGAACATTCAAATCACATAATATCCTTAATCAAATCCACAAGGAAAATCACACAATCAATCAATGAAGCGATGGAAATTCAAATGACACTATATTCTCATAATATCAATCTCTGAACATTCAAATCACATAATATCCTTAATCAAATCCAAAAGGAAAATCACACAATCAATCAATCAAGCGATGTAAATTCAAATGACACAATATTCTTAATCAAACCCTGAACCACAATGAAAATCACAAGGAAAGAATATACAGATAGAAAGAACAATGTACCAAATCACTTATTAGAACTAAAATGTATATAAATTTACTGGCAAAATACTATGTAACAATGATAACTACTGTTTACATAATTAGAGCAGAATATCAATATAGATAAATGACCATGTATGTGAAAAGAACAGAAAATAGCACAAGATGTGTTTAACTACCAGTGAAAATAGATCACCAATAGTTACCTCGGAGAACATCCAAGGCTTCCTGAGGCAGGTGCGTGTTCTCACGGAACCAGGTCTGGACGTCTTCCACTGTTGAGGCCTCAGTGATCCGATTCGGCATAGTGGCTGAAAAACAAAAAGAAATACTGGTTAGTTGAAATTGACAATTATAAACAAAGTAGACAAAGTATAAGTCCACAAAAAAAGAATATGTTAGTCTATGCTAGTCTATGATTAAGTCTAAGTCTAAAGTCTAAGTCTAAGTCTAAGTCTAAGTCTAAGTCTAAGTCTAAAGTCTTAGTCTAAGTCTAAGTCCAAAGTCTATGCTAGTAATTAAAATAGTCCCATGAATAATACATTTGTACCCTGATCTACCAATAATATACTTTATTGGTCGGTAGAGGACATCATATTTTGAAAATAATAACATTTTGTGTGTAATTGCATCAGATTTACTTCCATAATGCTTACATAAATCATAATAACTTGAGAAATCTTATAAGAGAGAGAGAGTGAGTGAGACAGAGAGCCAGATGAAATATAATATCTAGAACAGTTACTTTCTTTCAGAATGGAGGTATAATGTGAACAAGTAGTGAATTCTGAGGTGTATTTACACTACTTGTCAGATACTGACAATTTTCATAATTAACGATCTCAATGATTGGCAAGTGATCGTGCAGGAGCTCAATTAAGCTATGAAATCGACTAAATGGTTATGAATGCAATATTCCTAGATATTCCTACTTTCGTTTAAATATGTCCAATTTTCGTAATAATACATACATCCATTAATACATACATTATTGGAATATAGTTTATAAAGTGTAGATAGGTGAGATCGTCAGAAAATGTACACTTTGCCTTCACCAATCCTCTCAAATAAATAACCCAAATTTAAGACAAAAATCAGGTTCAAAATATAGTTCATCATAACCTAACATGATCGTATTCAGTAGAAATACACAAGCCATTTTTTAACATTGAGAAACTAGCTAACAAAGTACATTGAAACCTCACTGCGCTAAAAGTAGTATACTACGACTGCTAAATAGTGTTTCAGCAGAAAAAGCACTATGTTTTGCTCACCGAGCTCATTTGATTGATAAAAAAAGCAAAGTTTCTGTTATCATTTACTCCATTCATAAACTGATCTACTTCAGGGATGTCACTAATAAGTTTTTTTTTCCAACCAAAGAATAATAGCTAATATCATATTCGAAACACATATGTCCCTTATATAATTTGCTAAATTATCTATGCTCAAATACAATTTGTTACTTGTTATTTGTTATTTGTTCATAGGCTGTTGAAATGTGTTCACAGGATGATGCTCATACTACACAAAATTCAGTAATCCTATATATATTCCTATTTCTGGAACAAATAATCCATTTAATTAAGACCTTGGTACATTTTGAAAGATATATGACCCCCCTTACTGAGGTTATTCACTACTTGCAATGTTCAACTTGCAATGTTCATAACAGATATATCAAGCAATTACATTACGGTCTTATTTGTACATTTTACATGTTTGTAGGGAGTATGTGACTGCCCTTTTTTAATACTACATGTAAACGATTTTTAATATCTGATCGTATCGTCCTATACTGTACTTACAAGTGAACATTTTGAACATAAAAACATCAAATTACTCGAAGAATATACCGTTTTCAGTCAAACCAAGGGCATGATTCCATTAATCGAAACCTCGGTAATAAAACATAATTTCGAACCAAATTCAAAATTCAATTTCCGACGAACATGATAATAATTTTGCCATGAGACTTCATAGGCAGATCGTCAGGTTTGTTTTACATCATACCAACTATATTTAAAACAATGAAATAAAGTAATTATTGTATAATAATTATTTTTCAATGAACTAACTTACTTCTACGACGTAGGAATTAAAAATGGCTACCCAATCGAGATTAACATTGAAGTCTATGAGGAAAATTATCGATCATCTTAAAAGCACCCAAACCTCTTAAAAATCTAAACTAAAATGAAATCTAGCAATAATTCATTTAAATAAGACCTTGGTACATCATATGGAAGCCATTTGGAAAGATATATGACCCCCCTTGCTGCGTAAAACTGCCAAAATTTCGTCGGAAATTCATGCTAAATCCTAAATCACCTATGTCCGATTCCGAGAATAAAATTACATTTCACACCGATTTTATAATTCAAATTCCGACGAACATAATAATAATTTCGCCATGAGACTTCATATCCAGATCGTCAGGCTCGTTTTACATCGTACCAGCTAGATTTAAAACAATAAGATGCTGTAATTAATCTGTAATAATTAATTTTCAATGAACCAGCTGACTTCTACGTCATAAGAATTAAACATGGCTACCTTACCTAGATTATCAAAATTCCTGAACATCGTCAAGTTCAGTGAAGTATCCCTACTTGACTACAGATCCTTCTTATGAAAACATTTTAACAACTACATCTTTATCTTGAACGTAGCCTTATCAGATCTATTGTTAATGACCCAGTTTTCAAAACACCTCCATGCTCGATCATTTTCTGGCCTTTGTCTGGCTTAATAATATCCGCCATTGACAAGGCAATTATTTTACCCTGAAGCCTATGAGAAAACATTTAGAAACCGAACATCGTGCAAAATAAACAATCTGAGATTCTTTTAAGATCAACAATAGCTAAATCGTGACAATACACATCATATGTACTGAGTTTAAGACCAATATTCACGATATTTCCACTGCATGGAAGAAAAAATTATCCGCCGAGTGAACGTCGCCGAATATCGTTTTAATATGGCCGTCTATGGGCTTGACATTTCTAACACAAAAACATCAAATTACTCGAAGAATATACCGTTTTCAGTCAAACCAAGGGCATGATATCTCCGATTGAAACCTCCGAGAAGGTTTGTCATCCATTTAAAAGCAAAAATATGTAAAAATCTGGTAATATTCCATCTTGACATGTCCCAATGCTATTCCTATGGGCGAAACCCACGTCATAGCCGGCACCGTTATTTTCCTTAATAATAAGCAAAACTTTTGCAAATACATTTAATATGACGGGACTTAACGCCTGAACAAAATATCCAGCGTGAAACAAGCAAGTTCCCATTTATTTTAGCTAATTTTCGGTGTACAAATTCGTCATTTGCAAATCCGAAAAGGGTCCGCCATCTTGGCATCTTGACGCATACCTTTAACATAGGCAAGCCAAATTTGAAACAGAATTATCCCTTAAAATGTCGAATTTGGAACATCTGAATCGGCAAGAATGTTTATTTGGACCCTTGAATGGGTCTGAGATATTCATTTTAAAACAATTTTGCATAATTTCTGAGAAAACGGCCGTCCTTCTTCTTGGAACTGAATGCCGCACTGAATGCTGTACTGAATGCCACGTCGCTGCTCCACATTTTCATCGTTTTCTCTTGAAATACACAATATTTTTTGTTCCAAAACATGTTAAATATTCTTTTTAATGAAAAGAGGCCTAAATATACCTTCAAAAACGATTTTAAAGCCCGTTTTAAGTTAAGTTCCAAACAGTAGTTCCAGGTTTTGCCCAGTAGGGGGTCACTCTGGTATAAAAGGGGGGTCGTCCTGCTGGATAGTCAGTAGAGCAGAGGACCTTGTGCTGAACAGAACTACAGCCGTTTTTCCATTGATCTGGTGATCATTGGACCTTTCAACCCCTACACCTAGAGATTTGCTGGACGATTTTCAACGACTCTCAGAGTTTTGACATAGGACTTCACATCTATATCATGGACTTCAAAATTTTCAGTGGACTTCACTCAAGATTTTACATAACCCTTTTACAACTGGAAATATCATAGGGATCTTAGGTTCTTGGTGATTGTTAATGGTACCGGTCGACGATTTCAATCAACGAATTTCATGGACATCACTCCAAGTTTCATGGACATCTCTTCAAGTTTCATGGACATCCACCTTATCAAGGGATCTTATTCACCTGGTTCTACTGAAATGGTTCTCTATAATGGTACACTGGTGCAATGGTACTGGTTCAACTTCACCATATGGGTCTTCAAAAATGGTTTTCATGCAACCCTTCACCTACTCTCACTGGAATTATTCAAGTTGTGCTTTACAGGAGCATTCTCACAGGAATTTGCTCAGAGAATCGATCCTAATTTTGAGATTTTGAAAAATTCTCAAATTTGTGTGTGTGTGCCAAATGGAATTCCATGCTGGAATCGACTTTTAGGAAAACTCCATGTTCACCTGGAGTGGAACTTTGAAAGTTTTGTATCAATTGTGTGTGGTTGTGACAAACGGAATTCCATGCTGGATCACCAAAATTTGTAAGTTAACTCTAAAATATGCACCTCTCATACATCCCATGAGAATAACAAAATTGCAATTCCCTATTATTAGATGGAATAATCTAAGCTCAGAGGCCCACAAAATATTGATATTAGGCTGAGTCTGACTGTCCCCAATGACCGTATATTATATGGATATACAGGCCTATTTCCACCTTCAATATGACCCGCAGGTGTCTGTACTGACACCAACTCATTGTAACATATAGTAGTGTACCCTACTATACGAAACACACCCTAGTCGTTAGATATCTACTCTGTTATATATATAAAAATCATAACCTATTCTAGCATAACATCACCGAAATCACTGAAGTCTAAGTCTTAAGTCTGAAGTCTAAGTCTGGTATCCGTAAATATACACAAATAAAGGAGAAATATCAGACAATTGTATGTCATATTTTAATGAAATATTGGGGGCAGTGTATATGACGCACAGGCGTCTGTACTGACGCGAAAAACTTAATATAAAAATAACTCTTGTCTCACGCACAGATCAATGCAACCACACTCTGAACTCTGTACATAAGCAAAATGAAACTTTTTAATTTCGCTAGAAAAAAGGAGAATTACATGTCTATCTAAGTCCTTGGGCCTATAGGTCTGCACCACCGAAAGAATTTAAAATCACTGAAGTCTAAGTCTGCAGTATGAAGTCTAAGTCTGTGTTATACACAAATAAAGGAGAAATGGGAAATATCAAACAAGTGTATGTCATATTTCGTGAGGATTTATCATGTGTACGTAATGGTATGTGTCCAAAGACAGAGCATTCAGGCACAACAATATTATTTCGTAACTGTATACTTATTTCAAATATCCTATACAGTTTCAAAATACCAGTCACGTTATACATACAATCAAAGAAATGTCCTTTGTTTAGTCATTGCTCTTTTTCTTGTCTCCTATATGTTACATTTATGGAACTCGATCCTCTATTATGCATTAAGATAAGGACTCTATCTTGTTTTTACTTCTACAATTGTATATATATGTTGATGAGTGCTGATTGGTTGTGGACGAGTACCCCCATCAGTCCAATCGTGCACAATACTAGTACTGACCCAAGTCTTACTACAACCCCTGTACTGGTATAAAATACCCCTTGAAACCTAGGCAAATCGCTGCCCAAAATATCTATAATTCTTATATATGCACACCCTGAGTGTAACCACACTAATTTTGTCCCTTATACATGTAACACGATGCCATCATAAGATTGATCAATTGATTTTTAAATAGCATTGAAAAAACTACCCATTTTCTATCAATACTATTTTCGAACATCTTTAAACAATATTTAAAATATATTCAAGGCCTGGAAAACGGACATTTTGGTCGAAGGACATTGGAATCCTGTTGGAATTTTTGAAGATTCTGTTTCTTACTGTAAACTTTCCCCTATTGCCTTCTCACACCTTCATTGAGTGATCAACCAAGTAAATATCAGTTTGATTTTGTACCATGTCATAGTGCAATGTCACAGTGTAATGTCGAAGTATAACTAACAAAATCGGGAATAACGTGCAGATAACCACATTTTAAAAGTGTCCCTACACAGAAATATCTATAATTCCTGATATATACTGCCTCTATGCACGCCCTGAGTGTAACAAAAATCCTAAATCTCCTATTTCCACCTTCAATATGACCCGCAGGCGTCTGTACTGACGTAAATGGTGTTATGTCACTAAGTCACTAAATATGTAAATTATTATGTCACCTCTCTTTCCATGTGTCGTACTGTATTGTATGATCACCTAAGTTGAGTATCCTTCTCCATTGTACACCCTCCTTCTACACCATTGTACCGATTCACTTTAATTGTTACATTTATTAGGTCCTTCGTGTGAATCAAGGTAATTTAGATGATGCTCATGCTGTACTGTATGACTGTAAGAATTTATTACTTACTATATACCTAAGTCACTTTATTCTGTAAGTAAACATCATACTGTGCTGAATGTATATAATATATACGTCCACAGCAAAATGAAGCAAGAATTGCAGGTGTCTGTACTGACGCCAACTCATTGTAACATAGTTAATGATAACATATAGTAGTGTACCCTACTATACAAAACACACCCTAGTCGTTATCTACTCTGATATTTATATAAATCATAACCTATTCTAGCATAACATCACCAAAATCACTGAAGTCTAAGTCTTAAGTCTGAAGTCTAAATCTGGTATACGTAAATATACACAAATAAAGGAGAAATATCAGACAATTGTATGTCATATTTTAATGAAATTTTGGGGGCAGTGTATATGACCCATAGGCGTCTGTATTGACGCTCATAGTACAATGTCATAGTGCAATGTCATAGTGCAATGTCGAAGTATAACTAACAAAATCGGGTATAACGTGCAGATAACCACATTTTAAAAAGTGTCCCTACGCAGAAATATCTATAATTCCTGATTTATTATTGATAGAGGCTGTAACCCCTGCTTTCAGTCAGGCCGATGCTCATAGTACAATGTCCATCAGAAATCAGAAAATACCTTAATGTTTCTAACATGAATACAAATTGAATCGTCCCTACATCTGTACTGATGCAGAAATATACTTAACATCCAAATGAAGTGTAAGTCTAAGTCTAAGATAACACACTATAGACCAGTGCAGGACGAGAAAACTTATCAATCTACCAGTACAATCTACCAGTACAAGTAGATGATTGAACTTCTATCTCTATACTACAACTGTAAATTTGAACCCTACCTACCACTAAATAAATAATGCCTATGAATTACTGTATGATCAAAACTGTATTACTGATAGTTTATTATCAATTCCTAAGTTGTAAATAGTTTTTTTCATTTCATTACTAAAAAAATATACTGAATGCCAAATCTCGCAAGATCTATGGTAAAAAAACACTGACCTAAATTAGTCCCGAAACATCACTGACTAACAACAAACATCACTGACTAAGTCTGAAGTCGTACATCACACTTCGTACATCACACAGTAAGTACTGGTATAAAATTTTGCTAGGTCTCTTAACTCTAAATCCGTCTGTACTGACGACATGCCTAACATCACTTAATTTTGATCTAGAATGATGTAAAATGATCTAGAAGATAGCCCATGCTTCACTGCTCCTCACTACTCCAAGCACTACTCCATGAATTTGTTACTCTGACTAGTGTACCTTTGGACTTCTATTTCCCAATAAACCAGCTTCATACCAAATGGACTTAATAGACCAGCTTCATACCAAATGGACTTATCTTTCATTCAACAGGGTTTCACTGGCTATATAATACATTGTATGTTAGTAGGTAATGAACACGCGGAATAATGTGCATCAGAATCAGTTTAATCAGTGTGAAATATCTATAATTCCTATATATGCACGCCCTGAGTATAACTAAATTCCTAAATCTCCTATGTCCGACGCGCATATAGTACAATGTGCACGCCCTGCAGCTGAGTATAACTAAATTCCTAAATCTCCTATTTCCGACGCTCATAGTACAATGTTCGTTGGAAATCTGTCCAAGACAAACATTCAAAAAAAACTGTCCAAGACAAACATTTCGTCCCAGAACTCTGCCTGAATATGTATCAAGGACGCCAACTCATTGTAACATATAGTGTAACTACTATACGAAACACACCCTAGTCGTTAGATATCTACTCTGTTATATATATATATATATATATATATATAAATCATAACCTATTCTAGCATAACATCACCGAAACCTATTCTAGCATAACATCACCGAAATCACTGAAGTCTTAAGTCTTAAGTCTGACGTCTTAAAACCCAAGCAAATCGCTGCCCAATAATGTATTTTTGTATCTATAATGATGTAAAATGATCTATAATGATGTAAAACTCTCAAAAAAGTATATGTATTCTCTATTTGGCTGTAAAAACGCTAAATATAGGAATATTAAAAAAACATTTCGTCCATACGGTGGGAGAAGACTGTGGGAGAAAATCACTGCAGTCTAAGTCTGGAGTCTAATTCCTGATATATAATAAACCAGTCTATGACTGCCCCAAAATTCTGGGCATATCTCTCAAAATTAGTCCCGAAATATCTGCAAAAATATGTCTAAAAAAGACGCGGTGGGTTTATCACCTGCGGCTGTTACGGCCGTTGGTTTGACTCTCCATTGAGGATTGTTGCCTGGCTGTGACAGCAAGGTGGGGGTAACCCCCCCGCGGCTAATTTTCAGCCATCAATATCGTTTATTGATGGCATTGATGGCTGATCTAGAATGATGGAAAACTAAGTCTCGTGTCCTAACTCTGTTAGTCTCGTGTCCTAACGTCTAACTTGATGTAGTATCAAATAGGGCCCGACACAACATACTAAACATACTACATAATATCAATTCAAAACATACGAAATATCAATACGAAATATCAAATTCAACTATCTAACTAATATCTAACTAATATATATATTAGTTAGCTCTAACTAAGAGCTCTAACTAAGAGCAGGCTAACTAATAATATCTCCTTCCTTAACTAATAATTCCTTCCTTAACTAATAATATGTGTCAGTATACAGACGCATTGTATACAGTCTAAACTGCCCTCTCGGTATGCTCTCTGAAATACAACTGTCTAAACTGCCCTCTCGGTATACTGTCTGAAATACAGTTATCAGGGAAATAATAACATACAGTGTGCCAATATTATTAGAAGGTTGACGATACCTTAGAGGTCAGGGATATTGGTCAGTTCTTAGAAGGCAGGAAAGCGTTAAGACCGAAGGGTAGAGAGTAAGCAGCAGGGTAGAGAGTAAGCAGCAGGGTATGGTCAATACTTTGGAGTTCAGGATAGCGTTTAGACCAGTTGTTCACTTGTTCGTCGTCTAGCAGGATATGGTTCTAGCAAGGGGTTAAGGCTGATATTTATATCAAGCTGCCAGCTCCTGTGGCCAATGAGCGAACATTAGCGCTCCTAAGGTGGTGCTGACTAAGCGAATCTTCTAAGGGGCCCGAAAAAAAGCGCCCCTGTGAAGTCACTTCAAAGGAAGTCACTTCTAAGCGAAAATTTTCTAAGCGAAAATTTTCTAAGGAGCCCCAAAAAGCTGGCTTCCTCTATTCAAAAAGCTAGCTTCCTCTATGCAAAAACTAAAAGTCCTCTAAACTGATTCGATTCAAAAGCTAAAAGTCCTGTCCTTCTGATTTAAAACAGCAACAACCATTTATATAAAACATCAACAACCCCTTATTTATTTTCTTCGCTATCTGTACCTTCTATTTACCTATTTATTTTCTTCGCTACCTGTACCTTCTATTTACCTGCAAATTAAAGTCGTCATGGGGTGTCTTTTAAAGTCGTCATGGGGTGTCTTTTAAAGTCGTCATGGGGTGTCTTTTTATGTCCTCAGTCGTCATTGGTTTTGGAGTAAATCATGGTTTTTATCCATACGTTGAGACTATAACAAACACAATTGTTTATATGACTTAAATATCATTGATGAGAAAGTACAGACATACCTTGTGATCGGGAATAAAAATGCAAAAGATGCACCTTAAATCCTGGAGAGGGATGATGGGGTGGACCTCCTTCCTTCAAATAATCCCCCTCCAAAACACTTACCTTGATATATGAACGACTTGGATATATTCATTGAACGACTTTGAGTAGATTGGACTGCTCAATGTGAACGACTGCAATATGAACGACTTGGATACTGATCAAATGTATAACGACTGCAATTAACTGATCAAATGTTATACTGCAATGACGAGGAATATGTTATTATACAGCCATTAAGAGGGATATGTTATTATACAGCCAATGGTAATTTATACAGCCAATGGTAATTTCCAAATAACTCCGAACACCGATTTCAAAATAACTCCGAACACCGCTTTCAAAATAACTCCGATTTCAGAATTTCAAAATAACTCCGATTTCAGACTATATAAATAACAAGTCAGACTATATAAATAACACTTGTATTACAAAATTACACTTCCAGGGACATTAAATTTCAAAATTACACTTTCCGGGACACCTGTATATGAACGGGAAAACATGTAGCTCTACCGGCCCCCATGCATGGGTCCCCGTCAGCTGGCCCGGGTGGCGACCCGGGCCGTGGATGGACCGAATAAACAAAACTTAAAATCAGTCCATATAAGATAGATTAGCGATCGATCACTTAATACTTACCTGAAACGATTTCCCACGATTAACAGACATCCTAAAACATCAGATGTTTCAGGACTGGTTCGGTAGATGTGATGGAAATCCAGAAATCGACGAGAAATTCTGCACAGGAAAAACCGTTATCCCAAAAAGTGGCCATTTTGAATTAACACTGGTTTGGAGCTTGGCCCGGGAGCTTGGGCCACATTGACTAGCTTTATGGCTAATTGACGGCCAGTTATACAATTTGATTTACTTCTAAACTGATATTTTGTATATTTCACAACTCATCATCTTATTTGGTGTACTGATCGGGCCTTAAAATGCTTTAAAATCATGATTTATTGCGATCGGCAAAGCGTGATAATGGGTACTCTCTGCCAGATCGCTGTGTTCTGCCATTTTCAACTTTTCAACTTCCACTTTCTACCGCGCGCCCAACACATTCTATTTTGGAGTTCTCTGGGCAAAGAATTAATGGGATTGATGAATACATTGATGATAAACAGTAATGACTAATTGAGTTACCGTTGATAGGACAGAGAGGGAGGGTTTTAAATGAGAGGGAGGGTTTTAAATGAATAAACACGGGACTCATTATAGGAACTCCCGGTCCCCGCACTCCTACAAATAACGACATGATAGCAACTCCCGGTCCCCGCACTCCTACAAATAATGACACGCATGCTTTGGGGGGGTCTTGAAAACCTAAAATAAGGGGTTCACGGAAATGGAAAAAAGGGGTCCCGAATATGGAAAAAAGTGGTGGTGAAGTGAAAAGTTTGTGTGTGACATTAAAGCTTGGGAATGTTATGTTAGAGATAATCAGGGGAGCATGTTAGAGATAATCAGGGGAGCAAATTCGCTCTACTATGTGGGTCATTTGATTTTGCCCACAGGGGATTCAATCCCTAACACAGGAAACTCAGAGCATCTATTACATGGGGGTTGGTCACTTCTGTTTTAATTCTTGTTTCTGGGAAATTCTTGTTTCTGGGAAAGCGAATGTTATGTCCTACTTTTGGTATATGAGTGCAGGGACTGGGTAGGAACTCTAGGGATAAACAGAGTGGATGGCTAGGGATAAACAGAGTGGTTTGAGAGCCTTTATTTTCAATAACATCTGATTCCAGTGGCTTGAAATTCCAGTGGCTTTAAATTAAAACATTGTGGTGCTCAGGCTTGACCACAGGCTTGTGTCGCCGAGGAGGTGATGCTGTGATCTCCGATTTGAAAGCATGTCAGCCTGGTCGCACGGAGGCAGGTGTGGCTATGATCTTCGGCCGTCAAAGGAGTCACCGCGAAATACTGAAGCTGTGATGGACCGCTGAGCGCTTTGTAATCCAAATGGTTTGTCTGTGATCTCCAGGTGGGAGCCCTGGACGCTGCACGATGTTGGTATAAGAAGGGGGCTGGACTGGGCAATGCAATCATATCACAAGATACTCCACCATGTACGGACGCAAACAAACCCAGCTAGTTGACGTTGACGCCAATCCAAGGGGAGAGAGGCTACAACTACTACAGCTAGCCTGGGGGATGACTGATCCGAAACCAGAGAAGATCTGTGCTGGCTGTCCGAAATGTCCCTTGGGAAGGGTAAGTTATCGATCAGCTGTTCTGTGGTAACCCACAATATATTCTTGGGGGTTGGCCGACGCGGTTTTTGTAGGTGGACTGACGGGGCTTGGGCCGACGTGTCTATGAAGCATCAAAGTAATTCTTTTCTTTTATTAGTCAGTTTTACGTGGGACACTCCACTACTTAGTTCTTTTGTTAGTCATTTGTTAGTCATTTTTACTTGGGACACTCCACTACTTGGGACACTCCACTACTTGGGACAATCAATTTTAGGGTTAGGTTTAGGGTTAGTTTTTGTATTTCCCGTCATTTCACAACTTTTAACTCAGTAATGTATCTTTGCAGTATGACAGCCATGACCAGCCATCACAGTTGGATCTCGAAAGCACGTGGGTATTAGGGGACGAGACACCCTCACCTATCTTCAGGAAAACAACAGTCTTTAAATTCCCCCCAAGCGAAGATTACACCAAATGGGTAAGTATCTATGTTATGAAAATAGTCCAAAATAATACAAATGGGGTCATGTTAGCTATTTGTAACGCTTCGAAATGGGATCATGTTAGCTATTTGTAACGCTTCTATCAATAAGAACACCTATGCCTAAATGTTGCAAGAAACACATGTAGCTAAAATTTGGTTTGTGCATTGAAATGACCAATTTAATATCATTTTTGGTTTGTGCATTGAAATGACGGAATACTTTTTGCCCTGTTAATTCCTTTTTGCCTTGTTAATCTTCTAGCGACCTATGCATACATCCACACCACTCCCAGTTGACTGGCTGGGTGGAGACAACACCCTTGAACTGAGCGGACCAGTAAGTATTGTTATTCTTTATTAGGCATCGATTATTGCTACATTATTTATTAGGCCTCAATTATTGATACATGATATTTTTTTTATGTAGGAGTGTTTTTCTTTGACTGTAGTGGTACTCACAGTGGTATTTCCCATAACCACACTTTGGCATTTTCAAAATAAGCTTTTTTGGTTTATTTTCGTATTGGTGATATTTCTCATTACAATGAGGTCACTGTCCACTGATAATCAACAAGTGCCCAATTATTTTCAGAGAGTGCGTAAGGCCCCTCCAACACCCGAAACATCACCAGCTCCACAACGCAAAAGAGGGATGTTTGACTGGTCGTCGTCAGAAGAGGAGACACCTGAACCAGTGAAAGAAAACCCTGTGGCTAGGCACCCCCCCCTTCGATGGCTCAACTGCCTCTCAGCTGAGGACGAGATCGTAAGTAAATTGTTAAGCTAAGGGCTACAATTTATATCTAATAATAAATCATCTTTGTGAGATCTTTGTGAGGCTAGTCCCAAAGCATTAAATACATTGTCCAAAAGCATGAAATATATTGCCTTTTAAACCGGAGTAAATCCTTGCCTTAAAAACCGGAGTAAATCCTTGCCTTTAAAAACCTGCCTTTAAAACCCGAGTAAATCCAAAGGATTAAAACCCGAGTAAATCCTATGTTTCATATTTCAGGACGCCCTCTATAAGGATTGCAACTACCAGCCTGTGTATGTCAGTGACACAGATGGGGACGAAACAGACACGGATGGGGACGAAACAACACTTGCCATACCCAAGGAAGAAGTACGTTTAGTGCAATGAAGTTTCTAAACTAAGGATTTTTTAATCAACATTTATTATGATTATTTAATGCTACCATCCTTATTTAATGCTACCATCCTTAATCTTAATGCTACCAATCTATCTAGATGTTACATATTTTGTATCATGATAATTATCAATTAATAGGAATTTCAATTATACTACATGAACTCTTATATTACATTAACTCTAAAATGCCTTATGATTAATTTTGCCTTATGATTAATTTTGCCTTAACATTGTTTCTCCATAGCCCTACTACTGCCCGAACAACTGCGCATACTTTAGGGCTCGAATGAACATCCCGGAGACAGACAGCGATGAAACCTCATAATACCGTTGATATCATAGATTAAATATGACTAGACTAAAATATAACACTAGACTAAAATATAACACTTGACTAAAAGGTAACATTATATAGAAAAGTTAATGTACTGGTGATATGTAGAGGTACGAAACTGTGTACTGGTGATATGTAGAGAGAGGTACGAAACTGTATGTACATTTCGTATGGACTGGTGATATGTAGACTGTTAACGAAACAAATTGTGTGTTTCTGTAAATAATAAATTGTGTGTTTCTGTAGTGTTTCTGTAAATAATAAATTGTGTGTTTCTGTAAATAATAAATTGTGTGTTTCTGTAAATAAAAGGATTCTGAATTTATTTTTGTTTAGTCCCGACATAGTTTTGTTTAGTCCCGACATAGATGTTTGGCCTGTAAATCCAGACATAGATGTTTGGCCTGTAAGTGAATACAAAAAAAAAATCAAAAAAAAATAAATCGACTTACTATGCTACACAACGCTAGTAGTACAATAATTCTACCGGACTATGCTATACAACGCTAGTAGTACAATAATTCTACCGGACTTAAAATTATAGACCCGGTTTCTAAAAATTATAGACCCAGTTTCTAATAACTATAAACCTAAAAAAATATTTACCGACTTCATCTTATTGAACTATCATCATAATGTTAACAACACATTATGTGTTGCCTCCCACACATTATGTGCTGGAGAGTTACACATTTATAACGGCGCGCATAACCCTCTTGTATTATCCCTGAAAAAGCCCCGCACCTGGGCGAAATATTGGAATAAAAGAGAAAATTCTAAGATGCCTACTTGAGTGATTCTTCATACCAACAGAAAAAATCAAATGTACACATTTCTCATAAGGGACCCATACATGTAGAGATGCGTCACTAACGTCGCCAGTTTGTGACGCACCTATTTGAGGAGGAGGAGCGTGGGAAAGGATCTCTCGGGAATCATAGGGTCTCTAAGTGGGCGTGGTGACGCACCAAGTTTAAGCTCTTAGTTAGAAATAGGTACTAGAAGTAGGTACATCTTCACGCGATATAGCCATATCCAGTATTTATTTTCTCGCACGCTATTCCAGTATTTATTTTTGCGCCCCCACCTATAAAGGTGGGTAGAAAGGTATAAATATAATTAGCTCATTCGGGGCATGGATGGGGGTTGGGGGAAGGGAGAACTCTGACCATTAATTAGCTCATTCGGGGCATGGATGGGGGTTGGGGGTTGGGGGAAGGGAGACTTGATTGAATATTGCCAACTCTCATGAAGTTTTGATGAGCCCTTAAAAGGGCTATTTTCAGGGAAGGGTCTAGCGGATTCTTCAGGTAATGACTTGATATTCATCTTCAAGGCTGGCGATGTCATGCTCTTGCTTCTCCATTAGACGCACAGTATATAACCCATACATCTCTGCCACCCCTTTTAGTACTTGCGCTCTGAGGGCAAGGTTTTTGGCCACAAAACGACTGGTAACTGTCTTCGACTTCATGGCCCTTCTATATCTCACAGCAATAGCATTCATGGCTCTTATGAGATGTTGTAGTTGGTTGCCACCCTTGACGATCTTCTCTTCGGCCAACTGAATGTCCAACTGAATCTCCAACATAAGCTCTTCGATACGGCCGTCCATCTTGAGGGTATTCAAAAGAATGATTTGACATGACTAGTAGCCTGGTTTATATATTGATAGAATGCCAGCTGACAGGTCGCACCCATGTCTTGAGTGTGAAGTGGCACTTGTGAGTGTGAAGTGACATACTCCACTGAGCGATGAACGCTATTCGCGCAACAATCGTGTCACTTTGATCTGAGTGCCAGTCAACTAGATCAAAGATATATGTCAGTGACATTGTCGCACAGCTATGGTTTTGATGTCGCACAGTGTGGCATTGATGTCGGAGATCTAAGGCTCCGGGGGAGGGGGGGGGGGAGGGAGGGGGGATATGTGTGGCATTGATGTCGGAGGTCAAGCTTACCAAGCTTGGGACTTATAGATAATGGAGTTTTTTTAAGGGTGTTTTATTAATGGAGTTTTTTTAATGGTGTTTTATTAATGTAGGTAAAGAAATTGGCCGCGATACGAACGTTTTAATTCATCAATATACTAATGGGGATGTCAGCGAATTTGTCAATGTCATCCACGTAATGATGTCAGAAATTAATGTCAATTGGACGATGTTGGAAATTAATGTCAATTGGACGAATTTCGGCTAAACCAATTTGAGGTGAGAACAGGAGGGAGCCAAGTGCGCGAAAATAGCGAAAATAAATACTGTGCAAACATTAATTTGTTTACAGTACCTAAATTGCTGCGCGAATATAGGTTTCTACACAATAAGTAGACATAAAAAACAGCATATATATGGGTCAGATTTTCAGAAAATGTACAATTGGCAGCTGTATACATTTAGTACATTCTGCTAAATTAGGCTGCAATTTGGTCAATACTAGGTAAATTCGAGTATATTTGGCATTGCATTGATTCTGGCAATCTGTTTGGTTAGGTTGAACTGCATTTTGAACTTTATTTTCGTCTGAAATTCGGGTTATTGGAGATGATTGGTGAAGGTGAATTGTACATTTTCTGAAAATCTGACCCATATATAACATAGATCACTTATATTGCTTACAAATATCTGCGTAAATTTATTTCCTTTCTTCCAGTTTTCTTAGTGTTATAAACCACAAATTACGTTCATGAAATAGCATGGTTCTGTGTACATGTATATTACATTCTCATTGCTCTCATTGGGACATATAGTGTTGGGCCTAACCCAGGACCGGGAAAGTCATTGGCAATTGGTCTCTTGTCGTGTGTGTTAGATTTAGTTAGACCATAGAAACGCAAGTCTCTAGTCATCACACATTTCCCATTTTGAAGTCCTACTACATCAAGATATGTTTTTGGTTGAATAAAATATTCTGGCGGGGTTATGGAATTGCGGGGTAAAGGCAGGGAGGGGTTTTGACTGGCGGGGTTCTGTCCATGCACCCTCTCGCATAGCACTTAAGGCTGAGTATCCAGGGGGGGGGGGGGGGGGGGTGTGTGGCACCAGTTGGACTATCGTCACAATTTGATTGGAATGAAGGGAAGTCTTGGGGTATTTACTTTCATAAATATGGAATGTTTTTGTACGTTGACATTGCCCACCATCCCGCCCACCAACAAACGCATTAAAATCGTTTAGTTTGTGTTGAATTAAATCGCCGATCACGGGCGATGTTTTGCACATCATACAGTGGCTGCTATGACGTCACTACGAGCGTGTTACCGAGTACGGCCGAGTGCGAGGAAGAAGGCTTAAGCATTGGAAGCTGGTAGGCCTAGACATGCGTTGGGAAATGACAGTATGTGCATTACTAGTACAATATAGACACTATGAACCCCAACGTTTTGCTTCTTAAAAATGTTGAGGATGTCAAATCTGGCATTGGTTTTTCACCTGGATGACGAAAACATAGGAAATCGGGACATTGAGCCAACTTTGCTAGAATAATTTCGTCGCTCCAGGTGGCTGGTGGCGTGCTCTTGTGCCTATGGGAGAATCAGGATTCCCAAGGGAATGCCACTGCGCCATTTCGTCGAGAACCTAGAGGGCAATTACATAGCAGATGTAGAGTAATGTCGGTACTAAATGGACACAAATTCTTACTCTTAAAATTCTAGAAAAAGAAAATATCGGTAAGCAACTCACACTCACCTAAACAGAGGAGTACAAGACACAATCAGGCAATAACAATCGAGAATTTCCTACCACGAACAGAATCAAATCGAAAATCCTTATCATTATGAGTTAATCAGTAGATGGAACTCATTAGATGCCAATATACGCAACCAAGATAACAAATTCATTAAAGATAAACTTAAAAAGAACCATTTTATATTCACAGGACAATGATCATTTCTGTCAGATACACAGACCGGCTAACCGCCCCCCCCAACCCCCGACCACTATATCCTATACTATCACCACTAACCTCTTACTAACATAAGTATCTTTTCATATTGACCTTAATTAACTTAAGGCAGGCGGATGGAAGACCGTCAGTGTGACGAATCCGTGAATCTCTGTAACTTTTGTCATACAAATAGAATTAAATAATAATAACAACAAAAATAAGGTTTTGTACATGTCTGCAAGAATTTCTTAAACTTTTGTAAATTGGTAATCCCATCTTATTTTCATCTGAAATAAAATTGGTGTGCGTATGATTACAAATTTTTAGTTTAGTTGATTAGCCTAAAATGTATGTTTATTGTGTAATTAACATTACATCATTTTCAATGTGTTATTCTCAGTATGATATAGAGTTACATCTAGATCAATATTGGGTAAGATTTTCAGAAAATGTACAGTCGGCAGCTCTAGAAGTTTGGTAACTTTTCTTGAATTATAAAGAAAAGTGATAAAATAATGGGTATTTCAGAATATCTTTGGCATTGGGTTGATTCAAAATATCTCTTTTATTGTGTTAAACTCCATTTTTAACGTCACTTTTCACTTAAATTTGGGTTCTTTGAAAGGATTGGTGAAGGTGAATTGTACATTTCCTGACAACCTGACCCTATTGATATTTTGTCTGTTATCTGTTAATGGTGATCGTTATCTTTATAACTCATCATTCTACATTAACTTCTACCGTTTTATAAATTTGTATCTATGATTAATTCCTCTCCATAACGTACACGCGGGATTCTGAACTAAGTAAACTCTACCAACTCACAAGACATGAGACAAACAACAAACGCCCTCTCGATCCCTCCAACCTCCCTTTTGGCTCCACCCCACGCGTCCAGTATTTTTCCCTCCCTGTCTCCTGGCCACTCTCCTTGCCAGGGCATCACAGAAGGACGTGCTCCAAGATGGGCACGCGAAACAGACATGAAAAGTCGTAAAATTATTGTTAAAAACTGTGTTTGCGTCACAGGGTATTTACCACTATTTCCATATAGATATAAAGACATACTACCGGTACATAAAAATATATTGTCCTTATTTTTGGGCCTTGCCTCCCGTCGTCACGGTGGGGAAACATGTAGTTTTAGTTTGCTGCCAAGTGGCGATAAAGTTAGGGAAAAATATTGACCCATCACACTTCATGATTTTAATATGTATTTAACATATCATATATTTTGTTAAAATTCTTAAATCGTTAATTATTTTGAGGCAAATGATTAGAAATGGAACCGGAAGTTTATAGCTTTCAAGATGAGCAAAGAAAAGACGTATTCATTTTTAAATTTCAGTGTTCATAAAACCTTTGTATTCTTGCATGTGGACCCCAATCAATAGGGGAGTTGCATGTCTCATTGCGCATGTTTGTCACAGTGCATCCTGGGATGGATTCTGAAGAAATCTGACATAAAAATATTGGCAACATTTTTATCGAAAATTGCAAGAATGTTTTCACCAATATCCCAGTTTGTATGAATGATCTATGAAAACCAAATGCATGATGGGAAAGATTGGGACTTGTGTTATGGAAACATGTATAACACATGGATATTGACATTAGAACATTGATAAATATTCCATGCTGAATATGGCATGTTTTCTATAGATTTTACACTGTACCATTAGTCCCATAATTCCATGCGAATCAAGATTCAAAATGGCGGCTATGCAAATCCCCTATTAGCATTTAGTCAGAAAGACTCTATTTCTGTTTGCGCAACGATTCCAATTAATTTCAACGTGTCATGAATTAACATAAATGAGCAGCTAATTCATGTTAATCATTTTTCTAATCTAGAGAAAGGTAGGTGTAAAGTATTTAACCAATATCTCTTAAGATACCATACACATTTGAAATGAGATGGTAGTTATTATACTTTTCCTAACTATTTTTCTAGTTTAAATTATTTAATTGCTAGGTATCATATCACAAAACTGTATACCTTCAAAATTAACCGATCATGAAAGAGAAATTTGGGGATTCTTTTCAACAAATAGAATAGTATATTAAACTTTGTGGAGGCAAAGTCTTGGGACAAGAAATGCTGCTTTTTGACACTCAGAGAGAATTAAATTGAGGAAACATGTTTCCCAAAGCACATACATTTATAATTTCCCTAATTACGGTATAAAGGTATGATTTATCACTCTATCAATTTCTTTTTCATACATATACCTCCCTCAATTAATTGAATACAACAGAAATGGCTCGAATTACGACTGCCAGTGTCCCCACCCCCACCCTTAGAATTCAACTCCTGCATCTGTCCTCGACATGCGAGAAATTGGCTCCATCTTTCGAAATATCGTTCCAAATTTGTTTTTTTATTAAATATATTACTTCTCGTGTGTCACGACATACCTTGAACTGCATGGAAGCTTGCCTTTATTCCGTTGGCTGGTTCCGAGGTAACGCTTCGCTTCCGTCCAGTAATACATAGATCTAATACATAATAGGACCAATAAGGTCAGATTTTCGGAAAATGTACAATTCACCTTCACCAATCATCTCAAATAACCCCAATTTACGACATAAATGAGCTTCAAAATACAGTTTAACATAACTGAACTTATACTTAAAATTAATGCGATACCAAGTATACTCAGATTTACTCTGTATTTATCATTTTTCAGCCTAATTTAGCAGAATGTCCAAAATGTGTAGAGCTGCCAATTGTACATTTTCTGAAAATCTGACCCAATAACGTTTGGGGAAAAAAGTTCTTTTCATACTAATATTCAGGGGACCCCTTGGATGTTGGAAAAGAGAAATTTCGGCCACAGCTCAAGATGTACATCATATGCCCCTTGATGCACCAAACCCCCACCCCACTCCCACTCCCACCTCCACCCCCATTCCCACCCCACCCCACCCTCTCTTTAGTTTCATCCAACCGCTGTGCGACAACGCCATGGATCCGGCCTTTATATCTCCTGCTGATATTAAACTACGACTAATATATCCCGGAGAGCCAGAAGGAGGACTTCACAAGTCTCTCGGACCGCAACAGTTTTCAAGGTGAGTCTCTTTAATTAATTACATTTAAGTACCGGTATCGGGAACTTTATTAATCGATTCTCCTAATTCAGACTAATCTACTAGAAACAATAAATCAAAATGCTTCTTACTTTATTTTATCTTATGTCATAGTGATGCATTAAGCGTATTTTCAAGCATATAAATAATCGCAATGACTTTTGTGCGGGAGGTATCAGATAATTATATGGCTGTTGGTGGCACGGGCATGCAAAGTGGCGATAATTATAGAGATCCAAAGGAAAATGTCGGGATTTCTTTGGACAAACTTCATTGATAAAATGTCTGCTACATCACTGTATTAGTGTGTTATTGTAATAATATTTTTTTCGAATCTGTTTTTCGAATCGTTTTTTCGAAGATTTCGCACCACGTTTGAGACTGATGTAAAGCTTCCTTTTTTCTTTAAGAAATCAGGCTGTCCTGAAAATATTCATGCTGCATGTATGGGAATGTTCGTAGACCTAAATAAACTATTGTCTAAATCTAAATCTTTTATGTCGCATTATACTAGTACATTGTACTGAGTTAATTTCATTTAGTTTCTACGCATGATATGCACTGGAAGACCAGCAGGCGCGCACATAAAGAAGTGACAATTAAAACGAGACAATTTTTTCAACAAATCTAGACAATACCGCGCTCATAATTTTTTTTGTTCTTATAGCCATTCTTAGGCAGTTTTGTCTCGAAATGTTGAAGTTTTGTCTCTAAATTTATAATTTGGAGAAAATTTTGCCGTAGATTTGAATTTATCCTGAGCAATCAAGTAAATAACCAGTGATGAATAAAGGTTTTTTTGAAACTTTCAAGACTTTAGACAATGTCTAGGCAAAAATCTTCAATAAAATCCCTGGCTTCAAGGATAATCTCCAAAGTTGTGCACATAAAGTAAGATTGTCCTTGTCCTTGAAGTCTGATTTTGTCTTTGTCTCCAGTCTCTGAAAATTAGACAATATATTGCCTCTTCAGTTTTTGTCCTAATTTGTGGTAGTTTTCTGGTGGCTGGCAGTAGTTTTTGGCATGGTTTGGCAGCCGAGTCAGCCTGAAATATTAAGCAACCAAAATTGTTTCCAAATTGTGAATTTAGTGACAAAACTTCAACATTTCGAGACAAAACCACCTATAAGGACAGCTAGTTGTCCTTAGTTTTTTCTCTTTCGGCCTCAAATTTGAGACCTCAGAATTGTCACAGAGACAATAAATGAACTGCATTCAATGTAAAACAACCAAAATTGTCTCCAAATTGTGAATTTAGTGACAAAACTTCAACATTTTCAAGACAAAACCACCTAAGGACAGCTATTGGAGCTGTCCTTAGTTTTTGGACTTTCAGCCTCAATATTTCCCAGAGACAACAGACAAACTGCATTATGAACGCGAGATATATTGTCTGGAACTACTTAAAATTGTCTCGTTTTGATTGTCTCTCCATTATCTGCGCGCCTGCTGCAAATCTTACAAAATATGCGAAAAACTACCACCAGCTGCCAGAAAACTACCGCAAATAAGGACACAAATTGAAGAGACAATTACATTGTCTAATTTTCAGAGACTGGAGACAAAAAGAGAATCAGGCTTCAAGATTGTCCTTGAAGCCAGGGATTTTATTGAAGATTTTCGCCTAGACATTGTCTACAGTCTAGTTAAATTTTTTTTATGTGCGAGGGCCCATATATATGATGGGCATTATCAAAGTTGTAACTTTTAGTCTTGCAAATAAAGAATTTTTCATTATTATTATGAAATAGTCCACCTTGTACTTCACAGTAGCCTATGCATTCATGGTATTCTAAATATAATATGCATGAAATGCATGTACATATCCTATATGATATATAGAGCTGCGTTCTCTGTTAAAACCACCTAGCCTAAAGGGTGGGGCGGGGGGGGGGGGCAATTATTCTCCATTTGCCTTTGATTACCGAAAGACATTACCTTAAACAATAGGCTACCTTACGCGCCTTACGCACGCTCCAGACGTAAACATTTGGAAATAGGCTTATTAGGTCTATATATGACTTTTGAATTTTCGGGTAATTTTACTCTCAGAAGATTTGACTATTGTCTTTCATATGTCACATATGTCCATAAAATGCATTATTATACACGCATTCACTACCGAGGCCCCGACGGCTGTCCATTACTTGTAACGCGGAAATGGACATTACCGGCGCGTTGTCATGGCGATGCAAGTTTGGTGGCGCAAGTTTGCCAGAGCGAGTGCTTTCTTCCTCGATCGTTTCACCTGTATCTAGTTATATACCTCTTGTACGAAAACCAGATATGGTAAATTATATTATTATCTTTTTAATTAACCACGGTTTACATGCAAAATTAGGCATGTATAATAATCAACTTATAGGACTCGTTTTCCGCATGGATGGCAGATGCATAAATAAAGAACTCGATCTACGATCTCGTTCTTTACTTACGCGCTATGCGTCAACTCGTTCAATAAGTTCTAAATATTGGCCTGGTAGAATTCTGGTTATTTTCGTGATCCTGCAAAAATAGTTTACAGTATAATCATGTACATGTACTTCCAAGACTCTCCTTAAGGCCGGGATTACACTTGTGCGTGCGTTTATTATCAAAACGCGAGACTTTCCCCGCACCCCTTTCGCGGTGCGGCGCGTTTAGAGCTATCTTAACTATAGAGCTATAAACACGCTCTATGCTCGCAGCGAACGTCTGCCTAGATTGCAGCTCAATATGTCAAGTATGTCAATAATGCACTTGTCAATTACAGCCCCGTATCCCAACTCCCGGGGGTATGGGGACATCGTGATGTCCAAGAAAATATGCCATCGCCCAGGCGGGGATTTCCCTTAGTTTATCGAAGTATCAAGGACATTGCCCAGGGTGTCCGCCAGGTTTTATATCTTTTTATTTGCAAAAATAATTCGAAAAATGGGCCCCATCGGGAGTCGGCAATTGACAAAAATGTCTTGCCCTGGGGGTCGGGGATTTCATCATATTTAGACGAATGCCCATACCAGGACATTCCCCCACAATGAGATATAACATATTATGCGCCATTAAATAATAATTCACTCCGCCGAAGAGTTACACAGATTACAATAGAATTTATCATTTACAACACAGTATGAGCCCCGGCCCCCCCCCCCCCCCACTTGAGGTAGATATGGACCGCACCCGCGTTCCTGATTTCTCCGTAAAAGGGGTACTTTGGGGGCAGCTGTCTCCGGCCTGAGAATCTTAAAAAAAGGGGGGTATTTTACTGGTTCACCCGGAGAAAAATAGAAAAAGGGGGTGTACTGGCGGGCCCGGAGAAAAACAGAAAAAGGGGTGTATGGTGGGCCGGAGAAAAACAGAAAAAGGGGTGTATAGAGAAGCCAGTAATGGCCAGTTACTTTGGATAAGGGGTAGAAAAACGGGGGAAATGCCATCCAAATCCTTGAAAAGGGGGGTCTAAAATTGATGGTATTTCCGGAGATAAGGGGGTGTTTTTGAAATTAGGGAATGAGCGTTGGTGTCACCCTAATATACTGAGTGGGGGGGGGGCGGGGTATGAGCATAGGAAAATTGAAAATTAAAGGTGGTTAAAATTACTCGCAGTAGTTATGAGAAGGTACGCCATATTATGTAACAAACTAAAAGTTACAAGAAGACTGCACTAAAGATATCTAAGGTGCAGATGACGTCAAAGGACGGGTGTCCATGGGTCAGATTTTCAGAAAATGTACATTTGCCAGCTGTACACATTTAGTAAATTCTGCTAAATTAGGCTGCACTTTGGTCAATACTAGGTAAATTCGAGTATATTCGGCATTGCATTGATTCTAGCAATCTGTTTGATTAGGTTGAACTGTATTTTGATCTTGATTTCCGTCTAAAATGTGGGTTATTTGAGAAGATTGTCGAAGTTGAATTGTACATTTTCTGAAAATCTGACCCCCATACATCCCGTTGGGTCAGGATGTATTCAGGCTATTAAGGCGTGGGACAAATGTAAAGAGAAGTGGTTAAAAACAGAAGGACTGGTCACCCGCCGTCGCAACAGTGCCATATGTGATATGTTTCAGGAAAATGAGTCATAAGTCGCAAAAAGTATATTTTGAGATACCATTATTTTTTAAAAGATGAGATCAAGCTGATTCCAATGATAGTAAACAGTCTAATAATCTAATAAGTATTTCTAGATTTTAAGTTTGATATTTTCGTTTAAAAAAAAAATAGTTTCCAATATTTATATATACTGGGGGTCAATAAACAGTAAAGTAACTAAATGTAGTCCATATGAGGACCTTTAAAACGAAAGGATATATTACATTGATTGTCCTGAAATTCGAGACATCGATTGATAGGGATGTAAGTGATTAACAGTAAAAAAAATCAGAACATTCCAATAATGTGATCTTGTGAAAAAAACACTTTGAAAAATATCAATTTTGCGACTTATGACTCATTTTCCTGAAATACAGCACATATGGGCGTGCGCGAGGGTTCAATTCAATTCAATTCAATTCAAGAATTCTTTATTGCGTTTGTTCTTAATTACAATATGGTAGTTCGACAATCTTGATAGACAAGAGTCTAAGAAGTTCTTCCGCCGAGTGCCAGCGTTCTTGATTGGTCTTTAGGGTTGATAAGCTGGATGACCTAGTTTCGCGCGGTTTTAAAAGTATGATGGCTGCCGTGGTGAGTGCAACCTCGGAGCATCGTTTAGCTTTAGATTAACCGCGCTGGCCTTGTGCCTATGTTAAAGCATAGGAAAAAGAAATATTTGGTATTTGTGGTTTTTGAATTTAGCGGGTATGGAAAAAGGCCTAAAAGGCCTAAAATGATCAAATATTAATTAATATTACGTAATAAAGCATTGGAACCTGTTTACTAGACATTGATGGAGGAATCCATCTTATTAGGAAGTTAAGCTTCAGCCTACCTGATATTCACAGGTTTTTACACCCTTGGGTGGGTGGGTGGGGGTGGGGGGAGATAACCCACTAAGGAGTATAGTAGTCAAAGCGACCCCAAAAGGACTTATCTAAGATGGTCAAAAGGTATATTTGGGAGAATATTACATGTTTAAAGGTGATAGACCTACCGAGCAGTACATATATTATTGCTATAGGACTGAAAGGCACGTTTCTCAAAAGGTAAAGGTATAAGAAGGGGCACAGGTAATGACATGCGGCAGCCATAGAGATTGAAGTAAACAGCGGAGCCGTCCCTCCAAACATGTCTACAGACATGTGGATTTGTAAAGTTATATGTTCTGTCTGAACTCTTAATGGTAAACGTTCGCTGATTTAAAGTTAATGGAAGGTTAAAACTGTCTCTGTTATAGGTCGAAAGTCTACTAATTTGTAGGAACCTTACGCTTGTTTTTGATCGCTAATTTTTGCGCGAGGCGTTTGTGGCGATGATTTGGTTGCATCTGAAATTCCAAACGCTTGATTCGTTTCGCGTCGCGGTCCCATTTATAGCGTCCTCATGCGTATGCTCATATTGTAACCCTAGCCTAAATGTTCATGCACAGTCTGAAATGATAAAAGGAGGAACAGTAGAAGTTTTTAGAATTTTTGGTAAGCATAAATGAAAATATGACTAAATTTCGTCCGTTTTCTACAATAAAGTCGGCCTATGGATTAATTATATTTGATATTTCAGGTGACTATGAAAACAGCTGGGTTATCCAAAAGGGGTCTGAAATTAGCTGGTAATGCAGTTGTAAATCTTTTAATATCAAGCAATCTGATGGAACACAATCAATTTAATTATAGTCTTAGGACAAGCTTTTCCATGAAACAGGTTTTGCGGTTCGTTGCCTGGTTTTCATATTATAGGAGATAATCTCTTATGATTGATTGACAATTTTTTAAATTCTATTTCTGAATGATAACAAAATGTATAAAGTTACGCATGCTTTATACCAATGTTTCGCGACATATCGAGCTTCGTCAGGGAGAAAAATTAAGGAAATGTTTATTGTTGCAGGTTACCAAATTGCTGAGTCATGCAGGAGCCATGGATTGCCCTTGCATTGACCTTGGCCTTGATCCAGCTCCTTCAGGAGGGGTTTGTGCAGGGTCAGCCACTTGTTTCAGACAGTACACCTATACGCAGTTGTGGTTCTAATGGTGAGTGGCACTTGATAACTCATAATAGGGGAGTTGCATGTCTCACTGCGCATGTCTGTCACAGTGCATGCTGGGACGGATTCAGGTCAAGTCTGACATACAAATATTTAGCAACATTTTTATCCAAAATTGCAAAATTGTTTTCATCAATATCAGAGCTTCTATAGATGATCTATGAAAACCAAATGCATGATGGGAAAGATGAAGTCAAGTGTTATGGAAATATGTATAATACATGGATATTGATATTAGAACATTGATAAATATTCCATGCAGAACATGACATGTTTTCTATAGATTTTAGACTGTACCATTACTCCCATAATTCCATGCGAATCAAGATTCAACATGGCGGCTATGCAACTCCCCTATTGAAATAAGCGGGCGGATGTGACGTTGTTCTTTTTTTATCTAAAAAGAGAATTGCAGTTGTATTGGACCGTTTGGGATGTTGCAAACCCTGTTTTAGATGATTATACATATTTCAGTGTTTCCATTCTCATGTTCCAAATGGCTCACAGTATACAATTTTCCAAAACTGAAATTTAATAATTCAAATAGGAGATTTTAGCCTCAGTCCGAACTGAGTGCACCTTTCAGTCATGACAATGACACAGATATTAGGCGACGGCTTTAGACAAGGATAACGTGTTTTTATCAAAACTTCACCTTAAAACCAATTCCTTGAATAGGGGATTTGCATAGCCGCCATTTTGAATCTTGATTCGCATGGAATTATGGGACTAATGGTACAGTCTAAAATCTATAGAAAACATGCCATGGTCAGGATGGACTATTTATCAATGTCCTAATGTCAATATCCATGTGTTATACATGTTTCCATGATACAAGTCGCCATCTTTTCCATCATGCATTTGACTTTCATAGATCATTTATACAAGCTGTGATATTGGTGAAAACATTCTTGCAATTTTCGATAGAAATGTTGCCAAATATGTGTATATTAGATTTCATGCACTGCAGTAGACATGCGCAGTGAGACATGCAACTCCCTTATTGCAGAGTTCGAACTGGAGGTAGGGCCTAGAGATGCCTTATTTCAGGATGACTTCCCAAGTGGGCAGCTGCCTTTGAGGCGGTGTAGTGGGTTTATCACAGTGACTGTGGATGAAGAGGATGGCAAGTTCCGGGTGTGTGGTGGTCTGCCCATGACTGAGCGAGCAGCTATGAGAGCGTGCTGGTTCTCTGGTGCCAACCTAGATGTCACCAGGGACTATAGGCTTGCATCGTATGTACAGTCTTATATACTTTTGTGGTGGTTTTATATATTTCATATTCTGGTTTCCTTGTTATTCTATGTAATCTCGGAGTCCGAGCTGTCTTCGGAAGCGGGTTCTCGGAATCACGCTGTTTGACAGTTCGGGCTCGGGTTGCCAAAGCAGCACCTATTACGTAACGAATCTTGGTGTTTCACATTTCCTACCTTCCATATGATTTTAGTCCTTGTAACTCGTAATCCATGTCTTGATCTTACATATTGTTTTACCATAAACCTGCATTTGTATCTAGTCAATCATCGGTGCTAAATCCAGCATGTTATGTCTGAAGGATCTTTTAACAATCTTACCTGTCTTCTTGTAACACCTGCTTTTATTGTATACCCTGGGATTTATGTATTCTACCACTACCAGTGGTCGTGGTTGGTCAAGAGAGTAAGATATGTGGAATAAATGGATGCAACAGGTTAAATATCTAGTTCGTCTTTATTCTAGCTAAGTGTAGAACCCGAGATCACTACACTTTTCTATTAATAGGTTTATTACCTACACATTTGATATGAAACCGGATTTCTAGAGTTGGATATGTTTCATGTGTATAACACCAAGATAAATGCAGTTTAACATGAACTGATATTTTATAACAACTCCATACCGGATACATACTCAGGTATACCTGGTATTCATCATTTTTCAGTCTATAATTTAGCAGAATTTCCTAAATGTGTAAATCTGCCAATTGTACATTTTCTGAAGATCTGACCCATATACACTCTCCCGCGCACCGTACCCAGGCGATACGGAGCGGCAAGTTTTTTCGTCTTCAGTGAGACGATTTTTGTCTACAGAGCACCGCGAAGGCTACTGGTGAACAGTGGTGACGAAATTGCCTGAACTTCTGATACGAAAAACGGTCATTTGAATCACGGAGACGAAATATGATATGCTCCG
This sequence comes from Sthenelais limicola, assembly GCA_942159475.1. Taxonomy (NCBI): domain Eukaryota; kingdom Metazoa; phylum Annelida; class Polychaeta; order Phyllodocida; family Sigalionidae; genus Sthenelais; species Sthenelais limicola. The sequence continues at coordinate 25,802,859 of OW804094.1, read as the reverse complement.
TATTCACGCTCCGTTTTTGGATGTTAGCCATGGCTCCTCAATGTCTGTTGGTCTGGTCATGCTTGGACGCACCACGCTTGAGTGGGTGTCATTGCAATGCTTTAACACCTTCAAGAAGCCCATCACAATGGAAAGTGAGGTACAGCTAAAACCATTTTATAGTGTATTCATATTCTATAATACATGTAGGATAAAGTCGGGTGATTCTATATTCCATGATCAAAATATTTATGTTAACTTGGACAATTACTAATAAAGTAACTCTATAGGATAACTTTAAAAACACAAGGTTATATTCAATGCAATGTCTTAAGATTTGGTACACCTATACATATGACTAAGGGGAATGACTCCTCCAAAAATAGGAACATTCCAACAACGAGATCTTGTGAATAAATTACTTAAAAATATTGATATATAATAATGATATAAAATACATTTTATATCGATTCAAACGACTTGATGCGGCCGACGAAATTAATTTATTACGAAGAAACTAATCGTCCGATTAGCATGGCATCAGCATGGCTGTCTTCCTGACATTCATGGGGTTCATGGGATAATTTTTATATTCAGATCGGATGCATTTTGAGGGAGTTATGAGCTATCTAAAGCTGAAAGCAATATTCTTGAGTTTTCTTTTATATTGTGACAAATTTTCCTGTAACTCATCACACATATACCTGGATATATTCAATATATATTCCTGAAAAAAAAATATTCCCTGCTCTTCCTCTCCTTTCCCGCCCATCTCTTTCTTACTTACTTTCAATTGCAATCCTCCTGTCTGCCTCTCCCCCTCTTTCTCTTTCTGTTCCGGTCTCTGTTTCTCTCTCTCTCCCTCTCTCTTACACACACTATTATCATCCAGACTGATTCCTTGGGGTCTCACTCACAGCTGGTTCTGTGGTGTAGTGGTTAGGATGCTCGCTTGTGAACCCCAAGGTTCTTAGATCGAACCCAAGCATGGTCAAGTTTTTTTCTCTGCCTTGTCACTTTGTCATGGGTGAGTGCACACTCCTTCACGCACTGCCGCACACGGCCAGGCGCGCCAACTCTTAACGCACCACCGCACACCAGGGATTAGGAGATTTAGCTTTCCCAGGTACGAAAAATGCCTGAGACGAAAAAAATCGTATCAAAAGTGGGTACAAGAAAATCGTATTCATTTTCGTATCGTGCGGATACGTTGCGCGGGAGAGTGTACTAAAATGATAATGGGGATACATGATAGATGGTGATTATTACACTTTAACAGATGCCTCCCTCACCTTGGAGAATATGACTCCGGAACTGATGAATACGCCAGGATGGAAAACGGTGACTGGTCAGATAACCCATATCGTTACCAGTGCACGCAGGGCTGCTTTGAGGATTGTTATGAAGGAATACATGCTGATCTTACTAAATCCAAATGGGAGAAGCAATGCGGGCATGATACAGGTGAAGAGGATGTTGAAAGAGGATTAGCCGCAGTAGTTTGCTTTGGTAAATTATTATCCTTGTTGTATTATTACATGTGTGTAGGTATTATATAAATAAACACCACACAAAGAATTCGCTTAGAATTTGATCCTGTGGACTTGAGGTAAGTTTGGTCAGACTTATTTGTATTTATGATATGCTGAAGCCTTAAAGTGACACTTCTCACTGTTGCTGGCTAGATTATCGAGTAACGGAATTTCTACTTCATTTTCTAGTATTTGATTCACCTTACCCTCCTAAATAACTCCTGTGGATATCAAAACTCTAACATTCATATTATATCAGATATGTGGTAAAATAGAGAGCAAAATCGTTTTTGCTTGCCAATCCAATATTCAAACTGTCAGTTGGGATGACATCTGGAATTATGTAACCCCCAGGTCGGCACTGATCAGTACAAAGGGCATTCTGCCACCAGGGCTAAATCTGGCAGCACCTCCTGGTCTCCAAAGCCATTTCCTCATGGATTTGACATGGGTTTAGGTTCTAACCCATTCATTAAACATATTCACTAATCATTGAATGAAAACGCAATGCTGATACTCAATACTTCAGATATTGCTATACCTATCATATGTGAGTACACTGACAAAGTTTCACACGATTCCATGACTACTCATTTTAACTATCTTAGCCACTTTAATAATCCTTCAGATCGCAATGAGTGCAGGGATGGATTGCTATATAAATGTACTGACGCCTCTGATGAATCATGTCAAGTGGTGGAGCCATGTGCAGAATGGGCAGAATGCACTAATCAAGAGGACGGATTTCTCTGTACATGTGAAAATGGTTTTGTTCCAGTAGGGGAGAATGATGACAACATGTACCATGGTGGTCAAGGATGTGAGGGTATGCACTTCCCCCATGATTTTATTCTTTTTATCATTATTTTGTTTTCATGACCTTTTTTTTTGTTTTTGCGACAACTTTTTATTCAGAGACTAGCCTGCCATCTTGGCGATACAATACTAAGAGTCTGAAATGAAGGAAATGTGTTAGTGCGAAATGTCATTACCTAGTCACAATTTTTTATCTAACGTAGAAGAGTGAGTTGTATACACTAATTACTAAACGAGAATTCAAGTGTTTCTTTAATTACTAATTGTTCTTTCTTAAATCGATCAATTCGAGGATATCCTCTAATACTCTTTTCCATAGTTTCTTCTCCCCGCTGGGAGGTTTTCATGAGCTTTAAGTTACTTCATATCACTGTTTACAAGGAGATGATCGAAGCATGTTCTTCCATGTGCTCCAATAGGTGCTTGCAATTCAATTGCAAATAAAAAGTGCTTGCCTTTTCACCAGGCAATTGGAGGAGTGCCAGTACAATGGCGATGTTACAATACTGATTATGATAGAACTGTACCAGTGACCGGTAATGCTAATAACAGGCATCTGCAGTGTAGGCCTCCTGAGATATCCCCACAACAGTAATAATGTACAAATAGTTAGTGAACGCGTTAGTGTTCTGTTCGTGCGTTGTGGTTGCTAAATCTCCCTATTAACTCAAAAGCCCCATTGTTTCCATGGCTTATGAGTAGGATAAAATGAGTGGGTTACAAAGGGATATGGGTTAATATAAGCATTACCAGCAACCAGTTGTACTTCTATTTTTAGTCTATGCTGATAATAATATGAATAATAATCATGAAGCAGTTTTAGTTTTTACAAAATCAACAGTTGAGGGCAGGACACGGGCCTAGATTACTTTCAGTTGGCAAGGCAAATTATCGTCAAGCATTTTTACAGCAACAGCAAAGTTACAGAAATAAATCAGTTAGGTGGTCTGTAACACGTTGACTATTCTGTAAAGATTTCTCCTATAGGGTCAAATTATTAGAAAATGTACAATTGCAATCCTTTCAAATAACCCAAATTTAAGTGAATAGTGTCATTCAAAATGCAGTTTAACGCAATAAAAGAGATATTCTTAATCAACACAATGCCAAAGATACTCTGATATACCCATTATTTATATAATAATGTGTCTGTCTAATTTAACAGAATTTACCAAATGTGTAGAGCTGCCGATTGTGCATTTTCTGAAAATCTGACCCTATACAAGCAGTGTATATGTGGCTCAACTTTCATTATGGAGTACAGTTGAGCCTTCCTTTGTATATGAGCTATTCCCATAGGTGCTCTTTTGGATTTTTGCAATGTAGACGAGGATTTATGTCAATATTGTTATGCAGTATGTCTGCTTAGTGATCCAATGACTATTATAGGACTGTTGGACTAACCATACCGCATATTTTAGCAATTTCTATGGTGTAGGCTTAGATGCAGTAATATTAACTGTATTCTCATTCTCATTAAATATTATTATTAAATTTTATTACCAATATTATATAACACATATAACATATTATTATTTTATTACATTTTATATTACATGATATTACCTATAAGCGCTACGTTAAATTTTATCAATACTGGAAATAGGTAGTAACCATTCAGCAAATGTTCACTGGCTTGACACTGTTCCTTTATAATTCACCTAGATGACAATGAGTGTGATGGGAACCCATGTGGAGACCTGGAGATCTGTCAGAACACACTAGGCTCATACATGTGCAGCTGTAAGTGGAAGTATATCACATCTTTTTCCAAGGGGCATTATTCCTAGTTAATGATATTTGTTTTTATTTGTGCGAAGCCCAACATTTGTTAACGAAAAGTACACTAACAAATTACTGATTAAGTAAATGATGAATATTGATAATTTGCCAAGAGGTAATTTACAAGTCCTCTCACTTTTCATCAGCATGGAATCCAATAAATCTTCATTGATCATTCTCAATATCCTTATTAACAGATTTGAACTCTGTTGTGTTATTTAGCACTGGATCTCTGCTCCAGCAGTGACCCATGTGATGAGAATGCGGACTGTTACTCCGTGCTCGGCTCCTATATATGCTTCTGTAAAAATGGCTACACTGGCAATGGACTCACATGTGACAGTAGGTTCTATTTCACCCTGATTCAACACTATTAATCAGGTAAAAATTAAATGAATAGCCAAATCAGTAAGTAATGAATACCAAATGGCACTCTGTATGGTTTATAATCGGGTCTCAACAAATTGAAGAAATGAACTCGCCCCTTCGAGAGATACGGGAAAGAGAAAGGGAGTGGGAGAAACATAACATAATTATATCCTTTACACATTTTGTTTAGAGCATGAAGTTTTTCTATATACTTGTTTTTATTTTAGGGGCTAAAATACATAAGTAGTGGCCTAAACACTATATTGCTAATTTGCCAAGAGGTAATGTACTATTCCTCTCACTTTTCATCAGCATGGAATCCAATAAATCTTCATTGATCATTCTCAATATCCTTATTAACAGATTTGAACTCTCTTGTGTTATTTAGCACTGGATCTCTGCTCCAGCAGTGACCCATGTGATGAGAATGCGGACTGTTACTCCGTGCCCGGCTCCTATATATGCTTCTGTAAAAATGGCTACACTGGCAATGGACTCACATGTGACAGTAGGTTCTATTTCACCCTGATTCAACATTATTAATCAGGTAAAAATTAAATGAATAGCCAAATCAGTAAGTAATGAATACCAAATGGCACTCTGTATGGTTTATAATCGGGTCTCAACAAATTGAAGAAATGAACTCACCCCTTCGAGAGATACGGGAAAGAGAAAGGGGGTGAGAGAAACATAATATAATTATATCCTCTACACATTTTGTTTAGAGCATGAAGTTTTTCAATATACTTGTTTTTATTTTAGAGGCTAAAATACATAAGTAGTGGCCTAAACACTATCACACTATTGATAATTTGCCTAGAGGTAATTTACAATTCCTCTCACTTTTCATCAGCACGGAATCCAATAAATCTTCATTGATCATTCTCAATATCCTTATTAACAGATTTGAACTCTGTTGTGTTATTTAGCACTGGATCTCTGCTCCAGCAGTGACCCATGTGATGAGAATGCGGACTGTTACTCCGTGCTCGGCTCCTATATATGCTCCTGTAAAAATGGCTACACTGGCAATGGACTCACATGTGACAGTAGGTTCTATTTCACCCTGATTCAACACTATTAATCAGGTAAAAATTAAATGAATAGCCAAATCAGTAAGTAATGAATACCAAATGGCACTCTGTATGGTTTATAGTCGGGTCTCAACAAATTGAAGAAATGAACTCACCCCTTCGAGAGATACGGGAAAGAGAAAGGGGGTGAGAGAAACATAACATAATTATATCCTCTACACATTTTTTCTTAGAGCATGAAGTTTTTCTATATACTTGTTTTTATTTTAGGGGCTAAAATACATAAGTAGTGGCCTAAACACTATATTGCTAATTTGCCAAGAGGTAATGTACAATTCCTCTGACTTTTCATCAGCACGGAATCCAATAAATCTTCATTGATCATTCTCAATATCCTTATTAACAGATTTGAACTCTCTTGTGTTATTTAGCACTGGATCTCTGCTCCAGCAGTGACCCATGTGATGAGAATGCGGACTGTTACTCCGTGCCCGGCTCCTATATATGCTTCTGTAAAAATGGCTACACTGGCAATGGACTCACATGTGACAGTAGGTTCTATTTCACCCTGATTCAACACTATTAATCAGGTAAAAATTAAATGAATAGCCAAATCAGTAAGTAATGAATACCAAATGGCACTCTGTATGGTTTATAATCCTGTCTGAACAAATTGAAGAAATGAACTCGCCCCTTCGAGAGATACGGGAAAGAGAAAGGGAGTGGGAGAAACATAACATAATTATAGGCTCTACACATTTTGTTTAGAGCATGAAGTTTTTCAATATACTTGTTTTTATTTTAGGGGCTAAAATACATAAGTAGTGGCCTAAACACTATCACACTATTGCTAATTTGCCAAGAGGTAATGTACAATTCCTCTCACTTTTCATCAGCATGGAATCCAATAAATCTTCATTGATCATTCTCAATATCCTTATTAACAGATTTGAACTCTGTTGCGTTATTTAGCACTGGATCTCTGCTCCAGCAGTGACCCATGTGATGAGAATGCGGACTGTTACTCCGTGCCCGGCTCCTATATATGCTCCTGTAAAAATGGCTACACTGGCAATGGACTCACATGTGACAGTAGGTTCTATTTCACCCTGATTCAACACTATTAATCAGGTAAAAATTAAATGAATAGCCAAATCAGTAAGTAATGAATACCAAATGGCACTCTGTATGGTTTATAATCGTGTCTGAACAAATTGAAGAAATGAACTCGCCCCTTTGAGAGATACGGGAAAGAGCAAGGGGGTGAGAGAAACATAACATAATTATGCTCTACACATTTTGTTTAGAGCATGAAGTTTTTCTATATACTTGTTTTTATTTTAGGGGCTAAAATACATAAGTAGTGGCCTAAACATTTATGAGAACATTAAGACACAAATATATACATTATTAGATAATAGAAATTTGTATTTATTTTAGAGATAAGATGTGACAGCCCACCAGATATCCAGTACTCACACCGCTACCACACTGACCATAATTATGGGGATGTAGCAGAATATCTTTGTAAGGAAGGCTACATGGTGAGTTTGGTGAACAACAGGAACTGGTATGATGACCCCGATGATGGTGCATACACTACTTATGAATATAGGAGGAGGTTCATGCTCAATTGTGCTGGCACTGGTTATTGGGAATCTCAGCCTATCCCTGCATGTAAACGTGAGTACAGGTTTGTTACATAATGCATTCTCGAGTTCAACTCATATATATAGTTTCCAAGAAGGAAATTTTTCTGGTATAAAAACGATATTTTGCCTGGTCTCAACTGTTGAAAAAGACTCCCCCTGCTGATGAATAAATGATGTACTTATGGTGTATTCAAAGGGTCTTTGATCTTGATGTAATATTACAATATTGTTAAGAAGAAGAAAAGCTATGGAGACGCCTAATGGAAGATATTGTTGATATTGTTGAAAACACCGAATTCTTAAAGAAATTATTCATATTCGCCTTTTATACCTTGATATAACATGTTTTTAGAAATGTATATGCCCAGATGGCAGGTGTCAGTAATAAAGTCTGTTGTAAAAACAAAAAAAATAATGTCCTTGCAATATCGCCAACATATCTTTCAATCCCTTCCTCCCTCCCTCCTCCATACCAATACTATGTTTAGACAGGAATGTGCACCTCTGTCAGGATACCAGATTTATTTGAAATAATCTTTCATAATGAAACCTGTCCTGCCATTCATGAAGGCACTACTGAGTTACTGAACAATTGGGAGTTCAAATAAATTCTAAAGAAACTCACTAAGAACTCATTGAAGGATGACGGACATTGAGCAGTCCTGTCTAAAGTTGTTATAGCCCCAGGATTGTTCAAGGCAGTGAGTAAATGATGATAATAGTGTACCATTATTTATAGATCTCTCTTCACAAATATTCAGGTATCATATGTTATGATTGGAAAGTCTTAGTATTGAGAAAATAATGAAGTCTTAGTATTGAGAAAATAATGAAGAACAAGGAGGCACGACTTGTCTTACTCACAAACCAATATCAACTGAACTTTTATTATATATTCATACACACTCTCACCAAGATGAGAGTCATCATCCAAGGGGGCGTATGTATATTACATAATATCCTAGACTGACTTGTATAAGTAGACTTGCCTAGTACTGATACTTATCGATTTCATCACCCTAATAAAGAGGTGATTATTAATAATTAATATAAATATGATAAGGTTATGCAATGTTACGTAATGTCTCATAACACATAGATGTGCTTCTTAGAACGATCAATACAACATATATCAGTTCCAAGTATGGTACAATAGATTCAGAGGGAAGAGCAGAGGTATAATGCACAAACACAGCACCAGCTGGCCCGAAATGGAGGTTATTAATCTACTTAGTTTCTGCCTATGGTGGTTATAACCCCAGGACCATTCATGGCAGTTACTAAAGTCAGTTCTTCCACCTTCTTGCAACTGATTTTTAAAAAGGCTGATAATGTATGTTTAAATGTCACAGGTATATCATGTGGAAGTCCAGGGGTAATTGCAAATGCAGAGATCTCTCAGTATAAATACATGTATGGGGATGAGGTTACCATCTCCTGCCTGCCCGGCTACACACGGGATGACTACGACAACACTATCGCCAGCTCCTTCATAGGCAAGTGTGAGAAGGATGGCCAATGGTCTAACATACACACCTGTGTTGGTGAGAAGCCCTTTTACTATTTTTTTCAAAACATCCACTATCAAATGAATGATCTATATTAGAAGTAACCAGAGTATTGATTATATAAAAGTAAATTATAACAATGGATGAAATGATAGTCAATGCTTGAGTAGTAAAAAGCGTAATTATAATGGATAGAAATCCAAATTTAGCCAAGTGTCATTTTCTTCACTGTGACTAGGTAGATAAATAATAACAGAGCTTGATTCATTCATTATATTTATTTCCATCATACTTCGTAATCATTTAGTATGATTATGAGTTCCAGATTTGATATTAAAATAATAGATACATGTGTATAATATTCTACAAAGATGTGAATACAGGCATGAAGATGTGAGTACAGGCAGGGTAGCCCTTAATATTTGATATAAAAAATATATAAAAACAGTAAAGGAATCTGAGTTTGATTTATTTGATCTGTGAAAAGACATTCATTTCGTTATTGAATATTATCTCCCTCATACAGATGTGAATGAGTGCACACTAGGCAGCCCTTGTGGATTGGACATACACATATGTATTAACCTGCCCGGTGGATACTCCTGCTCCTGCGCCCCTGGCTTCCGGCTTGACGAGGCTGGTACTGGCTGTATCGGATACCCGACACCCTGGGGGCAGTACAACTGTGAGCTTCTCATTGATTCTATAGAAAGAATGTTTAATTCATGCCTTTATTTAAAATATAGAACCATCAACATTTGCTTTCATTCTGTTCCCCCTAAAAGTGATAAGGACACACAACACCACTTTAAGTCAGCTTATTTTTTTTTATTGTATATGTGTGATAAAATACACATTATTGTACACCACAAGCAATATGGGCATGTAATAGACACAGCACAAAACTTGTAAAAAATACTCAAGTGTCGGGGTTGCATCTAATAGTGCTAATTTAGGGTGATATTTTAAAACAAAAAAGAACTTTTTTGCTGCTGAGAGAAGTAATATCAACTTATTTGCAAACAATATCTTGTAATCTATTGTGCACACAACAGGGGAAGATGCACCATGTGAGATGTATGATGGGTTACAGCTCTGTGTCCAAGGCTCATGCAATCTGGACTCCAGAGGATACGCTGCCTGCTCGTAAGTCTAGCATGACTTGAGCATGTATTTATTATAATGACATAATTCAGCAGTGGGCAGAAAACCATGTATCTGAATTGAATTCGTGAGCCTACGTCACAATTATGTTTAACTGTATTGTCTGACTTGCTGTATAAACAACCTAAATTAAAAAAAATAAAATAAAACAATTATGGTATGTGTAGTGACTCTCAGCAGAATTCCTTAACCGACCGGTCACACGGGAATGTTTTGGCTGAAAAACAGTTAGGCTGTTCTGGTTGAAAAGACCTATTTTACAATTGCAGGTGCCAGCCAGGCTACAGTGGACCATTCTGTACAGAGCATGACAGCGGATTGGATGTGGAGTCTGTAGCTCTAGCAGGCCTCGTGCTGTCCTGTCTGGCTATGCTGATGACTATTTTGGGCATTTGCTGCTGCCTGTCCAATGCGAGGGTTGGCCCTCCCCCTATACCAGTTCCTATGCCTGCTCCTATGCCTGCTCCTATGCCTATGCCTGAAGTGTATGCACTACCGTGAGTGTTGATTTATTATCATTATTATTGAAGTATTGAAAATTGTGACAGGAACAAAATGTTCAATAAATGTCTAAATTCCATGATTTTATGGTCACGGACATACAAAAATAAGCGCGGACAAATTCTAGGGCTGACCCTAGTCTCTCTGGCTGTAATGCACCAAGTGCGCATGTGCGAGGTGGCTTGTCCATGCACCTAGCGATTTGACTGCCATCTTACAGGTCTCTTGGGAATCAGTATCTCCATTGGTGGACAACACAGCCCACCGAATACAGATTTGTCACATTTAAACTTAAATATCTATCTTCAACATTAAGAAAGAGACCCAAATTCTTGGGACAAGGTGGGGCAGGGTATTGATCTTCTAAACAAGTGGGATCTGAGATTTTTAAGAAAATAGCAGGGAGGGCAGCTTTAAGGGCATTTAAGAAGTGTTTCTATATTTTATATATATGATATGTGTGTTTGAAAAGAAGTTTGCAATATTTCTTGGTGGGCAATTACCAGTACAATAACTAAATATACTTCATAGGATGACCTTTGAAATGCAAGAATACATTTAATACACTGTCTTAAAATTTGGTACATGTACTTGTATGACTTAAATGGCTAAACCCCCCGAAAATGAGAAGATTCCAAAAACGAGATCTTATGACTAAATCTCTTTGGAAAATATCAATTTTGCGACTTGTGACTCATTTCCCTGAAGCACATCACAAATGCCGACATATCTGCTCCCAGGCCTCCTTCGGTACAGGGTATGCTTCTGAGATCAATACACTACCACCTGATGACATATCAACACCAAAGCCAGAATAATAACGTCATGAATTTTACCTTTTTTTATTAAAGATGCCTTCCCAGGAATTAAGATCGAGTGGTTCTTCTGAAATTACATTCATATTAGTTCCCAAACTCAATATTATCAATCTTGTGTGTAGAAGCCATCATCATAGTTCTGTAGATCCACTGAATAGACACATGGTGGCACCTCTGTACCAGGCCAAGCCCCATGTTTCTCTCTCTCTGCCAACAAATTTTCTCTCTCAACGCCTGCGTGGCGACTATCAGAATGAAACAAAGCTATATAGGTCGCACTGGTGATCACCACTACCAGAGAACGACTATTTCTTCTCAAATATTAAACTCCAACCTTAAGAAAGAAACCTGAACAATTGGCACAAGGTTGGGCAGGGTATTAGTTGGCTTACCAAGTGAAATTTGAGATCTGTATAGAAAATTGCTGGGAGAGGAGCTTTAATACATGCATACAGATTGATTCATTGAAATGCCATCAAAGTAGATGTTTTGAATCGAGCGGTCTAAAGCGCTGGGTCGGCCAAGTGCCTTGTACAAGTTATGGGTTCAAACCCGGGCGCAACCACAATTTCACCTCCTCCCCCAGGTACTAGAGAAAGACCATCATTGAGATGATCTAATCCTGGTAAAAAATGTAAAAAACAAAACAAAAAAAAATCCCCCAAAACAATGTTAACGTTATAGTAGTAGTAGTAGTAGTAGTAGTAGTAGTACCCGACAATCTTCCGGAGTTGTATTCTATTGTGTTGGACTGTGAACACGCATCTTCAATAATGAATAATGGAAGTTACTGATCACCAAACCTCGGGGGAATTAATACCATAATATGTACACTCTGATTAAGCGCATTCTTTGCACATTTTACAGACCTGTCCGCTCTGCCTGCTTCCCTCGTAGGAAGCCCGGCTACAACCCCTGGTAAGCATTTTTCCCATTCATTATCTATAATTGACATCATTAATTGACATAGAATAATATAATAACGCTATGCAGATACAACGGATACAGGATACGTGATCCTATATAAATATAGTAGAGGTAATGGGAATCAAATTTTGTTACATTTTAATAAAATTAATGTAGTAAAAGTAATGGGAATCAAAGTTTGTTACATTTAAAAAAAATAGTATGTTTATACCGCAATCTTTCGACAATACAAAGATATCACAAACAGGTTAGTACGTTGTATATTGTCAGTTATAATTGAGATCATTGAGATGTGAACTTACGGTAGTATATTCGGTGAGGAATGTCCATGATCTTCCACCCACTGCTGTGTCTATCTAATACTAAGGAAAGAAATAGCCTACAAAATACATCTATACTTGTACAGATTAATATGAAGTGGGGTACAGGGTTGATGCATTTTTAGAAACGTCTGAGTACTGAGTTACGAGTTAATCTTCACTGAATAACAAAGCTTATACTTATACATGTATATTATATATATAGACCCGATTCTTTCTTGTCTGAAAGTGATTTCATTCTGAAAATATACGCTGGTTAGAATCTAAGAAAAACACAAAAAAAACAAAAGTAGGCATCGTGTAGTAAATATGTGATGTGTTTCAGGAAAATGAGTCATAAGTCGCTAAATATGGATTTTGAGATATCACAATATCTGAAAAGAGGATATCAAGCCGATTCCAATGATAGTAAACACTAGGGTACCTAACATGTATTTCTATATTTTAAGTTTGATATCTTTATTTTGGAAAAAAAAGTTTGCAATGTTTCTGGCTGGGTAAATACCAGTAAAGTAACTAAATATACTCGATACAAAGGCCTTCAAAACACAATGATATATTTAATACAATGTCTTGAAATTTGTTTCATGGATTTATATGACAATAGGTGCTAAACCCTCCGAAAATCAGAACTTTCCAATAAAGAGATCTTGTGAGAAAATACCTTTGAAAAATATCAATTTTTGCGACTTATGACTCATTTTCCTGGAACACATCACATATGTAATGCCGTTCTTACTTCTTTCAGGAGGTCTAGCTTCAAACCTGGGTAAGGGTTTTCATGTTTCCCATTTACTCTCTATGATGCACGCAATTAAATATAGTAATCACTGTCTAGTAGAATTTGTTTACCAACAGACCTAAAAGAATAATTGTGTTGCCAGAGAAATAGCTGGTTATAAGATAGATGAACTTGTTTGATCTTTTATAAATAAGTGCTTTAAACTTGTGTTTCATTTACAATTACTTACCTTATTTGCTATGAGTATACTCATCTTTAGTCTACTACTCTACACGTTTGCTGAACTTATTCCGAAATACAATTTATCTTCAGTTCCGTTCCCTGTGTTTCAGGAAATGAGTCACAAGTCGTAAAATTGGTATTTTTTAAAGTGCTTTATTTACCAGATCTCTTAATTGGAATGTTTTTATTTTTGGGGTGTCCAGTACTTGAGGTCGTATGAATACATGTACCATGTTTCAAGAAAGTTTGTTAAATATATCCTTGCGTTTCTAAGATCAGCCTATGGAGTATATTTAGCTACTTTACTAGTAGTTGTAATCGCAAACTTTTTAAAAAAAAATAAAAATATCAAACTTAGAGTATAAAAATACGTATTTGATGTCCTACTGTTTATTATCATTGGAGTCTGCTTGATCTCATCTTTTCAAAATATGATAGTATCTCAAAATCTATTTGTTGCGACTTGTGAGTCATTTCCCTGTAACACATCACAATTTGACGCTTGTTACTAAAAAACCTACTCGTACGCATGAATGCGGATAACTTCATTGGATAGCTTGTGACAGGATTTCATTCTAAGGGTCAGATCTTCAGAAAATGTACAATCGGCAGATCTACACATAATTTAGTAAATTATGCTAAATTAGACTGGAAAATGGTCAATACTCGGTATATCTGCGTATATTTGTCATTGCCTTGATTCAAGCAATCTGTTTGGTTGTGTTGAACTGAATTTTGAACCTCATTCTTTTCTTAAATTTGGGTTATTTGAGAGGATTGGTGAAGGTGAATTGTACATTTTTTGGCGATTTCCCCCTATATATAGTATTTGTATTGCGATATAATATTTGCAGGCAATGGTAATGAGATGTTGCTAAAAGATGTAAGGATCGACTCATGGAACTGGAACATCTACTTCGGGCAACACAATCGTTAAGGGCCTAGTCCACTAAGCCGATTCTCATGCGATTTTGCGCCGCAGAGGACTCTTGTTCTCGAATTTCTGTGAGAATCGCATGAGAATCGGCTTAGTGGATTAGGCCCTTTACTCTCTCTCTCACTACGAGCTAAGATCTACATTTTTTTGTTTATCAGTATAGGTTTATCTAAAGAATTCTGTTAGAAAATTCAAGACAATGTTTCGGGTACTTCTGACTCCAATAAATTGGAGGGACATTACCGTATTTGTCAAAAGAAGATCTGCAAAAAGAAAAAGATGCGGTCAAATATAATGTATGCATAAGTAAACACATACTTGTATGAACTGTACTCGTATTCACTGACCCGTGTATTAAAGATGATTGTGTAAATTCTATATTTGATAGAAGTTTTTCACATTAAATGGCAACAACGCCAGTATAAAAATAACTTTAGAGATAACTGTGGTTGAGTATTGAACAAAGATTCACTGAAACACTGCATTTATTTTAGTGCTATCAGTTGCAGCATCAAAGTGTTCCTCTGAAACAATAACGTGTCGAATCGGTGAAGTTTGAAAGCTTTCAATATTGAAATATTCTTAAGAGCAAGAATATGGAATAGGCCAATAAGGAAAACAACTAAAGGGTCACTAAACAGGTTAATGGTCACTTTTGAGGTAGCAAACGTTGTGGATCCATAAGGCGGTCTGGCCACTGTCGACAAAATGGTGTCGATGCAAAGACGTTGGAATTGCCGGCGATGCACGTCAATGAGGAGGGCTATCGGTGGTGGCATCGTCTTGGCATTGACAAGGAAAAAAGGTCGGCAACTATAGAACATATTTTCATGCTTTTATATGTGGAATCTCATCGACTTCTCATCGCCACTACCCTTACCGATGAAATGTTTTACATCGCCCACTCATCGCCGGTCATCGCGGGCTATTGCCGAAGGCATAGCGATGGCAAGTCGATGCAATACATTTCACAAAAATTGTATCGACTACCTCATCGCCAACGCATCACCAACGCATCGCCAACGATTTTGTCGACAGTGGCTAGACCGCTTAGTGCAACATCCAAGTCTAAATTTTTAAGATTTCATTTATGACTGACTTATAGCAAATGCTTATAGTGACTCAAAGGCGCCAACTAAGAAAGCTAAGGTAAAAAGGTCTGTTTGACACAAGAGGGCATTGTGAGTCCTGTGTGACGTCAGAAGGTGGCTCCTGTAATGTACACAATACCCACCCCGTATATATTATGTAGCCTACATGCATGTTCATTTCAGGATTTGGCCACATTATGACGTGAGGGTAACAGTGGTGCCCTGAAGGGAGTGTTAATCTCTGGAACTACCTTCTACCCCATCTAAAGGGGTAAAACTCACTAAATGTTAGGTTGCATTCCTATAGGAATACCAATGGGGTCATTATACATTTGAATAATAGCAAAGAAATGTATTTTCTCATAATATTTCGGGGTTTAGTGACTCTTTAACAATTTAAGTTCAGATTGCTTTATCATATTCGAGGAATACTTTGGTGAGAGAATAATATTTTACGACGCCCTTGACTCTTTGTCTCCTAGCAACCTATGATCGTCTGTACAAAAGGAATGACGTTGTCATTTGGAAATCTATAATATGCATAATATAAAATCCTGAAAAATAACCCGGCACCTGATATATCTTGGCAAAAATTCGATCCTTTAAAAGTTTAAAAAAATGTTTTGAAAAATAGTATTGGTATAAATTATGAAATCTATTTTCTAAAGAAAGATGGAAATTTAAAAATTCAATTTAAATTAAATGATTTATTAGATAATATAGATTACCAATAATCTGTATTCTTATATTCTAAATACACTACCGATGGCCATAATGATAACTTTGTACCTTTTGTTAAGTAACGTGACTTGCTGGTGTAGATGGATCAAGGGACGTAATACCTGTAATCAATTATATATGTGGGTCAAATTTTCAGAAAATGTACAATTCAACTTCCCCAATTTACTCAAATAACCCAAATTTCAGACGAAAATCAGGTTCAAAATACAGTACAACATAACCAGACAGATTGCTAGAATCAATGCAATGCCGAATATACTCGAATTTACCAAGTATTGTCCAAATTGCAGCCTAATTTTGAAGATTTTCTTAAATGTGTAGAGCTGCAAATTGTACATTTTCTGAAAATCTGACCCATGTATCTTATTTAGTATTGTACGCAACATATATAATGCACTTGTCAATAGGGGATTTGCATAGCTGCCATTTTGAATCTTGATTCGCATGGAATTATGGGACTAATGGTACACTATAAAATCTGTAGAAAACATACCATGTTCAGCATGTAATATTTACCAATGCTCTAATATCAATATCCATGTGTTATACATGGTTCCAGGACACAAGTCCCCATCTATCCCATCATGCATTTGGTTTTCATAGACCATTTATAAAAGCTATGATATTGGAGGATCCATGCTTGCATTTTTCGATAAAATGTTAGATTTCAACAGAATCCATCCCAGCATGCAATGCAGTAGACATGTGCAGTGAGACATGCAACTCCCCTATTGTAACCACCACACCCGGGGGTAAGAGGGAACGGTAGGGGGATGTTAGAGAAAATATGGGTGGGGAATGTCCGTCAGGGTTTATACTTTTATTTGCAAAAGTATTACAAAAATGTGGCCTGTGGGGTCAGGGATTTGCACTAATTTCTTGCCCTGGGGGCGGGATTTCATTTTAATACACCCCTGTGTTGTAGTTGCCTATACCTTCAGCACACTTGGTCAAGGTGGTGCATAACATGTAAATTATGCCACCCTTGGCGCATACAACAAGTAGGTCCCCCAAAACGAAATTACTTCTTTTATTCTCATTTATTTATATTTTTTATTCATTAATGGGGTGTAATAAATATGGAACAAAGCTCGGGTGAAGTCTGTACACTTGTTAGTGACCTCGGGAGCGCGGACGATCTCGGGCTAACGCCCTCTAACTTCCCGCACTCCCTCAGTCACTAACAAGTGTACAGACTTCCCCCTTGCTATGTTCCATCTATATATCTCCACAAATGCCCAGGACATTTCCCCACACCCCTGGGGGCCGGTTGCAATTGACAAATGCATAACACTAATATTAATTAACAAGTTACTGAAATCAGCGGTCTAAAATGCTGGTTTCGAATCAAGAGGTTTGAGTGGTAGATCTAATGCATGGTTTCTAATCCAAATGTTCCTAATGGTACTGGTTCAGCATTCAGAAGCTCCGAGAGGAATCCATGGTCCTTGGTATGACCATAAAGTGCCTTTCTGTCAAAGTGCCTTTCTGTCTCTTTTCTCTGTCTCTCTCTCTCCCTTCTTCTCTATGTCTATTTCCTGGGTATGATCATAAACTGCCTCCCTCTCAGCTCTCCCGCCCTTGATATAACCATATTAAATGTGTTGATAAGGGCGTAAAGCAACCAATCGCACTCACTCCCTCTCAGCTCTCCTGTCCTTGATATAACCTTCAATGTGTTGATAAGGGCGTAAAGCAACCAATCTCACTCACTCACCAAGAGGAATGCCAGGAGCAACTTCGTTACCACGTTCCATTCCAAGGAAACAATTCAAAAGGCGAACAACACCCACCAAAAATATTTCATAAATTGTGTATGAATCATCTAGAAAAACGTGTTAGTTCTCTCTTGATACTCCAGATGGTGTGTCTGCATGTCTACTGTTAAAAACTTTGGTTAAAGCTGTAATAATAGAAATGATGGATTAGCGTACAGTAAAATATTATGCAAATAATGTAAATCTTGATAAGAACAAAGATATATACGAATAAGTGGAGATATGGGTGTTTTTCTTTGCTGTAAACGTATTTATTTTCGCGCAGATAAATTTTCGCTCATTAAGTACTTTGACAACTTTTCGCGGGGATTTAAATTCGCGCAGCAGGGAAGTCTCACACATTGTTTATATACGTTTCGCGCAGGATTTATTTTCACGCACAAAGGTGGGTGCGCGAAAGTAGCGAAAATAAATACTGCGCGAACATTAATACGTTTACAGTATTTTCTACTCCAAGTGCGAAAAGCAACACATTGAAAGAATTGAGAAAAGATACTTTGGTAGGTTAAGCCGAGCAGGAGCCTTAAGTCTTTGTTAGTTCTGTCTTCCATATAATCATGATCGATGGCTACACCAATGTTAACAACGCAGCTAATAAATTTATATGCTTTACACAAGGAAAATGCGTTTGTTTGTGATTGTTTTCAACGATGCAATTAGGCGTGCTATAAGGGTCAGATTTTCAGAAAATGTACAATTCGCCTCCACCAATCCTCTCAAATAATCCACATTAAAGACAAAAATGAGCTTAAAAATTGCAGTTTAACAATAACATAACAGAACGTATACTTTAAATCAATGCGATCCCAAATATACTCAGATATACCCGGTATTCATCATTGTTCAGCCAAATTTAGCAGAATTTCCCAAATGTATAGAGCTGCCAATTGTACATTTTCTGAAAATCTGACCCATATATAGTAAATCTGCGGAGCGTTTCATAAGTTAACGCAGCGTGCGTTATAGGATCTAACGACAGTCGTTCGTTACCAAACATAGCGCACGTTAAGGGCCAAAATTGACGTCAATTAACATTGCGTTACATTGCGTAAACGCGCGCTAAATTTATCGCTACCATAACGAACGCGCGCTGCGTTAACTTATGAAACGCCCCCCAGCATGCTTATCCATTCTGAAAAACAAAATAGAATCACGCAGTTACAGGACTCAGTGCTATTAAACTCACCTCCCAAATAAAATATGGTATCCTGTTCTTAGAATAAGAAGAAAAGTTTAAATAATATTTTATATTATATTATAAGTCGATATAAAGTCAAAACTATGACCTTGGTCGATTTGGATTATGAGTATGATTCCAACGTTTCGGATACGGGTAGATCCTTCATCAGGGGATAATAACTAAATAATATATTGCAGGGTAGCCATGCATTGTTTCACAGTAGGATCCCTAAATGACTATACATTTACAAACGTAGAGAGAACTACGAAAATAGCTATCGCCCGTTAATGATGAACAGATTAGACAATCAATCTTACCTGAATACCGTAAGACAGCCCACACATTTATTGACAAAACCACTGTCGGAATACCAAATTAGTCGTATACAAGAGATATAAGAACGAAAAACAATAATCGATTCCCAAAGAGTATGTAATGACCAAGGGATCGCGTTGAAGAGAACAAATAAAGATTCTGACACAGTAGGGCGTTTCATAAGTAACGCAGGGCGCGTTCGTTATGGTAGCGTAACTATGGGTCAGATAGCGATCAAATTAAGGCGCGTTCCTTATAGTAACACAACGTTAGGTGCCTTCAATTTTGGCCATTAGCGTGCGCTATGTTAAAATATGCCGTTCTTTATTTGGTAACGACTGTCGTTAGGTCCCATAACGCGCGCTGCGTTACTAATGAAACGCGGCCTATATGATTAAGGTCTACTATTATTATGGTTTATTTAAAAAAACCTATAGAAAGGTAACCAACCCATACTACACATCAAGGTGGTGAAGTAATACTACAGACATTGAAGGTAATAAGTACATGCTATATGCACAATAATGAATAATTCGTTGACCTTGACTGCAGAGGTGTTCGGTGCAGCACTGAACCAGGCAGCGCTCATGTATACATGCGCTATCACTGCACCATTCAATGTAATAAAAAGATGGCATGCCTGGCACCAGTGTCTCCCAACCTCTGGGTACTTTTCAAACTCAGGTTCTAACCAAATCCATAGGCCAGTGAGTAAACCGTGTAGGGAGGACCTCGCCACCCCTCTCCACCCACAGAACCAACACAACAACAACGACCTAGCACGCGCACGCCATATTATAGAGTTAAGGAAAGTAGACGTGTAGAGAAATGAGTAAGTAGTATGGGAAAAGTAGACATTTACCATGGCACTACATTACCCTCCGCCAGTGAAAAATGAAATTCTCTATTTAGTGGCCTATTCATTCCAGACCCATCCAAAGATCACCCAGATAAAGGATTTTGACCTGTTTTTCTTGTTATAAAACTTCATTATGTCCCAAAATAATTATTTAGGGGACCCGCCAAAATCTCAACTCTTTCAGTCGGACCCTCTATCGTCTTCTTAAACTTTCGCAATCCTTTTGGAAGCGAAAATGTAAGGATTAATAGTGGCTAGATAGGTTTATGAAGAATAAAACTAATTGCATTATTAATCCCTTCGGACTCAGATGGCCGCAGTAGATCAGCAAAAACAACATAATAAAAATATACTAGAAAAAGCCAAAAGATTCATGAAAAACTCAGGAAATTCGAGGTAATATGAATTTTTCTTCATTTTCTTTATTTGAATCTTCCATTCTACAGTACTCAGGAAAAAGGAAAGAAAAAAAAATAGAAAAATATTTTTGGTTCGCTTTAGCTGGGAAGGCAGCTTTAATACGGCCCTCAGAGGTCTTGGGGCCTCAGTCTATTTCTTTATTATATTTTTGCAGTTTTTGATTGTATGCAATATAGTGGTTAATTATACAAGCATTGTTATGAAAACACCGTATCTAGAGTGAGTTACGCATAGTGCCTTTTCACTAGTGAGTTATGTGGGGTTGTCATGGCAACTAATCTGTTTTCACTAAGATTACCACTCTAATTCAAATATATGACTCGATTTTTTTCTCTTTTCATGAGTTATGTGGGGTTGTCATGGCAACTAATCTGTTTTTACTAATATTACCACTGAAATTCAAATATATGACTCGATTCTTTTTTATTTTCATGATGGAAAGCACATATAATTATAGCAAACTATTAAAAGTCCCAATGGCTAAAACCGAGAGGATAAAGAAGTCATATTACGTACAGGCACCCTACCTCTATAATAAGCTGCCCCCCAAAGGGAGGAAAACATCCCTAACCATTATCGACTTCAAAACCTACCTAGAAGAGGAATTTTATTCCTACTCTCCAGGCCAAACAAATCAAAATCAGAAACAAAATGATCCCTAAAAATATAGGAAATTAAAATAACCAATAACGGAGTCACTGGGACCAACCTATGCGGGACGAAGCTGAAAACCCTCACCCTGTAATTACACGCCCCCCGACTGCTCTATCTCTCTACCGCACAAGTAATGAACGACCGGACATGAGCTGACTCGATCGCGTGTTCGTCAGAATGCCATCGACCCAGACCATGTACAGAGAGACGGCCGATCGACGCCAAGAGTGTTCGTCAGAATGCAACCGGCTACTCGGTCGACCGTCTGTCAACATAAATAAGACAAGTCCATAAAGAGACCATGTTGATATTGTAGATCAACACATCTGGGCTGGTGCGACCAGTGTTCGTCAGAATGCAAATCGCGCCAGGCCACCGAACTAAATAACATCTGAGCGAGAAGGACGCCAGGAGTGTTCGTAAGAATGCAAATGGCCTCCTAAACGACCAGATAACGCGGCCACCGTGTTATAATAACTGAATCTACCAAATAGAATAACTCGAACTGTAATCAATAATAATAATGTAACTAAATGTAAGGGACCTCCTGGTAGAGCTATGATTAGCATAGAATGTGGTACCCATTTCCAGATATTGTATTGTATATAATGATGTAACTGTAATTGAACTGGAAATAATCAACATACATACATACATAATAAATCTGTTAACTAACTTGTCGGTTTCAGTCGCTTAGAATATTCACGCCCCTTCAACCAACTCATTAGTTAACCTGTATGTATCCACTTGTAAGTAAATGGTTCCAGTAAATGGTTCCAGTAAACGGTTCATGTAAACGGCACATGCTCTCATAGGAATTCTGTAGGAAATCAATGCCCCCGTTGAATCTGCGAGTAGCTTTTTCAGTGTTAATATTGAGCTCGCAGATTGTTATGCAACGGGGGCAATGTCCCCAATCGTTACTCTGAACTGCATGAGCCTTAGATCATATTAAGAGTCAAGTCATTAGAAAATGTACATCTGGCAGCTCTACACATTTGTGAAATCTTGCTAAATTCGGCTAAGAAATGATGAATACCAGGTATATTTGAGTATATTTGGCATCGAGTTGATTGAAGGGATGTGTTTGGTTAACCGTTATGTTGAATTGTGTTCTGAGTCACATTTTTACATTCTACGGTATTTTTTAAAAAAAAGATTCGTGAATGTTAGTGAATTGGGTGCCATTCTGTCAATAATCCTGAGTAGCAAGTTCATGTGATACATTTTGAGGTGTTGGTTGAGGATTGGTGTGAGGAGTGTGGACACTTATCTGGGAGGATATCTGGATGCCCATCTCTGTGTGATGTAATTCACGCCAACACTACTAACTTTGCACTTATGCAAGGACTGCTTGATTGACAACCTTCTACCATCTCTGCAGTAAATCCCTGAAGGCCAGTGTGACATCCTATTGGTTGACATTTGTTGTATTCTATTGGCTATCTTGGTTTGATTGACAAGTTGCCACTTAAGGCCACTGTATAGGTTTTGAGAGGAACCCATTTACTAGAGAGGACCACCCATGACTGAATCTGAGTGATCTACACCTACTACACCCTTTGGGATTTCTGGGTTTCAAGTCTTGGAGACAGACAAGCTCGGAATTGGAAAGACTAAAAGACAATTGTGTATTATTAGATTACAATATGTTGTTTGATGTCTTATGTCTAATTCCCTTGCATTGTACTTTCATGTTTATCTAACTGCCTTTGTAAACAGGGAGCGTGCAACTTTCCTCGTTGTTAATAAACTGAATTTTACTTCCACTCCTGCGTTCTTTTAATACAGACATTCGAGGCATTTCAGATTACAGTACGTCTGATATTCATAATCTAGCCATTGCGCACAAATAGTTGACCGTAGAATTCGTTTCCTTTGGAAACGCACAATATATACATTAACTTAAACTGATTATAAAGATAAACAGAAAAATAGTTCATTAAATGATTGATTAACTTAATAAACTTATAACTTGTTTTTTATCAAATTCGGATTATTTGGCAGGTTTCTAAATGTGAATTGTGCATTTTCTGGAAATCTGACCCCGGCAGTTTTACATCTACAATAATTATAGTGCGTGCAAGATGACCAAATCTAGTCTAAAGATTTGTAATTAATGTTTGCTATCTAGTTTTGTAACTCACCTTTAAAATAAATGTGAAACTCGTCGCAAGGTCAGTCGACAGAAGATGCAGTGCATGGTGTAGAGGGATCAGATTTTCAGAAAATGTACAATTGGCAGCTGTACACATATAGTAAATTCTGCTAATTTAGGCTGCAATTTGGTCAATACTAGGTAAATTTGAGTATATTCGGCATTGCATTGATTCTAGCAATCTGTTTGGTTAGGTTGAACTGTATTTTGAACTTCATTTTCGTCTGAAATTTGGGTTTTTTTTAAAAGATTGGTGAAGGTTAATTGTACATGTTCTGAAAATCTGACCCACAGGCTGGGACATACAGGACCCGCCCTCCCCCCCTCAACACACACCCACACACTTGCCATTATTATAGCTGCAGATCATAGATGGATCCGTATATGGGTCAGGTTTTCAGAAAAATGTACAATTCGCTTTCACCTATCCTCGCAAATAACCCACATTTAAGACAAAAATGAGCTTCAAAATGCAGTTTAGCGTAACAGAACTGATACTTTAAATCAATGCGATTCCAAATATACTCAAATATACCCGGTATTCATCATTTTTCAGCCAAATTTAGAAGAATTTCCTAAATGTGCAGAGCTGCCAATCTCAAATCTCAAATCTCAAATCTTTGCCTCAGGATATTTTGAAGGACGGTAAATCTCTGGCGTTCACCATGCCTCGGTCATTAATCCTTGATCAACCCCTACGGGTCAGTTTGTTAGAAAATGTACAATTCACCTTCACCAATCCTTTCAAATATCCCAAATTTAAGTGAAAAGTGACGTTCAAAATGCAGTTTAACACAATAAAAGAGATATTTTTAATCAACACTATGCCAAAGATACTCGATCTGATACATCCAATATTTATATTTTCTGTCTAATTTAAAAGAATTTACCAAATTTGTAGAGCTGCCGATTGTGCATTTTCTGAAAATCTGACCCCTATGCCACTTTTTGCAGAGTAGTATTTAACAGCTGGAGGAGGCGAGCCACCGCAATGGCCAAAGTGTTATCATTTTAAAGCCTAAGAGAACTGAGGTATTGGTGTAATTTAACAGGTGGCGTATTATTATATTTCTGTGATTAATTGGCAGAAAAACCATGTTATCTCAACGCTATTTATACACTGAACATGTGGGGAATGGTTCCCTGGTTGCCATGATACCAGTTATAACTATGATGAGATTTAACAAACTCAGTGTGTAAAAAAAACCTGAATTTACAGACACAAATTCCACGGGGAAGTGTAATTAATGTATAAATAATGCTTTCAACCTGTCTTGCTAGCAACATACTGTATATAATGTTTCAAATCTCCAGATAAATCGGTAAATTTATCCTATAGGTTAAGACCGAGTTAAACACATCACTCCTAATTGGATTTTGAAGAGAAACTATTTTTAAATTACAGTTGATAAAACTGTACGTAACTGAATAAATTACCACTGAATTGTTCTTTCATTATATGGGTAAGATTTTCAGAAAAATGTACAATTCAACTTCACCAATCCTCTCAAATAACCCACATTTAAGACAAAAATGAGCTTCAAAATGCAGTTTAACATAACAGAACTGATACTTTAAATCAATGTAGTACCAAATATACTCAGATATACCCGGTATTCTTCATTTTTCATTCTAATTTAGCAGAATTTCCAAAAGGTGTAGAGCTGCCAATTGTACATTTTGTAAAGATCTGACCCATAAATAAACACATCTACTGATGACGCTCACAACACTCATACACACTTAGCTGCCACGGGGTATCAAATAAAAATACCATCTAGTACCTAATACATAACTTGTTACTACCATTTCTGTCGCCCACAGGCACCGACAATCGCACACGATTGTATCATTTTAAACGCTGCCTACATATCATTCTAAACTGCGCGTGCAATTCCCTCCCAGACAATATAATTAGTACAATAATGTTAACAGTGTGCGTGTTTGCACGCAATGGGTCAGATTTTCAGAAAATGTACAATTGGCAGCTGTACACATTTAGTAAATTCTGCTAAATTAGGCTGCAATTTGGTCAATACTAGGTAAATTCGAGACTATTCGGCATTGCATTGATTCTAGCAATCTGTTTGGTTAGGTTGAACTATATTTTGAACTTTATTTTCGTCTGAAATTTATGTTATTTAAGAAGATTGGCGAAGGTGAATTGTGCATTTTCTGAAAACCTGACCCATATATATGTGTCCCCTGCCGAGATATTAGGTGTGGCAGATAATGCTATCGTTTTCCAGAATCTAAACACCGTGTAATTTCAAATGAATAATCATAGACTTTGAAAGTCAGCCATGCATGTATACATGGGCGTACAATGTGCAATTCCCTTCACCAATCCTCTCAAATAATCCAAATTTAAGAAAAAAACCAAGGTTCAATATTCAGTCCAACACAGCCAAACAGATTTTTTTTATCAAGGCAATATAAAATATACTGTAAACGTATTTATTTTCGCGCGGACAAATTTTCGCGCACTAAGTACTTTGACACCGTTTCGCGCGGATTTAAAATCGCGCAGCGAGAAAGCCTCACACTTGTTATGCAATAATTATACCTTTTGCGCAGGATTTATTTTCGCGCACATAAGGGTGTGCGCGAAAATCGCGAAAATAAATACTGCGCGAACATTAATACGTTTACAGTATTCAGATATACCTAGTATTGACCATTTCTCAGTCTAATTTAACAAAATTGACTAAATATGACCCGTTTTTGCAAAGACTGTTTTTAGTTTTCCCGATCTTATTCATTCTTAGATTGTTCTTGCAGACATATTTATTTAAAATCGACCAGCTATATAAGAGCGAGGATGTTTAATATGTTGAAGAGCGTAGAGATAACAGCCGAGTTTGTATTGTCATAGTTTTGCTTAGACTTGTGTAATACTTATTGATAATCGTGAATGATGGAAGTTCTTTTTTCTTTTTGAAATGCAACGCTAAAAAAATTTCACATTGTGGACAAGCGCTTTTTGCATTCAATCATTGTAAATGTCTTGGCCTGAAATCGTAATAATGAAACAAAAACAAAAAAAACATCCTGACAATGTCTACTTTCTTGGCAAATATTAGTTAACTTAAATTAGAAAGACGATTGACCATCATCAATGATCCTCTCCAGTTTAATACGGCCAAAAAAAAATAGGTGTGTTTCCGATTTATCTGGCTGAAAACTATGTTGGGGGGGTTGGTAATTTTTTTTTTTGTTATTTTTTTTTGTTTGGAAACCTCCCAGGAACTGAAAAAATGTCTTTTTCATAACAATAGTTGTTTTGAACATGGGAAATGTGCCTTTTGACAGTTCTGGGTTAGGAAAACACGTTTTCCTGCTTTTGTAAGCTTTTTTTTGTCAAAAAAACCCCAAAAAGTAAGATATGATGGGGAAAAAATCAGGTATGGAAATTTTTTTTTAGATAGGGTAAGGTTTTTCTAGGTAGGGGGGGGGGGGTAAATCGGAAACACACCTATTTTTTGGGGGGCCTCAAGTATGTATGATATGTGACGACGTACTAGATGTGAAATGGAACTATTTACCAGTATTTATTATTGTTGATATCATTCTATCTGCCTATCAAAATTCTATCTCAATTGATAATTACATTGGCTGCAAAATATATAGCATAATTATGTAATCACTTGTTAGCAAAAAGTATTTTCCCATCAGATTTTAAACAAGCGACTATTACTCCTTGATTTAAGGAAGGTCTCAGACCAGCACAAACGTATTATATATATTTTATTGCTACAAAATATGCACATGAACTGCTTGAAAGGGTGGAGCAAAATGAAATTTATTCTCACCTTAAAAGGTTTGGTCTATTGCGACCGGAGAACTCGTTACAAAGGGCTAAGTTTTTTTTCACATCTAAATATAAGTGGTCTACAGTATCAATGCCAGTAGTGGAGCTTTTATGTCGGAAGCCAAATTGCTTCTTTACAAAATATAATTTTTCAGTAAAAAAATCTTATGTTCCATTACTTTCTCTTTATTTTATTTATTACCCAGGATATCTTGAAACCTATTTTTTGAGAGACAGGTAATTTGGGGCGGTGGCATACCTGACTCATAAAATAGGTTTTAGCACATCCTCAGAGATAAAAAGATGTTTCTGCCAGGGGGTAAGATCTGTTTTATAAGCCCCCACCCCTTTTGTCCCTGATTAGCCCCTACAACCGGTGTATAACATGTGAAATACAGGATCCACCCTCTGTCTTCTCTTTGTTCTTCAACAGCCCGCAGAGCAACTATAGGGCTTCACAACGCTCTCTGGTTACAGCATTTTGCAGGACGAGTCGTTCACAACGTTATCTGGCCGCAGCAACAAGCTTAAGGTGTGTATTTTTAATTAATTACTTTTAAAACATTACCAATTATACATATATATAATATATGTATTTCTATTTCTCTTTTCAACAAGTACAATCAGTTATCAGAAGAGAAAAAAGGTAAAACCTGTCAACGCAGTTAACGGCACCTACAATTGTTCTAGAAAGGTTTTGATTCTATTGGAAAGATCATTATAAATAATATCTATAATTTGTTTTTTTAAAGTCGAGTACACATTCTATGCATGAAATGATATTTCATGCATAGAATGATGGAATTTTAAACTGCACTTTATGACAGTAGACTTTTACTTTTAACTATGGTTCCTCTGGTCCAGAGAGCTGCTTGTCCAGATCTGGCCTTGTACTGGCCCATGCAGAGTTAGCTATTGGTGGTAGTTTGGCGCTGGATTTAACAGAGAAGGGAGGAAGGGGGAAGAGGGAAGGGGGGGAGGCCAGATGCTTTGGTCATTTAACTGTCATTAAACGTCGGCTACCCGATCTCTTAATGGTATGTGGAAAAAGAAATACCGAGGATTAAAGCTAAAACAGGAGGAACTTTCCCCAAAATTTGGTCGAGGGAGGCGAGCCAACCCCATGGCCCAGCTGTTTTTTTATGAGGATATTAACTGATTAACAGGGACTCATGGTATTCTTTCTTCCACACATCGACATCAGAGAGAAATCACCGATGTTTAATTATCCTGTCATAAACTATAGCACGCTAATGCTGAATGTGAACTACCGGTGGTATCGTAGTGCACTACCTCTGACTGTGCACTACCAGTGGTAATGCACTTCCTGGGGTACTGCACTATGCACTATCTTGATAATTTAGTGCACTGCTTCTGGTATTGGCTTATTGAGATCGGGGATGTGTGTACGTGGGTGGGGGGGGGGGAGATGAGGATGACGGGGAGGAAGGGTGGGAGGAGGAGGAAAAGGAGGAGGGTATTGAAGAATAACGAGGGGGAGAGGGAGGAAAAAGAGATGGTCGAGGAAGGCGAGAAGGCGGAGAAGGAGGGACAGGGGGAATAGAGAAGGAGAGGGGTAGGAGTTGGAGTAAGGGGGAGCAGGAGGAGCAGAAGAATAGAGGGGAGGGGGAGGGCACGCAGGGAAGGAAGGGAAATAAATCAGAGTCAACGTACAAATAATATGTAAAACTTGTATTCAGAGACAAAAGTATTCCACGAAGGACTCAAACATACGGACCTAACTGGTCCGCCCACACGACCGCCTAACAGAACAGACACTATCATAAAATGTTAGATCGGCTCAAAGCACAAGTTGAAACAAACAAATGTTGATATTAGGGAGATTTAGCAACCACAACGCTAACGCTAACACTAACGCTAACGTATCTGTTATGAGGGGTACGTCATCAGTAGGTGTGCTATTGTTAGCATGCCTACCGAGATACGGACGTCAATTACGCTAAGAGGCGGGTCAATACGTTCCCAACGTATGTCCATTTCACGCTAAAATAATGGATAATTATCATTTCATTTTTATGTACAAATGAGCGGGAGGTGTTTTTCTTTGTATACAGGTGTAACACACTACTCACATTCATGAAATTGTGTGTTTTTTGCCCTCTGAAAACACCTCTCCACCACTAAAACTGATAGAATTCTGCCATTACATATGGCCCACTCTATCGTGAGAAACAGTTGTTTAAAAGAACAAAAAAAACCTGTTCCACTATATTATATTATATTCTCTTATAGTTATGGAACTTTCTGCTAATAGACCTGTTTGGAGAAGCATATGAAATAGAATTTATGAAAGGAAGTCACCCAATGACTAAACACCTTCCCTATGCTCCTGCATTCAATCATAAGCCTAAAGAATTGCCATTTCATTTAAAGAATTGGGTAGATGGAACAACAATCCACCCAGAAATGTTACGATTAACTAACAATAGGGGAGTTGCATGTGCCACTGCGCATGTCTGTCATAGTGCATGCTGGGATGGATTCTGTTCAAATCTGACATACAAATACTTGACAACATTTTTATCTAAAATTGCAAAGACCTTTTTACCAATATTATTGCTTGTGCAAATGATCTATGAAAGCCAAATGCATGATGGGAAAGATGAAGTCTTGTGTTATGGAAACATGTATGACACATGGATATTGACATCGGAAAACCAATGAATATCCCATGCTGAACATGGCATGTTTTCTATAGATTTTACACAGTACCATTAGTCGCATAATTCCATGCGAATCAAGATTCAAAATGGCGGCTATGCAAGTCCCCTATTAATATGGTGGTCGTGTGGGTGGAACAACAATGATGGAACAACAATCCGCCCAGAAATGTTACAATTAATTAACAATTACTATGGCGGTCGGTGTGGTTGTGTGGGCGGTCGTGTGGGTGGTGGCAAGCTCATTTTCTCAGAGAAATTGCAGTAATGAATGCAATTTTAAAAAAAAGAAATTGCATTTGCGTTACAATTTCGTGAGGTCCGATATTCTCGTACACATGCAAGACAAGATTTCTTTAACCCACATAGGGCAGGAGCAACGCACCCATGGCGGAGGAACCTGATAAGAATTTTCGTTATTATATTTTGTGTCTCCATCTACGAATATTCATCGATGTTTCGAGGCCATGTGAGAATACTTTAGGATCCATATTCCTAAGTTTTCCTATGCAATATCATTAACAAAATTGCTTCTAATTGATATTCTCTTTTCTGATATTATTTACTCCAAAGGGTTCAAAGTTTAGGCGGGAGTTTATCGACATTGAAATAAATAAACTATTAAATCATAACAGAATTACACAAATTATCCCCGCTCCAACTCCCTTTCCCTTGGACACCTGTTTCAACCATGCGTTCCATACATGTCGTCACGCCTGAACTATACGCTAGCATTCTTCTAGTTTAAATACTTTCAGCTAGACCGGTTCCACCGTAACGCTTCACCTCCGAGAAATAACCAACCTAAAGCAATGGGGGCTAGACCCCCCTCTTTCAACTCTATAACAATTACCCGCATGAAACCATGTGATATTTTAATGGAATCCTAACCAATAAAATATTGATAAAATGAATATATCATAGGTATAGACATATACATTCAGGAGTCAAGTTAATTGCTTGTTTAAAATAGATATTTCTTCCAGGGGGAAAAGTGATATAACCTCCACCCACCCCCACCACCCCCCTCACACACTTTACTCCTAAATTCAAACCCTTTTATAACACATCGGGTTGTCATTAAAGTGTGCATAATATATCCGGCAGAGCAAGAAGGGTTTCACAACGCCCTTTCACTACAACCCTTGTCAAGGTGAGTGTTATTAACTGAGTACTTATATATATAAAGATTTTTATTCCGATTTTTTATCATACATAACATTTGACATCATCTTACATATAGGATCAGAAAAGAAATCAGGAAATGTATTGTGTACTTAAAGACTTTTACTTCCTCAAAAGCTGCGACTGATTGTGTAAGTTTTAATTCTTATTTGGAATAAATTTATTTAAGTAAATTGGGGAAATCATTTATATTTTTATGGATGAAGTATTTTAAGCTTTCGGATGTACAACATAAAGATATACATGGAACATTTTGGGGTAAATCAATCTAAGTTGAGTTTTAGGACAAGGTCAAAATTAATACCCTTATGCAGGGATTCCACTATGGGAAAAACGGCTGCGACGAATTGTTTGCGACGAAATATCTAATCAAGTTAGATATTTTGCAATTGTTGGCAACAAATAAATGTGTTGCCGACAACCTATTTTATCCCCTCTTCCACTAGAATTTTTAGTCATGTCGAATTTTCCGAATTTTTAGTCATGTCGGCGACGAATTTTGCCTGTCGGCGCCGTTTTTTACCTATAGTGGAGTCGCCCTATTAGATAACACTGGGCGTTTCTTGCCTGTTTTTTTTTATAAGAAAGTTCTCTAATTATTGATTTGTTAATTCTTTGATGTATTTTTGTATGATGATAACACGGTTATATATACGTATATAATATATGCATTATGAATTTATCCGGTCTTCCAGAACATTCCAGTTAGAATGGCACGCAAAATCTAAAACTGTATCTGAGTGAATAGGTTAATATCTGTTTCAAATAGTAGTATAAGTGTGAATAGCCTTAAAGATCTGAATCCAGCCTGTAAAATATAGTAAATTAAATTTACTGTATTTTACAAATTTACAAATTTACTGTACAATGAACTGTTCATTGTTGTGTTATAATGGTCAGATTTTCAGAAAATGTACAATTGGCAGCTGTACACATTTAGTGAATTCTGCTAAATTAGGCTGCAATTGGACCAATATTGTGTAAATTCAAGTATATTCGGCATTGCATCGATTCTAGTAATCTGTTTGGTTAGGTTGAACTGTATTTTGAACTTTATTTTTGTCTGAAATTTGGGTTATTTGAGAAGATTGGCGAAGTTGAATTGTACATTTTCCGAAAATGTGACCCATGAGTGATTTATTAGAGGCCTATCAAAGGAAGGCGCAACAGACACTCACAGATTTTACAACTCAAGTTATAGAATTCACTTCATATGAAGTATGAATCTTCACGAATTGTTATGTGACTAAATTCGTAAATGTTATTATTTCAACTCGGATTCCTATCAAAGGTATTAATGTTTAATTATAAGATTATTGGGGGAAGGAGGTTATTCTACTAGCATTCATATCAATGTATAACTTCTTCTATAGCCTTTAGCAATGTCTTTCTGGAATCAATGCTTTGCTTATGTTTGCTTTTGCTTAAATGCTTTTATTCAAGAAACGACATTCTGGTACCAAGTGTGTATGCGAATCAAGTACTAGCTATAGAGCAAAGATTAACAAATATCAGATATCTTATATATTTGTTAATCTAATATAAATAATCTAGATGTATGATGTTTCTGTACTTCAGGGTTTATAAACCTATTTGATTCAGGGTAACCAATAAATAAATACGTTGGAAGAGAGAGCGAGAGAGAGAGAAGGAGAGAGGGAGGGATGGAGGGAAAGAGTGTGAGAGAGGGGGGGGGTATAGGGAGAGAGGGAGGGCGAGAGGGTGATGGAGTGAGGGAAAGAGAGAGAGGGGGAAAGAGGGAGAGAGGGAGAAAGGGAAGGATAGAGAAAGGGAGAGAGGAAGAGAGGGAGAGAGGAGAGAGGGAGGGAGGGAAAGAGTGTGAGAGAGAGGGGCAGAGAGGGAGAGAGGGGCAGAGAGGGAAGAAGGAGAGAGGGGGAGAGAGGGAGAAAGGGAGGGAGAGAGAGAGAGAGAGGGAGAGAGGAAGAGAGGGAGAGAGACAGGGAGAGGGAGAGAGGGAGAAAGAACGAAATACGGACTTCATGTTGGATCCTCACTAATTTATATATCTGATCTGTCATGTTGTAAATGACATCATTTTTAACATAATTATCTATAGGATTAACAGTCTTGAAGCTGGAGCTATATATTCTCAAACTCTTATGTGCCAGAACCTCTTTTTCATTTGGAGCGTCAAACTACCAAATCTATATAATAGAGAGGTTGAACATAATTGGTTGAAATGGTGATATATTTAGGCCTACAGAGGCCAACCCTATGTTGGTTGATCGGTGGAATGATCTCATACAATTAACCCTTCACCCTTATTCTCATCCTCCTTAAATATATGGGTCAGATTTTCAGAAAATGTACAATTCATCTTCACCAATCCTTTCAAATAACCCAAACTTTATACGTGAATGAAGTTCAAAATACAGTTCAACCTAACCAAACAGATTGCTATAATCAATACAATGCCGAATATACTCAAATTAACCTAGTATTGACCGAATTGCAGCATAATTTGGCATAATTTACTAAATGTGCACAGCTGCCAATTGTACATTTTCTGAAAATCTGACCCATATATATAGATGTATAAATCCTCGACAGGGGACAGGGACACATGATATCCGCCCCTTATTATATCAATTAGAACAACATGGAGATTTGGGTATTATTATACTTTAATTGTTTTAATTGCGATTCAAAGAAGAGGCCCCACATTAAATTCAGGATCAGTTAACTTGATTATATGTAGACATCGGATTTCTATTAATACTTAATTTACAATTGTATTAACCGTGTGATACTTTTATAGAATAGAATAGAATAGAATAGAATAGAATAGAATAGAATAGAAAAATCTTTTATTCATCAAGGTTTTACAGTTATGTTGACGAACAGGTCGACAGGCCTCTAGGTACCGTTTAGGATTTATACCTAGTTCTTCCGGCCGTTCCCTTTATATCTATGAATAGGCTAATATTTATAATGGTATATAGTGAGGTTAAGTAATACAGATCTATGACATATAACAACGCGTCTAATTATACCATAGTTATGTCATTGGAGGCTAACAAAATACAAAAACATAACTTTATGTATAGCGAGTGTAGAAAAACATTCTTGTAATATGACTGCAGGATGTAGAGTTCAAGTTGGGCTATAGTATAGGGATGGGAATTCATTATACCACCTGACCCGAGTAGTCACAATTATGCACTTATTCCCATAATCTACCTGTTTGAGGTGATTATTACAACTTCTGATATCTCGATGTAATTGCTTATTAAAGTTCAATTTAAATTTGAATCATGTATAAAATGTTATGTCTTCATGCCGTTTTTTCTGGGTTTCACGAGAAATTCGGGACTTTTGAAATTGAACTCAATCAAATTCTTTTAAAAGAAATATGCAAATAACTAACTAACTATAATATTCTATCAACTATTTAATATTATATATGCATACATGGTCGACTGTGGCGAGACATCCTCAAAATACGTTTTGCAGCCCATGAAAAACTAATTGATAACAACTAATTTTATATAACTTTTTATTATATACTGGCTGTCCAAAATAAACGTGATACCAACAAAAAGGAAAAGAAGTGATTAATCGAATATGTACCTACCACAACCGTTGTTGACTACTTTCTTTGTCTGCTAGTGTCTTAGTATGTTAGTTAAGAAACAAGTTGTGTTTGGGGAAGGTCGGTCTACTCCACTAATTAAAGGTCAAAAGGTCATTGTAATCAATGTAAACCTGTTTCTAGACACACCCATATGGGGCCAAACTTGGATAGGGTAGTTTACTCCACGTTGATGTATGTACCACATGCTATTTGTATGGGCGGGAGTAGTGTGGTAATTTGCACCAGTTTCACGCGTGTGGTATGACTTCCTGTCCCCAGTAAACATAGTCATATAAGGTAAGCATAACAACGTGGGAGTAAATATAGAACCTAAATTCGAATGTGGTACTCGGGACACTATTATACTGTCCTCGAAGTTGTTTTTTTCATAACCCACTCGCCTATCAGCTCGTGGGCCACAAAAAAACAAACATCTCGGACAGTGTAATAGTGTCCCTTGTACCAGATTCTCATCAGGTTCTATCTATCTATCTTGTTTTCCACCTTAATATCGATCTGAAACATGTTAAATGATACATTATTACACTATTTCTAATGCAGGGCCACACTCCTGTAAGTGATTATCCCTAGCCTTTCTCTACGATTTCGGTGGACCATAACCTGTATGGTGTCCGGTGTTTTCCCCGCCAACATTCTCCCCGCCGCAATTTCCCCGCCAAAATCTCCTCGCCATACATTTTCCCCGCCGACATTTTCCCCGCCTACTTCTTTTTTCTAGGAGTAGGGATCTTATAAAATGGGTAAAATACATAATGTACAATGATATACATATCAAATAAATGCACTATCACTCACTAACCAGCGATATCCAAGCCTTAGAAGTAGAGTAGGCCCTATTGAAAGTATGAAAGGACATTTGAGACTGTACTGTCAGATCTGGAGAGAAGTATATCAAAGCAGTCCAGTGTCACGAATAAAAAATGATAGATCAGACAAGACAGTTTATATTATATTATTAGTATATCATAAATCAACACTGTATCATGTGATTATTACAACATGCTGTAGTACTGTACATGCTGACCGTATATCCACTTTTTATGTATCAATAAAACTACTGTTTTTTCATTATCATTAATTTCTTGTAATTATCCGTGTATATATATGAGAATTACAGCAAACATTCATGATTCTTTGGCATCTAGATAAATCTAAATTTTAATGATTTATTGGCGGGGAAAATGTCGGCGGGGAGAATGTATGGCGGGGAGATTTTGGCGGGGAAATTGCGGCCGGGAGATTGTCAGCGGGGAGATTGTTGGCGAGGGAATGACCTAGAACCCATTAGAAAAACCCCGCCATGGTGGGAAATGTCTACCCGGTATAGATAATATCAATAGTACCTTATTTGATTTATGTGATTATGTGTTTAACCTAACTTGATCTCGAGTAGTATTTTTACATAAGGTATAGTCTAGCTAGACACAGCAGTGGGAGGAAGACCATGGTATTTCTGTTGAATTATCACCCGTGAGCCCATTATCCTCAAGTGTTCGTTGACATCCATTGTTCATAATATTATTTGTACTCTGTACATGCCCATTTATGTTCATTTGTCATCTCACGGAAGATTAGCTGTATAAAAATTCTAAATAAAAAAAAAAAAAAAAAAAAAAAAAAAAAGTAAAACAAATGCTTGTTTATTGCAGGGAACCTAACTACAGACTGATGCAGGGGCCGTGGATTGCCCTTACCTTGACCTTGCTCCTCCTCCTGGAGGAGGGGCATGTGCAGGGTCAGCCACCTCTTACAACCAGTACTCCACTTGCTGGGGCCTGCAATGGTGAGTAGACTTATGGGTCAGATTTTCAGAAAATGTACAATTGGCAGCTCTACACAATTAGTAAATTATGCTAAATTCGACTGAAAAATGGTTAATATTAGCTATAGCTGAGTATATTCGGTATTGCCTTAATTCAAAGGATGTGTTTGGTTATGTTGAATTGTATTTTGAGTCTCATTTTTGTATTAAATTGGGTTATTTGGGAGGGTTTCTAAATGTGAATTGTGTATTTTCTGGAGATTTCACCCTTATATGCAATTTATAACTGAGCTGGATAGGTATATTAGTGTGTGTATTCATTGAATATAAAGTTTTAATGTAGCCTATACTCATAATATTTGTAAGGCCAAAAATAAAATAAGTGTTTCTGATTTAACCCCCCTACCTAGAAAAACATTCCCCTACCTAAAATTTGTTTGACCATACCTGATTTTTTTTTTACTATATCTTACTTTTGGGGGATTTTTTGACAAAAAATGCGTATAAAAGCAGGAAAACAGGTTGTCCTAACCCAGAACTGTCAAAAAGCACATTTCCCATTACATGTTTAAAGCAACTATTGTTATAAAATATACATTTTTTCCAGTTCCTGGGAGGTGGTTTCATAAGAAAAAAAAAATTAAAAACAAAATTATTAGTTTTAAGCCAGATAAATCGGAAACATACCTATTTCTTTTGGCCTAATGATAATCTGTGTCATTTATATCCTATTATCTTTAATTTGCAGAGTTTAGCCTGGAGGTGGATGAGAGTAACTCAGGCCCCTTCTTTGAGGGTGACTTCTCAAGCCAGCAGGAACCTTTGAAGCGATGCAGTGGGTACATCAATATGCGGGAGGATGGGAGCAACCACAGAGTGTGTAATGGCCTGCCTATGACAGAGAAAGCAGCCGTTAGAGCATGCTGGTTCTCTGGTTCTAATCTAGATACCACCAGGAACTACAGGCTTGCATCGTATGTACAGTATTCTTGAAATACTCATTTAATTATTCATGTTTTTATGATAAGATAAGATAAGTACAGGCTTGCATCGTATGTATAGTATCATTGAATTACTCATTTAATTATTAATGTTTTTATGATAAGATAAGATAAGTACAGGCTTGCATCGTATGTATAGTATCATTGAATTACTCATTTAATTATTTATGTTTTTATGATAAGATAAGATAAGTACAGGCTTGCATCGTATGTACAGTATCATTGAATTACTCATTTAATTATTCATGTTTTTATGATAAGATAAGATAAGTACAGGCTTGCATCGTATGTATAGTATCATTGAATTACTCATTTAATTATTCATGTTTTTATGATAAGATAAGATAAGTACAGGCTTGCATCGTATGTATAGTATCATTGAATTACTCATTTAATTATTCATGTTTTTATGATAAGATAAGATAAGTACAGGCTTGCATCGTATGTATAGTATCATTGAATTACTCATTTAATTATTCATGTTTTTATGATAAGATAAGATAAGTCTCAGAGAAATATTATGAAATGTTAAAATAGATGACTCAAGAAGTGACACTTCAATTAGTTTTTCACTTGGCAGGATGAATGGACGAGGTAGTGGGGGTAGAGGGAGAGCCCTCCTATGATATCATACATCAGGTTAACATTCTGATACAACAAGTCAGCATGTGTGAAAATTATATTGTTATACAAAACAAAGAGCATAAGGTATTGCTGCTAGTAAAAGACAAGGCACACTAAGCCACATTCATCTAGGTTGGATACAACTGATGAATATTTTCCCTAAATCCAATAGTCAGTTAATTTAGTCTGACCTGTACTTAAAGATATTAAAAAATATACACTACAGGTTTAATGTTACTCCCTCTGGTGTTTAGTAAAAAAACCATATAACCTGCATTACTGGCCACTCAACTATACTGGGGTATGTTTCATATTCATTTATTTTATTCAACCCGTACAACATTTTTAACAGAGTGCGTAGAGTCTGTTTCATGTAGTGCTACATTGAAGACTATGTAGTTAGCAGACTGAAAGATAGAACCAAACGAGTGTTGGCCTAAAAATTGTGACTATAGTCTGTCCGAAAAGTAGTTGACACGTGATTCCTTAAGTCCTTTAAGGGGAGGGAAAAGTGGGAGATTTTTTACTTCTATTTATGACAAGGACCTGTCAACCCTTCACCCAACGAATCACTCATTGCAATCAACCATGGAGAAACAGGGCCAGTATAACCAGCTGTTCCTTCCATCTAAGCAAAACAACACATGCTGCACATGGAACAGAGACAGTGCAATACAATACAGCTGGATATTTGGCCATGGTCGGTTGCAAACGGCTATGGTCAGTCGCAAATGGCGATTCAGGGGGCAAAGGTTTGAAGTAAAAAATCACCCACTTTTCCCTCCCCTTAAAGGACTAAGGAATCACGTGTCAACTACTTTTGGACAGACTATACCTGTAGTAAGTCAATATTCATCCCATAAAACAAACAATTGTTGTTATAGGCATTAACACATCGTGTGTTTTTTTTGTTTTTTTTTTTTGTTTTTTTTTTTATTATGTAACGAATAATACCCCTGACCT
This sequence comes from Sthenelais limicola, assembly GCA_942159475.1. Lineage (NCBI taxonomy): Eukaryota > Metazoa > Annelida > Polychaeta > Phyllodocida > Sigalionidae > Sthenelais > Sthenelais limicola. Next base: position 25,763,717 of record OW804094.1, on the reverse strand, counting down.
CTCATGTACTTCCATGCTGTGGGGACAAATTGGGATCTCCCAGCTATTTAACCCAACTACATTGGTTTTTCTTTATATTTAATTTAACTTTTATTATGGATTCTCAGGATAACACTTAATATAGTTGAAGGAGAAGTAAGTCCACAATTGAGTTTGAGAAAATGAGAAATTCTTTTATTTTCTATGATGTACTCACGTCCCTGTGCATCTTGACTGCTTCAGCAGTTGCATTCAACATACTTAGTGTCCACATGTATCACAAACCATACAAAAGACAATGCCCCTGTTGCATAACAATCTGTGAGTAGCTTTTTCAGTGTTAATATTGAGCTAGCAGATTGCTCGCAACGGGGGCATTGACTCATCTATTTGCTTCCGACATTGGCTGGTAAAGTCAGGTGTCAAATGACATGCATATATATACCTAATATGTGATGTGTTTCATGAAAATGAGTCATAAGTCGCGAAAATTAGATTTTGAGATATCATCATATTTGAAAAGAGGAGATCAAGCTGATTCCAATGAATGTAAACATTAAGGCTATCTAATAAGTACTTTCATCTTTCTAGTCAGATATTTTTATTTTTGAAAAAATATTTCTAGGTGGATAATTACCAGTAAAGTAGCTAAATATACTCAGTAGGATAATCTAAGTAGCGCACTGATATAAGTAATAAACAGTCTTGAATTTGGGTACATGTATCCATACAACCACAAGGACTAGACACCCCAAAAATGAAAATATTCCAACAAAGAGATCTTGTAAGTAAACGACTTTGAAAAACACCAATTGTGCGACTTGTGACTCATTTTCCTGAAATAATGACGACGAAGGTAGATAAAGATAGATAACTTAAGATAAGAAAGTACTTTAGTCTTCCAACTCAGCGAGTACAAAGGGTACTCATAAATAATAGTAATAATAATACATGAAATATAGATAGAATAGGTAAACAGACCTCTAGGTAATATCCAGATCTCCCGGCCGCTACCTTGGCCAAAACACATGAGACTAAAAATTATACATTTTACCTTACTTGTACATATCAAGAGATAAATAAATTAATTAAATCAAACAAAGCAATACATATCATATACTTATATATTTTTTTTTCTAAAATCTTTATTCAGGAATTAGTGACAATATAATGCAATTTCACCCTAGGGGTGATTTTCCGCATGCCCTGATATCATACAATATATTACACAGTCAGGGTTTTAGTATTTCTTCCGAATAATTCACAATTCTGGTCAAATATGCACTATCTGTTCTCTTACATGTTGTATACCTTTCTAGTACGACCTAAGCGATTAAGTCAATTTCAAAGAGTCCTTATGTACATACATTCAAACGTTTAAAAACATAACATTAAAGATGTTATACTAATAAAAATTTACGATGCTATTTCACAAGAATAATGATTGATAATAATGAGATGAGATGAGGGTGAATAAATGAGTTGATGAAGAAAAGTAGTGTTCCAGTCTCCTTAATTATTACAGATATATATATATATAACTATAACTGTTCCACTTTTGCAGATGCCACGCTCACGTTGGAGAATTTGACTTCACCAATGTTGAATACCTGGCTATGTTTGAGGGTGATTGGCATGAAAACCCATATGACTACCAGTGCAGGCAGAATTGCTTTGAGGATTGTTATGAAGGAATTGATGGTCTCGGTGAAGGAGATATTGTAAGCTCAGCGTCCGCAGGTGCCTGTGGTTGGAGTGGTACTCCATCAGATGGTGATAGAGGATTAGCGGCAGTCGTCTGCTTTGGTAAAATATTATTTTTATTTGGAATAGGTTGATTCACCTTGGTTTGTATGGAATAGATGTGAACTATTTGTTTCTAACACACATTTACCCCATTGCTTAGAAGCTTTCTGTTATGATTCAAAACCTTCTTCAGCCAGTCACTTAGCTTAATCATTAAGCCTTCAATAACTTAATGATCATCGTAAGGCCCTACGGCGATTCTCATGCGATTCTCTCAGAATATAGTGCAAAAAAGTCCTCTGCGGCGCAAAATCGCATGAGAATCGGCTTAGTGGACTAGGCCCTGTACAGTATGGTCTTTAGTGAAAATACAATTTCTACAGGGAGGTATATATTAGATGGGGTAGTCTCACCTTACAACAAATCTCAATCACCAATCATTGCCTAGGGGGGGGGGGGGAGAAGACAGTAATCATTATATATTTAGATCAATAATTATGATTCTTTTGCTTTTGTGATACATCTTGTAGCTCTGGGTCCCTGTTATGATGCCCTCCTTCATTATACTGACTGTTGGCAGTGGTATTAGGGGAGAGCAATCCTATCATTACTATGATTGTTGGCAGTATTCTTTTTTTTTTTTTTTTTTTTTTTTTAACGATTTTATTTCAACTGGGGAAGACATCTCCCAGTAAACTGGGTTATTCCAATGCGCCCAGCTTCTTATCTTTATCATAATTGTTGTTATTAATAATTATTCAGATCGCAATGAGTGCATTGATGGCTTGCTAGCTTACTGTGCTGACGCCTATGACGAGTCATGTGATGTGGTGGAGCCATGTGCAGAATGGGCAGAATGCACCAACCAACAGGACGGATTTCTCTGTACATGTGAAAATGGTTTTCTACCAATTGCGGGTGATGACGACAACATGTACCACAATGGCCTGGGGTGTGAGGGTGAGTAATTGCCACAAGATTTAATTATGTTTTTATGTTTGGTTCCCTTTTAGTATGTAAACTTCATACCAAGATTTCAGGCGTTTCATATCGAGCAAGACGCTTTCTAAACTAGGTTTTAATCATTGACTAGACTAAGACTGAGGCTGTTCCCTACCTATCCATCACACTATCTTGCTATGTTAATAATATGTTTTGTTTGTCTGTATTGAAATGTCACTTTGTGTGTATTGGCTGATAAATACTCCTAATAAATAAATAAATAAAATATTATACTGATGGGGGGAGATTAATAAAGCCATGTTTTAATATCCAATTTTCATTTTCATGTCATCAATCAAACACAAATACAGTTACGGAAGAGAGAATCAAGTTTTATTTTGCATATTTGGATTGAAATAGGATTTTAATTCAAATTTGGTAAACTGTACGGTTATGAGTTGGAGAATGAAGGCGTGAGGGAGTGTTGTGCATTGCTCACTGATCAATGATGTCCCGCTCAGCAATCAATTAGATTATTATTCATATGCTTTATTGTATTTGATATCATTATTTGCCTTTATCTATTAAAAGTACTACATATTGATGCTAGAAATTGGGATTATTCAGGAAATATTGAATGTAAATTAAATCTTCAGTTTTTGCTGTTTTATTAGGCTTTAGACATCTATAGTCTGTCCGAAAAGTAGTTGACACGTGATTCCTTAGTTCCTTTAAGGGGAGGGAAAAGTGGGAGATATTTTTTCTTCTATTTATGACAAGGTCAACCTTTGCCCAGGGAGTCGCTCATTGCAATCAACCATGGAGAAACAGGGCCAGTATAATCAGCAATTCCTTCCATAAGCAAAACAACACCTGCTGCACATGGAACAGAGGCAGCGCAATACAATACAGCTGTATATTTGGCCATGGTCAGTCGCAAACAGCCATGGTCAGTCGCAAACGGCGATTCAGGGGGCAAACGCTTGAAGTAAAAAATCCCCCACTTTTCCCTTTTTTATATCTATCTTTAAGCAAATAGTCATTGACCTGTTGCTACCTCCTTAGACCAGTAACTCCTTTGTCAAACCAACTAATAAACAATGACTTCATCCTTAATATCTAGATGAGGATGAGTGTGCTAGGAACCCAAGCCCATGTGGAGACCAGCAGGTGTGTCAGAACACAATAGGCAGCTACACGTGCAGCTGTAACAGGTGGAAGCTGTTTGACAACCCTGGCGACAGCAACACTGATGAGTGCAGTGGTAAGTATGGTCTCTTTCCATTTCATGTTTCCTGGAGGGTGAATTCTGAAATCACACAATTTTTCTTTCTTTTAAAGATTTTTATTGCATACAATTTCGTGGACAAGTCCCGATATTCTCATACGGTGCATGTAAATATTCAAAAGGTATCAATATTGTTCTACAGAAACTATTAGTAATCTTAGTAAATAAGTAAGTTTTTAACATTAATCATCCAGATTTTTAGGAATAAAGAACAAATCCGATAATGACTTCGAGTCAGAAAAAAGACAGTATAGTATACAATATATGTACAAAGGATAAATGTACCACCATTTTGCCCAGTTAAACACATATAGAGCCACTCACACAGGGTAAACATTTTCTTAGCAGTAATCTGGTTTTACATGTACAATGTACAATGTGGTTCCAAAGAAGAATGCTGCAAGTTTCATGTTTGGATATTAAACGAAAAAGTACTTAAACAAAGCAAAAACGTTATTAGGCAAGATAAAGAAACTGCAATCAGAATTCGTTGGCCATGTAATAAAGAGGGTGCCTCCTAGCAAAAGGAAAGATTGAAGGGAAAAGATGGGGCAGAAAAGAACCAATGAAATTGATAGATGGGATAAATTTTGATTAGCAAGAATGCAATGTCCACATATCAGAGGGCTAGTTACAATGAGAGATGTGAACATATGATCCACCATGGTATCTAATTGACTGATTGATCTTCTGGACTTTTATAATGTTGATAGGGATTGTAATGGTATAATTAGCACAGTCCACAACTATACAATCATACAATATTGAATACAAAACATATACAAACATCTATAGTGTAGATCTATATGAATACAGAATTTAAATGTTTAATTAAAATGTTTTGCAGATATAACATGCCCAGCATTGAATATTGCCAATGCTCAGGATACTACAGTTGATCAGGCTGAGCAGGCTGACCGCATCACAGTGACATGTAACTCTGGTTACAGAGCATCCAACAACCCAGCCAGTGGCTCTTTTGACCTCACATGTAAGGACAGTCGGTGGTGTTCCTGCTCTGTACCCAGCTGTGAGCGTAAGTGTACCATTATAATTATTATTATTCATATCTTTCCTTTTTTTAAAAATTGTTATAGAACAGTTCTATGTGCTCTTACATTGTAGTACATGTCACTAAATTTCTGATTTCAGGTTTAATTTTGAACTAGGTTTTTTTTTAAAAAAAAAAAGGTTTTATTTCCTGAACATTTCACAGTTAGATCATGTCAGATACTTTCAAGAATTCCCCAACTGATTTTTCTCTAGTGGAAGAACCTTATAATACTTACCCTTATAACACTTACTCAGGAGCATTCATTCTCCTGTAACATCTGGCATGGTAAGAAATGAATATTTCCACCAAGGCAATTCAATTCAATTTGACATAATCCTGTTCTCCTCTGTTGTTTAGCGCAGGACCTGTGTGCTACAAGTGACCCATGTGATGAGAATGCAGACTGTCACTCTGTACCTGGCTCCTATGTGTGCATCTGTAAACATGGTTACACTGGCAATGGAGTCAACTGTGACAGTAAGTTCTTCTTCATCCAGTTTTATTTGACATTTATTTGCTGATATACTTATTCTAAAGTCTAGTACAGGATTCAGATGTGCTTCGTCAAACATCTTCTTATATGGGTCAGATTTCAGAATATGTACAATTCAACTTCGCCAATCTTCTCAAATAACCCAAATTTCAGATGAAAATAAAGTTCAAAATACAGTTCAATCTAACCAAACCGATTGCTAGAATCAATGTAATGCCGAATATACTCGAATTGACCTAATATTGATCAGATTGCAGCAGAATTTTGCAGAATTTTCTCAATGTGTAGAGCTGCCAATTGTACATTCTCTGAAAATCTGACCCATATACTGCTATGCTTCCCAAATTTTCATATCAAGGTGTGGGTGTCTCTCTACGCTCCTAGGGCCAGTTTCTCAGACTGTCCTGGAGTTTGGAGAAACAATAAACAGTAAACATAAAACATAAGTATGAATGTATCCCCCTCACATATGTGATGTGTTTCAGGAAAATGAGTCATAAGTCGCAAAATTGATATTTTTCAAAGTGTTTTTTCATTTTCATCTCATTATTGAAATGTTCTGATTTTTGGTGGGTTGATCACTTATAGGTATATCAATCGGTGTATCAAATTTCAGGACAATCTATGTAATATATCCTTTCGTTTTAAAGGTCCTCAAATGGACTACATTTAATTACTTTACTTTTTTTTTTACCCCCAGACATGTTGGAAACATTTTTTTTCAAAAACGAAAATATCAAACTTAAAATCTAGAAATACTTATTAGATTATTAGACTGTTTACTATCATTGGAATCAGCTTGATCTCATCTTTTCAAATATGTTGATATCTCAAAATCCATTTTTTGCGACTTATGACTCATTTTCCTGAAACACATCACATATTAAATATTTAACCAGGTAGTTATTAATCTCAGAAATATCCATACCCTCTTCATATGGCTGCCATGTAACCCTATCCACTCCACTCTGCCTTGTCTATAGATGTTGCCTGGCACATTTTGTCAGCAATGTCGTTACACATGGTTTCACCCCTTAGACATGTATATTTGGTAGCACATCGTCTTTGGGCTTTAAATCATAAAAATTCATGCATGAAGAAAGCAACATTACATTCCTGTAATGGGTGTACCGGATGTAAACCCAAATCTCAACTTTAATTATTCATGTACCCTTCTACTTACAGAATGTGCATGGCTTAGTTCGTCTAAGTACAACAAATGCTTATGCTTGTTTGTATAAATAGAATAGAAATAGATAGAATTATGTCATAATCGTATGCCATGTTACAACAATAAATATATCATTGACTATTACAAATGTGTCAAATGGGAGAGTTTTATAATCATGGAAGTTATTATTTGTTTGCACAGTCAGCAATGTACAAGCCTTGTGGTTTATAACGGTGGCACCAGCTAGTCTTTGTACTATTTTTAGATCACTTTTGATCCTGGTCCATAACAGATGGGCAAAGGCCAAATTAGAAAGTAAATAGATGAGAAAGTGAAAACAAATGGCGCCATAGTACTAGTAGTTTGTGTGTGTGGGGGGGGGGGGGAGGGGGCGGATGAAACGATGTCTTCGGCGGATTTAATCAGCTTTCACCCATTGTTAGATAGGGAGTAGGTACATAAAGTATTAAACATCCATCTTATTGCCATAGTAAGAGGTTATGGGTCGGATTTTCAAAAAATGTACAATTCAACTTCACCAATCCTCTCAAATAACCCAAATTTCAGACGAAAATAAAGTTCAAAATACAGTTTAACCTAACCAAACAGATTGCTAGAATCAATGCATTGTCGAATATACTCGAATTTACCTAGTATTGACCAAATTGCAGCCTTATCTAGCAGAGTTTACTCAATGTCTACAGCTGACAATTGTAGATTTTCTGAAAATCTGACCCTTATACAAAATGACTGTTCAAACACGGACCCAGTAAGTTAGCCTATGGAGTCTTTCTGAAAGGGCTATGATCAGTAGATACAACGTCCACAATTACACCCATGCAAGCTTCAGCTTCAAGGAACCCTCTTATCCCTTCACCTTCAAGGAACCCTCTTATCCCTTCACCTTCAAGGAACCCTCTTATCCCTTAGAAGATTATTTTTTTTACATTAGACACAAGACAGGGAGCCACACCCCTTCTGGCATATATTACAACTTAGTTTAGTGCATTCCTACCTCAGAATTAAGAACATAGCAAGAACATTTAAAGAGAACAGAGTTCTATATCAGGTGCACATTCTGAAGCCTCCAATTATGAAATGCCTCCTGGTTTTGTAAGGAATCCTCATCATGAAATCAGGAAACTTCCGTGGTCTCCTGCTCAAGATTTTACAAGAAAGGATTGAGTAATTAAATAGGAATCTCACATTCCTCAATGTCTACCCTACATGTACCTATACTTATATCAAATTATCTCAAATGACATAATTGTCCCAATTATAATTCAATGAACTGGAGACTCTGTTTGATACAACCTGATACGAATGCATGACCTAATAGGGGAGTTGCATGTCTCACTGCGCATGTCTGTCATAGTGCATGCTGGGATGGATTTTGTTCAAATCTGGCATACAAATATTTGGCAATATTTTATTGAAAATTGAAAAAAAAATTCACCAATATCATAGCTTGTATGAACCATCTATGAAAACGAAATGCATGATGGGAAAGATGGAGGCTTGTGTTGTAGAAACATGTATAACACATGAATATTGACATTAAAGCATTGATAAATATCCCATGCTGAACATGATATGTTTTCTATAGATTTTAAACTGTACCATTGGTCCCATAATTCCATGCGAATCAAGATTCAAAATAGCGGCTATGCAAGTCCCCTATTGGCATCTTCCATAGGCCAAAGGTCTCTGTATATAACTGTTGGTCGATATTTTACAACAGAGGATCGAATGCCAAGAGATACTGAATTTCTTAAGCATGTGATTATACCTATTAAGATTTTTATCTATTTAATTATTATTCATTAATTAATTATTTCTTTAGTACATACTTATGTAATCAGATTCACTTTGAATTTATAGTCTCCATTTATGAATAGGCATGGTTGTATGTACATGTACTTCCATCCGTGAGAATCGGGGAGGGAAATCTTACCAGAGGTCAGAATAGCGAGAAGGGAAGATATTTCATATAATATTTTATTAATCATTGCATATGGGTCAGATTTTCAGAAAATGTACAATTGACAGCTCTACACATTTAGGAAATTCTCCTAAATTAGGCTGAAAAATGAAGAATACCGGATATATCTAAGTATATTTGGTATCATTGATTTAAAGTATCAGTTCTGCTATGTTAAACTGCATTTTGAAGCTCATTTTTGTCTTAAATGTGGGTTATTTGAGAGGATTGGTGAAGACGAATTGTACACTTTTTGAAAGTCTGACCCATATATGATATCATTCCTGGAGTAGGAGTAGTGTCACTATCTCCTCAATAGCATATTAGTGACTTCATATTTCCATTTGGAAATTAAACGTTGCTAATCAGCAGTACAGTCATTGTCTCAATAATTATCAAGGAGACCTAAAACAAAAAGCATTGTACACATTCATGCGGACACTTTTCCTTACACACTTAAACCGCTCAGAAATTGTTGAAACTCTAATGGTTGTGCATACGAGAAGGAGTTAATATATTTGTAAAATGAAAATCCACAGCTCACTTGTAATAAAGACTCAAATAGAGCATGTACTAGGTCGCTGTTGAAGGTTGGGTTTGTCTTGTGAAGGGTGGGTTGTGTGCAAACCCTGAACATGTCAGCTTTTGCAGCAATCATCTTGCCTTTACCGTGACGACGCCAGTATATGTCACATAATTATATAGATTAAAGTCAGAAATGATAGATTAATGTCAGAGCATCCAAGCGATGAACAATAATCAACATGTATCAACATGTGTGGCTACACAGTAGGTTATTCTAAGCCGATACTATTCTGTATTAGGTTTTGCCATGCATGACCTATTAATTACTGGACGAGCTGGCGAAAATGGCATAATTATTAATTATGCACCGCATACAACCCAAGCCAGAACAATCGCCATTCCTCCTTCGGAGATACAAATTATACTGGACAACTTCCTCCATGATCGGGAAACACCCTCTATTTCTCATTGTCCATGACCCAAAAGTTACTTAGTGCCTAAGTTAGAGCCTTAGGGAGAGATTGGACCAAGATTTTTTAGCTCTTACTGGTATAATTACTGCATAACAGACCTCTCGCGTTGACGCCTCTAGGGCTCTATAGATCGGTGTTCCGATGCCATTGCTCCATGCTCGGCGTGTCACGTGACAGCTGAGAGAATGGTTTCTCACCCTCCCATGAGGTAGCACCACCGCATGATGTGTAAAACATCGCCGTGTCGGCGATCATTTTTCACGTTGACTTAACATTAAAATTAAACGATTTTGGAGGAGGGTGGGCGGGACAGTAAGGAGAATGGTGGGCGGGATGGTGGGCAATGTCTGCCTACAAAAACAAAAACGTAAATAGCCCAAGACTTCCCCTCAAACTCTGACGATAGGCCTCTGGTGCCATCACACTCTCTGGATCTGGTTCAGGGTATGTATAGCATGCATGGCGTCACAAATGTTCACTGTCACTGTCACTTGACAACTCAAGGACACTGACATGCATCATCCACACACCAGCCAAGATGAATATCAACTGTAGCGGAATGAAATGGCTGCTCCAATGCAGTTCTTTCTTTATTTTTATCATTAGTTTTTTTAATAGTAAAAAGAGACTTTTCTCTTTTCATTGTCTTTTATCTCATTCTTAAGGTTTACAGTATAAGAACAGTAAACCTGTCTTATGTGTTAATTGGTATTTGTCATCTCACATTCATATGTCTAGATTATGAACAAATGATTATTGGAGTCTTATTTCGAATTGGTATAGCATAATTCCAAAATATTAAAAGTAATGGTTTTTCCGATTGTTTTCATAGCATTAGTCCAAATATTATCGATGCAGGAATATGTAAAAAGATAGCAGGAGGAATACTTTGAAGAATCACTTTGAAGAATCACCTTCATTCACATGATGACATCTCAGAAAATTGTGTCCCTCCATCGTACATATTATAGGTTTTCCATATTTCATCATACACACATTGCTCTGAAAACAACGCATCTAGAGTGAGTTAGGCATAGGGCGTATTTCACTAGTGAGTTATGGGGGTTGTCATGGCAACCAATCTATAGTATTACTAAGATTACCGCTGAAATTCAAATTTATAACTGGATTCTTTTCTGTTTTCATGATTAAAAGCATATAATATATGTGTTACCTCGTTGGTTTCAGTCACTTAGAATACTGCAATATTGCTCCTTCAACGGAGTCGTTAGATAATTTGTATGTATACATGAATACTTGGAAGGTGTTATTCTTATTTTGAAATGTCAACAATTGTTCAAAAGGGCAAACTTAGGGTACTTATAGTGAATAATGAATACAAATCAATTGTATGAGACAGCTTCCCATTATTATCCATCATTAACAGCCTGATGACATCTGTTTCAATAATTAATACTTTGTTTTTATTCCAGAGATAACATGTAACAACCCACCAGAAATCCTGTACTCTGACCGGCATTCTAGCAGCACTGACCATGAGTACAAGGATGTGGTGGACTACCTCTGTAACGAGGGCTACACAGTGAGTGGGGTGTATGGTAGTAACAGGTACAACTATGATGACTCTGACCACTACTACTATGATACATACAGTACTTATGACTACAGGAGGAGATTTAGGCTTTATTGTTCTGGTACTGGCTACTGGGAACCTCAGCCTATTCCTGCTTGCCATCGTGAGTATAGTTTCGTTGCTAAAGGATTAATGTATTAAGGCCCAAAAAAATAGGTGTGTTTCCGATTTATCTGGCTGAAAACTAGGTTGGGGGGGGTAACTTTTTTTTTTTGTTATTTTGTTTTGTTTGGAAACCTCCTCCCAGGAACTGAAAAAAATGTCTTTTTCATAACAATAGTTGTTTTGAACATGGGAAATGTGCCTTTTGACAGTTCCAGGTTAGGAAAACCCGTTTTCCTGCTTTTATAAGCTTTTTTTGTCAAAAAATCCAAAAAAAGTAAGATATGATGGGGAAAAAATCAGTATGGTAAAAAAAAATTTAGGTAGGGTAAGGTTTTTCTAGGTAGGGGGGGGTAAATCGGAAACACACCTATTTTTTTTTTGCCTAATGACCAAATTTGAGGGTCTGCTTGTGCACTCCATGTTTGGTTGATTATGCACTAGCTGGTCCGGAATTTAAGTTTTTAGTCATTTTAGTGTATGCCTAAGGTAGTTATAGCACCGTGATTCTACAAGGCAGTGGCAGTGGGTTTAGGATAGATGTTTCATCTATGAGAGGAAATATTTCATTTATTTCAGTTAACTAATATGACTGGGTTCCCATTACGTCAATAAATAGTTTTGTTGTAACAATATAATTGTCTTTTCAATGAAGACATAGATGTGATCGTTCTCTCTCCCTGTTTTTGCTGCTTTTCCACTCTCTTGCTATCTTCAAAGTAGCAGGTGTGTAACACTATGTACCTGTATGGGGATGAGATGACTGTCTGCTGCCTGATGAGCTACACTTGAAACGACCACTGTAACACCCAGTCTCCTCCCTTTCTCCCTCGCCCAGCATCTCTCTCCTGCCTTTCTCCCTCTCCCAGCGTCCCTCTCTACCCTTTCTCCCTCACCCAGCGTCCCTCTCTACCCTTTCTCCCTCTCCCAGCGTCCCTCTCTACCCTTTCTCCCTTTCCCAGCTAGCATCCTTCTCATATCTCTGTCTCTTTGTCTCTTTGCTTTCTTTGTATCTCACAAGATATTTCACCTCAAATAGTACACTTCTTGCATAACATCAAATTGATATTGACTATATATATTGATAATCCCTTGCTAATATAGGTATATCATGTGGAAGTCCAGGGGTAATCGCTAATGCAGTCATCCCTCATTCTAAATACCTGTATGGTGATGAGGTTACCATCTCCTGCCTGCCCGGCTACACACGGGATGACAGCTACAACACTCAGACTACCACTTCCTTCACCGTCAAGTGTGAGAAGGATGGCTCATGGTCCAACCGACACACATGCATTGGTGAGAACAAATGTGACGTGTTTCAGGAAAATGAGTCATAAGTCGCAAAATTAATATTTTTCAAAGTGTTTTTTTCCCACAAGATCTCTTTATTGAAATGCTCTGATTCTTAAAGGGTTTAGCAATTATAGTCATATGAATCTATGTAATCTATTTTGGGACATTGTATTAAATATATCTCTGCGTTTTGAAGGAGGCCTTCGTATGGAGTATATTTAGTTACTTTACTAGTAATTACCCATCCAGAAACATTGCAAACTTTTTTTTCAAAAATAAAAATATCAAACTTAAAATATAGAAATACTTATTTGGTGTCCTAATATTTACTATCATTGGAATCGGCTTGATCTACTCTTTTCAAATATGGTGATATCCCAAAATCCATTTTTTGTGACTTATGACTAATTTTCCTAAAAACGGACCACAAATGTTTCCTAAACCTGCATTCTCGGCTATATCAACTAAAGGTTCTTTTAGTATTTCACTCCCTATTGCTGAAATCATGGATATGTCACTGATACGGCTTGTTTTAGAATGAATTTGAAGTAAGTTCAGCAGAATAAATAGAGCAAGGGTGAGTGAAAATAAATAAGCTTGGCATATTATACAGAACATCTTAATTGGTGATCTGAATCAGTATTAATTTTGCTTTTTCGTCAACAAGATGTGGATGGAATTCTTAATATTACATCCTAATGACTTTCATTTAGGTACAGAACAAATGGACCTAGAAAAAGAAAGTTTTGTTCATCCATTAATGAGTAACTGAGAATGCTGTTCATAAATTTAACATTTTGCTAATATACAATGTGGGTTCTTTTTGAGTGAGATGTTTAATCTGTGAAAAGACATTAACAACCGGGATAAAATTAAACAAAAATATGAAAAGCTTGTATTTATTGAATCATATTTCTCCCATACAGATGTGAATGAGTGCACACTAGGCAGGCCTTGTGGAGAGGAGATACACAAGTGTATCAACCTGCCCGGTGGACACTCCTGCTCCTGCGCCCCTGGCTTCAGACTCAATGCGCTTGGTACTGGCTGTATCGGCTACCCTGCACCCTGGGGCCAGTACAACTGTGAGCTTCTCTAAATTTTGTTACTTTGAACTATTTTTATACTTTAAGCATTATTCAATTATTTTTAAAATTAATATAATTAGATTCAATTCAATTCATAGATTCTTTATTTGCGGATCTTGAGTTTACAAAGGTAATTCGATGTCTGATTATAGAAGTTAATTCTGATAATCAGTTCTTCCAACGAGCGCCTGAAGACTATTAGATGATTATTTTGTTATTTATTTCCATCAGCTTCTTTCCTAAAAATAGCCAATACCAAAATATTTTTTTCCTGCAAATGAAAATAATACCAATGATCCTGTGAAGTTATATAGGATCGTTGATAATACAAAAATAATTGCATAATCTCATGGAACCATTTATCAATATAATTTAATGTCCGTACCACAGGGCAAGATGCACCATGTGAGATGTATGATGGGTTACGGCTGTGTGTGCATGGATCCTGCTCTCTGGACTCCAGTGGATACGCGGTCTGCTCGTAAGTCTAGCATGTCTTGAGCATGTCATTTATATTATGATGACATCATTATAATAATTGTGATGTGTTTCAGGAAAATGAGTCATAAGTCGCAAAAAATAGATTTTGAGATACCATCATATTTGGAAAAATGAGATCAAGCCGATTCCAATGATAGTAAACAGTCTAATAATCTAATCAGTATTTCTAGATTTTAAGTTTGATATTTTCGTTTTTGAAAAAAAGTTGCTAATATTTCCGGGGGTCAATAAACAGTAAAGTAACTAAATGTAGTCCATATAAGGACCTTTAAAACGATAGGATATATTACATAGATTGTCCTGAAATTTGATACATCGATTGATATAACTATACGTGATAAACCCCCCAAATATTAGAACGTTCCAATAATGTGATCTTGTGAAAATACACTTTGAAAAATATCAATTTTGCGACTTATGACTCATTTTCCTGAAACACATCACAATTATGTGCAGCATTGTAGAGCCATCCATTTCATAGAATTGCTTAAGCCTTTGATTTTAGTGGGACTTTTAAACAAAATTTCGGAAACTTAAAATATGTTATTATAAATCATTGCAAGGACTGCACTAGCACCATACAAACAACAATGGGCCCATTGTATAACAAAACGCTCGTAAGTGGCTCGCATCCCCTCGTATCCTATCGCATCTTTTTGACTTACGAGGGACTTACGAGATATGACAGACTTACGAGGGGTGGTTTGCATAACAACCCTCGCAACAATTTCGTAATTTGTATTAATCAACACATCGCATCTCCTCGTATCTTCTCGTATCTGAAGTTTTGATTGAATTGAAGAGTTTATTACGGTATTTGAACTTGGAATAAAGTAGCATTAGAAACCAATTATGTATGGTGTGGCAAGATTAGTATTAATGCTCTGGCACATTCATATATCAACATACATATTCTCATATGTAATCACAATGTTCTTGTATTGTCATGATACGTTATGAATGGTTATTAAGATTTACATAATAATGCATAATTGGTTAATCAATTCTTTATATATATCACGTTGGTAATATGTTGGCCATTGCATCATCCATTTTCACCCCTGCCTCTCCCCCACTACACTCTCTCTCCATGTCCCTACACTACCTCTCTCCCCTGTCCTATTCTCTCTCCCCCTCTTCTCTCTTTAACCGCTTCTCCCTCTCCCTATCCAATTCCGCCCCCCCCCCCCCTCTCACCTCCCCTCACTGTTCCCCTCCCCGTCTAAGCTCTCTGCCTCGATCTCTCTCCCCTACCTCCTCCCCTCCCTTCCTGTTTTTCCTTCTTAGCCATATCCCCCTCTGCACTCTCTCCTTCCCCTCTGTTTCTCCCCTTCCTCCTCTTTTCTCTTTCCCTGTCCCTTAGATACTATGACTGGATGGTTGATTCACTTTGAGCGGGAAGAATACCCAAGTCACAGGAGCAGATGGAACTGGGCAGGGACTGATGGAGGGACTGGACGAGGGACTGGACGAGGTATACTGGTGGTGGAGCAGGTACTGAAGGAGGTACAGGAGAAGGTAGGGGGTACTGGAGGAGGCACTGGAGGAGGCACTGGAACTTGGAAGGAGTACCCCTCCAGTGCCTCCTCCAGTACCCTGTCCAGTATCTCCTCCAGTGCCTCCTCAAGTAACCCCTCCAGTCCTCCTCCAGTACCTCCTCCAGTACCTCCTCCAGTACCTCCTCCAGTACCTCCTCCAGTACCTCCTCTAGTACCTCCTCCAGTACCTCCTCCAGTACCTCCTCCAGTACCTCCTCCAGTACCCTTCCAGTACCTCCTCCAGTACCCTTCCAGTACCTCCTCCAGTACTTCCTCCAGTACTTCCTCCAGTACCTCCTCCAGTACCTCCTCCAGTACCTCCTCCAGTACCTCCTCCAGTACCCTTCCAGTACCTCCTCAAGTACCTCCTCAAGTACCTCCTCCAGTAACCTCCTCCAGTACCTCCTCCAATACATCCTCTAGTAACCTCTTCCAGTAACCTCCTCCAGTAGTCCCTACATCCTCCAGTAACCTCCTCCAGTACATCCTCCAGTAAACTCCTCCAGTAACCTCTTCCAGTAACCTCCTCCAGTACCTACTCCAGCAACCACCTTCAGAACCCCCTCCAGTAACCTTCTCCAGTATCTCCTCCAGTAACCTCCTTCAGTAACCTCCTCCAGTAACCTCCTTCAAAACCCCCTCAAGTACCGCCTCCAGTACCCTCCTCCAGTACTCCTTCCTGTCCAATCAGCAGCATGGAACTTGAGTTTCAGAAAAATGTGACTACTTCAGGGCCAGGAAAATCATTGGCAATCACCCCCACCCTCCCCCCACCCCCGCACTAAGACCATCCATTATCATGTTAATAATTTATACCTGCATTGTCTGATGCCAATACATACTATATACATACGTACATACATACATACATACATGCATACATCACACATATATGATATATATACATATACATACATACATGCATGTATACATACACATGTATACACATGTACATGTATACGTGTATATATGTGGGTCAGATTTTCCGAAAATGTACAATTGGCAGATGTACACATTCACTTAATTCTGCTGAATTCTGCTGAAAAATGATGAATACTGGGTATATCTGAGTATATTTGGTACTAGATTGGTTTAAAATATCAGTTTTGTTACGTTAAACTGCATTTTGAAGCAGATTTCTGTCATAAATGTGGGTTATTTGAGAGGATAGGTGAAGGCGAATTGTACATTTTCGGAAAATCTGACCCATATATATCCCATTAATCCCTCTTTCCTTCCTTCCCTCTGCCGCCCTCTCTTTCTTCAATTCAACAAATCAGGTTACGAGGAGATCAGAGAAGATGAGAAAAGATGCGCAGCCTTCAAAATGCTCGTAGATATTTGCGAAATATTTACGAGAAAAAAATCCTTATGCACAACTAGAGGGAGATCCGAGGGTGTATTTACGAGGGGATACGAATTTCGGCAGCTTATACACATGCATTCAACTTACGAGGCACTTACTACTGACATACGACGACATACGATGTTCTCGCAACCTTATACAACGGGCCCAATGTCTTGGGGTAGAGAGCTAGACTATACATTTTGCTGTAATAATTTATTGATCATTGAAAATAAAATCGTTTAAACAGCTATATATTTTATTTATTTGCAGGTGTCTGCCAGGTTACCATGGACCATTCTGTTCAGAAAAAGAAAGCTGGCGGTATTTGGAGGTTGTAGCTATTGTAGGCTTGGTGGTGTCCTGTCTGGCTATATTTCTGATCATTATTATCATCATCTGCTGCCTGGACAGGAAGGTCCGCTACCCTTCTCGACATATGCATGCCCCTATGCAAGCCCCGGATGTCTATACACTACCGTAAATATTGATTATTATAGGGCATTCTAAGTTTGTTTTTTTTTAATAAAATTTTATTAGTCAAAGTTTCACATCAAATGCAATAATTCTCATTTGCCAATCTGAAAAATCTAGTCATACCTTGGTATCTAATTTAATATTAATTCGTATAATTCACTGTTACTCTACATATTATTAATACAATCAATTATTACCAGTGGATCTTATTACTTCATATTATATATCAGAAATGTTTAGAACTTAAAAATTGGAATATGGTATACTACTGCTCCTATTTCCTTGATAGTGAGACTTCCCAATATTTCCTAAGACCCTATTGGGACTATAGATATATTTTCAAAGCTTTTTGAATTTTCTCCCGAAGCTCTCGATATTGTCTGCAAGTGCAAGTATCATTTAGAGTGGAATCAGGAGCTTTTGCCCCCATGCCTCCTCCAGCACCTACTCTGTATATGTTAATTGGGTCATTTGGAGCACTCCATGATCGTTGAGAGTATAGGTTCATTTTGAAATGGATTTGTCATCTATGATGGCTCAATACAAGATTTAGCAGGGAAAGGGCGGGCTAATTCCATCAGAGCCCCAAATCCAAAATGGCCGCCATTTACCATTTTGATAATTTAATATTTCAATGGTTTGGCCTACCATGCAGTTCAGTATGGTTATTAGGGTTTTGGGGGTTGAGGAATTCTTATTTGATATCGGTTTGGTGATGATTGGACCTTGTTTTGATCGTCAAATCCATGATGGCTGCCAATTTTCAGCTCACATGGGTCAAATTTAAGTCATCATACTGCCTTCCTAATAGGCTCGAGTAACAGAATTATGATGCTGAATTGACGTATGAAAAGTAATTTAACTACAATTTGGACAACCGTAGTGAGCGCTGTACATGGGAAACCTTCCCCAAAGCCCACTAGAGGTAAAAGAACAAACAACATTTCAGACTTATGCCCTACCGGTTTTAGTCCAGGCGAGACCTAGGACAAATTGCAAAAGAGAGTTTCTCAACAGTTTTGCCCCCCCCCCCCCCACACACACGAACACCCATACTGTGCCTCCCCCTGTCCCCTGTACCTGCACTAGAGGTTTATAGACTGCCATTATGTAATTCTATTAAACATACAGTGTGTGTGTGGGGGGGGGGGGGGGGGGGGGGGCAACAACACGTGCATGATTAATATTCCAAGACAATTATAAACAAGTTGTAGCATAAAGATATTAGATGGAGCCATTAATTCAAGGCCATTCACAGGCGCCAGCTGATGAAGCGAAAGTAAAAGAGAAGTGAAACAAACCCACTACATAGCCCTTCAATGCCTTGATCCCTCACCCCTTTACACAATCTGCATTCATATATTATTTAACAATGTTATAGTATTACCAGACGCCCTTGTGGAGTTATATGGGTCAGATTTTCGGAAAATGTACAATTGGCAGCTCTACACATTTAGTAAATTCTGCTAAATTAAGCTGGAAAATGATAAATACTGGGTATATCTGAATATATTTGGTATCACGTTGATTTAAAGTATCAGTTCGGTTATGTTAAACAGCATTTTGAAGCTCATTTCTGTCTTAAATGTGAGTTATTTGAAAGGATTGGTGAAGGCGAATTGTACATTTTCTGAAAGTCTGACCCCTATGTATCAGGAGTCTGATTATGCCCATTCTTTGCATATATTACAGGCCCTCCCGCGCTACCTATCTCCCAGGTAGGAGGCCTGGCGTAAAACCTTGGTAAGTATTTTTCATGTTTCGCATGAATTCATTATAATGATATTTCAAGTGACAACAGGTGCCAATTCATATAAATACAGACACAATGTGATAATCGCTCCACTTATATAAAGTAATAATGTTCAACTGTTTTCAGAGAGAAAGTTTACAGATCTGACTATAAAACATATTAAAGCCAACTCATAGATCTGTATAACTTGCTAACAGCTAATTGTATTTTGTATTTAAAGATTTTTATTCAGTCAAAAGCATTGTGTAACAAGTACAGTATTCTCAGAATTTGCTGTCTCTAATACTACCATATATCTACGAACGTCTAGTGAAGATGTTATCTCACATAAATATTTGTTGTATATAAATTGAAAATTAGAGCAAAATAAATAAATAAAATACATAGATGTATAAAAACAAACACCAGCGCGTTGTTCAACATCATGACAGTCCTAACTTTACTTGCAGAACACATTAATTACAGCTCTCAAAAATCAGGTTTTGCTATTTCGTATAAGATATCAACAATAAATAAAAGTTGACTTGTATTTGCAGGGGATGGTCATAAGACAGAGTACAAAACGATATAAGGATGGACTCACATGGACTCACATTGGAAATAGAACTCACACTTCGGACAACGTACTTTAACCATATTTACCGAAAGCTTGAGCTAAAATTTAGGGTTGTCGCTAAACAATTATTAAAGAGATCATATTAGAATAAGATAGGGAACTTCTGGCCCCATAAAACTGAGGCAAATTGGTGTATTTGGCATGAAAGAAATCTGGGAAAATAAAAATAATGCAGCCATCGACGATGTATGCATGAGGGGTGTTTATATTCACTGAGGCACTTCATGTATAATTCATAGCACCAAAGTATTCTTCTGAAATAATACATTAATTGGGGATGGTACATAATTATTACTTAGAGTTATGTGTAGTAATTTCGTAAAGGTAGGATGGTTGCGGAATTGATGAAGTCTGGGAGACCCTTTAAAGGCATATGGAACACATAAAACTATGGACTTTATTTTCTATCTTCATGTACACCTAGAGTCAGGAAGATTATTAGGTTTTCCCCTAATAAGCTGGATTAGTTTCTTTGATAATCCTTCTCAATTACAATTGCAAGAAGAAAATAGGCAAATATAATATAAAGAGGAATGATTTTATTTTTTAAATGTTTTTATTTATTTGAAATAGACCAGGTAGAATCTTTGCTAAATTCAGATTATTTATCATTAGTGGTCACCGCGAAAATATGTGAGAATGCGAGGCTGGAGTTTAAATGATTTATCAATGAATTATGAATATAACATATAGAAGGTGTATAAAGATAATTAATTAACTAATTAATTGATTAATTAGTCAATTAATGAAATTGAATAGTATACGTGTAAAAGATACTTATAGTTGAATGAAATTAAAATGATAAGTAAAGTAACGAGGCCTAAGTTGAAACATATGGGTCAGATTTTCAGAAAATGTACAATTCGCCTTCACCAATCCTCTCAAATAACCCATATTTAAGATCGAAATGAGCTTCAAAATGCATTTTAACTTTACAGAACTGATACTTTAAATCAATGCGATACAAAATATACTCAGATATCCCCGCTATTCTTCATTTTTTAGCCTAATTCAGCAGAACTTTCTAAATGTGTAGAACTGCCAATTGTACATTTTCTGAAAAACTGACCCATATAGATGTTGTAGGTTGTAGATGTAAAGGTGTTGGGTGGGGCAGGGAATAGGGGAGTTGCATGTCTCACTGCGCATGTCTACTGCAGTGCATGCTGGGATGGATTCTGATAAAATCTGACATACAAAGATTTGGCAATATTTTATCGAAAATTTCAAGAATGTTTTCACCAATATTATAGCTTGTATAAATCATCTATGAAACCAAATGCATGATGGGAAGGATGGAGGCTTGTATTATTGAAACATGTATAACACGTGGATATTGACAATAGAACATTGATAAATACACCATGCTGAACATGACATGTTTTCTATAGATTTTAGACTGTACCATTACTCCCATAATTCCATGCGAATCAAGATTCAAAATGGCGGCTATGCAAATCCCCTATTCACGATGTATACTCTGCCAATAAGCAGTTTACAAGGGTAAAACGGGTTCTTTAAGAAGAGGGAAAAGTGGGGGATTTTTTACTTCTATTTATGACAAGGTTCTGTGAACCCTTTACCCCACGAGCCGCTCTTTGCAATCAACCATGGAGGAACAGAGCTAGTACAGGGACAACACTATACAATACAACTGTAATATGTGATCCGTTTTAGGAAAATGAGTCATAAGTCGCAAATTTTTTTTTGAGATATCACCAGATTTTAAAAGAGGAGATCAAGCTGATTCCAATGATAATAAACACTGGGATATCTAACAAGTATTTCTATATTTTTAAGTTTGATATTTTTATTTTTGAAAAAAAAAGTGTTCAATGTTATACTGGATGGGTAATTACCAGTAAAGTAATTTAATATACTCCATACAAAACCCTTCAAAACGCAAGGATATATTTAATAGAATGTCCTAAAATTTGTTGCATGGATTCATATGACTATAAGTGCTAAACCCTCTAAAAATCAGAACATTTCAATAAAGTGATCTTGTAAGAAAAACACTTTGAAAAATATCAATTTTGCGACTTATGACTCATTTTCTTGAAACACATCACATATCCTGTATATTTCGCCATGGCCGATCGCAAACGGCGTATTAGGGGGCAAAGGTTTGAAGGCAAAAGTCACCTACTTGTCTCTCTTCTTAAAGAAACACGTTTTACCCGTGGCAACTACTTATTGTACAGAGTATAACGTGTGTGTCTCGACAGCTGTGGGGCGAGTGGAGTAGGCATTACCATTACCATGCTTAAATGGGCATTATCATGCCAGAGGAATATTTTGATGTGAGAATAATGATGACATTTTTATGACGTCCTTGATTCTTAGTCTCCTAGCGACTTATGAGTGGCTGTACAAAAGGAACGACGTGTCATTATACTTTATCCATATGTATTGTGAAAGATAACGTGCACTTGTTATTCTCTATTAATTGGAACCAGATGAGAAAATGAGAGGAATTAATTTCGTTAATTAAAAGAATTACCAGCAATTATACTTTACCAGTGATCTATATTCTAAATAGGCAACAAAAATTGTGATAGTCACTACTTTGTACCTTTTGTTTTATAAAAAAAGATATCTTTAAAAACAAAAGAAAAATGACAATTTAATTAATGATGATGTTTCCCCTGGAAACACATCTATTTCTAAAAGGAAAATGAGGGCAATTAATTTCGTTAATTAAAAGAATTACCAGCAATTATACTTTTACCAATGATCTATATTCTAAATAGGCAAAAGAATTGTGATATAGTGACTACTCTGTATCTTTTGTTGTGTCCTGAGGCTTGCTGGTGCAGCTGGATGAAGGAACGGAATGCTTGTAATCATTGTAACATAAACATATCATGTCATAACACATAACTAATCATGACATTAGGTTTTAATTATTGCTGATATCATACACTATATGGTACGAATATGTGATGTGTTCCAGGAAAATAAGTCATAAGTCGCAAAATTGATATTTTTCAAAGTGTTTTTTTCACAAGATCACATTAGGGGAATGTTCTAGTTTTTGCAGGGTTTATCACGTATAGCTATATCAATCGATGTATCAAATTTCAGGATAATCTATGTGATTTATCCTTTCGTTTTAAAGGTCCTCATATGGACTCATTTAGTTACTTTACTGTTTATTGACCCTCAGAAATATTGGAAAATCTTTTTTTCAAAAACGAAAATATCAAACTTAAAATCTAGAAATACTTATTAGATTATTAGACTGTTTACTATCATTGGAATCGGCTTGATCTCATCTTTTCAAATATAATGGTATCTCAAAATTTATTTTTTGCGACTCATGACTCATTTTTCTGAAACACATCACATATATATATGAACTGTCCTGATTGTCTTTTGAAATCTTTATCTACTCTGTTTAACCTCGCAATTTGTCGTATAATTTCGGTCACAGTTATCTAGCTGAATATCTCAAGAAAGAAACACAACTTGAAATAAAATAGTTATATGAGTTCTTACATGTACAACTTCTGGATACTGATTCTTAATACCACTACTTGTCAGTTCGAAATCGTCCACCTCTTTTTCATTTCCCTTTCCAATGATTAGTGCGAAGCATAAAGGCATTGGAAAAGGAATCGTGAAAAGAAATGTTTAGCCGAGAGTGTAGCTTTAAGTCTTCATATAAGGGTCAGATCTTCTGAAAATGTCCAATTCAACTTCACCAATCCTCTCAAATAACCCCCATTTCAGACGGAAATAAAGTTCAAAATACAGTTCAACCTAACCAAACCGATTGCTAGAATCAATGCAATGCCAAATGTATCCGAATTTACCTACTATTGGTCACATTGCAGCCTGATTCAGCATAATTTAGTAAATGTGTAGAGCTGCCAATTGTACATTTTCTGAAAATCTGACCCATATGATATCCAAATCACCGTGAAGCGTAGCAGGCTGTTCTGAATTATTTATGTCTGCCATACATGTATACAGTTGATACCAGCAATCACCGTTTAACGCTAATAAAATGTCAATAATGCAGCTAATAAATAGGTTTCATACAAGGAAAATAACATGTTTGCGTTTGTTTGTATATATATGGGTGCAATGAGGTGTGTTATTTAAATATTAAAATCAGCATTATATACACAAAAATATAAAAGTGTTTTCTACTAAAATACAGAGCTACAATATATTCAATGCAAGTTTTTGAATGTATGAATTAAAAATATATTATATATATATTATACATATTAAATAAGCTACTTCTTTCAAATATAATTACAAACCGTTTATCTTGAAGCTTATACGACATGTACATGCAAATGTTATTATTAATCCAATTAAGTCAATAACTTTCATTTTCATTGTGTCCTATAATTTCCTTAGATTTTATATATGAAACTGGGTGAATGTGTGTCATAGTTTTGAACACAAAAGTTCTGTTGATATATAATCGAAACCAGACCACATCCGAAACCGAGGAAAAAAATCGAAACCAAACATTTAATATCCTTGTACACTATAGTCCATACGCAGACCAAGTAGGCAGTAGGTCACACCGTGATGGAAGGCGGATCAGGTCTGACTGAAAACAAATTGACTACTCAATATAATTTAGATATTAGAACCTGAATTTGCAGTGAGGTGGACTGGATATATGAAACTCATCCTCTTAGTATTAGGTCTGGCTGAAAGAGCACAGAATACAATCGGAATCAGCCACAATGGATTGTCTTGTTTTCCACATAATATTATAGCCAATTATGGTAATATTGTTATAGAATGATATCATGATAGAGCATCAATGCAGATCAAATGGTAGATCTACAAAGCAGACCTGTGCTCATATATACTCATAGCCGGTTACTCAACATATATGGTCGTTCTCAATAGTGACAATATACAGCTCTATATTATGTGGAATCGGTAGGTGCAAAGGGACTTCGTAATATATAGGCACAGGTGGACATTATACTGAGGAATAGGAAGGATACTTCATGTTACTAATGTGTTAACTGCCCAACAATTCATTTCATCAATAATATATGTTTCCTTGTAAACATTCCGAATTTATAGTCAGAATCAATCTTGTGGAATATAATCCCTGGAATTACATGGTCTCATGAAATCGGATATTTCTCGGATAACTTCCATGCTAGGCTTCTAAAGAAATGATATTACAGGATGTTATGGTCGGCCTATATATAGGCCATTATATATACATATATATAGACCTCCCTCATCATAAAGAGCATTCGCTGGACGCTGTTATTGTATAGTAACTTTAATTCAAGAAACATTGACCTCACTTAGATCCCCACCCTTAAGAAGGGACAACACAAAACACGAAAAAAGATCCTTGATCCCAACTGCTTAAAACTATTCTGGATTTGCCTCTGAAAAATGTCTGGCCAGCAGCCTGCATGTGATCTGCTATCCGGAGAAAAGATCTGTGATTTGAATGATTTCTTCTACAGGATAATTATAATAATTATCTCTACTAGCATTACTGTCTCCATATCTACCTCCCCCCCCCCCCCTTTTTTCCATCTTCCTTCCCTTCTCTCTCCCCCCCCCCCCCTTCCTTCCCTCCTCGGATTTTGACTCGAACTACGAACTCTGTTTTATTGTATTTTGTATATTTATAACCATTTGTATTTTGCCCAAGAGGCTCTTTATATTTACTCTGTAATATTATCCTTTTGGTACTATTACCTACTAAATATTGTCTCACTCAATATGATTGGGTGCTGTTTCTAAGCGTAATCTTGATTTAAATTATTGTTGTCTGAGACCTCCATAAGTAGGGGCCTCCTGTGTGTCGTCGACGCCATGGAGTATTGTTTACCCCTACAAATATAAATTCATGTAGTGTCCGATAGGGCTTGAAACCCTCCCGAAGCTGGGAGCTTAGACCCATCGACATTGCCACCTGGCTAATAAAAGTCTCAACAACAACAACAACAACATGTCGACCTTTTTGTCAATCTCTTATACTGCTCATTTGTACTCTTCTGTACTCTATGAAAGTGGCAAATAAAAAACAACTTATTGTGGCAAGGAGGATAGCATAATAAAATAGTGGTGTGTAAATAGTGGTCCCACCTTGTGGACATGACCAAGAACTATATATACCGGTGCGCCAGGGCAAATCAACGTAAGTAGTATAGGGAAAAAGCGATGACGGCATGGCACAACATCTATTTTAATCTGACTATAATAACGGTTAAATGATGTAGGTAACATTTATTCATATTCAAAGGGCTAGGCCTACTAGGCCTCGTCTAATAGACCTAAATCGTTTTAGGTCTATTCTTAGGCCTATTGAAGCCAGGACTTTGTGAGAGTTAGCTGTACCGTAGCAGGGGGCCTAATAGGCCTTCCATACGGTATACGGTACCATACGGTATTGAATTATGTAGCCTGTGATGATTTTTAATGATTAAAATGGGAGTAGAGGATCAAGAAAAACGAACAAAAATGATATCTTGCAAATTCTCTATTTTCTAGTTCAACTAATAGGCTAGCTATGCCTACAGCGACCTGTATGTATATAAGCCTTGACCCAACTCGGGCTTGACCCTTTATGATTCTGAAGAGAAGCCAACTTTATAAAAGCTTTTGATCGACCAATTCTCTGTTTGATCAGTTTGTAAAGAATGAGACAATATAAGCGAAATAATAAAACTCTTGGTCTACGGAATAGGCCTTGGCCTACATGTGCATGATCGTGTTGATTACATTTTAGGACTATGATAGTTTTTATTCAAAATGGACCATAGCCATTTTAAAATGTTTCATATTAATTGATATTACCATAAACAATAACCATGTGATCAATGAACAATTGTTACAGAAATGGCATAACTCTTTTGTTTATTTCAACAAGGAACATGCAACACCTATATCATGTCAAATTAATAAAGATTCTGATGATTATTACAGCCTCATCAGCTCAGCATAAAAAAGCTAAGCTATATATATCTATAAGGGTTTAACTCCTTGTCATGATTGTCCAATTTGGAGGTAAGCTTACATATGAAGATGTACTATATACTTTCATTACATCTTTAAAAAGGCATGGAAAAAGTAGTGGTTTTAAAGATCATATACAGTCATTTACCGCTACTTCCCAATATAAGTCAGTAATAACCTCAAAGCTGCAGGTGTGTTAGTAATATTAAGACATCAAATACTAATACGGCTGACATTATTCCAATTATTCAGCCACAAAACATAGGATAGTATTATTAAAATAAGCTTTTACTTATTGATATTTAGCTAGACACTGCTTCAATTATATTCATCCTGAATAGTATCAACTGCAACAGTTTCATCCTTCGTATTCATTTAGTGGCTGGTCTTTCTTTCAGTAACAAGTTTCATTATCAGGAAATGAATCTGGTGGACAGTCAATGGTTTTTGGTGTTGATCCTTGTAGCATGATTATAGTGTACGTCATTAATGTGCTTCCAATCTGTGAAGAGGTGAAGAGGAAGACATAGAAATCCATATGGTAATATATGCATACTGAGTATGTATAATAATGATAAGAAAGAATATAAACCAAATACAACCTGATTTGTTTTATAGAATTGGTAAGGAATTGTCGGTGGGAATTCAGGATTAAACATTATTCCCTTCCTTTGATGGGTTGGAATAATAATTCCTACCCACCATTGAATGAATAGGCTATAAATATCTACCAGCTGAGAATATCACACATAGGAAGGAATCTTTTCCCTCCCTACAGGGGAAGGAATTGCCATAGGAAATTACTTTCCATAGCGTATACAACAGGTTCCTGTAGGTAGCAGGATCGAAGTATATTGATAGTAAAATGTGTTGGCTTTTCTACTTATATATAATCCATTTTGGAATATGCTTCCCCAGTAATCATGTCATGTAACAAATGAATCCTTAATAAACTCCGGAAAGTGGTCATATTTAAGGCTGGCATCTTTTGGCTGGCATAAATCAAAATATGAATTGTGTATCACTGATAATGTCTTACTTAAAATATTATATGAAAAAAAACCGAATACATACCTTGTACAGGATAGAGGTATCGCATTGGGGGGTGGCTAGGTTTAACACTTTTATTTCCAAGAGTGAAAGAAGGTTGAGAGAAGGTTGTCAATTATATAGAGGCCCATGCCTGTAGCATTCTCTACCTCATTAAATAAGAGCTTGGAATGCTATTGGGTATTGGGTGATGAAGGCTTTAAAAACCACATTGAAAAAGTCTAAATGAATATTGGCTAATTTTATCAGTCCTGCTGTTTTTTATGTGAAAAATGTCACATAAAAAAGTCACAATATATTTCATAAAACGAGTTGTGTTACAATTTTGAATGGGGGCAAACAAGATAGACAAAGAAATGATTAGTCATATAATAGTGTTAGACGTGATTTGATATCTAATGGTAGACGTGATTCGATGTTAGACATGATCTGATATTTGATATGCTATGTGTAGCTCTGACATGGGATGATATGTAATTGAATTTGCATGAAAGAAGTTTGATATGATATGAGGGTGTCTGTAGGAGATATGAAGGATTAAAACCACCATGCACTAAGACTCTGGTACTTAGTTTTGTATGTAAGAATGAATAGATTCTTGATTATTAATCAAATGATAGAATAGTTATTGTAGTCAGGCAACGCACTGAAACATCAACAAAAACTCCCAATAAGAATCAAGCCTAAAATTAGTAGAGATATATTTAAGTTATCTGAGTGGATTCTGCAGTCTGAATAGGTTTGATCACTAACCATGAGGATGGTAGAGTAGTCTAGAATGAAGAGTTTAGCTACAGTAAGACCCAGGTCTTCATGGTTAACACAATTCAGGAAAATTTGCACCTACAAATAGAATGAAACACATAGTTCCAGAAAAGAGGGAAATAAATAGGGATTATTTATTAGGATATTTCATTAACGCACAGTTTTAAAGCAGTATGGTTAATCAATTAACATATGCTGCAAAGAAACTACATATTGGTGTAGACATCCTAAGGCTAAGAACTAGACCACTAGCAACCACCCCGCCGTCTGAGAAGAGGCGGATTGCCACTGAACTAAAAATTGAAGCTGTCGCAGGATATCCAGGTCATTTCCCAGTAATGTCTATGCCATATGCCTCGACCAGTTCACAAACTTTAACAACACGTACGGCAAATTTGTTGGTGTCAATCGAAAGCTATAATCGTATAATACATTTTTTACTGGAAGAATACATACTTTTATGGTACACAAACATCAGGATCAGCACTTCTTTGGGTCCTATTCATATTCACCTTTCAAACCTGGAGTGCTATTTGCACACGACACCACTCGCCGCTATGCTCACGCTTCCCTCCCTGCTCTCACAGTAGCGGTGACGGCGGTACTGTGGGGAGCAGGTATTAGGCCTACACACAAACATTAACAAGGAAGAGAGAGTGGAGGAAGCAGGGCGGGGTGGTGGGCAGTCATTAAAAGTGAGAAAAACGACAACTATAAGAACAAAAACAGAAAATAAAATAATATCCTCTAGCGGGCTAAATTTCTGGACCATGCCCTGAGCGATGTCACCCCAATACAGTACCACTATACATTCATTGATGACAGCCAGGGCCTGCAATGACCCATGCATGACAGGAATTACCTGTGGGCATGTGTCATTCCCATACCTGACAGCTCTTCCTTTATTATCCTCCAGGTGTGTTTGGGCCTTTTGCCCTGTGGTGTGCATTACAGGGGAGTTTGTTGATCATTGGCCCTGGTATTCTTAATACATTAGCTAGCCATCTACAAGGTGTCTGTTTTCCCTTTTGTATCATTCAGGTGTGATGTTTACTAGGTATTTGTTGGATTTCCAGTTCGACTAGAATATCCTGCATGTTCTCCATAGACAACTTTGGAAAAAGCTAGACAGTACTTCACAGTCAACTTTCTTGATTCCAACATTCACTTCCATGCAGCTATATGAATAATAATCTTTAATTCCATGACTCCTCCAATATAGCGCCATGTAAGTAATAGGTTGTGACTGGGCATGAACCTGCAGCACTGTCATTTTACCTCCATGGATGACCTTTATAAGCAAACCATGCATAGAGTCTCCCCAACCCTTCATATTTTACAACAGATAGAAGGCCTCAATCATTATTTAGCATCTCTACTGAGATATTTGATACAATTATTACCAATGACTTGCCAGTCTCTTGCAACTTATGGCACACTATAATTACCCCCATTGTGAATAAATAATAATTTCTGCTTTTATTCAATGCCTTTTGAAAAAGGCATAGCCAAGGCATCACACGCTACCCTATTGCTAATAATACTTACATAATGTACGGCTGTCTGACTCATGTTCTCCAACTTGACTCTTTCTAACTGGGCTGCCACACGCCTACCCTGATTCAGAAAATAACGACTGTATTATCCATGGTAAGACACTCAGTATATAACGCAGATTCAGGATAGAGAAACTCATCATTATCCCATATAGGCCCACCGTCCTACATGTAGGACGGCAGAATATGCTTTTTAAATATTGAAAAAAATCAATAAATGTTTGTCAAAACAGAATCATATTTCTACCAGTCATGCACATAGACGGATTTTAGTATTCATAAACTTTTGAGAAAGAAATAATGATGTGTTGCCATGGTAATATCACTGCATATGAAGGGACCAAAGGCAGTTTGTGTAAACTGTCATTTCTGAAAGTTCACCCAAGGAGTTAACAAATTCATACCATTCTTTTCGTGATAAAACCTTTATGGGACTATAGTTGAGGGTATGATCAATGTCTCTGCCCACAATTGAGTTCCTTAGTATTATATTCTTGGAGAAAATGGAAGAAATGTGTGGCCTTCCTACATACAGAATGCTGGGTCTATATGGGTATAAAACATAATATAGCATTGGGTGTGCTCATTACCCTACACTTAGACCAGCAGCCATAAGCTGAATTCAAATGGGAACTCGTTCCCACCATATAACAAGCCACATTTGATGTGTCTCATTCATAATTACATGCATTTTCTGAATCTGAAGAGAAAAGTTGCTGATAAACCCACAAACATTGTCAAAATGGGCCGTTTCTATGGTGACTGGTGATTTTTTTTTATACTTCAGCAGAAAACAGCTTTTTAGTGTCCCATTTCTACACTATTATCAGCAATGTGACCAAACTTAGGTTTATTCATGGTATGTATGTGGGCTATCTGCAGACTTCAATCCAGTGAGCTTGGCCAAGGTCAAAGTCAAAGTCACTGGATATGACCTTCAAATACAAAAAATAGCATAATTCTGGAATGTGACATCAAATTGTGTCTTATAAAACTAGGGTAACAGGGGAAATTGATAATCTTATGTATAGAAATAACAACCATTAGGGGAAAGAAAAATGGTCCATGCCCAGTGTCATTGCAAACTTTATTACATACATACAAGATTTCAACGACGTGATACAGGGTGTGCTATATGAAAAGTCAAATCGCATACCAATGCTATATGGGTTGTCATGGAAGCGCGTGACCCAAATAACGTAATTTGATTGGTTCCCGACGTCACACTCTCCATGGCTGAAGCAGAGCGCTGCCTTGCAATCTCTTGCATGTTTCGGAAGTTTTCAGACATTGCTCCGATAATTTGTCAAGAAAAACACTACTAAGAAGGTAAATATAACAAATAAATCGATAACCTGTATGTAATAAAGATCTAATAGCCCTCTATTCGGTTTCAAATCGATCTCGACGTCAGGTCAAATCGCACTCCACCCCTTTGGGGTGTCATGCAATTTGACCCTCCGTCTCGATCGATTTGAAACCTCAATGGATTTGAAACCTGGGCCATTAGATATATGTGTTGCCATGGTAACAATGACTTAGTTTTCAGTTTATGATGCATTTTGAACAAAATTTCATGTTTGACCTTGAAAATGGTGACCTTGACCTTGAATTTTGCTATTTTTGTATCTCTAGTGACTTTGACCTTGGTCAAGGTAACTGACTCAGGGTCCTTAAATAGCACTTATGTGGTGCCGGCGAGAGTCAGGCTGGTTCTGACTCTGTCCGGTACCATGTTCCGGGGTTTCCGGATGCTCTCCCGTTAGGCTCCGGACGAGAGGCCAGGGGCTGTAGTTCTGATATGTTCCGACAGAGGTCGTAATTACTTATTGATATGCATTTATAACTTATTTTTATGATTTGCTCTTATGCTGTTCTGTATGTCCTTATAAACACCTTTTACTATTGAGATGCTTGTCATTCATATATCTTACTGCCACAAGTTGTAAGGGTTGGCATAGGCTCTCCGAGCTCCAACCGCGGCAGGTGTGTTTGGTATAATAAAGGACTTGGCTGGCGAGGACCGTTAGAACCTGGTTGTGTTGTTATTTGCACTAGTTCCATAGCCACTAGGGTACGGGGAAATAACGAGACACTACAATTTGGTGCCGTGACCAAGCGGTCCGCTAGTTGGCCAGGAGGGAAGAGACGCGCCTATCGGAGGGGGATCCTAGCGCTGGGACCCCCCAATGGCCGATAGGGTGGCCGCAGTTGCCGCAAGACCGGACTGGTTAGCTGAACATGTTCAGCTATTACAATTCGGGGACGATTTCAGGGTTGAACCGGAACGAGAATTGTCGCCTACTAGGGTGGATCCGGAGAATAATGCGCCTGGAAGCGAGGTTGGTGAGTTTAAGGGAAAGGATCAACGGACAGCGCCACGGCGCCCGAAGGAGAGGATAGGCAGACGACTGCCGGAAATGGTAGATTTAGGGAAAGGAAGTGACTGGAGCATGTCTGATGGTGGTCGGGCATTACGCCCCGAAGCGCCACCGGATTTATTCCAGCCACAACCGGAACCGAAACGGAAGGTGCAACAAGTCGGACAGTTTCCCATTCTGGAACCAGCCCCACCTTTGCCGCCGCCCCCGAGAAGGGTGGAAAGACCTCAAGAAAGAAGGAAGGAGGGGAGGGAAGGAAATGCATGGGACTCTCCAGTGATTCCGGCTCGAGCCAGGTTGGAGGGTCACTCCCCGCTGGTGCCAGCTCTGGCCGGAAGGGCGTTGAACGAATCCGTGGCCTCTGAACCGTGGGAACCGATGACCCCAGGTAATAGCCCGATGCGGCGGGTGGGCGTACGGAAACGTAACCGTTACTTACCGGAACAGGGAGATGTGGCACAAGAGAATAGGATGCAGACGAAATTAAGTGAAGAATGGGAGATGGATCTGACAAGAGGGAATAATAGGCGGATGACCGTCGAGAAAATGGACGCTCTGCTGGGATTACAGCGGCGGCAAGCTGTGCGTATGGATGTAGATATCAGCGCCACTGCCAGGCGCGGGCGTGAAGCACTGCGCGCGGCGGCGGCCACAGCTGAGGACCTAGCAAGGGCAAGAGACGAAGAGGAATTTTTGCGGAACCGGTTGTTAGTACAGGAGGATGAGATGACTAGGCTGCATAAGGAGTTGGATGCAGAGCGGACAAAAAGGGAGAAAGAACGCAGTGACGCTCAAGCTAGGGAAGATGCGGTGAGGACCGATCTCCTGAGGCAATTCGGAAAGGCAAGAGCGGAGACTGCTCCTGAGTATGTGCAGAGCACACCTATGCGACCGAAGCCAGATGCCCTGTCGGACGCCTCCTACGTTAGGCTGATGCATGAGCTGCCGGAGTTTGGCCAAGCCAGGAGGGGGGGAACTCGGAATGTAGTAATTCGATCTCCGCCTCAAGCCCGGGAAAGGTCACGGGACCCGGAACTCCAAGAAGCCATTGATACGGCTAGGTTTATGTGCGGTGGCGAGGAGGACCATCAACCGGCGAAACAAGAGAAACGGGTCACGATAGTCGCGGACACGCCCATTCGAATGAACCGGCGTTCGATGGATCCGGCCGCAGACTATGAACCGGACGATGAACCGGAGGGCTTTGTGGTGCCAGAACACAGTGAAGCCAAACCAATGCGGAACCCGAAGCCGCTAACCTTCCCTGAGTGGGATGGGAAGCAGGATTGGAGGGAATATCAAAAACGGACCGCGTCGGTATCAGCCGCAATGAATTGGGATCCGGAGACTTATAAGGTCCAGTTGCTGGCGGCGGTGGGTAGTCATATGCCGTTCGCATCTGGTCTAAAAGCAAGCAACTATACGGTACGGGAGTTATTGAAAATTATGGAAAATGATTACCGGTCGGAGAAATCGGTGAATACCCGCCGGGATTCGTTGTTTGCACTAAAACAGACGCCGGGGCAGAGCCCCGCTAGCTTTGCAACATTGGTCTCTGAGAAAGCGCTCCATGCGTTTGGGAAATGGGATACAACGCTGCATGTGTTGGCGGTGCGGGTGTTTCTGACCGGGTTAATAGATCCGGAAATGACCTGATATGTGGCCTTACAGGAGCCAAAGAACGTGGTAACTGCAGGGGCTTGTGCGACACGATACCGGGATGTATGTGGGGGAGTTGGGATGGCCGCAAAGGTTATGTCCATCGGCACCGCGGACATCCCCCTCTCCCATGGAAACGAACGGAATGAAGAGCATGGTGCTGGCAAACCGTGCGGATCGCTAGGAGGTGACTCGGCTGAGCTGCAGGCGTTCCGGGCATGGCAGGGAAAGCCACGAACAGGTGAAGATAGGAAAATGGATAAGACAACTACTGGGGGGAAGGGAGAAGAAAAACCCAACTTCCGGAGAGGCCCTCCACGAGCAATACGTTGTTATTATTGTTTAGAGGAAGGCCATATGGTGGCCGATTGCCAACGGAAGGTTAAACACCTGAAGGCGTTAGATGAATATGTCCGGGAAAGTGAACGTCGGCAGCAGGAAAGGGGAAACAGCCCAGGGCCCTCTTAGACGGTGATAGGAGGAGCCCGGAGGAAAAGACACACACCGCGGAATGTCGAAGGACTGGGGTCCAGCCGGATCGGGAAGGGCAGGAGGTGTCCTCTGCTTGGCTAGGGGACGCCCGTGGAAGTAGCAAGGGGAGGAGGAACGACACAGATCGTCCAAGTACTGGTTCGGTGAAAGCCACATGCTCCGTGATGACAGTGCGCATGGGAGCACCGGAACACGCTTGCTCCGGCGGACAGATACTGAAGGTAGAGTATCGGGGTTATACCTCCAAAGTGAGCAAGATAATGGTCTGTGATCTCCGGAATTTTGACATAAGGGTATCCGACCGGAACGGTCCGCTTCTGGCAGATCGAATGTACGCGGATGTAAGACTGGTAAACGTGACCGGACAGTTCTTGGTAGACTGGGGGGCGCAGTGTACGCTGCTCAAAAAGTGGGTCTATGAGAGCTTGACTGTAAAACCGTTTTTAACACCGTGCCGTGTGACGTGTTTCGCAGGCACCGGTCATCATTTGCAGACACATGGGTGTGTACGAATCGCTCTGGGAATGGGAGGCGTTTGGTACGCCATAAATTGTCTGGTAGTAAGCGGGTTAAAGGGAGAGGAAGCAGGTATACTGGGGATGGATTTTATCCATATACACCGGTGTAATTCCGATTGGTCCGGGAAGTTCACCCTAGAGGATGGTGAGCAGACGGTGTGGTGCCGGACACTGCAAAGCGGGTCTCTTACAAGCAATAGGAGTGAGGGCATCTTTGTGGATGCATTTGCTCATGTCTGTAGCGGCATAGACCTGGTGACGGCAGCAGAAGATCTATTCTTCGAACCGGGAGAGTTGGAATTAGGGAAGTACGTGGTTGGGGACCACCTGTTGATTGCCGACCGACCGGGTGGGGCTGTGTCCCTGTACAACCCTACTGGATCTCCTCTCATTTTATGTCTGACCGCCGGGCAAACCTGGGAGGAGAATAGTTCTCCAATCGTGGACATGGACTTACTAGAGCCGGAGGTGCCGATGCCCCCGAGCGAAGTTTGCCCATTGGAAAGATTGGTAAGGGAATCAGACCTGGAAGTAGCGGTCCAGCGTTCTGATCTCCTGCAGCTATTACGGAATTATAAGGAGTGCTTCCGGTTGCCAGGCGAGATGTTGGGACAGACAACCAAGGTCCTACATAGCATCGATACTGGTAATGCGGTTCCGATTAAAACGGGGTATAGGCGTCTGCCTCATGCGAAGCGGGAATCGGCTGAAAGACAGATTAAGGAGATGCTTGAAAAGAGAGTGATAGAGCCCAGCATTAGCCCCTGGGGAGCGGGAATAGTGATTGTAGGAAAGAAAGATGGAACGGATCGGTTTTGTTCCGATTACCGTCCGCTGAATTCAGTCACGAAAAAGGATTCCTTTCCGCTTCCCCGGATCGATGAATGTTTGGAAGCGTAGTAGTTCTAGTGCCACAGCGGAGACACTGGCTGATGTGCAAGAGCAACACAAACGGACTCGGTATCATGGAAGGCAAAAAATGTTTGAGGACCCCAACATTGGAAATAAATGGTTTATTGCGTTGGACTTAGAGAGTGGGTACTGGCAAATAGCCCTGGATGAGCAAAGCAAGGAAAAGACAGCTTTTGTCTCTACCCTGGGGTTGTTCCAGTATCGCGTTATGCCTTTCGGGTTGTGCAACGCTCCGGCCACGTTCGAAAGGATGATGGAGCAGATGCTCCAGGGGCTGCGTTGGAAGTCTTGCTTGGTTTACCTGGACGACGTAATTATCTTCGGACCAACGTTTGAGAAGACCATGGGAAATTTGGAATTGGTTCTTAGCCGCCTCCGGGATTACTGTTTGAAGTTGAAGCCTAAAAAATGCGAGTTGTTTAAGTCACAGGTTCAATACCTGGGCCGGATTGTGTCCGAGGCCGGGGTGCGTCCGGACCCGGAAAAGATAAGAAAAGTACAGTCTTGGCCGACACCGCGGACGGTCAAGGAGGTGCGGCAGTTTTTAGGGTTCGCATCATATTACCGCGAATTCATGCCAGACTTTGCGGAGGTAGCGGAACCGATCCAGAATTTAGTGGTCGGAGGGGATCAGAGGAGTAGCCGGACAGTTGTCTTTGATGAGGTGTGCAGGGCCGCGTTTGATCGGTTGAAAGACTTGTTGACTAGGGCACCAGTTCTGGGATACCCTCAACCGGTCGGCACCATTATTTTAGACACGGATGCCAGTGGATTCGGTATGGCTGGGGTATTATCTCAACTACAAAGCGGTAAGGAGGTGGTTCTGAGTTACGCTAGCAACACTCTAACCCGGCCGCAGCGGAACTACTGCGCAACCAAAAGGGAATTGTTGGCGGTGCTGACCTATTTATGCAAGTTTCAGCATTATATAATCGGACAAGCGGACTTTACGTTGCGGACGGACCATGCGTCCCTCAGGTGGCTAATGCATTTTAAGGATCCCACTAACATGCTGGCTCGGTGGTTGACCACCTTGCAGCATTATGGGATCCAGGAATCGCAGGTGGTGCACCGGCCAGGGAAACGACATATCAACGCGGACGCGTTGTCGCGTTTACCTGTAAGGAAATGCCCTAGGGAGGACTGCCCGGACTGCGGAGTCCACGATGCTGTCATGGCTGAGTTGACAATGGAGTATCAGCTGTTCTCCAGTTTAACAGGGGATCGGCTACGGGTGGCCCAGGAGGCGGACGATGTGCTTACAAGAGTCATAGGGATAGTCCAGAGGGGAGACCCTTGCCCGGACGCCGTGGCTCTGCGAGCGGAGGGGAATGAGTTCTGTTTTTACATGAAGTTACTCTCTTCTCTGAAGGTGACGGATGGGTTACTAAGTATGGACTGGGAAAGCGAGAATGGAGTGATATACGAACGAGTGGCAGTCCCTGCTGGTTAACGTCATGAGCTGTTCCTGACTTTGCATGGAACGAAACTCGCGGCCCACTTCGGGGAATTCAAAACGTATCAAGCTGTGTTACAGAAGTTTATATGGCCCCGGATGCGCAGCGATATCTCCGACTGGGTGCGGGGCTGTGATGTGTGTGCCTCGTGCAAAAGCCGAGAGGGGAGGGGCATTGCTCCATTAAAGAAAGAAATACATGGCGTGCGTTAGAGCCGTGTAGCGCTGGATATAATCGGACCATTCAGAAAGACTCCGAGAGGGAATGTTTGCGTAATGGTAGTGACGGACTATTTTTCAAAATGGGCCGAGGCCTATCCACTCCCGGACCATACGGCGGTTACTTGTGCAATGGCGCTCTTCACGGAGTGGATCCTACGTTATGGGCCACCGATCTCTTTGCAAACGGACGGTGCCCCGGAGTTCCGGTCGGCGCTGTTAAAGAATCTTTTAGAAATGTTAGAAATCGAGAAACTAATGACCTTGCCGTACAGACCGCAGTCAAACGGGCAGGTAGAACGGTTTAACAGGGTCTTGGTGGAGCAACTCTCATGTCTGACGGAGTACGAAGATATAAACTGGGATCTACTGGTGCCATGTATCGCGCATGCATACCGGGGGGCCGTGCACAAGAGTACTCATTGTACGCCCAATATGGTAGTGTTTGGAACGGAAGTGACTGTTCCGGCGGACATCATCTACGGAACGATGGATGGGGAAGTGGATTTTCCATGCCCTACTGTATTCGTGGAAGAGATCCGTAGTCTCTTGTCTAAAGGACATCGCTTTGTGAGGGAAAGGCTGGGGTGTGCAGCCTTGTATCAAAAACGGTACTTTGACCGGAGGGCTCGCCCGAAGGTTTTTAAGGAAGGAGATGTGGTATGGAGATATTCCACTCCTCTGGCACAGAAGAAGTACGGTCCCAAATGGGACGGGCCTTTCGAAGTGCTAAGAAGGGTGCAGGGATCCACTTATGAGCTAAGGACAATGGCTGGTATACTCAGATGGAATGGGAACCTGTTAAAGCTAGCATTTGATGCAAAAGGGCAGCCGCTGCAGGTTGTAAATCTGCACCGTGCGGAGGAGTATCAAAAGCAGCAGATGGCCGGGCACGAAATATTGAGGGAGGACGGAAGGGGTAAAACTGTCCCAGGGAAAGATGCCCCAATGGTGAAGCCCGGCCCTGTAATAGTAAAACATACCAAGAGGCGTGGAAGGCCCCCGAAATCGGTCAAGAAGGATCTTGCCCAACCGCTAGCAGATCCTGATGAATCAGCGGGGAGCCTGCCATCGGACAGTGATTCTGAGTGTACCCGGACGCTGCGGAACAGGGTGGTGACTTGCGAATGGACACGGTAATGGATAGAATATCGAAA
Organism: Sthenelais limicola; assembly: GCA_942159475.1. Lineage (NCBI taxonomy): Eukaryota > Metazoa > Annelida > Polychaeta > Phyllodocida > Sigalionidae > Sthenelais > Sthenelais limicola. The sequence goes on along the minus strand of OW804094.1, from coordinate 25,724,627 downwards.
TCCGGATACCTGGCGGGGCGCCCACGCCGGCAGGTACAACCCCCGGATAGATATGGCTATGCGTGAGGAGAACAGGAAAGAAAAAAAATGACACAACGAGAAGTACTAAGAATCGGACGTTCCGGGCACGGGCTCCGAAAGGGAGTAGGGAACGGCTCGATAAGGGTTGAAATGGACAACCTACCACTGTGCAAGGAAAGACCACGCTGAGAGGTGATCCGGGGAGGGAGTTGGCCGAAGAAAGATATATTCCTGGATGGTGGAGCCAAAAGGGTGGAAACTAAGGAATAATCCCAAGTCCGGGTGGCTCAGCTGGTCACATGGAAGAAGAAGGAAAACGCCCAGCTCGGGGACGTTACTAGTGTCACGTAGGCAGGGAGGGTATACCCTAATTGAGCAATTGGGGACCTAGGTATTGAGGTGACGCGACGGGGCGTGAAACCGCTCGGAGACAGCTAAAAATAGATTGGTGGAGAGTGGTGATTGGCTAAGACGCGAGGGCAGGGTCACGTGATCAGGGGAGGAGCGGATGTGTGGCAGAAGCATCTCAGAACTCACACCACACGGTTGTGTGTCCTGCCGAGCTAGACTTTGAGCGAAACTTTTTTGAGAGAAGCCTTGAGTTGTGAGAGTTGGAGATTGGCGTTGACCTGTAGACACTAACTGGATTGACTTACTCATTGTGCGTGAGCCTATGAGTAAGGAGGAGAAGATGGAGACTGGGGATGGGGCAGTAGCCCCTGAACCGAACAAGGAGGAAACCGGTGGAGACCAGGAGGGAGCCGTGGGCGAGGCAAAAGCCCCACCTGAGTTGAAACTGGTATTGAAGAAGAGAAAGAAACGGAGTACCACTAAGGCTAAGGACAAGGAGGAAGACATGGAATACGAGCAGGTGGAGGACCAAGGAAGTCCGGCCAAGGTGGTTAAATCCTCAGCCGGAGCTAGGCCTAAGGTTGGTGTTGGAAGTGGGTCATCGGTTGGGATAGACCGCTCCCGGTCGTGGGGCCGTGAAACAAACCCTCGCCGGAGATACGACCGGAGCACTAGTTCTAGTGCCACAGCGGAGACACTGGCTGATGTGCACAAGCAACACAAACGGACTCGGTATCATGGAAGGCAAAAAATGTTTGAGGACCCCAACATTGGAATCCGGAGTACCACCCGGTGGCGGGACAAGGACATAGTGGAGGGTGTCCGGCTGAAAATGAACATGTTGGCCCCCATGGAACCAAAAGCCGGTGACGGGATTACGAGGGCTGAGGAATCGGAGGAATCGGATGAGGCTTTGGGAGAGTTCACGGCGGAGCGACCCCTTATGGCTCAGTATGAACGGTTGTTTCATTTTTTGAAAGGCAGGACGGGCAGGGAAGCTAATCCGCATATGGTGCTGCCCGTGAACCTGAAAAAGAAACTGGATGGTGCTCCTAAGATCTGGCAGGAGGGAAATCGGTGCCCTTTTACATACTGCCGGTTGATTAGTGATGACTGGAACCCGGGAGGCATTAGGTGCTTTGCAACGAGGGAGAGGTTTTCCAGGCACATGTGTGAGGAACACTGTCCATCGGTGCAGGTGTACACGTGCCCGCACCCGATCTCGTGCCTGGTAAAACTGGACCGCAAGTCTGACATGATTCGGCATCTAAAGGTGGCTCATAGGAATGGGGAACCGTTGGCAAAGTCACTGGTGGCCGGATTTAAGTGTTTGACTAAGGAAATACCCAACTATGGGTACCAGCGGTTCACCCGGATGGGGCAGAATGAATGGGAACAGATAGTGGCCTTGGAGTCCGGAGCGGCGCAACCCCGCTTCAAAAGGATGGTGCGGTGTCCGCCAGCTCCGGCTCCAGAGAGGAATGCATGGGGGAGAGCAGGACCTGTGCTTGCCCCACCCCCTCCCCTCGCACCTATACCAGCACCACGGAGGATTCCGGCCGCTGCTGCCTTTGGTAGTGCACAGCAGATGGAGACAGCTGCTAAACTGTCAGCTGCTGTGGCCCCGCAGGAGGTAGTCGCGGCAACGGTGGAGCCTCTGCAGGAGCAGGAGCCAGTGGCCGACCCGGTGGAAAATGATCCGGAGGCAAACATAGGCCAGGGTGCACATGGGTTACCCCCGGAGCAGGAAGTAGCCCGTGCACTGGATATGATCGATGGCGCTATGAAACAGGGAATACAGAACACGGAACAAGCAGTGATTGTGGCAATGGACGCTGTACGGAACAACGTGGGTGCAGCTCTCATGTTGTTCGGTGATCTCGGGTATGTACGAGATACAGCGGCTCGGGTGCCCGGACTGGAGGCCCGGGTCAATGAACTGGAAAACCAACTGGAGTTTTTCCAGCAAAAGGATAGGGCGAATCGGGACCTGATCCTGGGCTTGGAGTTTAAGTTACACCAGGCCAGGAACGGGGCTCCGTCGCCGAAAAGGAAACGGTCTGACCAGAGAGAGGAGGAGGAGTCGGACACAAGGAGAAAGGAGGTGGAGAGGCAGAGAGCGAATCTGGACTGTATGAAAGAGGAGATCTGCCAAACGATTAAGGCTGCATTTGAGACGGCAATAGTGCCCAGGCAGCAGATGGTGATGCCGCCGGGGATATACCCCACTCCGGGCCGGACACCTACTGCGGAGGCCTGGGGGCCATCTCTTATGGAGGGGCCTCCGGGATTGCTCTCGCCACTGGGAGGACAGGGGGCAGACCGGAATCCCCCCCGACCTAGGAGAAGTTACCTGGATGATAGTGGTCTGGAGATGCAACCAGGGCCTGTGATGCCAACAAAACCGTTGACCCCGGTACGTGTTAGAGAAAGGGAAGCAAAACAGGAGGAAAAGGTAGCTCCTGTGGAGCAAATGGATACTACAGCGGTGAGGCCGGTTTATGAACCCGTCTCCCTACCGGGTAGCCCAACCCCGGAGCAGCACATGAGGACTCTAGTGCTGAGGAGTCCGGTGCCTAAGCGTCCGGTGGCAGCCGGGGTGGTGGGTGTGACACCAGTGACACCGAGAACGGCCGCAAAAAGGACAGTGGAGCTCAGGCAGAGGTGGGAGAACTCCCCTCTGGCAGCTCTTGGAGTGGTTCCGTGCTCTGTGGACCTGGGTGCCCGGTTGGATGAACAAAAGGATTTGTTGGAAGAGGCAAAGGATGTCCCGCTGCCAGACGACGGGGACATCGACCTGGATTTTGCGTTTGTGGACTTAACAAACACAGACGCAGACGCGGAGGATCCACCGGACCCCGCGAATGTAATGGTGCCTTCCATTTCAAAGGCAGAGGAAGACCGGTTGTTGAAAACAGGAAACTTGAGCGATGATGAGGTGGGAGACTTCTAAGCGGAGTGCCCGGTAAGAGAAGTAAATAAAAACTGATAGTGCAATGGAAGTATACGACTGGGTTTGAATGAAACCAGTTTTGTGTGACTGCAGCGTGGGAGCGTCAGTATCCCAGCGACTGACTACGCCGATTGACGACCCGGACAGAGGCAGATCTGGAGAAGCCTCGCCAGCCGTGGGAAAGGATGAAGTTCCTTCTTCCTTATGTTTTATGTGCAAGAGTATGCTGTTTGGTGCAGTTATTATGATTCTTTTACCTCTTCAAAAAGTTGGACTTACCTCTTCAAAAAGTTGGACTTACCTCTTCAAAAAGTTGGACTTACCTCTTCAAAAAGTTGGACTTACCTCTTCAAAAAGTTGGACTTACCTCTTCAAAAAGTTGGACTTACCTCTTCAAAAAGTTGGACTTACCTCTCCAAAAAGTGGGACTTATCTCTTCAAAGACTGGATTTACCACTGTGAGAAGTAAGCTTGTTATACTGTGTTTTTCACAAACAATACATTCCAAGAGTTGGTTTTAGTAGGAACAAAATGACTTGGTGAACAATATAACTAGTGGCTGGACTAATATTGGACACTTGGGATCATACCTCTAGTCTGTGATGGTGCCAGTATCGAACTGTGTGTTCCGGACCAAAAATATTTACTAGTTAAAACCAAGAACATTTCTACAGGTATTGATGCTGGTCAGATGAGTTGTATTATTTGATCATTATTTGCATTGAACGTGTATTTCCATTGTTTCCTATTTTTTTCCTTCAATTATTTCCAACTTTTGTTGCTGAAACCGATATGTTTTAGGCAACCTTATGGTCCAGTCGCTTTGGGTCTGGTACGGTTGCCAACCTCCAAAAATAAAGAGGGAGGGGGGCATTGTGGTGCCGGCGAGAGTCAGGCTGGTTCTGACTCTGTCCGGTACCATGTTCCGGGGTTTCCGGATGCTCTCCCGTTAGGCTCCGGACGAGAGGCCAGGGGCTGTAGTTCTGATATGTTCCGACAGAGGTCGTAATTACTTATTGATATGCATTTATAACTTATTTTTATGATTTGCTCTTATGCTGTTCTGTATGTCCTTATAAACACCTTTTACTATTGAGATGCTTGTCATTCATATATCTTACTGCCACAAGTTGTAAGGGTTGGCATAGGCTCTCCGAGCTCCAACCACGGCAGGTGTGTTTGGTATAATAAAGGACTTGGCTGGCGAGGACCGTTAGAACCTGGTTGTGTTGTTATTTGCACTAGTTCCATAGCCACTAGGGTACGGGGAAATAACGAGACACTACACTTATATCTAATATCAATAACCCCAAGTTTGGTCCCATTCCTGATAACAGTGTAGAAATGGTGCACTAAAAACCTATTTTTTTGTAAAATAACAAAGAAATCACTAGTTACCATAGAAAGGGCCCCTTTTGACAATGTGATCAGGCTTTTCAGCAATTTTTCTCTTCAGATTCAGAAAATTCATGAAATTCTACATGGAATACTTCAAATTTAGTTTGTTATACAATAGGTAGGGGTGATTTATAAATAATGGCTTTTTGAGAGTTTGGTCTCTATGCATCTTATTGGTTCCCTATGTAAAATACATGATCTAATATAAAAAAAGTTCTCTCAAAAATGTATAGTGCACACCGTCCTACAGGTAGGACGGTTGGCATCTTTGGTCCTATGCTAGGTAGAGGTCTGAATTTTTTTGTGTGATGTCAGGTCTATGAGCCTACATCAGATATTTAAATGAAATTTCTAGGAGCAAAACTCCCATTTTGGGTCTAAGTGAGATAAGTTATTCTTCTGAATGAATTTCTATAAAATATGTGTTCAACAGACCAGTGAGGTAATGAAATTTCAAGTACTACATTACGCACATACAATTTTGGTGAATGTTACTTGATATATTATTCAATTTATTAAGAAATTGAGTATTTTCAGATGTAAAGGGACTAGGCTCAAATTGCCCCCAAACCAACATGGCCGTAAAATATGAACCGTTGGCCCGATTTTGTTGGAATTAAATATTGAGATTAGCTTAAAAGTTGTATAATCTGATTCTTACAACAAAACTAAGGCTTTGGCCATTTGAATTTTAGTCCCCCTCTAAGCCCTACATTCTGAAATATAGCACAAATGAAAAAAACAACCCACCTGTTCCCTTAGCAAGCCTCCAATGACACTAAGTGAGATAATCTCTGTTATGTAACATAGAGGCATCAGGGATATGGGGAGGACATCATCTGGTAAACATTTCAAAATGAATTGAATTTCAAGGATACAGTACAAAAGCAAACAACATTGGACCACAGTCATCAGCAAAAATGCACCAAGAGGTACATGTATGATATCATCAAATAAGGATACTAGGTCTTCAAGTTGTTGGTACTCTCTCTTGTATTTTTCTATAGTGCCTGGTGTTAGGTTCTCTTGTGCAAATCCCTTTTCTATGGCTTTCAAGAACTGAATAAAGAGACAGTAAATCCTGAGGCCAGGTAGGCAGAGACAGAGATAGAGGAGGACCTCAGTCATAATAACAGAAACTTCAATTAGAATTACTAGAGTAGTTTGCCAGGGGTCATTGCATGGATATAGAATGGCGCTGTACAAGTTATCCAAAACCAATATTGACAAAATTGCAAATGCACAAGGAAAGTACTTGAGAACAATAGTTCGGGACAGATGAATATTTACCCTTTGGGTTTTCCCAAAAGCTAAAATCAGTCTAGGAATAAAGACAGCAATCCAACAGAGAGAGACTATGTTTATTGGACAGCTCCAAATTCTCAGATACCAGATATAATCATAAACACGATTTAAATTGACACCTTCCTTGACAGTAGCCATGAGAAACTTGATGAAGTGGTTAAAAGCAAAATAGAAGCACAGTCCTTTTATGCTCAACATTAAAAGACACCAGAAAATATACAAGACCTTGGGGAATGCATGTTGTACCAAACCTCTTATATAGTAACCACTAAAAGCCATGAAAATCACCATTGCCCTTGTGAAAATGTCCAGATGTAGTCTAGACACCTCAACTATATTGGGTCCTGCCATTGCTTATATTAGCCAAGTGCCTGTAAGATTTAGATTAAATATCTATGTCTGTCCTCAATGACTGAAATACACTGTACAAATGGATATATCCTATAATCACAGTGTATGAGAACGTCCTAGCTATCTGGGATTCAGATTATGTGATGACTTGATGCTTCTATACCTGGAATGAAATCTGTACTCATGGAAGTGGAAAAATTGATTGGAATGTAGTCTTTCAGGCATAGAAAGTAAATAGAAATCCATTAGAATGTTTGCTGACAAATAGAGAGAGGATCACATTGCTATGTAAGACTGCCATTCCCTCACTGCCACAATTGATTTACTGCTGTGGATATATCTGCCATAGAGCCGACTTGTTCTAAAATAATGTAACCTTGAAAATCAATTTCCTAGAGAATTATAACGGTAACAAGATAATGCTGACACACAGGAATACAAATACGTAAAATACTTGTTTTTACCAGGGTCTCAGTAAATGAGATGTAAAGACCAGAGAGGGGGGTTGGTTGTTTTGAAAATAAATGTGATGGTCTTCTTTTGCCAAAGTATCAGCTTATCATTATGCCACTCCAGTCAGGTCAGTGTCATGCTGTTTCATTATCTGATCTAAAATAATATAACATTTAAAAGCAAGTCAATGATTATTCAGAATTATGTGTTCAATATACTACAGAAATTGCCTGTACATATTTATAAATATTTCTACTCTTACCCTAATCACAAAGATGGGCACCCATAATGTATATTTTATGTATTTCTTATCTTATCTCCGACTAAACAAAAGATATTTCAAAATTGCGAAAAATCACTCAAGTCGGCATCTTCAATATCTTTCATTTTATTATCCAATATTTCACCCTTATGGCGCGGGGTGGGGGAATGGGGGCTTTGTCAAGGACAATGATTCCCGAAGGCTTGTGGCTACGCTTATATGGAGAAATGTTTTCTCTATGTGTTCGGATTGTGTTAGGCCTAAGATTATTAAGGTCGAATCTATAGTTTTAACTTTGACTGGTATTTCTGAGTTAGTCTAATTAATCTAATTCTAAGTATTCAGCGTCATTTAAGTATTTTCCAGGATGACCGCCAAAAACCAACATGCTTACTTCACTTCTATTTTTACATAGAAAGACAAGATTAGGCCTAGTGTCAAAACATTTTTCAGGGTCACAGGGTTCTAAGTCTTAAAGAATGATAATTCTCATTTTAAAAAGAATATTAGAGATAAAATCTGAAAGAATTCAAATAAAATTCACTAAAAAATGTTTTACTAATTCATTAAGCAAACTCCTTCCTTGTAGGGTAAACCATTGATAGATATGGCCGGCTATACGATCTATGGCCTAACTCAAGGCCCTACACGGGGTCACATATCTGATAAGGTATGGGCGACATGTTGATTCTTTTCTACTTTTGAAGATGGTGCAAATAGATAGGCCTACAAATTAAAAAATTGTTTGGCAAAGATTTTAAGTAGTCCTAGGGCTTATTATGGACAAAGATTTTCCCCTTATTTACCATCTTTATCATTTTTGTTAGGGTACAACATAGGCCAACATGGGCCTACATTAAAAAAGTTAGGCCTAATGCGCAGCTTAGGCCTACAATAAACAAGAATGCATGCTCATTATGACGGAGGTGTTTAAATTGTAGGCCTATGCCTATTGTGGTGTGCCCCGCCCCCGCCCGCCCAATATAGCCTAGCCCTAGGCTATGATCGAAATGTAGGATTATCTATAGGCCTAGGCCTAGCCTTAGGCCTACTGGCAAACCTACTTCCCAGTGTAGCCTACCAAGGGTCAAACTTAGAACTTGCCCCCCCCCCCCCCCACCCCATTTCAAATTAGCTTACCACCCGATGTGCATTGGAAAATCCACCAGAGCATGTAAAAGTGCCACTGACCAGTCACAAAAGTGCAATCCGCTCAAAAAAGCAGTTTTGCACCTTGTTTTGCACCTGATGCAATGGGCATCATCAGATGCACTCCAAAAATGCGTATCAAATTTATGTATATAAATCGGGTATCAATGCACTATACATGCAGCTATACATATAGCTACATGCAGTGGAATTAATGGACATCAGTCAAAGTCTAGAGGAATTTATACAATTCGTAAATTATAGTATCTTTCATTCTGTCTCAAAAATATAAATGATGAAATAATGAAAACATTCATGGTGAATACAGCGTTTTTTCAATGTAACTGTTAAACTGTTAAAGGCCTATAGAGAATAAAATACTTATAAATTAAGCCTCTACCTAAATGTCCTGTTTATTTGTATGAATAGTGATGAATAACTTTTACTAAGTAATTCCCCCCCTCTCCCTCACATAGCAATAGCAATAAAAGTGCTTCACTGAGTGCATTATAACTGTGTCTTTTACACCTGGTCAGTAGCACATCGTTGGGAGCATCAGAACCACATTTATATGTAGGGCCCATGGAGCACATTGTATTTATTTGAGAATCTCATATTCATCTGTATAACCTAAAGATTCTTAACACTTCTATCACAAATAATAGTTCTAACCAAATCCACACCCACAACTACCATACAATTCTACAACACATGAAGCTACAACAGTCCATAATACCTGTCACTGCTCACTCACCTACATGGCATTCACACCTAATTTCGCACATATCTGACACTCCATTCTCTGACACTCACTCTCAGTCTCTGACACCCATTCATAGAAACCCCTCTCCATTAAACTAAACGATGTAATGCTACCTCCATATTATCCAAATATTACTTCCCATATTCTCCCCCGGATTTAATCCATCCTTTTATAATTCCTACCACATTATTAATCTGAGATTAAATGACTTCCAGAATTATACCAATACACGTACACCACTACCAATAATTTTGCGACTTGTGACTCATTTTCCTGGAACACATCACAAATATAATGGTCAGTTCTATTTCTTTGGCGTCCAGGGTGGTGAAAAACGGTCATTTTTCAAATGGGTCTGATACAGAAGTTATTGTTATATGGGCTAAATGGAGCCCAAAGTAAGTATACCGTGCGTATGCCACTAACTAAGTCGATTCAGATCTTGATTTCTTTTTCATAATATGATAACCATATGGGTCAGATTTTCAGAAAATGTACAATTGGCAGCTGTACACATCTAGGAATTTCTGCTAAATTAGGCTGCAATTTAGTCAATACTAGGTAAATTCGAGTAAATTTGGCTTTGTATTGATTCTAGCAATCTGTTTGGTTAGATTGAACAGTATTTTAAATTTTATTTTTGTCTGAAATTTGGGTTATTTCAGAGAATTTGTGAAAGTGAATTGTACATTTTTTGAAAATCTGACCCATATATCATTGTCTCAGAGTCACAGATATTTGATTGAATTGATGTCAGATAATAACTATGGATTCGAAATTAGGGAGTTTCTTTGTATATATATGGGTGCAATGAGGTGTGTTATTTAAATATTAAAATCAGCATTATATACACAAAAATATAAAAGTGTTTTCTATTAAAATACAGAGCTACAATCTATTCAATGCAAGTTTTTGAATGTATAAATTTAAAATATATTATATACATATTAAATAAGCTACTTCTTTCAAATTATAGTTACAAACCATTTATCTTAAAGCTTATATGACATGTACATGCAAATGTTATCATTAATCAAATTAAGTCAATAACTTGCATTTTCATTGTGTCCTATACTTTCCTTAGATTGTATATATGAAACTGTGTGAATGTGTGTCATGGTTTCGAACACAAAAATTCTGATGATATATAGTCGAAACCAGACCACATCCGAAACCGAGGAAAAAATCGAAACCAAACATTTAATATCCTTGAGGCAGAGAAATGATCGACATGCTAGGTGGGCCGGGAGGTGGCTCCCCCTCCCACCGGGACTCGGTACTGGTCAGAGAGAAACCACACCCATGCCGCCAAGCTACCAACCATCAAAGACAAAAATAAATAAAAAGTATACTTTCATCCTTGAAAGCGCTTGAGATTGTTATCAACATCACCTTTACATCTTCATATATGTATTACGCTTAGTATATAGCCATGGAACAGGTCCCATGGCAAGCCTCTGAAGTCAGCATGTAAATATGCTATCAAAGAATGAATTAAGTGATCCGATAAAAATGTTTTTCAAAAACATTCCATACCGCATAAATGATTCCCAAATGAAACTGGTTTAATATTCACAGATCATATTTCCCATAGCTTAAGAACTTGATATAGAGACTCAGAAAAATATCTATGGTTAAAGTATGTTATATATTTAAAGCACAGAATGAGGATTATAGGTATTCCAACTAAAAAAGGCCTATGGACGTCAGGGTAAAACTCTGAAAATACTTGCAAAGTTGCAAAATTTTTACCACTGGTCAGATTTTGTTGGAATAAAGAGTCAAATGTAGCTAAATAGTTGAGTAACGTATAGCACCTCCCATATTAGCATGCGCGTATAATAAATAATTATATGAGCAAATGTAGTTCGGTAACGTTTTCTATAATACTTTGCAGTATTTTGATTAGCTTTCACGTTGAAAATTATGTACTTTATTTTTATTTAACCATTATTTCTTATAAACATTTCTGAGATTATAATATTATGTTCGCTCATGCGATAAATTGAGGGGTCAGGAGTTGGGTCACAGTTTTCCTACTGACCCGGGGTTAATATTAATATAAACATGCCTTTGGAAAATATAAATCTTTATCTAGATTACTCTAATATTGTGTGTATAGTTTAATTTTTGAAATGACAGTGCATGAAAACAAAGATTTATATAAAGTTATGCGTCGTTTGTACCCAATAGCATATTTGATTTGAAAACGTTTTTATAATTCAATTTCTTGGGTACATCTCATCGATTTCTCGATTTTTTCATCAGTAATCCTGACAGTAACAATTATTTAACTTCATTAGGTAATTAAGTTAATTAATACAAATAGGTAGATAATAGGGCGCGTAAGTAGTCCACGGCAGCGATTTTTTTAGTCCCATAGCCCCAACGTTACCGCGATATTAAATCTCTGTTTTTTCAACGATCATATAGTTTTATGAGTTCTAACTTACATATATAATATCCATCTTTAGAGACAAACGATTTCAACTATAGCCTTCATAACCGTCAAACCGTTACTGGGGCGATGTCTGGAGTGATTATTTATCGCCCCAATGCTAACTCTATGGGGATTATTTACTTCCGGTCCACACATCGGTACAACTAACTACGCGACTAATTTTCATTAATTCGCGCTCCGCCGCCATGACACTTACGCACTCCCTGCATATGGCAGGTATTCCGTGCGTCGTAGGGTAACCTGAGGTAACCGCGCCTCGCGGCGGTGAAGCGGTCGGCATACTGGCATACTCAATCTCTACCATGTCAAGCTATGTCATGATGAACAGATTACCAATTCCCGTTTTTTAAAGCTTCACATCCCATCTCCTGCAGGTTTATTTTCATATTCCATTTCGATTTATTGAATCACCTTTAATAACATTTAATCCTGAACCCTGAAGGAAAACGCTCTAGTTTCATTTCCTGAAAACTACCCATCGGCCCCCAAACTCTCCTGTCCCCTATCAGCCTCGATTGGAACTACTTGCGGCGGGGCAGAGTAACTGTCACCGCCTTAGTTTGACTTCAAACCGTCAGATGTCAGGACCAACACGTTGAAGTTGCACTACGTCAGCTCTTCGATAAAATTCTGTTTTTTAATTCAGAAATATTTACTTGATTATTTGACCAAGAGCAATGAAGATTGCAAGGTTTAAACACAAATGTAAGGAAGAATACTTATTGAGTTTATAATATTAATTTAAGATTTTCATAATTATTACCATTAAAAGCAAACGCTAATATCTAGTGGAAAATGAAAATAAATGTCATTTTTCTGAAACTTTGGTATTTGATTCTTTAAGTGTTTCTGGTCATAAGGATGGAAAAAAATGATTATTTTTAACGAGATGACATACATTTTTTTCCCTATATATGTGTAGAATATTACCTGCACTATTAGTGTAGAAAATGTCGGGACATTAGTAGTATCCATTTTTGTTTTATTCCCAAAACCGTGAAAGAAAAATGCAGCATCTCCCATGCTAAGTGGGTACAACTGGGAGTACCCACAGCTAGCTTTGTTTCCCAAACATGTCTATTTCAGACAGCTACAACTTTTTTTAAAACACGATGACATATATTTTCTTCCCTTTTTATCTGTAGTATATAACCTGCACTATATGTGTAGACAATTTTGGGACACTAGGAGTAGCCATTAATTGTTTGTTTTATTCTATAAAACGTGAAAACATGGGCCGTTTCCTCATAGACTGCAATGCTAAAGGAATAGGACGTAAAATGCCCGTATATTTGGTATATGGAAAAGGGGGGCGTGGCAGTGAATAGTAGCGTTTGCCTTTAAATATCACTGTTCATCCAATCAGGTTGGGAAGGGGAAATAATGCACATGGGTCAGATTTTCAGAAAATGTACAATCGCCAGCTCTACAAATTTGATAACTTCTGGCAAATTAGATGAATGTTTCAAATGCTATGCATATCCAAGTATCTTTGGCATTGTGTTGATTAAAAGTATCACTTTCTTAGTTTAAAACTGCATTTTGAACGTAATTTTTCTCTTAGATTTGAAATAAGGCTGGACAATGAAACAAAAATAGGCTCATCTGAGTATATTTAGGGTTTTGGTGATTTAAATTTAAATCTCTTTTGTTATGTTAAACTGTATTTTGAACATTATTTTAAAGGATTGGCGGACAGACTAGGCGTCAGTTATCCAGGGTCGCTTTTGGTCAGAAGAAATTCAAGGCCTTTCAAAGCCAATCTCAGCAACATCTTGTCTGCAGGTCTTGAATTTATTTTTCCAAATTCAAGGCTTTACTAGGTCTCTTTAATATGAATGGAAATGATCATAGAATGTATTTTTGCCCGTTTTATTCACATATCAATACAAGCTCATATTACTTTTTATGCATAGATAGAGGCCCTTAGGAAAGACAGGCATACAGGCAATTCCTCTCTTAATGCTTTTCTCTCCTCATTTGTGATCCGTTTTAGGAAAATGAGTCATAAGTCGCAAAATATGGATTTTGAGATATCGTCATATTTGAAAAGAGGACATCAAGCCGATTCCAATGAAAGTAAACACTAGGACACCTAATAAGTATTTCTATATTTTAAGTTTGATATTTTTATTTTTGAAAAAAAAAGTTGGCAATGTTTCTGGATGGGTAATTATCAGTAAAACAAGTAAAAGTTTAACAGCTTTGGATTTTCGCCTCAGGGGCGAAAATGAGCTCGGCAGAGGCAGATTATGTGGTCACTCACCGCTTTACACCTCCGCTAAACAGACGATTAGACATACTAGCTTTTTTAATACATGCTGACATGTAACTTAACTTATTCTCCTCACTCCGTTATCTTAGGCTGCGTTTCCACTGGCTCGCTCTTTTGGACCGCTCATGGCCCGCTCTTTTTATTTCTCCAAGCGCATAACAAGCGAAGACAGAGCGAAACCAGTGCCGTCTAATAGAATCGGTTACACCGCTTTCTATACGCTCTTAAAAACGGCTATTTGCGCTTCTTTTTGACGTTGCGCTCATATCTGCCGTGTTTGATTTGAGCGCAGCAACACAACGCTCTTTCTACCTGTTAAACGAGCGAACCAAGAGTGCAGTGAGAGCGCACCAACACATTTCCTATTGATTTCAAAAGGAAACAAGCGCAGTAGTAAAATCGCTCTGCGCTTGTCTTGCGCTGAAAATATTAGCGGATGAAGAGCGAATAACAAGCGCCCTATAAACAAGCGCAGCAAGAGCGAGCCATGAGCACATATATAAGCGAACCAGTGGAATCGGACCTTTAAGGATTACTTATCAAATATAGAAAGTTCATGTCTCTGGATCATCTCTTCGTGTATATTAACTTATTCTACTTACTTCATTATCTTAACGATGGGGGTGGATAAGGAGGCTCTTTCATCAGACCTCTCTTATACTTAGAAACTACCCACAATGTTAATTATTACAGCTAATATACATCACACAGCAATGATTGAAACACCAATATTTGTCTCTTCTTCAGTAGAATATTTAGGACAATGAGTTACTGTAGTATATCATAGATTTTGAAAAATTGAAAGAAGTAGTAGACCAGCTGTGACAGGTCTAGGGGGGAGGCTCATGAAAGGGATACTAAAGTGAAAGGAGGGGGAGGCAATTAGAGGCTAGTCTGATGAAAGAGAGCAGATGTGGACCAGGATTAACTTAAAGTTAAAAGAGGTAATTTGGCTTCTAAGCATGCTAGAATGATGGGACAAAGACCAAAAGTATTCTTATGTTAAGGAGAATATATTTACACATGAGTTGCAATAATATGTCATACAATTAAAAAAATTGATGCCTGCACTCTAGCTCTGTTATAACACCTGTCAAGTGTCTGGCTGTTATCAGCAACTGTAGCTGTTATCAATTAGTGTCAGGCGGTCAAGCGGTGAGGGCAAGGGCGGGGATTAGGGCAGAGAAGAGAAGATTATCCACATTCCATTGGAGATCTCAGCCAATTAAGAACTTGAAAGAGACTGCGAAAATTTCAAAAAATTTTGTTTGTTTTGAAAAGGAAAAAAATAAATTAAATTTCCGAAAATTAAACAAGAAGGTGGCAGTCTGGCTATATTTAATGCATGGAAACTTCTAGCCATGAAGGACAATTCATGCAGCTATAAAAAGGAAGGTCTCTTATCTAGAGGAATGTCAATTAGCAACCTGATCTGCCGACGAAAAGTCTTGGGTTTAGCTTTCTAGTGAATCTAAGAAGCTCTGCCGAGCTAATAACTAAGTATACTCCATACAAAGGCCTTCAAAACGCAAGGTTATATTTAATACAATGTCCTGAAATTACTTACCTGGATTCATATGACTAGAAGTGCCAAACCCTCCAGAAATCAGAACATTTCAAAAACGAGATCTTGTAACAAAAACACTTTGAAAAATATCAATTTTGCGACTTGTGCCTCATTTTCCTGGAACAGATCACATTTTTGCAAAGAAATGAACTGAATAAATTCCCTAAATTCATAACAATATAATAAAGCATAAAACCATACGTTTGTCATGATGATTTTTTTATTTCAAAATATTTCTCTGGAAATGTACTTGGAATTTCAGAGAGATCAGAGGCAGGTCCAGTTGAAGGGTTCGAGGGTTCCCTTTTATAACAATGAATCTCTTCCCATTTAAAAATAAACATTTGTTTAAATTTGTGATCTGTTTTAGGAAAGTGAGTCATAAGTCGGAAAATATTGATTTTGAGATATCATTATATTTGAAAGGGGGAGGTCAAACTGATTCCAATGATAGTAAACACTAGGACACCTAAAAAGGATTTCCATATTTTAAGTTCGATATTTTTATTTTTGAAAAAAAAAAAAGTTTGCAATATTTCTGGATGGGTAATTACCATTAAAGTAACTACATATATACTCCATATGAATGTCTTCAAAACGCATGGATATATTTAATACAATGTCCCGAAATTTGTTTCTTGGATTCATATGACTATAAGTGCTAAACCCTCTAGAAATCAGAGCATTTCAATAAAGCGATCTTGTGAAAAAACACTTTGAAAAATATCAATTTTGGGACTTATGACTCATTTTCTTGAAACGCATCACATTTGGTGAAATGTCTATCCATCTTAAATATATAATTATATTACAAATTTATAATAGATCAATCCATTTATGTCTAATGTGAAACCGCCATCTTAAATCAGGACATTTGGTATTTTCACCTATCATTAATACATATTAAATGTAATAAAACTTTTAATCAAGGATTTATATAAAAGTGCCCTATCGGTTTTAGGACATGAAGTATGATTATATGTTATGTGTTACAGGAAAATGAGTCACAAGTCGCAAAAATGATATCTTTCAAAGTGTTTATTTTACAAGATCACTTTATTGAAATGTTCTGATGTTTGGGGAGTTTATCACTTATAATCATATCAATTGATGTACCAAATTTCAGAACATTGTAACTGCCTCACCCCCCCCCCTCACCCCCGAAATATTGCAAACGAATTTTTCAAAAATAAAAATATCAAACTTAAAATATAGAAATACATTAGATTGTTTACTATCATTGGAATCGGCTTGATCTCGCCTTTTCGGATATGATGATATCTCAAAATCCATTTTTTGCGACATTTGACTTTTTCCCGAAACACATCACACAATTATATGGCTAAGTCGATGTTTACTTTTACATAACCAAACCCTCAACAAAATTCTGGAACTGCACTGAGAGATATCAAGAATACAAAGGACATTATTTTGAAGATGTGCCCATGGTTAAACCATCAGTTGGAAACGCACACAAGTACATACACATATATATATATAATGGTCAGAGTAAACCATAAGTCATTTTATGGGTCAGATTTTCAGAAAATGTACAATTGGCAGCTCTACACATTAGTAAATTCTGCTAATTTAGGCTGAAATTTGGTCAAATTCGAGTATATTCGGCATTGCATTGATTCTAGCTATCGGTTTGGTTAGGTTGAACTGTATTTTGAACTTTTTTTTGGTCTGAAATTTGGTTTATTTGAGAAGATTGGTGAAGGTGAATTGTACATTTTCTGAAAATCTGACCCTTATATATAATATTCTAATTCATCACCATACAACAATCAAATGGGAACATCGTCATCATCATCATCATCACTCTCGTTGGATTGTCTGTATACATAACAGTCAAGAGAAATGAAAAGCCAAGAACATAAGTTATATATTCTGAAATGCAGTGAAGGATGAGCAGAATGAATGTAGTCGTTTAATACAAAGAAGCGGCTGCACGGGCACAGTGTACGTCAATAGTTATAGGGGATTTGTATTTGCCACAGTGCACGTCGTCAGTCTGAACATAGTTCATTCTCAGCTATTAGCGAGATAATGCAAGCAATAGGGAGATTTAGCAAGCACAACGCAACAGCACAACGCTAAGGCAAACGCTAGTTTCTCACCATAGGGTGGGCTGTATGTAATGGCAGGAATAAATCAGTTTTAGAGGTGGAGAGGTGTTTTCAGATGGCAAAAAACACATAATTTCATGAAGGTGAGTAGTGTGTTACACCTTAATACAAAGAAAAACACCTACGCTCTTTTGTACATAAAAATGAAATAACAATTGACCATCACTTTAGCGTGAAATAGACATACGTTGGGAACGTATTGACCCGCCTCTTAGCGTAATTGACATCCGTATCTCAGGTAGGCACGCTAAGAATAGCACACCTAGTCATGATGTAGTGCTCATAAAACATACGTTAGCGTTAGCGTTGTGGTTGCTAAATCAGCCTAGTGAATCGAGTACAACGCTAACGTAAAAGCATCTATAGAGGTCACTATGTCACGTTATGCATAGGTAATGAACACCAACCCTGCGAGATTAACGTAAGAAGGGCCGTCGATACGGTTGGATTCCCTATCTACTCCTAGGCAAATCTGTCAAATTTATCCTGCAAATAATGGTTCCATGTTAAAGTTAAACATGTTTTCTAAGTATCTGAGTATCAAATTCCTATTTAAATAAGGTTTTTCAATGCTAAAACGGCGAGTTTACTAGTGCTATCTGTAGCTAGCTGTTCACCGATGGTCTCCACCGAGACTGGCCATGTAGGGTATCTTAGGGTCCAAACCTAACGCAGGGTGATAGGTTTCGGTTAGCGTTGGGAGATGCGTGGCGCTTGCATTATCTCGCTATTGCCACCAAAGAAATCTCACTAAATTACAGCCCCATCAGGTAATTCAAATCACAGGGAAAGGAATATCATAGGGTGCTGCCCTCATACTCAAGTGGCCAGGGAAGTAACTAGCTTTAATTCAGATTGCATCACAGATCACCAACCTGTATCCTCAAGCAATATTATTTTTGTATACAATAAAATAGCTAGTTTTAAACGAAAATGACTGACATACTTGCTACACAGTAAAAGCAACCTCATTTGCATAAATCTTAAAGCACAAATCTCCCATGATGACATGCGAATCTGAAATTCAAAATGGCGGCGATACAAATCCCCTATAACTAGATCTAGGAACAATGCTAAATTACCACTGCACTTTACCCCTACTCACTAATGTTCAAATATACACAGAAATCTCCAGAAACAAACATTCGATAAATCCTTCTTCTTCTTCTTCAATTCCTCTCCATATCACCTTTAATATCTATCACTGACAAATATATATGTCTATTACGGGGTAATGTACGATACTCGTACATTTATAAAGGGGTAATGTACGATCATATTCGTACATGACATGTTTTAGTTAGATTTGATTGATTAAAGTAACATCTGCCAGAGTTGTATTCTTCTGCAAGCTCTTTCAAGAAACAAATGCTTACATGGTCATATATTGTATAATATACATGTTGGACTTAGAGCAACTACTAATAGAATAATGAGGTGGAATTACATCTTTTCTCCCACTTTTTTTGTCATCAGATTCTACCAAATCCACCTAACATGGGAAATAGCTTTCTAGCAACAGGTATTGTCATGGATTTTAATACTTATGTAAATATTTTTCGATACATAGAAAGATAATTTTCTTACAAAGAAAGGGGCATAATTACTTAGTTTCCTTACTTTCTATATTTCCCATGAATGCATAATTAAGAATTATTCGATCACTTCGATGCAGAGAGGTACACATATGTACATATTTAGGTAGCAATATCAAGATTGTATGGGTTAGATTTTCAGAAAATGCACAATCTACACATCTCTCAAATTCTGCTCAATTAGAGTGAAAAATGATAAATACTGAGGATATCTTGAGTGTATTCTGTATTGTATTCATTCAATAAATCTGTGAGGTTATGTTGAATTGAATTTTGAACCTGATTTTCATCTTAAATGTGGGTTATTTCAGGGGATTGGTGAAGGCCAATTGTACATTTTCTGAAAATCTGACCCGTATAATCAGGCGTAAAAGTGATTTTTTTTTAGTGGAAAATAACCGAAATATTGTGAATAATTCAGTAAAAAGTCTAAAAGCAGATGATTCATTACAATCTATTAAATGAAATTTGAACAAAATTTTGCCATTATTTTGCCATTATTTAGGGTTTGAAATTACAAAATGTACACAATTCTGGAATCCTGACCCATATTTCCTTAGGCCAAGTGGATAGATAACTTCATATAAACTTACCAATATAGTTCATTAATATGAATTTATTCATATTTGTTTAGAGTGGTACTGATGTAAGTTAGAAAGAGAAAAAAGGTTAAGAGGCTGTATATGGGTGAGATTTTCAGAAAATATACAATTGGCAGCTGTACACATTTAGTAAATTCTATTAAATTAGGCAGCAATTTGGTCAGTACTAGGTACATTCGAGTGTATTCGGCATTGCATTGATTCTAGCAACTAGAACTGTATTTTGAACTTATTTTCGTTTGAAATTTGGGGTATTTGAGAGGATTGGTGAATTGTACATTTTCTTAAAACTTGACTGGACTTGGTTTCTGGAACATTTGTAATTAATGACTAATTTATAACGCCTTTAATAGTAACATAGCTGGCTAACAATAACAAGGAAGACCCTGCCAACATTTGATATCCTTCATTGGAACAAGTGACTATATTATCGTGGATATTAATAACAAATTATTTCAGGAAATCTTTTGAGAAAGTTTGAGATTAGCAGGTCTCAGTTCATGTGCATGGAAGTCATCAGTTAAATCATGTGAAACATGTGAATAGGGGATTTGCATGTGCCACTGCGCATGTCTGTTACAATGCATGCTGGGATAGATTCAGTTCAAATCTGACAAACAAATATTAACAATATTTTTATCGAAATTTTTTTTTTTTAATAAATTTTATTGGCGAAGTTTCACATTACCGTGATAGTTCTCATTCCCAAATTGCAAGAATGTTTTCACCAATATCGCAGCTTGTATAGGAAATGATCTATGAAAACCAAATGCATGATGGGAAAGATGGAGGCTTTTTATATTGGAAATATGTATAACACATGGATATTGATATTAGAACATTGATAGATAATCCATAGATTGTATACTGTATCATTAGTCCCATAATTCCATGCGAATCAAGATCCAAAATGGCGGCTATGCAAGTCCTCTATTGTACGTAAGTTAGAAAGGTTGCCAACTTTTTCATTTGTCATCCTAATTTAGCAAATTGTACTAAAGGTGTAGAGCTGGGGACTGTACATTTTCTGATGCACTGATATTCATGCAAATGACAGTAAGCCAGGACAATACAATCTGGCGAACACACACTCTTTTAAACAATGAAAATCCGCGCCCATTTATAAACTGTGAATAATATTTGGGCATTCATATTTCAGAAGTAAAGCAATGAATCATATAGTTTGAGGCCCAGTCGACAAATTAATAGGAAAATTTAGCAACCACAATGCACTAACACAATACTAACGCATCCACTAACTTTTAGTACATTATTACCGTTGGGGTGATATCTCGAGAGGCCTGCAATGCAGATGTCCTCCGCCTAGTGCCTCTCGAGATATCCCCACGCCGGTAGTAATGTGCAAATTGTTAGTGGATGCGTTAGTGTTGTGTTGGTGCGTTGTGGTTGCTAAATCTCCCTATTTTTACTCTTTTCTTTCCTTGCCACTCGTGACGACACATGCACATGCCCTGAGATGCACCATTGTATAGAGATGGGTCTTTAAGAGGGTCAGATTTTCAGAAAATGTACAATTGGCAGCTCTACATATTTAGGAAATTCTCCTAAATTAGGCTGAAAGATGAAGAATACCGGGTATATCTGAGTATATTTGGTATCGCATTGATTTAAAGTATCAGTCCTGTAATGTTAAACTGCATTTTGAAGCTCATTTTTGTCTTAAATGTGGGGTATTTGAGAGAATTGGTGAAGGCGAATTGTACATTTTCAGAAAATCTGACCCAAGAAGGGAGTCATACAGTATCTTATCATAATGGGGGTACATATATAGTGTTCCCTTTTAAGCAACGATAAGGAATGCCATTCATAAACAATTCTTACACTATTAGAAATAAAGGTTCTACACGTTTCCTATATATATGTATATAGGCCCTTGTCCACTAAGCCAATTCTCATGCGATTCTCATTAGAATTTAGCGGAAAAAGAGTCGTTAAATCGCATGAGAATCGACTTAGTGGACGGGGCCCTTAAGCTGATAAAGAAGAGTTTCTGAACGATAACTCTTACACTCCAAGAAAAGGTTTGTTCCACCATTCCTGACCATCTAAAATTTTAATTAGCGCTTTTCAAGTAACCAACCAAGACACTTGTATACACCCCCAAGAAAGGTTCTTCCACATTTCTTGACATTCTAGAAGTTAAAATGAGAGCTTTTGGAACAAACCAAATATCCTGTTGGGTATCGTTTTTTCCTCATTTTTTTAATAGAACCTTTTATCCTAAGAGTGAACAGCTGTAGTAAGTTATCATCGGACATATTTATAATCGTCCAGTCTCAAGTTCCATGTCCCGTTCCATGTTTTCTCAAAATACACATATTTTGTTGGGTTTTTTTTGGCGCGGGAAAACATTTAAAAATATTTTTTGTTTGTTTTGAGAGAGATGAAGAAGGATCAGCACCCGCAGCCGGCCTCGTTCGCCTCGTCCACCTCGTTGCCCGTTTTCGATAATTTCTTTCCGTTTCGTGCCATTGCTAATCCTGATTTGTCGACCGACTGTTCCATCCGGAGCATGACGTTGTCAAGGAGAAGCTCCACCGCCTTCACCACGTTCTGTCCCGTCGCCGCACTCGTCTCGAAATAGGGTAATCTGCAATGTTTTGGGAGAGCATATACATTTTTTATAGAGGTTATCACATTTTCAAGAGAAAAAAAATGAATGATGATAAGAAAAATGTTCTATTCATGACATAATTGACAGGGAAGATGTCCATTCAGGATAGAAAAAAATAAATGATGATAAGAAAAATAAATGACGATAAGAAAAATAAATGATGCTAAGAAAAATGTTCTATTCAGGACGTAATTGATATATAGGAGAGTAAGGGAAGATGTCTGCCAAGCAATTGCTGTTTTAAAATGATGCCAAATGAGAAACTTGTGAATGATTTAGCCATGTATATGCCCAGATGGCAGGTGTTTTGAATAAAGGTTTTTTAAAAAAAAAAAAAAAAAAAAAAAAATCTGCAAGGGAACAAGAAATGTTTAAAACTTTAATTTCCTGCTTATTGTGATGTGTTTCAGGAAAATAAGTCATAAGTCGCAAAATGGATATTTTTCAAAGTGATTTATTTATAAGATATCTTTGTTGGAATATTAATATTCCAATGGTAGTAACATTAATACATGTACAAAGTTTAAAGGAAATGTATTAAATATATCCATGCATTTCTAAGGTCATCTCATGGAGTATATTTAGGTACTTTATTAGTAATTGTCCACCTAAAAATATTAATAACTTCCCCCCCCCCAAAAAAAATAAAATAATAAAGATATCTATCTAGAAATATAGAAACACTATTTCGATGTCCTATTGTTTTCTACCATTAGAATCGGCTTGATCTCATCTTTTCAAATATGATAATATCTCAAAATCCATTTTTTGCGACTTGTGACTCATTTTCCTGTAACGCAACACAAATCGTCAACATTTTAAGTGTCCAGCAATCAAGGTGAGAATAGGGGATTTGCATAGCCGCCATTGTGAATCCTGATTCGCATTGCATTATGGGACTAATGGTACAGTGTAAAATCTATAGAAAACATATCATGTTCAGCATGTAATATGTATCAATGCTCTAATTTCAATATCCATGTATTATACATATTTCCATGACGCAAGTCCCCATATTTCCCATCATGCATCTGGTTTTAATAGATCATTTATACGAGCTATGTCATTGGTGAAAACATTCTTGCAATTTTCGAAAAAAATGTTGCCAAATAATTGTATGTCAGATTTCATCAGAATCCATCCTAGGATGCACTTTGACAGGCATGCGCAGTGGCACATGCAAGTCCCCTATTGTATCGGTGCAATAATAGTTTTATAGTGTTATTTCCTCCTCTTTATTATATAATAATACACATCATATCTTGAAAAATGACTCCTATCCTTCTGTGCATTTACATTCACAGCTCTTCCAGGATAAATATATGAAGGAAGAGTGAAGGAAAGATAGCAGAAAAGAAAGAAAAGAAGAAGAAAATTCTTAGAGAATATCAATGTGTAAACTCTCATTAAATACATCAAGTATCCATATCCGATAGGGGATTTGCATGTCTCACTGCGCATGTCTATGACAGTGCATGCTGGGATAGATTCAGTTCAAATCTGACATACAAATATTTAGCAAGAATTTTATGGAAAATTGCAAGAATTTTTTCGCCAATATCATAGGTTGTGTAAATGATCTATAGAAACCAAATGCATGATGGGAACGATGAAGTTGTGTGTTATAGAAATATCTAAAACACATGGATGTTGATATTGGACCACTGATGAATAGGCCTATCCTAAGCTAAAGATAACATGTTTTCTATAGATTTTATACTGTACCATTACTCCCATAATTCCATGCGAATCAAGATTCAAAAGGGCGGCTATGCAACTCCCCTATTGGGGAAATATGTTTGATGTGTTTTATATGAACCATTCTACCACACCTCCCCCCACCCCATGCCCCGCCCGCCTGCCCGCCTCTACAATACTTCTTTTGCATAAATATATTTTTTGGCCTGTAGGTTAATAGGATTTTTAGAAACAAATTGTGCATGATATTGGATACAGATGAGTAAAGGATGTTTATCTGAATATTCTGTTGATCCTGATGACTTAAAGTGACACTTCTCACTGTTGTTTCCTAGATTATGGACTAACGGAATTTCTACTTCATTTTCTAGTATTTGATTCACCTTACCCTACCTAACTAACTCCTGTGGATATCAAAACTCTAACATTTATATCATATCAGATATTTGGTAAAATAGTGAGCAAAATCGTTTTTGCACACCAACCCGAAATGTCAAAGTGGCCGTTTGGTTGTCATCTGGAGTTACATAATGCCAGGCTTTTGACTTAGAGGTTGTCCATAGACTCCTGGGTTAAGACTAGTTACATCCATGGGCATTATTGAGTGGGGGCAGCACTTGACAAATACTATTCTGTGATTTGAAAGCTGGTCTATTCATTAAACTTATTTAATGATTATTGAATGAGGAAACAATGTTGGGGCTCTATACTTTAGATATTGTCATACATATCCTATATGGTTACACTGAATAAGTTTCATGTGATTCTGTGACTACTCGTTTTAACTATCTTAGCCACTTTAAAGCATGAAATAAAAAAATAAAATAAAAAAAGAATAGCGGTATGGGACTGTACGTGTGGAAATAAGCAGTGGTTGGAGGTGAATATGTGTAGGTGGAATACTACTGAGGCATGGGTGTCAATGAACTGACATACATACACAGAGAAGACAGAGAAAAACTGTTGTATGTTGTCGATGGCAATGTAAATATAGTATCAGAACATTTTGTCAGGTTAATAAGTAGAACGAGATAGTGAAGAAAAAAGGTGAATAGACTGAGAAGATAGTAATTTAGATGTTTATATGTTGAATATTAAATCCAAAGTTTGCATCAAAGGCAACTCATGAACAACTTTTTTTTTAAATAATGATTAAATATGTAATGGCCAATAGAAATACTTTTTAAAAACCAAAGATTCCCCAAAATGCAAAGACAATCGGTGGTATATTTACAGTTAACATCGCAAGTACATTAGGACGATCTTATCCTCTCGCTCTAAATAGTCCTGGGTAAGACCATAAAGTGCCTTTCTGTCTCTTTTTCTCTGTCTCTCTCTCCCTTCTTCTCTATCTCTATTTCCTGGGTAAGACCATAAAGTGCCTTTCTGTCTCTTTTTCTCTGTCTCTCTCTCCCTACTTCTCTATCTCTATTTCCTGGGTATGACCATAAACTGCCTACCTCTCAGCTCTCCCGCCCTCCCGATTGCCCCCCGATTTGGGTCTGTTGACTGGGTTTTATTCCCACCCTTGATATAATCTCACTCACTGACCTCTCGCTCTAATTTACCTCAATACCATAATACCAGGGGTAAAATAATGTGATGCTATCTAATAAAATGATAAAAAGAAGTCATTACACCTGCACCATATTGGGAAAGGCCTGCTTTTATTCCCATATGTGATGTGTTTCAGGGAAATGAGTCACAAGTCACAAAATTGGTGTTTTTCAAAGTCGTTTACTTACAAGATCTCTTTGTTGGAATATTTTCATGTTTGGGGTGTCTAGTCCTTGTGGTTGTATGAATACATGTACCAAAATTCAAGACTGTTAATTAATTATAACAGTGCGTTACTTAGATAATCCTATTGGTTATACTTAGCTACTTACTGATAATTATCCACCTAGAAATATTGCAAACTTTTTTTTTTTAAATAAAAATATCTGACTAAAAAGATAAAAGTACTTATTAGATGTCATTAATGTTTACATTCATTGGAATCGGCTTGGTCTCATCTTTTCAAATATGATGATAGCTCAAAATCCAATTTTCGCAACTTATGACTCATTTTCCGAAAACGGATCACATATGGAAACACACACTTGAAGCATGGCCATTCACAATAATGTACATTCTACAACCTAGTTACTTAATGTGAATGTTTTCTCAATGATTAAGCTGCTTTAAATAAGATGGCGTTCATTTATAATGTTTCCCGATCATATAAATGCTCAGTAGGCATATATATGCTACAGCAGTGTTATGTCGACCCTGGCGTCCTTTTTGGATGGCTGTCTGGTGTCAGTACATGACACAATCTTAAAGGACCGAATTACATGTTGGGATAGATTGAGTTCAGATTAGACATTTAGACAAATTTGCAATGTTTTATGGGTGAAGTCGCCAGAAAATGTACAATTTACCTTCACCAATACTCTCAAATAACCCAAATTTAGGACGGAAATAAAGTTCAAAATATAGTTCAACCTAACCAAGCAGATTGCTATAAATGGGTGCATTGCTTTCTAGTAATGTTCATGCAATGCAGAATATACTTGTGTGTCAAATGGTATAGTAGGAGAACCCACCAATGATAAACGTGTTTGAAAAATTCTCCGGTGTCAATAGTTTCTAACCAATCCCAGAAGCTAGCTAGAAAGGTTTACATCAAATAATTCAGATAAAGTTTTTGATTTGAGCAATAATTAAAAAGTTCCCACAAACTGTGGATTCAAACGAGAGGAGTTTAAAATGACTGCCAAAACAAAAACTAAATGGAACAGCGCTGCTCTCAGCCAATCAGATGCAATCACATGACCACTGGCACGCCTACTGTCGCAATGCCCACAACAATTATGTCATAGCGGCTGACCGGGGAAGCCCTCATCTTCCATCAGAAAAACAACTAAGAAATGTCACTCTCATATTGAAGGTAGAACTCGGGGATTGTTCCATTAAAAAGCTAACGAAATATAGATTCTTCTGCTAAATCTAAATGTCTGCAGTCATCTTATGGAGGAACCATAAGACTGACTGCAGACCTCGCAGAGTCACACAGCAAAATGCCTGACAACTCTTGTGCTGAACGGCTAGAAAAAGTTTAGTAGCCCCCAAATAAATGTCTCTTGTAGCAGTAAACTTTCTGGACTGAGTACCACAAATCAAACCAATAATTTAGAAAGAATAACTTATGGTAGATTTAGCAGGGAAACCAGCCTTCAGCTAATCCTGGGCCTGGCACTATATTAACCACTCAGTACAAAGCAAAGCAGTCTCCATAATGGAAATTCCCCAATAGGGGATTTGCAAGTGCCACTGTGCATGTCGTTCATAGTGCATCTTGGGATGGATTCGGATGAAGTTTGTCATTAAACTATTTGGCAATATTTTTTTTATCGAAAATTCCAAGAATGTTTTCACCAATATCATATGATATGATGAATAGCTTATATATATGATCTATGTTAACCAATTGCATGATGGGAAAGATGGGGAATTGTGTCATGTCATGGAAACATGTATGACACATGGATATTGACATTAGAGCATTATTAAATAGTCCATGGTGAGTATGGCATGTTTTTTTTTATACATGTTATACTGTACAATTAGTCCCATTATTCCATACATATCTAGATTCAAAATGGCGGCTATGCAAATCCCCTATTGGATGAGGAAATGAGGAAATAAGAAACAGCCGCTTGTTGACTAAGCAGCTGTCAGGGAGGTGGGGAAATAAATGATATAGAGACTGACATTATTGGATAGATGTGTGTGTATTGCACTTGTACCGTAAACACACTGGAGCATGTGTCTACTATACTGCACTATTTACATGCTCCATTTTTTACTGGCATACTTTACATGGGCGATTTAGGGTTGAGAATATGTGAGTGAGGGAGTGAGTGAGATTGGTTGCTTTACGCCCTTGGTTGCTTTAAGCCCTTATCAACACATTTAATATGGTTATATCAAGGGCGGGAGAGCTGAGAGGGAGGCAGTTTATGAGGGAGTGAGTGGGATTGGTTGCTTTACGCCCTTATCAACACATTTAATATGGTTATATCAAGGGCGGGAGAGCTGAGAGGGAGGCAGTTTATGAGGGAGTGAGTGGGATTGGTTGCTTTACGCCCTTATCAACACATTTAATATGGTTATATCAAGGGCGGGAGAGCTGAGAGGGAGGCAGTTTATGAGGGAGTGAGTGGGATTGGTTGCTTTACGCCCTTATCAACACATTTAATATGGTTATATCAAGGGCGGGAGAGCTGAGAGGGAGGCAGTTTATGAGGGAGTGAGTGGGATTGGTTGCTTTACGCCCTTATCAACACATTTAATATGGTTATATCAAGGGCGGGAGAGCTGAGAGGGAGGCAGTTTATGAGGGAGTGAGTGGGATTGGTTGCTTTACGCCCTTATCAACACATTTAATATGGTTATATCAAGGGCGGGAGAGCTGAGAGGGAGGCAGTTTATGAGGGAGTGAGTGGGATTGGTTGCTTTACGCCCTTATCAACACATTTAAAGTGGTTATATCAAGGGCGGGAGAGCTGAGAGGGAGTGAGTGAGATTGATTGCTTTACTCCCTTATCAACACATTTAATGTGGTTATATCAAGGGCGGGAGAGCTGAGAGGGAGTGAGTGAGATTGGTTGCTTTACGCCCTTATCAACACATTTAATATGGTTATATCAAGGATGGGAGAGCTGAGTGAGTGAGGGAGATTGGTTGCTTTACACCCTTATCAACACATTTAATGTGGTTATATCAAGGGCGGGAGAGCTGAGAGGGAGTGAGTGAGATTGGTTGCTTTACGCCCTTATCAACACATTTAATGTGGTTATATCAAGGGCGGGAGAGCTGAGAGGGAGTGAGTGAGATTGGTTGCTTTATGCCCTTATCAACACATTTAATATGGTTATATCAAGGGCGGGAGAGCTGAGAGGTTGGCAGTTTATGATCATACCTAGGAAATAGAGATAGAGAGGGAGGGAGAGGGACACAGCGGAAAGAGACAGAAAGGCACTTTATGGTCATACCTAGGAAATAGAGATAGAGAAGAAGGGAGAGAGAGACAGAGGAAAGAGACAGAAAGGCACTTTATGATCATACCCAGGAAATAGAGATAGAGAAGAAGGGAGAGAGAGACAGAGAGACAGAGAGAGACAGAGAAAAGAGAGAGAAAGGCACGTTATGGTCATACCCAGGACCATGATTTAGGGTTGTCAAAACAAGGGTGCACACTGAGTGCCATAGAAGAGAAATGGTGCAAATAAATATAGTGGAACCTCGCATAAAGACCACCTCTCTATAGAGACCACCTCTCCATAGAGACCACCCCTCTATTAAGACCAGTTCAATCCCGAATGGTTTCTCTCTTATTAGATTAGCCCCTTTATATAAGACCACAAATCGTTCTGTCCCAGGGGTGGTCCCAATAGAGACGCTCCACTGTATAAGATAATTATTGTACTTTGTTTATCAAATACTTGTTGTTGGTGAATTAATAATTTCTATATTAAAGATTATTAAGGTATACATTTATTAGTTGCAGTCAAGGCCCAAACCCTCTGATCAGATAAGAATGGTATGTCACTGATTGGACGCCTACTTCGCTAATCGGTTTCCTGGCCCAGGACTAGGCGTTCTAATGGGCTTATAATGACATATTGTGGTCTTAATGGAATTATAATGGCACTTTGCGGTTTGAGGCGAGAGGCCTTCCCTCCGATTGAAGGGACTCTCTCAACTTTGGGCCTAGACTGGCTGGTAAAAGAAGTGAGATCAGAATGAGGGGGAAGGTAGGAGGAGGTTAAGGTCTGGCTCGTATTATGAGAATGCGAAGATTATCCTCAGGGTCGTTCTGCGACCTGGACGATAGCTAGACGGAGACATACCAATGGAAATACATTGTATGGGTGAGAGTTTCAGAAAATGTACAACTCACCTTCACCAATCCTTTCAAATAACCCAAATTTAAGTGAAGTGTGACGTTCAAAATGCAATTTAACCCAATAAACGAGATATTTTTAATGAACTACAGGGTAGTCGGATATACCCATTATTTATCATTTTTCTGTCTACTTTTGCAGAAGTTACAGAATTTGTAGAGCTCCCGATTGTACATTTTCTGAAAATTTGACCCGTATATACCCATTGCTTTATGAGACCACGGGGAATTGCGGAATCAAGTGCCGAAGAGAGAAAAAGTAGGGGCAAATAGGTCGAGGCTAGGGGTGAAAGAGAGATTGGGAGAGGTGAGATAGATTGGGAGAGTTGAGAGAGATTGGGAGAGGTGAGAGAGATTGGGAGACAGTGAGAGAGATTGGGAGAGGTGAGATAGATTGGGAGAGGTGAGAGAGATTGGGAGAGGTGAGAGAGATTGGGAGAGGTGAGAGAGCATCCTCCGAAACGCAGGATGTCTTTCAGTTTCGTTCCTCAATCAAGACACTGCCCTGCTTTGGGAGGTTGTGAGAGAGAGAGGGGAGACCGAGAGGGAGAGAGAGGCGGGGAAGAGAGAGGGAGAGAGAGAGAGAGTAGAGGACAGAGAAAGGGAGGAGAAGAGGGAGGGGGGAGAAAGAGAGAGACAAATAGAGAGAGGAGGAGAGGGAGTCTTTTATCCGCGAACTTATGTGTGATTATTTTTACCAGGCCACAGACAAATTTCAAAAATATTGTATTGTTTGTATTGGGTTATAGTGGATCGTATTGTTTTGAACTGAAACGATATGTGCATTCTATAATGAAATATGGCAGCCGAAATAGCTATCGCTGTAATAAAATATAGAATATTATATGATGTTAGGATACAAGAAAGAGGAAACACCTAACCTATGTTAAATGAAAGCATATTAAATAATATAATTACACCATTAATTGATCGTGTGAAATAATATGTAGAGTGTCTGTAGGTAATTAAATGTATTAAAAAGGTAAATGTTAAAAGGTAATGATGTAATAAAATCAAATGATAAAGTTTTGTACTTGGCGAATGAGAATTATCACTTTGTGAAACTTTGACCAATAAGATTTATTAAAAACAAAAAAGAGGGGAAGGGGGGGGAGTAGTGAGGTAGAGGACAAAGAGTGAGAAGAGTGAGAGAGAAAGGGAGAGAGCGAGAGCAAGAGAGAGTAAGAGATCGATCAGGGAGAGGGGACGGAGGAAGATTAAGAGCTTTTGGGTCAGATTTTCAGAAAATGTACACTTGGCAGCTGTACACATTTAGTAGATTCTGCTAAATTAGGCTGCACTTTAGTCAATACTAGGTAAATTCGAGTATATTCGGCATTGCATTGATTCTAGCAATCTGTTTGGTTAGATTGAACTGTATTTTGAACTTTATTTTCGTCTGAAATTCGGGTTATTTGAGAGAATTGGTAAAGGCCAATTGTACATTTTCTGCTGACTTCACCCATTTTCCAGAGAAGGATATAGGGAGAAGGAGGTGCTTCAAGAGTCGAGTGCCGAAGGCGCTTGTATTGTGAGTGACGTACCCATACTTGTCCGCCATCTCTCGCGCCCTCTCGTCTGAGATGACGCGTGTAGACTCAAGGTCGGCCTTGTTGCCGCACAGGATAATGTCCGGATTCTCGCAGTACGCATGCGTCTGTAGTTGGGAGATCCAGTTCCGGATGTTGAGGAAGGACTGTTCACTGGTCAGGTCAAACAGGAGGAGGAAACCCATGGCGTCCCGGAAAAACGCAGTCGTTAAACTCCGGAATCTGAAACAAAGAAGGCGATGTTAAATTACGTTTGTGAGAAGGAATTTTACAGTTATCTGAGACTTACTTCTAAGTTGAAGTTTAATCTGTAATTATGTCGAGTCATCACGAGATATGTTTAGACTAGATTAGTTAGATGAAAGGTTGTCTCACCCCCCCCCCCCTCGCTCTAAGTCTCTCTCTCTCTCTCTCTTTTCCCCCCTCTCCTCTGTCTTTGTCTCTGTTTCTCATTCTCTTGTCTATCTCCTCTGTCTGTTTCTCTCTTTCCCTCTCCTTTCTCTGCCTGTCTGTCTGTCTCTCCGCTCTCTCACGCCTCTGTTTATCTCCATGTGTGTGTCTCTCTCTCCCTCCTCTCTATCTATCTCTCTCCCCTCTAACTCCCTCCTCTCTCTATCTCATCATCTCTCTATCTCCCCATCTCTCTCTCTATCTCCCCTCTCTCTCTTCCTCTCTTTCCCTCACTCTCTGTCTCCTCCCCCTCCTCTCTCTTTCTGTCTGTCTGTCTGTCTGTCTCTCTCCTCCTCCTCCTCTCTCTCTCCCCTCTCTCTATTTCCTTCCCTCCCTGCTCTTTCCCTCCCTCCTCTCTCTCTCTCCCTCTCTCTCCCCTCTGTCACTCTCCAGCTCTCTCGCCCTCCCTCGCCCTCTCTCTCTCTCTCTCTCTCCCCTCTGTCACTCTCCAGCTCTCTCGCCCTCCCTCCCCCCTCTCTCACTCTCTCTCTCACTCTCCCTCCCTCCTCTCTCTCTCTTTCTCCCCTCTCCCTCCCTCCTCTCTCTCTCTCTCCCCTCTCCCTCCCTCCTCTCTATCTCTCTCTCTCTCTCCCTCTCTCTCTCCCCTCTCCCTCCCTCCTCTCTTTCCATTTATCTCCCGCATATAATATATTGTGTCACGGAAACATTGCTAGAAAAATTGCTAGTTTTCATATGTTTGTTTCCACGAGTACTCTTGTTAGGAATCTTTAAATTCCTCTGGTGTTCAGCGGTGGGAAATTGAGCCTCAAACATTGGATTTTGAGATACCATCAAATGTGATGTGTTTCAGGAAAATGAGTCACAAGTCGCAAAAAATGGATTTTGAGATATCACCATATTTGAAAAGATGAGATCAAGCCGATTCCAATGATAGTAAACAGACTTATAATCTAAAAAGTATTTTTAGATTTTAAGTTTCATATTTTCGTTTTTGAAAAAAAAAGTTTCCAATACTTCTGGGGGTCAATAAACAGTAAAGTAAGTAAATGTATTCCATATGAGGACCTTTAAAACGAAAGGATATATTAGATACATTGTCCTGAAATTTG
This sequence comes from Sthenelais limicola, assembly GCA_942159475.1. Taxonomy (NCBI): domain Eukaryota; kingdom Metazoa; phylum Annelida; class Polychaeta; order Phyllodocida; family Sigalionidae; genus Sthenelais; species Sthenelais limicola. The sequence goes on along the minus strand of OW804094.1, from coordinate 25,691,636 downwards.
ATATATGGATTGTTATAGCTATAAGTCATAAACCCTCCTAAAAGTAGAACATTCCAATAATGTGGTCTTGTGAAAAAAACACTTTGAAAAATAATCGACTTATGACTTATTTTCCTAAAACGGATCACATATATTGTGAAGCAGTCACAGTAGGGCAGAAACTAGGACGAGTGGACTAGTTTATGTTGCCATTACCAGCACTTTATCATCAAGACAGAATATGAACCGATGAAAAGAGGGCATAACAATATACACCCCCGCAGATATCGCGGATAAAACATGGACACATCTAAACGCTGGGAAATCAAATCTTATGCATTATTTATCACAGAGGGGAGCGATTTAATGGGATGAGGCATCTCAGAGAAGTAATAATTTTCCTGAACAAACACACCCACATCTTTTCTAGATGCACTCTCAGTTAAATTTTCATCAAAGGCTTCTTCAATCCCCCGCATGGAACATATTTATGATGTGTCACAGAAAAATGAGTCTTAAGTCGCAAAAAATGGATTCTGAGGTATCATTATATGTGAAAAGATGAGATCAAGCGGATTCCAATGATCATTGAGGTCATATAATAAGTACTTCCATATATTTTTATGCATTTTTCTTGATGGCCACTCATGCACTATGGTAAAGTAGTGAAATATATACCTTCTATGGGTCAGATTTTCAGAAACTGTACAGTTGGCAGCTCTACACATTAACTCTGCTAAATAACGCTGCAATTTGGTCAATACTAAGTAAATCCGATTATATTTGGCATTGCATGGATTCTACCAATCGGTTTGGTTAGGTTGAACTGTATTTTGAACTTTATTTTTGTCTGGAATTTGGGTTATTTGAGAGAATTTGTGAAAGTGAATTGTACATTTTCTGAAAATCTGACCCCTATATATATTTAATATGGAATTTGGTACATGTATTCATTTGACTTAAAGCGCTAGATAGCCCCAAAATGAAAACATTGCAACAAAGAGATCTTGTGAATAATATACTCTGACTTATTACTCGTTTGCCGGTGACACATCACATATGTGATGTGTTTCAGGAAAATGAGTCACAAGTCGCAAAAAATAGATTTTGAGATACCATTATATTTGAAAAGATGAGATCAAGCCAATTCCAATGATAGTAAACAGTCTAATAATCTAATAAGTATTTCTAGATTTTAAGTTTGATATTTTCGTTTTGGAAAAAAAAGTTTCGAATATTTCTGCGGGTCAATAAACAGTAAAGTTGCTAAATGCAGTCCATAGGACCTTTAAAACGAAAGGATATATTAAATAGATTGTCCTGAAATTACATACATCGATTGATATAGCTATAAGTGATAAACCCGTCAAAAATCGGAACATTCCAATAATGTGATCTTGTCAAAAGAACACTTTGAAAAATATCAATTTTTCGACTTATGACTCATTTTCCTGAAACACATCCCATATATAGTAAATGTATATGGTTGTAAGCAATCAGTGAGTGGTCAAATATTCAGCAGCGACAAACAGCAGGCAAGGCCAGGCTGGTTGATTGAAGTCAGCAGGGCCAGACTTTTTACTGACATCTTTTTCTTCTCTGGAGGAAGGCTATCCCGAAATGTGTTTTCTAATCAATAAGATAATGGAAAAACAGCAGAACCTACATGGTCATGACAGAGGTGGCGATGGGTGGTGGGTGGGGGGGGGGGCAAGAGGAACATATGGGTGAAATCGCCAAAAAATGTACAATTTCCCTTCACCAATCCTCTCAAATAACCCACAATTACGACAAAAATGAAGTTCAAAACTCAGTTTAACATAACCAAACAGATTGTTTGAATCAATACAAAACCAAATATACTCAGATATACAGGTAGTATTGACCATTTTTCTGTCTAATTTAACAAAATTGACTAAATATGTAGATCAGTCGATAGTACATTTTCTGAAGATCTGACCCATATGGAGAGAGGTGGGAGGGGAGAAGTGTAACATATAAAGGAGACGAGGAAAAGGGAAGAGAGTGGATGGAAGAGAGGGAGATAAAGACAGGGAGAGGGATAAACCGAGACGGGGGAAGATTGATACAGAGTGGCAGAGAAACAGGGGGAGAAAAGACAGAGAGAGAGAAGGAGGCAGACAGAGGAGGAAGAGAGAGAGAGAGAGAGAGAGCGGGAGAGAGAGAGGCAGACAGAGGAGGAGAGAGAGAGAGAGAGGGAGTCAGACAGAGGAGGAGAGAGAGAGAGAGAGGGAGTCAGACAGAGGAGGAGAGAGAGAGAGAGAGCGGGAGAGAGAGAGGCAGACAGAGGAGGAGAGAGCCAGGGGGAGAGAACACAGAGAGGCGGGGAGAGAATGAGGGGCACAGAGAGACGCGAGGACAGAGAGTGAGAAAGAGAGACGAGGAGAGAGAGAGGGAGAGGGAGAGAGAGAGGAAGAGGGAGAGAGAGAGGAAGAGGGAGAGGGAGAGAGAGAGGAAGAGAGATAGAGGGAGGGAGAGAGAGGGAGAGAGAGGGAGAGAGAGAGAGAGGGAGAGAGAGGAAGAGGGAGAGAACACAGGGAGGCGGGGAGAGAATGAGGGGCAGAGAGAGACGGGGGGACAGAGAGTGAGAAAGAGAGAGACGAGGAGAGAGAGAGGGAGAGAGAGGAAGAGAGATAGAGAAAGAGAGAGGGAGAGGAAGAGAGAGGGGGATAGAGAGACAGAGAGAGGGAGAGACAGAGGGAGAGAGAGGAAGAGGGAGAGAGAGAGGGAGAGGGGGAGAGAGAGGGGGAGAGAGAGGGAGAGGGGGAGAGAGAGAGAGAGGGGGGAGAGAGAGAGAGAGGAAGAGAAAGAGAGAGGTGGATAGAGAGAGGGGGATAGAGAGACAGAGAGAGGGATAGAGAGAGACAGAGAGAGAGAGAGAGGGAGAGACACAGAGGGAGAGAAGAGAGACACAGGGGGGGGGGGTCGTCGCCAGCTTGCAAGACGATTTTGTATGGTGGCACCTGAGTTTCCTTCACTTCCTGCCTATTCACAAATTCCGGCGGCGTCCATTTCCCGACCAGACCACCAGACTAACATCCTGGAGCTATTCCATGTATTGCTCAACGGCTACCAGCGGGAGTTACTCACTTCTTTAACTAATGAATATTAAACGTAGAGAGGAAAATTCTCCGAACAAGGAAGGAATACTGCGAGGTTTCTTTGAATTGACTTTTATTGCTTTAAAGGTAAATACCAGCGTCTACAGCACTGCAACAGGTGGGAATTCAGGGAACTAATACATGAAACAAAAGTCACAATATTTTTTTCAAACTTCGTCTTGACAAAGAACATGGTTGGGGGAATACAGAAAGCCAAGGAAACAGGATATTATCATATTATTTTGTGTTTTAGGGATGAGTGAAGTTTACTTCCATTCACTATTGATTTCAATGGGGGAAACTCATCGTGATGCAAATTCAGCTGAATAAGTCTGTTATTGGGGAACATGTAGAAAAACCCGTTTTCCTCATAGACTACTATAGTGAACAATAGTAAATTTCAGTGGTCCCTGAACAAAAACTAGTTCAATGACATGTTTTTTTTTACTTTTTGGGTTCCCACAACCATGTTCTTTCTAAATCTAAAGTTCTAAAAAAATCCATGATTTATTCATTTTTGATTAAAACTGGTATTTACCTTTAAGGGACAGATCGTCAGAAAATGTACAATTCACCTTCGCCAATCCTCTCAAACTAACCAAATGTAAGACAGAGAATAGGTTCCAAATAAAGTTCAACCTATATTAACAAAACATATTTGGGTCAGATTTTCAGAAAATGTACAATTGGCAGCTGTACACATTTAGTAAATTCTGCTAAATTAGGCTGCAATTTGGTCAATACTAGGTAAATTTGAGTATATTTGGCATCGCATTGATTATAGCAATCTGTTTGGTTAGGTTGAACTGTATTTTGAACTTTATTTTCGTCTATAATTTGGGTTATTTGAGAAGATTGGCGGAGTTGAATTGTACATTTTCTGAAAATCTGACCCATTTCCTGAATCAAGGCAATACCTAATGTACTCAGATAGACCCAGTATTTATCATATTTGAGCCTAATTTAGTAAAAATTTACATGTGTAGAGCTGCTGATTGTGCATTTTCTGACGATCTGACCCATATTTGGGGATTTGCATGTGCCACTGCGCATGTCTGTTGCAGTGCATACTGGGAGGGATTCTATTGAAATCAGACATACAAATATTTGGCAAAGTTCCTATCGAAAATTGCAAGAATGTTTTCATCTATATCATAGCTTTTACAAATGTGATGTGTTTTAGGAAAATGAGTCATAAGTCGCAAAAAATAGATTTTCAGATACCAATATGTTTGAAAAGATGAGATCAAGCGGATTCCAATGATAGTAAACAGTCTAACGATCTCATAGTCTAATAATCTCAAGTATTTCTTTGATATTTTCGTTTTTGAAAAAAGATATACTACATAAATTGTCCTGAAATTTAATACATCGATTGATATAGGTATACGTGATGAACCCTTCAAAAACCAGAACATTCCAATAATGTGATCTTGTGAAAAAAACACTTTGAAAAATATCAATTTTGCGACTTATGACTCATTTTCCTGAAACACATCTCAAATGATCTATGAAAGGCAAATGATGGGAGGCTTGTGTTATGGAAACATGTGTAACACATGGATATTGACATTAGACTATTGATAAATAGTCCATGCTGAACATGGCATGTTTTTTTTATAGATTCTACACTGTACCATTAGTCCCATAATTCCATGCGAATCAAAATTCAAAATGGCGGCTATGCAAATCTCCTATTATAAGGTTCAGCCTATTCAGGTGGGCTTCATTAGGGTTAATAAACTTAAAACCCTACTTTCTGACTCTGAGGTTTGCCACACGCTCAAAAATAATAGATAACATGAAATAAAACCGGATAATACGGCAATACATTTGGTTTATAGCACCATCGATTCCTACTGCATGAAACAATGCTAAACTGCAAGCTGATTGTGCAGTATGTTCAGTTTTGTCAGGAACCCATATCAAAGTCAATCTTTTGACCTTCGACAGGCACTCAACACTGTTGAACCTAATGGAATGAATATAACATTGGCAAAATGTGAACTATTTCCTTTGGAATGGTATATGTAATGCCAAAATCACTGAAATCATTAAAAACACATAAAAAACCTACAAGGTTCATGTCCAACAAATTTAGAGATGAATTTTTCTTTGGATAGAGACGTTAGTTTCTTCTCAAACCAAAAATACTGCAACTTTTTTTTTCAAAATTAAAAAAATATCAAACTTAAAATATAAAAATACTTATTAGATATCCTGATGTTTACCATCATTGGAATCAGCTAGATCTCATCTATCCAAATATGATGATATCTCAAAATACATTTTTTGCGACTTGTGACTCATTTTTCTGGAACACATCACATATATTGGATCGCTCCATCAAATATAATTTAATAGAACAGCCTAGAAAGGCCCACACCTTGTTATAACCACTCTAGGTCCAAACCCTCAGATCAGATAAGAATGGTATGTCCGCCTAATTTGCTTATCGGTCTCATCGCCTAAGACTCGGCGTTTTAATGGGAATATAATAACATTGTGTGGTCTTAATGTAATTATAATGGGACTTTGCGGTTTGAGGCGAGAGGCTTTCCCTCCGTTTGAAGGGACTCTCCTATCTTTGGGCCTAGACTGTAACCTCCTGACGATTATATCTACTTATGTGAGTATGAAAGCTTATTGTTGGTGTTTGCGATACCATAGCCCAGTCGCCCTAAGGGCAATCTGTATACATAAAAGATGACACACGCGTATATTTGATGGCACAATCTTGGAATAGGTGTTATATCTTTCTGCTTCCTTCTCTCTCTCTCACTAGCTGCCCCATTCACCACACTGGCAATCTTTGCTATTGGTCGTTTCCATGCACCTGTCTTCCTTAGCACCTTTATCTTTCTGTCCTCCTTTCTATCCCTCCCTCCTCTCTTTCTGTCTAGTTCCGTCTCTTTCTCCGTCTCTCTACCCCTTCCCTCTCTGTCTGTCTCTATCTCTCCCTCTTCTCTTTCTGTCTCTCCCTACATCTGTCTCTCCTCCTCCTCTCTCTGTCTGTCTCTCTCTCCATCTGTCTCACCTCCTCCTCTCTCTCTGTCTGTCTCTCCTCCTCCTCCTCTCTCTGTCTCTCACTCCATCTGTCTCTGCTCCTTTTCTCTCTCTGTCTGTCTCTCACTCCATCTGCCTCTCCTCCTCTTCTCTCTCTGTCTGTCTCTGCTCCTCCTCCTCCTCCTCTCTCTGTCTCTCACTCCATCTGTCTCTGCTCCTTTTCTCTCTCTCTCTGTCTGTCTCTCCTCCTCCTCCTCTCTCTGTCTGTCTCTCACTCCATCTGCCTCTCCTCCTCTCTCTCTCTCTGTCTGTCTCTCCTCCTCCTCCTCTCTCTGTCTGTCTCTCACTCCATCTGCCTCTCCTCCTCTCTCTCTGTCTGTCTCTCACTCCATCTGCCTCTCCTCCTCCTCTCTCTCTGTCTGTCTTTCACTCCATCCGCCTCTCCTCCTCCTCTCTCTCAGTCTGTCTCTCACACCATCTGCCTCTCCTCCTCCTCTCTCTCTGTCTGTCTCTCCTCCTCCTCTCTCTGTCTGTCTCTCACTCCATCTGCCTCTCCTCCTCCTCCTCCTCTCTCTGTCTGTCTCTCACTTCATCTGTCTCTGCTCCTTCTCTCTCTCTGTCTGTCTCTCACTCCATCTGCCTCTCCTCCTCCTCCTCTCTCCGACTGTCTATAATTTTCTTTCCTCTCTGTATGTCTCTCCCTTCCTGGCACCCCTCTCCGCCTCCTTTCTACCCCCTCACTCCCCTCTCTCTCTCTCTCCTCTGTCTCCCTCTCTATCTCCCCCTCCGCTCTGGCTCTGACTCCCTCCTCCCTTTCTAGCTCTCTCTCCATCTATGTCTCTCCCTGCCATCTCTTCCTCTCACCATCTCTATCCTCCCTCCTCTCTCATCCACTAATTTCTCCTCCCTCTGTCTCTCTCTCTCCTCCTCTGTGCGTATCTCTGTCTCCCTCCTCTCTGTCTCATCCTCCTCTCTCCCAGCCCTCAATGCGCAGTTTTCACCACCAGAATTTAATCACATTTCCCACAGGGTAACTGGATACCTAAAACATTGCTTCTTATTGTAAATTCACCTCCTTTAAGCAGTGGATCAAAATGTCACGAGAAATACAATGGCTCTTACAAGAATTACTTAACGCTAGACTTAATGAAGCTTCCAAGAATCCAGCGTTCAAGGGACACAGAAACTCTCATTTTGCTTTAGATAACCTTTCTATGTAACCATACGCCTTTCTTTATTAATAACATTATGACAAATCAACATGCGATCTTCTTCAATGCTGCTAGTAATGTTCGTGGAAATTACTTATTTATGTCTATGGGTCAGATTGTCAGAAAATGTACAATTCGCCTTCACCAATCCTCTCAAATAACCCACATTTAAGACAAAAATGAGCTTCAAAATGCAGTTTAACATAACAGAACTGATACATTAAATTAATGCGATACAGATTATACTCAGATATACCCGGTATTCATCATCTTTCAGCCAAATTTAGCAGGATTTCCTTAATGTGTACAGCTGCCAATTGTACATTTTCTGAAAATCTGACCCATATGTCAATGCCATTCGTGTCACACAACAAGGGCTTATCATGTTTCGCTTAAAGAACTCAACATCTTCTTAATAATACTGTTCTGGGGAAGTGCCTCGAGAAGTACCTGGAAGTGCGTATATGGATGAAATCGCCAGAAAATGTACAATTCGCCTTCACTAATCCTCTCAAATAACCCACATTTAAGACAAAAATAAGGTTCAAAATTCAGTTCAACAAAACCAAACAGATTGTTTAAATCAAAACAATACCAACTATACTTAGATATACTTAGTATAGACCATTGCTCAGCCTAATTTTGTAGAATTTACTAAATGTGTAGAGCTGCCGATTGTGCATTTTCTGAAGATGTAACATCTCTGGTTAAAACCAGACTGGTAGCTGTGCCTAAATGTGATGGGTTTCAGGAAAATGAGTCATAAGTGGCATAAATGTGATCCGTTTCAGGAAAATGAGTCATAAGTCCCAGTAAAGTAGCTAAATATACTCAATGGGATGATCTAAGAAACGCACTGATATAATCAAACAATTTGGTAGATGTATTCATACAACCACAAGAACTAGACACTCCAAAAATGAAAATATTCCAACAAAGAGCTCTTGTAAGTAAACGAGTTTGAAAAACACCAATTTTGCGACTTGTGACTCATTTTCCTGAAACACATCACAAATGGTATTGTTCAAATGTGTTTTTCCACGAGAACTCTTTTTAAGAATGTTTTCAAGTTTCAGGTGCTTAGCGCATCTCGTCGCACGAAAGGATGTATCAAGAATTTCAAGACAGTGAACTGAATTATCTATGCGTTTCTAAGGTTATCATAATAGGGAGATTAAGCAACCACAACGCACCACCACAATACTAACGCATCCACTAACTATTTGTACAGTATTACCATTGTGGCGATATGACGAGAGCTAGGTCTGCAGTGCAGATGCCCTCGGCCTAGCACCTCTTGAGGTGTCGGGGCAATTAATATATATACATTATATATCAAGGAACATATAAGGATAGATATATATAAGTGTTTTTATTTCCGATTTCCTTTTAATACAGTAACATAATATGGAAAAAGATTATGAATATCAGCTTATCCACACACTCTCTAATGAATAAATAAATAAATAAATAAGCTGACCTTTCTTGTCCTGCCGTATCCCAGAGCTGTAAATGTATCCGTTGACTTCTGCCCATGGTGCCATCAGGGGACGGGAGTCTGTGAACCTGCAATCAAAATATAAAATGATTAAATTACAATCTTACAATTTTGCTGCAACTACGGGATACACTATACAATAAACACTGCAATAAAGTGCCACATAAGTCCTGCCCACACACAACCGATTTGACCCCCGATTGTCCCCCGATTTGGGTCTCCTGGTGAACCCTATATGATTTCATTTCCAATCCTGGTTGATGTTATTTCAAAAACATAAACCAGGACCAGAAATGAAATCATAGGATACATCGGGAGACCAAAATCGGTGGCCAAATCGGTTGTGTGTGGGCAGGGTTTAAGTCTCATAAGAGTATCATCTGGCCACACCTGTGATGATGTGTTTCAGGAAAATGAGTCACGAGTAGCAAATAAAATTGATTTTGAGATACCATCATATTTGAAAAGATGAGATCAAGCTGATTCTAATGATAGTAAACAGTAGGACATTTAATAAGTCTTTCTATAGTTTATGTTTGATATATTTATGTTTACAAAAAGGTTGCGATATGTCTGGATGGGCAATGAATAAAACACTTTGAAAAATATCAATTTCACGACTTGTGACATTTGTGTTGAGTCACAAGTCGCAAAAAATGGATTTTGAGATACCATCATATTTAAAAAAATGAGATCAAGCCGATTCCAATGGTAGTAAACAGCAGGACACCTAAATAGTGTTTCTATATTTTAAGATAGATATCTTTAATTTTGAAAAAAAAGTTATTAATATTTTGGGGTGGACAATTATTAATAAAGTACCTAAATATACTCCATGAGATCACCTTAGAAATGCATAGATATATTTAATACATTGCTTTGAAATTTTGTACATGCATTGATGTTACTACCAGCATTAAGCACCCTAAATATTGGAATGTTCCAACAAAGATATCTTATGAATAAATCACTTTGAAAAACATCCATTTTGTGACTTATGACTCATTTTCATGAAACACAACACATTTGCTCGCCATCTTCCCCCCCGAGCAGTTTACAATTACTCCCAATTGCTCACATAAGGCTAAAGGTGAAGATTAAACTCACATTACACTTCATTCTCTCCTCATGCCCTCAGCACTGACTCCTCAGTAAAAGCATATCATTTTATTACACATTCGCTTATTCCCGCCAGTTCTTATCGTTTGCCGTGTATAAATTGGCTATTAAACTGTTTATTGTTACCATCTCAATGAATAAATGATACAAAATTTGGCAGTTGTAAAAAAGGTACATTCAAAGATAAATTCAAGGCCTTGAAAAACCTGGAAAATGGGCATTTTGGTCGGAGGGCATGATAAATTATGATATGGGCATCACTTATCCTTTCTGTCTCTTTTCTCTGTCCCTCTCTCCCTTCTTCTCTATCTCTATTTCCTGGGTATGGTCATAAGCTGCCTCCCTCTCAGCTCTCCCGCCCTTGATATAACCATATTAAATGTGTTGATAAGGGCGTAAAGCAACCAATCTCACTCACTCACTCCCTCTCAGCTCTCCCGCCCTTGATATAACCATATTAAATGTGTTGATAAGGGCATAAAGCAACCAATCCCTCTCACTCACTCCCTCTCAGCTCTCCCGCCCTTGATATAACCATATTAAATGTGTTGATAAGGGCGTAAAGCAACCAATCTGTCTCACTCACTCCCTCTCAGCTCCCCCGCCCTTGATATAACCATATTAAATGAGTTGATAAGGGCGTAAAGTAACCAATCTCTCTCGTTCACTCACTCTCAGCTCTCCCGCCCTTGATATAACCATATTAAATGTGTTGATAAGGGCGTAAAGCAACCAATCTCACTCACTCACTCCCTCTCAGCTCTCCCGCCCTTGATATAACCATATTAAATGTGTTGATAAGGGCGTAAAGCAACCAATCTCACTCACTCACTCCCTCTCAGCTCCCCCGCCCTTGATATAACCATATTAAATGTGTTGATAAGGGCGTAAAGCAACCAATCCCACTCACTCACTTATTTGTATGAGGTGATTGTGATACCTGCTTCCCACAGCAGTAGCCAACTAGTGAACTAAGTATCGGAAGAATATTGATAATAAAATGTCAGATGTTACTGCATGAAATCATGGAATAAAAGTAAGAATACTATAGCGTCAGGTACTCGGTGGACAATACATGCCTTGTTAGCCCAAAACTTGCAGAACAACTTGGCCTTACAACCGCCTAGCTTTTGGGCTTACTTGGTATAATTATGTGATCCGTTTCAGGAAAATAAGTCATAAGTCACAAAATATGGGTTTTGAGATATCAACATATTTGACAAGAGGAGATCAAGCCGATTCTAATGATAGTAAACACTAGGACACCCAATAAGTATTTCTGTATTTTAAGTGTGATATTTTTATTTTTGAAAACAAAAGTTTGCAATGTTTCTGGATGGGTAATTACCAGTAAAGTAACTAAATATACTCCATATAAAGGCCTTCAAAACACAAGGATATATTTATTATTTCACCTTTGGGTGTGGTCAATACGTACGGCCCATTGACTTAGCCCTGAGACTGCAACTCAGTCCTGAGGCCGATACGACGGCCGTGTCAGGCTTCAGGACTGATATGGAATGAATATAGTTATATATATATATATAAAGATTTTTATTCCGAATTATTTGATCGTACATATAATACTTTACACATCATACATATTCAATACAATAAGACAGGAAATGGGCATTAATAGTCCTCTACCATGAGGTCTTCCAGACCGCCCAAAATAAAATAAATTAATTAAAGGTTGTACAGTTCCCTGGCAATTATAGTATTATCGCATATAAATGCGTTGCAAAATTAAAAGAATAATTAAATACATTTATTAAAGTAATTTTACTTCAAAACGGTGAGCAAAATCAATGTACATGACAGTGCAGAATTAAATAATTTTGCGTTCTAAAATATAGTCCTGACCCTCGCGGCTTGGAAAAAGCAGCGCGTAGAAATACACTCTTGCCGGCCGTCATGATGTCAACAACGACGTTGGATGTCAACCAAGACGAATGTAGGCCTAACTTAATTTTACAAATAGGCCTACATATATCATGTTCGAATACATTTCAATAAGAAAAGGCGAAATAAATACAAAAAAAAACGCGGGACATCGCGGGAAATCCGTATCGTCCCTTGGCCTCGGTATCCGACCGCGGGTGCTACGCACCCTTGGTCGGATACATCCGCCGCGGGACAATACGGCTTCCCGCTCCGTCCCTTGGTCATTTTTGTCTTAATGTGCTGACATTTGTTACATGGATTTATATGGCAATAAGTACTAAACCCTCTAAAAATCAAAACATTTCAATAAGGATATTTTGTTAAAAAACACTTTGAATCAATTTTGTGACTTGTGACTCATTTTCCTGGAACACATCACATATAGTCCACCTTGTACTTCACACTTTGGTCTTCGTACTATAGTAATGAATGTGAAATCATGCACTCGCTTATGATAATATGCAGGTTACCACTCATACACACCTATGTCTGGTGGTATAACAATGTACAGTTAAAGCTGCTTTCCCTGATGACGCAATTGTTGATTTTACCCGTTTTTCTTGTAATTACCATAGAATTAGTTACCAAAACTCACAATCAGGGGACTCTCACATAATGACAAGCTTGCTAAAGCTGTAAATTCAAGGATTTATTCGATAATCTTGCCGTCGATTTCAAACTTGTTTTGCCGTTTTACTTTTCATGGTGGCGGCAGGTGGCAGGTGGCAGAGTGGACAGTTTTGTATGTTGTACAATAGAGCATATAGAGCTCAAACCATTACTCAGTGCTGCCATCTGCCTAATATGATCTTTCCTATTATCAAGCGTGTACACCAGTATAAATCCGACCGAAATCCAAGCAGAAATCTTGTATTTTTTACTCTTCAATATTAGAAAATCGACCCAAGTTTTTTAGGCAAGTGTAGACAGGGTATCTGGGCTCCAAATAAACAGGATTGAAGTAAACCTGAGAATTTTAGCTGGGAGGGCAGCTTTAAAGTCATAAGGTTTCTTTGGTAGTTCTTAGTTATACAACATGTTAGATATTCACATACTTTTCTATCTTTGAGCCTAGGGCCAACAACGTAACCGTCATTTATTGTTTGTGAAATGAAAAAACCTAAGTCCTTTGTGCTCCGTTGAATAATAAAGATAATAAATCTCAACATTCTCCCAACTCACATCTAAGTACTGTGATGAAACTATCTTAGAATATAATTTGAAACATTTATGTTTAATTAAAAGAAAAATCGCTTTCATCATGATTAAGCAAGCTTTAAGAGGTTCGTTAACAGATGCTATAGTAAATGACTGTTTAGCTTGATATGTGCTACAACAAGTAATGTAAGTGGCGACGCCCTGGGCGACAGAGAAAGCCAGATAATGGCCCAGAGAAAGCTAGAGAATGGTCGCCCAGTAAGTTAGCTTGTTGAAGATTAATATTGGTTAGGGTATAAAACCTCATGTGAATGTGGATAGAGGAGGACTCTTGCCTTGCTCTACTATTGTACCAACATCATGGCTGAATACAATTACATTGAAAGCAAGAAAATGTCTTTATTCTTCATTTATTCCTTACCAAGTGATTGGTGAGAATGACTATTAGAATAGAGAAACTTATTCTAAAAACTGCCTAAAATAGATAAAAAGCACAATTTCGCCCATACGATAACCTTGTTCTAAAGGAACCAGACGAGGCAGTAAGTTCAAATCGTTTCCCATTCATACATCACGTGTAACCATGGTGATTTGTATACAAAGTGTCTGCCCCCATGGCCATGTATATTTCATTAGTCCATAGCAGCAAGTAGAAGCAATGACTTTCTTAACCTGTATTGGTTGGAAAGATGGAGAGAGGTGTATAGTGGAGGAGATGGGAGGGGGGGGGTTAAGGTGGTTATCCACTAAATTGTGGTTTCCATTGCAATGTACTGCAGAATTGAGCAGTATTTCTTAAAAAAAAAAATTTTATTCACCACAGTTTGATACATATGGGATGTGTCCACAGAAAAATGAGCCTAAAAGCGGAACTCCACTATAGCTAAAAAACGGCGCCAACAGGCAAAAACGGCTGCGACGAATTTTTTGCGATGAAATATCTAATCAAGTTAGATATTTTGCAATTGTTGGCAACAAATAAATGTGTTGCCAACAACCTATTTTACCCCCTCATCCACTAGAATTTTTAGTCATGTCAAATTTTCCGAATTTTTAGAAATGTCGGCGACGAATTTTGCCTGTTGGCACCGTTTTTTACCTATAGTGGAGTTCCGCTATAAAGTCACAAAAAATGATGTTTTTTTAATGTTTTTTTCCACAAGTAACTTTTTCTAGGCGTGTCTAGCTCTCATAGTCTTTTAAACACTGATGTTAACTGAGACTGCAGCGTGGTCTCCACTGGTTGTGGTAAGGTCTGCGGTAAGCCTTGCGATGATGTTGTGTTGGTTCTGTAGGTGGAGAGGAATGATGAGGTCCTGCCTACATGGTTCACTGTCCATGTAGGCAGGACCTCGCCACCTCTCACCATCGGAAGGCTTATCACAGAGCTTGCCACAGCCAGTGGAGACCAGCCTTAGAGGTCAGATTCTCAGAAAATGTACAATTGGCAGCTGTACACATTTAGTAAATTCTGCTAAATTAGGCTGCAATTTGGTCAATACTAGGTAAATTCAAGTATATTCGGCATTGCATTGACTCTAGCTATGTGTTTGGTTAGGTTGAACAGTATTTTGAACTTTATTTTCGTCTGAAATTTGGGTTATTTCAGAGAATTGGTGAAGGTGAATTGTACATTTTCTGAAAGTCTGACCCTTAAGCTGCACTCTCGGTGAACATCAGTCCAGAATTGAATATTTTCTACTTCTTGTTCCATTCTTTGCTAACCCATCTAACACTAATTTGACCAAGATTTTGTCCGTTTGTTTTTGCTACAGGGCTTCTAAACGTCCTAAAATAGCTCGGAAAATAATGAGTCCATTTGATTTAATCTTAATTAATTAAACATGGGTTAGCATGAAATTATATATGCCTATCTTAATGCTTTAATGGTCATTTTATTTTTTCTCTTTGTAACAAATCCGTTTATTATTGTAACGAATCAATGCAGGAAAGAAGGCATTCATAGGGAGACCTGGCTGTAAAGTCAGACCTGACTAGTCAAATTGAAACAACATCATCGATTGCAATAAATGAATTTTTGAATTTGAATTTGAATTTCCTATGACATGAGGCTTGCACCTATATATTTGATCAGGTTCTATACCATGAGACTGACATCTATAGATTCAGAGCTGTAGCTAAATTACAATGAAGTCTGACTGGGGATGGTATGTCTCTCAGGAGTATTTAAGAATAAATAGCGTGAAGCAATTCCCTAGCAAATTATGGTCGCTTTCATGCCTTGCCATTTAAAAAGTTAAAGTATGATACAGAGAAATATTGATAGCGTTCCACATCATTTGCATATCTTGATATGGGTGAAATCGCCAGAAAATGTACAATTCGCCTTCACCAATCCTCTCAAATAACCCATATTTCAGACAAAAATATGGTTCAAAATACAGTTCAACCTAACCAAACAGATTGCTAGAATCAAAGGAGTGCAAAATATACCCGAATTTACCTAGTATTGACCAAATTGCAGCCTAATTTAGCAGAATTTACTACATGTGTACAGCAGCCAATTGTACATTTTCTGAAAATCTGACCTTGCATATTGAGTACTGGACATATCTGATGTAAATGGCATTGACATTCGATGTTATTATTATAAAATATGTTCTCCCCATTTCCCACCACTACCCACACCGAATCCGACAAGGCAGAACCAGATGAAGAACCACGTGAAAAGAAAGAAAAGGTGCCTAACCTTATCACCGTGGACAATGAAATCATCGCAACCTCAGCGACCAGTCCCACAACTCCCAACCCCCTCTTTCCCCTCCACCAAACCCCCAACGAGAAGACACTCACCCCTTGTGAGATCAACCAGATCTATTACTACATACACCAGATAGCACGTACGCTCGACAGAAGTATCGGAAGAAGATTAGGTCGCATTCTCAACATTGCAGGATACTTGGAACTCGAATGAACACCACCAAGTGGAAAATCACATCTCGTTCTAATTGCTAAACTAAGTGTTCTACCATTAATTATACCGAACCTTAAAACTAAAGATTCGGTTTCAATTTATACTATATTTCATATAACTAAAAATGTTTTTTACATCTTAACTCTAATGTATATCAACAAAGGAAGACAGCTTTATTAAAACTCTTAAAAACTAATATTTGTGTCAATCAACAATTGCGCGAAACCAAGTACCCATCCCTCCAAACACACCCACTCCAGAAAGAAAGAAGCTCCACTTGACCCACCCCCCTGCAACACATTATGTGTCACAACACATTAATGTGTTGCACCTATCAGAATCGAGTACAGGATCCCTGACACATTCATAACACATTATCAACACATTCTTCCTATATATGTAGCATTCTGATCTAAAATTCCTGACGAAGCCCCCCCCCCCCCCTATAGGGCGAAATATTGGATGAATAAAATGATACTTTCGAAGATGACGACTTGAGTGATATATCTCCTACAAAATCTATTATTATAAAACTTTTATTCAATAAACACAAACATTTCTGATCAATGAAGTACTAAAAGGATTGGTCCTTCTCCATGCATTCATTTATGTGAAGATCTTCCAGGTATCCCTTTTTAAAATAATGGAGTTATAAGGAACTATATAGGATACAGAAAAAATATAGATTTATACATATTCAATAGTCAATGAGTAGTCAATGAGTTAACAGTTGAGGCTCACTAAGTTACATACTCAATATAATATGGGGCCCGTTTTAGGAATATGAGTCGCAAAATATGAATTTTGAGATATCACCACATTTGAAAAGAGGAGATCAAGGTGATTCCAATGATAGTCAACACTAGGACACCTAATGAGTGTTTCTTTATTTGAAGTTTCATATTTTTATTTTTGAAAAAAAAAATTGGCAATGTTTCTGGATAGGTAATTATTACCAGTAAAGCAACTAAATATACTCTATACAAAGGCCTTCAAAACGCAAGGATATATTTGATACAATGTCCCGAAATGTGTCACATGGGTTCATATGACACTAAGTGGTAAACCCTCTAAAAATCAGAATATTTCAATAAAGAGATCTTATGAAAAAGACACTTAGAAAAATATCAATTTTGCGACTTGTGACTCATTTTCCTGGAACACATCACATATAATTGATTTATGATTGGTTATGATGGTTATGACAGTGTTCTTTTCATAGTCTGAGAATTCGTATTGTAGTGTCTTTAAGTTAATTAACCGTCCAGTGGAAATCTACGTGAGTTTGAATATATGATTTCTTAGGAGTTCAAAATAGTCTTTCGCTCCTTTAGATTTAAGAGCTAATCCTGCCCTGGTTTCAATTCCTAGTTCATACACATTAAACACTCAAACCTTATTCCAAGACACGGTAATTGGCGGAAGAAATGGGTCAATTCATCAGATTTTTCCCATAAGGCATATCAATCAGTTTGTCTTCCTCATAAGCAAAATATTTTTGTACATCTTTAAAGACAAATAAAAAACCTCTTATCTTATCTTATTATACAATTCTGTTACAACTAGTGTAACACAAAAGGTAACGAATTAATGAAGTTTAAAGATGTATTTATTCCTGGTACAGGTAGGCCTATACAGAGTGATGGTATAACCTATTCTTTAAATTTCACCACCATCTTATCTCATCTTCTCATATTTTTCCCGTTTGCAACTAAGTTGTTTTGTTAATATGACATGACCCCATAGACTATGACGATACCGTAAGTCCACCCTCAGGGCCTGGCGGGAGATAGGGGTTAAACCCCACCCACACAGGGCCGATTTGAAAAATGGCCCGATTTGGGGTGTACCGACCAATCGGGGCTGAAATCCTAGCAATAGAACATGAAATCGGGCATATTTGAGCCGAATTGAGTCCCGATTCCTCCCAAAAATGAAATCGGCCCCAGACCCACACTGGCCCGATTTAGAAACCAACATTTTAGGATTTCAGCCATATTCCTAGGATTAATCGGGAGCCCAAATCGGCGGCCAAATCGGCTCTGTGTGGGTCGCCTTTTACCCTAGCCACGTATACAAGATCCTTGGCATATGCCACAGTTGTCTTACCAGAATAAAGAAATGTCAAAAAAATAAAAGAACCTAGGTGTTGATCAGGCAGGTAACGTGCTAGATAGTGCCCCAGGCAGTCTCTTATATCTGGGTTAATGAACAATGGTTCATTAGGCACAGCTCTGGCCGTTGTACATGTTGGGCATGTAAACTTTTCTTCGTGTAGGAAGACTGAACTGAACTAGACACAGCCTGGTAAAACATCACACAACAATAGAAGGTAGTATACTACCCCAGGAGTTGGTGTAAGACCAGCTATAGGAGCTGAACTAAACTGGACAACAATAGACGGTAGTATACTACCCCAGGAGTTAGTGGGAGACCTGCTACAAGAGCTGCACTAAACAGCCTGGTAGTACATTATACAACAATAGACCGTAGTATACTACCCCAGGAGTTAGTGGAAGTCCAGCTGTAAGAGCTGCACTAAACAGGACAATAAAAGACAGTAGTATACTACCCCAGGAGTTAGTGGGAGACCAGCTACAAGAGCTGCACTAAACAGCCTGGTAATACATTATACAACAATAGACCGTAGTATACTACCCCAGGAGTTAGTGGAAGACCAGCTTTAGGAGCTGCACTAAACAGCCTACAACAATAGACGGTAGTATACTACCCTGCGAACATCTGGATGGCAAGTTTTAGGCGCTGAGGTAGAAACAATCTGGCAACTAAGGTAACTAAACCACAAGTTATTCCCTTCATGGTCCCAAAAATTATCCTAGAAGCTGGGAATGCATATTTTAGACTCATTACGTTCATTAATAATTGGTTTGATAATGCATGCATCATGCGTGTGGTTATACTTCTATTTCTGGAGGCGAGGATTGAATCTTTTTTTGTTTTTTTGTTTTTGTTTGTTTTAGGACTGAATTTTGTGTCTAGTCCCGCTCAGTATTTATGTGGTAGACGTACGAGGATATAAATTTGATGACATTTCAATTCAAAATGAATAAATTTACTTTGATTTCTTTCTCCTGTTCCTTTTTACATAATATAAAGGGAAAATGTGGCACTCGGGAATATATGCAGGAGGATTTTCCTTGGGCATAATAGTGGAACTCCACTAGAGGAAAAACGGCGGCGACAAATTTTCTTGTTTTCCACTAACAACAGTTCATTTCATGTTTGCAATGAAAACGCAAATGGAGGAGTGTCAGATGTGTTGCCACATTCTCTGGAAACGGTTGTTTCTGTATGGATATTTGTTGCAACAAATTAGTGGGCAACAACAAAATTTGTCGGCGCCGTTTTACTCTCTAGTGGAGTCGCCCCATTATGCAGGAACTCCACTATGGGAAAAACGGTAAAAAACGGCTGCGACGAATTTTTTGCGACGAAATATCTAATCAAGTTAGACATTTTGCAATTGTTGGCAACAAATAAATGTGTTGCCGACAACCTATTTTACCCCCTCATCCACTAGAATTTTTAGTCATGTCGAATTTTCCGAATTTTTAGTCATGTCGGCGACGAATTTTGCCTGTTGGCGCCGTTTTTTACCTATAGTGGAGTTCCGCTATTAGAAGCCACAATCCTAGGGTCAAGGTGGGCAATATTCAAGGGCTCTGATACTTCCATTATAGGTGTCAAACTTTGCCCACTTGTACCAGCAATAATTGTTGCACTGTTCCTGATACATTGGTAAGATTATCGAACCATATGTTAAGATTAGTCATGCCAAATTTCAGGCAAATCCATCCACTAAATTTTACAATGTGACGACTTTTGTCAGAGTGTATTAACAAAAACAATTTAGTGCAGAGTTGCTGCGTGGGCCAACAGACAGCAGAGTTTGGTGTGACAGGCTAACAAATGGGTGGCTAGTGGCAGTCTTATGGGTAAGATTTTCAGAAAATGTACAATTAGCAGCTCTACACATTTAGTAAATTCTGCTAAATGAGGCTGCAATTGGGTCAATACTAGGTAAATTCGAGTATATTCAGCATTGCATTGATTCTAGCAATTTGTTTGGTTAGGTTGAATTGTATTTTGAACTGTATTCTCGTCGGAAATTTAGGTTATTTCAGAGAATTGGGGAAGGTGTATTGTACATTTTCTGAAAATCTGACCCTTATACCCACCAATGGACGTGGCTCTAATGAGTTGCACATGCGCACAGAGATAGAGGGAAAAATAGAATTTTTAGTTTTATCACTAAAACTTTATCCATGTATTTTGATAGTACTTATTTCTCACCCATTTGGATAAAGAGGACTATTGTACCATACTTAACACAAATAAGCTGGAAATTACTCACTGTAAAAATGGCCAAATCAGACCCAGAAGCTGCAAACTACACTAAGCATAAAGAGACAGCATATCCTGGGTCAGATTTTCAGAAAATGTACAATTGGCAGCTGTACACATTTAGGAAATTCTGTCAATACTAGGTAAATTCGAAAAAATTGTCAATACTAGGTAAATTCGAGTATATTTGGCATTGCATTGATTCTATCAATCTGTTTGGTTTTGTTAACTGAATTTTTAACCTCATTTTTGTCTGAAATTTGGGTTATTTGAGAGGATTAGCGAAGGCGAATTGTACATTTTCTGGCAATCTGCCCCATTATATCTATGCTGAGAGGCCCATGTGAGGGGGGCGGAGATTGCTGCCTATGGGTGTGAATGGGTCAGATTTTCAGAAAATGTACAATTGGCAGCTCTACACATGTAGGAAATCCTCCTAAATTAGGCTGAAAAATGGTGAATACCGGGTATATCTGAGTATATTTGGCATCGCATTGATTTGAAGTATCAGTTCCGTTATGTTAAACTGCATTTTGAAGCTCATTTTTGTCTTAAAAGTGGGTTATTTGAGAGGATTGGGGAAGGTGAATTGTACATTTTATGAAAATCTGACCCGTATGTGCAACTGTGTAGTGTGAGCACAGAAGTAAAGCCTCAGGCTTTGTGTTATCATTGCTGCGTCTCTCTGCAGCAGCTGCCAGTCTGCATAGTTGTAATGTGTGGCCTACGGCAGGGAGAGACTGGTTATAGTGGGACACCACACTCTGCCCGTCCACAACCGCATACACCGACAGAATTATGCACATAGTGGCATGAGAAAAGTGGTCTAAACACATAACACTTAACATTTATTGCATAAAGCTGGTGTACCGTATGTATATTTTTTTTTTAAAGAAATTTTATTGGATCTTTTTTTCATAACAATGACAATCTCATAGATTCCAAATAAACGTGATTATACACAGTTTTCTTTGCCTCTTTACTAATTTAATACATTTAATCAGCAATTTGAACTTGATATTAAGTTGTTCATTTTGTTTTTTGGATTTTTTCCTCAGAACATCAAACATTGTGCTACTCGATCAGTAAAATACACATAGCTCACGTTAGAAATAAATATACAATTTTCTTTTCAACAACCATACTAATGGTGTATCACATTTCATAAATACCAGTCATTGTTTATCTTCAGGTATTTTTTTATGTCGTACCACAATTTTTTACGAATTTCTGAAGGTAGCTTATTCCATAACACTGCACCAATATAGTGGGGTGATCTCTTCACCTTCTCTAACTTGCACTGCAAAAACTAAGTGTAATTCACCGGAACAAACTGATTGTGCCCCGGCACAAAAAGCTTATGTGCCATTTCTTAACGGCACAAACTACCACTCCTCTCATTTGCCCCACCACCTTCACCCCACCGATAAATTACGGAACAGCGATCACTCAAGTGTGCTAAACTGTAAAGCCACCTGTAGGGGCTATTGTTTTAGCGGAGCCATTTATAGCTGTGTGCATGCACCAGTGATTTCTAGGTCAGCCGAACATTACCCTCATTCTGGAACATCTCTTTACCTGAGGCCGGAGGGATGTCGATTTGAGGAAGATTGGAATATTGTGCAATAATTTCAGGTAAGTAATATACTGCAAATCATGTACAATACATGATTTGCATATTTGAGATTTGCCAGGCCCATAATACTTTACTGATAGAAGAGAAGAGTGGCTATATTAAGTGATAGCATTGAGTTTTGTTTCATTTCATACCTAGCCTATATGCTCTTGATCGATTTTAATACAGTTATTCCCATTTAAGTAGATACTAGTAATACAACCCATTCCCATACGAATTACCTATATGCTCCTGATCGATTTTAATAAAGTTATTCCTGTTTTAAACATCGTTTAAGTAGATTACTAGTAATACAACCCTTTCCCATTCCCATACGAATTACGTTGGAAGTCTAAGCATTCTTCACCCACTCCTTCTCCACTATATCACCCCCTGACACCGTGGGTCCCCAAGCAATGTTTGGCGGACACAACTGCCGTCATTCCCGGCAGAGGTGTCAGCGCTTTGACAAGCTTGTTAGGTGACCGAGCGTCCTGCCCTATAGTCAAAGCGTCCTGCCCTATAGTCAAGTGTTCTAAGTGATGTAGTTGATACGGTATATAACTATTATTTCATATAGATAGATATAGATATATGTGAGAGATGATATCAAATTGATAGTAAATGAAAGAAATGAAACCGCTACCACCCTTACAAGGGTCCCGCCCACCCAAGGGTCCCACCGCCCACCATTGAGGGGCTGCGGTCGCCCCTCAAGGGGAAGCGGCGGCGAACAGGAGAGGTTGCAGGGGTATACAGTGTTCCTTGGCCATTTTTTACCGACCCCAAAAATTGTTCCCTCTGTTTTGCCTGGCCAATATGGCCTGTGCAAACAAGCCTCACGCCAGCCATTTGTCATAGACACAAGCCATTTTTTAACAATCCTATATTTTGGCATATGTTCCTATGTATTCTATACTTAAATTTCTGTGTGGGCATGCTTAGTTAAAGTTAAAGTTAAAATGCTACTAAGTTTCTGGGTCAATAAATTATTTTCGAAGGGTTCTGAAACCAAATAATGAATTAGTTTTTTAGGTATTGAAATCCCCTACCCTCGGGATAAATATGTATATTTCCAAAGAACTTTAATATTATGTAGCCTGTTATCATTTATTCCATTCATAAATTGATCGACTTGCTTATTTAGAAATATTTCAGAAATATTAAATTCAATCTCTTGTGTTTTGGTTCTTGCGGCATTTATGTTTTTGTTTTTTTTAAAGACTTTATTTCGACAGCTTCTCCAATGATTTAACATGAGAACAAGTTTCTTATACATGGGATTTAGGGGTGAGGGGGAGTGTCGGGTGGATGTGGGTTTTGGCTTAGTGTAGAAGGAGGTGTTTCAATCAATAATCTGACAATATAACCATTCATTTAAAGTTGCCCATCGTTTTTCAAAGTTTACTCTGACTCAGTGAAAGGTATGACAGGGCGACTGGAGAAAGTGTAGCCTACAGTACTTCTTTATGTTTTGTGGATATACAAGGGTGTTGTAGCCCCAGGACGCTTTGACTAGCATTCCCTATAACATACCGCTACTAGTTTGGAATACAATATGGTATACCTGTAAAATATATTTGTAAGTACAGAACTGGATGGATAACTTGAAGCCACTACGCTGGGGGTATTTAGAGATTTATGAAATATATAATAGAAATGATGTACAGTATTTGTATTAATTCCCAATTCCACTATTCTTTCAGGGCATACACGGATCATGTATTGGAAGCAGAGCAAAGTGGAAAGAAACATAACACCACAGTATACCCAAAAGTTACATTCTTCTTCCACAAATATGGGATTTGTGGGATCCAAGAGATGATGCAGATCAAAATCTGCAATGACATGTGATTAAAAGTACTTCCTTAGCTATTTTAATCCCCGCCACCCTCCCCCCCCCCCCCCCCGCCCTCTGCCGCACGCCACCCGCCCCTGAATAAAGCCATCATAAACCGGCACAGTGATGTCAATTACCTGCACCCGGCAGCCGCCAAACGCTACTGTAGAACCGGCACAGTGCCGCGTGCTACCTGGACGCGGCAACGGCACAAGCCTGTGTATTACCTGAACGCACATACCGGAACAATAGGACGGAACAGTGCAGGCATAGCTGCGTCCGGTACTGTTCCGGTATAGTGCGGATCACCACCGGCCACACCGTTACAGTGTGGGAGTGATAACCTTTAATACAGGCCCTTCATTTAATCGTGTGGCGACTGGTACATCTTTCAGATTCTCCAGAATTAACTGTTTTCTATACATGATACTTAGAATAGCAATCTTATACCTTTTTTCAAGGGATGCAATACCACAATCAGCACATAAATCCTCTTTATTTCTCCCATCATTGTGATAGATAATCCTTACTGCTCGGTACAAGACCCTTTGCAGTTTGGCTCTTAGATCAATTGACACAAATGTTGAGAATAAACTTCCATATTCAAAAAGTGAGCGGATATGGCTTTTAACTATAGTTATAGCCATAGGAATAATATATGTTGATAGATACTATCATTTCGATGTTATTAGTTCCTATTTTTAGTTACGTTATATAGGCATGCACCAAGATAGTTAAAACTACACTAGACACAGCGCCAGGCAGAAAATCATTACAGATGCTGTGAGCTTTGGTCTTGACAAATAGTCATGTCTTGCTGTATAAAAATGTTGAATAAAAAAAAATAAAGAAACTATAATTGTTTTTCAGAAATATATATCTTCTTCATACTGTTCAATCTTCTTCAATATGTTATGTAGCATTTCATCTAATCTCATCTTATTCCACAATTTGGTGGACATTTATGAAGTCCTGCAGCAATTTAAGCAACTGGGTGAAATTCTCCACAGGTTTGCTGAAATGACCTTCAAATGGGAGGGAAAAAACAGAACAAAAATGTGATCTGTTTCAGGGAAATGAGTCACAAGTCGCAAAAAATGTATTTTGAGATATCATCATATTTGAAAAGATGACATCAAGTCAATTCCAATGATAGTAAACAGTCTAATAATCTAATAAGTATTTCTAGATTTTAAGTTTGATATTTGCATTTTTGAATAAAAAAGTTAACCATATTTCTGGGTGACAATAAACAGTTAAGTAACTAAATATACTCCATATGAGGACCTTTAAAACAAAAGGATATATTACATACATTGTCCTGAAATTTGATACATAGATCGATATAACCATAAGTGATAAACTCCCCAACAATCAGAACTTTCCAATGAACTGATCTTGTAAAATAAGCACTTTAATTTTCCTGAAACACATCAGAAATGAGAAAATCCTAGTTTTTGATGGACGAACTAGTACGGGAAGTTCAAGATACCGGTAGACATCTCATCACACATTCCAGCCAACCTGAAACTCCTCTGCACAGCATATTAAAAGTCTTTTGCAGAATCAACCGTATCTCTTCCATGAAAAGTCTATTTGACAGTCACACACAAGGATTGGCTTCATAAAACTCGTGTGTTCTACCCAACACCTGTCTGCTTGTTCTGGAGTATTCCCTTGCCACAATACGGCATAATGACAAGCGAAAACAATACCAAACATAATGTTCTCTTCCTGTTTCAAAGAGAGGGATGAGGGGGGAGGGGAGTAGAGCGAGACAGAGTGAGAGTGTGAAATAGAGAGAGAGAGAGAGAGAGAGAGAGAGAGAGAGGGAGAGTAAGAGAGAGACAGAGAGTAAGAGAGAATGTGAGAGGGAGAGAGACAGAGAGTAAGAGAGGGAGAGATTAAAAATGTGAGAGACAGTAAGAGAGGGAAAGAGTGAGAGAGAGAATGTGAGAGGGAGAGAGACAGAGAGTAAGAGAGGGAGAGGGATACAATGTGAGAGACAGAGAGTAAGAGAGGGAGGGCGAGAAGGAGAAAGAGAGAGAGGGGGAAGAGAGGGGGAGAGGAAAGGGAAAGAGAGAGAGGGAGAAGGGAAGAGAGCGGACAAAGAGAGGGAGAGAGAGGAAAGGGAAAGAGGGAGAGAGAGAGGAGGGAGAGAGAGGGGGAAGAGAGGGGGAGAGGAAAGGGAAAGAGAGAGAGGGGGAAGGGAAGAGAGCGGACAAAGAGAGGGAGAGAGGAGGGGAAGAGGAGACAGAGAGTGAGATAGAGAGAGGGGAAGAGGAGACAGAGAGTGAGATAGAGAGAGATAAAGAGAGATAAAGAGAGAGAAAGAGGGGGAGGGGGAGTGCACCTGTAGCCAGTCCCAATTTGTAAACACATGAAATAAACTTCCACAAAAAAATTCCTGACTCAGGAGTGAGTGGGATTTAGTTCCTTGGAGGCAGAGAGTTTTATACTCCTACTCCTACTCCCTTAGATTACAATCAAATATCTCTCTCACTCTTCAGGCCCACTTCGTTCATCCTACGCAATCTATTTCCCCCCAAAAGTGCAATTACCCATGATAAAAGGGAAGGAAGGTCCCACTTATTATTGAAAAGTAACTTTGGCTAACATCCCTGATTAGTTTAAACAACCTAATGTCACCCTCACAAACATTTCCGCCTCTTCAAACTGCACTAAAACTCAAAAGAAGCAGTTTATATTCGTGTCACACCTTCCCCAACTTTACTCCTTACAGACCACAGTAGTTAGATATATCAAGGACAGAGGATTGAAAGAGGGGGACTGGCCTAAAAAGCAAGAAAGATGATGAAGAAGATGAAAGATGATGGTCATTGTTGTTCTTTATATAAAAACAATAAGTCATGGGTTTAATTCGTCAAAACAATGTTTTTTGATGAAGATTTGTACCTTCGAATCAATGTATTGTTGAATATTTGTCAAATTTCTTAATTATTTGATAAAGTATCTTCTCATAATTATAGAATATCTCGGATATTATTGTTAAAAAAGGCTTAGAAATTGTATTTCCTCGTTTCGCCTACTTTATTAACAAAATTATTTTTTCCGTGAGTATCATGAGATTATCATGTATCATGAAAATGTGCTGAATAAAATTTATTTTAAAAAAAATGGGTTTAAAGCTTATTCCCTGCTAAATCAACTCCGAAATTCCTTTTTTCAATTATCATACTAAAATTAAGTACAAAAGTATGGCTAACTTAAATGGGGACACTTCGGAAATGTTGAGAAAGCTTGGTGACCGAATATTGAAAATTTAAGAAATGAAATCCAGGAGTTAATAGGGGTTTTGCATGTCTCACTGAGCAGGTCGATTACAATGCATGCTGGGATAGATTCCGTTCAAATATTTAGCGGCCTATTTTTATACAAAAAAAAATGCAAGGACTTTTTTTTTACAAATATCATAGCTTATGTAAATGATCTGGGTCAAATTTTTTTAGAATGTACAATTGCGAAATTTGCAACCTTTGCACATTATACTGAATGGGTATTGCAGACAAATGAATCAATTCTCATGATCCTGGTATCATTCGGAAGGGGACATCCTAAGCATTACGAAAATGTATACATTAGTACACATATTCGTAAGTTTGTATGCAATAAATCACTCTAAATGTTGATTTTCTTATAAAAACACCTCAGAATTCACTACTTTTTCACATTATACCTGCATTTTGAAAAAATGTAACTGTTCTAGGTATTAAATCTCACCTGGTTTCATTCCTTATACATATCTATGATAACTTGGTGAAGTGTTAGCTTTTTATTAGCCCTCATCTCGATATGCCAGTCCTATACTCAAATCTCCAATTTTCAGAAGTCACATGGGTATGCCCGGTATCAAACACAGATTATAGTATACTGGCTATGAATATGTCCTTGGCATATGATTTTAAATATCTAGAATACACTTTAACATATTATTAATGCAATCCTAGTACAATTTAGCCAGTAATGCAGACATTAACAGGGTTATAGTTCAATGCTTACCAAACCGGAGATTTTATACTATTTCATACCGGGTATGCCCTGTACCCTATTATTATGTAGACCAAGTTTGACTGGTACTATGGTACTAAAGTTCCGTTTATGTTATTCCAGTATGTATCTTCATATATACCCCAAATTACATTCTTCTAAAAAATTCTATTGTGGAGATATGAATGTAAATGAAGTCAGGGGTATACCCGGTATATTGAGGGATACCCGGTATGGCAGGAAAGGAACAACTAGGAAACACATTCAAACTGTTTTTATATGACCAGGCCTCTGTTTTTTCTTTTGGAAACCAAGACAACCACCACATAGAGTTATTGGGTAGGTTTTCCTGTGATTTCTTGGACATTTTCAACTAGAACAAGACTGACTCATGATTATACATGCACTTGTATGGTGTGGAAATACTGTGAAGATGCTTAGGAATGAACCATCTGGTTGATATTCAGCTGTCTAATCATTATTTATATGTTTAAAAAGTTGTTTTCAACCATTCTTAGTGAACCATGTTTCTATCATAGGTTAAAGAAAGGAGTAATATAGCCTTACAGTGAAAAAGAATCCAAGAGGGGATGCCCGGTACCATTATATTTGAACTTGATTTCTATGCACATTTAATAATTGTTTCTCAATAGGGGTCATGTTAAGTTAGTTTTTATTAATCAAAAATACCATATGCTTAATTCAACAAACATTTAGGAATCTTGGGTATGGGATGTTGAGGCAAATGGGTTTTTAATTGATACCGGGCATACCCCACAAATCATTTTCTGTTGTTAAATGATAGAAAAGTAGCATAACTACTGTACATAGGGCCCTCATATACTGTTCCAATGTTCCTTGCAATGTCTCATTTGAAGTTCAACTGAAAAATTGGTACAGCCACAATAGATACCTTTTTAAAGCATATTAAATGAGTGGTTGATACCGGGCATCCCCTTATACCGGGCATCCCCCTTTCAATCCTTCTACCCTTCACCAAGTCCATTTCGAAGCTACAAATCACCATAAAATTTACCATTTCAACATATCATGCCTTACTATACATATGTATGTGGCTTTGTGCCTCATTTCCATGCAATATAAAACAAGTTTAATCAAAGTCATGATACCGGGTATCCCTTGGCATCCCCTGAAAAGTATAATTTTTGTTATAACTTCTACCCATGTGACTTTATCTTCTGTATTTTTGTGCAATAACATGGCCTGTTCCCTCCCCTAACATGTGGAAACGTTAAAAATGAGGTATGGAAACCTTTATTTTTTTATATGGCCAACCCCCATATATTTTTTGTAAAAAAATGTTATGATCCATCACATTCAGTTTTTATCGTTGAGTTTAGAGCCTGCATCCATTACCACACATGTTGTTCCTGTAGTTACTGAGTTTCGTGTGATTGTGCCCATTTAAGCAGCCACAGTGAGATGTCAGATAACATGTATTCTTCTGGGGGATGCCCGGTATATTGAGGGATGCCCGGTATATTTAAGAAGGTGTTTGTCTCAGGCCAAGTGAGGTGATATTTAGTCAAGGAGTGACTTGAACTTAGATCAATTGTGTACCAAATATATGTATCCTTTTATGTAAATCATTTTCTATTATTGATATGAAAACTTTCTGACTTATTATGATGGCAAAGTTGGTGGGGAATTATAAGGGTATGCCCGGTATATGTGAAAAGGGATGCCCGGTATCAAAGATGGCTTTCTATTACCAACTTTCTCATCGATACTAAACATGATAACTTGGTAATAAGTTGCTATATTGATTGAATAGATGTACATATGTTTTAAGAAAACAGGTTTTCACCCTGTTTATGGCAACAACTGCAGCATTATTGAAATTATATTTGAACCATATGTTACCAACCAAAACACTCCTATTTTGGGTAAATGTGATTCATTCGCTTTCATGTCTCACATGATACCCTTGGATGATACATAGTTATGGAATGGTATACTTGTAAAGGAACATTTAATCCTTATAAGGAACTACTTTTTATTTCGAAATTGGAATTATGCTCTGAGTTATTGAGGATATAAGGAACTGCCACTTCATTTGATACCGGGTATACCCTAAAAAAAGATCACCTTGTTTCAACTACAATAAAAACTGACATATTGAAATCTGGTGAATATAATTGGTGTTTTTAGGTGGTTGGGACATCTATGATACCAGTCAGAAGGAATATGAGTTTATATTTGGCTTGCAATGTGGATAGAATGGTTCCCATCATGGTCTCAAGACTAGACATCCTAGTCTCGATACCCGAATTATTACTACTACCACTTGCAGAAGCTTCTTTCTGGCAATTATCTCCGACCGGAGGATCATGAGAAACTCCACATTTATCGCACATCTTTGCTTTACCCATATTGAATAATCAGGATTAAAGCTTGCAACTTTCCAAAAAATTTTCCACAAAGGAAACACAACCGCACAGTGCGGAATCAGGTAGGAAAGTGGGTAATGGAAGGATGTGGGTATGACGTAACAATGACATAAGGTCTTGGAACCGCACACCTATTATGACGTCACAGAAGGGGGCGTGGCTGTGGCGTGGAAAGTGGATCTCCGGAATATGATCATCGATGGGTCGATTGTCTATTTTTTTTTTCAATCTTCCTAAATCTCACAAAATCGCAATTGTACATTCTAAAAAAATTTGACCCATCTATAAATACCAAAGGCACGATGGGTAAGATGAAGTGTATAGCTCTTCCACTGACATACAACTCCCATAATTCCATGCGAAGTGAAATTCAAGATGGCCGACATGCAACTCCCCTATTCCCCCCTTAAGGCCTAAATCCATTGTCGCCTAAAAACGATAAGCAACTTTACACAATGTCTACCAAGTGTTTAATATCTTTCTAATTGAGCGACAAACATTAATATGTGGTGACTTTGCACATTAATGAAGGATTTGGGATTGTTATAGCGTCAGATGGCGGCGTTAAACCCTGCCCACACACAGCCGATTTGGCACCCGATTGCCTCCCGATTTGGGTCTCCCGATTAATCCTATGATTTCATTTTAAGTCTTGGTTTATGTTTTTAAAATAACATCAACCAGGATTGGAAATGAAATCCTAGGATTCATCAGGAGAGCCAAATCGGGTGGCAATCGGGGGCCAAATCGGCTGTGTGTGGGCAGGGTCTTACTCCCAAAAAGGAGTCACTAATCTTTAGAGGGTGGCCGTTACACCAGGTGGTGCCCTAGTAGTGCGATACCCAGGAGGGAGTTATGGGACTACTCACTTCTTGAATAAATCCTAGAGGGTTAGCCTTTTTTTGGACAAAATTTTATTCAGGTACAAAGACAGTTACAATCTTCACAAAAATATAATTATTATTGTGATTTTCATCATGTCCTGACTTAGTCAGTCTATTTATAGAAAGCAGAGAAGATTCCATTCAAATTCAGCCAGATTAGATTCAAATTTTAACCCTTTTTTAAAACATTTTAAGAAAAGTTTTTAATAAAAGATGAGTGATGAGATGAAGGTTACTGTCTATTACTATATACAGAGTCTATTATAAGCGAGTGTCATTGATATAATGGATCCTGTGACAACAATTAATTCCAAAATATACATACAATTTATATTTACTAGTATTCGATCGATCGGTGGGAGTATCTACAATATTTGTACAATATTTATACTTATACTTATTTCACTTCAGCCTTGAGCTAACACTCCTACATTCAACACTATCCAGACTACATGTGTCTTCCCTGGGACTCCAACATTTAAACTTTTAGATTAAAATTAGACTATATAATTAGGACGACTACGGTATAACAGGATGATGCAAGTCGCTTGTCCAAATTGAAATCCACTAGCGATTTATGTCTGGCTATTAGCCTAAATAATAATATTTCAGTCGCACAAACAATTCCAACTACTTGAATATTGAGCGACTTCACAGCTTTCCACGCTTGTGATTGGCTGAAACACACCAAGAGCGACCGAAAACTTGAGCGACTTGGGTGAGAAACATGAGCGACTGATGGGCGACTTGGCTCAGAAGTCGCTGGGTGGATCCCTGGCTTTACACCAAGTGTTAAGAAAGCTTGGTGTTAGGATCATATATTAAACATTTAAGTGATGAGGTAACATCAAGGTAATGATGACTGTAAAGCGACTGAATGATTTCTGTACCACACAATCACGTTACGGTCATCTTCACTAAAAATAATAAAGGTTTTTCCTAAATTTGTACTTTCACATAGCCGTAAGTTAAACTTATTACATTATACCTTCGCGTTGTATGCCTCCACCAACACATAAATAAGCAGTCCATATCAATGAAAAAGGTCTTAAAACCTAGCAAATGTTTATGAACTGAAACATCCGAATCCCACTTTACCTCATCATGTATAAGGGTCAGATCTTCAGAAAATGTACAATTGGCAGCTCTACACATTGAATACATTCTGCTAAATTAGGCTGCAATTTGGCCAATACTAGGTAAATTCGAGTATATTCGGCATTGCATTGATTCTAGCAATCTGTTTGGTTCGGTTGAACTATATTTTCAACTTTGGGTCTAAAATTTGGGTTATTTGAGAAGATTGGCGAAGTTGAATTGTACATTTTCTGAAAATCTGACCCAAGACTGACTGCTTGTAACATGGTCAAACTGCTGTATGACACAAAGGAGTGTTTGTAGAACATGGTGTATGAATATCATAGTGGTAAGTACAAGGGATCATGAAAATAGTGGTACATCAAATAGTGGTCCCACCTTGTGGACATGGACCAGAACTATAGATACGTTGACACTTGTATAAGGTGATATTTCAATTGGTGAGTAGTACAGGGAAAGAGCGGTTTCATTATGGAACCACATATGGGTTAGATTTTCAGAAAATGTACAATTAGGCAGAGAGAGGGAGAGGTAGAAAAGGGAGAAAAGGAGGAGAGAGAGGGGGGGAGAGAGAGAGTGAGGAGAGGGACAGAGAGAGAAAGGCAGAGAGAAGCAGAGGGAGAAAAGGGGAGAAGGAGGAGAGTGAGGGAGATAGACATTTAGGAAATTCTCCTAAACTAGGCTGAAAAATGAAGAATACCAGGTATATCTGAGTATATTTGGTATTGCATTGATTTAAAGTATCAGTTCTGTTTTCTGAAAATCTGAGCCAAGAATAGGAGACAAATTGGCAGGGAATACAGCTTTAACTCCTGTGGGACCGCTATAAAAGAGGAAGAGGGTCAGATCTTCAGAAAATGTACAATTGGCAGCTGTACACATTGTGTAAATTCTGCTAAATTAGGCTGCAATTTGGTCAATACAAGGTAAATTCGAGTATATTCGGCATTGCATTGATTCTAGCAATCTGTTTGGTAAGGTTGAACTGTATTTTGAACTTTATTTTTGTCTGAAATTTGGCTTATTTGAAAAGATTGGCGAAGTTGAATTGTACATTTTGTGAAAATTTGACCCATTGACAGGGAATACAGCTTTAACTCCTGTGGCACCGCTATACTGCTCAGCACCAGGCGCCCCCAGTGAGAGTAAGGTGTAGCGACTGTCATGGCGGCTGGCAGGCAATAAAGATGAAAGATGGATGTCTCTATGCATTAGTATAGGCAGCCCTGCCCAGCTAGGTGAGTGGAGTGTAAATACAGTCATTATTGGCCCATAGCTTTATCCTTAAGTCTTGTCCTTACTACGGGCTACAGGGAGAGAGAGGGAAGGACAGGGTGAGGGAGAGAGGGTGAGGGAGGGGAGAGGGAGGGACAGGGTGAGGGAGGGAGAGGGAGAGAGAGAGAGGGAGGGACAGGGTAAGGGAGAGAGAGGGAGGGACAGGGTGAGGGAGAGAGAGGGAGGGACAGGGTGAGGGAGAGAGAGGGAGGGACAGGGTGAGGGAGGGAGAGAGGAACAGGGAGAGAGAGACGAGGAAGAGAGAGGGAGGGAGATAGAGAGAGAGAGGGAAAGGGAGAGAGGGAGAAAGGCAAAGAGAAAGAGGGTATGTGGAAGAGGAGGAGGGAGTGAGACAGAGAGGCAGGAAAGAGGGAGAGAGTGAGGGGAGGGAGAGAAAGGCAGAGAGAGGGAGAGGGAGAAAAGGAGGAGAGAAAGGCAGAGAGAGAGTGAGTGAGGGAAGAGAGAGAAATACAGAGAGAGGGAGGTAGAGAGAGAAGGAGAGGGAGAAAAGAGAGAGAGGGAGGAGGAGACATGCAAAGGGAGAGACACAAAGGGACAGAGACATTGAAATATACAGAAGAGGGACCATTTACAGATTGTCTATTTCTCGGCATTCATTATTAAAACGTTTGTTTCACTAAGTATACACATATGGAATCTCATGAAACTTCTTAAACCTAAACATTACGGATTGTGTATGTGAATATGAGAGGCAATATGGGGAAGCAAAATTGCCATTACATTCAATATTTCTTCATGAATGCAATCCTCTCCCCAGTCAGTCTAGCGCCTATTCACTTCACTGACTTAAGGTGCAATTCCACTGGATCACTCTTTGTGTACGCTCATAGTCTGCTCTTTTATTTTCACCATGCGCATAACAAGCAAAGTTAAGGTGGGATCCCACTGGCTCGCTTGTATCTGCGCTCATTGCTCGCTCTTGCTGCGCTTGTTTATAGTGCGCTTGTCATTCGCTCTTCATCCGCTAATATTTTTAGCACAATACAAGCGCAGAGCGATTCTACTGAGATTCTACTGTTGCGCTTGTTTCCTATATTAAATCAATGGTAAATGCGTTTGTGCACTCTTACTGCGCTCTTGGTCCGCTAGTTTAACAGGTAGAAAGAGCGCTGTGTAGTTGCGCTCAAATCAAACACGTCAGATATTAGCGCAACGTCCTGTGCTCTTCTAAAGAAGCGCACATAGCCACTTTTTAGAGCGTACATAGAGCGCAGTAACCGATTCCATTAGACCGCTCTGGTTTTCCTCAACCTTCGCTTGTTATGTGCTCAAGCGATAAAAAAGAGTGGGCCATGAGCGAGCCAAAAGAGCGAGCCAGTGGAAACGCAGCCTAAGAGCGAAATCAGAGCAGTCTAATAGAATCGCTTATTGGGCTTTTTATACGCTCTTAAAAACTGCTATATGCACTTCTTTGGAAGAGCGCAGAACATTGCACTAATGTCTGACGTGTTTGATTTGAGCGCAGCAAGGTTCCCTTCTTTCCACGTCTTTTGGTAGTGGTCTGATAGCGCAGTGAGAGCAGACCAATAAAGTGGTCCTTGATTTCATAGGAAAAGAAGCGAACGAGTAGAATCGCTCTGCGCTTGTATTGCGCTCAAAATAAAAGCGGATGAAGAGCGAAAGTAATGCACACTGTGAATTGGTGAAGCAAGAGCGAACCATGAGCGCAGATACAAGCAATCCAGTGGAATCTCAGCTTTAGGGCCACCAATTTAGCGTTAGGTCTGGAATGGATAAAGGCAGAAACAGGGGTGGAAGGATTGTAAAGTTCCTCCTATTGATAAATGCCAATAAAGTGGAACCTCGCATAAAGACCACCTCTCTATAGAGACCATCCCTCTAAGACCAGTTTCTCTCAGTCCCGAATTGTTTTCCATTAGATTAGCCCCTCTATAGAGACCACCCCTCTATTAAGACCAGTTTCTCTCAGTCCCGAATTGTTTTCCATTAGATTAGCCCCTCTATAGAGACCACCCCTCTATTAAGACCAGTTTCTCTCAGTCCTGAATTGTTTTCCATTAGATTAGCCCCTCTAATGAGACCACCCCTCTATTAAGACCAGTTTCTCTCAGTCCCGAATTGTTTTCCATTAGATTAGCCCCTCTATAGAGACCACCCCTCTATTAAGACCAGTTTCTCTCAGTCCCGAATTGTTTTCCATTAGATTAGCCCCTCTATAGAGACCACCCCTCTATTAAGACCAGTTTCTCTCAGTCCTGAATTGTTTTCCATTAGATTAGCCCCTCTAATGAGACCACCTCGCTATGTCACCACACATTGTTCAGCCCCAAGTGTGGTCGCATTAGAGAGGTTGCACTGTAGTTGACTTTCATGTTCTATAACCTATATATCTGTATCAGTCTAAACTGGGGTGAATTCAGTTCAAATCTGAGATGCAAATATTTTACAACATATTGTTAGGATAAAAATTGTCATCAATAATTACAAATGATTGACAGAGAAAATAATGTATGGCACATGACTACATGTACTTATATTTAAACATAAATAATATTCCATATTGAACATGAACTATTTAGACGGCCATGTTTTTCTTAATGTGCCTTGCGGCTGAGAAAGCTCTTCTCTGATAGGTCTGACATCATCAATGACGGGGATATAGACCAATCACAGACGCGCGTACATCGTGGTCATTCTATCTCTTTATACAACGGTACAGAATTGGTAACACTATTAAATGGATATATGGGTCAGATTTTCAGAAAATGTACAATTGGCAGCTCTACACATTTTGGAAATTCTGCTAAATTAGGCTGAAAAATGATAAATACAGAGTATATCTGAGTATACTTGGTATCGCATTAATTTAAAGTATAAGTTCAGTTATGTTAAACTGTATTTTGAAGCTCATTTATGTCGTAAATTTGGGTTATTTGAGATGATTGGTGAAGGTGAATTGTACATTTTTCCGAAAATCTGACCTATATTCTTCCCGCCCGAAGTGAAAAACCCATTCAGTCGTAGTAAAATATACAAATTACAACATTCACTCTAAAGGACATGATCCACTAAGCTGATTCTCATGCGATTGTGTGCAGCAGAGAACTCTTCTCCACTAAATTCCGTGGGAATCGTATGAGAATCGGCTTAGTGGACTAGGCCCTTAAGCCATTTATTTCTTCTATGAATGTAAGGCTGCTGCTATTATTATTTGTCTTATATTTTTTTGCTGCTGCTATTATTTGTACAATAAGGAGGGGAATAGATAAACACTAGCGGTTTAACACCTGCCATAGAAAGCCGGAACAGTTGGCTATAGATCATTTACAGGACTGTCAGTATGGCCAGTTACACTGTGAAGGGGTGTCTTATACTCTACCCCCAGCGCTCCTATATCTCAGTTACCTTAGTCCCAAGGTGACGGAGAGGGGGAGGGGGGAGGTGGGGGGGGGGGGAGAGTAAGGAGAAGAGGAGAGGAGAGTGGAGGGAACGATCGAGAGATGCGCAATTTCCTATATTAGTCTCAGTCATTAAGTATTAACAGTAGAGAGAGAGATAGGACAGGGAGGGGTAGAGAGGGGAGAAAGAGGAAAGAGAGGAAGAGAGGGGAGGAAAGAGAAAGTAAAGAAAGAGAGGGTAGAGAGAGGGAGAGATAGGGGAGAAAGAGGGAAAGATAGGGGAGAGACGAAGAGAGAGGGAAATATAGAGGAGATAGGAAGAGAGAGGTAGAGGGAGAGGGGAAGAGAGGGAGAGATAGAGGAGAGAGGTGGGAGTCTCAGAGAGGAGGGTAAAGAAAGCGGAAGAGATAGCAAGAGTGAGAGGAAAGAAAGGGCAGAGACAGAGGAGAAGGAAGTGAAAAGAGAGGAAGAGGGAAGAATTAGAGCAGAGAGGGAGAAAAGAGAGGGAGGGAGAGGGAGAGGGGGGATAGAGAGAGGGAGAGAGAGGGAGAAAGAGAGGGGGAGGGGGGACGGGGACAGACAAACAAATAAAGAAGAACATTTAAGAGGGAGAGAAAGGAATTTTAGATGGGGATTAGTTTGGCCCGACCTTCACGGTGAATTAACCCATGATATTTAAACCGTTTATAGGGGTTATTGTGTTTAGTCCGGTTAACCACTTCCTTCCCTCCCGACCCCGGGTTATATTGGCTTCTGGGTCAGATTTTCAGAAAATGTACAATCAGCAGCTCTACAAATTTGGTAACTTCTGTTAAATTAGACAGAAAAATGATAAATAATGGGTATATCAGAGTATTTTCGGCCTTGTATTGATTAAACATATCTCTTTTTATATGTTAAACTGCATTTTGAACGTCACTTTTCACTTACATTTGGGTTGTTTGAGAGGAGTGGTGAAGGTGAATTGTACACTTTCAGACAATCTGACCCTTCTGTAGACTCAGAGTCATGTGGGGTGAAAGCTGAGGATAGAAATACTGATTGCTGAGCGACCATGTATCAGGGGAATGTGAACTATGATTGTCCAGGTGGCTAGTGACAGTAGCCTCGTGCTTTTCCCTTATTGTTTCAATATAGTGATTTCCACATCTGTTCACCCAAGGCAACAACAATGGTTGCCATGTGGGGTCAGGTGGAGTATTAGGGAGATTTAGCAACCACAACGCACCAACACAACACTAACACATCCACTGTTATGTCCTGAAATTTGGTACACAGATTGATATCACTATAAGTTTTAAACCCTCTAAGGACCAGAACATTTCAATAAAGAAATCTTATGAAAAAAAAAAACACTTTGAAAAATATCAATTGTGATGTGTTTCAGAAAAATGAGTCATAAGTCGCAAAAAATAGATTTTTAGATACCATTATATTTGAAAAGATGAGATCAAGCCGATTCCAATGATAGTAAACAGTCTAATGATCTAATAAGTATTTCTAGATTTGAAGTTTGATATTTTCGTTTTTGAAAAAAAAAGTTTCCACTATTTCTTGGGGTCAATAAACAGTAAAGTAATCAAATATACTCCATATGAGGACCTTTAAAACGCAAAGATATGTTACATAGATTGTCCTGAAATTTGATAAATCGATTGATATAGCTATAAGTGATGAACTCCCTAAAGATTAGAACATTCCAATAATATGATCTTGTGAAAAAAACACTTTGAAAAATATCAATTTTGCGACTTATGACTCATTTTCCTGAAACACATCACAATTTTGCGACTTGTGACTCATTTTCCTGGAACACATGACAAATGCACTGCTGCTCATGGACCTGCCCATATTCAATGCGGCCCGCTGGGCAGCTACAATATCAGCACTGCCGCCGCCCCGTCCGTTAATGAAAAGTAATTGGAGACAAATTATCGTGTGATGAGATCTGCATTTGACTTGGACACAGACTACACGAGGCTAATATTGGAATTATCTGAAACTCCCTTTGAGAATATTGTTAATACTCGCTAAAATCTCGCATCTCCACGCTGTCCTCTGAGAATTGCCGAGAACAGCCGGGAACTGCCTGTGTAGCGTTCTTGTTTAATCACGTGATGTCATGTGAAGTCGTTTCACTAAAAGGGGAATCTTTTCTGAAGTGTGCACTACTTTAAAAAATGTCTTATAGGTGTATAGGTGCTTTGGAAGAGGTAATAGGGAGATTTAGCAACCGCAACACACCAACACAACAAAATGTTACATTGGGGAACTTGGGGGCTAGCAGGAGTGCTATGTACTGACACCATGACAAATGTATAATTTATGTCTAAATCAAATCTTAAGAAATGTATAGAGAACCCAATGAAGTCTGTATGATATACAATACCTCAGATAATATATATCATATTATATAATATATACTTAGTAGTATGTTGATGTCTAATGCTACCACATCTTGCATAAATAATAACTTTTTTAAAAACAACCCAATCTTTTACTATGTAACGGAAAGTACTAATACTTAAGATTCATCAAGGATTCAAACGAAAATAGATGGTAACATGGAGATGTACCTAATTGATCAATAAAAACGTTACAACAACAACAACAACAACAACAACAACACTAACGCATCCACTAACTATTTAGTACATTATTACTGCTGTAGGGATATCTCGAGAGGCCTGCAGTGCAGATGCCCTCTCGACATATCCTCACAGCGGTAGTAAAGTACAAATAGTTAGTGGATGCGTTAGTGTTGTGTTGGTGTGTTGTCATTGCTAAATCTCCCTATTGTCTTTCTGGTAAGAATCCTAATGATTTAAAAGATAAATAGAGAGAATGCAACAAGGTGCTGGTAATGTATAGGGGCAGATTGTGTAGCAATCACAACCAATAAATATTCAATTACTATAGTTATATGAGGTTTTTGGAGATGGATGAATTTAATTTAATGTAGTAATGTGATATGTTTATCCCGCTATTTAGATTTAGCTGGACTATGTTATATTTTATCAACCTTTACTGTCTGCATATATGCTAATTTCGTAGTTAATGAGGTATTGAGACTATTAATAGGCAACGCTCGAAACACGTCGTTGAACGACAATTGCGTCTTTTTCTAACTATTGTTTGTAATTAATGTATTGGCCTGTAAATGAAATAATAAAAAAAAATAGTACCGAGTTCCATTGACTATTTTATTTTTTTGTTCCAGACAGCTGGTTTAAGTATTACTCATGCACCGCTCCTTTCCTTCCAAAGTAGTAGCACTGCACCTAACAGCCCCCGGCGGAAAATCATGGACAATGCTAGATAATAGTCCCCGTCAGCCTTGTATATCCTTATCACTGATGGCTTTATAAATATGTTAAATTAAAAAAAACAAAAACCTTGGTGTATATTCTATTCCATCTCCAGGAGTACTGTGGATACATAATTTTACCTCCATGAAACAGTTTTTACCTATGAATAATAAAAGCTTCTTTAACCGTCATAAAGTATCTAAAAGATGTAAAGTTGAAGTGATCTTCGTAAAAACAAATAACTCCCGTTGATTCCTTTATGCTAATGTTTATTAGCTAGTAGAGAAAGGCTTATCCCTACGCGTTTCTACCGTAGCATAGGTGGTCTTCACCAGGGGAATGAACAAGATAATAATAACATTGCTTATATATGGATTTGAGATTTGGCACAGTTTGACACATTTTACACTTTTGACACATTGATGACACATTTGACTTGTTTGGCGCTTATTGCACTTAGAGAGGTTTGAGTGTTAAGTTATGAAAAGGGGGATGGGTCGTACAGGGGGCAAAGGGGGCAAAGTATCTAAAAGCTAAAAGAAAAACTAATTCGATTTTTTATTGTACACATACGATACAAATATTTGTATTGCACCCCACTTATCGCACCTCTCAAATGGAAGGCGCATGTAATAAAAGCTGTATTTCAATTTTCAGCGACCAATAATTGTATTTTTAATATTTCCATTTTGATCTTGGATCAATAACATTGTGTCCAGGAAGGAATATTGCACTATTGAAAATGAAGAACAAAGTCAACTCAGATTTGTCATCATTTTCATAGTATTAATCTCGTAATATGATATACTTTCCACATTAATTTGTGGGAAATTTTATTATAGAAAATAGATAAAACCCGATGAAATTCCACTGACAATACGGAACAAATGTGCATTCTGTAATTTGTTTTAAATTTAAATCTATAGTATATCTGTATGTACGAACTCACCCCAAAAGAGGAAAAAACAAATTAACTATTTTTCCTTCTTGAAAAGCTGAAGAAAATGGAGGAAATATATACCTGCTAGGGCTATCATGAATCTAAAGAGACTCCTTTTTGTCATTTGTTGCTATTCAGGAGTTGCTTTTCTTGAGTGAAATCATCAGAAAATGTACAATTCACCTTCACCAATTCTCTCAAATATCTCAAATTTCAGACGAAATAAAGTTAAAAATACAGTTCAACCTAACCAAACAAATTCCCAGAATCAATGCAATACCAAATATACTCGAATTAACCTATAGTATTGACCAAATTTCAGCCTCATTTAGCAGAATTTACTCAATGTGTAGAGCTGCCAATTGTACGTTTTCTGAAAATCTGAGCCTCTTCTGCTTTCTACAGGAGCTCTATAGAAGTAGCAACCCATGCAATATGTTAACATAGGACGGGAGAGATAAATAAATGGTTCTAATTCAATTGCTGGACTACTGGCCTTCTGGTAGCTGTCTATCGTCAGACTTCACTTTAAAGGTTAACTATCAGTATGTTAGATTGCATTTGGCAAGAGATTCCAGGGGGAAGACGAAAATCTCAAGTTGTTGGTGACTAATTTGATCTGTAAAACATAGTTGCTAAATGCAAAACCCTACCGAAGGTCCAGTCCCAATAATGTCTATTGTTATATTTATAATAGAGACAGTTTATATTATATGTGCACATATGGATTCACCTTCACTAATACTCTCAAATAACCCACTTTGAGGACAAAAAAAACCTATTAATTTAATCATTTTCAGTCTCACAGAATTTAATCATTCAATAATTTCAGCTGCTGATTGTACATTCACTCATGTATACGAGAATTACAAGTGGAATTGTACATTTTCTGACGATCTGATCCATGTATCTGGCCTTTGGATCGTCTCCCCGTCTTAACCTTCAGTCCTCTAGTTAAACAATCAACCTATCTCAGCCCATTCCAACTCTCAACCTATCTCAGCTCATTCCAACTCTCAAACCTCTCAACCTATCTCAGCCCATTCCAACTCTCACCCTATCTCAGCTCATTCCAACTCTCACCCTATCTCGGCTCATTCCAACTCTCACCCTCTCAACCTATCTCAGCCCATTCCAACTCTCAACCTATCTCAGCTCATTCCAACTTTCAACCTCTCACAGCCCATTCCAACTCTCAACCTATCTCAGCTCATTCCAACTCTCAACCCTCTCAACCTATCTCAGCTCATTCCAACTCTCAACCTATCTCAGCTCATTCCAACTCTCAACCTATCTCAGCTCATTCCAACTCTCACCCTCTCAACCTATCTCAGCCCATTCCAACTCTCAACCTATCTCAGCTCATTCCAACTCTCAACCTATCTCAGCCCATTCCAACTCTCAACCTATCTCAGCTCATTCCAACTCTCACCCTATCTCAGCTCATTCCAACTCTCACCCTCTCAACCTATCTCAGCTCATTCCAACTCTCAACCTATCTCAGCCCATTCCAACTCTCAAACCTCTCAACCTATCTCAGC
Organism: Sthenelais limicola; assembly: GCA_942159475.1. Lineage (NCBI taxonomy): Eukaryota > Metazoa > Annelida > Polychaeta > Phyllodocida > Sigalionidae > Sthenelais > Sthenelais limicola. The sequence goes on along the minus strand of OW804094.1, from coordinate 25,648,999 downwards.
CCATTCCAACTCTCAACCCTCTCCCCCTATCTCAGCCCATTCCAACTCTCACTTCTGAAGAAGCACACATAGCATTTTCTAATAAATAGCCTAGACACTTATCTAGACACTTATTTATTTGTGCTGGTTCTGTAGGTGGAGAGGAATGACAAAGCCCTGCCTATATATGTATCACTGGCAATGTAGGCAGGACCTCGCCACTCTTCACCAACACAGCACCATCGCAAGGCTTACCGCAGAGCCTACCGCAGCCAGTGGAGACTACCCTTTAGCATACATAAAGCCTAGTGGAATGAGTGAGTGAGTTGTGTTGCTTTACGCCCTTATCAACACATTTAATATGGTTATATCAAGGGCGGGAGAGCTGAGAGGGAGGCAGTTATGATCATACCCAGGAAAAAGAGATAGAGAAGAAGGGAAAAGAGACAGAAAGGAACTTTATGGTCATTCCCAGGACCATTGCGGCCTAGTGGAATTGCAGCTTCATTTTACTACTAAATCCAATGGAGCCATTAGTGATAAAGATACATTTATTGATTATGATATGATACGATAAAATACAATAAAAGACAAACTGTCTATAGATAGTCAAGGTTACCTCATGCAACTTCAGCGGCCCCATCCCCGCTACTCGCCCACCCCACACATTTACTACTGTTAATAAAGCTGTAGGTGCCATCTACCCTGGCAATATTGGTACAACAATGCCTCTCATCCCAGCATACATCAATCAGCTAACTCAGGGATATGTCAGCCAATTTACACCAGTTATTGCCCGGCACACCAGGCGCTCGTACATTTCTCATAAATAACATAATAAATGGTGACTGCAGGCCGCAGTGGTGTTTACAACTGCCTGGTATGTGTGGACAGTATAGGAACTTCAGGCAGTCTGTTGTGGGGTCTAGCCCATTACAGAATTACATGTAAAGCTGATGGTTTGTTAGTTGCTATTCGTATTTTTTTTTATTTGAAAAGAGTTTCTTCTGCTAAACACATAACAATCTTTTTTAAATGCTCTTCTTCGGGTGAAGGTTATCATGGCAAATGGCAAGTCCAACCTGATTGAGACACATTAGACAACGGTCCGAACCCTTCAGGGGTGAGTCCTGTTTTCTAATTGTATCGAGATCAGTTTGAACCGAAACAGAGTGTCATTTGCTATTTATTACACACTGTATTTGAATGTTTGTGGGTCAGGCCTATGCTGAGCCAACCAGATTGCGTGGTTTTGTCATGTGTAACCATGGAAGACCCAACTGATTGCATGTGCAGTTCGGATCAACTGAACTGCCCTGCCCCCCCCCCCCGAACTGCACCTTTCTAACTGCTCATGTGTGTAATAAAACATTCATTTAATTTACCCGATTAATAGGGTTGAAAAGAACATTAATAGTGTATAATCTTAAAAACTTTCTATGATTTACCATATTTACCACATGCTGTGTAGCCAGCGCTACACAGCAACCGCTAAGAGCGTCATGTCGCAAACCAATCCAATTTCGCTTTTGGGTCAGCTTTTATGTGCCATTACAAAAAGCTGAAGGCACCCCTGAATGGCACAGTAGTTATTGAACAAGTATGTAATATAATAGTATATCTTATAGAGAAATTTATATTTTAAAGTAAATACTCACAACTCTCTTTTCTCTGAAGTCGATGCCGACTGTGGAGATGAATTTATTGTTGAAGGTGCCATCTGTGTACTGGTGAAGGAAACTGGTCTTGCCCACGCCAGAGTCACCTGGAATAATACAACCATATATAAGTGTCAACGTGTAGTTCTGGTCCATGTTTGTTTCTTTTATTCATAAGCTCTTGCATCCAGTACACTATTTTCAGCTTATATAAACGTAATTAAATAATAATTACTTCATGAAAACACTTTCACTAGTCAATTGATTGAGTGATTATTTCTATCATCTAGACAAGTAAGTACACACATCTTAATCAGTCGTCGGCCATAGCCATCTAACGCAACACATAATATTATACAGGTATACTTTTTCCTTTTTTGGATATAAGGTAAGACAATGGTTGATATATGGGATTTTGGAATTTTGGATGATCGTTGACGCTGTGCATCCATACACAGAGTCCGAAAAGTTCACCACTTTGATGTCTCTATACTTCTGTGTGTATAAAAATACTGCTTGACTGTGTGCTTCTATATAGAGAGAGAATGGGACGAGCCGGCAATAATCGAAAATCTATAGGACGAGATTCATCCACATAAGTACTATGCCGTAGGCAGAGTGCTTATGTGGACGAATCAAGTCCTATAAATTTTCGATTATTGCTGGCGAGTTCCATTCTATATTTATTATATGTGCATAAAATTTGATCATATGTCATCAGATATTACTGACAAAATATTAAAGAAGTCTCAGAGAGCCCCACTGACAGCCCCACAGCATTACCACATCATTGAGTGATTTTCTTGCAGCACATAACTGATCGTCGCTCATTTAAGAATGCAAATAACAAAATACCATTTACACCATGAGCAAGCTGAGAAAAATAGCTTGCAAACCATGTAAATCTTTTTTTTGTGAAGCGATTTTAACTATCAATTTGAGTGAGTTGAAGTGACCATAAAAGATTCGCGCAAAGTGACGGGAGTAGCGTAGGCGTGACGGGAGTAGGCGTACTAATATTGATGAATTAAAACGTTCATATCGCGGCCATTTCTTGAGCTATATCAATAAAATTTATATCATCCAATAGAGAATTTAATGCTCTATTTAATTATGTGGATTTATTATGTATTTCTATAATTATAGTACCAAAATCACGGGTGGATTACCGATCGCGGGGGTTTGTTTACATGCTCCGCGGAGAGCCAAAGCTCCGCGAAGCATATCAACAGAGCTATTTTTAGACAACTACATTTTTATAGGAAGCGTCCTATATGAATATTTTTATAGCACTCCTCATATAGCATGCGCGTATAATAAATTTGTGTATATATAGAGAGAATGGGAAGAGCCGGCAATAATCGAAAATTTATAGGACGAGATTCTTCCACATAAGCACGATGCCGTAGGCAGAGTGCTTATGTGGACGAATCAAGTCCTATAAATTTTCGATTATTGCCAGCGAGTTCCATTCTATATTTATTATATGTGCATAAAATTGGATCATATGTCATCAAATATTACTGAAAAATATTAAAGAAGCACAGAGAGCCCCGCTGCCAGCCCCCCTGACAGCCTCGTTAGTATAGGCCTATTTATATTGTTAACTTAAAACGTTAATATTGTGGCCATTTCTTGAGCCACATGAATACAATTTATATCATTCAAAAGAGAATTTAATGCTCTATTTAATGATGTAGGTTTTATTATGTATATCTATAATCATAGTACCAGAATCACGGGTGGATTACCGATCGCGGGGATTTGTTTACATGCTCCGCGGAGAGCCAAAGCTCCGCGAAGCATAACAACAGAGCTATTTTTAGACAACTACATTTCATATAGGACATCCTACATGAATATTTTTATAGCACCCCACTTATAGCACGTCTCATATAGAATGCACGTATAATAAAATCAGATTATCCGACTGTGTGCTTTTTATTATATAATTACGACTAAATTGTATAAATTGTTTGTGTTCTTTGGACATTGTGTCCCATTTCTTTAGTTAAAACTATACATCTGTCACAGTGCATTCTGGGATAGATTCTGCTGAAATCTGCCATACAAATATTTGGCAACATTTTTATCGAGAATTGCAAGAGTGTTTTTCACCAATATCTTAGCTTTTATAGATGATCTATGAAAACCAAATCCATGATGATTGGAAAGATGGAGGCTTGTGTCAACATATATATATGATTCCATCGTTTTAAGAGCCTTAAGAATTGTCGTAGAACAATACAGAGTGGTCTACGAAAAAACCTTTGCTTAGGGCTTCACTCTAATTCATACAAATTGGGAAGTGCTCTTAAGAATGTTCGTAGGGCCAATTCGGCTCTGAATTTGGTAGAGTGTGGGCCAAAATTTTGCCTACGAACTGTCTTATGGACCTGGAGGTTTATTCATAAGAAAGCCCAGATATTACCAAACACAAGTAGGTCTTCTTAAGAATGAATTTGTACAACTTGTCTTAAGGCCCAATTCGGCTCTGAGTTTTTTAATGTGTGGGCCCAGCTTAATGAAGAAATAAAAGTCCGAAAAGTAGTTGACATGTGATTCCTTAAGGCTGCAATTCCACTGGCTCGCTCTTTTAGTCCGCTCATGGCCTGCTCTTTTTATTTCCCCGAGCACATAACAAGCGAAGTTAGAGCAAAACCAGAGCCGTCTAATAGAAACAGTTATTGTGTTTTCTATATGCTCTTAAAAACTGCTATTTGCGCCTCTTTAGAAGAGCGCAGGATGTTGCGCTAATATCTGACGTGTTTGATTTGAGCGCAACTACACCGCGCTCTTTCTATGTCTTTTAGTAGCCTAAAGAGTGCAATGAGAGTGGACCAAGTGATTTACCATTGTTTTTATAAGGAAACAAGTGAACAAGTAGAATCGCTCTGCGCTTGTATTGTGCTAAAAATAAAAGCAGACAGCGAATGAAAATTACTATATAAAGAAGCGAGGCATGAGCAAAGTGGATCAAGTGGAAATGCACCTTAAGGGCCTAGTCCACTAAGCCGATTCACATGATATTCCCACGGAATTTAGTGGAAAAAAGTCCTCTGCGGAGCAAAATCACATGAGAATCGGCTTAGTGGACTAAGGCCTACCGTCCCTTTAAGAGAGAAAAGTGGGGGACATTCAACTTCAAACCTGTGCCCCCTGAGTCGCCGTTTGCGATTGACCATGGTCAAATATACAGCTGTATTGTATTGCATTGTCTCTGTTCCATGTGAAGCAGCTGTTGTTTTTGCTTAGATGGAAGGAAGAGCTGGTTATACTGGCCCTGTTTCTCCATGGTTGATTGCAAAGAGCGGCTCGCTGGGCAAATGTTTGACAGGTCCTTGTCATAAATAGAAGTAAAAAATACCCCACTCGTGGACTAAGGAATCACGTGTCAACTACTTTTCGGACAGACTATACCCAGGGAAAACTGAATCACAAGAGTGCAGACAACGAGACATAGAAGACCAAAATCTAGGTGTCAGCTTGTCATATATATGCCTAAAGTATGCTAGGAACCAAGAGACCATGCAATTACCCTTGGATAACATATATTCAGCGTCTGCACATCTCCCATACCTCCCCTTGTGACACCCTGCCGGAAGTGTGGTGTCAGCTGACCTCGCTAAGGGGCGGGGTCTGCAATCACAGTTAAAGCTACACTGTCAGTTAAAGCTGCTCTCTCAGTTAAAGCTGCACTGTCAGTTAAAGCTGCACTGTCAGTTAAAGCTGTAATCTCACAGTTAAAGCTGTAATCTCACAGTTAAAGCTGCACTGCACTCTGAGTTAAAGCTGCACTCCAAGTTAAAGCTGCACTCCGAATAAAAGCTGCACTCCCAGTTAAAGCTGTAATCTCAGTTAAAGCTGCACTCTCAGTTAAAGCTGCACTCTCAGTTAAAGCTGTAATCTCAGTTAAAGCTGCACTCCCAGTTAAAGCTGTAATCTCAGTTAAAGCTGCACTCCCAGTTAAAGCTGTAATCTCAGTTAAAGCTGCACTCCCAGTTAAAGCTGCACTCTCAGTAAAAGCTGCACTCCCAGTTAAAGCTGTAATATCAGTTAAAGCTGTAATCTCAGTTAAAGCTGCACTCCCAGTTAAAGCTGTAATATCAGTTAAAGCTGTAATCTCAGTTAAAGCTGCACTCTCAGTTAAAGCTGCGCTCTCAGTTAAAGCTGCACTCCCAGTTAAAGCTGCGCTCTCAGTTAAAGCTGTAATCTCAGTTAAAGCTGAACTCTCAGTTAAAGCTGTAATCCCAGTTTGATAACTTCAGCAGTACCTCCACTATCTGTTCTAAAACTATGTAAAAGCTTAGGTTAAGTCAATCTTAACCATGGAGTACTAATCAAGATATTTCGATGTACATTTTCCAACTACATTTGACATTTTGTTTTGGTTAATACTTGTGTTTTATTGTATTTGGCATCTATTGGAAGACCAGAGCAATCAGAAATGGACAACCAATTTTGGAAATAAAATAAAAAAAATACATTCAAGACAATACTTCTGCTTGTTCTGTTTAAATATCTCTTTTCTTTTCTTAAAGCTGGTCTCCCAGCTATTTCCTATAAAAATCTCAAATTTCACTTATTTAGATCTCAAATACCCTACCCAACCTCGTCCCAAGAGTTTGGGTCTCTTTCTTAATGTTGAAGATAGATATTTGACTATTTGCGTACTGGTGGCTCACCAATAGATGTAAATAAGTTGTCACCATTTGTAAAGCACTGTCCGGCTCTCTAGAGTCATAGCCCCACATAACAGTGACCTGCCTTGACCAATAAGATCAGAGCATACAGGAGCAGGCTGCAGCCTGTTGACCCATTTACAGGCTACAGGCTGTACCACCCTGCCACCTGTTGGCAATTCCAAAACCAAATATAGCTTAGCTTTTACTTGACCATGATCTGGTCAGTTCTTAAATCACTGAATTTAGATATTTATTGGACGTTCCATTAAGTAAGAGATCAATAATAGTGAGTTTGGGAACTAATCGCAATGTAATTTTGAAAGAACCATCCAATATTAATACTAGGGAAAGCAGCTTTAATATAGGTAGAAAATAATTAATAAAAGCTCTTTATTGTCCGACCAATAATGAGTACTTTAATTGCCGTCAAATTCCTCCCAGAATAATCTTCCTGATCATAAAAGTGTCACCTTCATCAATTTTTACCTTTGGCCGATTTCATTTCAACAAAAAATATTTCAATCAATCAAAAGAGGTTGTTATGGAATTTTTAAAATCTCCGATTTCTCATGGTCAGATAAAACGTTGCATGGAAGCGTGGAAATTATGCAAGAATGAAAACGAAGACATTCATTTCCATCTGAATGCGATTCCTCTGTGTTCTCCAAGACAAAATAAAGATTAATCCTCTTCTGTGGTCGGGAATGGTTAACTTGCATGAGCCACTCTATATCCACCCAGTAACATCATAATCTCTCATCTTATAGGGATTTATTACATGTGATGTGTTTCGGTATAATGAGTCACAAATCGTAAAAATGATATTTTTCAAAGTGATTTATTTGCAAGATCTCTTTATTGGAATCTTCTGGGTTTTTTTTGAGGGGTTAGCGCTTTCAGTCATATGAGTACATGTGCCGAATTCCAAGACTGTATCAAATTTGTACTTGTATGAACTTAGAATTATACTCTACTTATAATTTTTATTAATTCTTCCTGATTTTTCTCTAACTGAACTTCGATGTAATGTAATTTAAAACAGTAATTCAGGCTATTCTGGAAATATTCATACTGATGTGTGGAAATGTCTATGTCCTGAATAAAATATTTTCAAAATAAAAAAAAAAAAAAAAAAAATCGTGTTTCGAAGGTCATCCAATGTAGTACATAGATAGAACCTGATGAGAATGTGGTACAAGGGACACTAATGCACTGTCCGAGATATTTGTTTTTTGTGGCCCACGAGCTGATAGGCAAGTGGGTTACGAAAAAAACAAAAACATCCAGGAAGTGTAATTTAGGTTCTATATTTACTATTTAGAAGTGGTGGGGAGAACTGACCCTGACCGGGTAGCGAATAAGTTTTACTTTATCTTAGGGTACACTCGGAAGACCTGTGTCTATCACACAGGGTGAAACATTAACCCATATCTCACTCAATAATATTGTGATGTGTTTCAAAAGAATGGGTCACAAGTCGCAAAATTGGTGTTTTTCAAAGTCATTCACTTACAAGATCTCTTTGTTGGAATATTTTCATTTTCTGAGTGTCTAGTCCTTGTAGTTGTACGAATAAATCTACCAACTTTCAAGACTGTTTATTGATTGTATCAGTGTGTTTCTTAGATTATTCCTTGAGTATATTTAGCTACTTTACTGGTAATCATCCACCCAGAAATATTGCAAACGTTTTATTCAAAAATAAAAATACTAAAACTTAAAAGATAAAAGTACTTATTAGATGTCCTTAATATTTACATTCATTGGAATCGGCTTGATCTCATCTTTTCAAATATGGTGATATCTCAAAATCCATATTTTGCGACTCATTTTCCTAAAACGGATCACAATTATGTGTACACACGTGTTTAAACTTAGTGACTGCAATTGTAACAACTCTTTCCTTATCTTGTCTAGGTAGATTTTGTAGCCTGAATCTCTTGTCTTTAACCAGCAACACTTAAAGCTGCCCTCCCAGCTAAAATTCTCAGGTTTACTTCAATCCTGTTTATTTGGAGCCCAGATACCCTGTCTACACTTGCCTAAAAAACTTGGGTCGATTTTCTAATATTGAAGACTAAAAAATACAAGATTTCTGCTCGGATTTCTACTGGTGTACACGCTTGAGAATAGGAAAGATCATATTAGGCAGATGGCAGCACTGAGTAATGGTTTGAGCTCTATGCATACGCTCTATTGTACAACATACAAAACTGTCCACTCAGTGCTGCCACCTGCCGCCACCATGAAAAGTAAAATGGCAAAACAAGTTTGAAATCGACGGCAAGATTATCGAATAAATCCTTGAATTTACAGCTTTAGCAAGCTTGTCTTTATGTGAGAGTCCCCTGATTGTGAGTTTTGGTAACTAATTCTATGGTAATTACAAGAAAAACGGGTAAAATCAACAATTGCGTCATCAGGGAAAGCAGCTTTAAGCGAGTTCAAATCTACCCTTTTGTCAAAACCAAAACCAGTGACGAACAAGGAATATTTTACTTGAATTCTAAACAGGAGTCATGCATGGAAGGCCTGCGTGTAAGCCCAGTGTGACTATACTACTCACCCTGGCCCTACCACACCTGATACTACTAGTATAGTAGTATATACACGTGGGGCGTAGTGCCAGGCTACCTATTACTACTCACCCCCACCCCCAGCACCCTCACACCTTACCACCAGTAGTATACACAAGTGGGAGGTAGTGCCAGGCTACCTATTACACCAAGCCTCTTCTGGTGCACATTAAAACACGAAGCAATCTAAACTCATTGTAACTCCTGTCTCTCACACTACGCGCCCAATACCTATATAGTATTGATGGGAGGTATATGACATCAGGGAAAGTAAGAGAAGAGGGAGAGAGGAAGAGAGAGAGCGGGAGAGGAGAGAGATGAGAGCGAGGGACAGGTAGAGAAAGGGAGAGAAATGAGTAAAAGGGAGAGAGAGAATGAGAGAGGGGTAAAGAGAGAGAGAGAGAGAGAGAGAGAGAGAGAGAGAGCGAATGAGAAAGGGAGAACTCAGAAGAAGAAGGACATCGATAGAGCGGGGGTTGGGAGATGGAGGAGAGAATGGAGTGAGAGATACAGTGAGAAAGAGAGTGGGAGAGAGAAAGGCAGAGGGCAGGAGGAAAGGGAGGGAGAGACAGAGAGACAGAGAGAGAGGGGGAGGTAGAGGAAGAGAGAGAGAGAGAGGGGGGGAGCTCCCCCTCTCTCTCTCTCTCTTCCTCGAGGTAGAGGAAGAGAGAGAAAGAGAGAGAAAGAGAGAGGAAGAGAGAGAGGGAGAGAGAGCAAGCGAAAGAGAGAAGGAGAGAGAGGAGAGAGGGAGAGAGGAGGGACGAAGAGAGAGAGGAGAAAGGGAGAGAGAGGAAGAGAGAGGCAAGGGACAGAGAGAGGGAGAGAGAGACAGCAGGGGGAAAGGGAGAGGTGGAGAGCGAGAGCGAGAGAGAGGGAAACTATTCATAACCACTTTATGACCATGACTATGAGTGAAAATGTAGGAGATGTTGAGTGAGTGAGATTGGTTGCTTTACGCTCTCATCAACACATTTAATATGGTTATTTCAAGGGCAGGAGAGCTGAGAGGGAGGCAGTTTATGATCATACCCAGGAAATAGAGATAGAGAAGAAGGGAGAGAGAGACAGAGAAAAGAGACAGAAAGGCACTTTATGGTCATACCCAGGAAATAGAGATAGAGAAGAAGGGAGAGAGAGACAGAGAAAAAAGACAGAAAGGCAGTTTATGATCATACCCAGGAAATAGAGATAGACAAGAAGGGAGAGAGAGACAGAGAAAAAAGACAGAAAGGCAGTTTATGATCATACCCAGGAAATAGAGATAGAGAAGAAGGGAGAGAGAGACAGAGAAAAGAGACAGAAAGGCCCTTTAAGGTCTTACCCAGGACCAGGCACTTCAAGGTCTTACCCAGGACCAGAGAAGAGAGGAGGGAGAGGAATATTATTCATGACCACTTTATGACCAAGACTACGAGTGGGAGCGGGGGAGACGAGGTATAGCAGACTACTAATGAAACATCAAGCCTCTATTTAACACCTATAACTACCAGCACTCACCTAAGGCGAGGAATTTGATAAGGTAATCATATTCTGCCGCTCCAGTCCCGTGGCTGTTACCCGTGGAATCGCCCATCTCCAAATCTGTAATAAATAAATAGATAAATAAATAAATAAATAAAATATTTACATTTCATTCCTCGTATATTCAACATTATAATCATGTCAATCAATCATTATTGAGTGTTTTATTATGTCTTATTTCTAGTTTAGTTCAAGTTCGTTAGTTGTAACCTGGTTGTTAAGATTCTCATGAGGGTGAAATCGCCAGAAAATGTACAATTCACCTTCACCAATCCTCTCAAATAACCCACAAATAAGACAAAAATGAACTGTATTTTGAACTTGATTTTTGCCTTAAATTTGGGTTATTCGAGAGGATTGGTGAAGGCGAATTGTACATTTTCCGAAGACTTGACCCACTAAGTAGATTACACATAGATTGGTTTGATTGGCTTATCCTGACGGGACCAATTAATTGCCTTAATATATTCAGGATCCAATCCACAACTGGTTGTCATAAATGATAAATGACAATGAGGCAGGAACTAACAGTTATCTCTGCTTTATCCAATCCTGAATCACCACTAGTCGTCACACAGTCCAGTTACCTTCCTCCCCTTTCCCTCCCACTGTAATCACCCCCCCCCCCCCCCACTGGCCGGCTGGCTCCCTTCCCCCTCGTGATAATAATAGGGGACTTTTGAATCTTGATTTGCATGGAATTATGGGACTAATGGTACAGTATAAAATGTATAGGAAAAATGCCATGTTGAGTATGGACTATTTATCAATGCTCTAATGAGAAGAAAATATGTGAAGTGGCACAAATAAGGAGGGTTTGGTCCATGAGCCGGTAGATGGCGTGGCAGATGTGTTTCGATGGGATAAAACTTGTATATGTGATGGAATAAAAACTGTCAAAGTCAAGGCCAAACTTTTACAATAGTTTGATTGCATGTTTGCAACCCCCCTATAGGGTACTTGCATAGCCGCCATTTTGAATCTTGATTCGCATGGAATTATGGGACTAATGGTACAGTATAAAATCTATAGAAAACATGCCATGTTTTGCATGGACTATTTATCAATGCTCTAATGTCAATATCCATGTGTTACATATGTTTCCATAGCACAAGCCTCCATCTTTCCCATCATGCATTTGGTTTTGATAAACCTTTATAAAAGCTACAATATTGGTGAAAACTTTCTTGCAACTTTCGATAAAAATGTTGCCAAATATGTGTATGCCACATTTAATCAGAAATCCATCCCAGGATGCACTGTAACAGGCATACATATGTGGGTCAGATTATCAGAAAATGTACAATTGGCAGCTGTACACATTTAGTAAATTCTTATAAATTAGACTGCAATTTTGTCAATACTAGGTAAATCCGAGTATATTTGGCATTGCATTGATTCTAGCAATCTGTTTGGTTACGTTGAACTGTATTTTGAACTTTATTTTCGTCTAAAATATAGGTTATTTGAGAGGATTGGTGAAGGCGAATTGTACATTTTCTGAAAATCTGACCCATGTGCAGTGGGACATGCAAATCCCCTATTGGAACAGATAGCTAGCTAGCAGGCTGCAGGTAGAATATAGGCACCTCATTATGCCTCATACTCTCCTTCCACTACCACTACCACCTATAGCTGCAGGCTATACAATGTTCATACTTCCCCACCTATAATAGTGGGTCCCTCTAGACCCTTAGCAATAGATAGAGCGAACGGTATGATTTATACATTTTAAATGTGAAATGTAATAGTGATTGTTCAGGGTTGGGCAGAATACCGGGCCTGGCCCGAGCCCTTCAATATGTAGCCATGTCTTATGCCACTATTTCATTATATCCTGAATAAAGGTATTTATTCCATGATTTGGCCGTGAGCGTACAATATAATCGATATACTTGCCGCTCACAAGGTGTACAATATAAACTTGCTGTATTTTACAGTGACGTCACAACCGTTCGAGACTTGGGGGACAACACAGTTTAATGAAATCAATGCAAATTAAGTTGTAATAATATAAGAATCATGGAATAAAAGCAAGAATAGCACAGTATCGCATCCTTGTATGGCCGAAAAACAACTCGGCCTACGGCCTCGTTGTTTTCGGCCATACTCGGTGAATATAGCCCCCCTCAGACGCAATACTGTGCTATTCTTAATATAGTACAAAAAAAAATTAAACCAGACTGACCCTAGGAAATATTGAAATATTTCATGTATAAGTCAAGAATCAGACAGGCATACAACGGAAGAACTACTTGTAATTCAATCAAAACAATATAGAATTCTTGAAATGAAAATGAAATGAGGAAAAGTGAAGTTTGATTTTAATTTAGTGGAGGACGCCACATTGGAATCTACTTTATCTCATCTTTTTAAATATGATGTTATCTCAAAATCCATTTTGTTTTTCTGTTTTAGGAAATATAAAAAATATTTCTATGGTTTGTTTGAACAGTTTGCAACATTGTCCACCCAGAGCTACATATAGTCCATAGGATGACATTGGAAACGCAAGGACATCCACTCAGGCCATTTGACTCATTAGGGTATTGGCCTCATTAGGTGGGACCTAATTACCCTTAGTAATGTGGGACTGCGGACTCTACATTGAATTCTCCTCTTCCTCCACCGTCACCATCTCCTTCTCTTCCTCCACCACCTCCTCCCCTTCCTCCACCATCTCCTCCTCCTCTTCCACCATCTCCTCTTTCTCTTCCACCATCTCCTCCTCTTCCTCCAACATCTCCTCCTCCACCACCTCCTCCCCTTCCTCCACCATCTCCTCCTCCTCTTCCACCATCTCCTCTTTCTCCACCATCTCCTCCTCCTCTTCCACCATCTCCTCTTTCTCCTCCACCATCTCCTCCTCTTCCTCCAACATCTCCTCCTCCACCACCTCCTCCCCTTCCTCCACCACCTCCTCCCCTTCCTCCACCATCTCTTCCTCCTCCACCACTTTCTTCTCTACCACCTCCTCCTCCTCCACCATCTCCACTGCCACCCCCACCAGTAGAACCACCTCTACCCCCCCCCCCCACACACACACCCTACTCCACTGCACCACCATCTACCACCTCGCCCCCGCCTGCACATATAGCCACACCTCAGTATAGTGAAGGCTCTCATCAGCCCGAATTATGCATGTCCTTAAAATGTAACCTTTTACCTTACCCTTCCCTCTCTGCCTCCTCCTTCTCCTTCTCCACCACCACCACCAACACCTTCACCACCATCACCGTCTCTGGTGGTTTATTTTATATTTCACTCTTCAGCAGACAAACCTGGTAAACTCCAAATTGTTAGAACTAATCACTTGAGATTCCTTTATGGACATTTGCTATAATTACGATTGGTCTTATTTGAGCCATTACTGTTCGTCTTACATTTTCCTTTGGCCCCTAAATTATACAAGACAAGAATGAAATGACAAAATAATTATTTTATGACATGCACCAAATTCTATTCACCATGTATTATTACTATGATCAAAAAGGGATATGTTAGTCCTTTTTAAGAAATTAGAACTGTTGTACAGGTACAATATGAGAATCATTATTGCGCCCGCCCATATTGTAAACCTCATACAGCATACATATAATGAAGAAAAAGTTTTGAATATCTTTTATAATAATCTTAGTTGGAATAATTCACCCAAAACGGAAGTAGGACGAGGACTTGGGAGTTTGTTGTAGGTTTGTTTTATTGGGGATCCGACGTTTCGGGCGACATTTGCCCTTTATAATACTACGACTGAATGGGTTATTCACTTTGAGCAGGAAGAATATGCCCATTCTAAAATAGTTTGTTCATTTCTGTACATGTTGTATAAAGAGATATAATTACCGCAATGTAAGCGTGTCTGTGATTGGTCTATGTACCCGTCATTGATGACATCAGACCAATTAGAGATGAGCTTACTCAGCAGCAAGGCACATTAAGAAAAACATGGCCACCGTGAACTGCTTCTGCCAGCCTATTACAAGCGTAAGAATGATGATTTTCTATTATTTCCAAGTCGTAGTATAAAGCAAGAACTGTACTCTATAAAGAACTGTACTCTACTTAATTTTGCATCCAACGCGTGACCTGCGGCCGCTTGTTGGAAACAAAGTTAAGTGTAAACTTGAGCCATTGAATAACACTTGTAGTTCTAACCTCTTGGGCAGTTCTGTCTAAAGATCAATCCCTAGTAGTTAGATATACTCTTTAGGATAACCTCAAGAACACATTCTGAGGAAGAGATCTTGTAAATAAAACACTTTGGTAAATATCAATTTGCCACTTGCGACCCTTTTCCTGTAACATAACCTATGAGTGAATTTTTTTTTGTCACAATAGCTGAGAATGCGGCTTTAACCTGCCCCCCCCCCCCTCATTGTGATTATAGGCAGGCCCTGTGTTGGATTATAAATGCTGCAGAAAGTGAGTTTTTAATCTTGCGCTATTCACTCTTACAAGGTGGGGTCCTGGGGGAAGTCTGTATTATAGTTTTATTTCAAAGTACGTGTACATCGAAATCGGAATACAATATCTGCAACCTGCAGATCTTCCAATTCCAATTTTTAAAATATGGTATCTAACTACAATATAAACAACTTTGCATAAGAGGTACACAGTAAGGATTTAACTCTTCCCGCTATTCCCAATCAGTTCCATTCTGATTGGGTTTACATTTTTTACACGAGTTATCGTGGCAGCTCTGCTTTATATACGGAGTGGTCATGTAGAGGTTCATTGGCGGTCTATGGAGGTTACATCAATTTTCATTTAGTCACAACTTAATTTTAGCTGAGGTTTAATGTTGGAAATACGCAGAAATCAATCAGAATGTGGTAATTTATATAAGACGGACATGACGGAGGTAAAGCTGATGTCCTGATTTGGGTTTAATCTGTGTTAAAGAATGCATAAGTGGGTATAAAAGTTGAATTATCTCTTTGTAACTTTACCAAGATTGCTCTGTCTTGTAAATTAATTTTTGAAATGGTAACGTATGAAAACAACCACATATATAAGCTTATGCGTCTTTTGTAAAACATTTGTGATGTAAAAATGGGTCGCAAAGTCGCGAAAGTGATTTATTCGTAAGATGCCTTTGTGGGAATGTGTTCATCTTTGGGGTGCCGGTGTATGTAACATGAATACATTTAGCAAATTTCAGGACAGTGTATTAAATATATCCATGCATTTGTATGTGTATGTATGTATCAATTTTATTTCAATCAATCAATTTTAATCAATTTACAAGTACATTAGTTCGGGAAAAGGGAAGAAGCATTCACAGAACTTCTATAAACATCCTTCTGGGAAAGCTACGTTTCTCAGGTCTTCCAGGCATCCCTGATAGTATGTTGACCGTGAGCTTTGTATGATAAGTGTGACAGTATGCTTATTCGAACCATTCTTGAAATTTACATTATTGATTTAGACAGTTGTATAGTCATAGTATAGAGTATATTTAGCTACTGTACTTTAATCCAATATAGGGCCTGGCTAATCACCATGGGAGGCAGAGGGAACCAAAAACAATACACTATTTATGATGTATTATTTACAGGTCAAAGGCAAACAAAATACAAATAGTGATGTATTTAATTATGTTACAGCCATAGAGGCATAGATGTAGAGCAGTAATAAGAAAAGTGACTATCCACAAAAGACGTCAACCAAGCGGTTATATTTATATATGGGTCGATTTTCAGAAAATGCACAATCTACAGTTCTAAACATCTCTCAAATTCTGCTAAATTAGAGTGAAAGTGATAAATACTGAGTATATCTGAGTGTATTCTGTATTGTATTCATTCAATAAATCTGTCTGGTTATGTTGAACTGTATTTTGAACCTGATTTCTGTCTTAAATGTGGGTTATTTGAGAGGATTGGTGAAGGCGAATTGTACATTTTCTGAAGACTTGACCCATGTTCCTGACAATGATAAAGGATGGTAAATAACATGGCATTAGAGAATACTGTATAAGACACAATCAGCCCTGATTGGAACCTGCTTTTAAGACAGAGTTCCTAAAAGGGGATTTGCATGTCCGCCATCTTGAATCCCGATTCCCATGGAATTATGGGAGGTGTAAAAGCTAGTTGTTATGCTCAGTCTAGGCTCAAAGCCTCTCAGATCAGATAAGAATGGAATATCAGTGATTGGACGCCTACTGCGCTAATGGATTTTCTGGTTCCGGAGGCGGAGTTCTAATGGGATTATAATGTAATGTTGTGGTCCTAATGGAGTTCTAATGGCATTTTGCAGTCCTAATGGAATTCTAATGGCATTTTGGGGTTTGGAGCGAGAGGCTTTCCCTTAGTTTGAAGGGGCTCCATCAACTTTGAGCCTAGAGTGTGTTCAGCATGGAACATCTAACAGTGATCTCATGTAAATAGCCACATGTTTTACATGTTTCTATACAACAAAACTTCATCTTTGCCATAATGGATTTGGTTTTTATAGATCATTTATACAATTTAGTCAGATTTTAGCCGAACCCATCCCAGCATGCACTGTAATAGGCATGCGCAGGTAGTGAAACATGCAAATCCCCTATTGGAGAATACAAGAATGTGGTAAGCAATATACAAAAAAAATGTTCAGACATAATATTTTGTATTCAGGATATAACATTACATCACAGTATGCACTTCTCAGATATTCCTGTTATACATATATGGGTCAGATTTTCAGAAAATGTACAATCTACAGTTCTAAACATCTCTCAAATTCTGCTAAATCAGAATGAAAAATGATAAATACTGAGTATATCTGAGTGTATTCTGCATTGTATTTATTCAATAATTCTGTCTGGTTATGTTGAACTGTATTTTGAACCAGATTTTCGTCTTAAATTTGGGTTATTCGAGGGGATTGGCGAAGGTGAATTGTACATTTTCTGAAGATTTGACCCATATAGAGTCTGATAGGAAAAAGAAGTAAAAGAGTTTACATCCCCTTATATACCCCTAGAAGGAGAGCTTCATGTATTTTAGAATTCTGACAGACGTTTTGTCCCCAAACTGTCAGGATAAAAATGTGTCATAGTAAATATCCAACATTTTCTTTTTCAAATATCATTTTCCTTTTCTAAGATATTCCAACACATAATCAACATGAATTTTGGATATTCTAATATCCGACGAGATACTTTCTTTTCTTTCACTCACAGAGATATACACATAGCCATCTTTCTTATGCCAGAGTCAGTTGCTCATTTTCATATACTACTATGTGTTGTCTGAATAGTGGCTAGTAGACCAGCACTGAGTCCCTTAGGCTATTCTCATAGACCAGAAATCTGACCAAAGTAAAGTTGGTTATTATATGATACATTTCATTTCTGTAAAAGAAAAAAGGACCAACTGCAATGCGGCATAGCAGCATATGAAACAGGTCATAGGAAATAGGGGAGTGGTAATAGTAAAAAGACTTCTTGTAATGGGAGAAAAGATCTCAGTAATGAAGAAATAGTCGGTGCCATGAAACTATTTGTTTCAGGAATAGGAATATCTGGTCGGTAATAGGAGAAGGTGTATTAGTAATGTATTTTGGCTATGTGTAATATGTGCAAAAAAAGAGAGGAAAAGTCTGTAATATTACATATGTCGTACAGATGACGACTCAGGGACACAGCAGACTTACTTGCTAATTTTTATTTTATTTTTCTATTTAACCGCATGTTGACGAGGCTTCCTATCTAGTCTGACTAATGCCATTTCATATTCCTTTTCACATTGGAAATTCCTTGAAAAATGATCCCACAAATTCAAATCAGTCAGTAGTAGAAAGCCCTAATGACCCCTTAACTTTTAGGGGTCAGGTTATTCCCATTAACACTTTTAGCCTTAAACCCTGCACACACACAGCCGATTTGGCTCCCGATTTCCCCCCGATTTTGGTCTCCCAATGAATACTAGGATTTCATTTCCAATCCTGGTTTATATTATTTCAAAAACATAAATCAGGATTTGAAATGAAGTCATAGGATTCATCGGGAGACCAAAATCGGGAGGCAATCGGGGGAGAAATCGGCTGTGTGTGTGCAGGGTCTTAGCCTTGTGGTTAAGCTTATCGGTGTATGCGGTGCTGCAACTGCAATGTGGCTTTCTGGACTGGGCTGAAATGGAAGGCTTGGGAAAATCTAAATATAATTTCTCTTCCTCTTGAATCTTCCCCGATAAACCAATTTATTACATTAATGTTCCTTTATAGCATGCATCAGCGAGGGATATGCAAATCTACCGACGACAAGATTGTGGTCGCACAAATGAGAAACCTCTATAAGCGACTCCCGCTCCAAATGAAAGGATCAGTAAAAGCACATGTCAACCCAAATTAAAGTCTCTTTAGAAAGAACACTTTCTCCTCCTCCTCCACCGCCACCACCACCACCTACTCCACCGCCACCACCACCTACTCCTCCTTCCCCACCTCCTCCTCCTCCACCACCTGCCCCTACTCCTTCACTCCCTCCAATGATTCAGTTCTCCTGGGTCAGATTGTCAGAAAATGTACAATTCATCTTCACCACTCCTCTCAAATAACCCAAATTTAAGTGAAAAGTGACGTTCAAAATGCAAGTTAACAAAATAAAGGGGATACTTTTAATCAGGAAAATGCCAAAGATGCTCTGATATGTCCATTATTTATCCTATTTTGGTCTAATTTAAAGGCAAACGCTACTATTCACTGCCCCGCCCCCCTTTACCATATACCAAATCTACGGGCATTTTACGCACTATTCCTTTAGCATTGCAGTCTATGAGGAAACGGCCCATTTTGTCAAATCTTATAGAATAAAACAAATAATTAATGGCTACTCCTACTGTCCCAAAATTTTCTACACATACAGTTCAGGTTATATACTACAGAAAAAAAGGAAAAAAAATATATGTCATCATGTTAGATTTTTTTTAAAAGCTGTCTGAAATAGACATGTTTGGGAAACAGAGCTAGCTATGGGTACTCTCAGTTGTACTCAATTAGCATGCAAGTCTATTGGGAAATGCTGCATTTTCCTTTCACGGTTTTGGGAATAAAACAAAAATGGATACTCCGAATGTCCCAGAATTTTCTACACATATAGTGCAGGTAATATTCTACACATATATAGGGAAAAAAATGTATGTCATCACGTTAAAAAAATAATTGTAGCTGTCTGAAATAGACATGTTTAGGAAACATAGAACATTTTGAAAGCAGCAGATTTTTGGGTTGTCAGCCATGTTTCAAAGCCCCATAATTCAGAAACTAGCACGGTGACCCATTATTTTTTTTTCAGTTTTAAGAACACAAATACTTCAAAAATCACATACTAAAGAATCAGAAAAATGACATTTATTTTCACTGGGGAGGCAAAAAAATTGTTTTTATAAAAATGGTGAAAAATATTGAGTTTTTTCGAGTTTTTAATTTAAAATTCACATTATGTATTTGTTGTTTTCAAAAAAAAAATAACAATGCACCCTATAGAAAAGAGGCATAGAATTATTGGCCAAATAATACTCTCTCTAAAACTGTTAATTTTACTTAAAGTAAAACACTGGGTTGGAACAATTGCTGGTCATACAGCTCAAGTATGGTAAATAACTGGTATTTTTCATTATATTAGGCATTTCTGTGTAATGATATTGCCAGAATCAATCAAGTAAATTCTGTCCCGCTCTCCCCAAAGCTAGCTCTGAGTGCTTCCATATTGCTAGATATATGACACTAAAGTGGGCAGGCTAACTACCGATCTGCTGGTCAGTGTATGGTCACGGTCTACTTACTTTTATAGTAAACAGTGTCCACTCTAGGGCATGTATGGAAAGCCATTCTTAAACATACTAGCAAAGTGCCCATCCTCTGGACGGTCACCCTCTCTCCCCACACTTCCCCCTTTCCCTTGTTTCCCTCCCCCTCTTCTCTGTCTTTCATACCTGTTTTTCTCTCCCAACCCCATCTCTGATTTCCCCCTCTCCCTCCCCTCTTCCTCATGCTCCCCCGCCCCTCTCCCTTCCCCTACATCCTCTCTCTCGCCTCTTTCCACCTCTTCTTGGACGGCCACCCGATCATCATCATCATTACACACTTTATCTGTTCTGCGCTAACGGAAGCGCAAAACCCCATACCAGACATTGTATTTATTTATTTTTCTTTGTGTTTCTTACACATTATAATGCTTATAGAAAATAATTTATGCTAATATTATTTTATTTATTGCTGAAACCTAGACCCCCGTTACGGCGACATTAATATTCCCCCAAACGTTTTTCAGAATTCTAATCCCATTATTTAGTAGGAAAGAAATTAAACCGAAATTTGAAAATATTGATTTTTAACCCTACAAACATATTATTTCCGAGTAATCATTGACCCTCTGGCCCGTTATGCATATAAAACCCAATATATTGAGAATATGTATAAATTTTTCCTTCCCCCTAGGCGACTTTTTTCCCCTGAATCCGAAAATACAAACGAAAATAATCTCAGATAAATATTTTAGCCTCTGGAGGAGCACTGATCCTCCCGAATGAACAAACATACTCCAAGATATACCCGTGAGGTAATATTACATAGACATCTTTCTATTTTCTTTATACTATTTCTGTAAACATATATATATATATATATATATATATATATATATATATATATATGTATATATAGACTTAAAGTCCCCAATATATTGGGTCTGTCTTTCAAGACAGTGCTATTGGGACCACATGGAAGGATTATACTTATAACATTTCTGTTGTGACTAAAATGTTTTCCATCATTAGCCAATGCTATATATATAATTAGCTTTCACATTCATATTGTATATTGGCATTGTATAGGAGTTGCAAAATCCTCTGCCTCATGCAGTCATATTGGGTCAGACCCAACAATTTTATTGGGCCCTTCTGACCCTTGATTGACCCAATTCCCAGTGGAATGGAATATATAAGCATGGCATTGTCCATTGGCATTACTGCTATATTTCACCATATATTTTTTATATAGTTAACAACTTATTCGGACCATTAATCTTATTGTATTTGGTCTGTCATCGTCTATGAGTATGATATTGGATCTGTCACCATACTGGGCCGTTTCATGAATTTAAATAAAAATTTAAAATGAATACCATTGATCATACATCAAAACTAGGATTCAGCAGTTTTCATAAAGTTGGTTTTTATTCTCTATAATAGGTTCTCGATGTATGCAATGTACAAAATTGGCAAGGATTTCTTGCAGTTTGAGGCATTTATTAAGCACTGGGACTGGCAATGTTTGCTTGATAACAGAATCGTAAACTTCCACTTTTAGTACATTTTATGACGACATCTGTGCAGTATTACTTTAGATAATTCACTGGGATGTGCTGCTTTAGAGCAGTTGCATTTGCATTTGTTGAATTGACAAATTAATCAAGTTTTTTTCCGATAATTGAAAAGCTGGGCTCTGATCTGCAACGCTGTCCTTTCTCGCAAGCATGGGTATTTCTCTTTTGCTGCAGTGATTTGAGTGTTTCTAACTGATGTCATTTTCCCACTCAGGTAGGTCTTGAAAAACGATTTGAGGGCACAGCACTCATCCTGTGACCAGCTCTTTCTTTGCTTTGGAATCGCCCTTTGTTTGCCTGAAATGATAACAAATTATGTCAGTTTTTTATCAGACAAGTGTTTACCGGACAGAAATTAGCTAGTGTGGCACGTTCCATTCATGCCAATGCAGAATCTATGGGAGTTTCCCTTTCAATTGCTTGGCCGCAAATCTAAAGAACACTACTGTCATGATAGGAGAATATGTCTCTTGCAAATAGCTTCTGCAGTCAAAAGCACCTAATACTATTGTAATTATGGAACCATTTGGCAGTAATTTAATTCAATTGCATTTCAAAGTCCCCATGATACTACAAGCCACAAGCTTACCTTTACCAGGAGATAACTTCCATCTTTTTTTTCCTTTCTTGTCTGGTGCTCCTTCCCCAGCTACCTCTGTGCCACCAGCGTCAGTGTCAGTGTCAGTGTCAGTGTCAGTTTGCTCACAGAGAAATTCTGTGGTAAAGAAAACCAGTGTCATTGAATTTAGCTACAATTATACATAATTATGAACTTCTTTGAAGAGAGTATACTAAAATACGAAGGATAGAACGTCTGAACTTTACTATGCAACTACTTTACACACACCCACACCCTCCACCCCATCCCCCACCCCAGCCCACCCCAGCCTCCCCCCACCCGTTGCTTAAGACTTTGAGTCGGCTAACTATCAAAACGGAATCCTCTCAAACGAGTACCGTGGGGCCATGTATCGGTCCAGAGTTTCAATATCATCTGGGATCTCTTTGGCTCGAGTTCGTAATGGTAACTCAAATTCCGCACCCAGGGGAACTTCATTCTCATACCTGATCTTATTGCGGCGCAGGGCTTGTTCCGGTCCATTATAGTCAGCGTCGATAGTCCCTGTGGCGACTTCTGTGAAGTTCGAACATACTGGACATGTGCGCCACTCGCCAACGATTTCCCAATAACAGGCATCGTGGACTAATGACCCGCAACAGGGCATTCGTGCGGCCATGCTGACCTTCCAGTCGCTTCGTTTCCGAAGCACCCCATATTCAAAACATAATTTGCAAATAAAGGAATATCGTTTCTGACGCAACCTTCTTCTGCGGCCTTTATATATAAATTGACTGATCTTGAAGAAGGATACTCGGGATTGACCTCCCACCTCCACCAGTGACACTGGTATCAAGGACTTGGGTTGAACATCGCAAAAGTGGGTTATATATTCTGCAATGCCGGCTTGGACAGTAATTTTACTTGGGGAGAAGGAATTCTCCCACAAGTGGGTCGACTGGTATCCCATCGTATTTAGTACCTCCCCAATTAGCACATACGCCCTGTCAAACGCCTCCTCAAGAGTCGTGAGAACGCTATCTAGGACGAAGCGTTCATTGAGGAAGTATAAGATGAACTGCAGATGGGGGCCCACTCTGTCTCCGCTCAGCAATGGGACAAGTGAAGATAATACATTTGGATAACTAGGATCATGCAAGAGAGTAAATATGTGTATATACTCCTCTTTACTGAGGACATGGGGCAGTTCTACAGTTCTATCAAAACAACCTGCCCCGGAATGTATTTCCAAATTTCTGAAATAAGGCGAATACACTTTTAGTTGGTCAAAATCAACATCTAAGTCAAATTCTTCCATTTTGCGCAAATATCGAAGACGTCTCTGTACCAAGACGCAACGGGTCTGCGAGCTCTGATCGGTAAGCTAAAACACACTGATAACCTATGTATAGGGGCTATCCTACACTCCTTTTGGAAGGAAACAACCTGTACCAAAACACAACGGGTCTTTGAACTCTGATTGGTAAGCTAAAACACACTGATAACCTATGTATAGGCGCTATCCTACACTTCTTGTGGATGGAATGTGGATAGTACAATCATAAGCGAGCGCAGACATGGGTAGATAGATATTCAACAATACTAAAATACACTATGTATTACGATATAAAGGTGAAACTATTGGGTTTGACTAAGAAAACTTGTAAATACTATGGAGATTCTGAATATTTTTGGAAGTATGTACATTATTGATATACATTAATTCATGGAAGACTGGCATCCCTGCATATGGTTCATTTGAATGAATTGGTAACATTGACGCTCATACCGTCTCACATAATTCACCGATCTAAGTTTGTTTGTACAGATAGGACTGTCAGTGCAGATTCCATTTCCCTACTGGACTACTTATTATGGGGTGATCATCCTTACATTTGCAAGGTACCAACATATATACTCACCATTTACATCTATTTCTGACAGTTTCTTTCCCTGCCACTTGTTCAGCTGTCCCCCTTCCACAGCTATGAGCAGCTGAGAAATCTGATGGGTGAAAGAAAACTCGGAACATAAGTTTCTATTTCAGCTGAACTTTATGCGTCCCTACACTATCCTCAGTTAGAGCTTAATAAACCTTTAGCATCAATGAATCACACAAATCCCTATGAAACAATGTTGAGTCAGATTCAATAATGAAACATGAATAAACTACCTTGGACAACTCCACAGTTGAATGTTGGAGTCTGTAATACTCCTTGTGAGTCTTGACGTCATGTCCCAAATGGGTGGCTAGGCTTTCCACTTCTTTTTCGGTCATATCCATAATCTGAAGAGTAGTAAGACATGGTCAGTACTCGGGACAGTGATGATAAAATGAATGTGCAAAGTAGATAGAGAAAACAAGTTGCATCCGAACTGAACTTGCCCATGCCCAAGAAATTGAGAACAAAAGAAGTATTTTTCTAGTCAACCGGAAAGGTAAAAGGTAAGTTTTCATTTGGCCTCATCAATTCTATCAATGCGTCCTATACTGAACCAGCACACCACCAATACATTACAAACCAGCCACAAGCAATATGTTACAAACTAGACACCAGCGATGCCCAAATACCTGAAGGTACAAAGCAACACCTCTTACATGAAAAGTGAAATACTCAAACATGCCTGGCAGACTGTGGCAATGTATTTTCGCAGTCCTCTGGATGTTATTCTTTCCGGGTGTTGGAGACCAGGGCACTTAGAAGCATATGCGCTCAACTCAGTGTTTCCGGCGAAAGGGGTATTGGCATTTGGCCGTGCAAACAGATACTTGTTTCCTTCTGGGATACCCACCGCCCTCCTGGTTTTAATAAGTAGGTTGATGGCATGCACAGTATCTGGTGGCATAAGTACAAAGGCCTCTATGTTTTTTGTGGACTTCCCTGCAGCTATCACCATGTCCATTCTGCAACAGGATATATATACACATACACATTTTTTAAAGTTTTAGAAAACAAGACTTGTCAAACTCAAAACTAATGAGAGACGAGACTTAGCCGTAGCTTTTTCCAGTGGATATTTTCTTCTTTATCGACTACTACAAACCTGTTCTGACATAATACTAAATGGGTATTTTAGATCTTAGCTCATAACAAATAACCATTCACTCTAACAAGCCATTGTGGAATAATCGGTAGTCATTGGAAAAACACCGTTAGTCATTGGAACTAGTAGTCAAGGGTTGGCTCGGCAGAACTCTAACAAACAGAGAACAGCAGCAACCAGTGTCTGTGCATAGTTCCTCTTCCTGTTATTTGGCGGAAATCAAGTTTCTTATAGATATAGTATACACACCTCTCTGCCAGAAGTCTGTCTGTGGGGGACAGAGCCATGGCCATCTCACCACTCACGTCATCTTTCCAGGATGGCCGTTTCACAAAGTCATTCACAGTAAGGTCCTTCACTTCAGCTCTTCTCCTCATATTGAACAAAATCAGCCTGCACATGGTCAACTTGGCAATTTCTACCCAATCCTTGACAGCCACAGTTGTCTTCAACGCTGCTGACTTCGTTTTTATCTCTTTCAAGATGAATTCTTTGATTAGACGAAGATCCTCTGTAAGAGGGATACATTGAATTGTGTTCCTTCGAACTGTGTTCATCTTTTTGGTGCAAGCTGAGTTGATACGGCCATTCCATTCCACAGTGAAAAGACTCAGAAACCTATCAGCTTCATCGAGCCTCCTGTTATCATTGTTCCTTATTGCAAGGCCTCGTTTCACTTGGATAACATGGCCCAGTAAGTTCCCAATCAATCTCCCCAATGTCAGGACGGGCTCCTCCTTCTCAACAGACATTGCTCTGGTACAATGGACGACCATATCCATGTGCTCTGGTTTTATAAGTTCATCCATTGTGATTGTTGGCTTCTTTATTCGGGCCTCTAGCACCAAGCGGGCCAGAGTTCTGGCTCCCTGGCTGACTCTATGCATGTCGCTTAACTTCTGATCATCTTCATGACCCAAAGACTCTACTCTTAATGCAGCATACCTCTGAATCAGTTTGTCGCAACAGACTATCTCTGTGGCTTCATCTAGTCTCATTCTCTCAATCATTTTCTTTACATTGTTTGAATCTTCATCACTGAATAGGGCACTGTTGAGAAGGCTACGGCCCCTTCTGACAGCATTGCTTTGGATAACATTGACACTGGCATTGCCATCGTCATCTGACGTTTCCCGGTTACCTTCTGTACGAAATTTCTTGACAGAACAGGACCGGTGGTGATACCACATATTTGTTCGGAGAATAAACTTCATGCAGTGTTCGCACGGCAAATAATCGCCTGTCTTGTTCTCATCTACACCTGCTGAGTTGCGTCTAGCGACAACTATCTGGCCCTTCCCCATTCTGAGGACATCAATGTTATGCTTGAAGTTTCCTTCATTCGCCAGGATCTCTAGTTGAATCATCCTTTCTTTTGACCTTTTTGCCATAGTCAGAATGTCATACAGTCTTGGGTCATCTTTATGAACACTTAACAAATGTCTTGAAATTTTACTTTTGATGGGTTTACGGCAAAACGTGCAAAAATTGACTTTGTCATACACCTGCTTGCAGCCATCTTTTACCTTTTCTTTTTCAAACAGCCCCACGCTGTTCTCAACTGAATTATTTCCCACTTTCCTTTTGCATTTAGCTGGCTGTGTGGCACAGTCATCTGCTGAAGTGGCCTGTTCCCGCTCTTCCTCATGCGCTCTTTCAGGAGTGCACTGGAGTTTTCTTCCTGTCCTTTTTGATTTAGTTTCTCTCCTCTTGTCACTTTGAGAAGCATAACTTACATCTGAAGATGGTGACGAATAAGGAGAGTGATCTTCAGGTTTGTATTCAGAGTCAGAGGAACTGCTCTCACCGTAATCAAGCTCGGACTCCTCTTGGACTCCTCGTAATTCATTGGTGGGCAATGGCTCTTCTACTTCTACTTCTACATCTTCTAGGGAATGAGTCATGGGGTCATACTCCACAACGACATGATCTGAGTGGGTGAGGAAGGGTGTTGACTCCTGCGGAGGGTCAAGGACAGTTATTGGCTCCTCTGGCCTGTTACGCGCTACAGCTACCTTCTGGGCATGGATGGGTGTTGACTTCTCTGAAGTGCTACTCACTGCCAGTTTCTTCTGGGCATCCAAGGAAGTTGACTCCTGTGGAGAGTTGCACCTGTGGACAGTTACTACACCTTGGAAGGATGTTGACTCCTGTGTAGTGTCTTTTGCTGCTGGTTCTTTCCTGGCATGGAAGGAAGTTGAACCCTGTGGCGAGTCACACCTGCGGAGAGTTACTACAAGTTCCTTCTGGGTGTGGAAGTCTGTTGACTCCTCTGGAGTGTTACTCGCTGCTGACCCCTTCCGGGGGTAGAAGGCTGCCTTCTCCGTTGGTTCTTTTGGGGACAGGAAGGGTGTTCCTTCCTCTGGAGCATTTGCAGCTGAAGAAATTAATAATTATGACAAATCTTGGAAAGAAAGGAATACAATTTACTTTTGGCTTTTTTAAACACTTGAAGATCAACTACAATAAAAGTTCTTGAATTAATAATGTACCCTATTCATAGCAAGTTCACCCACAACAGTGATCTCTTTGGTCTCTGCTGTCCAAGCCAACAAGGCCACAAAAGCATTTATACCAGAGAATTCGGCCCAGACTAGTTGGCCTGTATCTTGGGTATCTGCCTGACAATGATGCAATGATATACAATCAGATTGATAAATTAATTAAATATACATAGTGAGATTTCTGTGCAGCAAGCCTCTGTATTAGAGGAAACTGTTGTTGGTGTTGGATGAATGTTTACCTGCAGCCTCCTGTGTATTTGAGTCTGCAGTAGACCTTTGAGTCCCTCTCCTCGTTTGAGGCATTATGGGTGATAATAATCTACAAAACAAGGGCAACAAGAAAGTTAACATTGTAGTGGTTGAAAGTTTTTCCCTCTCAAAACGGGCATTGACATAGAGGTAGGGTCACGTTGTTATGGATATGGGAATTTACAAGTCACCAGAAGTCAGTTCCAGGTACCGGGAGACATAACCAAAGGATGTGATAGGGTATTGACTTATATATGGATATATATATGTAGTTACCTCTGTTGTCACCAGGTGTCAGTAGCTGATGGCTTATGTGATATACATGACCCAATAAACCTGTTTAAGCAAGTTAGTCCAAAAATGTTTTAAACTCAAAAAGAGAAAGAAATAAAGCAAAATATTATTGGGTCCTGAAAAATATTGGGTCTTTGACCCAATAATCACACTTTAGACCCAATAATCACATAGCGACCCAATAGCATGAATCTTAGGGAGACGAAAGACCCAATATAGGGGTGGTTATAAAACTATATATATATATATATATATATATATATAATACCAGAGCTTACAGCCATATTTCGCTCTAAAATGTTAACTAACACTGAATAATGTATATAAATAGCTTTCCATAGTAATGCATGCAACACTCTCAACCTGACTAGTCAACAACAAGTGGGTAGTGATCAGGAATAAGGAGGAGGAAGTTTATTTTTTGCACCTTCCTTTATCCTGCCATTGAAAATGTAATAGAAGAGATCCATAGGGTCTTTTCATTCCTCATTAGTTCTAGTGTAATATCCATGGGCCTCACAGTCAGGCAATGTTGAAAAGAAGTGATTTGAGCACACCAAAATAGTAGCATACAGTACAGCAGCCTGTATACAATAGCACTAGCTACAGAGTGACGGAAGTTTGCTGCGCTTCGCTGACGTCACTCTCACATAGGACTATGGGAATCTGGAAGCTGTCAGCATTCCGGATAATAGCCAGTTTTAACATAAACAATTACTCCTCATTGACTTATAAATGAGTGAATTACATTATACAATGTTCAGAACATCATATTATAGTTTTTCCCAATGTCTGAAAACGCATTATACGCAGTCCAGTGTTCCCCTTTAAATTGAATGAATATAAATAGTAAATATGAACTATGAAGTTTAGGTACTGCAAAATGGGCCCCCCTTTTGGTCGTCATTGGTACTTTTGAGATGCCAAATTTTGAAGCACTGTAATTCAAAAATGAGCACGGCGACCCAATGATTTTTTTCCATCCTTATGACCAGAAACACTTGAAGAATCAAATACTAAAGTTTCAGAAAAATGACATTTATTTTCATTTTCCACTAGATAGTAGCGTTTGCCTTTAACAGAAGTTACCTCCTGTAGCAGTTTTTCACTCTAACATGCTCCTATTCTTCCTCCTCTTCTTTCTCTTCCATTTCTTTTTCCTCCCCCACCTATCCTTCTTCCTCTTTATCTCTTCTTTCCCCCTCCCCCTTCTCCCTTCCTCTTTCTCCTTCCCTCCTCTCTTCTTTTTCCTCCTCCCCTTCTCTCTTCTTCTTCCTCCTCCTTATCCCTTCTTCTTCCTCGTCCCCTTCTTCCTCCTCCCCTTCTCTCTTCTTTTTCCTCCTCCTCTTCTCTTCTTCTTCCTCCTCCCTTCCTTGTCTCTTCTTCTCATCTCTTTTTCTTCCTCTTCCTCCTCCTCTTCTCTTCTTCTTCTTCCCCCTCCTCCTCCTCCTACTCTTCCACTTCCACCACCTCCTCTTCCCCAGCTGATCCACCTGGCCACCCCCCCACCCCCTCTCACCAGCCTGCCGCACTGCTGGACGACCAGCCAAGCAGTGCTAACCACATTAGCTGACTGGACGACCCTCTCCCCTCCTCCTGTTGCTCCTCCACACATTGCTACATTAGCTGACTGGACGACCCTCTCCCCTCCTCCTGTTGCTCCTCCACACATTGCTACATTAGCTGACTGGACGACCCTCTCCCCTCCTCCTGTTGCTCCTCCACACATTGCTACATTAGCTGACTGGACGACCCTCTCCCCTCCTCCTGTTGCTCCTCCTCCACACATTGCTACATTAGCTGACTGGACGACCCTCTCCCCTCCTCCTGTTGCTCCTCCTCCACACATTGCTACATTAGCTGACTGGACGACCCTCTCCCCTCCTCCTGTTGCTCCTCCACACATTGCTACATTAGCTGACTGGACGACCCTCTCCCCTCCTGTTGCTCCTCCACACATTGCTACATTAGCTGACTGGACGACCCTCTCCCCTCCTCCTCCACACATTGCTACATTAGCTGACTGGACGACCCTCTCCCCTCCTCCTGTTGCTCCTCCACACATTGCTACATTAGCTGACTGGACGACCCTCTCCCCTCCTCCTGTTGCTCCTCCACACATTGCTACATTAGCTGACTGGACGACCCTCTCCCCTCCTCCTGTTGCTCCTCCACACATTGCTACATTAGCTGACTGGACGACCCTCTCCCCTCCTCCTCCTGTTGCTCCTCCTCCACACATTGCTACATTAGCTGACTGGACGATCCTCTCCCCTCCTCCTGCTCCTCCACACATTGCTACATTAGCTGACTGGACGACCCTCTCCCCTCCTCCTCCTGTTGCTCCTCCACACATTGCTACATTAGCTGACTGGACGACCCTCTCCCCTCCTCCTCCTGTTGCTCCTCCTCCACACATTGCTACATTAGCTGACTGGACGACCCTCTCCCCTCCTCCTGCTCCTCCACACATTGCTACATTAGCTGACTGGACGACCCTCTCCCCTCCTCCTGTTGCTCCTCCACACATTGCTACATTAGCTGACTGGACGACCCTCTCCCCTCCTCCTGTTGCTCCTCCACACATTGCTACATTAGCTGACTGGACGACCCTCTCCCCTCCTCCTGTTGCACCTCCACACATTGCTACATTAGCTGACTGGACGACCCTCTCCCCTCCTCCTGTTGCTCCTCCACACATTGCTACATTAGCTGACTGGACGACCCTCTCCCCTCCTGTTGCTCCTCCACACATTGCTACATTAGCTGACTGGACGACCCTCTCCCCTCCTCCTGTTGCTCCTCCACACATTGCTACATTAGCTGACTGGACGACCCTCCTCCTGTTGCTCCTCCACACATTGCTACATTAGCTGACTGGACGACCCTCTCCCCTCCTCCTGTTGCTCCTCCACACATTGCTACATTAGCTGACTGGACGACCCTCTCCCCTCCTCCTGTTGCTCCTCCACACATTGCTACATTAGCTGACTGGACGACCCTCTCCCCTCCTCCTGTTGCTCCTCCACACATTGCTACATTAGCTGACTGGACGACCCTCTCCCCTCCTCCTGTTGCTCCTCCTCCACACATTGCCACATTAGCTGACTGGACGACCCTCTCCCCTCCTCCTGTTGCTCCTCCACACATTGCTACATTAGCTGACTGGACGACCCTCTCCCCTC
The DNA here is from genome assembly GCA_942159475.1 of Sthenelais limicola. Classification (NCBI taxonomy): domain Eukaryota; kingdom Metazoa; phylum Annelida; class Polychaeta; order Phyllodocida; family Sigalionidae; genus Sthenelais; species Sthenelais limicola. Next base: position 25,617,433 of record OW804094.1, on the reverse strand, counting down.
CTCCTGTTGCTCCTCCACACATTGCCACATTAGCTGACTGGACGACCCTCTTCCTGTTGCTCCTCCACACATTGCCACATTAGCTGACTGGACGACCCTCTCCCCTCCTCCTGTTGCTCCTCCACACATTGCTACATTAGCTGACTGGACGACCCTCTCCCCTCCTCCTGTTGCTCCTCCACACATTGCTACATTAGCTGACTGGACGACCCTCTCCCCTCCTCCTGTTGCTCCTCCACACATTGCCACTATTCCCTCCGCCACTATGGGTAAACAGTCCACCACTCCCTCCCAATATTACTGCTACATACAGAGGGTCAGATTGTCAGAAAATGTACAATTGGCAGCTCTATACATTTAGTATATTCTCCTAAACTAGACTGAAAAATGAAGAATACCGGGTATATCTGAGTGCATTTGGTATCACATTGATTTAAAGTATCAGTTCTGTTATGTTTAACTGCATTTTGAAGTTTATTTCTTTCTTAAATGTGGGTTATTTGAGAGGATTGGTGAAGGTGAATTGTATATTTTCTGAAAATCTGACCTACATATGGGTGAGATCGTCAGAAAATGCACAATCTACAGTTCTACACAGCGATCCAACTCTTCTAAATTATAATGAGAATTGATAAATATAATAATATCTGAGTGTATTCTGTATTGTATTTATTCAATAAATCTGTCTGGTTATGTTGATCTCTATTTTGATCCTGAATTTCGTCTTAAATGTGGGTTATTTGAGAGAATTGCTGAAGGTCAACTGTACATTTTCAGGAAATTTCACCCGTTTATATAATGTACATATGTAAGCCCGGCTTAAAGCCACATTCTCAAATATACATCTGTACATGTAAAAGGTCTATAAGGGTGAAGTCGCCAGGAAATGTACAATTCATCTCCAGCAATCCTCTTAACCAATTCTCTCAAATAACCCAAATTTAAGACAAAAATATAGTTCAAAATTCAGTTCAACCCAACCAAACATTGCTAGAACCAATGCAATGCCGAATATACTCGAATTTACCTAGTGTTGACCAAATTGCAGCGTTATTTAGCAGAATTTACTAAATGTGTACAGCTGCCAATTGTACATTTCTGAAAATCTGACCCATATCATATATGATAACTAGATGTTAATATGATAATGTACATGGGAAGGGTCGTATTGACAAATAAAACAATAATCTCTATGATATAATACGTTATCGCAGATAAGTTATCACCACTTGTGCGTATGTGATATTAAGGACATCTAAAAAGTGTTTCTATATTTTATGTTTGATATATTTATGTTTGGAAAAAAAAGTTTGCAATATTTCTGGGTGGCCATTTACCGGTAAAGTAATTAAATACGTAGGATGACTTAAGGTTCGCAAAATATCAAACTATTCTAACGTATCATATTCATGCTCACGGTCAACATACTATCAGGGATGCCTGGAAGACCTGAGAAAGATAGCTTTCACAGAAGGATGTTTAAAGGAGTGATTGTGTAGATGCTTCTTTCCCTTTTTCCGAATCGATGTACTTGTAAATTGGAAATAAAATTGATACATACACACATACCTTAGCAACGCAAGGATATATCTAATACACTGTCTTGATATTTGGTACATGTATGTATTCATATGACTGAAAGCGCTAAACCCCCAACAAATTAGAACATTCAGACAAAGATTGAGTGAGTGAGATTGGTTGCTTAACGCCCTTATCAACACATTTAAGAGTGTTTTATCAAGGGCGGGAGAGCTGAGAGGGAGTGAGTGAGTGAGATTGGTTGCTTTACGCCCTTATCAACGCATTTAATATGGTTATATCAAGGGCGGGAGAGCTGAGTGGGAGGCAGTTTTTGATCATACCCAGGAAAAAGAGATAGAGAAGAAGCGAGAGAGAGACAGAGAAAAGAGACAGAAAGGCACTTTATGGTCATACCCAGGATATAGTGATAGAGAAGAAGGGAGAGAGAGACAGAGAAAAGAGACAGAAAGGCACTTTATGGTCCTACCCAGGACCACCATTCAAACAAAGAGATCTTCTGAATAAATCCCTTATAAAAAGAATCAATTTTGCGACTTGTGAGTCATTTCCCTGGAACACATAACATATGTACTATCGTCATTTATCAATATGTTGCTGTTGTAATATGTTATACAAGAATTTGCAATTGAATCAGTCACTTTATACATAATATGTGGTGTGTTTCAGGAAAATGAATCACAAGTCGCAAAATTGGTGTTTTTCAAAGTCGTTTACTTACAAGATCTCTTTGTTGGAATATTTTCATTTTTTGAGTGTCTAGTCCTTGTGGTTGTATGAATACATCTACCAAATGTCAAGACTGTTTATCAATTATATCAGGGCGTTTCTTTACTTAGATCATCCCATTGTGTATATTTAGCTACTTTACTGGTAATTATCCACCCAGAAATATTGCAAACGTTTTTTTCAAAAATAAAAATATCGAACTAAAAAGATAAAAGTACTTATTAGATGTCCTTAATGTTTACTACCATTGGAATCCGCTTGATCCTATCTTTTCAAATATGATGGTATCTCAAAATCCTTTTTTTGCGACTTGTGACTCATTTTCCTGTAACACATCACATATAATAGCGGAAGCACTCATCTGTCCCACCATGCATCATTTACTCCCAAGATGCCACTGTAGAACCGCTAGAAAAAAACAATAAAACTCCCGAGAAAAGTCACATTTTCAAAATTCAAAGCTAAAAAAAAGACAAAATTAAAATGAAGATAATGTTGGGTCGATTTAGCGGTGAATACACGTTTAAGAAGGCATTATTCCCATTGTTGGCTAAGCCTCTAGAGTTTTCGAGGGTCAGATTTTCAGAAAATGTACAATTGGCAGCTCTACACATTGAATAAATTCTGCTAAATAAGGCTGCAATTTGGTCAATACTAGGTAAATTCGAGTATATTCGGCATTGCATTGATTCTAGCAATCTGTTTGGTTAGGTTGAACTGTATTTTGAACTTTATTTCCGTCTGAAATTTGGGTTATTTGAGAGGATTGATGAAGTTGAATTGTACATTTTCTAAAAATCTGACCCTTGAGCGCTGCAACTCCATGCAGTAGCAACCTGATGCCGGTGAATGGCCACTTAATGCATATTTGATGGCGCAAGGCCATCGCTAATGTTGCTCACAATGTAATGCGAGAAGAGAAATAAGTGAAAAACCCGGCTGTAAATGATAAACGCTGCCTTCAACATTAGAGTTTCCCCTGGAACTAGAATTCCTCCCTCCAATTCCCATGTGTGCGATGTACTATGTATGTCAGATCTTCAGAAAATGTACAATTCGCCTTCACCAATCCTCTCAACTAAACCAAATTTAAGATTAAATTTAGCTTAAAAATACAGTTCAACATAACCAAACACATTGTTTGGATCATTGGAATACCAAATATATATGGGTCAGATTTTCAGAAACTGTACAATTCGCCTTCGCTAATCCTCTCAAATAACCCACATTTAAGACAGAAATCAGCTTTAAAATGCAGTTTAACATAACAGAGCTGATACTTTTAATCAATGTGATACCAAATATACTCGGATATACCCGGTATTCATCATTTTCCAGCCTTATTTAGGAGAATTTCCTAAATGTGTAGAGCTGCCAATTGTACATTTTCTGAAAATCTGACCCATGTACTGTTCTATTAAATAGAGAGAATGGAACAAGCCGCCAGTAAATAATCAAACTTTTATTGGACGAGATTCGTCCGTGTAAGCAGAGTGCTTATGAGGAAGGATCAAGTCCAATAAATTTTTTATTACGATGGCATTATATGTGCATCAAATTCGATCAAATATCATCAGATATCACTGAAAAAGTATGAAACAAGTATCAGAGACAGTCCAAGCAACTCTGTCTATGCCCATGCATTTGTTGACGTGCTTCGTGGAGAGCCAAGGCACTTGTCTAGTTGTTAATTAAATAGTTTGCCTACAAAGAACTATGAAATAAACAACTTAAACAAGGGCCGTCGTATTTCCACGAAGCATGTCAACAAATCCATAGACATCTAGGCCTACAGTGTGGAGGTAACGGTAGAGCTATTTCAAGACAACTACATTTTGATTGTACACATACCATAAAGATATTGTTATTGCACCCCACTTATTGCACCTCTCAATGGGAAGCACATAGGGGTCAGATTTCCAGAAAATGTACAATTGGCAGCTGTACACATTTAGTAAATTCTGCTAAATTAGGCTGCAATTTGGTCAATACTAGGTAAATTCGAGTATATTTGGCATTGCATTCATTCTAGCAATCTGTTTGGCTAGGTTAAACTGCACTTTGAACTTCATTTTCGTCTGAAATTTGGGTTATTTGAGACGATTGGTGAAGTTGAATTGTACATTTTCTGAAAATCTGACCCATATAATAAAATGTTGTTACTCTTAAGTCATGGTCAGGCGGGAAGACCTGCAATGCAGACGCCCTCGACCAATTCCCGTAATAGTTTCTATAGGAATAGAAATACTTATGTTCTAATAGAGGGGGAATTGGACAGGAGAGGCTATAGAACATATTAAAAAGGGGGGAGAGGGTGGGGGGGGGGGGCACCTCATGAATTTAAGGCGTCGCTCCTCCCCTTTCCCTTAAATCCTTGCCCCGCCCTTTCTGCCAAGCTCTGCCATCCCAGGGGCCCGTTACTCGAAAGGAAAATAATGAGAGCCATGACCCTTTGGAAGAGCTAAGGCCACCATAGAAAGGGGCACCCATTTACAGAACTATCACTATTAATAATTTTTGTACTATGTTATGTTATATCTGGAAATAAACACTATACAATACAATACAAATAGCCAGGGAAGTGTCTGTGTAAGTATTGTTCAGCCAAATGTATATATCACATATATTATAGGTTTACAGTTATATAGTGCAGAGATAGCTGGAAACTAATGTTGATAAATCTGAGCCGTTGTTGTTAATGGGTCAGATTTTCAGAAAATGTACAATTCAACTTCCCCAATCTTCTCAAATAACCCAAATTTCAGACAAAAATAAAGTTAAAAATACAGTTCAACCTAACCAAACAGATTGCTAGAATCAATGCAATGCCAAATATACTCGAATTGACCTAGTATTGACCAAATTGCAGCCTAATTTAGCAGAATTTACTAAATGTGTACAGCTGCCAATTTTACATTTTCTGAAAATCTGACCCTAAGGCATTTTAATTTATTTCAGCCTTGATATGCTCAGTCCATAGAAATAACGTAGGCTGTGTATATTGTTTAGCTGGTCAGTAACCGAAGCGACATTGCACGCAGGCAATACACGGCCGACCTAGTTTTTTGTACACTGTGCGCATGCATGCTTTATGATCTTCGCCAGTTCCGGTCCTTTTTCGGAGACATGTTTTCGAGGCGAATCAAGCTAAAGAACTAATTTAACGATTTATTTCTCAAAATCGCTGTAGATCATGTTAATTTAACATTAGTTTAGTGTGCGGGGTGAAATAAACACAGAACAACCCTTGGATTCTCGGCGTCGTGAATATTCACCCATGACGGTCGCGGGGCTACTGCCCCTTGACCGTCATCGGTGAATATTCACTCCCGCCTCGAATCCCGGGTAGTTCTGTGTATATACCGACTGCTAAAACAACGTTCAGCATTCTTATAAACTAAAAGAAAAATGGATTTTGAGATACCATCCTATTTTAAAGGAAAGCATAGAGGTTGGTGACCTTGTTCATTAAAATATGTGATGTGTTTAGATACAATGAGTTACAAGTCACAAAAAACGGATTTTGAGATACCATCATATTTGGAAAGATGAGATCAAGCCGATTCCAAGGATAGTAAACATAAGGCAAACAAACAAGTATTTCTAGATTTTAAGTTTGATATTTTTATTTTTGAAAAAAAATATGTTTGCAATATTTCTGGGTCTACTATTACTAGTAAAGTTGCGAAATATACTCTATAGGATGACCTTAGAATTGCATGGATATATTTAATACAGTCTTGAAACTTGATGAATGTTAGCGTTCAGCAACTTAAAAATGAAAATATTCCCCTAAAGACATCTTCTTTGGAAAATATTAATTTTGCGACTTGTGACTAATTTTCCCGAAACACATCACAGAATGTTGTAATTTTGTGCATTGTCTATTTGGCGTTTTACGAATTTTCATGTAGTCTGTTGTGTTTTATCGTGACTTGTGTGTGAATTTGGAGTTAAATTATTGATACTCTGGTAGAAGTCCTCCATAAGGGGCACCTTGTTGCTTGGGCACCGTATGAAGCACGTCCATGGTGGACATTTACGTCTTTACACATGAATTTTGTCTGTTTTAAATGTCTGGCCTGTAAGCGAATAAAAAAAATAAAAAAATATATCTGATATCTGATATCGTGTATTTATCTATCTTATGACACATAACACATTTTATTCCGCTGTTAATACCTTAGTATTATAATTGATATCAATTAAAATATATTACTATTGGATATACGTCTCTTGGCACCTATTCAAACCATCGAAATCAGTTGTGTAAAATAGCAGAAACACGTGGTGTAAAACAAAGCGAGAGAGGGAGAGGGAAAGCGAGAGATAGGGAGAGGAAGAGAGAGAGAGAGAGGGGGGGGGGGGAGAGTGTGTGTGGTGTGTGAGCGAAAGTCAGGTAGAGAGAGAGAGGGGGAGAGAGAGTGAGAGTGGAAAAGGAAGAGAGAGAGAGAGGGAGAGTGTGAGAGAGAGAGAGGGAGAGATAGTGTGTGTGAGCGAGAGGCAGGTAGAGAGAGAGGGGGAGAGAGAGGGGGAGAGAGAGAAAGAGATGGAAGAGTGAGAGAGAGAGAGTGTGTGTGAGCGAGAGAATGAGAGAGAGAGAGTGCGAGAGGGAGAGAGAGAAGAGTGAGAGAGAGAGGGGAGAGAGTGTGTGAGCGAGAGGCAGGTAGAGAGAGAGAGAGAGAGAGAGAGAGAGAGAGAAAGAGTGAGAGAGAGAGAGAGAGGGAGATAGAGAGCGAGAGTGGGAGAGTGAGAGAGATAGGGAGAGAGATAGAGTAAGGCGAAAGAGAGAGCGAGAGAGAGAGCGAGAGAGAGAGAAAGAGAGGGAGAGAGAAAGAGAGAGAAAGAGAGGGAGAGAGAGAAAAAGAGCGCGAGGTAGAGAGAGCCAGAAATAGAATAAACTAGTTGTTATAGCACTACTACCCACCATCGAGCTCGAAGGAGGAGTCGTGTAATTCAGACATCAAGTCCTCGTCCATTATGTTAATAATGCTGTCTATACGTGTCACTGTGTGGCTCTATATATAGAGGAATGCCACATCATAGGCGTGTATTATATAGGCATATATATGTGTGTGTGTGGGGGGGGGGGGATATAGGCATATATGTGAGGGGGGAGTGTGTCTGTGGGGATATAGGCATATATGTGAGGGGGGGAGGAGGATATAGGCATATATGTGAGGGGGGAGTGCGTGTGTGGGGGGGGGGGGGGGAGGAGGATATAGGCATATATATGTGAGGGGGGAGTGTGTGTGGGGGGGGGGGCAGGATATAGGCATATATGTGAGGGGGGAGTGTGTGTGTCGGGGGGCAGGATATAGGCATATATGTGAGAGGGGAGTGTATGTGTGTGTGTGGGGGGGGGCAGGATATAGGCATATATGTGAGGGGGCAGTGGGGGGGGGGGCAGAATATAGGCATATATGTGAGGGGGGAGTGGGGGGAGGGGGCAGGATATAGGCATATATGTGAGAGGGGAGTGTGGGGGAGGATATAGGCATATATGTGAGGGGGGACTGTGTGTGTGTGGGGGGGGGGGCAGGATATAGGCATATATGTGAGGGGGGAGTGTGTGTGTGGGGGGGGGGGGCAGGATATAAGCATATATGTGAGGGGGGAGTGGGGGGGCAGAATATAGGCATATATGTGAGGGGGGAGTGTGTGTGTGGGGGCAGGATATAGGCATATATGTGAAGGGGGAGTGGGGTGGGGGCAGAATATAGGCATATATGTGAGGGGGCAGTGGGGGGGGGGCAGAATTATGTGAGGGGGGAGTGGGGGGAGGGGGCAGGATATAGGCATATATGTGAGAGGGGAGTGTGGGGGAGGATATAGGCATATATGTGAGGGGGGAGTGTGTGGGGGGGGGGAGGGACGGGGAGAGGGGGCAGGACCCCACCATACAATGGGTAAGCCATTTCTTTTTATTATTCTTATTATTTTCTTTTTCCTCTTTCGTCGCTATATTACTTGCATAGATGAAAAGTGTAGTCAGTTTGAGACTTGATTTGAAGATTATACTGTTTTGTAAGAACTCATGGTTGAACATATTATATTTCTGTTCTTTTCCTGTTTAGTTTACGGTTAATACTTTTCATTATAAAAATAGCGGAACAATTTCAAACAGGGAAGTACTAAGTTCTAATCAATATTAATAGTTATTATTAACTTCAGTGAATATTCAATCAATATTAATAGATACTATCAACTTCAGTGAATATTCAATCAATATTATTAGATACTATCAACTTCAGTGAATATTCAATCAATATTAATAGTTAACAATTAACTTCAGTGAATATTCAATCAACATTAATAGTTAACAATTAACTTCAGTGAATATTCAATCAATATCAATAGTTACTATCAACTTCAGTGAATATTCAATCAATATTAATAGATACTATCAACTTCAGTGAATATTCAATCAATATCAATAGTTACTATCAACTTCAGTGAATATTCAATCAATATTATTAGATACTATCAACTTCAGTGAATATTCAATCAATATTAATAGTTACTATTAACTTCAGTGAATATTCAATCAATATTATTAGATACTATCAACTTCAGTGAATATTCAATCAATATTAATAGTTACTATTAACTTCAGTGAATATTCAATCAATATTAATAGTTACTATTAACTTCAGTGAATATTCAATCAACATTAATAGTTAACAATTAACTTCAGTGGATATTCAATCAATATCATTAGATACTATCAACTTCAGTGAATATCTATTCAATATTAATAGTTAACAATTAACTTCAGTGAATATTCAATCAATATCATTAGATACTATCAACTTCAGTGAATATTCAATCAATATTAATAGTTACTATTAACTTCAGTGAATGACGATGCATACTATTCCATTTTTAATTAATTTCATCTCACATGTTAGATTGGCATATACCTTAATCTTCCATTGATACTTCTGTTATATTGATCTGGACTTAATGTAAAGATACATCTAGCGCAAGCTGCCTTTTTTGAGCTTTGATGTGAAGGCGTTGTTTATAGATTCAGGCACCCAACACTTATTAACAATTATGATGTAGTAATTAGATTATCCCACCACCCACCCAGCACGCTCAGTCTCTCTCTGTCTCTCAGTCTCTCTGTCTCTTTCTCTTAGAGTCTCTGTCTCCCTCTCTGTGAGTGTCTCTCTGTTTCTCTGTCAGTGTCTCCATCTCTCTCTATCTCTGTGAGTGTCTCTGTCTTTTCTATCTCTCTCTCTTTCTCTCTGTGAGTCTCTTTCTCTTTTTCCCTCTGTGAGTCCCGCTCTCTCTCTTTTTCTTTCTCTCTGTGAGTCTCTCTTTCTCTCTTTCTCCCTGTGAGTCCCTCTCTCTCTTTTTCTCTCTTTGTGAGTCCCTCTTTCTCTCTTTCCCTCTCTCTCTCTTTTTCTCTCTCGCTCTCTGTGAGTCCCTCTCTCTCTCTTTCTCCCTGTGAGTCCCTCTCTTTCTTTTTTTATCTCTTTCTCTCTCTCTGAGTCCCTTTCTCTCTTTCTTTCTGTGAGTCCCTCCCGCTCTTTTTATCTCTGTTTGTCTATGAGTCCCTCTCTCTCTATGAGTCTCTCTCTCTTTTCATCTCTCGCTCTCTGTGAGTCCCTCTCTCTCTCTTTTTGTCTCTCTCTCTGTCTCTCCCATTCTATATCTCTCACTCTTCCTTCCTCTCTCTCTCTCTCTCTCTCTCTCTCTCTCTCTCTCTCTGAGTCTTTCTTTTCCTATTTCAGCTCACCTTACTCAACTCATTTTGTCTGTGGATATGTACATATGCGGATATTTAGATTACTAGTAAACACACTAAGAACCATGTGCAATTGATAAGCATTTTTTGTATAAGAAATAACAATATTGTTTTTAGTTTAGGTTTAATATTTATGTATTCAGTCAATTCCACGATGTTGAAATGAACTATTCTGAGAGGGAGAGTGAGGGAAAGAGTGAGAGAGAGGGAGAGAGGAGATGGAGGGAGAGATTGCAAGAGAGAGAGAGGGTGAGAGAGAGGGAGAGGAGAAAAAGAGCGAGAGACATGGATAGAGGGGGAGACATATAGAGCCAGAAACAATCACGTCTAGGAGTGTATAACAATATAAAGGAAGAACCATGATATCTAGGAGTGTATGAAAATAAAGGAAGAACCATGATATCTAGGAGTGTATGAAAATAAAGGAAGAACCATTATATCTAAGAGTGTATGACAATAAAGGAAGAACCATCCTATCTAGGAGTGTATGACACTAAAGGAAGAACCATCATATCTAGGAGTGTATGACACTAAAGTAAGAACCATCCTATCTAGGAGTGTATGAGCGATGAGGCTGTGTTATCTGAGTAGGAGAGAGAGGGAAGGATCTGGAGGCAAATATAAAAACTAGAGCAGGTTTATGCGCCCAGAGCGGGTCGAAGTGGTAATTAGTGTGATCTACGGGTGATCACCAGTAATTGCCTACCTTATAGCCTTGGCATACCTGGGGGAGGGAGTGGGGGGTGGGGGGTGGGGGGCAGGATATCTATGGGTGATCACCAGTAATTGCCTACCTTATAGCCTTGGCATACCTGGGGGGGGGGATATTATATAGATAATGGGTATGGGTGGTGTGTGTGTGGGGGGGGGGATATTATATAGAAAATATGGTGTGTGTGGGGGGGGATATTATATAGAAAATATGGTGTGTGTGGGGGGGGGATATTATATAGAAAATATGGTGTGTGTGTGTGGGGGGGGATATTATATAGAAAATATGGTGTGTGTGTGTGGGGGGGATATTATATAGAAAATATGGTGTGTGTGGGGGGGGATATTATATAGAAAATATGGTGTGTGTGGGGGGGGGATATTATATAGAAAATATGGTGTGTGTGTGGGGATATTATATAGGAAATATGGTGTGTGTGTGTGGGGATATTATATAGGAAATATGGTGTGTGTGTGTGGGGATATTATATAGGAAATATGGTGTGTGTGGGGGGGATATTATATAGAAAATATGGTGTGTGTGTGGGGGGGATATTATATAGAAAATATGGTGTGTGTGTGTGGGGGGGATATTATATAGAAAATATGGTGTGTGTGTGGGGGGGAAACATGGATGGATGTAGGGGAGGGTTTAGGGGTGGGAGAGGGGGGGGGCAAATAGAAAACAGTTATGTGGGGTACTGTACGGGATGGGGGAGATGAAGTAGAGAAATATTTGGTGGTAGTGGTCGAGAGATCTATGATTTTTTAATTAATGGGAACTGATTTTGAGAAGATTTAGGTCAAAGAGCATGTGTTCCTGAAGATACTAAGTAGGAATCAAAGATGCTATGAACCAAACTAAATGTATTGCTGGATATTATTTTGAACTCTGGCGGTAAACTTGGTAAAAGAACGTGTTGGTTGCCATGACTACCACACATAACACACATTACATACATGCTGTGCACAACTTAAAGAGATAAACCACAGTTCAACTGGGAAAAAAACTGAAAATAACATTTTGTTTAAACTTTGCCCCGTGAAAGAACAAGGTTATGTGAATTCAAAAAGCCAATAAAAACAATATGTCACCGGGTTAGTTTTCATTTCAGGGAGCCCTAAAATTTAGGGTTGTTCACTATAGAAGTCTATGAGAAAAGGACAATTTTTTTCGTTTTTTCAGTATAAAAAAAAACTGAAAATAACTTTTTCCTAAAAATCTCTATAGACATAGCTATCACATTGCACTTTACCCTGTCAAGCAATAAAAAATGGGGGTCACCGACTTTTTAAAAAAGTTATTCAACTAAATCTGCATCCCGATGAGTTAAAAACAGGAATATTGAAGATTTTCAATGCTAAATAATATCTTTCAAAATATGTTGATACCCTGTTCTTTCATGCATGAAGGTAAACCTGTATAGTGGCTATGTTATGAAGACATTTCAACTGAAAAATGTTATTTGTCTGTCTGAAATCTTTGAAAAACTGAGAAAATATTCATTTTCCCCACATACTTCAATACTAAACTTTGGTGGTCTCTAGAATGAAAAAAATATATGCTGAGATCCATTTTTTTTTTTGCTTTTTGTTATCCCCCAACCACCTTCTTTCTCAAGTTCTCAAGACAAAGTTTGAAAAAATTATTGTCACTCCTTATTTTTCATGCATTAGTTCGTTGAACTCCTGCCTGCAGCAGTGCATATGACAGTGGTTTATCTCTTTAATCTAGATATGTTGATCTTTGTGCAATACCTATACAATAAAGAGTGAAATCCTACTGGTGGGTCAAATTTCAGAAAATGTATAATTCAGCTTTGCCAATCTCCTAAAAAAACCCAAATTTTAGACGAAAATAAAGTTCAAAATGCAGTTCGACCTAACCAAACAGATTGCTAGAATCAATGCAATGCCGAATATTCTCGAATTTACCTAGTATTGACCCAATTGCAAGCTTATTTTGAAGAATTTACTAAATGTGTACAACTGCCAATTGTACATTTTCTGAAAATCTGACCCTTTTATATAATGTATTCTGTGATTTCTGGGAGATGCAGAGATGTTGATTTCATGTATACAAACAATGTCAGGGGAACAGTCCCGACAGGTAATTTTACCATTTACACATGGTAGACGTAGTTTTAATATAAAAATGGAATACAAACTCATGGCTGTTTCCTCGATGATACACACATTTTCACTCCTCGTGTGTCTGATACACTAATTCAGAACAATCACTTGTTGCATTCCATCTAAATATCTCACCCCAGCCAAATATACATCCTTTGCGATCCACTTATTGTTCCACCAACAAGCCTGAACCAAGGTTGCTGATCATGATTTCCTGTGTTATTTTCCCCACTCATTAACAATACTCTGATGCAGAGCACGGGAACACCATCAGGTACATTGTTGTTGGGCTGTGAGCGGAACACTAATTATACCACCAGCACACTATAAGTGACGACAGTAGAAGGCTCAGATTGTCAGAAAATGTACAATTCCCTTCTCAAGTAACCCAAATTTTAGACGGAGATAAAGTTCAAAATACAGTTTATCCTAACCAAACAGATTGCTAGAATCAATGCAATGCCAAATATTCTCGAATTTACCTAATATTTGCCACATTGCAGCCTAATTTAGCAGAATTTACTAAATGTGTACAACTGCCAATTGTACATTTTCTGAAAATCTGACCCAGAAGTGGGAGTCTCAGTGCACTGGGGGTGGGTGGGTGGGTGGGTGTATTGTTTATAGGAAGCCCTATTAAATCTAGCACTAGTGGCTGAATGATCCAGTAATAACTGCTTCTGCGAGGCTCTGGTCTGGACAAGAATAACCTAACATCTTATGGGTCAGATTTTAAGAAAATGTACAATTGGCAGCTGTACACATTGAGTAAACTCTGCTAAATTAGGCTGCAATTTGGTCAATACTAGGTAAATTCGAGTATATTCGGCATCGCATGGATTATAGCAATCTGTTTGTTTAGATTGAACTGTATTTTGAACTTTATTTTTGTCTGAAATTTGGGTAATTTGAGAAAATTGGCGAAGTTGAATTGTACATTTTCTGACCCATATGGTGGTAAGCTTATACAGGATGGAAGGGGAGAAGTTGGATAAAGTACATGAATTATATAGGTGTCAAAACTTCAGAAAATGTACAATTGGCAGCTCTACACATTTAGTCAATTCGGATGAATTAGACTGAGAAATGGTCAATACTAGGCATTCCTTATGATCATAATGTATCACTTACGCAACAAATAATTTTTCTAGAACACCTATTCCAGATTAAACCAGCCATAACCGGTTTGTAATGTAATGTAGTCAAATGTGTTTTTCAACAGGGTTAGGAAAACCTGTTTTCCTGCTTTTACCTTTTTTGTCAAAATTTTTTAAAAAAAAGTAAGGTTTGGTAAAAAAAGATATCAGGTATGGTAAAAATAAAGTTTAGGTAGGGGAAGGTTTTTTGAGGTGGGGGTTAAAGCTGCCCTCCCAGCTAAAATTCTCAGGTTTACTTCAATCCTCTTTATTTGGAGCCCAGATACCCTGTCTACACTTGCCTAAAAAACTTGGGTCGATTTTCTAATATTGAAGACTAAAAAATACAAGACTTCTGCTCAGATTTCGGTCGGATTTCTACTGGTGTACATGCTTGAGAATAGGAAAGATCATATTAGGCAGATGGCAGCACTGAGTAATGGTTTGAGCTCTATACGCTCTATTGTACAACATACAAAACTGTCCACTCAGTGCTGCCACCTGCCGCCACCATGAAAAGTAAAACGGCAAAACAAGTTTGAAATCGACGGCAAGATTATCGAATAAATCCTTGAATTTACAGCTTTAGCAAGCTTGTCTTTATGTGAGAGTCCCCTGATTGTGAGTTTTGGTAACTAATTCTATGGTAATTACAAGAAAAACGGGTAAAATCAACAATTGCGTCATCAGGGAAAGCAGCTTTAATCGGAAGCACACCTATTTTTGGGGGGCCTGAGTACATTTGATTCCTTTTATCCTGGGAATGCAGCTTTAAGGTTTGATTAAATATTCATCTCCGCTTTAAGGTTTGATTAAATATTCATCTCCACCCACATGGAATAGTGACATATGATGTGTTTCAGGAAAATGAGTCACAAGTCACAAAATTGGTGTTTTTCAAAGTGTTTTTTTCACAAGATCTCTTTTTTGAAATGTTCTGATTCTTAGAGGGTTTAGCAGTTATAGTCATATAAATCCATGTATCAAATTTCAGGACATTTTATTAAATATATTCTTGCGTTTTGAAGGCCTTTGTATGGAGTATATTTAGTTACTTTACTGGTATTTACCCATCCAGAAACATTGCAAACTTTTTTTTTTCAAAATTAAAAATATTAAACTTAAAATATAGAAATACCTATTAGGTGTCCTAGTGTTTACTATCATTAGAATCACTTTGATCTCCTCTTTTCAAATATGATGATATCTCAAAATCCATATTTTGCGACTTATGACTCATTTTCCTAAAACACATCACATATTCCACCTCCGCCCACAAGGACTATTGACATATATGAACCTGCATAATGTAGTCTGAGCAATAAGCAATTGCTCGTGGGTGAGCATCTCAACACTGTTTCCTCCGCTCGCCAGCAAATAGGGATCTAATGGAGGAGGTCTCACACTGGCAGCCTGTCATGGCTTGCGAGTAGCGATTTGATTGTGGGAAAATCAGAATATTTTGAGTGTTGAGCAAGTACTAGTGAGGTACAAGCCTGATTGCCCAATAATATACCACTGTGGTGGGTTGGGGGTTTTACTGTATATGGGTCAGATTTTCAAAAAATGTACAATTGGCAGCTCTACTCATTTAGTAAATTCTGCTAAATTAGGCTGCAATTTGGTCAATACTAGGTAAATTCAAGTATATTCAGCATTGCATTTATTCTAGTAATCCATATGGTTAGGTTGAACTGTACTTTGAACTTTATTTTCGTCCGAAGTTTGGGTTATTTGAGAATATTGGTGAAGGTGAATTGATGGCAGCTGTACACATTTAGTAAATTCTGCTAAATTAGGCTGAAATTGGGTCAATACTAGGTTAACTCGAGTATATTCATCATACCTTACCATCTGAGCTACCAGGACTGCCTTGTCTTACTACCTCTGTATTACATGTCTGGTGCTCTTACCATCTGAGCTACCAGGGCTGCCTACTCTTACTACCTCTGTATTACATGTCTGATGCTCTACCATCTGGGCTATCAGGACTGTCTTGTCTTACTACCTCTGTCACTGTTACATCATGTTACGCAATAATGACGTAACAATGGGTTAACCAATTTATGACTTATCATTATCATTAATCATTATTATTACAATTTAATATCTCAATTAAGTAACATGTCCCATAACCCATTAAAGTACGATTACCCAGGAATTTATTGCAGTATTTAACGGTAGCATGTAAGAGCTCAGGTAGCCACCCTCACCTACTTTAATATTCCTTCAATGACCAATAGCCACATGGACCAAGCACCTACCTGTATGTTAGACTACAATAAACATTCATTCTAGATCTTAGGATCACAGCCTTAGGACTTCTCTTATACCTCTTATTATTATCCTACAATATTTCTATAACTATTCAAGACAGACCAAACCTTCATATATAACACTGGTGGAAATCGAGCCTGGCTCATTCTACCTGAAACCAGGAGAAAGTTACTGTGTTCTGACTCACCTACAAAACAACAAAAGAAACAATATTAATAATTATATCAGTTACAACATGGAATATTAAGGTCAGATAAACAGTCAAAATCTATGTTATAGGCCATTGCTAGACCCATATAAGGACCCATACATATCATTGCTAGACCCCATATAAGACCATACATATCATTGCTAGACCCATATAAGACCATACATATCATTGCTAGACCCATATAAGACCCATACATATCATTGCTAGACCCATATAAGACCATACATATCAAACAGAAATGAAAACAGAAAGGGCGTTGGTTTCCTTCCATTTGCTATTTATCATAATGTGATGTGTTTCAGGAAAATGAGTCGTAAGTCAAAAAATAGATTTTGAGATACGATTATATTTGAAAAGATGAGATCAAGCAGAATCCAATAATAGTAAACAGTCTAATAATCTAATCTTCTTGGTTTTAAGTTTGATATTTTCATTTTTGAAAAAAAAATGCCAATATTTCAGGGGGGGGGGGGGGCAAAAAAAACAGTACAGTAACTAAATGTAGTCCTTGAGGATATACTGGAGAGATTGTCCTGAAATTTGATACACCGATCGATCTAATTATAGATGATAACCTCTCCAAAAGTCAGAACATTCCAAAAATGTAATCTTGTAAAATAAACACTTAGAAAAATACCATTTTTGCGACTTGTGACTCATTTCCCTGAAACACATCCCATATGCTGTCAGCAAAGAAGTATATATATTGAAATATGAAACGTTGTTTCTGACACTGAAACGCCACATAGTATCAAACAGTTCAAAGGAGAACATATCCAAACTCATATATCATGGAACAAGTCTATAGTGAATCATTTATTGCACCTCCCCATTCCATACCTCGATACAACATACTGTTATTCCTATAATAAGCGCTCAGTGTGCTAAACCTTAAATTCTCAGGCTTGCTGCCATGTTCATGGTGGTTCGAGTGAGTGAGTGAGATTGGTTGCTTTACGCCCTTATCAACACATTTAATATGGTTATATCAAGGGTTGGAGAGCTGAGAGGGAGTGAGTGAGTGAGATTGGTTGCTTTACGCCCTTATCAACACATTTAATATGGTTATATCAAGGGTGGGAGAGCTGAGAGGGAGTGAGTGAGATTGGTTGCTTTAGGCCCTTATCAACACATTTAATATGGTTATATCAAGGGTGGGAGAGCTGAGAGGGAGTGAGTGAGTGAGATTGGTTGCTTTACGCCCTTATCAACACATTTAATATGGTTATATCAAGGGCGGGAGAGCTGAGAGGGTGAGTGAGTGAGATTGGTTGCTTTACGCCCTTATCAACACATTTAACATGGTTATATCAAGGGCGGGAGAGCTGAGAGGGTGAGTGAGTGAGATTGGTTGCTTTACGCCCTTATCAACACATTTAATATGGTTATATCAAGGGCGGAAGAGCTGAGAGGGAGTGAGTGAGTGAGATTGGTTGCTTTACGCCCTTATCAACACATTTAATATGGTTATATCAAGGGCGGGAGAGCTGAGAGGGAGTGAGTGAGTGAGATTGGTTGCTTTACGCCCTTATCAACACATTTAATATGGTTATATCAAGGGTGGGAGAGCTGAGAGGGAGTGAGTGAGTGAGATTGGTTGCTTTATGCCCTTATCAACACATTTAATATGGTTATATCAAGGGTGGGAGAGCTGAGAGGGAGTGAATGAGTGAGATCGGTTGCTTTACGCCCTTATCAACACATTTAATATGGTTATATCAAGGGCAGGAGAGCTGAGAGGGTGAGTGAGTGAGATTGGTTGCTTTACGCCCTTATCAACAATTTAATATGGTTATATCAAGGGCTGGAGAACTGAGAGGGTGAGTGAGTGAGATCGGTTGCTTTACGCCTTTATCAACACATTTAATATGGTTATATCAAGGGCGGGAGAGCTGAGAGGGAGGGAGTGAGTGAGATCGGTTGCTTTACGCCCTTATCAACACATTTAATATGGTTATATCAAGGGTGGGAGAGCTGAGAGGGAGTGAATGAGTGAGATTGGTTGCTTTATGCCCTTATCAACACATTTAATATGGTTATATCAAGGGCGGGAGAGCTGAGAGGGAGTGAGTGAGATTGGTTGCTTTATGCCCTTATCAACACATTTAATATGGTTATATCAAGGGCGGGAGAGCTGAGAGGGAGTGAGTGAGTGAGCGTCATGGGGTTGGGGGAGGGGGGGACCCCCAGGGGCGGGGCCGGATGGGGTAGGGAATACCCCCAGGGGGCGGGTCAGTCACAGTTCAATGATTCTAAGTTAGGGTATCCATAGGGTCCTAGCCCAGGGTTAGCTCAGGGTATCCATATTTCCGTATAAACTACTACTTTCAACGTTTAAGCGTTTATTAGAGGGTGTGCATTTATTATGGTGATTACGGTATATATAAAAGATACGGTAAATGACCTGGCTCTTATCACAACTTTTATCTCAACCTATAAATTATTACTGGAATTTCAGAAATGATGCTCGTTTCAAACCTACTGAATAAAAGCGACAAATTAATATTTCACGAGTCTTCCTCCCTCCTACATCTCCTTCTATTGTGCCCATCATATTTTATGTGAGGATCTCCAGTCATTTATAATGTTTAATTAACTGTAAAATGATGCAGCATAAAATCTCATAAATAATTGATGGTTTCCTGGTGGAGCATTTTCAGGCTAAAGGGCCTGGTCCACTACGTCGATGCTCGTGCGATTTTCACATAATTTAATGGAAAAGAGTCCTCTGCGGCGCAAAATCGCATGAGAATCGTCTTAGTGACACCTAACACCTAAAGCCTGGGTTCCACTGCCCCGCTGTTTCTCCCGCTACTACTCCCGTTTCTTTGCTCCTGCTACTTTTAGAAGCGGGAGCATTTAGCGGGAGGTAGCCGCTTTAATTCAAACATGTTTGATCTGAAAAGGCTACTTCCTGTTACTTCCAAAATAGCGGGACCAAAGAAACAGGAGTAGTAGTGGGAGAAGTAGCGTGGTGGTGGAACCCAGGCTTAAGTTCTACTTCTGCTTTCCCGTCACTTTGGCTTCCTCAGCCAGCTTTGTCCGCTACATCTACAACTTCAAATCTCTACTCATTTTCCCCACCATCCCGTTCCTCTCTTTTTCTACACTCCTCTATTCTGCCTTATCTCCTCCTCACAACCTCTTCAACTAACATATTCAACCAGTTCAGTAAATAACCAAACCATATATATACATTTATACATTATTGAGATTTTACGGATTAAAATCTCAGTAATAGATTTATCTTTTCAAGCTTGTAAGTCTTGTATGCATGTATTGTTGAAAAGCGGGAATATTCTGCTGTATATTATCTTCAAGAAGCATGGTCTATTTTGTTATATATAAGTAACTGTTAAGTTGCTAAAAACAAAGATGACGAAAATTTATGAATTGTATTAGTAATGGATGAATGTACATAGTTATTAAGAGTTGGTAACGATTATACCATGTTTTAATGATATAGTGTAATTCCAGAAAAAGAACAAACATGTTGAAAAAGACCTAAATATGCACATTCTTTTAAGAGAAAAGTTGTAGGAATATTTTCGATAGCATATGGGCACTCTAGGAAAAGCAATGGGTTCATTGACTGAGACATGACCCTTTTCTATGTAATTGTATGACGATTTGGAAATAAAAACACTTATATATATATAACCAATCCTCAAGACCTTATGTGGTCAAATCACATTTTATTATTGATTCAACACACTTACTTCAAGCCCTCGTACAGCGTCGTTACAGTTACTTATTAAGTGGATGACAATACTCGCCTCAGTTGATGACTGGAGAAGACCAACCACTATTATGCTACAGTTAATGAAGTATGCATACGAAGTTAAGCGTTTTAACATGTGGCATTTAGCAGCAGTACAGAGGATTGATTCATAATTTTTTTCGTCCAATGACTTGATGAATCTGTAAATATTTATCTCAGTTTGACCTCATTCTTAGATAGAGGTCAGGAGTTTTGACCTTGAAACGCTCCAGCAAATGTCAGCCAGCCCATTCTAACAGCGACGGATCTCTCTCCAGTGGATCTAAATGTCCCCAGAATCTATAATATCATATGTGATCCGTTTTAGGAAAATGAGTCATAAGTCGCAAAATATGGATTTTGAGATCTCATCGTATTTGAAAAGTGGAGATTTGGAAGGTGATTCCAATGATAGTAAACACTAGGATACCGAATTAGTATTTCTATATTTTAAGTTTCATACTTTTATTTTTGAAAAAAAATAAAAAATGTTTGCAATGTTTCTGGATGGGTTTTTAACAGTAAAGTAACTAAATATACTCCATACGAAGGCCTTCAAAACGCAAGGATATATTGAATACAATGTCCCGAAATTTGTTGCATGGATCCATATGACTATCAGTGCTAAACCCTATAAAAATCAGAACATTTCAATAAAGATATTTTGTGGAAAAAACACTTTGAAAAATATCAATTTTGCGACTTGTTACTCATTTTACTGGAACATATCACATATGTTTATGACCAAACACTTGACATTTAAGTTGTTTAGCGGGTACTAGCATTTGACTTGCTAACATTCTGCCATGAGAAAGGGAGACCCTAGGCAAATGTCAGAGGTAGGGGGGAAATGTATCGAGGATGTGGTTGTTATATGTAATGTAACTAATCGCATGGCACAAATTACTGACTTCCCTCTTTTTTTTAGTCAAATCAAGCTAAAGATACTTCCTCAGAGATGCAGGTGTAAATTGGTCATACTTGTTGTGATGTGTTACAGGAAAATGTCACAAGTCGCAAAATTGATATTTTTTAAAGTGTTTTATTCACAATAATTTCGAGACAGTCTGTGGAATATCCTCTTATTCTAAGATCATCCTATGGAGTATATACATAGTTCTAACTACCCTACAGAACAACCCTTGGATTCTTGGTGTCGTGAATATTCACCCATGAGGGTCGCGGGGCTACCGCCCCTGGACCCTTATCAAGAGGGTTGTTCTGTGTTTATTTCACCCCTCCCACATAACTTATGTTATTTTAACATGATATACAGCAATTTTGAGGAATAAATAGTTCTTTAGTTTGAATTGCCCTGAAAACATAGCCCCAAAGAAGAGCCGGAACTGCGGAAGATCAGAAAGCACGCATGCGCAGAGTGTACCAAAAACTAGGTCTTTATATTTTCACAGCAGATAATCAATCATGGTTAACTCTTGGACCTTAAATCCCTTGATCCTATATTAGCGTTACATGGGCA
The DNA here is from genome assembly GCA_942159475.1 of Sthenelais limicola. Lineage (NCBI taxonomy): Eukaryota > Metazoa > Annelida > Polychaeta > Phyllodocida > Sigalionidae > Sthenelais > Sthenelais limicola. Next base: position 25,595,701 of record OW804094.1, on the reverse strand, counting down.
GTATTTTGATTCACGATAACAACCAGCGATTATTCCATGAAATTATTTGGCGATATCTCACTGCCAATCAACGCGAATGCTGACCTAGTTTTCAGTCATTAGCGATAGCACTAACTGTGAAGTTCTGCCAGAACTCCCTTACCATCGCAGTACACCCTAGTATCACACCCTCGGCACCTGCGACCACAACTGCAGTTACCAGCATTGTTGTTGTTGTGGGCACATGATGATTTTCTTTGAAATCTTGCTAAAAAATACTTTATATAACAAACTGAATCGATAGATCTCTTCCTTTTAGGTATGACACCATTGTGATGGGTTCAAATAATGTACCAGGGTTGAAGTTTACTTGTATTTTGTACTTGGAATAACACGCTGTATGACCCCAACTGATTTCCACTACGACCGTAACTGTATAATGCAGTTACGGGTATACCACTCAATGTTTTTCACCTAGATTACACTGTAGTATAAGCCAGATACATGTATCTGATAATACTCGAACCTAAATGCAACTATAGTAAACACCCACAGAACATGACAGCTACTGAAAACGGCTTTTGTTAGGTAAAAACCAACATTGTTTGTTCTATTGGGAACCCACCTTCCACCATTTTGAATGCTGGTAACTGCAGTTGAGGTCGTAGGTGACGAGGGTGTGAGTATGGCTGCTTAGGATCAATTGTACATGTACTGACGAATTCACCCATTATATATGTATCTGCCTTGAAGCAAATGTCATCAGCTGCTGTACGACAACACACTTGGCTTGTCATACATATATACGTATGACAAGCCCAGTATATATGGGGCATATTTTCAGAAAATGTACAATTGGCAGCTGTTTACATTTAGTAAATTTTGCTAAATTAGGCAGCAATTGGGTCAATACTAGGTAAATTCGAGTATATTCAGCATTGCATGGATTCTACCAATCTGTTTGGCTAGGTTGAACTGTATTTTGAAGTTTATTTTCGTCTGAAATGTGTGTTATTTGAGAGAATTGGTGAAGGGGAATTGTACATTTTCTGGCGACTTCACCCACTTGTACATATGCCTGGAGGTATATACTATTGATATCTCACTCTGCCTCCTGCCTTTCGTGTTCCCATGTTCTAACTACTGCTCCTACCATAGATCTAATCCCTGCTCTTTTTCTTTCTTTTCTATATTGTCGACAATGTACAATCGGCAGCTTTAAATATTTAGAAATTTCTGCTAAATTAGGTTGGAAATGTAAAGAACTAGGTATATTTGTGAGTATAGTTGGTACTACTGATATCTGTTTGATTAACTCGATTTTGAATCACATTTTTTCTTTAAATTGTGTTATTTGAGAGGATTGGAAAAAGGTATTTGTACATGTATTTTCTGACGACTATTCTCTATGCTCCCCCTCTCTTGTATTGCTTCTACTTTGACCCTCCTGCTGCCCCTACCCCACTCCTCCTGCTCCTCCCCCACTCCTCCTGCTCCTCCCCCACTCCTCCTGTTCCTCCCCCACTCCCCCTGCTCCACCCCCACTCCTCCTGCTTCTCCCCCACTCCCCCTGCTCCTCCCCCACTCCCCCTGCTCCTCCCCCACTCCTCCTGCTCCTCCCCCACTCCCCCTGCTCCTCCCCCACTCCCCCTGCTCCACCCCCACTCCTCCTGCTTCTCCCCCACTCCCCCTGCTCCTCCCCCACTCCCCCTGCTCCTCCCCCACTCCCCCTGCTCCTCCCCCACTCCTCCTGCTCCTCCCCCACTCCTCCTGCTCCTCCCCCACTCCTCCTGTTCCTCCCCCACTCCTCCTGTTCCTCCCCCACTCCCCCTGCTCCTCCCCCACTCCCCCTGCTCCTCCCCCACTCCTCCTGCTCCTCCCCCACTCCCCCTGCTCCTCCCCAACTCCCCCTGCTCCTCCCCCACTCCTCCTGCTCCTCCCCCACTCCCCCTGCTCCTCCCCCACTCCTCCTGCTCCTCCCCCACTCCCCCTGCTCCTCCCCCACTCCCCCTGCTCCTCCCCCACTCCTCCTGCTCCTCCCCCATTCCTTCTGCTCCTCCCCCATTCCCCCTGCTCCTCCCCCATTCCTTCTGCTCCTCCCCCACTCCTCCTGCTCCTCCCCCACTCCCCCTGCTCCTCCTGCTCCTCCCTCACTCCTCCTGCTCCTCCCCCACTCCTCCTGCTCCTCCCCCACTCCTCCTGCTCCTCCCCCACTCCTCCTGCTCCTCCCCCACTCGTCCTGCTCCTCCCCCTCCTCCTGCTCCTCCCCCCTCCTCCTGCTCCTCCCCCACTCCTCCTGCTCCTCCCCCACTCGTCCTGCTCCTCCCCCACTCCTCCTGCTCCTGCCCCACTCCTCCTGCTCCTCCCCCACTCCCACTCCTCCTGCTCCTGCCCCATTCCCCCTGCTCCTCCCCCACTCCCCCTGCTCCTCCACCACTCCCCCTGCTCCTCCCCCACTCCTCCTGCTCCTCCCCACTCCTCCTGCTCCTCCCCCACTCCTCCTGCTCCTCCCCCACTCCTCCTGCTCCTCCCCCACTCCTCCTGCTCCTCCCCCACTCCTCCTGCTCCTCCCCTGCTCCTCCCCCACTCCTCCTGCTCCTCCCCCACTCCTCCTGCTCCTCCCCCACTCCCCCTGCTCCTCCCCCACTCCCCCTGCTCCTCCCCCACTCCTCCTGCTCCTCCCCCACTCCTCCTGCTCCTCCCCCACTCCTCCTGCTCCTCCCCCACTCCTGCTGCTCCTCCCCCACTCCTCCCCCACTCCTCCTGCTCCTCCCCCACTCGTCCTGCTCCTCCCCCTCCTCCTGCTCCTCCCCCCTCCTCCTGCTCCTCCCTCACTCCTCCTGCTCCTCCCCCACTCGTCCTGCTCCTCCCCCACTCCTCCTGCTCCTCCCCCACTCCTCCTGCTCCTCCCCCACTCCCACTCCTCCTGCTCCTGCCCCATTCCCCCTGCTCCTCCCCCACTCCCCCTGCTCCTCCACCACTCCCCCTGCTCCTCCCCCACTCCTCCTGCTCCTCCCCCATTCCTCCTGCTCCTCCCCCACTCCCCCTGCTCCTGCCCCACTCCTCCTGCTCCTCCCCCATTCCCCCTGCTCCTCCACCATTCCCCCTGCTCCTCCCCCATTCCTCCTGCTCCTCCCCCACTCCTCCTGCTCCTCCCCCACTCCTCCTGCTCCTCCCCCACTCCTCCTGCTCCTGCTCCTGCCCCACTCCCCCTGCTCCTGCCCCACTCCCCCTGCTCCTGCCCCACTCCCCCTGCTCCTGCCCCACTCCCCCTGCTCCTCCCCCACTCCTCCTGCTCCTCCCCCATTCCTTCTGCTCCTCCCCCCTCCTCCTGCTCCTCCCCCCCTCCTCCTGCTCCTCCCCCACTCCTCCTGCTCCTCCCCCACTCCTCCTGCTCCTCCCCCCTCCTCCTGCTCCTCCCCCACTCCTCCTGCTCCTCCCCCACTCCTCCTGCTCCTCCCCCATTCCTTCTGCTCCTCCCCCCTCCTCCTGCTCCTCCCCCCTCCTCCTGCTCCTCCTGCTCCTCCCCCACTCCTCCTGCTCCTCCCCCACTCCCCCTGCTCCTCCCCCACTCCCTCTGCTCCTCCCCCACTCCCCTGCTCCTCCCCCACTCCCCTGCTCCTCCCCCACTCCCCTGCTCCTCCCCCACTCCCCCTGCTCCTGCCCCACTCCTCCTGCTCCTCCCCCATTCCTTCTGCTCCTCCCCCACTCCCCCTGCTCCTCCTGCTCCTCCCCCACTCCTCCTGCTCCTGCCCCACTCCCCCTGCTTCTCCCCCACTCCCCCTGCTCCTCCCCCACTCCTCCTGCTCCTCCCCCATTCCTTCTGCTCCTCCCCCACTCCCCCTGCTCCTCCTGCTCCTCCCCCACTCCCCTGCTCCTCCCCCACTCCTCCTGCTCCTCCCCCACTCCTCCTGCTCCTCCCCCACTCCTCCTGCTCCTGCCCCACTCCTCCTGCTCCTCCCCCACTCCTCCTGCTCCTGCCCCACTCCCCTGCTCCTCCCCCACTCCCCCTGCTTCTCCCCCACTCCCCCTGCTTCTCCCCCACTCCCCCTGCTCCTCCCCCACTCCCCCTGCTCCTCCCCCACTCCTCCTGCTCCTCCCCCACTCCTCCTGCTCCTCCCCCACTCCCCCTGCTCCTCCTGCTCCTGCCCCACTCCTCCTGCTCCTCCCCCATTCCCCCTGCTCCTCCTGCTCCTCCCCCACTCCTCCTGCTCCTCCCCCACTCCCCTGCTCCTCCCCCACTCCCCTGCTCCTCCCCCACTCCCCCTGCTTCTCCCCCACTCCCCCTGCTCCTCCCCCACTCCTCCTGCTCCTCCCCCATTCCTTCTGCTCCTCCCCCACTCCCCCTGCTCCTCCTGCTCCTCCCCCACTCCCCTGCTCCTGCCCCACTCCCCTGCTCCTCCCCCACTCCCCTGCTCCTCCCCCACTCCTCCTGCTCCTCCCCCTACTTCTCTATCTCTATTTCCTGGGTATGATCATAAACTGCCTTTCTGTCTCTTTTCTCTGTCTCTCTCTCCCTTCTTCTCTATCTCTATTTCCTGGGTATGACCATAAAGTGCCTTTCTGTCTCTTTTTCTCTGTCTCTCTCTCTCTCCCTTCTTCTCTATCTCTATTTCCTGGGTATGACCATAAAGTGCCTTTCTGTCTCTTTTTATCAGTCTCCCTCTCCCTTCTTCTCTATCTCTATTTCCTGGGTATGATCATAAACTGCCTACCTCTCAGCTCTCCCGTCCTTGATATAACCATATTAAATGTGTTGATAAGGGCGTAAAGCAACCAGTCTCACTCACTCACTCCCTCTCAGCTCTCCCACCCTTGATATAACCATATTAAATGTGTTGATATGGGCGTAAAGCAACCAATCTTACTCACTCACCTTTTAGTCCATCAAAATGACTTTTTCCTTTGGTTAACTCTTTTGTATGCATCAGTTTATAATATTTCCCTCTGTTGGTTAAAGCTGCACTCTCAGTTTACGTCAGTAAAATACAAATATTTACTACATTTTCTTCCATTCATTTCCAACGGTGGCAACCTATCTAAAAGTCATTTGAACAAAATTTGGAAAACGGCCTTATTTGTATTTGGAGGACCCACCCAAACCCTTTCCAGGGCAGCTAGGGCTTCAGTAGTTTGTGGAGAGTTGTAGAAGTTTCTAACCAATGACTATGACAATAGGAGTGAGTAAGATTGGTTGCTTTACGCCCTTATCAACACATTTAATATGGTTATATCAAGGGCGGGAGAGCTGTGAGGGTGAGTGAGTGAGATTGGTTGCTTTACGCCCTTATCAACACATTGAAGTGTTATATCAAGGGCGGGAGAGCTGAGAGGGAGGCAGTTTATGATCATACCCAGGAAATAGAGATAGAGAAGAAGGGAGAGAGAGACAGAGAAAAGAGACAGAAAGGCCCTTTAAGGTCTTACCCAGGACCAGGACTATGACAATAAGATCGAAGTTTATTGGACACACCAGACTGACCCATGTCCCTCTGGTGAAGCGAGAACCACAACCTGAATGTATTGCTTGCCAAATTCCACTCACTGTCAAGCATATTCTACTGGAATATCAATGCTCCCGACCTCAAAACACTATTCAATGTGGTCAATAGTGACAATGTCATCAAATATCTATGAACTGCTGCTGGTCTGTTCTCTTTGTTATATAGTCTCTTTCATTCCAAACCTAACTTTCTGTTATTATTGTTATTTCTAATTTTATTTTTCATTTTATTTACAGCTGGACTGTAAACTAAATCCCTTTACTCCTCTCATCTGATTTCACTAACCCTCGCTGCCATGAATATGACTCCATGGCATTAAGCAACTATTACTCACTCATTCACTTGCAAGTTGCTACCTTTCAATAATGGAAGGGAATGAATTAATCAATAGCGTGTCTTCATTTGCTTCACCCCCCAATGGGTGCCATTTATTCAAGTTTTCCCTTCCGCTTCTGTTTGTTTGCTTCATTCACATATATATGACTAGCTATAGACTAATTTACATACCCTTTGGGCATGCGCAATGTGACGTAAGAGGTCGGTGGCAAGCAGCGGAACCTTACAATTTAGCGCCGGCGCTGAAAGTGGCTTCAGTGATTTTGCAAATCTGATTGGCTGTTGTAGCTGGAACCGGTTTGGGTAGGTGGGGATAGCGATGCTGTCAAATGTGATGTGTTTCAGGGAAATGAGTCATAAGTCGCAAAAATAATATTTTTCAAAGTGTTTATTTTACAAGATCACTTCATTGGAATGTTCTGATTTTTGGAGAGCTTATATATGGGTCAGATTTTCAGAAAATGTACAATTGGCAGCTGTACACATTTAGTAAATTCCGCTAAATTTGGCTGAAAAATAATAAATACTGGGTATATCTGAGTATAATTGGTATCACATTGGTTTAAAGTATATGTTTTGTTACGTTAAACTGCATTTTAAAGCTCATTTCTGTCTTAAATGGGGCTTATTTGAGAGGATTTGGGAAAGTGAATTGTACATTTTCTGAAAATCTGACCCATATATTTCAGGACAATGTATGAAATATATCCTTTCGTCTTAAAGGTCCTCATATATGGACTATATTTAGTTACTTTACTGTTTACTATGTGCCCTCCCCCAATGCTCCCCTCTTAGGGCTCGTCGGAAGATCAATCTTTTGAGGCTTTTGTCCTGTTCTGTATATTCTTATGGAATAAAAATTCAATATATACTACCCCCCAGAAATATTGCAAACTTTTTTTTCCAAAATAAAAATATCAAATTTAAAATCTAGAAATACTTATTGGATTATTACACTGTTTACTATCATTGGAATCGGCTTGATCTCATCTTTTCAAATATAATGGTATCTCAAAATCTATTTTTTGCGACTTTTGACTCATTTTCCTGAAACACATCACAAATGTCACTTAACACTAATCAATATCAAAACTAACTCTAACCCTAACCTTAAATTGGAGGTCCTAAGCCAGTAAAGTGGGTGGTGGACTGTCCTGAGTAAAAACAAGACTAATAAAACTAATTAAATGACTCATAAATGTCCGCCAAGCCCTGCCCACCAGGTTCGCTAAACTCCACCCACTTCGGCTAGCCGGCAGTAAAGTTTCCGCCAAAAGCAGGTCGGTGCGCCATGTTCTTCAATCAGAGACGGCTATAGAACAGATTTGCCGATAAAAGCCCAACGACTTCTCTGTGTTTTGTGCACATCCTATGCCAAGAATGTACTGTAAGCATAACAATTTGTTATAGATTTAAGGGTGGTCTCCACTGGCTGGTGCTGTGATGGTGAGAAGTGGCGAGGTCCTGCCTACATGGCCAGTGATCCATGTAGGCAGGACCTCGTTCATTCCTCTCCACCTAAAGAACCAGCACAACACCATCGCAAGGCTTACAGCAGAGCTTACCGCAGCCAGTGGAGACCACCCTTAAAGGACAACTATATTCATAGGCATTACTCAAGAGAGGTTTGAACTTTCCAGACTTTACCAAGTCTGCAGGACGACCCTTATACAAGGTTATATATAGATGTGTTTCAGGAAAATGAGTCACAAGTCGCAAAGGTAATATTTTCCTAATACGGACGAAGCGATAACAGTCTCTCTACCTCAAGGAGCTACCATGCTACTGGAACGTCGTGACGTAATCCAGTCGTGGGTTTCCAATACCTACAGAAACCCTGGAGACAGTCTGTTGACCGTCTCCAGGGTGTGCTCTTGTCTCCAGGGCTGAATGTCCTGGTGGTGTTGTTCTGTGTTTAGTTGTAGTAAACACAGGGCAACGAGTTAAAAGTGCTGAGATTTAATTATTATCCTCTTAATTGATGGAATAATACAAAATAAATACACAGATGACTCCTTTTATTCTCCAATGGAGATAATTTGGCACAATACAACATGGTTTCGCTTAGTATAGCTCATCAGGCTTATGTGTGGACCACTGTGGTCTCCACATTAGAAGTTTTTATAGGGTGATGTCCCCTATTTGTTGTTATTTTATAGTTTTATGGGAAACAAATTTCCCAAGGGGGCCTATAATGTGGTAATTCATTTTGTCCGACCACTGGAACATCATTATAGACCTATAAGGTGTCCAAAATGATATGAGACGTGGATATTACGGTGGTAATATCCTTAATTAAATCCTTATCTTAATTAAATAGCCACATGGGTGGTTATAATAACTCAGAGATTCGGATCATGGGTGCAATACTGGGGTCATAGTGACCGTGCAGGGGAGTCCCACCATGCTATCGTTGGGTAGAAATGGGTTTTTTAAAAAAAAAAAAAAAAAGGAATATTTTCCTAAGTAATTTATTTACAAGACCCCTTTATTGGAATCTTCTGCCCTAAATTATATAAACTAAGTTATTACATCTGTTCATCATCTTCATTGGAAATACATGTATAGAGTTGTTATGACGTTGAACAAAGTTTCCAGAAGTTCCTTTAGTTAGAATTAGGTAAATAATCTGTAGGAGTGGGGGAGGAGCAGGAGGAGTCATGCAATCATGCTTAAATGAAAATATTCTAAAAAGTCTTTGTGTGCCGACCCATGACTATTCTGGAGGGAGTGTGGGCTGGTCTCAGGCCACCAGCCCTGGTTTGACATTGGAACACATAAAGTGACTACGTCAGCAGCAAGAGATAAAGTGGGTGAGCACACTCTTGAAACAGATGGTTCCACATGAAAGAATAACAGGGCGTGGAAGTGTCATGGCGGCGGGACAAGAAATAATGAAAAATAGTCGCGTAGTTGTACTGATGTGTTGACCAGAAGTGCACAATCTTCATAGACTTAGCATTGCAGCGTTTAATAATCACTCTATACATCGCCCCAGGAAAGGTTTAATGTTTATGATGCCTATAATTGAAATGTTTTTCATTTAAAGATGGATATCTGTGAGTTGGAATTCATGAAAAGATATATATATACGATTGATGAAATTGATTAGTTATGTCCACAATGCTAAGCCTATGGGAGTTTTGCACCACATGTCCACAAAACGTCATGATACTGCTACAGTAGCATGACTTAAAAGACCACTGTGGTGGACTACTGCAGCTGTACACATTTAGTAAGTTCTGCTAAATTAGGCTGTAATTTGGCCAATACTAGGTAAATTTGAGTATATTCAGCATTGCATTGATTCTAGCAATCTGTTTGGTTAGGTTGAACTGTATATTGAACTTTATTTTTGTCTGAAATTTGGGTTATTTGAGAAGATTGGCGAAGTTGAATTGTACATTTTCTGAAAATTTGACACTTATGCTCCCTATGGCTAGTCCACCACTGACTTCTGGGGTAGAAAAGAGCAGAGTATCACATTACATTAGCGTGTTTCCTCTCTTGCCCTGATAGCATAAAATATGTGGATCAGATTTTCGGAAAAGGTACAATTCAACTTTGCCAATCTTCTCAAATAACCCAAATCTCAGACGAAAATAAAGTTCAAAATACAGTTCAACCTAACCAAACAGATTGCTAGAATCACAGAACTCTATACTCTAGTTCTGTGCTAGAATCAATGCAATGCCGAATATACTCAGATTTACCTGGTATTGACCAAATTGCAGCCTAATTCAGCAGAATTTACTAAATGTGTACAGCTGCCAATTGTAAATTTTCTGAAAATCTGACCCATATGAAAGTATGGTGCCAAAACAGGGCATAAAGCAACTGATTCCCCCCACCAGTCTGTGCCTGTAAAGCTACTACATGAAACTACCACTATTTCTCACAGTGTACGATACTTACCATGCACACGAATGATAAGCAGTAGAATACGTGGGAGTTTATGTAGATCTTATTGCTGCGGCCAAGGTGTAAGATATTCACCTAATGTATAGAGTATGGTGACCCCTGCCACACCTGAGAACGTGCTGCAGGTACAAACAACTGCATATGTCATCCGTTTTAGGAAAATGATTCAAAAAATGGATTTTGAGATATCATCATATTGAAAAGGGGAGATCAACTGATTCAAATGATAGTAAACACTAGGACACCTTATAAGTATTTCTATATTTTAAGTTTGATATTTTTGTTTTTGAAAAAAGAAGTTTGCAATGTTTCTAGATGGGTAATTACCAGTAAAGTAACTAAATATACTCCATATGAATGTCTTCAAAACGCAAGGATTTATTTAATACAATGTCCCGGAATTTGTTACTTGGTTTCATATGACTATAAGTGCTAAACCCTCTAAAATTCAGAACATTTCAATAAACAAATCTTGTGAAAAAAACACTTTGAACAAGTATCAAATCTTCTGACGAAAGATATAATGTTAGGTCGTCAAATATAGGTATGGATATGGCCATTTAAAATTATGTGTCAGGAACAAGTGAGAATTATAATAATTTGGAATATTTTTTACAGAAAATCTCTGGTCAGAAACAAGCACACACACACAGTGCCTGGAATCTGTGAAAAATATTCAACGTGGCTCATAAGAGTTTATATTGAGTGATACTAGCCTATATATTAGCAAATTTCGCTTTTGTTCATGGTTTTCGCTAAGCCTGGGCAGACGTTCTTGAGGCAAACACAACTGACACAGGCTTGGTAATCGAATTAAACAAAGCCTATCGAATGAAATCTGACCAACCTTTTTATTTGTATTGTCAAGACCCCCCTCACACACACACACTGTGTCTGGAATCTGTGAATAATTTTGATGACCCATACTAGCCTATATATTAGTAGATTTCTCACAATTCCAACCATATTTGTTATTTTTTAACATGATGTTCCTAACAGAATTACGTACGGTAGTTGATTACACAAGCCTGTTGCTGTCAGTTCGGTAACCGACCAGCTTAAGAATGTGTAATGATTATATGTACAGACGTTCTCGAGGCAAACAGAACTGACATAGGCTTGGAAATCAAGTGAAATGAAGCATATCAAATTAAATCTACCCAACCTTTTTATTTGTATCGTTTACGATTTCACTGCCGATCACACATGCTTCGAGTGAACCCGGTGTGGCCGCCGTCATATTTCCCAGCGGTTTCTGGCCGCTGACACAATAATATCCATATAATCTGCGTAAATCAGTCATGTCGACTTCAAATACTATCCCAAACAATAGTTATATATATATATATTGTATTTTTTATTCTGGTCCATTCATTAAATCAATTACATCATCCAGAAAATAGGAAGGTGACCTCTGCCTTAGCAGGTCTACCAGGTTCTTCCTAAATAGCTCTATTACAATTTTACTTCATTTATAAGAACAACATAGCGATGTGAACATTATTATGTCTGGACCATTGCCAAAATACATACATATCAACAATTATTATAAAACCCAAAAACCCCCTACCCCGGCTCGTTAATAGTTATGTTTCATAGCCTTCTTTAGAAGCAATAAACCGTGTCCTTCATTGTCCTTTCCATGATTGTCATTTCCTTGAGTGTTCTTACTATCATTGATAGTATTGTTCATTTTTTCTACTGTCTCTAGTTAAGTAATTTCACTATATAGAGCCAATCCCTAAACCCAAATACTTAATTTCTAAGACATAATAATAAGAGTACATGCAACGATCATAATATGTATGGCATACTAAATTGTTACGTTGGTATAGTTACCGTTATATCGGTCTTCAAAATCTAAGGACTTGTTTGCCTTATTTGCGGGTTATTCTCCACAATCCCGATATTTCTCTTAATTCACAAAGTCAAACATCATTACATATTAATAGTCAAAAAGTTCACACTTTCCCCGTCTATATAGACTTAACAATCTCGAAAAGTTTCGTGTTTCGTGCAGTTTATGAACATATTAACGTGTGGCAATATTCCTTTGGTGGAAATATCATGATTTCACTCCTCCACCTTGTCGGAAGCCATGCTTCTGTCGTCATGTACACAAGGGGCCTTGTGAGGCTTAGCGCGCCGATCGCTTATAGCAACGATAATAAGAATACAAATTTATAATATCATGACACCAGCGACTGAATATAAATGTCTGAACGTTTAATCTAACCTTGTTTTCAACCTCATATGCAAGGATTATTGTGTAAAATCATTGGTTTGTTCTAAAAAACGCATCAAATGTTGACACGAGTGGGATCGCTATGCTTATGCTATGGCCGGCAACGGCAAGGGAAGATAAAAACGTCACCACGGAGAATCCCTTAAAAACGCTTAAAATCGCATTATCGAAAGGAAATAATTATTTAAAACTCTAAGTATAACATGTATAGAAGCTATCCGATCAATGATTATTTTCAAAATTCTTCGAAACGTTCATAATTCAGAGTTTATTTCAATGATCTGGCCTGACGAGGGATATACGGTAGAAATCGATTCGCGCATGCGCGTCAAAATTTGCTCTTCCGGTTGGTTAGTTCATGAGTCTGCCACTGGGTGTCTCTCCTCTCAAGCATTCATATTTTCAATGTTTTGACTGTCAATTCCTATATGTGAAATCGACGTATGTATTCTAATGCCTTGACCCCAGTTTAAGACACCGTTTTTTTCATTGGATGAGCATAGGTGACTATATAAGAACCTCAGGCATATAGATGTATTGGGTTGGTAGCAGTGGTGGGCTCTCCTCCGCCTCCTCCTCCTCCTCCTCCCGTGAGGCGGAGGAGGAGGTGAGGCGGAGAGGAGCGGGTGAGGCGCCAGTTTGGAAATCGGGAATTTGAGCACGTAAATTGGAAGGTGAGGAGGGCTGGAGGAGGAGGCAGGGCAGGCCGGCAAGTGGCACAATTGCCGGGACAAGATCCGAGGAGCAAAGTGATTATAAGAGTCGTTCAAACGACCTAACAAAAATATCAATTTTGCGACTTATGACTCATTTTCTTTAAACACATCACATATTCACCAATATCATAGTACTTAAAGCTGCATTCAGATTTTCAGAAAATGTACAATTGGCCTTCACCAATCCTCTCAAATAACTCAAATTTAAGACGAAAATCAGGTTCAAAATACAGTTCAACATAACCAGACAGATTTATTGAATGAATACAATACAGAATGCACCCAGATATACTCAGTATTTATCATTTTCCACTCTAATGTAACAGAATTTGAGGTGTGTGTAGAACTGTAGATTGTGCATTTTCTGAAAATCTGACTCATATATGCATGACATCCATTGATCATAACATTCGTTGTACACTGTACATGCATGCATGTCTATGTAAGTATGTTCAACGTTCATTTCACAGAAGATTGCCTGTATACAAATTCTAAAAAAAAATATTCTCATTATGCACATCCTTATTGATAAGCCAATTCTAACATCCGAACGTGTCCCTAATGAACTTCTGATGTAATCTTAAAGTGATTTGGCCACAGGCTCTTTCTCTCCGCCCATCCCCGGCCCACGCAGCCAATGCACCGCACACAGGCAAATTATGGCATGCGATACTGCACAATTCCCTTTCTTTCATTCACCCCTCAGCATTAATTCATCTAATGCGGTAACATGGTTTCAAGAATTAAGAAACAAAGATGGGAGGGAGACATCGAAAATTGCCTTAGAAGTGTATTAGTCCCGATGGCTGGATTTGTTGAATAAAAACTTTATTAAAAAAAAGAAAAGAAAAGGAACTAAGATGGAGAGATTCATATGGGTCAGATTTTCAGAAAAGGTACAATTAGCAGCTGTACATATTCAGTAAATTCTGCTAAATTAGGCTGCAATTTGGCCAATACTAGGTAAATTCGAGAATATTTGGCATTGCATTCATTCTAGCAATATGTTTGGTTATGTTGAACGGTATTTTGAACTTTATTCCTGTCTGAAATCTGGGTTATTTGAGAGGATTTGTGAAGGTGAATTGTACATTTTCTGGCGATTTCACCCATATAGAGGCGACCAGCCGAGGGAGGGAAGGCAGAAAGAAGTTACATTGAAATAATGCCAAGGTATTGACGTTTAATAGGGGCAATAGAAGATACTGTTACACTGAGGTAATGGACGGGTATTGGTGTTTTAATAAGGGGAAATAGATAGAAACTGATGGGAATGTGGTACTTGGGACACTACCAATCCTCCAAAGGTTTTTTCAACGTCTCATAGACCTTTTTCACTGGACAGTCGGACCGGAGACACTTTAGTTTCACCGGTCCAACATGTCTTTCACCGGTCAAGGACCGTGGTCCAGCAGGTTTCGCCATGCCTGCTGTCCTCGATGTTTGTTTATTTTGTGGCCCACAAGCCAATGGGCCAGTGGGTTACCAAAAAAACAAACATTGAGGACAGTGCAATAGTGTCCCAAGTACCACATTCGAATTTAGGTTCTATATTTACTCCCATGTTGCTATGTATAAGTATATAGCTGTGAACTGGGGGGTGGAAGAGGGAATGGCAATGTCATACCACACGCGTTGAACTGGTGCAAATAACCACAGTACTCCCGCCCATACAATCAGCATGGAATATTCAACATGTAAACTATAGACCACATGGTATGTTCAGCATGGAATATTCAACATATAAACTATAGACCATATGGTATGTTCAGCATGGAATATTTAATATGAATGAGTCAATGTCAATATCCATGTGTTTTACGTGTTTTACAAGACTTAATCTTTCCGATCATGCATTTGGTTTTCATAGAACAATTACACAAACTTGTGAAAAGATCCTTGCACTTTTCGATAAAAACTTTACTGGTGTGTCAGATTTTAACTGAATCTATCCCAGCATGCACTGTAATAGACATGCGCAGTGAGACATACACATCTCCTATTGAAGACATTGCTGACAGTAACATGCCCCGCCCCCTATTCACCCCCCCGCCCCCTATTTACCCCCCCCCGCCCCCTATTTACCCCCCCCCGCCCCCTATTTCCCCTCCTTCCATGGCTCCTCTCCAAAGATTTAATAAACTTAAGTACATCTTTATGTTAATACTTAAATGTAGTTATGTTGTAACATCATGACGAGAAAGAATTTCCAGTGGTATGTGTGATGTGTTTCAGAAAATGAGTCATAAGTTGCAAAATTGATATTTTTCAGTGTTTTTTTCACAAGATCAAATTATTGGAAAGTTCTAATTTTTGGAGGATTTATCACTTATAGCTATATCAATTGATGTATCAAATTTCAGGACAATCAATATAATATATCCTTTCGTTTTAAAGGTCCTCATATGGACTACATTTAGTTACTGTACTGGTTATTTACCCCCAGAAATATTGGAAACCTTTTTTTTCAAAAACGAAAATATCAAACTTAAAATCTAGAAATACTTATTAGATTATTAGACTGTTTACTATCATTGGAATCGGATTGATCTCATCTTTTCAAATATAATCATATCTCAAAATCTATTTTTTGCGACTTATGATTCATTTTCCTAAAACACCTCACATATGGGTGAAATCGCCGGAAAATGTACAATTCGTCTTCACCAATCCTCTTAAATAACCCACAATTAAGACAAAAATGAGTTCAAAATTCAGTTCAACATGACCGGACAGACTGTTTGAATCAAGGCATTATCAAATATACTCAGATATACCTATTGTTGACCATTTTCCAGTCTAATTTAGCAGAATGTACTAAATGTGATAGATCTGCCAATTGTACATTTTCTGAAAATCTGACCCATATATGGTGGTATATACTATGGTGATTATATTCTATTCCGCCACAGCTCAATCGCACTTACACAAATTACAAACGCTACAAAATTTGGATCTCAAAATAATATTACATCTTCCTAAATACATGTATACCAAGGAAATTCATACTAAATTGAAATAGTAGAGAGGGGAGTTATCGCTGTATATCGATCGATCTTGGTCGTTTAGTTCGGTAAATGATGATTCTGGTGAAGGATGTAATAAAGTTGTTTCTTATTGATTTTATTTGACACTAAATTGAAAGTCACTGCTTTGACCACAAGGAGAAAAGAACATATGTTAGCCTTCCAGCGTGCAAGGAAAGAGGATAGCTTAGATCTGAAAAATGTTAATTTAAGAAGACTAAAAGAAGGGAAAACTTAAAAGCTCTTCATCCTCGAAATGAAGTATTTAAAAAGTCATACATTTATTCAATGCCAACCCTATGGAATGAACTATCTGACGAGAGACAGTTGCTAATGGACGGGAAAGGGCTTAGGCGATATTTAAAACAAGAGTATATCTTGGAGACTGATAAATATCTGAGGCCAGAGAAAAAAATTGAGAGTGTGTTAAACTGAGTGGAGAAAGCCTAGCATTGTAGCCTAAATAGTATTAAATTAACATAATAATATGGTAAAGTTTACGCTTATAATTACACATGCGTTACACTCCTTTAATCATAAATATACTCAATATAACAATATAATCGTTATAACAATTAGAGATTCCATTTGACAAATTAATATTATAAATGTAGATTTAGAGCCTGGGTCAGTAGGTTAGACTATAAACCAATACACTATAATAAATCTATCCTGGGTGACAGATTCATAATAGCATAGAGGACCCACCCGCATGGACAATTGTTATTTCTATTATCATCATTATTACTATATATTATGGGTCAGATTTTCAGAAAATGTACAATTGGCAGATCTACATATTTTGTCAATTAGGCTAAATTGGACTGAACAATCATCAACACTAGGTATATCTGAGTATATTTGGTATTGCCTTGATTCAAACAGTCGGTTTGGTTACGTTGAACTGCATTTTCAACATGATTTTTGTCTTAAATTTGGGTTATTTGAGAGAATTGGTGAAGGTGAATTGTACATTTTCTGAAAGTCTGACCCTATTATTGTGAGCATTGCATCCACCATACACACGCCACCTGGACGAACGCCGTCCCAAAGAAATAAGTGGGTCAGGTCACAGGAAAATGGGTCATATTCTCAGAAAATGTACAATTCAACTTCTTCGCTAATCTTCTAAAACAACCTAAATTTCAGACGAAAATGACGTTCAAAATAGAATTCAACCTAACTAAACAGATTGCTAGAACCAATGCAATGCCAAATATAATCGAATTCACCTTGTATTGACCAAATTCCAGTCCAGTCAAATTTAGCAGAATTTACTCAACTGAAATTATAATGTGTACAGCTACCAATTGTACATTCTCTGAAAATCTGACCCCAATGTACAATTGACTGCTCTACACATTGATCAAATTCTGCAAATTAGGCTGAAAATGATCAATATTAGGTATATTTGATTATATTTGATAGTAAGTTGATTCATTTTCAGTTCCGTTATGTTGAACTGAATTTTGAATTTCAGTTTTGTCTTAAATGTGGGTTATTTGAGAGGATTGGTGAAGGCCAATTGTACATTTTCGATGATTTCACCCATGTTTTGCTATTCTACAGCCGCTACATACAGATTCACATATTGTAGTTTGGTTGCAAAAAACATGTTTTTCCCTATAAAGTGATGTGCGTTGTGGATACCATACCAAAGGTGTGTCCACAATGTTATTGTACGATAAAAACATTTTTATTGCACCCCATTCATTGCACCTGTCAAGAGAAACGCACATATAATAAAGCTAGTTATATTTCCTTCGACTTCAGCTGGGAATATCATTGTCACAATGTGAGTCTATGGAAAATAGAATATGAATAAGATTGTGGCCACAATAGAAATAAAAAGAATTGGAAAACAAATAAAAAAAATAATTTCACGGCACCAACTATTTCTTCATTACTGGGATCTTTTCTCCCATTACAAGAACTCTTTTTACTATTACCACTCCCCTATTACCTATGACCTGTGTCATCTGCTGCTATGACGCATTGCAGTTGGTCCTTTTAAAATATGACAGTGAGGATTTCTTCTTTTTTTGCTTCATTCCTAAGCGTCATGGATAGACTTGCACACCTTGATTAATTTTATAATCTAAATAATATCAATATATATACAAATAAATGCAATTTATCCACACAAAACCACTATTTCTTGGGCATTACCTACAAAACAATTATTAAACTAATTATTCTTTTACAGAAATGAAATGTATCATGTAATAACCAACTTTACTTTGGTCGGATTTCTGGTCTATGAAAATAGCCTAAGGGACTCAGTGCTAGTCTACTAGCCACTATTCAGACACCACATAGTAGTGAGACACCACATAGTAGCAACTGACTCTGGCATAAGAAAGATGTCTATGGGTATATCTCTGTGAGAGAAAGAAAAGAAAGTATCTCTTCGGATATTAGGATATCCATAAGTCATGTTGATTATGTGTTGGAATATCTTAGAAAAGGAAAATGATATTTGAAAAAGAAAAATGTTGGATATGTTGGATATTTACTATGACACATTTTTATCCTGACAGTTTGGAGACAAAACAACGGGTGCAACAGGCTTCTTTAAGAAGGGAGAAGAGGTATTACTTTTGACTTCTACTTATGCTTATAAATGTCCTGTCAACCCTTTGCCCTGAGTGCCCCTCTTTGCAGTCATCCATTGGGGAACAGGGCCAGTAGGCCTATAACCAGTTTACAGGCATATATGCTCCTAAAGACTTAACGTAAAAATATGGTAATTATTGATGGTCCGTGAGGAAGATATGTAACATAGACCGAGTGTCCAATAGGGCAGTTTACAAATTGATAGTGTCGCCATACAAAGAGCAGTGGAAACGGCCCAAACTATGAGCTACACGGGCAGAGTCACAGAAGCCTTATGTCCTGACCATAGGCTTCTAACTTTCTCCTTTTTCTCCCAGAATTCGAGTTGTTGTATAATACTGTCTGCTATCCAATATTATTGAATGACATGTTAAGATTGGTCATGCTTGATAACAGGACATTTCATTTGCTTGGGCTGCAGGGGGTCAGTGGCCGTATGGTCAGAGGCACACACACACCTCTGCACGTCCACCGGGAGCCCGGATGGAGGGTGCACGGTTTGGCCCGCATAGCTAGGTGAGTCAACTGAACTGCGCATGCGCACAATGATAGAAGTTCATCCCGCAGTTACTGGTGTGCACTGGTGACGGAATTTGTGAAGTGGGCTATTTCCTATGTAACATTTATAAAGAGTCATGAAAATAAAATTCAAATCAATCAATCAACCAGCCCTTTCTTCCATGGATCCTCCGTTGAGGCAAAACACAGAGCAGGCCATACACAACGCCCATGTTTGCACAGAGAGACTCGGGGGTCAAACAGTCCCCTACTTTTCCCTGATCTTAAAGAAGTCCGCTTCCCCCTTGTGAAATACGTTTCAGACAGACGAGACAGACTGCAAATCCAGCATATGGGACAACAAGGGTCAAATCTTCAGAAAATGCACAATTGGCAGCTGTACACATTGAGTAAATTTTGCTAAACTAGGCTGCAATTTGGTCAATACTAGGTAAATTCGAGTATATTTGACATTGCATGGATTATAGCATTCTGTTTGGCTAGGTTGAACTGTATTTTGATCTTCATCTCTGTCTGAAATTTGGGTTATTTGAGAAGATTGGCGAAGTTGAATTGTACATTTTCTGAAAATCTGACTCACAAGCGTAGAAAAAGCTAAGTGTATAAATGAACTTTAACTTCTCATAGAACTGACAGGCACATTTAAAGGTCGTCCCACACCAAGCCAAACAGTACCTGACCATTTGGCACTGAACAAATTAAAGTGGAACTTATAGGGAAAGGTGGAGTTAGCCTAGAGAGATAGAAGGTTGAGACTCTGCACACAAAGCAGTGCAATCTTGCAGACGTTGGTTGGTGCTGCCCCCACGGTGGGCATTGTAACGATGGGTTACAGCTCATCCCATGTAACACGTTACTGGTACAAAGTGGTGGTCGGTCGTAGAGGAAATGGTGGTGGAGGGTGGAAGGAAGGGTGTGGTCGGGGGTCGGGGTTAAGTGAGGACGGAGAAATAGTGGAAGGTGGATTGGGGAGAGTGGAAGAGCAGAAGAAAGGAGAAGGGGTAGAAGGAGGAGGAAGAGATTGAGTAAAAAGAAAGGCAGATAGAGGAGGAGAAAGAGGAGAAGGAGGAGAAAGAGAGGAGAAGGAGGAGAAAGAGACGAGGAGGAAACGATGGTGAAAGAGGAGGAGGAGATAGAGGAGGAGGAAGAAGAAGAGGAGGAGGAGGAAGAAGAGAAGGAGGAAGAAGAAGAGGAGGAGGAGGAAGAAGAGAAGGAGGAAGAAGAAGAGGAGGAGGAGGAAGGGGAGGATGAAAAAGAGGAGTAGGAGGAAGAGGAGGAGGAGAAGGAGGAGGAGGAAGGGGAGGATGAAAAAGAGGAGTAGGAGGAGGAGGAGAAGGAGGAGGAGGAGAAGGAGGAGGAGGAGAAGGAGGAGGAGGAGGAAGGGGAGGATGAAAAAGAGGAGTAGGAGGAGGAGGAGAAGGAGGAGGAGGAGAAGGAGGAGGAGGAGTAACAGAAGGAGGAGGAGGAGGAAGGGGAGGATGAAAAAGAGGAGTAGGAGGAAGAGGAGGAGGAGAAGGAGGAGGAGGAGGAGAAGGAGGAGGAACAGAAGGAGGAGGAGGAGGAGGAAGGGGAGGATGAAAAAGAGGAGTAGGAGGAGGAGGAGGAAGGGGAGGATGAAAAAGAGGAGTAGGAGGAGGAGGAGAAGGAGGAGGAGGAGAAGGAGGAGGAGGAGGAGGAATAGTAGTAGCAGGAGTTGTGAGAGAAATAATGATCATGATAACACTCGCTAACAGATGTTGTTGGATCAGAGTCAGGTCAGGTCAGATAGTTAAGGCAGTAACAATTATCACACCATTGGTAACTATATTCTGAACTTAACCTATGTTAACTGCTCGAATGTGATGTTAATTATATTCAAACCTACGATAATGATTTAAATTGCTTACGAACATATTGAACCATTGTAACTATGACTGATTTTTTGGAATGGGTTCTATGAGAATAGCATGAATTTGTAATTTGACCCAACAAAATTTATCAAAAAAACAAAAAAAACTTGTCTGCTACCAGTAGAACCCCCTATAGTCTGTCCGAAAAGTAGTTGACACGTGATTCCTTAGTCCATTTAAGAGGAGGGAAAAGTGGGAGATTTTTAACTTCAAACCTTTGCCCCCTGAGTCGCCGTTTGTGACCGACCATGGCCAAATATACAGCTGTATTGTATTGCACTGCCTCTGTTCTACGTGCAGCAGCTGTTGTGTTGCTTAAAAGGAAGGAAGAGCTGGTTATACCGGCCCTGTTTCTCCATGTTTGATTGCAATGAGCGACTCGCTGGGCAAAGGGTTGACAGGTCCTTGTCATAAATAGAAATAGAAAAAATCTCTCACTTTTCCCTCCCCTTAAAGGAACAAAGGAATCACGTTTCAACTACTTTTCAGACAGACTATACACACCCGTGCCCCCCACTAACCAGCCTCCCCATCAGGTTGTATGGACGGGAGAGTAATGGTATGCCCGCTCACATACAGGCACACACACAGACAGGATGGCACTGCCGCTGATGTTTGTCATGAGTGGATGGATGCCTGGGGCGGCCTGGCAGGCACAGTCCGCTGCCTCAGGTAGTGGAGCTGAGCTTAGGGGCCTACTCCACTGCACAGATTCTCATTACAGGCAACACTCTAGGATATCCATGGTGGACGAAGTGTATTTACATTTGAACATTATTTAATTGTCTTGGCCGTAAAAGAAATAATAAAAAAAAATTATTCAGTTTCAGGTTGAGGTGGTAGTGAGCTTAGGGGCCAACTCCACTGCACAGATTCTCATTATTCAGTTTCAGGTGGAGGTGGTAGTGAGCTTAGGGGCCAACTCCACTGCACAGATTGTCATTATTCAGTTTCAGGTGGAGGCGGTGGTGAGCTTAGGGGCCAACTCCACTGCACAGATTCTCATTATTCAGTTTCAGGTGGAGGTGGTACAGAGCTTAGGGGCCAACTCCACTGCACAGATTCTCATTATTCAGTTTCAGGTGGAGGTGGTAGTGAGCTTAGGGGCCATCTCCACTGCACAGATTTTCATTATTCAGTTTCAGGTGGAGGTGGTAGTGAGCTTAGGGGCCAACTCCACTGCACAGATTCTCATTATTCAGTTTCAGGTGGAGGTGGTAGTGAGCTTAGAGGCCATCTCCACTGCACAGATTCTCATTATTCAGTTTCAGGTGGAGGTGGCAGTGAGATTAGGGGCCAACTCCACTGCACAGATTCTCATTATTCAGTTTCAGGTTGAGGTGGTAGTGAGTTTAGAGGCCATCTCCACTGCAGAGATTCTCATTATTCAGTTTCAGGTTGAGGTGGTAGTGAGTTTAGAGGCCATCTCCACTGCAGAGATTCTCATTATTCAGTTTCAGTGGAGCCCCAACAACCCCCTTTATTGAATATTCTTAACAAGTGCAGCACCCAGTTTCAAATTGCAGTTTCAAAATTACTACAAATGTTCATCTGACATATGGGTCAGATTTTCAGAAAATGTACAATTAGCAGCTCTACATATTTAGGAAATTCTCATAAATTAGGCTAAAAAATGATAAATACCAGGTATATCTGAGTATATTTGGTGTTGTGTGGATTTAAAGTATCAGTTCGGTTATGTTAAACTGCATTTTGAAGCTAATTTCTGTCTTATAAATGTGGGTTATTTGAGAGTACTGGTGAAGATGAATTGTACATTTTCTGAAAATCTGACCCATCTAATAGTCTATGGGCGAGGCCCTGATTTTTTTAAATATAAGTACCATAAAAGGGAAAAGATTCTAATCTATGCCAAAACGTAGAGTGGGTCAAGGGCTATTAATTGTGCTATGATGCATATTCCAGATGAGTAGCTTAAAGGGTCAGTCAACGGGTTCATGGTCACTTTTAGGACCACAAACTTCATCGAGCTGTTAGAACATGAGGTTGTTTTGCTTAGGTCGTGTCTGGGCCATATTTTCAGAAAATGTACAATTGGCAGCTGTTTACATTTAGTAAATTCTGCTAAATTAGGCTGCAATTTGGTCAATACTAGGTAAATTCGAGTATATTCAGCATTGCATGGATTCTAGCAATCTGTTTGGTCAGGTTGAACTGTATTTTGAACTTTATTTTTGTCTGAAATGTGGGTTATTTGAGAGGATTGGTGAAGGTGAATTGTACATTTTCTGGCGACTTCACCCGTCTACGCGTCCATGGAACAACACCGAGCCAAAGCCGAGGTGTTGTTCCATGGATGCGTAGACCCGGCCAAAGCAACACAACCGAATGATCTAATGGCTTTACTCCCCATTTGTTGGGATGTTGCTGTCATTAACAACAAATTATAAATGATTTCGAAGCTAAATGAACCAATGGAAAGCCATAAGCTGTGAGCGGTTGGCTGGAACCGGACGTCCAACACTAGTAGGCTGTCTGTTATAGCATTAATACCCTCGGTTTTGGATGGTCTAAGTGGTCTGTTGCCTGGTGGACAATTCGAGGGACGTTAGCCCCGAGAATTTCCACCAGGCAACAGACCACTTAGACCCTCCAAAACCGAGGGTATTAGTGCTTTTAGACACGGTTATTTACCACTTACTGACTTTTATTTACCAGTTCTTTTGAAGTCTATAACCCCAGTTCCTTACCGAAGTGATTGCCATGGTCTATTGTGACAAAAATACACCCCAGAATCTGACCAAACCGGGTCTAAACACCTATAACTGGGCTTGGTCTGTGCGCCTACCCCATTCCAACAAACGGCGACTAAGGAGCCATAAGTTCTCCTGTGTGAAACAGCTGTTATGGCGGGTGAAGAAGCAGGAGGAGGTGCGGCAGGGAGTGGTAGAGGAGGAGGAGGAGGAGGTGACCATATGGCACATGTACAGGAGGAGTAGGAGACTGGAGTGGTGGTAGGTGGAGGAGGTGATGGAGGAAGCAGGGGGAGTGGTGGTAGGTGGAGGAGGTGATGGAGGAAGCAGGGGGAGTGGTGGTAGGTGGAGGAGGTGATGGAGGAAGCAGGGGGAGGCTGAGAAGGTGTAGTACCTGTACACTTAGGAAGAGTAGGAACAGGAGTAGGAGTAGGACGAGGACGAGAAGGAGAAGGAGGAAGTAGAGGAGGAGGAGAAGGAGGAGAAAGAGGAAAAGGAGGAGAAAGAGGTGAAGGAAGAGAAAGAGAGGAGGAGGAGAAGGAGCAGAAGCAGGAGGAAGGAGGAGAAAGAGGAGAAGGAGGAGAAAGAGGAGAAGGAAGAGAAAGAGGGGAGAAGGAGGAGGAAGGGGAGGCGGTGGAGGAGGAGATTGAGCAGAAATAGGGACATGAAGAGGAGGAGAAAGAGACTGAGTAGGAAGAGGAGGGGAAGAAGGTAGAGGTGTGGGTGGAGGGTGGTGAGTATATAGATGGAACCTAGCAAGGGGGAAGTCTGTACACTTGTTATTGACCGAGGGAGCGCGGGAAGTTAGAGGGCGTTAGCCCGAGATCTTCTGTGCTCCCGAGGTCACTAACAAGTGTAAAGACTTCACCCGAGCTTTGTTCCATATTTATTACACCCCATTAATAAATAAAAAATATAAATGATTAAAAATAAAAGAAGTAATTTACGTTTTGGGCGGACCCACTTGTTGTATGTCCCCAGGGTGACATAACTCACATGTTATGCACCACTTTGACCAAGTGTGACATACAATGCTGAAGGTATAGGAAGCAACAGCACAGGGGTGTAATAAATGCTGTGTGCAGTATGATGATGCATGAGGCAGTTCAATATGATGTGATATAGGTAGAGTTATGTACTGTCACCTGCCTACAGAGTGGTACTGTAGTGGTGCCATATGGACGGGGGTGGGGGTTGAATGGGATGGGGGGTGGGGGTTGAATGGGATGGGGGTTGGGGGTTTAATGGGAAGGGGGGGGGGCGTGGGGGTTGAACGGGATGAGGGGTGGGGGTTGAATGGGATGGGGGGTGAACGGGATGAGGGGTGGGGGTTGAACGGGATGGGGGTGGGGAGTTTGAGGTCCTACTCATTAGAACGGAAGCCAAGGAGGTAGACATATTTTTCAATGCCTTCAAAATAGACCCGAGTGGACAACAAAGGATCGAATTTTGCCGGGAGTTGACCAGCTGTTACATAGGCCCCATCAGTCATATTCTTATGAACCGTAAGTCTGGTGAAAAGGAATGAATGACACCAAGTCTGGAGTGAGTGATGAGGGCCCATGCATCATGAGGGCCAGATTTTCAGAAAATGTGCAATTGGCAGCTGTACACATTTAGTAAATTCTGCAAAATTAGGCTGCAATTTGGTCAATACTAGGTGAATTCGAGTATATTCGGCATTGCATTGATTCTAGCAATCTGTTTGGTTAGGTTGAACTGTATATTGAACTTTATTTTCGTCTGAAATTTGGGTTATTTGAGAGGACTGGCGAAGTTTAATTGTAAATTTTCTGAAAATCTGAGCCATGAGCCCCACTGGTGGAACACCCCCATAAAGCTATTAGAGGCTAGCACAAGCTGACAACATGCATAGAGTGCAGCAGCTTATCCAGGCTGTATAAACAGATCTATAGCAGACCTGATGCACCATAATATGGAGGCAGTACAGCTAGAGCGGTTGGGGAGGAGGAAGGTGGAGCGGGGGATAGGAGATTAAAGAGAAAGTTACATTGAAGAGGAAGGAGAGAATGAAGTGGAGGGTGAGAATGATGAGGAAGAGAATGAAAAGGAGGAGATTGAAAAGGAGGGGGAGAATGAAAGAGAAGGAGAATGAAGAGGAAGAGGAAGAGGAGAATGAAGAGCTGGAGAATAAAGAGGAGAGAGAATGAAGAGGAAGGAGAGAATGAAGGAGAGAATGAAGAGGAAGGGGAGAATGAAGGAGAGAATGAAGGAGAGAATGAAGAGGAGAGAGAGAATGAAGAGGAAGGAGAGAATGAAGGAGAGAATGAAGAGGAGAGAGAGAATGAAGAGGAAGGAGAGAATGAAGAGGAGAGAGAATGAAGAGGAAGGAGAGAATGAAGAGGAAGGAGAGAATGAAGGAGAGAATGAAGAGGAGAGAGAGAATGAAGAGGAGAGAGAATGAAGAGGAGAGACAATGAAGGGGAAGGAGAGAATGAAGAGGAGAGAGAATGAAGAGGAAGGAGAGAATGAAGAGGAGGGAGAGAATGAAGAAGGAGAGAATGAAGAGGAATAAATCACTTCCACTGAGACTGGTCTCGCGCATGACTAACCAGTTTAGGACGTGGACTAAATCCAGTTTACGAAGTGTCTTAGAAGTAACTGTGACAGGGTGGCGAGCGGTGGGCATTTGATCCCTCATCACCACTAGATGTTATTCATAAACTTACAGTCAAATATCATCTTTAACCGAAGGTAAGCCTCATTTAACTTTTGAAGTTTACTACATTGCCATCTAGTGGCGATGAGCAGGACCAAATGAGATTTTAAAGCACAACTGGATTTAGTCTACAAACTTTTATTTCTGAGTGTTCACCTTTACATTTTCTCTGAGTATTGTATTACCCAAATCAACATATGTTTGTCTATTTTCTTGTTGTAAAACCTGCCAAAGGTTATTGAGTTTGTCCATCTTGCCTTTGCCAAGATGACAGGAAGTGGTACATTGAGGCTAAATGCCTTGGAGGTGCTTGCTGCACGAGTACTATGACTTTTAAACACATTGGTATTGACACCAGACTCTTTCATGACCATTTTGGTCCACCTTGACAAAGTATCTTTTGCTACCTTATTGTGTAGTCTCCCAAACGAGATAAACAACTGTGGCTCTTCGCCTCTCAACCCTTTCGTGCGGCTGACATAAGTCTTCAGGGCCCTCACTGGGCAAATGTTTTTGTCTTCTTTAAATTTCTGTACCTTTATAACCTCGAGGCTACCTGCCTTATTATGTTTCAACAACTTGTCAATCGAAAAAACAACTTGGTCGGTTTCCCAAGTGATGTTATGGATCTTCAAAGCATGCAACGTCTGCATCCTTTGAGCAGTTACCAAAGCTAGGAGCATGCACAATTTTAGAGAGATCTGTTTAAGACTCATTTTTTCATTTGATCCCCAAGATCGGATGTGATTTAGAACCAGATTCACATCCCAGGTTTGCGAATACCTTGGTCTTGAGGGTTTCTTCTCTAAAACACCAACCATGAAACGCCTTACTAAAGGGTGTTCTCCAATAGTATCTTTTGGGTCATGCCCAAATGTGAGGAACGCTGATAGAGCACTTCTAGCTGTGCCTACCGCTGAGTGAGAAAGGCCTCTACTCAATAACACTTGAAGGAAACTCAAAATGTTGTTAATATTTGCTTCCAGCGGATTTGCTGATCTTTCTTTACAAAACAAGAACCATTTCTTTAACGATGTGTTGTACTGTTTAATAGTTCCTTCTCTCCATGATGCAAAAATCGTTTCGATCACTTCCCAGTTCAAGTCCCATTCCAACATAAGTTCTCTCAGATCCTCCATACAGTGATTCTGATCACCCATGTCTCTCTCGTTGACGTGTTCACCAGTTCTTTCTTCCCTAGGCTTTCCCACGTCTTCGCTCTCCTCATCAGTTTCCCCCACCATGGCTGCGCCGTCCATGTCGGGGTCACTAGAATCCCACTCGTCCTCTGGTCTCTCGTGAGGGTCTGGGCGACTCTGGTCAAACACCTGAAAGGTGGAAAGGCATACCAAAAATCATCTGGCCAATTATGTGTGAACATATCAATCAATGTAGCTTCTGGGTCTGGGTACCAACTCACAAATTTATCGCATTTAGTATTGAGTCTCGAAGCGAAACAGTCCCACAGGCAAGGACCCCATTTCTTGTCTAGTTTCTTAAAGACTAAGTCTGGGAGTTCCCACTCTACGTTTTCCCTGAAATTTCTAGACTCGTAGTCGGCGACTACATTAAGGACTCCTGGCACATGTACTGCCACAAGCCAGATGTTCCTCTCCTGACAAAAATCCCATATTTCTCTTGCTAACTTTTCGCATTGGACTGATTTAGTGCCTCCTAGTCTGTTGATATACGCTACTGCGGTGGTGCTGTCAATTTCACATTTAATTTGGCAATTTGTCACATCTAGCAAGCTTTGTATTCCCAAAAGACAAGCTAACATTTCTTTGGCGTTAATGTGTAACTCCTTTTCACTAATTTTCCATCTACCCCCAGTGGAAACTTCGTTCACTACTGCGCCCCACCCTTCGTTTGACGCATCTGATGCTAAAAGAATTTCAGGAGGGCATTCCCAAATCCTTCTTTGACCCATTGAGATGTTGTTCATCCACCAATCCAAATCTTCCTTAGCTTCTAGTGATAACCTCATCCGTTTATTGAAATTTCCTCCATTTCTTGCTAGAGCTTCGATCTTATCTAATTCTATTGCTCTGTAATGGCTCATGCCATATTCAACCCCTTTTGTAAGATCCACCATGGTCCCTACTAAAGCTGCCACTTGTCTGACTGTGGGCCTTTTATTCTTACTCATGTTAGTGCCTAACCGTAGAAACTTTCCTATTTTTTCCTCTGTGGGAGTGACTACCATTTTTTCCGAGTCCAAAAGGTAACCCAAAAACGTCAATTTTGTGGTCGGTGTAACTACGCTCTTTTCTTTGTGGACTAAGAACCCCAGTTCCCCGAAAAGCTTGGCTAACTCCTGAACCGTCCTTTTGCACCCCTCTTCAGATTCATTTAAAATGAATGTGTCGTCTATAAAACCGAAACATGTGTGCCCTTTCTCCTGAAGTGATGCGAATACTGGTTTTAGAATTTTGGTAAAGTACCTGGGTGCTTGCGCTAACCCCATGGGTAGGCAAGTGAATCTGAATAATTTGTTGTCCCACAAGAATTTCAGAAATTTCCTATCTTCCTCATGTACTGGAATGGAATAGTAGGCATCTCGAAGGTCAATTGAAGCCATGAAACACCCTTCACTCATTAACTCCATTGCCGAATTTAGGCTTTCCATTTTGAAATGGTTGTAAGCCATGTCCTCATTTAATTTTGACAAGTCTAAAATAACTCTATATCGCCCATTGGGTTTGGGTCTGAGAAACACAGTAGAAATGAATTGCCCATCTTCTTCTTCTGATTCCTCGATTACTCCTTTTTCTTGAAGGATATTTAATTCACTGATTAAAGCTAACCTTTCTTCTTCATTAAACCTGTACTCGGCCGGAGCCTTGTATTGTCTAGGAATCTTTGCAAAATCTAATCGAGTCCCCCTAACCGCGTTTAGCACAAACGGGTCTGAGGTTAATTCTTTCCATTTGTTTAGGCAAGCCCTAGTCTTCCCTGCCTGGGTGACTGAGTCATTACCTCGAACCATTTCATAGTCAAAATCAACCGGTATTTCTTTTTCGCTGGGACCTACCTGGTTTACCGAGTCCCCTTCTGGTGAAAACCCGACCCTCTGTCTGAGTTCTGGCCTCTCCCTTTGCCCCTGTAAGGTGAAGAGTTATCTCTTCCTCTGTAGGAGTTGTTGTTGTAGGAGTTGTGGTAGCCGCCACCTCCCCAACTGCTATTCCTGTTATTATAGTAGCCTTGGTAGCCTCCACCTCTCCCTTTGCCATAGCCTCCCGTGCCTTTGGCGAAAGGGGATTTGAAACTAGAGTTTGACCCTCCTCTAGTAGCACTCTTGGTCGTTGTAGTTGGCTTCTTTAGATCCGCTCTGAGCCGATTGTCTTTCTTGACCGACTCGATCTTTGCTGTGATTTCTCCACCCACCAAATACTCCGTTGATGGTGGATTTTTATCGTAGTCTAAGAGAGCTTTAAAGTCATCATTAATATCCACTTTGATGACCTCTCGTCTGGCCTTTGTAACTTCGGTAAAAGCCTTTATCATCATCACTAACCCCTCTGTCAGAGTGGAGAAAGCGATATGAGCATCGTCACTACCTGTATCTTTGGCGGCCGCTTTGGCCCAGTTCATGTTTCCCAGTAGGACTGCCATCCCACCTACCATGTAATCCTGAGCCCGAGAAAGCATTCGATCATTCTCTTTGTGATCTTTACTCATTTCCTTCTTGAGTTCTTCGTTAAGTTTAGGGGTCTTGAGGTGATCCAGGTTCTCTGGGCGTGGGTACTTTTTCCTGTATTCATCCAACTTGGTAATGGCGAGAGGTTTAGTGAAGAATTTCGTCACCTTCTCGTGTGTTTCTTTGTCTAATTTAGGTCCCAGAGCCTCCGTCTGTGTGACCTCATCGTAAATGTCATTCAAGATCTTCGTAGTCTCTGCAATTTGGCCTTCTTCCATCTCCTCTTCCTCCTGGCCGTTTTCGCCCGAACCTCCGGCCGTCGGTTGGACCTTGGGGTTAAGCATGTACCTCAGGTTTTCCTGGAAAGCTTTCTGTTGCTCTTGGTTTAGGCTCACTCCCAGGAGTTGCGTAAACCTATCATTTTCTTCCTTATCTGCCTTATCCTTGGCAGCTTTGGTTGCTTTTCTCTTCTCTTCTTTTTCCAAAGCTATCTTCTCCTGCCTTTTTTCCTCGGCTGTCTTCCCCATGATGCTTGGGTTGAATCGCGTGGACACTACACGTGCACCGATCCAAAATGGCGGACTCGTAACGGTCAAGTCTTGACCACCGCCTGGAGGAAAAGCGTGAAAGTCTCTTAAACACCGTCTAATAACTTCACCACTGACCCTGAATGTTCTACACGAACCAGGGCAATTAATAACCAACTTTTTGTAGCTGAACTAATACGATGGAGCTTGAAATCCAATGAATTCTGGAGGAGCTCCGTTCGGCACGTCCGAGCCGGTCTAATCAAGCGGAAGTAACTGGTTAGTCATGCGCGAGATATATCTCATTTGGTCCTGCTCATCGCCACTAGATGGCAATGTAGTAAACTTACTCCTCTACCTTTCTCATGAAGTGTTGTTTGCTAGATATGTACAGTCAGAGTAGCAAACTAAAGGCAACTTTAGTTCAACATCTACAGCCCAGATAGCTTTTAAAGGTACAACAACATAGGTTGAATCCTTTTATTCATCATTCACCATCACCACTGGCCCTGCATGTTCACAGTGCTTCCCAGCTCTCACAATGCAATAATGAAAGCAGATGGTGAAACCTGAGTCCACTTAGGATACTATACAATATGGATGTGCATGTTGAAGGGGTATTGTTATTACACCCTCTCTAAAATATCACATACATGAAATACACAATTAGAATATATGATAATGATATCCAAAATGTTCTTAATTACAGAATGATTAACATATATAGTGCATGAATATCATATATTTGCATTACTAGTGTTTTCAATATAAAGGAATTAGTAATAATGGGTCTGTGGCTCATGCTGCCATCTAGTGTAATTATAGGTGGCGCCATCTAGTGTGATATGTGGCGCAATGGTAAATGAATGGCAGGATTGGGCACAATAATTTGTCTATGATCAGCATATTAGTACACATAAAAAAATGGGATATCATTTAAAGACTTACTTATTTAAGTATAGTTAATTAAAATAATTAAAACCTCATTTTCCTGTTGAGAACAAGACATTTGTAAATGGGCGGGGAGGGGCATAGAAAACGAAAAATTCCAATAAAGAGATCTTGTGAATAAATCCCTTTTAATAAGGAATTCAACCATATGCATCATTATGATCTCATTAGTAGCAGGCATGCGTTACCGCCGCGCGTAATCGTTAAGCCCATGCTAGTGTTGTTTCCTGGGCTTGTGCTAGGATTTGTTTTTCCACAGACTTTCCGATCTTTATTCCTTTATATAGCCTATAAGTCCCCTAGGCCTAACTTAAATAATTCTCAGACGCAGGCCAATGTGAGTTCAGAGAGTTCCCCAATGTTACTTTTATCTTTCAAAGTAAAATCTAAAATCTAAAATACAATATATAATGAAATCAGGCATAAACGATAACACTTAGCTACTCATAAAATGAATGCTTAAATGATGAGTAGGCCTAACTAACGCTGTATTTAAGACAAGTTCAGGACTTATTCATTTTGGGTGGTATTAAGATTTAGTACATTCATCATGGTCCTGAGTGGACTCAATACACACATGATGCTATGATGTGTGTATTGAGTCCACTCAGGACAGCCATATACAGCCCCCTCGCGCGGGAACATGTAGTGCGGCTGTACAAAAAGCTGGCGCAGCCGCCGGGCACACTAGACCGGCGGCTTGTGGTCAAGCTGAGGACTACCGTCCTGGTGCGAGGCCCGTACAGCTGGGCAGCAGACGTATTATTTTCGCACCTTTCCCGCATCCGACGGCAGGTGCCGTGTTACTCGGGTTACTACCTCTGTATTACATGTCGGGTGCCCTTACCACCTGAGCTACCTGGACTGCCTTGTATTACTACCTCTGTATTACATGTTTGGTGCCCTTACCATCTGAGCTACCAGGGCTGCCTTGTCTTACTACCTCTGTATTACATGTTTGGTGCCCTTACCATCTGAGCTACCAGGGCTGCCTTGTCTTACTACCTCTGTATTACATGTTTGGTGCCCTTACCATCTGAGCTACCAGGGCTGCCTTGTCTTACTACCTCTGTATTACATGACTGGTGCCCTTACCATCTGAGCTACCTGGACTGCCTTGTCTTACTACCTCTGTATTACATGTCTGGTGCTCTACCATCTGAGCTACCAGGGCTGCCTTGTCTTACTACCTCTGTATTACATGTCTGGTGCTCTTACCATCTGAGCTACCAGGGCTGCCTTGTCTTACTACCTCTGTATTGCATGTCTGGTGCCCTTACCATCTGAGCTACCAGGGCTGCCTTGTCTTACTACCTCTGTATTACATGACTGGTGCTCTTACCATCTGAGCTACCAGGGCTGCCTTGTCTTACTACCTCTGTATTACATGTCTGGTGCCCTTACCATCTGAGCTACCAGGGCTGCCTTGTCTTACTACCTCTGTATTACATGTCTGGTGCTCTTACCATCTGAGCTACCAGGGCTGCCTTGTCTTACTACCTCTGTATTACATGTCTGGTGCCCTTACCATCTGAGCTACCAGGGCTGCCTTGTCTTACTACCTCTGTATTACATGTCTGGTGCCCTTACCACCTGAGCTACCAGGACTGCCTTGTCTTAGTACCTCTGTGACTGTTACATCATGTTACGCAATAATGACGTAACAATGGGTAACAACTTTATGACTATCATTATCATCAATCATTATTATTACATTTAATATCTCAATTAAGTAACATGTCCATAACCCATTAAAGTACGATTACCCAGGAATTTATTGCAGTATTTACGGTAGCATGTAAGAGCTCAGGTAGCACCCTCACCTACTTTAATATTCCTCCAATGACCTATAGCCACATGGACCAGGCCCTGTATGTTAGACTACAATAAACATTCATTCTAGATCTTAGGATCACAGCCTTAGGACTTCTCTTATACTCTTATTATTATCCTACAATATTTCTATAACTATTCAAGACAGACCAAACCTTCATATATAACACTGGTGGAATCGAGCCCGGCTCATCCTACCTGAAACCAGGAGAAGTTACTGTGTCTGACTCACCTACAAAACAACAAAAGAAACAATATTATTATTATATCAGTTACAACATGGAATATTAAGTCAGATAAACAGTCAAATCTATGTTATAGGCCATTGCTAGACCCATACAAGACCATACATATCATTGCTAGACCCATATAAGACCATACATATCAAACAGAAATGAAAACAGAAAGGCGTTGGTTTCCTTCCATTTGCTATTTATCATATGTGATGTGTTTCAGGAAAATAAGTCATAAGTCGCAAAAAATAGATTTTGAGATACGGTTATATTTGAAAAGATGAGATCAAGCAGAATCCAATAATAGTAAACAGTCTAATAATCTAATCTTCTTGATTTTAAGTTTGATATTTTAATTTGGGAAACAGTACAGTAACTAAATGTAGTCCATATGAGGATATACTGGATAGAAATTTGATACATCGATCAATCTAATTATAGAAGATAACCTCTCCAAAAATCAGAATATTCCAAAAAAGTAATCTTGTAAAATAAACACTTAGAAAAATACCATTTTTGCGACTTGTGACTCATTTCCCTGAAAGACATTCTATATGCTGTCAGCAAAGAAGTATATATATTGAAATATGAAACGTTGTTTCTGACACTGAAACGCCACATAGTATCAAACAGTTCAAAGGAGAACATATCCAAACTCATATATCATGGAACAAGTCCATAGTGAATCATTTATTGCACCTCCCATTCCGTAGCTCCATGCAACATACCGTTATTCCTATAATAAGCGCTCAGTGTGCTAAACCTTAAATTCTCAGGCTTGCTGCCATGTTCATGGTGGTGAGTGAGTGAGATTGGTTGCTTTACGCCCTTATCAACACATTTAATATGGTTATATCAAGGGCGGGAGAGCTGAGAGGGAGTGAGTGAGATTGGTTGCTTTACGCCCTTATCAACACATTTAATATGGTTATATCAAGGGCGGGGGAGCTGAGAGGGAGTGAGTGAGTGAGATTGGTTTGCTTTACGCCCTTATCAACACATTTAATATGGTTATATCAAGGGCGGGAGAGCTGAGAGGGAGTGAGTGAGTGAGGTTGGTTGCTTTACGCCCTTATCAACACATTTAATATGGTTATATCAAGGGCGGGAGAGCTGAGAGGGTGAGTGAGTGAGAGTGGTTGCTTTATGCCCTTATCAACACATTTAATATGGTTATATGAAGGGCGGGAGAGCTGAGAGGGAGTGAGTGAGTGAGATTGGTTGCTTTATGCCCTTATCAACACATTTAATATGGTTATATCAAGGGCGGGAGAGCTGAGAGGGAGTGAGTGAGTGAGATTGGTTGCTTTACGCCCTTATCAACACATTTAATATGGTTATATCAAGGGTGGGAGAACTGAGAGGGAGTGAGTGAGATTGGTTGCTTTACGCCCTTATCAACACATTTAATATGGTTATATCAAGGGCGGGAGAGCTGAGAGGGAGGCAGTTTATGATCATACCCAGGAAATAGAGATAGAGAAGTAGGGAGAGTGATTGAGTGAGATTGGTTGCTTTACGCCCTTATCAACACATTTAATATGGTTATATCAAGGGCGGGAGAGCTGAGAGGGAGGCAGTTTATGATCATACCCAGGAAATAGAGATAGAGAAGAAGGGAGAGAGAGACAGGGAAAAGAGACAGAAAGGCACTTTATGGTCATACCCAGGACCATCATGGTGGTTTGGATGCTTGTATTGGGCAGACTGGCTGGTCATGTGAACAGTTCAGATGTAGGTCAGTCACATGACAATAGTTGACCCAGTTATATTCCTATACCCACATAGTATATGAATTTAATTTTATTTCTGATCTTGACTGTTGGTCTAACTTTGGACTTTGTTCGATAGAGTTGGGTCTAGATAGACACAGCGGAGGGCGGAAGACCATGGTTATTCTGTATTGGATTATCATCTGTGAGCCCATATCTCAATGTTAATATCCTCAATTGATTATTAGAACTTCACTGTACAATGTACTTGTTTGTCGATAACTCAACTGTCGTTAATACAGAAGATGTGCTGTATAAAAATACTAAATACAAAAAAATATCATACAATATAATCTTGGGCTGATGTGTGTCGCGCATGCGCGTACGTCTCGTAGAGTCTCGAACAGTAACGTGATGGTTGAGACATGATCTAAAGCAGAAAGATACAGTGCATTTTATTTCTTTTTTATTTTAGTTCATATTTCCTTTTTGAAATAAGGATAATATTGAAAATAACTGTGTCTAAAAATAATAATTTGCCAGGATTTTTGACTGCATCAATACTGGGTGGAGTTCGATGGTTTCGGCTCAAAGCCAAAAGAGGTCTGGTCACTCAAGTTTCCTGACTTTTTATATTAGCTCAGTAATCATTTATTCATAATCAAGATGTAACATTGATTCTAATATAATATTAATCAACCAAAGTAATACAAATTTCAGCTAAAGTGCTACAATAATATTTGGCGGCAATGTTTTGCAAATATGAAGATGCATTACATACATATATACACAACTTTTCTCTCTCACATACAATATGGAAGAAACCACACACATACTCACACACACACTCTCACACACCCATACAACCCTCACACACCCATAAAATAAATCAAAACACTTACACCCACATCCTACACTGATACATGCTACACTAACCAATCACAGTGCTACGCTTCCCACATCTCACTATTTATATACCATTTACAAACCCAGCTTATATTCTCCTGATGAAGATAGTCTAGCTCGAAACGTTGAGAAATAAATAAAGAAATCGAAACTTACTCGCTTCCTTCATGGTGTTTTTTCGCGTTGAACCATCGTCAAGTTATTAAGCGTTTATTAGAGGGTGTGCATTTATTATGGTGATTACGGTATATATAAAAGATACGATAAATGACCTGGCTCTTATCACAACTTTTATCTAAACCTATAAATTATTACTGGAATTTCAGAAATGATGTTCGTTTCAAACCTACTGAATAAAAGCAAATTAATATTTCACGAGTCTTCCTCCCTCCTACATCTCCTTCTATTGTGCCCATCATATTTTATGTGAGGATCCCCAGCCATTTATAATGTTTAATTAACTGTAAAATGATGCAGCATAAAATCTCATAAATATTTGATGGTTTCCTGGTGGAGCATTTTGAGGCTAAAGGGCCTGGTCCACTAAGCCGATTCACATGCGATTTTCACATAATTTAGTGGAAAAGAGTCCTCTGCGGCGCAAAATCGCATGAGAATCGTCTTAGTGACACCTAACACCTAAAGCCTGGGTTCCACTGCCCCGCTGCTTCTCCTGCTACTACTCCTGTTTCTTTGGTCCTGCTACTTTTAGAAGCGGGAGCAATTAGCGGGAGGTAGCCGCTTTAATTCAAACATGTTTGATTTAAAACGGCTACTTCCCGTTACTTCTAAAGTAGCGGGACCAAAGAAACAGGAATAGTAGCGGGGCAGTGGAACCCAGGCTTAAGTTCTACTTCCGCTTTCCGTCACTTTGGCTTCCTCAGCCAGCTTTGTCCGCTACATCTTCAACTTCAAATCTCTACTCATTTTCCCCACCCTCCCTTTCATCTCTTTTTCTACACTCCCTCTATTCTGCCTTATCTCCTCCTCACAACCTCTTCAACTAACATATTCAACCAGTTCAGTAAATAATCAAACCATATATACATTTGTACATTATTGAGATTTTACGGATTAAAATCTCAGTAATAGATTTATCTTTTCAAGCTTGTAAGTCTTGTATGCATGTATTGTTGAAAAGCGGGAATATTCTGCTGTATATTATCTTCAAGAAGCATGGTCTATTTTGTTATATATAAGGAACTGTTAAGTTGCTAAAAACAAAGATGACGAAAATTTATAAATTGTATTAGTAATGGATGAATGTACATAGTTATTAAGAGTTGGTAACGATTATACCATGTTTTAATGATATAGTGTAATTCCAGAAAAAGAACAAACATGTTGAAAAAGACCTAAATATGCACATTCTTTTAAGAGAAAAGTTGTATATATATCGTATTTTTTATTCTGGTCCATTCATTCAATCAGTTACATCATCCAGAAATTCCGTAGAAATATTTTCGATATGGGCACTCTAGGAAAAGCAATGGGTTCATTGACTGAGACATGACCCTTTTCTATGTAATTGTATGACGATTTGGAAATAAAAATACTTATAATATATATATATATATATATATATATATATATATATATATATATATATATATATATATAACCAATCCTCAAGACCTTAATAATAATAATAATTAATGTGGTCAAATCACATTTTATTATTGATTCAACACACTTACTTCAAGCCCTCGTACAGCGTTGTTACAGTTACTTATTAAGTGGATGACAATACTCGCCTCGGTCGATGACTGGAGAAGACCAACCACTATTATGCTACAGTTAATAAAGTATTCATACGCAGTTAAGCGTTTTAACATGTGGCATTTAGCAGCAGTACAGAGGATTAATTCATAATTTTTTTCGTTCAATGACTTGATGAATCTGTAAATATTTATCTCAGTTTGACCTCATTCTTAGACAGAGGTCAGGAGTTTTGACCTTGAAACACTCCAGCAAATGTCAGCCAGCCCATTCTAACAGGCAACGGATCTCTCTCCAGTGGATCTAAATGTGCCCAGAATCTATAATATCATATGTGATCCGTTTTAGGAAAATGAGTCATAAGTCGCAAAATATGGATTTTGAGATATCATCCTATTTGAAAAGAGGAGATCAAGGTGATTCCAATGATAGTAAACACTAGGACACCTAATTAGTATTTCTATATTTTAAGTTTGATACTTTTATTTTTGAAAAAGAAAATGTTTGCAATGTTTCTGGATGGGTAATTAAAGTGACACTTGCCACTGAGCTCCTCATTTTTTTGACATATGCTTGAATTTCAACAATGTTCTGGATCATTATGCCATTAACCAATACCTGGGAGCATTAATGTATGAAATACAAGTATTTGGAATATATAAGAGTTTAAAACTTCAAATTTTGTGGGGTACCTCCATCACACTATAGTCTCTCAGACATAGCAGTTGGAAGAGGTCTCGCCGCCTGTATGCCTCTTATCTTAATGAGTTAAGTGATACCAGCTGGATGGGACAGGGTATATATGTCACTATGTACCTCCTGCCTCGCTCTTAGTTCACATGTATCGAGGATGTGGTTGTTATATGTAATGTAACTAATCGCATGGCACAAATTACTGACTTCCCTCTTTTTTTTAGTCAAATTAAGCTAAAGATACTTCCTCAGAGATGCAGGTGTAAATTGGTCATACTTGTTGTGATGTGTTACAGGAAAATGTCACAAGTTGCAAAATTGATATTTTTTAAAGTGTTTTATTCACAATAATTTCGAGACAGTCTGTGGAATATCCTCTTATTCTAAGGTCATCCTATGGAGTATATACATAGTTCTAACTACCCTACAGAACAACCCTTGGATTCTTGGCGTCGTGAAAATTCACCCATGAGAGTCGCGGGGCTACCGCCCCTGGACCCTTATCAAGAGGGGTTGTTCTGTGTTTATTTCACCCCTCCCACATAACTTATGTTATTTTAACATGATATACAGCAATTGTGAGGAATAAATAGTTCTTTAGTTTGAATTGCTCCGAAAACATAGCCCCAAAGAAGAGCCGGAACTGCGGAAGATCAGAAAGCACGCGTGCGCACAGTGTACCAAAAACTAGGTCTCCCTTACCATCGCAGTACACCCTAGTATGGCTGCTTAGGGTCAATTGTACATGTACTGACGAATTCACCCATTATATATGTATCTGCCTTGAAGCAAGTGTCATCAGCTGCTGTACGACAACACACTGGGCTTGTCATACATATACGTATGACAAGCCCAGTATATATGGGCCATATTTTCAGAAAATGTACAATTGGCAGCTGTTTACATTTAGTAAATTCTGCTAAATTAGGCTGCAATTTGGTCAATACTAGGTAAATTCGAGTATATTCAGCATTGCATGGATTCTAGCAATCTGTTTGGTTAGGTTGAACTGTATTTTGAACTTTATTTTCGTCTGAAATGTGGGTTATTTGAGAGAATTGGTGAAGGGGAATTGTACATTTTCTGGCGACTTCACCCACATGTACATACGCCTGGAGGTATATACTATTGATATCTCACTCTGCCTCTCGTGTTCCCATGTTCTAACTACTGCTCCTACTATAGATCTAATCCCTGCTCTTTTTCTTTCTTTTCTATATTGTCGACAATGTACAATCGGCAGCTTTAAATATTTAGAAATATCTGCTAAATTAGGTTGGAACTCGATTTTGAATCACATTTTTTCTTTAAATTGCGTTATTTGAGAGGATTGGAAAAAGGCATTTGTACATGTATTTTCTGACGACTATTCTCTATGCTCCTCCTCACTTGTATTACTTCTACTTTGACCCTCCTGCTGCCCCTACCCCATTCCTTCTGCTCCTCCCCCACTCCCCCTGCTCCTCCCCCACTCCCCTGCTCCTGCCCTGCTCCCCCCTCACTCCTCCTGCTCCTCCCCCACTCCTTCTGCTCCTCCCCCACTCCTCCTGCTCCTCCCCCACTCCCCCTGCTCCTCCCCCACTCCCCCTGCTCCTCCCCCATTCCTCCTGCTCCTCCCCCACTCCTTCTGCTCCTCCCCCACTCCTCCTGCTCCTCCCCCACTCCCCCTGCTCCTCCCCCATTCCTCCTGCTCCTTCCCCATTCCTCCTGCTCCTCCCCCACTCCTCCTGCTCCTCCCCCACTCCTCCTGCTCCTCCCCCACTCCTCCTGCTCCTCCCCCACTCCTCCTGCTCCTCCCCCTGCTCCTACCCCACTCCCCCTGCTCCTCCCCCTACTCCTCCCCCACTCCTCCTGCTCCTCCCCCACTCCTCCTGCTCCTCCCCCACTCCTCCTGCTCCTCCCCCACTCCCCTGCTCCTCCCTCACTCCTCCTGCTCCTCCCCCACTCCTCCTGCTCCTCCCCCACTACTCCCCTAATCCCCCTGCTCCTCCCCCTGCTCCTCCCCCACTCCTCCTGCTCCTCCCCCACTCCTCCTGCTCCTCCCCCACTCCCCTGCTCCTCCCTCACTCCTTCTGCTCCTCCCCCACTACTCCTGCTCCTCCCACACTACTCCCCTAATCCCCCTGCTCCTCCCCCTGCTCCTCCCCTACTGCCCCTGCTCCTCCCCCACTCCTCCTGCTCCTCCCCCACTCCCCTGCTCCTCCCTCACTCCTTCTGCTCCTCCCCCACTACTCCTGCTCCTCCCCCACTACTCCCCCACTACTCCCCTAATCCCCTTAGGTTGGAACTCGATTTTGAATCACATTTTTTCTTTAAATTGCGTTATTTGAGAGGATTGGAAAAAGGCATTTGTACATGTATTTTCTGACGACTATTCTCTATGCTCCTCCTCACTTGTATTACTTCTACTTTGACCCTCCTGCTGCCCCTACCCCATTCCTCCTAGAAGGGGAGTGGGGGAGGAGCAGAAGGAATGGGGTAGGGGCAGCAGGAGGGTCAAAGTAGAAGTAATACAAGTGAGGAGGAGCATAGAGAATATTCTCTATGCTCCTCCTCACTTGTATTACTTCTACTTTGACCCTCCTGCTGCCCCTACCCCAGGGTAGGAGCAGGAGGAGTGGGGGAGGAGCAGGATGGCGGCCGCGACAGTTGTGCAGGCACATCGCTCCGTCATTCAATACTCAAATTAGAGGTTCTGAAGGATACTTTGGGATTATTTTCATCATAGAATCATCAACAATAGTTATCATCACCTTTTCATCGGATCAGATATGTATTCTTGACTTTTATTTGTTGTATATTGTGAAATGTCTGTATGTATGTACCACGATCGTAGGTGTAGGTTATGAATGCGAGCAACGTATGACAAGGCAAAGGCCTATCACTAACGCTCCATAGGCGCTAACCGAAGTAACAAAACACTGAACAATGACAATTGTCTAGGCAAATGTCCACATATACAGGCTATAAGTGAAGTCTATGCTCCAAGAACAATTCTTTTGAACTTGCACTGCTTATATATCATTTGTAACGATTGTTTATTTGAAATCTTGGTACACAACGAAGGGCTGATCGATCGGCCTAAGATCTTAGCAAAGGGTTTACATGATGTAGTTTTCAGGTCTGTAAATACTAGAGAATCGTACGATTGGTTGGGAAAGTGTTGTTGGTTGAACTGTCTAAATAAAAGTAGAAATAACTGCTCAAATATGGATAAGGAAACGTTCGAAGCGGCCCTTCAAACATATGCGACTGAAATGACAAAGATTGGGACAGACACAAATGTAAAGATGACTGAATTAACCGATCGACAAAATGATATTGATAATTTGGGAGCCAGATTAACAGTACTTGAGAACGAAAATCTAAACAAAAGAATCTCTGAACTGGAGAAAAAGCATCAAGAGCTGGAAAAATACACTTCGTATTTGGAAGACTACTGTATTAGTCTTGATTCAAACCAAAGAGGGGCAAACATGATATTAACTGGTTTCAAAGAAAAGGACGGGGAAAACGAGAGAGGAAGCAAGCTTACAATGAACTTAGTTTGTGAACTTCTATCTGAGATCGATCAATCATTTACAGCAAATGAAATTGAATATGTAACAAGAATTGGGAAACCAAAAGGTCAAAATGATAAAAGAGATCGGAATATCCTAATTAAATTCGCATCAGTCTCGATATGTTCAAGAATCAGTAGGAGAAAAGCTAGCTTGAAACAAACCGACAACAACAATAAATGCTTCCTTAATCCTGATCTGCCCCCCAAATTGGCTCAGAAACAAGCTGACATGAGGGCCATTGTGTCCTATGCGAAAGCAAAGCAGATTGACGCCAGACTAGACAGAGGCAGAGTGATTGTAAACAAACAATCGTATGGACACAAGCAATTAGAAAAGATCCCTGGGGGCGTGTCGATCGGAGAAACTAAAACTAGAAGGATTGTGCAGGGAATTGGATTCCAAGGAGAATTATCGCCACTATCTAACTTCTACCCATGTAAAATCAAGTTCGATCAGAATGTTTTCGAAAATGCAGAGCAGGCTTATCAATGGTCAAAAGCCAAAATCGTAGGAAATCAGCCAATGGCCACTCTGATTCTAGGCACAAATGATCCCAGAAAATGTAAAAGTGAGGGGGAAAAGGTTGGAACAACTGAAACCTGGGAGAAATCCAAACTAGAAAGGATGAAAGACATCCTAGAATGCAAATTCGCCCAAAATAAAGAATTGGCTAGCTTCCTAGTATCAACTAAGGGACACAACTTATTAGAATGTACGACTGACAACTTCTGGGGTGCTGGAGTGTCCATTTCCTCATATAAGCTCAACCTACCAAAGGCCAAACTTTATGGGAAGAACAATTTGGGACTAATCCTTGCTCAAGTGAGAACCGAAATCATTAGAGAGAATACTATTCAATCCAATCCAAATATAGTAACTAGATTTGCAGACCCAATCCCCCCTCCCAAGCTTACTAACATGATTGCCAATACTAGAGGCAAGGGACGTCGAGGCACCCCATTTGCAGGTGCAGGTGCAGGTGCCTGGGGCAGAGGAAGAGGCAGAGGTGTGTATTCGATGTATGGTAACGAACCGATTCAGTTCCCTGACGAAGAATACATGAATGAGATCG
Source organism: Sthenelais limicola (assembly GCA_942159475.1). NCBI lineage: Eukaryota > Metazoa > Annelida > Polychaeta > Phyllodocida > Sigalionidae > Sthenelais > Sthenelais limicola. The sequence continues at coordinate 25,552,707 of OW804094.1, read as the reverse complement.
GTCTAGATAGAAGAGATAGAGACGAATTGCATAGAGAGGACAATCATAGATCCGACGATTCAACTGAAGATGTCTGAAAGAAACACAGATAAGATCGATCTTTTAATTTTTACTGACTCTAGGGGAAGAAACCTAGATCGATATTTGCAAATGAACAATGTACTTGTATATGCATTCCCCGGAGCCAGAATAATAGATCTCTATCTCCAAGTAAAACTAACTCTCATGAACGAAAGGGTGTATCCCAGAATGATCCTCATAATGGGAGGAATATGCGACATAACTAAAAAGCGATTCGATGATAGGAGGGTTGTACTTAGAGATATAGGTGTTGCGCGTACGGCTAACTCAGTACTAAACACAATTAGAAATGTATGGTTGGAGGCTGAAACCCAATTTCCAGATATCCTCTTCTCTTTTGCTGGGATTTGTGGGATGAATGTCGCTAGATATAACAGAGACTTTAACAGATACTTGTGGCAGTCCAATCTGGATCAGATAGTAAACATGATAAATATGCAATTACTATCGTGGCATGTTCACAAAGGTATTATTTTCCCGACCATAACCAGCCGGGTACATCGGAGAACTAGGAACAAAGTCAAGGCTTTCTACACATATTTTACAGATGGTCTTCATCCAGGAGAGAGATTATTACAAGAATGGGCACACAATATTGCTCGTTTCTATGAAAGAAACATTATTATTCTATAGAATGGAGATGGTTCGAATAAACAGAATGGCAAAGGCCAACTGTAATAAGAGAACTCATCAAAGCATACAAGAAACAAGACCTAGAGCTATTTCATTAAAACTTTTTCTACTGGGATATAAGGCAAAGGCCTACCCACGACAATGTTGCAGTATTTGTGTATATAAAACAGTGATATCAACAACACTTTTCTCGTATCGTTATATTTATGTTTTGATGGATGAGTATGTATACAAGTGGCAAAGGCCATTCACCCAAGTAGAACTGAACATGTGTATAGAGATAAGAAGTCCAAAACAACATGACTGAGATTAAACTGAACAAATTACTCGAAACTAAAGGGAAAAAATTTATTCATATGAATATTAGATCGCTTATGAATAAGATACACCTAATACAAGCTGACTTTGCAAATAGTGACTTAGAATCGATAGTATGTACAGAATCCTGGCTTAATAAGGACATTGAAGACTCAATGATAGCGGTAGAAGGTTTTAATCATGTAAGATGGGACCGAAAGGTGAATAAGAGAGGGGGAGGGATAGTATCCTATATTAATAAAAATACAGATTATGAAAGTTGTGAGAAATATAACCAAAGCGATGGTAATCTGGAACTACAGGTAATAAGAATAAAGTATGAGAAAATGAATGATATTATACAAATGAATATATACAGACCCCCTTCTGCTAGCTGTAAAATAGCTGTGGATAAAATAATTCAGATCTATAAAGAAATTAGTGACGAATATAAGTCTGCGAAAATCTTTTTGATGGGAGACTTTAACATCAACCTTTTGAAGAATGATGCCAATAGTAAACATCTAAAAGATAGTTTAAGAATAAATGGACTTAAGCAGTTCATAAAAAAGCCAACTAGACATAGTGATAATCCGAGCTTAATAGATCACATAACAAGCAGTGAAGATACCAATTTAAAATCTGTAGGGACTGTATGCTATGGAATTAGCGACCACTTACCAATTTACTTTGTGTATAAGAAAACAAAAACGAGACTGAAAAAAACATTGCAAAAAGGTAGATCGTATAGGAGATATTCTCCTCAACTTATGAAAGAAAGACTCCTAGAGAAAGATTGGGATAAGATATGGACTGAACAATGCCCTGATAAGGCTTGGGAGATGATCTATCACAATATACTGGAGATTCTTAATGATATATGCCCAGTGAAAAGCTTTTATGTAAGAATAAAACCGACTCCATGGGTAACACAAGAGTTGATAGAACTTAAACATGAAAGGGATCAGTACCTAGAAAGATATACTAAGTTACATAACGAGGAGGACAAACAGAGAGCTAACCAACTTAGAAATGTAGTAAATAGAGCATTTAAAAGAGCGAAGAATGACTATATTAAAGGAAAATTAGATGAAAACAAAGGGGACCCAAAGAAGTTTTGGAAGATTGTCAAAGATGTAATCCCTAATAACGAGAAAAATAAGGGAATTAAACAAGTGATTGATCCAAAAACTCAAAAACTTGCTAACAAAGAAGAGACTCCGGATATTATTAACAACTACTTCACCTCTATAGGTGCAGAGATAAATGATAACACACCTAACGAAAGAAATCCAAATACATTGGAGAATAGAATCTCTGATAAGCAGCCACTCAATCTGCAGGTACCCACCCTAGAAGAACTAATAACACTGATAAAAGAAATTGACTCCAATAAATCGTCAGGATGTCTAAACATAAATTCAAGAGTATATAAAGACGCCCTGATAGCTATACCTGACATCTTCCATTATGTAATTGGACTTTCAATTAGAAAAAATCTATTTCCTAAGGCATGGAAAGGAGCAATTGTAACACCGCTTCCCAAAAAAGGCAATTCCAACCTAGTAGAGAATATTAGACCTATATCCCTAACCCACATCTGTGGAAAAATTCTAGAAAAAATTATTAACAGAGCATTAATGACTCATATGGAGGAAGAAGGTTTCATCTCTGATAATCAATATGGATACAGAAGACAGAAATCAACAACAGCCTGTGTAACATCTCTACTAAGTCCAATTTTACAGGGTTTCAACAACAAAAAGTTCATCTCATGCACATTTTTCGACTACAGAAAAGCGTTCGATTGTGTTCCACATCAACCTTTAATTGATAAAATGAAACTATACAATATTAGTAGTAATGTGACAAAAATAATGTCAAGTTACCTGAATGGCAGATGCCAACAGGTAAGGATAGCAGAACACATTTCCAAAAAAGCAAGCCTAGTAACAGGAGTCCCACAAGGGTCGATTTTAGGACCATCTATGTTCATTATCTACATCAATGATATCACAAAGTTAGAAATAAAAGGAGTGATGAACTTATATGCAGATGATATAGCTCTTGTAAATATAGAAAACACCTATGAAGAATTGATTGGATCATTGCAACATGATTGTGAGAAAATTATGAAATGGAGTAATTATAACAAGTTGAGTGTCAATACTAGTAAAACTAAATCAATGATAATTGGGAATAGAGCCCAATTACAAAGACATAATAAGGAAAAACCTATTGAACTCGACAATGGGTCACAAATAGAATGGGTAACACACTTTAGGTATCTTGGAATAACCATTCAAGAAGATTTAAAATTCGACAAGAGTTACAATTCTATGATGGGTCAAATATCATCTAGACTAAAAACAATCCAGCTAATCAGAGCCAGCCTCACAAAGAACTGTGCTATGAAACTTACCAAATCTATGGTTTTATGTCACTTGGACTATATTAACTTCTGTTATATGACACTTAATAAAAATCAACTTGATAAAATCCAATCAATTCAAAACAGAGCATTGAAACTGGCCTTAAAATTACCTAAGCTTTATCCCACAATTCAACTCCATAGAAATACAAAAACCTTACTCTTCTACAAGAAAATGAACTTTAATCTATTAAAGCAGATCCATTTTGATGTCCACCACAATAATCGAGAGAAAATATTTCAGCAAAAAACTCCTGGAAATACCAGAAGGCATGATGGTGTTATCCTTGAGCAGAAATTGCCTAAATATGAAATCTACAGAAAGGCATTCTTATACCAGGGAGCAAGTCTTTGGAATAATTTACAGTTAGATCTTAGACAAGAAACTGATGTCATAATTTTTAAGAAAAGATTGAAAAACCTATATCTAGAGCAAGAATAATGAAAACAATAACAACTTTAATATCAAAGTATAACGTTAAGCTATAAGAACTGAACTATTTTTCATAAATAATCACCATGTACAATCCTCCATCTCATCTCATCTCATTCCACCAAACCACCATATTAATATCAATTTTCTATCCCATTTTTTCCTGAACTATGTAATGACATTTCAAGCCAGGTGCGAGGTGTAAATCATACTTGTATTTTATGAGAATGATCCTCGTTTGAACAAGGGTGGCAAAGGCCAAACCCTCTCTGTAATACCTGGAAAAATAAAATAATTAAAAAAAAAAAAAAAATCCCCCTGCTCCTCCCCCTGCTCCTCCCCTACTGCCCCTACTCCTCCCCCACTCCTCCTGCTCCTCCCCCACTCCCCTGCTCCTCCCTCACTCCTTCTGCTCCTCCCCCACTACTCCTGCTCCTCCCCCACTACTCCCCTAATCCCCCTGCTCCTCCCCCTGCTCCTCCCCTACTGCCCCTGCTCCTCCCCCACTCCTCCTGCTCCTCCCCCACTCCCCTGCTCCTCCCTCACTCCTCCTGCTCCTCCCCCACTCCTCCTGCTCCTCCCCCACTCCCCTGCTCCTCCCTCACTCCTTCTGCTCCTCCCCCACTACTCCTGCTCCTCCCCCACTACTCCTGCTCCTCCCCCACTACTCCCCTAATCCCCCTGCTCCTCCCCCTGCTCCTCCCCTACTGCCCCTGCTCCTCCCCCACTCCTCCTGCTCCTCCCCCACTCCCCTGCTCCTCCCTCACTCCTTCTGCTCCTCCCCCACTACTCCTGCTCCTCCCCCACTACTCCCCTAATCCCCCTGCTCCTCCCCCTGCTCCTCCCCTACTGCCCCTGCTCCTCCCCCACTCCTCCTGCTCCTCCCCCACTCCCCTGCTCCTCCCTCACTCCTCCTGCTCCTCCCCCACTCCTCCTGCTCCTCCCCCACTCCCCTGCTCCTCCCTCACTCCTTCTGCTCCTCCCCCACTACTCCTGCTCCTCCCCCACTACTCCCCTAATCCCCCTGCTCCTCCCCCTGCTCCTCCCCTACTGCCCCTGCTCCTCCCCCACTCCTCCTGCTCCTCCCCCACTCCCCTGCTCCTCCCTCACTCCTTCTGCTCCTCCCCCACTACTCCTGCTCCTCCCCCACTACTCCCCCACTCCTCCTGCTCCTCCCCCACTCCCCTGCTCCTCCCTCACTCCTTCTGCTCCTCCCCCACTACTCCTGCTCCTCCCCCACTACTCCCCTAATCCCCCTGCTCCTCCCCTACTGCTCCCCCACTCCTCCTGCTCCTCCCCCACTCCTCCTGCTCCTCCCCCACTCCTCTGCTCCTCCCCCACTCCTCCTGCTCCTCCCCCTACTCCCCCTGCTCCTCCCCCACTCCTAAGTAAGATTGGTTGCTTTACGCCCTTATCAACACTTTGAAGTGTTATATCAAGGGCAGGAGAGCTGAGATGGAGGCAGTTTATGATCATACCCAGGAAATAGAGATAGAGAAGAAGGGAGAGAGAGACAGAGAAGAAGAGAGAGAAAGGCACTTCATGATCATACCCAGGATATAGAGATAGAGAAGAAGGGAGAGAGAGACAGAGAAAAGAGACGGAAAGGCCCTTTATGATCATACCCAGGAAATAGAGATAAAGAAGAAGGCAGAGAGAGACAGAGAAAAGAGACAGAAAGGCCCTTTAAGGTCATACCCAGGAAATAGAGATAGAGAAGAAGGCAGAGAGAGACAGAGAAAAGAGACAGAAAGGCCCTTTAAGGTCGTACCCAGGACCAGGACTATGACAATAAGATCGAAGTTTATTGGACACACCAGACTGACCCATGTCCCTCTGGTGAAGCGAGAACCACAACCTGAATGTATTGCTTGCCAAACTCCACTCACTGTCAAGCATCTTCTACTGGAATGTGCAGACTTTCATGATGCCCGTATCAAATATATCAATGCTCCTGACCTTTAAACACTATTTAATGTGGTCAATGGTGACAATGTCATCAAATATCTAAGAACTGCTGGTCTGTTCTCTTTGTTATATAGTCTCTTTCATTCCAAACCTAACTTTCTGTTATTATTGTTATTTCTAATTGTATTTTTCATTTCATTTACAGCTGGACTGTAAACTAAATCACTTTACTCCTCTCATCTGATTTCACTAACCCTCGCTGCCATGAATATGACTCCATGGCATTAAGCAACTATTGGGTCAGATTTTCAGGAAATGTACAATTCAACTTCACCAATCTTCTCAAATAACCCAAATTTCTGACGAAAATAAAGTTCAAAATACAGTTCAACTAACCAGACTAATTGCTAGAATCAATGCAATGCCGAATATACTCGAATTTACCTAGTATTGACCAAATTGCACCCTAATTTTGCAGAATGTGCTAAATGTGTACCGCTGCAAATTGTACATTTTCTGAAAAATTGACCTTATTACTCACTCATTCACTTGCTACCTTTCAATAATGGAAGGGAATGAATTAATCAATAGCATGTCTTCATTTGCTTCACCCCCCCCCAATGGGTGCCATTTAGTCAAGTTTTCCCTTCCGCTTCCGTTTGTTTGCTTCATTTACATATATATGACTAGCTACAGACTAATTTACATACCCTTTGGGCATGCGCAATATGACGTAAGAGGTCGGTGGCAAGCAGTGGAACCTTACAATTTAGCGCCGGTGCTGAAAGTGGCTTCAGTGATTTTGCAAATCTGATTGGCTGTTGTAGCTGGAACCGGTTTGGGTAGGTGGGGATAGCGATGCTGTCAAATGTGATGTGTTTCAGGGAAATGAGTCATAAGTCGCAAAAATAATATTTTTCAAAGTGTTTTCTCACAAGATCTCTTTATTGAAATGTTCTGATTCTTCCAGGGTTTAGCCCTTATTGTCCTATAGATCCACGTAACAAATTTTGGGACATTGTATTAAATATATCCTTGCCTTTTGAAAGCCATCGTATATGGAGTATATTCAGTTACTTTATTGGTAATTACCCATCCAGAAACATTGCCTACTTTTTTTTCAAAAATGAAAATATCAAACTTAAAATATAGAAGTACTTAATAGGTTTCCTAGTGTTTACTATCATTGGAATTACCTTGATCTCCTCTTTTCAAATATGGTGATATTTCAAAATCCATATTTTGAGCCTTATGACTCCCCTTGGTTTTCCTAAAACGGATCACCAAAGGGGACTTGAACACTAATCAATACCAAAACTAACCCTAACCCTAACCTTAAATAGGGGATTTGCATAACCGCCATTTTGAATCCTGATTCGCATGGAATTATGGAACTAATGGTACAGTATAAAATCTAAAGAAAACATGTCACGTTCAGCATGGAATGTCATCAGTCCTCTTTAATACATCAATATCCAGGTGTTGTACATGTTTCCATAACACAAGACTTCATCTTTCCCAATATGCATTTGGTTTTCAAAGATCATTTATAAAATCTATGATATTTGCGAAAACATTTTTGCATTTTTGATAAAAATGTTGCCAAGTATTTGTATGTCAGACTTGAACTGAATCCGTCCCAGGATGCACTGTGACAGACATGCGCAATGAGACATGCAACTCCCCTATTGGTGGTTCTAAGTCAGTAAAGGGGGTGGTGGACTGTCCTGAGTAATAATAGACTAATGAATCTAATTAAATGACTAGTAAATGTCCACTAAGCCCCACCCACCGGGTTCGCTTAGCTCCACCCACTTCGGCTAGCCCGCAGTAAGTTTCTGCCAAAAGCAGGTCGGTGCGCCATGTTCTTCAATCAGAGATGGCTATAGAACAGATTTGCCGATAAAGCCCAACGACTTCTCTGTGTTTTGTGCACATCCTATCCCAAGAATGTACCGTAAGCATAACAATTTGTTATAGATTTAAGGGTAGTCTCCACTGGCTGTGTTAAAGCCGAAACACTATTTAGGAAACTCTAAATTTTTTTTTGCAAATAGCAAAAACATTATAGTCTTCAGAGTATTTCTACAGCATTATAATGATCGACATCATTATTTACCACCAGAAACATATGAAAAGAAAGTCAGTTTCTCTCTTACAAGGAGGCAGCCATATTGGTGACCAACAGCGCCACTGGTGGTAATTTACATTTATTGATGATGTCACTGAACCACTAGGTGTGACTGGTCACTCTACTCGGCACATATACATGTAAACAAACATTGAACTTACAAGTGCTTAGTTTAAAGCATTGGTATATACATAATTATATGATGTATATACAGTGAGAAGGTTTGAATATTCATATTAGTATATATATACACATTATAAATATCCATAATTCACCCCAGAGACCCCTAATTTGTGAGTGCAAATCTCTCCCTGCAACTCAGAAACTCGGTAATAATGGCGGCGACGGCGGTAATGTTTTAACACTTTCACTCCTCTCCCCTGCCTCACCCTAACCCTCAATAGCTTTAACACCTTACCCTGCATTTGTCAATGGCAGATATTTTCCCAGCCTAACCTTTTTATAAAGAGCATCATTCATTTACATATGAATATGGCTCAAATCAATTGAGGAAAAATAGGAGTGTGTCCATTCAGGCACTGCGAGCTATTGTTTATGTTGTGGGTATGAGGGTATGTGACGTCACTCCCAGTCACATGACTTATAGCAATGGCGGCCTCCATACAAGTTGTCTGCTATAATTAATTCCAGGTAAAATTGCTCCCCACTTCTTTAATATGTGAGAATTACATAAAATACATACGTGAGGTCGTTGGGTACGATTTCCCCTCCTACAAAATGTTTACATGATATCCTATGAAGTTTCGGCTTTAAGCTCTGCGGTAAGCCTTGCGATGGTTTGTGGTGGTTCTGTAGGTGGAGAGGAATGAACGAGGTCCTGCCTACATGGTTCACTGGCCATGTAGACAGGACCTCGCCACTTCCCACCATCACAGCACCATCGCAAGGCTTACCGCAGCCAGTGGAGACCACCTTTAAAGGACAACTATTTTCATAGGCATTACTCAAGAGAGGTTTGAACTTTCCAGACTTTACCGAGTATTCAGGACGACCCTGTATACAATGTTATATATATGATGTGTTTCGGGAAAATGAGTCACAAGTGGCAAAAATAATATTTTCCTAAGTGATTTATTTACAAGATATCTTTATTGGTATCTTCTGCCCTAAATTATATAAATTAAGTTATTACATCCGTTCTTCATCTTCATTGGAAATACATGTATAAAGTTATTACAACATAGAACAAAGTTTCTAGAAGTTCCTTCAGTTAGATTTAGGTAAGTTGCGTTCTCCGTTTAATTGATTAACAAGTTTCTAGATACCCCTTTAGGTAATTTAATTGATAAAATAATCAGTAGGAGTGGGGAAGGAGCAGGAGGAGCCATGCTAATGCCAAAGTAGCAACCCTGCTTAAATGAAAACATTCTAAAAAGTCTTTGTGTGCCGACCCATCCCATGATTATTCTGGTCTCAGGCCACCAGCTCTGGTTTGACATTGGAACACATAAAGTGACTACGTCAGCAGCAAGAGATAAACTGGGTGAACACTCTTGAAACAGATGGTTCCACATGAAAGAATAACAGGGCGTGTAAGTGTCATGGCGGCTGGGCAAGAAATAATGAAAATTAGTCGCATAGTTGTACCGATGTGTTGACCAAAAGTGCACAATCTTCATAGACTTAGCATTGCAGCGTTTCATAATCACTCTATACATCGCCCCAGGAAAGGTTTAACGATTATGGTGCCTAAATGAAATGTTTTGCCTTTAAATATGGATATGTGAGTTAGAATTCATAAAAACAATATATTGTATATGATTGATGAAAGAACAGAGATTAGTCCACAATGCTAAGCCTATGGGAGTTTTGCACGACATGTACACAAAACGTCATGATACTGCTGCAGTGGCATGACTTAAAAGACCACTTATGCTCCCTATGGCTAGTCGACCACTGACATCTGGGGTAGAAAAGAGCAGAGTATCACTTCACATTAGCGTGTTTCCTCTCTTGCCCTGATAGGATAAAATATGTGGATCAGATTTTCGGAAAAGGTACAATTCAACTTCGCCAATCTTCTCAAATAACCCAAATCTCAGACGAAAATAAAGTTCAAAATACAGTTCAACCTAACCAAACAGATTGCTAGAATCAATGCAATGCCGAATATACTCAGATTTACCTTGTATTGACCAAATTGCAGCCTAATTCAGCAGAATTTACTAAATGTGTACAGCTGCCAATTGTACATTTTCTAAAAATCTGACCCATGTATGAAAGTATTGTGTCAAAACAGGGCGTAAAGCAACTGATTGCCCCCACCAGTCTGTGCCTGTAAAGCTACTACATTACACCCCCACTATTTCTTACAGTGTACGATGCTTACCATGCACACAAATGATAAGCAGTAGAATACGTGGGAGTTTATGTAGATCTTATTGCTGCGGCCAAGGTGTAAGATATTCACCTAATGTATAGAGTATGGTGACCCCTACCACACCTGAGAACGTGCTGCAGGTACAAACAACTGCATATGTCATCCGTTTTAGGAAAATAAGTCAAAATATGGATTTTGAGATATCATTATATTTGAAAAGGGGAGGTCAAGCCGATTCTAATGATAGTAAACAGTAGGACACCTAATAAGTATTTCTATATTTTAAGTTTGATATTTTTATTTTTGAAAAAAAAGAAGTTTGCAATGTTTCTAGATGGGTAATTACCAGTAAAGTAACTAAATATACTCCATACGAATGTCTTCAAAACGCAAGGATTTATTTAATACAATGTCTCGGAATTTGTTACTTGGTTTCATATGACTATGAGTGCTAAACCCTCTAAAATCAGAACATTTCAATAAACAAATCTTGTGAAAAAAAACACTGAAAAATATCAATTTTGCGACTTATGACTCATTTTCCTGAAACACATCACATATACCACTGGAAATTCTTTCTCGTCATGATGTTACAACATAACTACATTTAAGCTACATGTATTAACATGAAGATGTACTTAAATTTATTAAATCTTTGGAGAGGAGCCATGGAAGGAGGGGAAATATGGGGCGGGGTATGTTACTGTCACCAATGTCTTCAATAGGAGATGTGTATGTCTCACTGCGCATGTCTATTACAATGCATGCTGGAATAGATTCAGTTCAGATCAGACACACAAGTAAAGTTTTTATCGAAAAGTGCAAGGATCTTTTCCTCGATGTTTTTTTTTGTAGCCCACTCGCCTTATTAAAACACCAATACCCGTCCATTATCTCAGTGTAACAGTATCTTCTATTGCCCCTATTAAACGTCAATACCGTGGCATTATGTCAATGTAATTTCTTTCTGCCTTCCTCACTCGGCTGGTCGCCTCTATATGAATCTCTCCATCTTAGTTCCTTTTTTTTTCTTTTTTTTAATAAAGTTTTTATTCAACAAATCCAGCCATCGGGACTAATACACTTCTAAGGCAATTTTCGATGTCTCCCTCCCATCTTTGTTTCTTAATTCTTGAAACCATGTTACCGCATTAGATGAATTAATGCTGAGGGGTGAATGAAACAAAGGGAATTTTGCAGTATCGCATGCCATAATTTGCCTATGCGCGGTGCATTGGCTGCGTGGGCCGGGGATGGGCGGAGAGAAAGAGCCTGTGGCCAAATCACTTTAAGATTACATCAGAAGTTCATTAGGGACACGTTCGGATGATAGAATTGGCTTATCAATAAGGATGTGCATAATGAGGATATTTTTTTTTAGAATTTGTATACAGGCAATCTTCCGTAAAATGAACGTTGAACATAGACATGCATGCATGTACAGTGTACAACGAATGTTATGATCAATGGATGTCATGCATATATGAGTCAGATTTTCAGAAAATGCACAATCTACAGTTCTACACACACCTCAAATTCTGTTACATTAGAGTGGAAAATGATAAATACTAGGTACATCTGAGTGCATTCTGTATTGTATTCATTCAATTAATCTGTCTGGTTATGTTAAACTGTATTTTGAACCTGATTTTCGTCTTAGATTTGAGTTATTTGAGAGGATTGGTGGAGGCCAATTGTACATTTTCTGAAACTCTGAATGCAGCTTTAAGTACTATGATATTGGTGAATATGTGATTGAATATTTTCAAGAAAATGAGAATTCTTATTGATTTTATTTGACACTAAATTGAAAGTCACTGCTTTGAGCACAAGGAGAAAAGAACATATGTTAGCCTTCCAGCGTGCAAGCAAGAGGATAACTTAGATCTGAAAAATGTTAATTTAAGGAGACTAAAAGAAGGGAAAACTTAAAAGCTCTTCATCCTCGAAATGAAGTATTTAAAAAGTGATACATTTATTCAATGCCAACCCTTTGGAATGAACTATCTGACGAGAGACAGTTGCTAAAGGACAGGAAAGGGTTTAGGCGATATTTAAACCAAGAGTATATCTTGGAGAATGACAAACATCTGAGGATAGAGAAAAAACTTGAGAGTGTGTTAAACTGAGTGGAGAAAGCCTAGCATTGTAGCCTAAATAGTATTAAATTAACATATGGTAAAGTTTCCGCTTATAATTACACATGCGTTACACTCCTTTAATCATAAATATACTCGATATAACAATATAATCGTTATAACATTTAGAGATTCCATTTCACAAATTAATATTATAAATGGAGATTTAGAGCCTGGGTCAGTAGGTTAGACTATACACCAATACACTATAATAAATCTATCCTGGGTGGCAGTCTCATACTATATGGGTCAGATCGTCAGAAAATGTACAACTGGCAGCTCTACACATTTAGTAAATTCTGCTAAATTAGGCTGAAAAAAGGTCAATACTAGGTATATCTGAATATATTTGAAATTGCCCTGATTCAAAGCATCTGTTTGTTTCTGTTGAACTGTATTTTGAACCTCGCTTTTGTCTTAAATTTGAGAGAATTGGTGAAAGTGAATTGTACATTTTCTGGCGATTTCACCCATAAATCTATCCTGGGTGACAGCTTCATAATACCATAGAGGACCCACCCGCATGGACAATTGTTATTTCTATTATCATTAATATTACTATATATTAGGGTCAGACTTTCAGAAAATGTACAATTCACCTTCACCAATTTTCTCAAATAACCCAAATTTAAGACAAAAATCAGGTTGAAAATGCAGTTCAACGTAACCAAACCGACTGCTTGAATCAAGGCAATTCCAAATATACTCAGATATACCTAGTGTTGATGATTGTTCAGTCCAATTTAGCAGAATTTATAAAATATGTTGATCTGCCAATTGTACATTTTCTGAAAATCTGACCCATTATTGTGAGCATTGCATCCACCATACACACGCCACCTGGACGAACGCCGCACCAAAGAAATAAGTGGGTCAGGTCACCAGAAAATGGGTCATATTCTCAGAAAATGTACAATTCAACTTCGCCAATCTTCTAAAACAACCTAAATTTCAGACGAGAATAAAGTTCAAAATAGAGTTCAACCTAACTAAACAGATTGCTAGAACCAATGCAATGCCAAATATAATCGAATTCACCTAGTATTGACCAAATTCCAGTCCAGTCAAATTTAGCAGAATTTACTCAACTGAAATTATAATGTGTACAGCTACCAATTGTACATTCTCTGAAAATCTGACCCCAATGTACAATTGACTGCTCTACACATTGATCAAATTCTGAAGAATTAGGCTGAAAATGATCAATATTAGGTATATTTGATTATATTTGATAGTAAGTTGATTCATTTTCAGTTCCGTTATGTTGAACTGTATTTTGAATTTCAGTTTTGTCTTAAATGTGGGTTATTTGAGAGGATTGGTGAAGGCCAATTGTACATTTCCGATGATTTCACCCATGTATTGCTATTCTACAGCCGCTAGGCTACATACAGATTCACAGATTGTAGTTTGGTTGCAAAAACCATGTTTTTCCCCTATAAAGTGATGTGCTTTGTGGATACCATACCAAAGGCGTGTCCACAATTTTATTGTACGATAAAAACATTTTTATTGCACCCCATTCATTGCACCTGTCAAGAGAAACGCACATATAATAAACCTAGTTATATTTCCTTCAACTTCAGCTGGGAATATCATTGTCACAATGTGAGTCTATGGAAAATAGAATATGAATAAGATTGTGGCCACAATAGAAATAAAAAGAATTGGAATTACCAAATAAAACATCAAGCATACCATTCAAGAGATAGAGTCTGTGTTTTACACGGGTGTTGTGTCCCAGAGTCGTCATCTGTACCATATATGTAATATTACAGACTTTTCCTCTTTTTTTTGCGTATATTACGTATAGCCAAAATACATTACTAAGACTTTCCTATTACTGACCAGATATTCCTATTCCTGGAACAAATAGTTTCACGGCACCAACTATTTCTTCATTACTGGGATCATTCTCCCATTACAAGAAGTCTTTTTACTATTACCACTCCCCTATTACCTAGCTATGACCTGTGTCATCTGCTGCTATGACGCATTGCAGTTGGTCCTTTTAAAATATGACAGTGAGGATTTCTTCCTTTTTTGCTTCATTCCTAAGCGTCATGGATAGACTTGTGCACCTTGATTAATTTTATAATCTAAATAATATCAATATATACAGATGAATGCAATTTATCCACACAAAACCACTATTTCTTGGGCATTACCTACAAAACAATTATTAAACTAATTATTCTTTTACAGAAATGAAATGTAACATATAATAACCAACTTTACTTTGGTCAGATTTCTGGTCTATGAAAATGGCCTAAGGGACTCAGTGCTAGTCTTGTTGCGTCCAAAAGTAGACATATGTACTAATGATGAAATCCGTACAGACTTTTCCTCTGTGGTACAAGCTATTTCTCCTATTACAAATTCTTTTCCAACTGCTAACTTCCTATGTTCGAGCAGATTTGACTATTTCCAGATAAAAAAGTTCCATGTCTGTGGCGGTTTATCCATGTCAGCCTCCTTTTCCACTATTTCCCTTAGATAATCACCACAGAAAAGTATGTCACTGCACCTTTTCCCTATGTTTCCTATTGTATGTCCTATTTCCTCTACATGAAAAGCCATGTCTTTATGCTCTGATACCTATGTCTAGATTTGGTCAGCTTTTCTGTTGGTGTCTTCTCTGGTACACTACTTTTCTACCCATACCAAAGGAAACATCAGTCTTATTTGGGTAGCCTTGTACACCATGTTTATTTTTGTAATTTAGAATATATGAAATGATCTGATAAAATGTAATTTACCAACACCCACCTGCAAATTTGGGGGCATTCATTCATATCACTTCTTAAAATAAATATTCTTTAAGAAGAAATGAAATGTATGAGTAATTATGCTGGCTAATATGTGTTGCATAAAATAGGCTATGGGGGCATGGAGCTAGTCTACTTGTAGATCTTCTTTTTGGATTTTCCAACACACCACTCCATATCAATCCACCAGGAAATAGTCCCTTCTTACCAAGTACCTACTAATTTGGGCATTTAAGGTTGAATTTCTAAAAAGTGAATCGACAACTGCTGCTCATTTCTGACAATAAACAGCAATTTACCTGCTTTATAAACAATGACTATTTTATGAGTCCAGAACAAGGGAAATAGGTCACACACTTTGGACGCCAAGAGACAAGTGAGTGTAGCAGTGTTACATAACCCACCCAAGCAGTCAAAGCTACAGCCACTACTAGTGCACATGTACTCTGTCCTCCCCCTCCCTCTCCCCTGATGTAGATGTTGGTGTAGGAATACATCATAGTACATAGTACATGGTGAGAAGTAGTGAGAATAGCATAAGACTGGATATTCGAAAAGGAAAAGGGATATTTGAAAAGGAAAAGGGATATTTGAAAAGGAAAAGGGATAATCAAAAAGGAAAAAGGATATTCAAAAAGAAAAAGGGATATTCAAAAAGGAAAACTCTTGGACTTTTCCTATGTCACATAAATATCCTTTCCGTTTGGGGACAAAACAAGTCTACTAGCCACTATTCAGACACCACATAGTAGTATATGAAAATGAGCAACTGACTCTGGCATAAGAAAGATGTCTATGTGTATATCTCTGTGAGAGAAAGAAAAGAAAGTATCTCTTCGGATATTAGGATATCCATAAGTCATGTTGATTATGTGTTGGAATATCTTAGAAAAGGAAAATGATATTTGAAAAAGAAAAATGTTGGATATGTTGGATATTTACTATGACACATTTTTGTCCTGACAGTTTGGGAGACAAAACAACGGGTGCAACAGGCTTCTTTAAGAAGGGAGAAGAGGTAGTACTTTTGACTTCTACTTATGCTTATAAATGTCCTGTCAACCCTTTGCCCTGAGTGCCCCTCTTTGCAGTCATCCATTGGGGATCAGGCCCAGTAGGCCTATAACCAGTTTACAGGCATATATGCTCCTAAAGACTTAACGTAAAAATATGGTAATTATTGATGGTCTGTGAGGAAGATATGTAACGGAACATAGACCGATAGGGCAGTTTACAAATTGATAGTGTTGCCATACAAAGAGCAGTGGAAACGGCCCAAACTATGAGCTACACGAGTCACAGAAGCCTTATGTATTGACCATAGGCTTCTAACTTTCTCCTTTTTCTCCAAGAATTCGAGTTGTTGTATAATACTGTCTGCTATCCAATATTATTGAATGACATGTTAAGATTGGTCATGCTTGATAACAGGACATTTCGTTTGCTCGATTTTAGTATATGGCAACTTTTGCAACAGTGTATCAACAAAAACAAGTAAGCGTAGGGCTACGGGCTGCAGTGGGTCAGCGGCCGTATGGTCAGAGGCACATACACACCTCTGCACGTCCACCGGGAGCCCGGATGGAGGGTGCACGGTTTGGCCCGCATAGCTAGGTGAGTCAACTGAACTGGGCATGGCACAATGATAGAAGTTCATCCCGCAGTTACTGGTGTGCACTGGTGACAGAATTTGTGAAGTGGGCTATTTCCTATGTAACATTTATATAGAGTCATGAAAATAAAATTCAAATCAATCAATCAACCAGCACCTTTCTTCCATGGATCCTCCGTTGAGGCAAAACACAGAGCAGGCCATACACAACGCCCATGTTTGCACAGAGCCACTCGGGGGTCAAACAGTCCCCTACTTTTCCCTCATCTTAAAGAAGTCTGCTTCCCCCGTGTGAAATACGTTTCAGACAGACGAGACAGACTGCAAATCCAGCATATGGGACAACAAGGGTCAGATCTTCAGAAAATGCACAATTGGCAGCTGTACACATTGAGTAAATTTTGCTAGACTAGGCTGCAATTTGGTCAATACTAGGTAAATTCGAGTATATTTGGCATTGCATGGATTATAGCATTCTGTTTGGCTAGGTTGAACTGTATTTTGATCTTTATTTTTGTCTGAAATTTGGATTATTTGAGAAGATTGGCGAAGTTGAATTGTACATTTTCTGAAAATCTGACCCACAAGCGTAGAAAAAGCTAAGTGTATAAATGAAATTTAACTTCTCATAAAACTGACAGGCACATTTAAAGGTCGTCCCACACCAAGCCAAACAGTACCTGACCATTTGGTACTGAACAAATTAAAGTGGAACTTATCGGGAAAGGTGGAGTTAGCCTAGAGAGATAGAAGGTTGAGACTCTGCACACAAAGCAGTGCAATCTTGCAGACGTTGGTTGGTGCTGCCCCCACAGTGGGCATTGTAACGATGGGTTACAGCTCATCCCATGTAACACGTTACTGGTACAAAGTGGTGGTCGGTCGTAGAGGAAATGGTGGTGGAGGGTGGAAGGAAGGGTGTGGTCGGGGGTCGGGGTTAAGGGAGGACGGGGAAATAGTAGAAGGTGGATTGGGGAGAGCGGAAGAGAAGAAGAAAGGAGAAGGGGTAGAAGGAGGAGGAAGAGATTGAATAGAGAGAAAGGCAGATAGAGGAGGAGAAAGAGGAGAAGGAGGAGAAAGAGAGGAGGAGGAAACGATGGAGAAAGAGGAGGAGGAGATAGAGGAGGAGGAAGAAGAGGAGGAGGAGGAGGAAGAAGAGAAGGAGGAAGAAGAGGAGGAGGAGGAGGAGGAAGGGGAGGATGAAAAAGAGGAGTAGGAGGAAGAGGAGGAGGAGAAGGAGGAGGAGAAGGAGGAGAAAGAGAAAAGGAGGAAACGATGGAGAAAGAGGAGGAGGAGATAGAGGAGGAGGAAGAAGAAGAAGAGGAGGGAGAAGAGAAGGAGAAGGAGGAGGAGGAGGACAAGGAGGAGGACAAGGAGGAGGAGGAGGAAGGGGAGGATGAAAAAGAGGAGTAGGAGGAAGAGGAGGAGGAGGAGGAGAAGGAACAGAAGGAGGAGGAGAAGGAGGAAGGGGAGGATGAAAAAGAGGAGTAGGCGGAAGAGGAGTAGGAGGAAGAGGAGGAGGAGAAGGAGGAGGAGGAGGAGGAGGAGGAGGAGGAATAGTAGTAGCAGGAGTTGTGAGAGAAATAACACTCGCTAACAGAAGTTGTTGGATCAGAGTCAGGTCAGGTCAGATAAGGCAATACCAATTATCACACCATTGGTAACTATATTCTGAACTTAACCATGTTAACTGCTCGAATGTGATGTTAATTATATTCAAACCTACGATAATGATTTAAATTGCTTATGAACATATTGAACCATTGTAACTATGACTGATTTTTTGGAATGGGTTCTATGAGAATAGCATAAATTTGTAATTTGACCCAATAAAATTTATCAAAAAAAAACAAAAAAAACTGTCTGCTACCAGTAGAACCCCCTATAGTCTGTCCGAAAAGTAGTTGACACGTGATTCCTTAGTCCATTTAAGAGGAGGGAAAAGCGGGAGATTTTTAACTTCAAACCTTTGCCCCCTGAGTCGCCGTTTGTGACGGACCATGGCCAAATAAACAGCTGTATTGTATTGCGCTGCCTCTGTTCTATGTGCAGCAGCTGCTGTGTTGCTTAAAAGGAAGGAAGAGCTGGTTATACTGGCCCTGTTTCTCCATGGTTGATTGCAATGAGCGACTCGCTGGGCAAAGGGTTGACAGGTCCTTGTCATAAATAGAAATAGAAAAAATCTCCCACTTTTCCCTCCCCTTAAAGAAACTAAGGAATCACGTTTCAACTACTTTTCGGACAGACTATACACACCCGTGCCCCCCACTAACCAGCCTCCCCATCAGGTTGTATGGAGTGGAGGGTAATGGTATGCCCGCTCACATACAGGCACACACACAGACAGCATGGCACTGCCGCTGATGTTTGTCATGAGTGGATGGATGCCTGGGGCGGCTTGGCAGGCACACTCCGCTGCCTCAGGTAGTGGAGCTGAGCTTAGGGGCCTACTCCACTGCACAGATTCTCATTACAGGCAACACTCTAGGATATCCATGGTGGACGAAGTGTATTTACATTTGAACATTATTTAATTGTCTTGGCCGTAAAAGAAATAATAAAAAAAAATTATTCAGTTGCAGGTGGAGGTGGTAGTGAGCTTAGGGGCCAACTCCACTGCACAGATTCTCATTATTCAGTTTCAGGTGGAGGTGGTAGTGAGCTTAGGGGCCAACTCCACTGCACAGATTCTCATTATTCAGTTTCAGGTGGAGGTGGTAGTGAGCTTAGAGGCCAACTCCACTGCACAGATTCTCATTATTCAGTTTCAGGTGGAGGTGGTACAGAGCTTAGGGGCCAACTCCACTGCACAGATTCTCATTATTCAGTTTCAGGTGGAGGTGGTACAGAGCTTAGGGGCCAACTCCACTGCACAGATTCTCATAATTCAGTTTCAGGTGGAGGTGATAGTGAGCTTAGGGGCCAACTCCACTGCACAGATTCTCATTATTCAGTTTCAGGTGGAGGTGGTAGTGAGCTTAGGGGCCAACTCCACTGCACAGATTCTCATTATTCAGTTTCAGGTGGAGGTGGTAGTGAGCTTAGGGGCCAACTCCACTGCACAGATTCTCATTATTCAGTTTCAGGTGGAGGTGGTAGTGAGCTTAGGGGCCAACTCCACTGCACAGATTCTCATTATTCAGTTTCAGGTGGAGGTGGTAGTGAGCTTAGGGGCCAACTCCACTGCACAGATTCTCATTATTCAGTTTCAGGTGGAGGTGGTAGTGAGCGTAGGGGCCAACTCCACTGCACAGATTCTCATAATTCAGTTTCAGGTGGAGGTGGTAGTGAGCGTAGGGGCCAACTCCACTGCACAGATTCTCATAATTCAGTTTCAGGTGGAGGTGGTAGTGAGCGTAGGGGCCAACTGCACTGCAGAGATTTTCATTATTCAGTTTCAGGTGGAGGTGGTACAGAGCTTAGGGGCCAACTCCACTGCACAGATTCTCATTATTCTGTTTCAGGTGGAGGTGGTAGTGAGCTTAGGGGCCATCTCCACTGCACAGATTCTCATTATTCAGTTTCAAGTGGAGGTGGTAGTGAGCTTAGGGGCCAACTCCACTGCACAGATTCTCATTATTCAGTTTCAGGTTGAGGTGGTAGTGAGCTTAGGGGCCTGCCAACTCCACTGCACAGATTCTCATTATTCAGTTTCAGGTGGAGGTGGTAGTGAGCTTAGAGGCCATCTCCACTGCAGAGATTCTCATTATTCAGTTTCAGTGGAGCCCCAACAACCCCCTTTATTGAATATTCTTAACAAGTGCAGCTCCCAGTTTCAAATTGCAGTTTCAAAATTACTACACATTTTCATCTGACATATGGGTCAGATTTTCAGAAAATGTACAATTAGCAGCTCTACATATTTAGGAAATTCTCATAAATTAGGCTAAAAAATGATAAATACCAGGTATATCTGAGTATATTTGGTGTTGTGTTGATTTTAAGTATCAGTTCGGTTATGTTAAACTGCATTTTGAAGCTAATTTCTGTCTTATAAATGTGGGTTATTTGAGAGTACTGGTGAAGATGAATTGTACATTTTCCGAAAATCTGACCCATCTAACAGTCTATGGGCGAGGCCCTGATTTTTTTTTATATAAGTACCATTAAAGGGGAAAAATTCTAATCTATGCAAAAACGTAGAGTGGGTCAAGGGCTATTAATTGTGCTATGATGCATATTCCAGATGAGTAGCTTAAAGGGTCAGTCAACGGGTTCATGGTCACTTTTAGGACCACAAACTTCATCGAGCTGTTAGAACATGAGGTTGTTTTGCTTAGGTCGTGTCTGGGCCATATTTTCAGAAAATGTACAATTGGCGTTTACATTTAGTAAATTCTGCTAAATTAGGCTGCAATTTGGTCAATACTAGGTAAATTCGAGTATATTCAGCATTGCATGGATTCTAGCAATCTGTTAGGTTAGGTTGAACTGTATTTTGAACTTTATTTTCGTCTGAAATGTGGGTTATTTGAGAGGATTGGTGAAGGGGAATTGTACATTTTCTGGCGACTTCACCCGTCTACGCGTCCATGGAACAACACCGAACCGAAGCTGAGTTGTTGTTCCATGGATGCGTAGACCCGGCCAAAGCAACACAACCGAATGATCTAACGGCTTTACTCCCCATTTGTTGGGATGTTGCTGTCATTAACAACAAATTATAAATGATTTCGAAGCTAAATGAACCAATGGAGAGCCATAAGCTGGGGGCGGTCGGCCGGAACCGGACGTCCAACACTAGTAGGCTCTGTCTGTTATAGCATTAATACCCGAGGTTTTGGAGGGTCTAAGTGGTCTGTTGCCTGGTGGACAATTCGAGGGACGTTAGCCCCGAGAATTTCCACCAGGCAATAGACCACCCAGACCATCCAAAACCGAGGGTATTAGTGCTTTTAGACCCGATTTGGTCAGATTCGACTGTTATTTACCACTTACTGACTTTTATTTACCAGTTCTTTTGACATCTATAACCCCCATTCCTTACCGGAAGTTGCCGGAAGTGACTGCCGTGGTCTGTTGTGAAAAAAATACACCCCAGAATCTGACCAAACTGGGTCTAAACACCTATAACTGGGCTTGGTCTGTGCGCCTATACCCCATTCCAACAAACGGCGACTAAGGAGCCATAAGTTCTCCTGTGTGAAACAGCTGTTATGGCGGGAAGCAGGAGGAGGTGCGGCAGGGAGTGGTAGAGGAGGAGGAGGAGGGAGGTGACCATATGGCACATGTACAGGAGGAGCGGGAGACTGGAGTGGTGGTAGGTGGAGGAGGTGATGGAGGAGAGGAGGGGGAGCCTGAGAAGGTGCAGGAGGTGATGGAGGAAGGAGGGGGAGGCTGAAAAGGTATAGTACCTGTACACTTAAGAAGAGTAGGAACAGGAGTAGGAGTAGGACGAGGACGAGAAGGAAAAGGAGAAGGAGAACGAGGAAGTGGAGGTGGAGGAGGAAGAGAAGGAGAAGGAGGATGTGGAGCAGGAGGAGGAGGAGGAGGAAGAGAAGGAGGAGCAGGAAAAGGAGAAAGAGGAGAAGGAAGAGAAAGAGGGGAGAAGGAGGAGGAAGGGGAGGCGGTGGAGGAGGAGATTGAGCAGAAATAGGGACATGAAGAGGGGCAGGAGGAGAAAGAGACTATGTAGGAAGAGGAGGGGAAGAAGGTAGAGGTGTGTGTGGAGGGTGGTGAGTATATATGCTGTGTGCAGTATGATGATGCATGAGGCAGGTCAATATGATGTGATATAGGTAGAGTTATGTACTGTCACCTGCCTACCTACCCAGTGGTACTGTAGTGGTGCCATATGGACGTATGGGCGGGGGGTGGGGGTTGAACGGGATGGGGTGGGGAGTTTGAGGTCCTACTCATTAGAACGGAAGCCAAGGAGGTAGACATATTTTTCAATGCCTTCAAAATAGACCCGACTGGACAACAAAAAGATCGGATTTTGCCGGGCAGTTGACCAGCTGTTACATAGGCCCCATCAGTCATGTTCTTATGAACTGTAAGTCTGGTGAAAAGAAATGGATGACACCGAGTCTGGGGTGAGTGATGAGGGCCCATGCATCACGAGGGTCAGATTTTCAGAAAATGTACAATTGGCAGCTGTACACATTTAGTAAATTCTGCTAAATTGGGCTGCAATTCGGTCAATACTTGGCAAATTCGAGTATATTCGGCATTGCATTGATTCTAGCAATCGGTTTGGTTAGGTTGAACTGTATTTTGAACTTTATTTTCGTTTGAAATTTGGGTTATTTGAGAGGACTGGCGAAGTTTAATTGTACATTTTCTGAAAATCTGAGCCATGAGCCTCACTGGTGGAACACCCCCATAAAGCTATTAGAGGCTAGCACAAGCTGACAACATGCATAGAGTGCAGCAGCTTATCCAGGCTGTATAAACAGATCTATAGCAGACCTGATGCACCATAATATGGAGGCAGTACAGCTAGAGCAGTGGGGGAGGAGGAAGGTGGAGCGGGGGATAGGAGAATAAAGAGAAAGTTACATTGAAGAGGGAGGAGAGAATGAAGAGGAGGGGGAGAATGAAGAGGAAGGGGAGAATGAAGAGAAGAGAAAGGGGAGAATGAAGAGGAAGGGGAGAATGAAGAGGAAGGGGAGGATGAAGAGGAAGGGGAGAATGAAGAGGAAGGAGAGAATGAAGAGGAAGGAGATAATGAAGAGGAAGGGGAGAATGAAGAGGAAGGGGAGAATGAAGAGGAAGGGGAGAATGAAGAGGAGGCAGAGAATGAAGAGGAAGGGGGGAATGAAGAGGAAGGGGAGGATGAAGAGGAAGGGGAGAATGAAGAGGAAGGAGAGAACGAAGAGGAAGGAGAGAATGAAGAGGAAGGGGAGAATGAAGAGAGAGAGAATGAAGAGGAAGGGGAGAATGAAGAGAAGGAGAATGAAGGAGATAATGAAGAGGAAGGAGATAATGAAGAGGAAGGAGATAATGAAGAGGAAGGAGAGAATGAAGAGGAAGGAGATAATGAAGAGGAAGGGGAGAATGAAGAGGAAGGAGATGATGAAGAGGAAGGAGATAATGAAGAGGAAGGGGAGAATGAAGAGGAAGGGGAGAATGAAGAGGAGGCAGAGAATGAAGAGGAAGGGGAGAATGAAGAGGAAGGAGATAATGAAGAGGAAGGAGATAATGAAGAGGAAGGGGAGAATGAAGAGGAAGGAGATGATGAAGAGGAAGGAGATAATGAAGAGGAAGGGGAGAATGAAGAGGAAGGAGATAATGAAGAGGAAGGAGATGATGAAGAGGAAGGAGATAATGAAGAGGAAGGAGATAATGAAGAGGAAGGAGATAATGAAGAGGAAGGAGATAATGAAGAGGAAGGGGAGAATGAAGAGGAAGGGGAGAATGAAGGAGAGGATGAAGAGGAAGGAGAGAATGAAGAGGAAGGGGAGAATGAAGGAGATAATGAAGAGGAAGGGGAGAATGAAGAGGAAGGAGAGAATGAAGGAGAGAATGAAGACGAAGGAGAGAATGAAGACGAAGGAGAGAATGAAGGAGAGAATGAAGACGAAGGAGAGAATGAAGACGAAGGAGAGAATGAAGGAGAGAATGAAGAGGAAGGAGAGAATGAAGAGGAAGGAGAGAATGAAGAGGAAGGAGAGAATGAAGAGGACGGGGAGAATGAAGAGGAGAGAGAGAATGAAGAGGAAGGAGAATGAAGAGGAGAGAGAGAATGAAGAGGAAGGGGAGAATGAAGAGGAAGGAGAGAATGAAGAGGAAGGGGAGAATGAAGAGAGAGAGAATGAAGAGGAAGGAGAGAATGAAGAGGAAGGGGAGAATGAAGAGAGAGAGAGAATGAAGAGGAAGGAGAGAATGAAGAGGAAGGGGAGAATGAAGAGAGAGAGAATGAAGAGGAAGGAGAGAATGAAGAGGAAGGGGAGAATGAAGAGGAAGGAGAGAATGACGAGGAAGGGGAGAATGAAGAGGAAGGGGGAATGAGGAGAGAGAGAATGAAGAGGAAGGGGAGAATGAAGAGGAAGGGGAGAATGAAGAGGAAGGGGGAATGAGGAGAGAGAGAATGAAGAGGAAGGGGAGAATGAAGAGGAAGGAGAGAATGAAGAGGAAGGGGAGAATGAAGAGGAAGGGGGAATGAGGAGAGAGAGAATGAAGAGGAAGGGGAGAATGAAGAGGAAGGAGAGAATGAAGAGGAAGGGGAGAATGAAGAGGAAGGAGAGAATGAAGAGGAAGGGGAGAATGAAGAGGAAGGGGAGAATGAAGAGGAAGGGGAGAATGAAGAGGAAGGGGGAATGAGGAGAGAGAGAATGAAGAGGAGAGAGAATGAAGAGGAAGGGGGGAATGAAGAGGAAGGGGGAATGAGGAGAGAGAGAATGAAGAGGAGAGAGAATGAAGAGGAAGGGGGGAATGAAGAGGAAGGGGGAATGAGGAGAGAGAGAATGAAGAGGAGAGAGAATGAAGGGGAAGGAGAATGAAGAGGAAGGAGAGAATGAAGAAGGAGAGAATGAAGAGGAATAAATCACTTTCGAAAATTTGCAACTTGTGACTTATTTCCTGAAACATCACAAATTACAACTGTACTACATGGAAAGGAGCCAAACAAAACCTTTTTTGGAGCCTTAAACCTGATATGATTCTCTCCGATGTCTATTAGACGATATAGATATACTCCTGGAGAGTCATTAGATTGGCAGCTGTGCACCTTCTTTAGAAGCGCACCTGTATAATGGTCTGACCATTGGAACCAGTCTCAAAAGGTAGACAGTAATTGGATACAGACCTTGACTAACGTTACACTCAGTGCAGTACATTCGTCCTCCAATGGAATTTACAATCTATATATGGGTCAGATTTTCTGAAAATGTACAATTGGCAGCTCTACACATTTAGGAAGTTCTGCTAAATTAGACAGACAAATGATGAATACCAGGTATATCTGAGTATATTTGGTATGGCATTGCTTTAAATTATCAGTTCTGTTATGTTAAACTGCATTTTGAAGCTCATTTTTGTCTTAAATGTGGGTTATTTAAGAGGACTTGTGAAGGGGAATTGTGCATTTTCTGAAAATCTGACCCACATAAGGTACTACATTCAATGTCATAACTCCTATATGACACAAGTCGCGAAAAAATGGATTTTGAGATTTTGCAATGTTTTTGGGTGGATAATAATTACTAGTAAAGTATGGAGCCCCTCTTGTGACTGCAACAAGTAAATGGAAGAAGGAAATAAAATTACAACTTATCTGACATCATCACGTGACATACTCGTTTTATCACTCACCTACAAAATGAAAGAAAGAGAAAGAGTATGAATAGTCTGTAAGTAATAAAGGCTAACTTATTATTATTATTATGAAACTTTTATTCAACATTCACATAGTGCATACATATAGCTCATTATAAACTTAAGTGCATACATATAGCTCATTATAAACTTGATACACTTGATTCCATGATTGGTGGATAGGTGGTGCTTTTCACTAGTGGGGGCTGCTTTCGAATGCAACCAACTTACTCCCCTATTTTGATTGGTTGCTTTAGTTGCGCCAATATATGACGCTCATTTTATGACGCAACGTTGTAGGCGCTTGCTTTTGCCGAGTCGGAGGGATGCGAGACATTAATAGAAGGTAAAAAATGGTTAAATAAGGCTAATACATCATGGCATAAAAATAGAACTCAATGAGAGATGGATATAGCCATTATAGGATGACGTGTTCACAAAACACAAGCGCGTGTTTTTCCGTTTTTCCCGAGTGAAATCATCAGGGAAACCACTAGAGAAAAATGGAAAAGTATTATCTTAAAATATGACTAGGGAAAAATGGAAAAAGTATTATCTTAAAATATGACTAGGGAAAAATGGAAAAAGTATTATCTTAAAATATGACTAGGGAAAAATGGAAAAAGTATTATCTTAAAATATGACTAGGGAAAAATGGAAAAAGTATTATCTTAAAATATGACTCGGGAAAAATGGAAAAAGTATTATCTTAAAATATGACAAGTGGCTTTAGCATAAAATGCAACTTTAACAAGAAAAATAGATTATTTCATCAAAACATCTGTAGACAACCCTGTCATGGTGAATTCTGGGTGAGGATCTTGAGATGGGAGGGTGAGTTAATAAGGAATTAATGACCGCCATTGAGGGATTATACACTAAGAGTGCACCAGCAGGTCTGAAATGAAGGTTACTAATCGGTTTAGTCTCGGCCTTGGGTTGTTATAGCTCAGGACTGTTCAAGGCAGTGACTAACAGAAAGTTGATAACTTTCAACCCAGATACTGTTACCATGAACCATTTGGGGAGTAAATTATAGTTTATGACAGGATAATTAAACAACGGTGATTTCTCTCTGATCTCGATGTGTGGAAGAAGGAATGGCCATTAGTTCCTGTTCATCAGTTAATATCCTCATAAAAACCAGCTGGGGGCTATGTGGTCGGATCGCCTCCCTTGACCCAATTTGGGGTAAAGTTCCTCCTGTCTTGGCTTTAATCCTCTCCCCTCGATATCAAGTAGCCAACATTTTATGACACCTAAATATCAAGTGGCTGACGTTTATGATACTTAAATTACCAAAACATTGGGTCTTTTCCCCGCCTTCCCTCTTCCGCCAAACTATAGTACCAACAGTGACCCCCCCCCCCCAACCCCTCGCATAAAGTAATACCTAGAGAGAGTGAGATAAGAGAGATAATAGCAACAGGTGGGAGGGGAGTGATGATTGCACAATCCTTCTCCCCATACCTGGGTCAGATTTCCAGAAAATGCACAATCTACAGTTCTACACATCACTCAAATTCTGCTAAATCAGAGTGAAAAATGATAAATACTAGGTATATCTGAGTGTATTCTGTATTGTATTCATTCATAAATCTGTTTGGTTATTTGAGGGGATTGGTGAAGGTGAATTGTGATGTGTTCCAGGAAAATGAGTCACAAGTCGCAACATTGATATTTTTCAGTGTTTTTCCACAAGATCTCCTTATTGAAATATGTTCTGATTCTTAGAGTAATTAGCACTCATAGTCATATGAATCCATGTAACAAATTTCGGGACATTGTATTAATATATCCTTGCGTTTTGAAGGCCTTTTTATGGAGTATATTTAGTTACTTTACTGGTAATTACCCATCCAGAAACATTGTAAACTTTTTTTTTTCAAAATAAAATTATCAAATTTAAAATATAGAATTACTTATTAGGTGTCCTAGTGTTTACTATCATTGGAATCGGCATGATCTCCTCTTTTCATATATATGGTGATATCTCAAAATCCATATTTTGCGACTTATGACTCATTTTCCTAAAACGGATCACAATTGTACATTTTCTGAAAATCTGACCCACCTCTGCTGCAGACATACCCACCATACAGTATTCCCCATTATGCTATTAGATTGGTTCATGTTTGGCCGAGCGGGGACTGTAGATGCTGAGGGCCGCATATATACACAAAAAAGGAGTCTTTCTTATTACAGTTGATAGTGAATTATTATAAAACCAAAATGTCAATGTATGTTTAAGAATCTGGTGCTAAGGTTTCCGGTGCTACTTTGTTAATAAATGTGATGTGTTATAGCAAAATGAGTCATAAGTCACAAACTTTTTAAAATGAAGTATTCACAGAAGCCTTTCTGGGAATGTGTTCATTTTTCGTGTGCTCAACGCTGCTTGTAGCATGAATACATTTACCAACTTTCAAGAAAGTGTAATAAATATATCCATGTATTTCTAAGGTCATCTTATAGACCATATTAAGCTACTTAACTAGGAAATGTCCATCCAGAAATATTGCAAACTTGTTTTTCAAAAATTTAAGTACATCCTAGATGTACTTTATGTTTACTACCATTGGAATCGGCTTGATCTCATCTTTTCAATATGATGATTCTCAAAATCCATTTTTTGCGACTTATGACTGATTTTCCTGAAACACATCACAAATGCATAGTAGTCCTTTCCGTAACTTCAATGTAATCTTGACCCACTATTTCATGAATTCATATTCCTCCCTTCTTTGTTTCCACTGTATTTGTATTTAAAGATTTTTATTCAGTGGAAAACATTATCTATCAAGTACACTTTGTCTCAGTCGTCACTGAAGGTATTACTAATATTAAATCATAATCATTATTACAAATAATATACCTAGATCGTTTGTATTCTGTCGAGTTACTATTATTACAAGTTATCACTATACACATGCTAAGAACAATATATAATTTAAAAACCGTCACCGACGCATCTCTACATCAACAGTCCGTTCGGTTCGTTACAAAAAAGTCATACCCAGTACATAAATCAATCTACTACCAAGAAGTCATTCTCAATACATATAGTCAAATAATTACCGCGTGTGCAATATACATAGGCAAGGGATAGCCCTACAGCTTAACATATACTATAATTCAACAATCCTTCATTTATACATATTAATTACCAATTTCCTGTTCATTTACAACCCAGATGTCCTGGATGTTGGTCAATAAATGGCAAATGGCAGCCTGAAGACTCCATGACATGAGGACGAGTTGGGTGAATGGATAAAGCTGCAATTGGCATGCTTAGTCCATGTTTAGGAACATTTAGGGCTATATTCTCCCACTGAAGCCAAGCATTGTACAGAAAGAACCTGATGAGAATGTGGTACAAGGGACACTATATTGCACTCTCCGAGATGTTTGTTTTTTCGTGGCCCACGAGCCAATATTTGAAGGATTTGAATTAAATGGGCGAGCGATATTTCTTCCTCTCCCCAAATGTAGAATCTTTTCTCTGTGGATAATACAGAATGCGATGGTGATGTTAATGGTGATCCTCATACCCCCATGAGACCACACGCGCCACCACAGGCAGGAGGAGAGAGGGTTGCTGGCATGAATGAGTAATATTCATACTAATATAGGGCCTCGGGGAGACAGATAAATGTAGACAGATGTCTCTGTGGACACGAATATCATACTCTCCAGTATTTATATTGCCTCTCCAGTGTAAACTCAGGGCGGGAGGCTTGCAGATATGGGGAGGGGGAGTGGGGGAGGGATATGGGTCAGATTTTCAGAAAATGTACAATTGGCAGCTGTACACATGTAGTAAATTCTGCTAAATTAGGCTGCAATGTGGTCAATACTAGGTTAATTCGAGTTTATTCAGCATTGCACTGATTCAAGCAATCTGTTTGGTTAGGTTGAACTGTATTTTGAACCTCATTTTCATCTGAAATTTGGGTTATTTGAGAGGATTGGTGAAAGCGAATTGTACATTTTCTGGCGATATCACCCATATATCAAAGTGGAGCATATGGGAACACCATACAAAAGAAGTTTTGTATTATGAATATTACATGATTACATGTATATATCATACTCTATAGTATTTATAAAGCATGGGGCGGGGAGAGGGGGGGAGGGAGTGGGGGGAGGGAGGGAGGGGGGGAGAGGGAGGGGAGGGAAGGAAGGAAGGAAGGAAGGAAGGAAGGAAGGAAGAAGATATGAGTAAAGTTTATTTTATTATTTTTATTTCAGTTTAAGGCCAAGAACTAAGGTTTGATTTGGCAAACAGTCTTGAAATTTGGTACCTGCATTCCTATCACCAAGTACACTAAACTGTCCAAAAGTGTAAGGTAAATATGAATCTCATAGAGATGATGAGGCAACAATATCAGCGTTGTCAGGTAGTCTTGTAGTTTGGACCTGTGCTGTTCCGCTATTATGTGTTTTAGGTACGTTTACTTTTAATCAAGGCAGCGCCTGAAAACATCTGTGACAGATTTTTCAGTGGCATTTGTTTTTTCTATAAAAAGGGCCTAATCCACTAAGCCGATTCCCATGCGATTTTGCGCCGCAGAGGACTCATTTCCCCTTAATTCTGGGAGAATCGCATGGGAATCGGCTTAGTGGACTAGGCCCTTAACTTAAATATTGTGTTGGCCTTTAATGAAACAACAATAGAAAACTGCATATCTGCCACCAATCTCAAATTACCCATATTTCAGACAAAAATATAGTTCATAAAATGTACAATTGGCAGCTGTACACATTCAGTAAATTCTGCTAAATTAGGCTGTAATGTAGCCAATCCTAGATAAATTCGAGTATATTCGGCATTGCATTGATTCTAGCTATGTGTTTGGTTAGGTTGAACTGTATTTTGAACATTATTTTTGTCTCAAATTTGGGTTATTTGAGAGGATTGGCGAAGTTGAATTGTACATGAAAATCTGACCCATACATTCTTTTATTATTGTTATTATTGTTATTATATACGCGCAGGCAGACATTATCATGGGCGGGTATTCTATTTCAGAACTCTCATAGATAGTACATATGGACTCCACTCACTGACTAGTATGTCCATTCCCAAGGCCAGGGATTCCCAAGACCAGTAAAGACCTAGATATTATGACAGAGTGAAACTGTATCTAAACACGACTGAAATGAGCACGCCGCAGGATGGAACAGGAGATCTCTAACCACCCTACCTACATCTAAACATGAATACTTAGCGTGATTACTTGATCAGTAGCCTAGAGTGTATAGATGACTTACATGTCCGCCATCATGAATGTTGGTATGTGGATCTTGATTCACATGGAATTATGGAAGTTGTGTCAGTGTAAAAGCTGTCAGTGTTCAGTATGGAATATTTGTGATCCGTTTTAGGAAAATCATAATTCACAAAATATGGATTTTGACCATTTTTGAAAGTTTTGAAAAATAGAGATTTCAGTAGAAATACTGCAGGCTTGCATCCCCGGGTTATACCACTTTTTTAAAGAAAATTTCATTGAGCACATTCTCATGGTACATGAAAATCTCATGATACTCAAGGAAAAAATTAATTTGGCAATAGGTAAGCGAAAGAAATAAATACTATCTTTAAGCATTTTAACAATAATTTCAGAAGTTGTCTATTTGAGAGAAAATAGTCATTTAAATATTTATGATATTTAGACAAATGCTCTGCAGTAGTATAATTCGAAGATACAAATCATTGTCAAAAAAGGTATTTTGACGAGTTACATATTTTTTTGAGTTTTTTTCCCTCTCCAGATCAATCGTAAAAATAAAAAAAAACAGCCTATCAAGTGATAAAAACATCAAGGTTTACACGATTCAGTTCACAATATGTGATCCGTTTTAGGAAAATAAGTCAGAAGTCGCGAAATATGGATTTTGAGATATCACCATATTTGAAAAGAGGACATCAAGCCGATTCGAATGATAGTAAACATTAGGACATCTAATAAATATTCTTATATTTTAAGTTTGATAATTTTATTTTTGAAAAAAAAGTTTGCAATTTTTCTGAGTGGGTTATAACCAATAAAGTGACTAAATACACTGCATACGAAGGCCTTTAAAACGCAAGGATATATTTAATTCAATGTCCTGAGTACATGGATTCAGATAACTATAAGTGCTCAACCCTTCAAAAATCAGAACATTCCAACAAAGATACCTTATAAATAAAATACTTTGAAAAATATCAATTTTGCGACTTGTGACTCATTTTCCTGGAACACATCACATTTTTGGAAGAGTAGGAGTGTGTCGTTCATACAATTTAAAGCCACCAATTGTGATGCGTTTCAGGAAAATGAGTCATAATTAAGTCGCAAGATATAGATTTTGAGATACCATTATACTTGAAAAGAGGAGATGAAGCCGATTCCAATGGTGGTAAACATTAAGGACATTTAATTAGTATTTCTATATTTTAAGTTTGATATTTATATTTCTGAAAAAAAGTTTTCAATATTATTGGTTGAACTGTTACTAGTAAAGTAGGTGAATGTATTCCATAGGATGATCTTAGAAATGCATTGATATATTTAATACACTATCCTGAAATTTAGTTCATGTATCCATAAGACCTATATGACTAGATACCCCAAAGATGAAAACATTCCAAAAAGGAGATCTTGTGAATAAATGACATTTAAAAATATGAACTTTGCCACTTGTGACTCATTTTCCTGAAACGCATCACAATTTTCATTTGCTTTTAAAACCATGCAGACCTCCAGGGCAGGGACGGGCAGTGAATCACTCAGGACACTGGACCATGGAGGGATATACAGCCTGATTGGACAAACACTGACCACTAGCGCAGGATAAAACACCAGGGAACTGCTATATGGTTACACGTAAGCCTTTACGTCCCACCGTAATGAAGCTACGGGGGCCGTAAGTGCACTGAATACCAAGTAAGTGAAGGAATACCAAGACACGCCACCTGGTGGTGGAAAATGGAGGTAAAGCTGCTGCATTCACAACACTTGAACATCGGTCAAAAACTAACGTCCTGGAGTAGTAGGCGTCTTAATGGGGTTATAATGGTATGTTGCGGTTTGGAGGCTTTCCCTCAGTTTGGAGGGATTCTCTCAAGTCTGAGCCTAGACTGAGCTAACGTTTGGTTAGGTAAGATGGGAAAGCTTAGGTTGAGCTGAGCAGAGGTATGGTAGGAAGTAGTCAGATATGTTTAGCGGTTCGAGTCCACACATTTAGCGGTTCGAGTCCACACATTTTAATTGAATTAAATTTTAGCGGTTCGAGTCCACACATTTTTAGGACCACACATTTAAGGTTAGGTTTAGGGTTATAGTTAGCATCAGTATCCATCCATGTACTCTATTCCACTTCACAGAACACATGAAAATACAGTGCGTCATACAATGTATTCATTTATTTCACCCTTGATATGCTCAGTCCATAGAAATAACATAGGCTGTGTATATTGTTTAGCTGGTCAGTAACTGAAGCGACATTGCACGCGGGCAATACACGGCCGACCTAGTTTTTTTTACCCTGTGCGCATGCGTGCTTTCTGATCTTCGCCAGTTCCGGTCCTTCTTCGGAGCCGTGGTTTCGAAGCGAATCAAGCCAAAGAACTAATTATTTAACAATTTATTTCTCAAAATCGCTGTAGATCATGTTAATTTAACATTAGTTTAGTATGTGGGGTGAAATAAACACAGAACAACCCTTAGATTCTCGGTGTCGTGAATATTCACCGAGGACGGTCGCGGGACTACCGTCCCTTGACCGTCATCGGTGAATATTCACTCCCGCCTTGAATCCCGGGTAGTTCTGTATATGTATTGTTCAATTCAATTCAATCTCCTCCTCCTCCACCTTCTCCTCCTCCACACACCTCCCTAACACGTTCCTGGACCACAGACTGTCTTCCACTGCTCCCAGTCTCACCTGGTGGGACTGACAGGTACTAAATACTCTATTGAACTACAACACAATATGTGCACAGGTGGCCTCATCACCATAGCCTGCATTCCCACTCACATTCCCCTTACATCCACCATACCTCCACTGCTACGTATAAGGGGGTATGCATACACTCCACTTATATTCTATCCCCTTACATCCACCATACTTCTACTGCTATGTATAAGGGGGTATGCATATACACTCCACTTATATTCAATCCCCTTACATCCACCATACCTTTACTCCTATGTATAGGGGGGTTAGCATACATCCCAGTTAGGATGCTCTCTCCTTACATCCACCATACCTTTACTCCTATCCATAGGCGGGTTTACATACATTCCACTTATATTCAATCCCCTTACATCCACCATACCTTTACTCCTATGTATAGGGGGGTTAGCATACATCCCAGTTAGGATGCTCTCTCCTTACATCCACCATACCTTTACTCCTATCCATAGGCGGGTTTACATACACTCCACTTATATTCAATCCCCTTACATCCACCATACCTTTACTCCTATGTATAGGGGGGTTTGTATACACTCCAGTTAGGATGCTCTCTCCTTACATCCACCATACCTTTACTCCTATCCATAGGGGGGTTTGCATACACTCCATTTAGGATGCTCTTATATTCAATCCCCTTACATCCACCATACTTGTACTGTTATGTATAGGGGGGTTTGCATACACTCCAGTTAGCTTGCTCTTATACTTTACTGCTATGTATACGGAGGTTTGCATACACTCCAGTTAGGATGCTCTATCCTAACATCCACCATACCTTTACTCCTATGTATAGGGGGGTTTGCATATACACTCCATTTGGCTTGCTCTTATATTCAATCCCCTTACATCCACCATACCTTTACTGCTATGCGTATAGGGGGGTTTGCATACACTCCAGTTGAGATGCCCTTATATATATTCAATATCACTACATCCACCATACCTTTACTGCTATGTATAGGGGGGTTTGCATACACTCCAGTTAGGATGCTCTCTCCTTACATCCACCATACCTTTACTCCTATGTATAGGGGGGTTTGCATATACACTCCATTTAGCTTGCTCTTATATTCAATCCCCTTATATCCACCATACCTTTACTGCTATGTACAGGGGGATTTGCATACACTCCAGTTAGGATGCTCTCCCCTTACATCCACCATACCTTTACTGCTATGTATAGGGGGGTTTGCATACACTCCAGTTAGGATGCTCGTAGATTCAATCCCCTTACATCCACCATACCTTTACTGCTATGTATAGGGGGTATGCATACCCTCCAGTTATCTTGCTCTTATATTCAATCCCCTTACATCTACCTTACCTTTACTGCTATGTATAGGGGGTATGCATACCCTCCAGTTAGCTTGCTCTTATAGTCAATCCCCTTACATCTACCTTACCTTTACTCCTATGTATAGGGGGTTTTGCATACACTTCAGTTAGGATACTCTTATATTCAATATCACTACATCCACCATACCTTTACTGCAGAGAGAGGGAGAAAGAGAGAGAGAGAGAGAGAGAGAGGGAGAGAGGGAGAGAGAGAGAGGGAGAAAGAGAGAGAGGGAGAAAGAGAGAGAGAGAGGGAGAGAGGGAGAGAGAGAGAGGGAGAGAGAGAGAGAGAGAGAGAGAGAGGGAGGGAGGGAGGGAGGGAGGGAGGGAGAAAGAGAGAGAGAGGGAGAGAGAGGGAGAGAGAGAGAGGGAGAAAGAGAGAGAGGGAGAGAGAGAGGGAGAGAGAGAGGGAAGAAGAGAGAGAGGGAAGAAGAGAGAGAAAGAAAGAGAAAGAGAGATATACATGTATACAGACATACCCAGTGGCTGGTGCAAGTGCCCTATAACACTGCAGGCCCTGTGTTGCCTATTTGACACAGATGATCAATAAACTGATACTACCAGATTAGATAGGTACAACTATGTGGGAGTAAACATAGTCGCAAACATCTGAGGACCACACCTGAATATTCCTCACCTTTTTCCCACACTGACCCATATATGTCAGGTCGTCAGAATATGGGTCAGGTTTTAAGAAAAATGTACACTTGGCCTTCACCAATCCCCTCAAATAACCCAAATTGAAGACGAAAATAAGGTTCAAAATTCAGTTCAACATAACCAGACAGATTGGTTGAATGAATACTATACAGAATACACTCAGATACACCTAGTATTTATCATTTTTCACTCTAAATTACAAGAAATTGAGAGATGTGTAGTACTATAGATTGTGTATTTTCTGAAAATCTGACCCATATAAACAAATGGCAGCTCGGCAATTTCAGTAAATTCTGCTAAATTAGGCTGAAAATTATAAATACTAGGAATATTATATTGTATCTGGTATTGTGTTGAATACAGTCTCAGTCTCAGCTATTATGACTAGTAAAATCCTACCAAATTTACTCATATTATGACTTAAAGGAGACTACAATGTATCAATATTCTGCTGCTGTTATATATTTACACACAAATTTTAAGTAGAGACAGTCGAGTGAAAACAACCACCGGTGAGCGAAAATAAGTGAAGTCATCATGGGAAAGGATTCGCTGACAAGTGACTTTTATATGGGTTGGAAAAGAATGGAAGAAAATGCATAAAATATTTTCACTCTAGGTCCAAACCCTCAGATCAGATAAGAATGGTATGTCAGCTTACCTGACTAATCGGTTTCTTGTCCTAGAACTCGGCGTTTTAATGGAAATATGATGATATTAAGCGGTCTTAATGGAATAATAATGTCTCTTTGTGGTTTGAGGCGAGAGGCTTTCCCTTCATTTGAAGGGACTCTCTCAAGTTTGGGCCTAGACCTGTTTTGTTTTTTACCGACGTTAACTGAGAGTGCAGCTTTAACATGTCACGTTCAACTGTATTTTGAAGCTCATTTTTGTCTTAAATCTGAGAGGATTGTTAAATTCACTCTAGGTCCAAACCCTTCAGATCAGATAAGAATGGTATGTCAGCCTACTTCGCTAATCGATTGTCTGGCTTAGAACTGGGTTTTTTTTTGTTTTTTTTTGTTTTTTTTTGTTTTAAAGGTTTTTATTCACAATATCCTGCCGTCTAGGCTCTTACAATTCTAAGACACGATTCGTTAAGTACCTTATATTTTATAGTTTTTTTGTTATTTTCATATTTCTTTCACCTGTTCATTTTCTGACATAACAATCATACAACATCAGGTAGGATACCAATGACAACCACTCGTCTCTATCGTATTGTACAGGCACATATCTGCGACGAGGTACCAAATCAGCTCACAACTTCTCATTCCTATTACTTATTACGAATAAACCAAAAATATCACTATTGTTTTGTTTTGTTCTAAATCACCAGTAGAGATACATCCACCCAAACAGGCACACTTCACAGTACCAAGAACTGGGGGTTTTAATGGGAATATAATGCTATTTTGCGGTCTTAATGGAATTATAATGGCACTTTGTGGTTTGAGGCGAGAGGCTTTCCCTTCCTTTTAAAGGACTCTCTCAACTTTGGGCCTAGACTGAATTGTACATTGCCTGATGGTTTCACCCATTATTGTTCCAGGTCATTTTAGCCTAAGCCATGTCTCCTGAATTAATGATTTTTAAGCGGTTTGGGTGGGAGGGGGTGAGAGTCATTTAGCGTCAATCCCATTAACGACCTACACACAGTCTAAGCCCAAACACTCAGATCAGATAAGAATGGTAATGTCAGTGATTCCTAGTCGGTTTCCTAGCCTAGAACTAGGCGTTCTAATTGGATTATACTGACATTTTGCGGTCTTAATGGAATTATAATGTCATTTTGCAGTTTGGGACGAGAGGATTTCCCTCCGTTTGAAGGGACTCCCTCATCTTTAGGCCTAGACTTTCCAGTTATAATTCTACCATCATTTCCAAGAACAGAAACACTCTAGGTCCAAACCCTCAGATCAGATAAGAATGGTATGTCACCCTTAGTACTCCACTAATCGGTTTCCTCGGCGTTCTAATTGGTTATAATGACATTTTGCGGTCTTGATGGAATTACTTTGCGGTTTGAGGCTAGAGGCTTTCCCTTCATTTGAAGGGACTCCTCAACGTTGGGCCTATACTGAGAATCGCTAATCCAATGTTGTAAACAGATCTAACTGGAAACACACGTTCACACATCCTAGATTCGTTTTCAAGAGCATCAAAACATGTTGATTTAAAAGAAAAATAAATAGCACACTTTAATTTGCATATCTCGGTGACCCGACCTATATCTGTCAATCTTTCTTTTTATTCTTTCTCAAAGTAAAAAAATAAATAAAAAATAGTTCCCTAGTTCTCAGAAATTGTATAATCGGCAACTCTACAGTAAGTTTATTAAAGTTGACTTCTCAGTTATTATGACAAAACAAATCTTGACAAATTAACTCATATTATGACTTAGATCTATAGGGATGGATTTATCAATATTCTGCTGCTCTTATATGTGATGTGTTTCAGGAAAATGAGTCACAAGTCGCAAAATTAATATTTTTCAAAGTGTTTTTTTCACAAGATCATATTATTGCAATGTTCTGATTTTTGGAGAGTTTATCACTTATAGCTATATTGATGAATGTATTAAATTTCAGGACAATCTATGTAATATATCCTTTAGTTTTACAGGGCCTCATATGGACTACATTTAGTTACTTTTCTGTTTATTGACCCCCAGAAATATTGGAAACTTTTTTTTTTCAAAAACGAAAATATCAACCTTAAACATCTAGAAATACTTATAAGATTATTAGACTGTTTACTATCTTTAGAATCGGCTTGATCTCATCTTTTCAAATATGGTGATATCTCAAAATCCATATTTTGTGACTTATCACTCATTTTCCTAAAACGGATCACATATATGGGTCAGATCTTCAGAAAATGTACAATTCACCTTCACCAATTGATTGGCAAAAGATTGGCGAAGTTGAATTGTACATTTTCTGAAAATCTGACCCACATATGGGTTTCACTCGCTGACTAGTATGTAAATTCCCAAGACCAGTATAGTGTAAAGAACTGAAATCTTTAGACCCAAGATCCGACCTATTTAGCCCTGATCATGGTCGGGGCATGCACGCCACACATGGCCTGACCAGGAGGGAGGGGGAGATGAGCCACTCAGGGCTCACCCCGCCCCCCCCCCAGCCCGACCTAATTACTATATACACTGCTCTGGGTTTATCAAGAGGGGGGAAGGGCTAAGAGGGAGGGGGGCCGGCACGAGCCTTGGGATCTATGAGTAAGGGGTGGGAGGGGGAAGGCTGAGGAGAGGGATCCAACTTGCATGCACTCCATTTATGGTCTCTGCCTGGGGAGCAGAGGTCGGCGTGTGGGCAAGGAAGATCCTCTCTCCCTCAACCAATTAGAGGGAAGGGGAAGAGCCAGTGGAATATTTCCTGGGTTTGATTGTATGAATAATTCATGATTTTGGAGTATAAAATAAAGTGAATACTCGGACCTAGGTACTCGCTGAGTCACCACTGCCTAGGCCGAATCCAGACGAACTACAACCTCGGACTTCTTGTCTCACTTCTTCATCTTACTGAACCTATGGGCTAAAAACCCTTAGACTTCTTTACACTGGCGAACCACTTCTGGGACTTGTTGCTAAGTTGAGCAACAACCCAATCTTCTGACTGGAAGTGAGACATAGCCTAGGAGAGGCAGGATGAGCTGGAAGAGTAGGTGAGTGGAACTCTAAAACTCTGATTGAGCTTATAAATTATACTTATGGGATGTGTGGAGGGTGGATCTGGGCCACTGTATAGGGTTGGGAGAATGATCACACTCAAACACTCATAATACAAGGAGAGTGTGTGAGCAATGTTCGGGGTAAAAACTTTGCTAGGTTCTGGGTCCTGTTGGTTATAACTCTGTACCTTGTGCCATCTAGTTTTCTTTTTTTTTCTTTACTCTCTCTCTCATCAAAGTGTAAAACATGGCGGACATCAATTGGGATCTCAATGCCGCAGACTTGGCCATGCTTGACGAGGGTCAAAGGAGGGCCAGGTTTGCAGCTATCAAAGAGGTCAGAAGGCGCATGGAACGCCATGGCGCCATGCTAGG
Source organism: Sthenelais limicola (assembly GCA_942159475.1). Taxonomy (NCBI): domain Eukaryota; kingdom Metazoa; phylum Annelida; class Polychaeta; order Phyllodocida; family Sigalionidae; genus Sthenelais; species Sthenelais limicola. The sequence continues at coordinate 25,512,645 of OW804094.1, read as the reverse complement.
AGTAAATGATGGGTCCAATAAGGACACTTTGAGAGAGTGGCTAGATGGGATAAGCAGGGCAAAGGCCTATTGTGTAGCGAATGATACGCTCACTCTAGAGCTTTTGGGAACTCTTGCCAGCGGGCCTCTAGCGAGGTGCGTGGCAGGATTCCTACAGGTACCGGCCAATAGGACATGGGATCTGGCGAGGGCTGAGATTTTCCGCCTCTTCATGAATGAAGAGGAGGAACAGCAGCTGCGAGCAAGGCTCACCGATCTCTATCAGCTCCCATATGAGGATGCGAAGCAATACGGACGCAAGTTCCAGCTGGCGTCTCAGAGGGCTTACAGCGTGGATAACCTGGACCACGAGATAGTCCAAGAGACGTTGGTCAGGAATTTTGTGTTGGGACTCAGGGATGAGCAAATACGTCATGACGTATTTGCTGCTCGCCCTGATACCCTGGCTGAGGCAATAAGACAAGCCTCAGCTGCTGCTCACACCTTCGCTCTGGCAGGGCAACCTACCAGAGGGGATAGGAAGGATGAACCAATGGAAATTGGGGCTATCCTCCCTAAGAGAATGGCCCCTTCTGGGCCAAATCCTACAGATGCTTCAGATTGGAAGCTAATAGCTGATTTGGAGTCAAAGGTGAATTACCTTACAAAATTAGTAGAAAGGATGGAGACGGGGAAACCATCCAACCCCACAGTGATCGTTCCCCAATCAGGTGCAGCACCCCAGTACCCCTTTCAGACACCCATGTTGCCTATGTATCCCCCATATTTCAACACGTCCTATCCCCCACCCCCGATTGCCAGTTCTCAGGTAGTAAACCACCCAGGGAAAGGGAAGGGGAAGGGAAATGATAATCCAGGACCGAAAAAAAATAAGCAGGGAGGAGGGAAGAGGTTTAGGGGTAAAAATGTCTGTTATGAGTGTGGGGAGGAGGGACACTTCGCAAGAGAATGTTCCCACCGCTATGCACATGTACAGGCTGCAGTGGTGGCGGCCATGCAGATGGCCTCTACCACTCAAAAGCCAGCCAAATATGTTAACCAGGGGGAATAGAAACGCCGGATGAGAGGTTCTGCCTCTCCATCTCAGTGGCGGGGATGGAGATGCGTGCACTCATTGATACCGGCGCATCAAGGAGTCTAATGCGGGAGGATGTATGGAGAGCCTTTTGCAAAACCCATCATCGGCCCCTCGTATTGACAAAGGGGGAATCTCTTAAATCACTCTCTGGTCATGATCTCAAAACTGAAGGGCAGGCAATAGTTAACTTGGGGGGTAGCTCATTTCCAGTTTATATTGTAAGAAGACTTCACCATGAACTGCTTCTGGGGGATGATGCCTTATTTATATTAGATGCCCAAATTAGCTTCAGAAAAAGAAAGGTAATTTTGGAAGGAAAAAGTTACAGAAGGCAACAAGTGGGTAGTGCAGATCAAGAATTCGCCTCTATCCACACAGAGGCAGAAGCATGGGAAGAAAAATACCCCGCTGTTTTTGGCATAGGAAAACAGGGAAAATTAGGTACCTTTAAAGATGTGAAAATGCGCATAGATACTGGAAATGCGCGCCCAATTAATCAACGCCCCTATCGTTTGCCCCTGGCCAAGAGAAAACTTGTAGATAAAGAATTAGATGAAATGCTGGAGCTGGGAGTAATAGAACCCAGCAGCTCAGCATGGGGAAGCCCGATATTGTTGGTCCCAAAGAAAGATGGGAGCAATAGACCTTGTGTCGACTTCAGAAAACTAAACTCTGTAAGCAAAAAGGATGCTCATCCACTTCCAAATATTCAAGATATTTTTGACAGTTTAGCAGGATCAACTGTCTTTTCCACCATCGACCTAAAAAGCGGCTACTGGCAGGTAGAGATGGACCCGGATAGCATGGAAAAGACAGCGTTTGTGTGTCATAGGGGCCTATTTCAATTCCGTAGGATGCCTTTTGGACTCACTAACGCACCAGCCGTCTTCCAACGGGCCATGAACAAAATGTTTTCGGAATTTATTGGCAAATTTTGCATGACTTTCATAGATGATATTGTAATCTATTCCAAATCTGAAGAGGAGCATGATCACCATTTGGCTCTGGTGTTTGATAAATTAGAAGAATACGGAATTACAGTCAAAAAGAGTAAATGTATTTTCAAACAAGAGAAGGTAGATCTCCTCGGCTACCAAGTTTCAAAAGATGGAATTAATTCCCACCCAGATAAATGTAGTGCTATCAGGGATATGCTGCCTCCAGAGGATGTGAGCGGAATTCGCTCCTTCCTAGGAATGACTGGGTATTACCGTCAATGTATCCCAGATTATGCTAAGGTAGCTCATCCTTTGGTCAAACTTACCAAAAAGTATGCCAGGTTCGAATGGTTGGAAGAGCAGCAAAGCTCATTTGAAACGCTGAAGGAATTACTAACTTCAGATAGAGTAATGGCGCACCCTCAGTTGGATAAGCCTTATCGTCTCTATAGCGATGCGTGTGATTACGCAATTGGGGCCATATTGGTCCAGTCTGATAGTGAAGGCATAGAGAGGCCAGTTCAGTATATCTCTAAACAACTCTCTGGGCCACAACTCAATTGGGCTACGATTGAAAAGGAAGCTTACGCAATCGTGTATGCCTTAAATAAGCTCAGACCTTATCTACAGGGTAGCGAATTCAAAATTTACACTGACCACAAGCCTTTAAAGTCTCTGTTTGTGGGAGAAGTTAAAAACACCAAAATTCAAAGATGGGCGGTATTAATAGCAGAGTTTGGGGCTCCCATTGAATATAGAAAAGGGGCTAACAATATCAGGGCAGACATGCTTTCTCGAATAAAAACAAACCCCAAGAAGGAAGGGCCGACTCTCAGTTCTCTTGAAGTCTGTGCCTTGGAGGAGATAGATGAAATTCCTTGGGAATTTGATAAACTCGAGAAAGACAAAATACGTTTAGAACAGAGGGAGTTGGAACAATTTCAACAGGGGATGGAGGATGAGGGGGATTACACCATAATTGATGGCATGCTTTTTACTCTCACCCCTCCCCCAGGCAAGCCAGCCTACCCCCGCCTGGTCCTGCCACCCTCAGCTAGGCATAGAGTAGTGAGGCGCGCCCACACTGAAGTAGGCCACCAGGGCATGAGGAAGACCCTAGATAGGATCCAAGAGGCTTATAAATGGCCCACCATGAGAAGAGATACCTATAATGTCTTAATCCGATGCGCTAGGTGTGCTGTAAACAGAGTGGGTAGGGCGCGTGTACCTCCTACTGCGATGCCAATAGCAAAATATCCTGGTCAGATACTGGGAATGGATCTCTGTGGTCCCTTCCCAGTCTCTGATAAAGGTAATAGATACATCTTGACTGTAATAGATCACGCAACTGGCTGGGTAGAAGTCAAACCCATACCCTCCAAAGCACCTAAAAACATTGCTGATTATCTGGCTAATGAATATGTCCCTAGGTATGGCCCCCCAGAGGTGCTCATCACCGACCGGGGACTCGAATTTATGAACCAGCAAGTGGAAGGGTACCTGAAATCCATAGGCACTGAAGTAAGGCATTCTACAGCTTTTCACCCCCAGACAAATGGTAAAATTGAAAGATTTAACAAAACTTTTAAAAATATACTAAGAAAATTCATCAATGCAAGACCAGCAGAGTGGGAAAGCCATTTAGGTCCAACCCTCTGGGCACATAGAGTCTCCACTTCTTGTGTAAATGGTTTTACACCATATTTTCTAACTTTCGGCACCAATCCAAGATATACCTTTTCTAAAATATTCCCCACTCCAGAGGGAACAGAAGATGCTGTACTCAGTGAGCGCCTACAGGCCTTAACAGATGCGTTCAGAGAAGCTGCTGAGCGCACTGAGGCCAGTAGAGTGGCTAATTATGAGAGATTAAGGGCCAGAGCAAATGCAAAGGATCTAAAAATAGGGGATCATGTGGTGGTGCTATCAGGCACCAGCGCTCCATTGGATCCCAAGTGGGATCATGGTTATGTAATAACGGGGATAAGGGGTACCACCCTAACTATGAGGGGACCCCAGGGTGAACGCAGGCGTATAAATAGGGATAGGGTAAAAATGGTATCTGGGGAAATAGAATGGGATGTACTGAGAACTAGGCAACCGAGGGCGGGTCAAGGAAAGAGAAATAAGGCTCGGAGACAAGCCCAAAAAGCTCAACAAGTTCATGTTCCACCACCTCCCCCACCCCAGCCTAGGGCAGTGCCCGACACTGTTTATTTACCCATACCAAACATGCCTCCTCCAATTCAGATAGAACAGGAAGACCAAGCGAGAGCAGAGCAACCAGAGGACGAGCACATGCATGTGGAGGACGAGGACCAAGTGCCACGCCCACCTCAACCACAACAAGTGCCACGCCCACCCCAGCAGCGACCGCCGAGGGAGAAGGTGCTAGTACTAGCTTCACCTAAGCCAGTTACATTGCGCCGACCCCTGCCACCAGCCGTTGCTGTGGAGACTGCTCCCCCGCGCACACCACCACCAGGTCCTGTTACCAGGTCAAGGGCAAAAAGAGGGAGGATAGAGACCCCAACCAAGTGCCCTAAACCCAAGGCTTTGACCACCACCTCTGAATGCACGGAAAAGAGGATCAAAGTGTTCCACCCTCTAGGCTCTACTAAGAGGGAAAGGCCTGACTCCTCACCAAACCCAGCCACGCCCACTTCACCCGTGCAGAGGCCGAGGAAGCTGCCCTGTATACCCCCACCATCGCCACCACCATCACCACCACCTACACCCCCACCCCCACCGTCACCCCCACCACAGCCCCAACCATGGGAGTTCGACCCAGGGGCACCACCAGTGACGGACTTCTCTCAACCTACACCTTCCAGTCCCTCCTCATAATCACCCTGGCTATGATGGCTAATGGCGATTTGTTTGAGGAGGAAGGGGTGTTGGTGTATGAGGAAGGGGAGGTCAGAGCCCTGACCGCGACTTGGACAACAGTGATCGTTCTACACCCCCCCACGCCCCCTCCTGTCAGTGCTTGGGTCTCCGTCCTAAGAAGGCGAATTGGAGAACTCAGACAGGCGGAGGTTGTGGGAGACAGAGATGTCAGTGCCTGGGAGGAGCACATGGGTTTCCTCCAGGCAGAGATTCCAACACCAGTCCAACAAGACACCCGAAGGAAGAGAGGCCTATTCAATTTTGTGGGCTCGCTAAGCCGTGCCTTGTTTGGCACCGCTACTGTAGGACAGGTGAACAAATTAAGGTCTGCAGTACAAGAAGCTCAGGCTAGCGAGAGCGCATTGGCCCATTGTCAGGAAGAGATGGTGTCGGTGTTGAATCAGACAAGGCTCTACATGACAGAGAACCGCTTGGACATCGCGCAGCTCCAAGCTGCAGCAAGTAACATCTCCCGCCAAGTGGCAGACATTCTAACACAGTTAAATGGTTTCAGTAAAGATATTCACAGGATTCATATGAAAAGGGAAGTGGATATTCTATTGCAGCGAGTGAGTAGGGCGGTGGAAAATTACCACCGTCAAAACGAATTATTTTATCGCCAGCGCATTCAGCTGGAAAGGGGATTCTTAACAGACCAGATTTTACCACTGGCCTACTTATCAGAAATATTGTCTAAATTACAAGAAGGGAAACATTACACCCCACAAGATAACCGCTGGTATTATAGACACCTGAACGTTCGACTATTATTAGACGGCGAACAGGAGCTAATATACCAGACAGTAATTCCGGCAGTTTCAGGCACTCAATTTTTACACTATAGATTAAAGTATTTTCCGGTCCCATATGGTGCTGACCACCTGAGAAAGTTGGTAGGAGAAGAGGAGGTGGCCCTAGATAGCATATCCAGCGCGTCATTTCTTCCTCAGCATTGTATCGGGTTTGAACCCCAGATTTGCTCAGCTGCAATAGAGCATCTAACCCAGACCTGCGAAACAAATATTAATTTAGGTAAAAAGCCAGACCTTTGTAAGGCGCAGATTGTAAAAAGAAATAACTTAACAAACCAAGTGTTTAGAGAGGGAGAGTCCATTTCTTCTGTAATTCTGGCTATTTATGAACCTCTGGAAACAATCTTGAGGTGCCCTGGGCAAAAACCAGTGATACAAACGTATCATCGGCATGCCAGGGTGATTTTAGAAGGCGGTTGTCTCCTGGTTGGAAAGGATTGGCGTGTGAGTAGTATCCAACGCCATGAGTCCCATATAACACTCCCCATCCCCAAGATTATGCCCCTCCCTGGGTTTTATCTGACTTATGGCAAATTATCCCTTTACCCCCATTTAGATCAGCAATTGACTTTCCTGCCAAGAGCTGAAATACCCTTACTAGCCCTGACAGATTTTCCTAAACCCGTTTCCCCCCTGATCTCCTCCACCCCTTGGTCTGAAAGTTCTATCTGGGGTATAGCCACTCTCATCCCCACTCTCCTAGGAGTCATGACCCTGGGAATAATCTACCTCCGCCGAAAGGGGCTCGCCCCAAGAGGCAAAGTCAGCCTTTTGTGTTGTCTGAGAAACCTTAAGCCCCGAGAGAATATCCCAATAGGACCCCCAACCCACCACCCTGTAGCCCTAGCCCTCCAAGACCTAGATCGAGAGGAGGGAGAGGCCACTCCAGGCGCTAGGACTGGCTCTCGTTCCCTCGAGCATATCCCTGCCCCCTCCCCCGCCTCACCATATTACGCTGCCAATTTCGGACTGACCAGGATGAAATAATTAGTCTACCAATGTTTATTTGGTTTCTCTGGGGTAACAAACACTTTTTGAACTTGTCTGTAACTTACTCTTGTTTAATATTTACTATTAATGTTTGTTCTGTCCTCTTCTCGGGTGCGAGGGAGATCACAGAACACAGAGTAGTATACCTGGGTGAAATCCATTTTCTCTCTCGGGAGGAAATGGTGGAATCCGTGAACAAGGATCCAGCCCAAAAAGGTATTTTTATTTCGACTCTCATGGTGAGAAGTTGTTTTTATACAAACAGAATCGGTCGAGGCAGAGGAGCCTGAGAGGAAGCACCATGGAATCGAAGCCCTCACCTTGTCCCCGACCATTCTGCTTTGAAGAGGTATTTTTCCAAGTAATAAGAGTTTATACGTGATGCTACAGTAAAGTCGACATGTGTTCTGTAGTGTTTGAGGTTAAAAATGGAAATATTGTAGTGTTGACTACCCAACCGCTCTCACTCTCCATGGCCAAAGGAGGAGAGAGAAAGAGACGGGCGTCCTGTCGGTCAGCGACGAGGTCCAGCGGGGGCCTCGGCTGACCGGCCGGGCAGAGGAGACGGCGGTGACGACCGTATTGGAGAACTTTGTGTGTACTAGCTCCGTACAAAGGAAGACATTTAACAGTATTCAGAAGCACACTTAAAAACACAGAGACTTCTCTTACATAATATTCGACTAAAAGACTTTTTAGTGCAGGGTGATGGTCTCTGATATAAATGAACACTCCTTTTAATAGAGCCACTCCCTTTGGAAACTTTCCATCTTGACCCGTTAGGTCTACAGATATAATAATTCATAATACTTTTACTTTACCCTTTTTATGATTTTGTGTGTGTAAACTATGTAACCTTATTTCTATTTCTCTTGTTTGGTTGGACTGGGTTGATCAGTGGCTAAATATTTTGTTCGAAAGAAAGCTTTCAACAAAAATAAAATATGGGACGAATGTAAAGAACTGAAATCTTTAGACCCAAGATCCGACCTATTTAGCCCTGATCATGGTCGGGGCATGCACGCCACACATGGCCTGACCAGGAGGGAGGGGGAGATGAGCCACTCAGGGCTCACCCCGCCCCCCCCCCCCAGCACGACCTAATTACTATATACACTGCTCTGGGTTTATCAAGAGGGGGGAAGGGCTAAGAGGGAGGGGGGCCGGCACGAGCCTTGGGATCTATGAGTAAGGGGTGGGAGGGGGAAGGCTGAGGAGAGGGATCCAACTTGCATGCACTCCATTTATGGTCTCTGCCTGGGGAGCAGAGGTCGGCGTGTGGGCAAGGAAGATCCTCTCTCCCTCAACCAATTAGAGGGAAGGGGAAGAGCCAGTGGAATATTTCCTGGGTTTGATTGTATGAATAATTCATGATTTTGGAGTATAAAATAAAGTGAATACTCGGACCTAGGTACTCGCTGAGTCACCACTGCCTAGGCCGAATCCAGACGAACTACAACCTCGGACTTCTTGTCTCACTTCTTCATCTTACTGAACCTATGGGCTAAAAACCCTTAGACTTCTTTACAATAGACCTAGATATTATGACAAAGTGAAACTGTATCTAAACAGGCTTGAAATGTAAACGCCACAGCATGGAACAGGAGATGTCTAACCACCCTACCTACTACATCTAAACATGAGGGTGAAGTTTCCTTAAAATGTACAATTGGCCTTCACCAATCCTCCCAAATAACCCAAATTTAAGACAAAAATCAGGTTCAAAATACAGTTCAACATAGCCAAACAGATTTATTGAATGAATACAATACAGAATACACTCAGATAAACATAGTATTTTTTCATTTTTCACTCAAATTTAGCAGAATTTGATAGATGTGTAGAACTGTAGATTGTGCATTTTCCGAAAATCTGACCCATATGTTTATACAAGAATTGTAGGTGATTAAACAATTACCAACAAAAGTACAACATTTAACAAGTTGTTTTCAATCGTTGCCTAGGTATCAATCTTCTAATAGCAAGTATCAAATTAAGGAATTAATTTTAAATACATTTAAAAGTCGCCATACCCAACCAATTCTAAAACACATGAAGGTCAGGTGGTAAAGAAAGATAAGAAGAAAATTCAAAAGAATACAAATTGACACGAAGTTTGAGAATAAACGGTTAAATGAATTTCGAAGTCACCCTAGTAGAATTCGTAGAATTCGCCTGTTTTTAATTCAGAAATAAATTGATCGTTTAGATAAAAAAAAAAAGTTAATCGTTTAAAAAATATAATAAGCTCTGCTTGAATACCGACTCAATTATTTCAGAATGGCATAATCATGGTACATAGTTAGCTACATCTAATACTTATGTTGATAATAGGGGGTTTGCATTTGCCACTGCGCATGTCTGTACAGTGCATCATGGGATGGATTCTGTTCAAATCTGACTTACAAATATTTGTCATGATAAGACAGAGTAAAATGGCGCCAACCGCTGCAGTCGCACTATGAGCGTGGGATACGAACCACCGGTTTGCGATAGCCTAGTGTATGGTACAAGCTAAAAGACTATTGGAATTAATGTGAAATCAACTTGTGCACAAACAAGGACTTGTAATACAACACTCACACATCTGGATTACGATAAATATTGAATGTGTTATACTGATATATACCTGAAGCGAGGACTACCCCTATCATCGCCCAATGGCGAATGAATCAGCTAGTTCAGGCACAACCAAGGGAGTACCGAGAGCATTATCTAGAATTCTACCTGATAAAGATCCTGTGAAAAATCCCAAACTAATGAAACCCCAGGAAAGGAGAAGTAACCTACATTCCCATAGTAAAACCCAAATGAGACCAAAAATGGATAATGAATCATCAAGCGTCGATAGCAACGCACCCCCACAAACGGACGCATGTATGGGGACCCAGTCCAATAGTCCATCGACACACAAGCGAAACGATCTAATTCAAGAAAGTGAAGCAAATCAGACCAAGGAGGAAGCAACTAAGGCATCTCCCTCTGACAAATCAATGGTAAGCCACAAACCACAACCTAACCCAGTTTCAGACCAAAATAAAGCTGATTCAAGTCTGACATTAGATTCAATAAAACTATACCTAAATGAGATAGTGGCAGGACTTAAATCCCATAACGAATCGACACTTTCGGCACACACAACTTCGATTGAAGAAATAGTCACTGGACTAAAATCTCACAATGAAACCATTCTTTCGACCCACACAGCCTCAATTGAAGCCAAAATTAAGGAATCAATTGATCCAGTAGTGAAAATGCAAGACGAGCATGAAGAAAGGTTAGGTAAAATTGAAACTGAACTGGGGGCTACTATTGGTAAAGATATCTCTCAATTGATATCTCAAATTCAATAAGAAACGCACCCGCCCAATAATGATTACATTCACAACACTGCAAACTAAGGACCAAGTCCTCCAGAATGCAATCAATATCAAAAATGAAAGCGGCATAGAAGGCCTGTGGATCAATCAGGATATACCAACTGAAATTCAAGTAAAGAATACCTTAGTGAGGAAATGTGGAAAGCTACTTGAAAAACAAGACAAGATAAATCCACCTAATATCCGCACAAATCACATTGAATACAAGAATCAGCGATTTTATTACGATGATCTCGATCAGCTGCCGGAAGGATGCACCCCAGAAGACACAAAAACAGAATTATTCCCTGAACAAAACGCGATAGGGTTTCAGGGAGAGAGAGTATATCTCTCCAATTTCTATCAAAGGGACATATGGATCGACAACAACCTCTATAGCTCAGTAGAGCAAGCGTTTCAGTGCTTGAAAGCGCACAGCAATCCAACGCCGGCCAATACACTCCTAGCCAATCAAATAGCCAATGAGGATAACCCATATGCTATTAAATCACTTGCCAGCAAGACTGCACCGAGTCCAGAGTGGCATACAGGGGAAGCTGAGTCATTGAAAGGTATTGTAAAGCAAAAATTCCTTCAACATGAAGACTTAAAGAACAAACTTATAAATTGTGAACAAGATACATTCTTTGAGATGACCCTAGATAGGAGGTGGGGGACGGGATATAGACTGTTTGATACCAAGTTCAAGCCAGGACAGGTTCAAGGCAACCTATTCGGCGCTATACTGGGGGAAGTCAAGCAGGAGCTATTGAATGAATGAACTGTTTACCAACCTATAGTCAGTCATAGCCAATGTAAATACGGCGTGGTCACAATCACTTGGGGTATAGGCGCATAGTGGCCTAGGGTCTGTCATAGTCACAATATATACCATAATCATTATTAACTATAATTCCAGATCAATATTGCCACAAACAACCAGCAAAAAAGGCAGCATGGAGAGGATATTTATTATTGGTGATTCGAGGGTGCGACATCTCCGCCCTTACCTGATCCCATACATGTCGGCCCAGCAATACAATAGGATATCGGTCCAGTCGTACTCCGGGGCTTCTATGAAGCTTTCCTCGAGTATCGCTTATGACCGTCTGAATAGTGAAAGGCCCACGATAGTTATATACCAATCGGGACTTTGCACCATTACTAAGAAGATACAGGGGCTAGTAAAGCTTACCTGGCCAACCGTGGAGGAAACCGTGCTAAAATACCGGGAACATATGGAGTACGTGGAAGCAACTACGAACCAAGCAGTGTTCCCCAATGAGCCGACTATTATATTTGCCACAATAGTAGGGATGGACTTGGCGATTTATAATAATGAAGAGAACAACAGCGAGCAAGAAATACTGAACAGCATCATTTCAAAAGTGAATACTACGATCATCACACGAAACGCCGCAAATGGGTTGCCAACTCCATACCTACATGATCACATCCATCATAATTGCAAGAAAACACATAAAAACTATTACCATAGATTGGACGATGACGCTTGCCACCTGAGACCCCATGGTCTTGACCATTGGTCAAAGCAAATTGCCAAGACTCTATCGAAATTGCAAATGTGAACATGCTGAACCGCAAGTATCATGAACTATTTACATTAAATTTTTTAAGAACCAATTAAGAACAGGTTATTCAAGTAGGCATGAACAATCGGTAATATGATGGATCGGTAAAATCATGATGTGTTGAAACTGAATTATATATATTGACTTTCATTAATAACTCTGAAATCTTTATCAAACCATATTATATATACACCATTCTCTATCCCATTCCCTAGGTCACAAAAACCTAGTGCTCTATGCCCAGAGCTATAAACATACCTTATGACTAGAGCGTGTAGTATAAAAGTGACATAAAGTATATGAAACGTTAGAAAGCTAAAAAACTTGTTTCTATAACGCTCTATGCTAGTGACTAAAGAACTACGTCATGACTATGACTGAATTTGTGTGATCGTTGTGTTGTATTTGTTGTATTATTGTTCTAAATTGTACAGAACCATTTACAAGTTAAGATACATTTGATTATCCTAAAAATGTCGCGCAAGACAAAAGCTATATTACCATGATTATGAAATCATTTACATATTATGTAACATCTCGCAACCGATTGGTTCGCCCACTGTCACATCAGTAGAATAGCAGCGAACCAAAAAGAAAATGTAATAAATACTGAATTGTTAACCTCAATAGAAGAGGAATATAATAAGTTGAAAGGTTTTAAACTTATAAGTCTAAACGTAAGAAGTCTATGGAACAAGTTAGCAGAAATTGAATTATTAACTGAAAAAATACCAATGGACGTGTTGTGCCTGACCGAAACATGGTTAGATAACAGAGTCTATGATAGCCTGATACGTTTGAATGGATACAAATGTCAGAGACAAGATAGGAATACTGACAAAAAAACCGGAGGTGGTCTAATAACATATATCTCAGATAAATTTGAATTATTACCAATTGACGAGAATCTTCAAAAGTGTACTAACGATATTGAGATTCAAACACTGAGGATAAAAGTAAATACTAATAAAACCATCTCGATCATAAATGTCTATCGTACACCTGGGGGCTCTCTGACGGATGCTATCCATTTACTGTCAGACACACTAGACCGAGTACCAAAGAATGAGGAAGTAATAATGGCTGGAGACTTTAACGTAAACTACGCAACCCCGTCAACTGGCAAAGCCCAATTGCAGTCAATTGAATTTAACACCTCACTAAAACAAATAATAACAGTTCCCACTAGAATTACCACTACCACCCAAACAACGATCGACCTTATTTTTACAAATTCTAAGTTTATCAGTAAATGTGGAACATTAAATTACAATATAAGCGACCACAAACCAACTTACTTAATAATAAAAAAAGAAAAAGAACACTATAAATTGATAAGTTTTATATGTCGGTCATACAAAAAACTTAATGAGGAACTACTAAGTGAAAGACTACTGGCACACAATTGGGCGATGTTATTTGAATCGAAAATACCGGAATTATGTTGGGGAAATATGCTGAAAGTCATTGGGGAGGAGGTGGATAGAATGTGTCCTAAAAGGGAAATGAAAAATGTCCGAGCAAGGAAGTCATGGGTCACAGGTGACATAATGGAATTAATGAGGGAAAGAGATAGGTTATTCAGGGCAGCAAAAAAATATAACAATCCAGGACTATTTGACCAAGCCAAGAGCTTACGTAGGAGAGTAAACCATATGGCCAGGAACTTGAAAAATAATTTTATAAAAGACGAAATAGAACAAAATAAAAATGAACCCAAGAAATTTTGGCGAAACCTCAGCCCACTAATAGACAGCAAGGGAAGAATGAAAAAAATGAAATAAAACTAAAAAAAGAAGACCTAGATATAGTTCCAGAGAAAGTTGCCGACGAGTTTAATGACTTCTTTGCCACAATTGGAAATAATCTTGCCCGTGAAATATCCCCTCCAACCCAAAATGAGTCCAGCCTGTATGAAAGAAATAACCCACCAAGAAGCGAAACGAGCTTTAAATTTAAACCGACCACAACAAAAGAGTTAGTAACACTTATCAAGAGTATGCCCTCCTCCAAGAGCTCAGGGTACGACAACTTACCCTCTTGGTTACTGAAAAAGATCCTAATCATACTAGCAGTACAATTGGTCGAAATAATTAATTTAACTTATACTGAAAGCTCGATCCCTCAAGAATGGAAACGATCAAAAGTAACCCCACTATACAAGGCTGGCCCCATGACAAATCCAAGTAATTACAGACCAGTCTCCTCCATTCCCATGCCTGCAAAACTATTAGAGAAATCTATGCACATACAAGTTATATATTATCTGGAGAACAACAACCTCCTATTTGACGGTCAGTACGGTTTTAGACAGGGTCGCTCGACTAAAGACGCCCTCATAAATTACTTAATGGAAATATATAACAACATGAATGAAAATAAAGTCTCTAGGGCAGCCTACCTCGACTTCAGAAAAGCTTTCGATACAGTAAACCATTCAAGACTCTTGGAAAAACTAGAAATTATAGGTATAAGAAATAAAGAACTGGAATGGTTCAAAAATTACCTATCCCACCGATACCAATCAGTAGAAGTAAATAAAACAAAATCAAGTCTAAATCCAATAACTTGCGGTGTGCCACAAGGCACAACTTTAGGCCCATTATTGTTTACAATATACATAAATGACATGCCAAAATTTATCCAAAACTCAAATATCCAATTGTTCGCTGATGACACCATAATATTTGCAAAAGGCACGGATGTCCTAGAAGCTACAAACCTGCTTCAACAGGATCTAAATGCCCTAATATACTGGTGTAAGAATAATATGATATCAATTAATTACGACAAATCCAAAATCCAAACATTCTTTGCAAGGCAGAACCTGAGGTCGAGGTGGGCTGTGAGTGGACAACCCCACTCAGAGAATCTCATTCTGAATCTGGATGGAAATCCCATGGAAGAAGTTGAATCTTATAAATATCTCGGAGTAGATATCGACAGAAATCTTAAATTCAAATCAGTAGTAAGTAAACTAATAAGCTCCATGAATTATAAATGCTGGCAACTAACAAAACTTAAAGGGAAAATACCACAAGACACTTTGTTACTCATATATAAGGTTATGGTATTGCCCCTGATTGACCAATCTGATATTTTTCATGATTCCCACACAACATCAGGGACTAACCGACTTCAAATAATTCAAAATAAAATACTCCGCAGAATCTATGGGCTTCCAACCAGAGCAAATGTTGATGAAATTCATGTTAACAAAAACCTACTGACATTAAAACACAGAAGAAGGTTGCATGTTTTGCAGGCGGGCCATGGTCTGGCGAGCAATCCAAAATATATTGATATTAGACGATTAAACACCAGAAATTTTGCTGTAGGTAGGAAACCATTGAAACAAATCCTTCCCATAAATGAGCAATTAAGAAAATCAATCCTCCACAGAATCCCATATACATGGAATTCGCTTCAGACCATGGCCCATGGGGTACCAGATAAGAAATTGTTTAAATCACTAGCGAAGAAAACTCTGATATGGTCAGACCAACACTTCATTGAATAGCATACTCATTGTCCAATTGACTTAATTAGGCACTAAGCCTTAGTACAAATCATGTTCAACAGTATTGAGGTAAATTTTTATATAAGTTCTAATGCGCCTTTTCAAAAACTTCAACAACAGTAAAATCCTATTTAATTGCTTATAACAGTGCGCTCCTTTCGTCAATGACGACTGGAGTATTGTGTACTGTTAGGAGAATATGTAAAAAAACAGGAAACGTGTGATCCTCCCTTTGCTGGAGATATGCTTCCTGAAAGCGATAAGTCGAAAATAAATGTATCTTAATCTTAATCTTAATCTTAATGATTTTGATCGAAAATTGCAAGAATGTCTTAACCAATATCAGAACTTGTATGAATGATCTCTAAAAACCAAATGCATGATGGGAAAGATGGAGACTTGTGTTATGATATATGTGTAATACAGAAATATCGACAATAGAGCATTTATAAATATTCCATGCTGAACATGGCATGTTTTCAATAGATTTTAGACTGTACCATTAGTCCCATAATTCCATGCAAATCAAGATTCAAAATGGCGTCTATGCAACTCCCCTATTGGAATAGGAAGATTTATTGCTACGGTCACCGTTTTATTTAAGTAGACTAGCATGGTAATCTAGCTAGGTATTATTACACTGAGGTTATAAATATTTCTCTCCGATGACATTATATGATATAGTATAAACGCTTGGCATATATAGAGTAAAAATAGAAAATAGATTGAGGTGGGTAAATAATGACATATAGTATGTAGTATCTATATAGACTACAGGACCCTCTGGGTAAAGCGATGTCATGTGGATATGGGTCAGATTTTCAGAAAATGTAGAATTGGCCTTCACCAATCCCCTAAAATAACCCACATTTAAGATGAAAATCAGGTTCAAAATTCAGTTCAACATAACCAGACAGATTTATTGACTGGATTTACCTATTAGCAACTAGAAAAGGGTCTCGAAAAATCAATGTAAATGATTTTACCCAAGCAAACTGTATAATATTATTATTAGGTTTATATATAGATAAAGGGAACGGTAGGAAGACCTAGGTGTAAATCCTAAAAGGTACCTAGAAACCTGTAGACCTGTTCATCGGAAAATTATTGTAAGATCGCAGTGATGAATAAAAGATATTTCTATTCTATTCTATTCTATTCTATTCTATTCTATTCTAATACAATACAGAATACACTCAGATATACTCAGTGTTTAGCAATTCTCACTCTAATTGAGCAGAATTTGACAGATGTGCAGAACTGTAGATTGTGCATTTTCTGAAAATCTGACCCATATGTTGTTTCGTGAATAGAACCAATTAAACAAAAAACTTAGAAGAAAGCAAAACAGTTGAGTTAAAATGATTGAGCATACATGTGGATTGTGGAAGATCCTTCCATATTCCCAGTACAGGGAAACAGCCATTTGTACCTCCCAGTATAGGGTGGTTTAAGATTAACGATCAAGATACATTTATTTCCGACTTGTCGCTTTCAGGAGGCATATCTCCAGCTAAGGGAGGATTGCACGCTTCCTGTTAATTTACATTTTCCACTTAACAGTGTACAATACTCCAGTCGTCATTGACGAAAGGAGCCCACTGTTATAGTCTTTATTATATGGGTCAGATTTTTAGAAAATGTACAATTCATCTTCACTAATCCCCTCAAATAACCCACATTTAAGACAAAAATTTGCTCCAAAATACAGTTTAACATAACAGAACTGATACTTTAAATCAATGCGACACCAAATATACTCAGATATACCCAGTATTCTTCATTTTTCACCCTAATTTAGCAGAATTGTCTAAATGTGTAGAGCTGCCAATTGTACATTTTCTGAAAATCTGACCCATATATCTTTTACAGTTTTTAATGTTTTGGTAAAGGCGCACTAGAACTTACCTCAAATTTGCTATACATATAAGAATAAGGCTTAAAGGAATGTCTAAGTCTATGGATAATTATTGTGTTATTCTATGAAGTATTGATCTGACCATATCAGGGTTTTCTTTGCTAATGTCTTAAATGATTTTGTATCTTGTATCCCATGTGCCATGGTCTGGAGAGAGTTCCAAGTGAAAGGAATTCTATGGAGAATTGATTTCCTTAATTGCTCGTTTTGGGGTAGAATTTGTTTAAAATTTCTGGTATTTAAATTTCTTATGTCAATGTATCTTGGGTTACTCGCCAGAGCATGGCCTGCCTGCAAAATATGTAATCTTCTTCTATGTCTTAAAGTCAGTAGGTTCTTTTTTACATGAATTCAAATATACTGAGAGATAATGATGATTGTATAGAAATTATTCCGTCTAACCTACTAGTTGAAGGAGGTTGAGTAACAAAATGAAGCGTAAAGAACCAAAAACTGTAAACATAACAGAACTGATACTTTAAATCAATGCAATACCAAATATACTCAGATATAGCCGGTATTCTTCATTTTACAGCCTAGTTTAAGAGAATTTCCTAAATGTGTAGAGCTGCCAATTGTACATTTTCTGAAAATTTAACCCAAGTGTTCAAAATAGTAATAATAGATCCTATCTCTACGTGCGGTTAACTTATAAGATCAATGTAAGGACAAAAAATCCTAATTGCACCAAAAAACACAACCAACCAATGATTACCTAACAATATAGTAAGGATTAATGTATTCTCTTTATATGTGATGTGTTTCAGGAAAATGAGTCATAAGTCGCAAAATTGATATTTTTCAAAGTGTTTTTTTCACAAGATTATATTAGTGGAATGTTCTAATCTTTGGGGAGTTCATCACTTTTATAGCTATATCAATCGATGTATCAAATTTCAGGACAATCTATGTAACATATCCTTGCGTTTTAAAGGTCCTCATATGGAGTATATTTGGTTACTTTACTGTTTATTGACCCCAAAAACGAAAATATCAAACTTCAAATCTAGAAATACTTATTAGATCATTAGACTGTTTACTATCATTGGAATCGGCTTGATCTCATCTTTTCAAATATAATGGTATCTAAAAATCTATTTTTTGCGACTTATGACTCATTTTTCTGAAACACATCACATATTATCTACTTTATTAACCTCATTAGTTCTAGGTTGACCTAGAAGTGTAGAGGACTCATCCTATTTTGTATCATTATTTGATTACTGAATAAAAGTTGTTATATGTGTGGATTGTGGAAAAAGCTCAATAAATGTAATGAGGTTTACTTTAATTAAACTGAATAATAATTTGTGTTGCATTAGGCATATACCTGGCAATGACATTGGTTGGTGTACATTTTCAGAAGATCTGACCCTTATATAGATCCTCTTCACACTCCAGGTGCACAGCCTCTCAGATCAAACAAGAGAGGAATGAGGCTGATGGAGTGTTGGATTTTTTACCAACACAGCGTTAGCTAATAGGTGGGGTGTTTATACATTGGTAAAGAGGGATGTTTTCAATTTAGGCCAAAAAAAGGCAGGGAGGGGAATGTTTCTCTACGTAGGGGGTTGGTGGTGGGGGTAATCGGAAACACACCTATTTTTGGTGGCCTTATTGATTTGACCAGTGAAAATTAAATATTATTCTATTACTTGGACATGAAACTAAGTACAATTACATTAAGTTATATTTCGATTTCAGTATTATTCTATTACTTGGTCATGAAACAAAGTACAATTACATTAAGTTATATTTTGATTTCATTCATGATATATTCTAAGTATTATTCTATTACTTGGTCATGAAACTAAGGGATAAAAGGGTCACCACCAGGGCCATAAACCCTTTGATCTTGCCCCATCAGCTGGAGGAGGAGGAGAGAGATATATATCAGAGGCCCCCTACAACAGAGCGCAAATAAGGAAGGGGAGAGGGAGGGGGAGGGGGAGAATAGTCGATCAGAAAGTCAATCAAAAAGTCAGAAATGCCATTCGTTAAGTCAGAACAGTCAATCAGAAAGTCGAAATAGTCAATCAAAAAGTCAATCAGAAACTTAGAAAAGTCAATCAGAAACTTAGAAAAGTCAATCAGAAAGTCAATCAGAAACTCGAAATAGTCAATCAAAAAGTCGAAATAGTCAATCAAAAAGTCAATCGAAAAGTCAGAATAGTCAATCAAAAAGTCAAAATAGTCAATCGAAACGTCAAAATAGTCAATCAAAGTCAAAATAGTCAATCAAAAAGTCAAAATAGTCAATCGAAAATCAAAATAGTCAATCAAAAAGTGAATTTTTAATTCGAAATAGTCAAACGAAAAGTCAGAATAGTGAATTAAAAAGTCAATCGTTAAGTCAGAATAGTCAACCATAAAGTCAGAACAGTCAATCAGAAAGTCGAAATAGTCAATCGAAAAGTCAGAAAAGTCAGAAAGAACAATCAATTGGAAAGTCAAAATAGTCAATCGAAAAATCAGAATTGTCAATCAAAAAGTCAATGGCATTTTGCGGTTAGGAGCAGGACCCTAGACAACGTAGATGAAAAAAAATGCGGTGGAGGAGGAGGAGGAGGAGGAGGAGGAGGAGAGGACTGAGGGGGAAACGAGAAAGGAGAGGGAGAGAGGAGTACCTAGCGGGGGTGGGGGGTGGGGGGGGCGGGGTGTTGGGTGGAAGCCATTGTGGAAGTAGGAAGAAGGGGAGGGGAGAGGGAGAGGGAGAGACTAAGTTATATTTTGAATGTACTAAATCTGCCAATTGTACATTTTCTGAAAATCTGACCCATTTGTGGTTACTCCTGTAGAGGTGGTGGTGCTTACAGAACCCTATTGGCCCAGGTGCAATAAACGTGTAATAAACACCATATGTGATGTGTCACAGGGAAATGAGTTTCGAAAACATTTTTTAAAAAGGAAACTTTAATGTTGTATGCATCCTTTTGCTAGTTCCAGCATATTTCATTGACTATTTTAAGTGCACATAATTATGATTTTTTTTAAGAAAAAAGGTTTTATTCAGCATATCCTGCCATTTACTATTTGACTGTAAGAGCCTCTCTTAGTCAAATATTAAATTTGATAAATTACATTTCTCTAATAGGCTGATTTCTTTGAACTGGGGAATAAATAAACTTAGAAGAAGCAATGAAAAGAATTTGCTTGCAGATGTGATGAGAGGGGCTCATGAAAGGGATACTGACATGAGAGGCTGAATTATTGTGGTCGTTGTGGTGGAAAGGAGCCACCTGCAATAATTCAATCCACAGAGAGAGAGAGGACCTACTCCACACATACCAGAGGGTTTGGTTTAATGTATAAAATATTATCTTGGCTTCTAAACAAGATAGAATTATGGAATAAAGACCAAAAGTTGTCTTATGTTAAGGAGAATATATTTACACATGACTTATTTTTGTACATCCTTAAATTTAAAAAGTTGATAGAACAACTCTGTGACAGCTCTGTGTGGACACCTGACTTTTATTACCATGTGGTCAGACTTTTATTACACTGACTGGGGTGCTAGCACTGGGGTAAAGCTGGTGGTGGTGGGATAATCTGATATCAGCATCTGATATCCGGTCAGTCTCTCTCTGTGGTTACAGTGGGGTAACACCACCCCCTAGCCTAGCCTTTAGCCTGGCCTTAGCCTTTCTGGCCTGTCTGGCCTGTCTCTGATCTGATAAGGGGTAAAGGGCCTGCCTCTGATCTGATAAGGGCTAAAGTCTTAGTCAGGGTGATCACGATCGTGATCACTTCCTTTGGTGTGAGTCCTTGTGCCGAAAACACAAAATGAAAATAGTCCTCAGTTACAAACTAAAATGTTATGCCAATAGATAAACGTCCGAAACTTTTCTCTAGGTTAAGGTGTAGAATAGGGAATGCAGGAAAATGGAGAAGGGGGCGAAAAAGGGGCTCAAACAGTCGGGGGCCACGTTTTGTCAGTATATAATGTCTTCTCCTCTCAAAGCTCTGATAGAACGCTAACGCGAATAAGAATGATGTGTCAGAGATTGGACGCCTACTGCGCTAATGGCTTTCCCAACCCTGGAGTAGGCGTCATAAGCGTATTCTTTTTTAAAAAATATTTGCATTTGCTACATTACATTCAAATAATCTTTACAGGCAGTTTGTTAATTATCATGACATTTTGCAGTTTGGAGCGAGAGGCTTTCCCTCAGATTGGAGGGACTCTCTCCCTTCTGAGCCTAGACTGAACACAATGTGTGTACTTATGGGTCAGATTTTCAGAAAATGTACAATTGGCAGCTGTACACATTGAGTAAATTCTGCTAAATTAGGCTGCATGCAATGTGGTCAATACTAGGTAAATTCGAGTTTATTTGGCATTGCATGGATTCTAGCAATCTGTTTGGTTAGGTTGGACTGTATTTTGAACTTTATTCTTGTCTGAAATTGGGGTTATTTGAGAGGACTGGGGAAGGTGAATTGTACATTTTCTGAAAATCTGTCCCATATGTTCAGCCTGTTTCCACTAGACTGTATTTATACTGTAGATCCAGAACGAGAGAAGCTGGCTCCATGAAGGCACACTGATCATATTGATGTGAATTTATGAATCATGGATTCGCCGCTTACAGGGAATAGATCATTTGCACACAGGTTATTGGTGCTGTTTTACCTAAGGCCTGATGGGAGTTGTGCATGATACAAGATGGAGGCATTTAATGTTTCTATTTCCAGCGGGGAAATGAGAGGAAGGGGGGGGGGGGACCGCGGGGAGGGGGGGGGGATGTCAAAGGTAAATATTCATTATCATTCACTATAATATATGGGTCAGATTTTCAGAAATTACGTATCTACAGTTCTACACATCACTCAAATTCTGCTAAATTAGAGTGAAAAATGATAAATATTGAGTGTATCTGAGTGTATTCTGTATTGTATTCATTCAAGGCATCAGTCTGGTTAGGTTGAACTGTATTTTGAATATGATTTTCGTCTTAGATTTGGGTTATTTGAAAGGATTGGTGAAGGTCAATTGTACATTTTTTGAAAATCTGACCCATATATTATACTAATACAGCCTAGGCTCAGAGCCTCTCGGATCAGATAAGAATGGTATGTCAGTGGTAGGACGCCGCCTGCGCTAATGGCTTTCCTGACCCTGGAGTAGGCGTCCTAATTGGACTTTAATGGTATTTTGCAGTTTGGACCGAGAGGCTTTCCCTCAGTTTGAAGGGACTCTCTCAGCTCTGAGCCTAGACTGGAGAGGCTTTCCCTCAGTTTGGAGGGACTCTTAACTCTGAGCCTAGACTGTGTACGCATTTCATTTGGCAATGACATATCAGTGTGGATATGTGATAATTGTAATGGTTATCACACTAGTATATATACAAATATCCTCTGTTTCTCCTCCTCTTCCCCTGTCAACATAATGTTGTAATATTAAATTGCTTGCTATGAACCTTGTATTTAGATGCACAGCGTTAAATAGATAGAACCTGATGAGAATGTGGTACAAGGGACAATATTGCACTGTCCGAGATGTTTGTTTTTTCGTGGCCCACAAGCTGATAGGCGAGTGGGTTATGAAAAAAAACAAAACATCAAGGATGCTTCTTTTATATGGCTAGGTTTACTGGGACAGATCATACCACATGAGTTGAACTGGTGCAAATTACCACACTACTCCCGCCCATACAAATAGCATGTGGTACATACACCAACATGGAGTAAAAGTTCAACACAGCCTCTGATTAGTACAAATAATTTCATTTCAATCTTTAAGCAGTGCCCCTTAATCTACTTTCTTTTAACAAAATGGTTAACTAAGGGGCCTTATCCACGGAGCTGATTCTCATGGTGTTTAGTGGAAAAGGGTCCTCTGCGATGCAAATCACATGAAAATCGGTTTAGTGGACTAGGGCCTTTACTTGTTGGTTTAAGTTGCTTCGGGGCGATTCCACTGGCTCGCTCTTTTGGTCTGCTCTTTTTATTTTCCAGATCGTCTAACAAGTGCTTCTTTTTGACGTTGCGCTAATATCTGATGTGTTTGATTTGAGCGCAACAACACAACACTATTTCTGCCTGTTTAAGTAGTGGGCCAATAGCGCAATGAGAGCAGAGCAACAGTCTAGCCATTGATTTAATGAGGAAACAAGCGAACCAGTAGAATCGCCCAGCGCTTCTATTGCGCTAAATATAAAAGCCGGTGAAGAGCAAACGAAAAGCACACTATGAATAAGGGAAGCAAGAGCAAGCCATGAGCGCAGATACAAGCAATGCAGTGGAATTGCAGCTTTAGAATATTGCAGCTGTATCTATAATGTATATCTTATCTTTACTATGACCTTCAAAGCAATTGATCTTTTAAATAGTAAATTAGTACACTAAAGAAATACTTGTAAGCTGAAGTCTTACTTCAAATCAATGTATTGAAATATTTCAATCATAGTAAGATAAATCTATTCTTCAAGGAGTACCTATATACTATATGGGCTTCATGAGGTGGTATTTATCATGTATGCTAAAGAATAGATGTATTGGGTCAGATTTTCAGAAGATGTACAATTCCCAGCTCTAAACATTTAGTAAATTCTGCTAAATACAACTGAAAATGGTAAATACCAGGTATATCTGAGTGTACTTGGTATCAACTTGATTCAAATGATGTGTTTGGTTATGTTGAATTGTGTTTTGAGTCTCATTTCTGCATTAAATTAGGATTATTTGGGAGGCTTTCTGAATGTGAATTGGGCATTTTCTGAAAAATTCACCTTATTATGACGGGTATAAGGGTCAGATTTTCAGAAAATGTACAATTCAACTTCGCCGATCTTCTCAAATAACCCAAATTTCAGACAAAAATGAAGTTCAAAATACAGTTCAACCTAACCAAACAGATTGCTAGAATCAATGCAATGCCGAGTATTCTCGAATTTGCCTAGTATTGACCAAATTGCAGCCTAATTTAGCAGAATTTAATAATGTGTACAGCTGCCAATTGTACATTTTCTGAAAAACTGACCCATAAGCACTATAACAAGGCCATGAGCACCAGACTGGTGGTGCTGGTAAATAGGCAGGTCACAACAAACCAACAGTAACAGGTACAAGTGACAGTCGACAAGGGGCAGATCAGCAGAAAATGTACAATTCACAGCTCTACACATTTACTAAATTCTGCTCAATTTGGCTAACTACTTGGTCTATCTGAGGATATTTGGTATTGCGTTGATTCAAAGAATCAGTTTTGGTTCTGTTGGATTGTAATTATGAACCTCATTTTTGTCTTAGATTTGGGGCTATTTGAGAGGATTCGTACTTCTCCCACTTACTTTGCTGCCTTCCCCATCCCGGTAGAATATGTACTAGATACATTCATAAGTGGGTCAGATTTTCAGGAAATGTACAATCGGCAGATCTATCACATTTAGTAAGTTCTGTTAAATTAGACTAAAAAATGGTCAATAATAGGTATATCTGAGTACTTATATTTGATATTGCCTTGATTCAAACAGTCTGTCTGGCTATGTTGAACTGAGTTTTGAACTTTATTTTTGTCTTAATTGTGGGGTATTTGAGAGGATTGGTGAAGGTGAATTGTACATTTCCTGGCGATTTCACCCAAATAGCCTAGATAGATCTCTCTGGGCACTCCAGTTTTCAATTCTTTCTTCTATTAATTATTTATCGGTGGTTAACCACGTTGGGGTTAACCGAGGTTAGACATGTAGCACCCCCACTCCACAGGGGAGCAGAGGCAGGAGCCCTATACCCCTCCAGCATCCATGCACTCGTTTCCGAACGATACAACTGACCGCACGTCTCCGGACATAGCAGCGTTCGCTTGATCTTGGTTATCTGGAGTAACCATGTCGTCTGAAGAATCAAGTTTTTCTTTTCATGAATGGGCGAAAAGCTATGGCCTATCAAGAGATACCACCACAATCTTAACAAAAGAAAGCTGTGCAACATTGGCAATCCTGAAGGTGATATCGTCTGCAGGAGTAAACAGACTAGGCTTACCAATAGGCCAGGACATTGCGTTTCGTGATGCCTTGAAAGACCTAGGGAACAAGGATGGTGGAAAACAAACCCATGCCAACCTCAGGACAGGCGATGAAGACAGGGTGGAGAGGGAAAGATCAGTCTCTCTTGAAGATATAGGGGAGGACGACGAGGACGACGATGATATCCAAAGCGCTCAGAAAAACAAGCAAGATATGAGTGAGGAGGAATTGGAAAAAGAGATTGATGGCCTTACAGCGAGGAAGAGGAAAAGGGGAGAGGCTCGCCAGAACGCCAACACCTGGAGGCCTAATCCGATTCACAACTTAGTGATTAAAGCAAACAAGAAAAAAGTGTTCAAGGTCTCCCAATTTGTGCCAGATCACGTTGCCAAGAGAATTGCCACGAAAGCCAAGGAGCGTGTGGTATATGAGGCTAGTGCGGATGGGAAATTGTCTCTCAAGCAGGATGAGGATCGCAACCCATATCTCACAATGGCAGAATGGGGGGCTGCCAGCATGCGAGTGATGTATCACTTACTATCAGTAGGACACATTGCAAGACAGAATGTGGAGGAGCATATGTCATACATAGTGACAATATTTTATCTCGTTGACAATTATGAATGGGCTTCCATCCTTGCATACGATAACAGATATCGTGAGCTCCAGGCCCAATTTGAATACTCATGGGGCACAGAGCCAGGCACATCGGCCACCGCCCTCCTGATACTTAGGAGCAAGAAGGAGGGAAGGAGTGGAGAGAAGTCCAGGCCTAAGGATACGAGGCCCCAGACCAAGGAGAAGAATGATGTCTGCAGGGCTTTCGCCAAATATGGCAAATGTGCATATGGCGAAAAGTGCAAGTTCTCCCACGCAAAACAGGCAGAGGCAAAAAACTCCACAGTTACTCGGCACCAGACAGCCGAATAAGATTGGGGTTGCTAATCCCTCAAGAGTGGAAGGATTTACTCCCTCCAGATTACCCCAAAAGGGATTTCGTATTAGATGGTGTAGTAAACGGTTTTAGAATAGTGAATAGTGAGTGTGAAGTGAACAACATCAAAATGGATAATTATAAATCAGCAACGGATCTGGTGGTCAGAGACCAAGTGGAAAATCAAATCAGAGAGGAAATAGCTAATGGTCGATACATAGTAGCACAGACTCCCAGCAGGATAACATCAGCCCTGGGAGCCATTCCAAAGCCGGGGTCGGCCAAGGTCAGACTCATACATGACTGTAGCAGGCCGCACGGTAGCGCTATCAATGACTCAGCTATCAGTCAACCTTTCTCATACAAGTCACTACAAGACGCCACAGAAAAGATTAATGGTGACACATGGTTGGCAAAATTGGATCTGGCCAGCGCCTACAGATCTGTTCCCATACACCCCAGTGACTATCAATTGTCAGGCTTAGCTTGGCAATTCAGTGGTGATGACAGAGAAACTTTCATGTACGACACAAGGTTAATGTTTGGTGCTCGGTTAGCCCCCTCGATTTTTAACGATCTGTCGCAAGGGGTGGTAGCCATCATGAAGCAGGAGGGTTTTGACAACATAATAGCCTATTGTGACGACTACCTGATTTATGCCAGTAGCAGGGAGGAGTGCCTCATCACCCTCAACGCACTCTGGAGCACTTGCAGACGTCTGGGTTTCTCCATCAACTATAGTAAAATCGCGGGTCCAGAAAAATCAGTGACCTTCCTGGGGGTCATCATTGACACAGACTCTATGACCTTGGCGCTACCCCAGGACAAACTAATCCAGACAAAACAGCTACTGCAAGACGCACTGCAAGCCACGCACATCACCAAAAAGGGCTTGCAAAGACTGGGAGGTAAGCTCAACTGGGCAGCGAGAATTATCCATGGTGGGCGATTCTTCCTAGATAGTATCTTCAGGAGAATTAGGTGCATGAAAGGAACAAAGCATAAGTGCAGGATATCGAGGGACTTGAGAGAAGATCTCCAGTGGTGGGTCGATTATATGTGCGCATTTAATGGCGTGCTCCCCATAGCAGAGAACAGATCGCGAACCCCGGTAGTCCTTGATGCCTGCCCCATCGCGGGAGGCGCAGTATATGAAGGGGAGTGGGTGTATGTACCGTGGAGTGGGTGGAGCGAGATGACTGACAAACACATTAATTTCAAGGAAATTGCGGTATTAGAACCAGCTTGTCACATTTTTGGTCGTGTGTGGGCAAACAAGAGAATTGATGTCTATTCAGACAACATTACTGCAGTGGCTTCCATAAATAAAGGCAGATCCAGCGACCCAGACATATGTCAGTCACTCAAACGAATCTTCACCCTATCTGCAAGATATAATTTTTTGCTGCGTGCAAAATACTACCCAGGAGTTAGGAACAGGCTGGCGGACGCTTGTTCCAGGCTACACACACCTCTATACCAGAGGGCATTCTCGGGTATATTAGCCTCCACATTCCTACATTATGAACAACCAACTGGAGTGGGAGGTGGCGAACTATAAAGACCAGGCCTGGGCAATAAATACCAAGAAGGCATATGCCACACATAGGAGAACGTATAGGAAGTTCTGCAATCTCTTAGGGGTGAGTCCTATACCTGCAACTTCAAAGACAATTTGCAAATACATTGCATGGCTAGCCAGGAGATTAGCATACACGTCGGTTAAACTATATGTGAAAATAATAGGTATCATGCATAGAGAGGTAGGACTTAAAAACCCATTGCTCGATAATTACAATGTAACCCAAACCCTCCGGGGTATACACAGAATCAAAGGAGAAGCAAACCTGCAGAAGGATGCTATAACACCAGGCATGCTGCAGTGGATCAAATCGAAGCTGGATTTGAGGAAACAAAAGGACAAGGCTATATGGGCGGTGGCCTTGGTTATGTTTTTTGGAGTGCTCAGGCGCTCTAATGTAATGCCCCCATCATGGGGAACCTATGATGCTAACATACACCTAGCCAGGGAAGATGTGGATATATCCAACTCAGGTGTAATGATAAGGATTAAATGGACCAAGACAAACCAATATGGGAAGAAAGATCAGGTGGCAGTGTTACCTAGGAAGAAGGGCCACCCTCTCTGCCCCACCAGGGCTGTATATGACGCCATGAAGGAGGCGAAGGCTTGTGATAAGGACCCAGCCTTTTCATATATAGAGGGCGAAAGATGGGTGCCTGTGACCCCGGAAGCCTTTATAAAATCCATAAGGCATTGTCTCAGTGGCACGGCAGTGAACCCCAACCACTTAGGGACCCACTCATTTCGCAGAGGTGGCTGCACGTGGCTGCATGCATCTGGAGCATCAGCAGACATGTGCAAGATCGTGGGATCGTGGCGATCTCAATGTTATGAAAAATACATAACCCCTGGATTGGACCAGAGGAGGAAAGTGGCTAGTGCGATGCTGGACTCAATTTAACTACTACTACTACTGGGTTTGGGGGTTGTGTGCATAGAACTATTGACAATTGGACTGACATTCATCGTCATTACTTATCCAATACTATTATCAATTATCACATCTCTATTGATTAATCTTACCTTCAATTGTTTTGATTATGTAATGTACCATTGTCATTCTTAGTACGAGATAAATAAATATCTCAAACCCCACTGCGTCTTGTGTTTAACGGTGGTTAACCACGTTGGGGTTAACCGAGGTTAGACATGTAGCACCCCCACTCCACAGGGGAGCAGAGGCAGGAGCCCTATACCCCTCCAGCATCCATGCACTCGTTTCCGAACGATACAACTGACCGCACGTCTCCGGACATAGCAGCGTTCGCTTGCCCCACCCACCTTACCCCTACATCACCTTATACTCAGAGCAAAAGGCTCGGACCACGTAGGGTGGTTGTGTGCATAGAACTATTGACAATTGGACTGACATTCATCGTCATTACTTATCCAATACTATTATCAATTATCACATCTCTATTGATTAATCTTACCTTCAATTGTTTTGATTATGTAATGTACCATTGTCATTCTTAGTACGAGATAAATAAATATCTCAAACCCCACTGCGTCTTGTGTTTAATCATTCACTAATTTATTTCATGGACAATATCATAACGATATCATAAAGTTTTTCTCAGCCCATCCTACAAAGTATCATAGTGACACACTTATAAAATGACAAAGTTTGTACAACAGTCTATATGGTTAGTGTTATAAAATGTTCAAATACTATACAATCATACATGAAATCAAAAACAATATTTAAATAGAGGATGTCCTGATGCTGACATATCTAGTGGGTGAAGTCGGCAGAAAATGTACAATTCACCAATCCTCCCAAATAGCCCAAATCTAAGACAAAAATGAGGTTCAAAATACAGAACTGAAACTGACTTTTGAATCAACACAATACCAAATATACTCAGATATACCAAGTAGTTATTATTTCTTTAGCAGAATTGAGTAAATGTGTAGAGCTGGCGGTTGTACATTTTCTAAAGATTTGATCCTATATATATATACTATATCTACCCTTACCTATCCCGGTACAATATGTACTACAGGTATATTCATAAATGGGTGAGATTTTCAGAAAATGTACAATTGGCAGATCTACACATTTAGGAAATTCTGCTAAATTAGGCTGAAAAATGAAGAATACTGGGTATATCTGAGTATATTTGGCATCGCATTGATTTAAAGTACCACTTCTGTTATATTAAACTGCATTTTGAAGCTCATTTTTGTCTAAAAATGTGGGTTATTTGAGAGGATTGGTGAAGGTTAATTGTACATTTTCTGAGAATCTGACCCAAATAACCTAGATAGATCTCTCGGGGGGCTCCAGTGATATTTATCTTTTCTAATCTTTATTTATTTACTCATTTATTCATAGAACAACATCATAATAATATAATGATACATAGCTTTTCTTAGCCGAATGTACAAAATATAGTGATGTACTTATAATATGGGAAAGGTTATATATAGAGAGAATGGAAAAAGCCGACAGACGAATCAAGTCCAATAAATTTTTTATTGTGATGACAAGTTCCATTCTATATTTATCATATGTGCATGAAATTTGATCATATATCATCAGATATCACTGAAAAAATATTAAAGAAGTCTCAGAGAGCCCGGCTGCCCTGCCGAGAGCGACGTTAGTAGGCCTACAATGGTGCCCTGTGTGATCATGCAGTATTTAGGCCTACTGATATTGTTGAATTAAAACGTTCATATCGCGGCCATTTCTTGAGCTACATTAATAAAACTTATATCATTTGATAGAGAATTTAATGCTCTATTTAATGGTGTAGTTTTTATTATGTATTTTTATAATCATAGTACCAGAATCAAGGTGGATTACCAATCGCGGGGATCTCCGCGGAGACGGCAGAAGTGCGGAGGTAACATCAGAGCTATTTTTAGACAACTACATTTTTATGGTACGCGTACTATATGAATATTTTTATAGCACCCCACTTATAGCATCTCTCATATGGAATGCGCATATAATAAAGCAGTCTATATACAGTGTTTATTTTATAAAATGTTCAAATACTATACATTCAAATATAAGATCAATAGCATCACATCTAGCAGTAATGCTTTCAGCAAGTGATAAGTGAAGTGGTATCAGTATAAAACACTATACAAACATTCACCATAGCCCATAGATTAGTCACCATAGATAAGATGTTTTTTACAATATATCTTATCTTTACAATTGAAATAAACAATTCACACATGTCTAGAATACATACAGTAAACCCTTACTATGTCACACCCACCTAATGTGGTGGGTGTCACATAGTAAAGGTTTACACTATAATGTGTTTGTTATTTTAACTATTTCTAAAAATCACAATACATTGTAAGTCCAGTAGGAAGATCTGCAGGTTGCAGAGTCTGTGAACCTTATTTTGATGTACTTGTACTGTAAAGGAATTAAAAATCTATTTATATATAGGTAAGACCAAAATCCATTTCTGATGTGGGGCTCCTCTTTGGACATCGTGTTTAGGTACAAATAAAATATATTTTGAATTGAATTGAACTGTTAAGGGACGATGATACTGCTAATTATACTCTCTATCATAGTGACCTGTTATACAGGCACAAGAGTGTTTGTGTGAGAGAGGTTTAGAGTGAATGTATATATTTAATCCGAACACCTCGCCCCTATGGATGATATATACAGGACCCACATCATGACATGACATCTCTCCTCCTCCTCCACTTCTGCCAAGTTATAGGGGATTTGCATAGCCGCCATTTTGAATCTTGATTCGCATGGAATTATGGGACTTATGGTACAGTGTAAAATCTATAGAAAACATGCCATGTTCAGCATGTAATATTTACCAATGCTTTAATGTCAATATCCATGTGTTATACATGTTTCCATAACACAAGCCTCCATCTTTCCCATCATGCATTTCGTTTTCATAGATCATCTATACAAGCTCTGATATTGGTGAAAACATTCTTGCAATTTTCGATAAAAATGTTGCCAAATATTTGTATGCCAGATTTGAACAGAATCTATCCCAGCATGCACTGCAATAGACATGCACAGTGGCACATGCAAATCCCCCTATTCAGCTGCCACCTCTATCCTTTAACAGTTGGAAGAACAGAATTTTATCCAGAATCTGGTTCACCTTTTTGTCAATTTCTTCTCGTGTAAAATATTGGCACATAAATAATTCTCAAATCAAATCAGATGAAATAAAATCCTTCTTCTCCTGCAGTCTTGCAGGTCGTCGTTTCTCCTCTACCTCCTCCTGCTCTTGTTCTACCTCCCCCTTCTCCTCATCCCCGTCCACCTCCTCTTCATCCACTTCCTTCTTCTTCTCCTCTGCTCTACCTCCTCCTCCACCTCCCCCTCCTTCTCCTCCTCCCCGTCCACCTTCTCTTCATCCACCTCCTCCTCCTTCTCCACCTTCTCCTCATCCACCTCCTCCTCCTTCTCCACCTCCTCTTCATCCACTTCCTTCTTCTTCTCCTCTGCTCTACCTCCTCCTTCATCTCCCCCTCTTCCTCACCCACCTCCACCTTCTCTTCATCCACCTCCTCCCCCTTCTCCACCTCCTCTTCATCCACTTCCTTCTTCTTCTCCTGTGCTCTACCTCCTCCTTCATCTCCCCCCTCTTCCTCACCCACCTCCACCTTCTCTTCATCCACCTCCTCCCCCTTCTCCACCTCCTCTTCATCCACTTCCTTCTTCTTCTCCTCTGCTCTACCTCCTCCTTCATCTCCCCCCTCTTCCTCACCCACCTCCACCTTCTCTTCATCCACCTCCTCCCCCTTCTCCACCTCCTCTTCATCCACTTCCTTCTTCTTCTCCTCTGCTCTACCTCCTCCTTCATCTCCCCCCTCTTCCTCACCCACCTCCACCTTCTCTTCATCCACCTCCTCCCCCTTCTCCACCTCCTCTTCATCCACTTCCTTCTCCTCCACTGCTCTTCCTCCTCCTGCACCTCCCTCTTCCTCACCCACCTCCACTTTCTCAACATCCACCTCCACTCCTCCTCACCCCCCTCCAACTCTTCCTTTCATCTCTACTACTATTCATATCACCCTATTTCTACTACAGGTATATCCACGATACAGAGCTCTTACTGTAACCACTAATACAGGTATATCCTCAATACAGAGCTCTAACTGTATAATAAAGACATATTCAGTAATTACCGTCATAACTAGCACTCGTAGAAGCGTGTATCTCCTCTCCTCCTTCTGTCTCGCTCACCTCCTTCTCCCCAGGTGCCAACTGACCAGTGGTCACTTCTGACACATGTTCCTGGCTATTGTCCATCTTAATCCAGAGTGTCCAAGCTAAGGTAAAGCCCTTGTAGTAGTAGTAGTACTAGTTGTAACACTGGTAGCTCCCCGACTCTCACTGAGTGAGTGAGTGAGTGAGAGTGAGAGGTCTAGTGGATTGGTGGATACACAGGGCTATAGATTGCTCTCATATGGTACGGCCCAACATCACGGTATTTGATTAAAGTGACACTTCTCACTGTTGTTGGCTAGATTATCGAGTAACGGAATTTCTTCTTTCTTTTCTAGTATTTAGTTCACCTTACCCCACCTAGCTAACTCCTGTGGATATCAAAACTCTAACATTTATATTATAACAGATATTTGGTAAAATAGTGAGCAAAATCGTTTTTGCACGCCATACAGAAATTTCAAATCTGGCAGTTGGGTTGACATCTGGAGTTACATAATGCCAGGCTCGTCCAAATGTGTCATTCATAGACTCCTAGGTTAAAGCCAGTTACATTTCTGGTCACTTAGAGAGTGGGGGCAGCACTTATCGGCTCCATTCTGTGATTTGAAATCTGGTCTATTCATTACACTTATTCAATGATTATTGAATGAGGACACAATGTTGGTGCTCTATACTTTAGATATTGTCATACATATCCTATATGATTACACTGAAAAAGTTTCATGTGATTTTGTGACTACTCGTTTTAACTATCTTAGCCACTTTAATATGTAACATATGTAACAATTGAAAATGGAATAGTATGCTTATTCAACATCATTAACTGAAATTAATAGTAACTATTAATATTGATTGAATATTCACTGAAGTTGATAGTAACGCCGCGCTTTAGTTAGAACCCTGAGAGGGCGACAATAAGCCATCGTGCAGACAGCACTGAAGACACCCTCCGACGAGCGGTAGGCCGAGGACCCAAGTACCTCCACAAGGGGATCGAGCCTTTGCTTAACACTATGGACTCGAGCCACACCGCGGATCAAGATACTTCTGTTGTTCAAATTAAGCACCCTTTTGGCAGAGACAAAACCTTTGTAACTGTATACCTTGGATAATAAAACCAGCTACAAACGAATACTTTTCATTCTCGTGATTCTTTCTCGAATTTCGTAAACTCGTGCCCACAAATCTGTGGTTCACTACACATACATCATCTTTTTGATTATTGCAATGAGTGTATATTATGCATAGGCCTATAGCCATAGGCAGCTATACACATAGCCCGCCTTTGCTAACCCAGTCAGTGTGCCCTGGATGGCAGGTGAAATGATGCTTCAGTAAGTCCCCTATATCGCATTTGCATGTCTTACTGCGCATGTACAGTGCATGCTGGGGTGGATTTAGTCCAAATCAAATTTGTCCTAAGTCAATAAAGGTAGTAGTGGACTGTCTGTACTAAAAACTCACTAATAAAAGTAATTACTTGATTGGTAAAAGCCTGCTAAGCCCCGCCCACTGCGTGTGGCTTCATTCGGCCAGCCGGTGCTACCTCGCAAGTTTTCACCAAAAGCAAATCTGACATACAAATATTTAGCAACATTTTTATCGAAAAATGTCAAGGATCTTTTGACTAATATTAAATGATCCATGAAAGTCAAATGCATAATGGGACAGATGGGAGTGTTATAGAATCATGTAAAACACATTGCTATTTACACGAGATCACTATTAAGGCCCTAGTCCACCAAGCCGATTCTCATGCGATTTTGTGCCGTAGAGGTCTCTTTACACTAAATTCTGTGAGAAACGCATGAGAATTGGCTTAGTGGACAAGGCCTTTAAGATAGACACAGCAGTGGGTGGAAGACCATGGATATTTCTCACCGAATATACTACCGTGAGCCCATATCCCAATGACCTCAACTGTATTATAACTGACAATGTACAATGTACTTGCCTTATTGTAATATCTGTGTATTGTCTGATGATTGCTGTATAAACATACTAAATAATAATAAAAAAAAATTCCTATAATACTGAGGGCAAGATTCAAGATGGCGGACATGCAAAAGCCCTATCGGAAGAACTTAAACCTGAGACAATAAGGGAGTTGCATGTGCCACTGCGTATGTGCCACAGTTACAGTGCATGCTGGGATGGATTCTAATGAAATCTGACATATAAATATTTGGCAACATTTGTATCTAAAATTGCAAGAATGTTTTCACTAATATCACAGCTTGTATAAATGATCTTTGTTAACCAAATGCATGATGGCAATGATGGGAACTAGTTTTATGGAACCATGTATAGAATCTAAACATGGATATTGACATTAGAGCACCGATGAATATTCCATGCTGAACATGGCATGATTTCTATAAATTTTACACTGTACCATAAATCCCATAATTCTATGCGAATCAAGATTCAAAATGCCGGCTATGCAAGTCCCCTAATTCCTTTAAAGTTGGAGCCATAATTCCATGCGAATCAAGATTCCAGATGGCGGACATGATTGAGGGTGACGATCTATAGTTGGCTGGGGGGGGGGGGGGGGTGTAAGTGAGAAGGTGGTGGATCATTAAGGAGGGATCCCTTACAGACGGTGGTGGGCTGAGACATGTAGAACTTGTTAGAGTTCACAAGTACAGGAGACCTTCCCTTCTCTTACATCTAGCGCCTTGTTACTGCCTCCTTGCACCAGATCAATGCTGAAGACACAATGTTTCTGGTTATAACTTATTGATATACACCTATAGATCCCTCCACCATGTGT
This sequence comes from Sthenelais limicola, assembly GCA_942159475.1. Classification (NCBI taxonomy): domain Eukaryota; kingdom Metazoa; phylum Annelida; class Polychaeta; order Phyllodocida; family Sigalionidae; genus Sthenelais; species Sthenelais limicola. Next base: position 25,477,099 of record OW804094.1, on the reverse strand, counting down.
GACCCGCCAAGCAGAAAGGGACCTTCCCGCGGGAGTTATAGTTCCTGGTATTCCCGCTAGGAGTCACATCATGTTCATGACGTCACTGTCACAAATGTTTATATTACTAATTTTGAGAGGCAGGTAACTTTGAAAGACTGTAACTTCGCTAATTTTTCGTGTATCAACAAAATTCTTTTCATTTTTATGATGCTCATTTCCCCTTCTGTACATCCCTGTCTTTTTTTAATTATTTTTTTTCAATATTTATATTTTCTACATGTGATGTGTCACAGGAAAATGAGTCATTCCCCCAACCTATTTGAGATCATCTACTGAAAATTGACATAACTTTACAAAAAAGCCCATATCTCGGCAAATTCTGGGAATTTTCAACTATTTTTTCCGGTTATTGACTCAGGAGGATATGCAGATTCAGAATCTATAATAATCCCAAATTCGAAAATTTGGCCCTGGAGGCCCCTTTCTGCTTGGCTGTTCACATGTCATGTCGAAGAATTCAGGGTCATTCTTCAATACAAATTTAGGTTCAGCAGTTGGGCGAAAAATGAATCAACGCAACACACAGAGAAGTATGTTTCAAAGCCAGAACTGAACCAAGTAGAAGAGGTCCGCAATACTCATTTTTATTCTTATATATATACTAGACAGATTACAGCGATTACACAGGGCCTGGGCTGATTGACTTATCCTGACTGGACCAATTAATTTATCATATACTGTAAAAGTATTTATTTTTGCGCAGATAAATTTTCTCGCACTAAGTACTTTGACACGTTTTCGCGCGGATTTAAATTCGCGCAGCAAGGAAGTCTCACACCTTGTTTATGCAATAATTATACCTTTCGCTCAGGATTTATTTTCATGCACAAAGGTGGGTGCACGAAAATAAATACTGCACGAATATTAATACGTTTACAGCATTGTGAATTAGATTCGTTCAGCATATCATTTCCTTATGACATATGAATTAGCAGGAGTCACTTTCCGGTGCGATATATATCGCGATATTATCGCACTGTTATGAATCGCACTGCGATGCTACATGTGTTATAATTTAGCACTGTTTCCAAGGTGATTTAATATTGAAACTAAGGACAAATGATAATTGAGATTTGAAAAAAATCGCATGTACTGGTGGTGCCTGTCATACATGTGGGGAGGGGGAGGGGGAAATAGGGAGATTTAGCAACCATAACGCACCAACACAACACTAACGCATCCACTAACTGTTAGTACATTATTACCACTGTGGGGATATCTCGAGAGGCCTGCAATGCAGATGCCCTCGGCCTAACGCCTCTCAAGGTATCCCCACAATGGTAATAATGTACAAATAGTTAATGGATGCGTTAGTGTTGTGTGGTGCGTTGTGGTTGCTAAATCTCCCTAATAGCCCCTGACTTATCCTATTCCAAGTAACGACTTTTATACTTATAATGTCTGACATAAGAAAATAATAAAGACTTTTAAATCAATATATGGGTCAGATTTTCAGAAAATGTTTAATTTAACTTCACCAATCTTCTCAAATAACCCAAATTTCAGACAAAAATAAAGTTCAAAATACAGTTCAACATAACCAAACAGATGGCTTTACTCCATGCAATGCCATATATAATTGAATTTACCTAGTATTGACCAAATTGCAGCCTAATTTTGCCTAATTTACTTAATATGTACAGCTGCCAATTGTACATTTTTTGAAAATCTGACCCATATATACAACAGTAAAGGGTCTGCTTCAGTCATTTAAATCAAACCGTTTCACTGGCATCGGTGACCCAGATAGTCATGTGGGTCAGATCGTCAGAACATAAATGTACAATCGGCAGCTCCACATATTTAGCAAATTCTACCAAATTAGGCTGAAAATGATCAATACTGGTTATATCTGGCTTTGAGGTGATTTAGAATAATCGGCGTGTATGATTATATTGCACTGTATATATTTTGAACCTCATTTCTGTTATAAATTTGGGTTATTTGAGAGTATTGGAGTCGGATTTTCAGAAAATGTACAATTCGCCTTCACCAATCCTCTCAAATAGCCCACATTTAGGACAAAAATGAGCTTCAAAAAGCAGTTTAACATAACAGAGCTGATACTTTGAATCAATGTGACACCAAATATACTCAGATATACCTAGTATTCTTCATTTTTCAGCCTAATTTAGGAGAATTTCCTAAATGTATAGAGCTGCCAATTGTACATTTTCTGAAAATGTGAACCATTGGGGGAGACATTTTCTGTCGCCTTGCCCTGCCATGCATGTAGTGTTGCAAGCATGGTGCCGACACACGATTAGGAACTAGGATCTGCTCTGAAACACACATTTCTGAAGAAGTTTAATTAATGAATGAAATAGTGGATAAATCAGAGACCGTTCTACCGTGTTTTCTTGAAGATTGAAACCCAAACGATAGTTGAGGGCATATCAAGAGTGAGAATGTAGTGGGTGGGTGACTAGGTATATGGGTCCGATTTTCAGAAAATGTACAATTGGCAGCTGTACACATTTAGTAAATTATGCTAAATAAGGCTGCAATTTGGCCAATATTAGGTAAATTCAAGTATATTCGGCATTGCATTGATTCTAGCAATCTGTCTTGTTAGGTTGAACTGAATTTCTAACTTTATTTTCGTCTGAAATCTGGGTTTTTAAGAGGATTGGTGAAGGTGAATTGTACATTTTCACGCGACTTCACCCATAAGGGAGTGTACTGAAGCTACCAAAAGACCAGCTATAAGAAGTGACCTAGAAAGAACCAGGTAAAACATACAAGATCAGATAGTAGTGCATACTATCCCAGGAAGACAATTAATGATATCTCATTACATGAGCGAGACACCTAGAAGCATATTAAGAATAAGACCAGCTGTAAAGCCTGGGTTCCACTGCCCTGCTACTTCTCCCGCTATTTCTCCCGTTTCTTTGCTTCTAAAAGTAGCGGGAGCAAGTAGTGGGAAGTAGCTGCCTTAATCCAAACATATTTGATTTGAAATGGTTACTTCCCATTAAGGCTGGGTTCCACTGGCCGGCTACTACTCCCGCTACTCTTCCCGTTTCTTTGCTCCCGCTTCTTTAGAAGCAACTGAAGGTATAACAGAATGGGTGCTAATGCCCCACTACTTCCCCGCTACTTTAACGCTACTCAGAAATGTAAGCAGAAGACATTTTATTTTCATATAGAAATGGACGCATCAAATAGCGTGAGAAGTAGTGAGAGTGTTGCCATTGCCCCGCTTCAGCCCCCGCTACCTCCTGCTTCAAATCAAACATGTTTGATAGAAGCGGGAGCACTCTACGCTTCAAAAAATGCTCCAAAAGAAGCGGGAAGTAACATAGCTTTGTAGCGGGAGCCAATAGCACCCGTCCCCGTTACTTTCATCAAGAAGCAGAAGCAGAAGCTGGAGAAGTAGCCGGCCAGTGGAACCCAGTTTTTACTTATAAAGTAGCAAGACCAAAGAAAGCAGAATTTACTAAATGTGTACATCTGCCGATTGTACATTCTCTCCTGCTGGCTGTGGAGTGGAGGAAGGTGAGTAGCTTGCCTTGCCCCCAGGTGTGCACTGAACCCATTATTCCACCATTGCGTGTCTACTACACTAACATGGAACCGGACTCCAGCAGCAATGATGGACATGAACTACGGTAGAAATAGTATTGGAATAATTGGAGATCCTTGTTGATATATAGATAGAAGGGATCGAGTCTGAAGATCGGGACCAAGACGTTAATAACCCTGCCTAGAAAGTACAGGTTTTTTTCCCCAAGAGTGAGTGAGTGAGATTGGTTGCTTTACGCCCTTATCAACACTTTGAAGTGTTATATCAAGGGCGGGAGAGCAGAGAGGCAGGCAGTTTAGGATCATACCCAGGAAATAGAGATAGAGAAGAAGGGAGAGAGAGACAGAGAAAAGAGACAGAAAGGCCCTTTAAGGTCTTACCCAGGACCAGGCACTTTAAGGTCTTACCCAGGAGCATGAATATACAGAATACACACAATTGAATGTGAAATATAATTAAGACCCTTCTCGTTGAGAAAGAACTATTCTATTGATGTTTAATATATAAATGAGAAGGATCCACCCAGTATAGGATTGTTTGAATCAGACACAACGCTGGAAGTGGATTTTAAAGTTTCTTTATTATTCTTTTTTTGTTTAAAATGCCTAAGTGCTAGGCTCTTATAAATTTTACTGTTAGTCTAGTATCTGTATCAAAGTCGAAGGTATGTAAAATGTCTTTGTCGTCTGATTAATATAATTATTGTAATATTTTGTTACTTTTGTAAGTAAAATCAGCACGTCCTGAGAATAGTGTAACTGTTACATAATGTTCTGTAGCTGAATACAAATCTTTAAATACAATACAAATATAGATTTATAACATGTCCTTATACGTATGTTTTTTCAGTTTAGACTTGCTACTACTTCCGGGATGGTCCTGGGTAAGACCTTAAAGTGCCTGTCTGTCTCTTTTTCTCTGTCTTTCTCTCCCTTCTTCTCTATCTCTGTTTCCTGGGTATGATCATAAACTGCCTTCCTCTCAGCTCTCCCGCCCTTGATATAACCATCTAAAATGTGTTGATAAGGGCATAAAGCCACCAATCTCACTCACTCACTCCCTCTCAGCTCTCCCGCCCTTGATATAACCATCTAAAATGTGTTGATAAGGGCGTAAAGCAACCAATCTCACTCACTCACTCCCTCTCAGCTCTCCCGCCCTTGATATAACCATCTAAAATGTGTTGATAAGGGCATAAAGCCACCAATCTCACTCACTCACTACTACTTCCGGGACAGGAAGTTATGTCGCACTCATTGAAATAGCATTGCGGAAAAACGTTTTAATTGTTTTTAGATCTCTCCAAGATTTATTCTTAGTTCTGACCACTGAAAACTCGTATGGGTCAGATTTTCAGAAAATGTACAATTCACCTTCACCAATCCTCTCAAATAGCCCACATTTAAGACAAAAATTAGCTTGAAAATGCAGTTTAACATAACAGAACTGATACTTTAAATCAATGCGATACCAAATATACTCAGATATACCCAGTATTCTTCATTTTTCAGCCTAATTTAGGAGAATTTCCTAAATGTGTAGAGCTGCCAATTATAGATTTTCTGGAAATCGGACAAATATAAGGTACTACATTCAATGTCATAATCGTCATAACAAGTCGCGAAAAATTTTGAGATTTTGCAATATTTCCGGGTGCATAATTACTAGTAAAGTATGGAGCCCTTCTTGTGACTGCAACAAGTCAATGGAAGAAGGAAATAAAATTACAACTTATCTGACATCATCACGTGACATGTACTCGTTTTATCACTCACCTACAAAATCAAAAGAGAAAGAGTATGAATGAATGTTTTAGGGTTTGATTTCCAAACCCTTCAAAGCGCCGGAGAAACGCAGCTTTTAAAGGTTTCAAATCCGGAGGCCGGAGAGTTGGCAGTAAGTTGTGTTTCATTAGTAAATTACTAAGGTAAACATGAATATATATATATGAGAATATGAGAAATAATCAGAATAATACAAAAGCAGCTTGTGTCGTGGATTTTATTTTTTAATTTGAGTGCGGGAATCAAAACATACATAGTATCATATCTCGCTGTTCAGATTGCCCTTAAGAATCAATCCATAAGACTATCGCAATCTGATAAAAACACTATCTGCACTATTCTTATAATATATTGATTAAACGAGAATTGATTATCTGAACTTGGGGCCCAGCAATCCTTTCTATGGTGACTCATGTTATTAATCATACCTCATCGAAATAATCTGCTTTTTGTCTTGAGTTTTTTAAATAGGGGACTTGCATAGCCGCCATTTTGAATCATGATTCGCATGGAATTATGGGACTAATGACACAGTATAAAATCTATAGAAAACATGCCATTTTCAGCGTGGACTATTTATCAAAGCTCTAATGTCAATAACCATGTGTTATACATGTTTCCATGACACAAGACCCAATCTTTCCCATCATGCATTTGGTTTTCATAGATCATCTATAAAAAATATGATATTGGTGAAAACATTCTTGCAATTTTCTATGAAAATGTTGCCAAATATTTGTATGTCAGATTTCATCAGAATCTATCCCAGAATGCACTGTGACAGACATGCGCAATGGCACATGCAAATCCCCTATTAATGAGAAACTAGGACGTCCTTTATAGCCACATGCTCAGCTTTTACAACGAGGAATATTCGTTAATGTTCCCATCATGCATTTGGTTTTCATCTAGGCTCAAAGCCTCTCAGATCAAATAAGAATGGAATATCAGTGATTGGACGCCTACTGCGCTAATGGATTTTGTGGTCCTAAAGGCAGAGTTCTAAAGGGATTCTAATGTCATTTTGTGGTCCTAATGGAATCCTAATGGCATTTTGGGGTTTGGAGCTAGAGGCTTTCCCTTAGTTTGAAGGGGCTCCATCAACTTTGAGCCTAGAGTGTGTTCAGCATGGAACATCTAACAGTGATCTCATGTAAATAGCCACATGTTTTACATGTTTCCATACAACAAAACTTCATCTTTCCCATCATGGATTTGGTTTTTATAGATCATTTATACAAGCTGTAATATTGGTGAATATAATTCATAGGAAATTTTCATATAATTTTCATATAATTTGTATGTATGTATGTATGTATGTATGTATGTATGTATGTATGTATGTATGTACATGTATGTATGTATGTATGTATGTATGTTTGTATGTATGTATATTGTTTATTTCCAGTTCACATTATACATTCAAATAGTACTAGTAATAATCAAATAAAATCTGGAAATGGACAGCAGCCCCTTATATGAAAAACATAGCTATTCCAGGAATTCCCTTCTACACTGTAAAATGCCATATGTAATAAAAACACGGCTGATACTGCAATACTTTTTTGATTGACCCCCTAATTTAATGGACATCATGATATGATAGAACACCCCCCCCCCCCACACACACACAAACACCATTCCCCCCCCCTTCGATACACTTATGTGGGTCAGATTTTTAGAAAATGTACAATTCAACTTAGCCAATCGTCTCAAATAACCTAAATTGCAGACGAAAATAAAGTTCAAAATACAGTTCAACCTAACCAAACAGATTGCTAGAATCAATGCAATGCCGAATATACCCGAATTTACCTAGTATCGGCCAAATTGCAGCCTAATTTAGCAGAATTTACTAAATGCGTACAGCTGCCAATTGTACATTTTCTGAAAATCTGACCCATATACATACACCCTGGGGATGTGTCCCAGATCAATCCAGACAAAACTAAACCAATTTCTACTTTGTTTCACTTCCTTATAAACAGGATGTCCAAACACTTCCCCGAGACCAATTCATCTTGTCAAAAGCCAGACCAGTGCAAACATGGGAATATTCCATAGAATATGGGAGAATTTACTTGCTAGGGTCGGGCCTGGATGGTAAATCATCACACAGACTTGTATACATATATATCATGAAAATCGATTCAAATTATTTCTGAGAGTTCTCTTTAACGTTCTTGTACAGTTCATATAGTGACTCTCCCACCTACGATTCACTTTGTCACTGTTTTCTGTTCTCCGTAATACTGTATTTTAGAAAATAAGCATGTATACGTACGCCACCTAACTACTGAACACAGCTGGACTATTATTACTAGATATGCTTCTCCGTATGTATATATGTGATGTGTTTCAGGAAAATGAGTCATAAGTCGCAAAAAATAGATTTTGAGATTCCATTATATTTGAAAAGATGAGATCAAGCCGATTCCAATGATAGTAAACAGTCTAATAATCTAATTTTAAGTTTTAAGATTTTAAGTTTGATATTTTTATTTTTGGAAAAAAAAAGTTTGTAATATTTCTGGGAGGCAATAACCAGTAGAGTAACTAAATATACTCCATATGTGGACCTTTAAAACGAAAAGATATATTATTAATAATGTCCTGAAATTTAATACATCGATTGATATAACTATAAGTGATAAACTCCCAAAAAATCAGAACATTCCAATGAAGTAATCTTGTAAAATAAACACTTTGAAAAATATAATTTTGCAACATATGACTCATTTTCCTGAAACACATCACATATATACATGTAATTGTTGGCTTTATCCTTTGTAAAATGGGCGCATTAGAAGAACCCAGGCAACTGGGATAATGCTAACCCGGTGGAAATAAAATCTTCAAAAAAATATATATATAAATTGTATGTGAGCAAAATAGAGAGGAGGTGGAGGAGAAAGAGAGAGGGACAATATTAATACAAAGTAGTTGTTTAATGATCTTCTAGGTTTTTAATAGTTTATTTGCAAAATTTCCGAGCTGGGAAAGCTCACTAATTTTTATGTACTTCACCTTTAATTTTTGTGCACTTATTTTAACAACTCTTAAAATCTCTTAAATTGAATTCATAAATTAGTACGTTTTCAATGTGTCATTTTAACTACATGTTAGTTAAAATTCCTTAAAAGTGTACAATGAACTTAAAATTTGACATTTTTGATGTTATGGGTCAGATTTTCAGATAATGTACAGTTGCCAGCTCGACACAATTAGGAAATTCTGCGAAATTCTGCTAACAAATGAAGAATACCGAGTATATTTGGTATCGCATTGATTTAAAGTATCAGTTCTGTTATGTTAAACTGCATTTTGAAGCTCATTTTCGTCTTAAATGTGGGTTATTTGAGAGGATTGGTGAAAACGAATTGTACATTTTCTGAAAATCTGACCCTTATGCACCATTTTACATAAAGTGACGGGCGTTTGCTGGCAACACTGCTGCCAGCAAAGAGCTGTTGTATTGAAAGGGAATGACCGTTAGTCAGTGTTACAGTGTACTGGTAATCATATCCCTGTATACTGAGTGCATATCTAAACTACTAATTTCTTATAAATTTAAAGAATATTTTTAGTGCAGGTGATCCGTCACCGGGTATATTGGCGATGGGAGCTAGGCAACGCTCCCTGGGACACCTATTGTATTGTCCAATCAGCTCACGCCACGTCACAACGCCCTTCCCCCTTCCATAAGGTAAACAAACCATACCTTAACGCCCACTCGCCTCAACCACACTTTTTTTCTGTTTATTCATATTTATTACATGGTGATTTATAATATGTTGTTATGGTGAAATAAACCTCCTTTATTGATGTTTCAAGGCCATCACTTTCTTATGTTACTTTATTCATAGCATCATCTCTAAACGGACAAGCAACATATCAATTACAAAAGTACGCATAACTATCAAAAGTAGTTGTTTTCATGCATTGGCCCTATTAAAATGCAATGCAATCGGATCTGGAAAGACTATCCCAGACTGATAAATGGGTCAGACTTTCAGAAAATGTACAATTGGCAGCTGTACACATTTAGGAAATTTTGCTAAATGAGGCTGCAATTTGGTCAATACTAGGGAAATTCAAGTATATTTAGCATTGCATTGATTCTAGCAATCTGTTTGGTTAGGTTGAACTGTATTTTGAACTTTATTTTTATCTGAAATTTGGGTTATTTGAGAAGATTGGCGAAGTTGAATTGTACATTTTCTAGCGATTCCACCCATATTTGGTGTGATTGATGTGCAATTTTTAAAACTTTTCTCAAGCTAAAACAATTTAATGTAAAATGTTCAAAAAGATTGTATAATGAAAGGATTAACCAGATTATATAACAAAAACAATATGCCAATGGAAGCCCGGGAAGAGCAGCAGTGCGTTGAAAGGCCAAACCATTTTCTCCAATTGTATTATAAATGTCTAATGAGAAATAAAAATCCTTATATATATATATCCCCCTCCCACCCCCGCTATAGGGGCTATAAGTACGATATGCCGTTTTTCTATTGTTATTTCATTAAAGGCCAATGTTGTGTCCCAGAGTCGTCATCTGTACGATATATCACAGAAATGAAATGTATCATATAATAACCAACTTTACTTTGCTATTCAGACACCACATAGTAGTATATGAAAATGAGCAACTGACTCTGGCATAAGAAAAATGGCTATGTAGATATCTCTGTGAGAGAAAGAAAAGAAAGTATCTCTTCGGATATTAAGATATCCATAAGTCATGTTGATTATGCGTTTGAATATTTTAGAAAAGGAAAATGATATTTGAAAAAGAAAAATGTTGGATATGTTGGATATTTACTATGACACATTTTTATCCTAACAGTTTGGGGACCAAACAGCCAACACAATATTTAAGTCAAGGCCCTTGGCCACTAAGCCGCTTCCCATGCGATTCTCCCAGAATTAAGGAGAAATGAGTCCTCTGCGGTGCAAAATCGCATGGGAAACGGCTTAGTGGATTAGCCCCTTTTTATAGAGAAAACAAACGCCACTGAAAAATCTGTCACAGATGTTTTCAGGCGCTGCCTCGATTAAAAGTAAACGTACCTAAAACACATAATAGCGGAACAGCACAGGTCCAAAAAAGGCCTTCTTTCATCTCCATACATATTTAAACCATGGCCATATATATATTATATATAGACGCATTCATTCATTCTATCATTGAGCTACGAGACTACCTGACAACGCTGATATTGTTGCCTCATCTCTATGCGCTTCAAATTTAAGTTAGATATGTGATTTGTCACTGATAAATTGAGTCTTGAGTCCCAAAAGCTGTATTTTTCCAATGATTTTGTTTTTGCAAGAATTCCTTTTAGGACTGTTTTCATCTTTTGACAGCTTAGTGTTCTTCGTGATAGGAATGCAGGTACCAACGATTGCGCTAAATGTATCTATGCTTTTCTGAGATCAACCTGTACGTTTAACCAATTTACTAATGATTGACCCTCAACATATATCCCTAACTTTTTAACCACCAGACAGGTAGAAGGAGCTAGGAAAATAACAATTATGTGTATAACTTACCCAAATAATGGCTACAAAATATGAGAGAAGCTTACAAAAATATAGCAACAATAAAAAGCCTAGGTAATATTTCCCCAAACTTGTCTAATATAACGTCTCTGAAACCTTATAGTATTGGCCATAATTGTTGGTTCCGCTGCTAGATAGGCCTTGATTAAGTGGGCTGGTGGGCTGGCGGTACTTGTGTCAGATTTTCAGAAAATGTACAATCGCCTTCACCAATCCTCTCAAATAACCCACATTTAAGACAAATATGAGCTTCAAAATGGAGTTTAACATAACAGAACTGATACTTTAAATCAACGTGATACCAAATATACTGAGATATACCCTGTATTTATCATTTTTCAGCCTAATTTAGCAAAATTCCTAAATGTGTAGAGCTGCCAATTGTACATTTTCTGAAAATCTGACCCACACACATCCCCCCATGATTAAGTGGGCTGTGGTACTTGTGTACTGCTTGCCCTACCACTGATAAGCCCATAATACCGCAAGATAAGCCCTACTTATTCTTTGTGTTAGATAAGACAACTGTCTACTACTCTTGAGTAATTGATATCATTATGTCTGGTGATATTGCGTGCGATTATTATTGTTGGGTGTATTATGCATCATTATTAAAGCTGTATTCATAGCTATTACCACAGAATATGGGTCATATTTTCAGAAAATGTACAATTCAACTTCACCAATCTTTTCAAATAACCCAAATTTCAGACGAAAATAAAGTTCAAAATACAGTTCAACCTAACCAAACAGATTGCTAGAATCAATGCAATGGCGAATATACTCGAATTTATCTAGTATTGACCAAATTGCAGCCTATTTGTAGAATTTACTAAATGTGTACAGCTGCCGATTGTACATTTTCTGAAAATCTGACCCAACCACAGAATATAGCTGACCAAACGGGATGTGTTACAGGAAACATTATAAGGTCAGATTTTCAGAAAATGCACAATCGGCAGCTCCACAAATTTGGTAACTTCTGTTAAATTAGACAGAAAAATTGTAAATGATGGGTATATCAGAGTATCTTTGGCATTGTGTTGATTAGAAATATCTCTTTCATTGTGTTAAACTGCATTTTGAACGTCACTTTTGACTTAAATTTGGGTTATTTGAAAGGATTGGTGAAGTTGAATTTTGCTTTTTCAGAAATGTCACCCTACAAATGCTATAACGTCAATATCCATGTTTCTATAACACAAGCATCCACCTTTCCCATCATGAATTTATTTTTTGTGTAGATCATTTGCACAGTCTATGATTTTGCTGAAAAGATCCTTCCATTTCTCGATGAAAATAGTGCTAAATATCTGTATGTCAGATTTAAACTGAATTCATCCCCGCATGCACTAAAAACACCCGCTCGCATAATAAATACAACCTACCACTACCCATGCCAAAAACCGAAGCTCTCAAAAGTGCGCCCTGCTACAAGGGTGCCAAAGCATGGAACGCCCTAAACTTCAACAGAAAAACAGAAAAAAATACACCATCATACGAACAATTCAAGAATCTCCGCAAAAACAACCAAATACAACTCACAACCCACACAGACTGACCAATAAACCCAACCCAAATGGTATGCAGTATCTTCACGCTACCATAACAAACCCACACTGATCCAAGGGCATGCTGTATCTTCAAGCTGTCCAAACCAAACCAAAACAAATCCACCTAAACTAATCATAACTTTTAATCTTATCCTTAATTGTACCTCACTTTGTTACCTTACTTGATTCATATGTGTTTAAACCTAACTTGATCCCAAGTAGTATTTTTACATAAAGCGTATTCTAGCTAGACACAGCAGTGGGAGGAAGACCATGGTCTTTCTGTTGAATTATCACCCGTGAGCCCATTATCCTCATGTGTTCATGACATCCATTGTTCATAATATTATTTGTACACTGTGCATGCCCATTTATGTTCATTTGTTATCTCACAGAAGATTGGCTGTATAGAAATTCTAAATAAGAAAATAAAAAAATAAAAAAAATAGACATGCGCAGTGAGACATACAAATCTCCTATTATGCTGTTGTATGTTTTAGTAAAATTCATAAAATCTCTTTATTAGAAAAAAGACCACATTAAAGACCACATAAAAATCATTCTTTAGAGAAAAAACACATTCTTTAAAGATAACACATCTGTCGCCAGTGATAACACTTCACTGGTAGAATATCAATCACTAGTTTGACTGTGTGTATATCCCTTAAAGCTGCATTCTCTACAACATTATATAGTACTAGCAAAGTACCCGTCCTCCGGACGGTCCCCCCCTCTCCCCACACTTTACTTCCCTCTCTCCCTCTTTTCCCACCCCCTCTTCTCTGTCTCTCATACCTGTTTTTCTCTCCCAACCCCATCTCTGATTCCCCCCTCTTTCTCATGCTCCCTCTTCCTCATGCTCCCTCTTCCTCATGCTCCCTCTCCTCTCTTTCTTATCCTCCCCTCTCTCCCTTCCCCTATATCCTATCCCCGCTCAAATAGCACATAGGTGCTATTTGACTTTTCAAATAGAACCCCTGAATCAGGCACTCGAAATCACATAGGTATGTAATAATGAATTGAATTGAATAATACTCTAGGTAAAACATGATCATGCAATCACCCTGTTGTTGCCAAGTGCGCGGTTCCAGACCAGGCACATATGAAGCAGATCAAATGTCCTCAAACCAGAATAATCCTGTATTCTCTAGTTTAGTATTGAGACTATAGGGGATTTGCATGTGACACAAGAATAGGGGAGTTGCATGTGCCACTGCGCATGTCTGTACAGTGCGTCCTGGGATGGATTCTGATTAAATCTGACATACAAATAATTTGCAACATCTTTACCAAAATTTGCAAGAAAGTTTTCATCAATATCATAGCTTGTATAAATGATCTATGTTAACCAAATGCATGATGGGAAAGATGGAGACTTGTGTTATGGAAACATGTATGATAAATGCATATTGACATTAGAGCACTGATAATTAGTCCATGCTGAACATGGTATGTTTTTCTTTAGATTTTACACTGTACCATTAGTCCCATAATTAAATTCCATGCGAATCTAGATTCAAAATGGCGGCTATGCAACTCCCCTATTTGTCCCCTAAGATTTGTCATAAAAACTTTTTAATATTATAAAAAATAATCATCTGCCTGGGCAAAATGAAAAATAAAGATAAATAGGGTCAAGCGCCAATGATGGAAGGCAGCTAACTTCTCTCTCTTTTTATTTGTCAAATTTATGTAATGCATTAATTAATATATGTATAAATCGACCAATGATAGGCCCGGAACATTGTTGATCAATGCTCGATAGTAGCACTTATTGGTTTACTCTATTATTGGAACTGCTGTGACTTGGGATATTTGCTAGCCCCTGCCTAGAGAGGAGGTTGAAAAAGATTCAAAATGGCGGCTATGCAAATCCCCTATTGAGTAGAATGTCTCTTCACAGAAAACCAAGTCTGACTTGGATGTAGAGGGAAGTGTGTCAAACAGTAACTGGAGAAGGATCCATGCCTGGAAACATGGTAAAGGTTTCCTATAAACAAAGGCCTGTATCCTATGAAGGGATTGGCCAGGATACCTGATGAAGTGATTGTATCCTGGCCAATCCCTTCAGAGCGTCAGATTTTCTGAAAATGTACAATTCACCTTCAATTCAATTCAAGAATTCTTTTATTGCAACAGATGGTATATACAGTAAAGGTAATCCAGCATTCTAAATAGACATAGGTCTAGGCAGGTCTTCCGCCGGGTGCCTGAGCCAACCTTCTCAAATAACCTAACTTTCAGACGAAACTAAAGTTCAAAATACAGTTCAATCTTACCATACAGATTGCTAGAATCAATGCAATGCCAAAAATACTCGAATTTACCTAGTATTGGCCAAACTGCAGCCTAATTCAGCAGAATTTACAAAATGTGTACAGCTGCCAATTATGGGTTAGATTTTCGAAAATGTACAATTCATCTTCGCCAATCTGCTCAAACGACCCAAATTGCAGACGAAAATAAAGTTCAAAACACAATTCACCCTAACCAAACAGATTGCTAGAATCAATGCAATGCCGAATATACTCGAATTTACCTAGTATTGGCCAAACTGCAGCCTAATTCAGCAGAATTTACTAAATGTGTACAGCTGCCAATTGTACATTTTCTGAAGATCTGACGCATATATCCTGGGCAATCCCTATAAGCTTAGTGTTGAGAGAGTCCCTCCAAACGGAGGGAAAGCCTCTCGCTTCATGTAAGTGTTTAATGATGTTAATTATGGAATTATTAAATCAGGGAATAATGACATAAATCGGATCTTAAACTTTCTCTGACTGGATTTTATTTTAACGGGTTCCCTTGAGGAAATGATTTGGGTCGTAATAAAAAGATTTGAAGATTTGCTAGAAACGAAGGTAATCCCTTTAGGCTCAGTGTTGAGAGAGTCCCTCCAAACTGAGGGAAAGTCTCTCTAAGTGTTTTGTTAATGATGGAATCATTAAATTATGGAATGATTGAGGAGACTTGACTAGTTCCTTTAAAGAAATGCTTTGGGTTTAATAATACCCAAGTTAAATGATTATATGTAGGGGAGAAGTGATAGAAATGCAATATATTTAATGTGCAATATTTCTGGGTGAACAATTACTAGTAAAGTAGCTAAATATACTCTATAAGATGACCTTAGAAACACAAGGATATATTTAATACACAGTCCTAAAATTTGGTACATGTATTTATACAACACCCAGCGCTAGATACCACAAAAGTGAGACCATTCAAATAAAGAGATCATTTGAGTAAATCATATTGAAAAATAATAACTTTGAGACTTATCACTCATTTTTCTGAAAAAATGGAAGTTGAATTCAGTGCACAGAACTAAAGCATCAGTGTGATTAAGGACCACTAGGGGGAGTGGTAGAAGGCCTGTGCTGAATTGCGCTGTTCATTATTTAAACATTGATGTTAGTTTAAGACGGGTGGAGGACCCAAGAGACGGGGTCACTACTGTGGTAACACCCGGCAGCGGTGGCACCGGGTGTTATTCCTATAACAAGGGTATTTACTCCCTCAGTCAGTGGGGACAGTGTGTGTGAAGGGTGCAGGGTCTGTCACTCTATGGTCACTCACAGGGCTAGTACTGCCTCTGTCACTCCATGGTCACTCACAGGGCTACTACTGCCTCTGTCACTCCATGGTCACTCACAGGGCTACTACTGCCTCTGTAGCTCAAACCCATGGTCACTCACTGGGCTACTACTGCCTCTGTCACTCCATAGTCACTCACAGGGCTAGTACTGCCTCTGTCACTCCATGGTCACTCACTGGGCTAGTACTGCCTCTGTCACTCCATGGTCACTCACAGGGCTAGTACTGCCTCTGTCACTCCATGGTCACTCACTGGGCTAGAACTGCCTCTGTCACTCCATGGTCACTCACAGGGCTAGTACTGCCTGTCACTCCATGGTCACTCACAGGGCTACTACTGCCTGTCACTCCATGGTCACTCACAGGGCTAGTACTGCCTCTGTCACTCCATGGTCACTCACAGGGCTAGTACTGCCTCTGTCACTCCATGGTCACTCACAGGGCTACTACTGCCTGTCACTCAATGGTCACTCACTGGGCTAGTACTGCCTCTGTCACTCAAACCCATCGTCACTCACAGGGCTACTACTGCCTCTGTCACTCAAACCCAGTCACTCACAGGGCTACTACTGCCTTGTCTCACTACCTCTGTCACTCCAGTTTGTGGTCACTCACAGGGCTACTACTGCCTTGTCTCACTACCTCTGTCACTCCAGTTTGTGGTCACTCACAGGGCTACTACTGCCTTTTCTCACTACCTCTGTCACTCCAACCCACGGTCACTCACAGGGCTACTACTGCCTTGTCTCACTACCTCTGTCACTCCAGTTTGTGGTCACTCACAGGGCTACTACTACCTTGTCTCACTACCTCTGTCACCCCAGTCCATGGTCACTCACAGGGCTACTACTGCCTCGTCTCACTACCTCTGTCACCCCAACGCACGGTCACTCACAGGGCTACTACTGCCTTGTCCCATTACCTCTGTCACTCCAGTCCATGGACACCTACTCAACAAATGAGTGAGTGAGACAAGGCAGTCAAGGCTTCTTAAGGTTGCTTTACGCCCTTATCAACACTTTTAATATGGTTATATCAAGGGCGGGAGAGCTGAGAGGGAGGCAGTTTATAATCTTACCCAGGAAATAGAGATAAAGAAGAAGGGAGAGAGAGACAGAGATAAAGAGACAGAAAGGCAGTTTATGGTCATACCCAGGAAATAGAGATAGAGAAGAAGGGAGAGAGAGACAGAGAAAAAGAGACAGAAAGGCAGTTTATGGTCATACCCAGGAAATAGAGATAGAGAAGAAGGGAGAGAGAGGCAGAGACAAGAGACAGAAAGGCACTTTATGGTCATAGCCAGGAAATAGAGATAGAGAAGAAGGGAGAGACAGACAGAGAAGTGACAGAAAGACCCTTTATGATCATACCCAGGAAATAGAGATAGAGAAGAAGGGAGAGAGAGACAGAGAAAAGAGACAGAAAGGCACTTTATGGTCATACCCAGGAAATAGAGATAGAGAAGAAGGGAGAGAGACAGAGAAAAGAGACAGAAAGGCACTTTATGATCATACCCAGGAAATAGAGATAGGGAAGAAGGGAGAGAGAGACAGAGAAAAGAGACAGAAAGGCAGTTTATGATCATACCCAGGAAATAAAGATAGAGAAGAAGGGAGAGAGAGACAGAGAAAAGAGACAGAAAGGTACTTTATGGTCTTACCCAGGAAATAGAGATAGAGAAGAAGGGAGAGAAAAACAGAGAAAAGAGACAAAAAGGCACTTTATGGTCATACCCAGGACCACACAACAAATGCATTTATAAGAGTATATCATAACAGAAATCCATTATAAAGAAGAATAAAGCTGAAATATAAAATAGATGATCAGGCAAATATGGAATACAAAGACTATAGGAATGCAGGCAGTGAAATATTGATGGACCTTCGTCCCATATGCCAGGCCTTCCTACCAGACTTTGACAGCCTGAAATTGAGGATGTATCGTGAAATCCGGGCACGCAGGCTGCATGACAAAAAATAATGGCCGGTATGACTGCTAATGGTGGTGTGTAATGCCAGATCTATAAAATATGCCAGAGGCTTTATTCTGTGTGGCGGCCAGAGGGCTGCCGTCCCCCTGTGCATGATGACACTAGTGGAATAGTGAATATATGGGTCAGATTTTCAGAAAATGTACAATTCAACTTCGCCTTTCTTCTCAAATAAACCAAATTTCAGACGAAAATTAAGGTCAAAATATAGTTTAACATAACCATACCGATTGCTAGAATCAATGCAATACAGAATATACTCGAATTTACCTAGCATAGGCCAAATTGCAGCCTGATTTTTCAAAATTCACTCGATGTGTACAGCTGCCAATTGTACATTTTCTGAAAATCTGACCCACATACTAGCATCTCTCTCATCTCATTGATTTACACAGGATTTATATGAATGTTTCCTATACAGTGGAACCTCACATAAAGACCACCTCATTATAGGGACCACTCCTCTATTAAGACCAGATTAAGACTAAATAAGACAGCTCCATTGTTCATGAGTAGAGTCAAGCGGTTCAGAAAATTGTCAGAAAAAACAAAAAAACTTAAAAAGTGAGGAAAAGCCTCTTGTAGAATAATTATTGGTTTGTGGATGTTTATTTAGGCATCGCGAAAGTGTTAGATGTGTGTGCCACGTAGGCATGATGAACAAAATAAAATCATTTTTACAAAAAAAAAGAGAAAAAAGAGCAGTTTTCCCAGTCCTGAATTATTGCCTCATATTAGCTTTAGAGCCCTCTTAAGAGACCACCTCACTATGAGACCAAAAATCATTCAGTCTTAAGGGTGGTCTTAATAGAGAGGTTCCACTGTATTCTGCCTTCCCTATGAGAATAGGACAAATACATCATTTTTTTTTTTTTTTTTTTT
The DNA here is from genome assembly GCA_942159475.1 of Sthenelais limicola. Taxonomy (NCBI): domain Eukaryota; kingdom Metazoa; phylum Annelida; class Polychaeta; order Phyllodocida; family Sigalionidae; genus Sthenelais; species Sthenelais limicola. Next base: position 25,458,154 of record OW804094.1, on the reverse strand, counting down.
AATCAGTTTTATTTTCGTACGAAATAACATGAAAATTTTGCAGAGCTAACCGCCGCATACATTTTGCGATTTTATAGGTTGTCTGCATTTCATTCTATGGACAATGCTGTATAATTTTATAAAAAATGATGATGATATTAACAAACTAAAATAGATTACATTATACTTAAGAGGTTCAATTTAATTTAATATGGACAGATGATTTGAGAAATGATGGTAGATGAGAAAACATATCTATAGTGAAAAATGTTTTATCGAGGTGGGAGTGAGTGTGGAAAGAAAGAGCCGAGCAAGTGGTGAGTTTATTCTTTATCTAAGTAAAATCGTTTGATTTGAATTTTGAACATTTTGTTATCTTCAATATTTCTAAGTCTGATGGGTAATTTGTTCCAAATGGATCCTATTTGATAATGGAGAGATTGGATATCTGAATTCTTTTTTGGGGTAAAAATTGGTAATATAGGTGCATCAAACTGACGAGTTGCTCGGTTTACAGGCAAGGTACCAGACTCTTTTAGCTTTGCTATTACAGTAAATGCTTGTTTGGAGAGAAGAAAATTAATCCTGTGTTTGATTTTCATTGTTTTAGTTGTCAGGTGGATTTCATTTGTTGATGTCCGAGGTGGGCATCCCAACGCAATTTTCAGTGCTTTGTTTTGCAATCGTTGGATAATATTAAGTGTTTGCTGGTTACATCTACTGATTAGTGCGATACTGTAGTCAATTATAGACAGGATATTCGCTTTAACCAGCAGTAATGCACTTCTTTTATTAAGATTTTTCCGGATTATAGATAGTTGATATATTCTATGATGAAGCGACTTTATTAGTATTTTACTCTGTTCATTAAAATTTAGTTTGCTATCAATATTTATACCATATCATGTGAATCATAGTATTATAATATCCTAAATAGGGGACCTTTCAGAATTGATTTATCGATCGATTGATTGGATTTTCCTCTGCCCTAGGACAAAGGAAAAAGACAGTGTTGTTTCCAGGCCTTATGGATCGGGTCATCTGGAAATGTACAATCGGCAGCTCTAGACATTTAATAGGGGACTTGCATGTGCCACTGCGCATGTCTGTTCCAGTGCATCATGGGATGGATTCAGTTGAAATCTGCCATTCAAATATTCAGCAAGATTTTTTATCGAAAATTGCAAGAATGTATTTACCAATAGTTTTCGGAGGCAATGGAAGACCTACCTTGGAGAATTGTTACCCATTTCACGATGTAATTGTATACTTCATGAATAAAAATTCTATATATATATATATATCGTAACTTGTTAATGATCTATGAAAACCAAATGCATGATGGGAAAGATGGAAACTTGTGTTATGGAAACATGTAAAATACATTGATATTGACATTAGAGAATTGATAAATATTCGATGCTGAACATTACATGTTTTCTATAGATTTTAGACTGTACCATTAGTCCCATGCAAATCAAGATTCAAAATGGCGGCAATGCAAATCCCCTATTTGGTTGATTTAGATTTATGTTAAAGCTGCATTCTCTGCTATTGCAGCAAATAAAATATTACAAATTTACTCATTTGACTGAACTCTTCAAAACTCATTTTTGTACATACATAGTTCATAACTAAATAGAGGCATACTACATATTTCCCGACCGTCAAGACAATCCCCCCTTCAAGCCCCTCCCCCAGCACCCCAACCCCCTTCAAGCCCCCCTCCTCCAGGCTCCAGCACCCCCCTTTAAGCCCCTCCCTGAGGGGTCTGACTAAAAGACGCACAGCACCGAAAACCCGCACAGCATCCGCACAGCACCCGCACAGCACCGCCGCTACTGGTGCACTAATATTAGACGCACTACTTTGCCATTTTGTACATGAAATATTCTTCTGATAACCATGATATTTGGGGATACCAATTATTGAATATGGATCTCAAAAGGCTGTGAATATGGGTTTTATAACTGGAATAGTTTTACTGTAAATAGCTGTCGAAGTTCGTGATATTTAGATTAATCTACTGACATTAAATCAAGTGCTGTCCCAGTCATATATCTGGGTAGGGAATACTTTTTCTGGAACCGGGATTGGAGCCTATTGTAAGTCGGGATTGGGGATTTAAAATGGCCTATGGGATTCGGGAAAGGGATTCAGAGTCAGATTTAATTTTTCCAGGTAGGGATTGCAAATAGAAAAACGGGATTGCAAATTGAAACCTGCGGGATTCGGGAAACGAGAGAATGGACACCTTTATTAAATACTCAATAAAAGGAGAATCAATGCAAATTAATGTCTAATATCATATATACACATGTATATAGAAAAATGTTTATCCAATGCTTAGTCACAATAGAACACAATAGATCATTTGGATTATTTATTTAGTATGATACATGTTCTACATTTTTGTGTTATCTCCCAATATCAATATTTTTCATATTCTCTCTCAATATCAATTTCAACTTGGACGAGCGTTTTCTGAACAGAATTTTTATTTGTATGCAACTTCGACAGTTGATGACAGTAAAACTATTCAACTATTCAATCCCATATTTACTGGCTTTTGAGTTCTACCCATCATTATTGATATCCTAAAATTTTCCGGTTATAAATTGAATATTTCATGTGAAAAACTGTGAAGAGGTACGTCTAATATTAGTCGCGCAAGTAGCGACGGTGCTGTGCGGGTGCTGTGCGGATGCTGTGTGGGTTTTCGGTGCTGTGCGTCTTTTAGTCATACCGCTCCCTGAGCACCCCCTTCAAGCCCCTCCACCCTTTAAGCCCCTCCCCCAGCACCCCCTTTCATGCCCCTCCACCCTTTAAGCCCCTCCCCAGCACCCTACTTCAAGCCCCACCCCCAGCACCCCACTCCAAGTCCCTCCCCCAGCACCCCCTTCAAGCCCCTCCCCCAGCACCCCCTTTAAGCCCCTCCCCCAGCACCTCCTTTAAGCCCGTGCCCACTTCAAGCCCCTCCACTCTTTAGCCCCTCCCCCCAGCACCCCACCCCCTTCAAACCCCTCCACCCTTTAGCCCCTCCCCCAGCACCCCTACCCCCTTCAAGCCCCTCCACCCTTTAAGCCCCTCCCCCAGCACCCCACTTCAAGCCCCTCCCCCAGCACCCCACTTCAAGCCCCTCCCCCAGCACCCCCTTTAAGCCCCTCCCCCAGCACCCCCTTTAAGCCCCTCCCCCAGCACCCCACTTCAAGCCCCTCCCCCAGCACCCCACTTCAAGCCCCTCCACCCTCTATTAGCCCCTCCCCCAGCACCCCCATCCCCCTCCCCAAGCACCCCACCCCTTCAAACCCCCCCCCCAAGGCCTGGTCGGCCATTAGCTGTACCAACGTCCCGCACCCTACACCACGATCCGCCATAAACCCTATGTGCAATGTGAGACATATAATAGCCTACCACCCTCTATACATACATGGGTCAGATCTTCAGAAAATGTACAATTGGCAGCTCTACACATTTAGTAAATTCTGCTAAATAAGGCTGCAATCTGGTCAATACTAGGTAAATTCGAGTATATTCCACATCACATTGATTCAAGCAATCTGGAAAAGAGGGGTTTCTTTAAGTAGAAAAGAGGGGTTTCTTTGTCTCACATGTTCTCGGAATTTCTTCTTTTACAAACTGTTTTATTCGTCTGTAGAGCTCTTTCCACCCTCTCTGGAGGACGTCGTATATGGTTTGTGAAGGTATCTGGGGTAAAAATGTCATTTTGAAGCCTTTTTAAAATTGGGATCTACACACTGTATAGCCTGGGAAAGCCCCTGTAAGATACTATGTCATTTTCCACTACATGCAGAGGAGTGGGAGAGTTAAGAAGAGGGGTGGGAGAGGGTGGGGTATTGGAGAGGGGGTGGGGAGGGAGAGGTTGTAGGAGGCGAGAGTGAGGAAAAGGGAGAGGATGGGAAAATAGGAGAGGGGGAGGGGGAGGGAAAAAAGAAGGAGAGGGAAAAGAGGGGAGGGAGAGGATGTAGGGGAAGGGAGAGAAAAAAATGTTTGCAATGTTTCTGGATGGGTAATTACCAGTAAAGTAACTAAATATACTCCATACAAAGGTCTTCAAAATGCAAGGATATATTTAATACAATATGATGTAATGAGGTTGGTTTCTGACTAACTGTGTCACTCGAAGCCGTATAGAGTAAGTCAGAAACTAACCGAGTTACATCCTATTTTTATGCCACGATCTCATATTATAAAATGAAATGAATAAACAAACTATTTATTTACCTAGTTTTACTCAAATGACCCACTATCTTGATTTTTAATACCAAAGCGCTAAACAAGCCTATTTATTGGCTAATCAACGACGACACGGACGGCATATGACGTCACTAATAGCCATGACATCATGAGCAAACCTAACATCAACTAATAAGAATGCTTCTTAGACTTAGGCCAAAAAAAGGGTAATATTTTCGCGTGTGAATTCAGTCGACAATATACGATGGTATGTATCCACTCATTTGCAGCGTGTACAACCCCCGATCGTGGTATAATGTCCCAAAATTTGTTACATGGATTCATATGACTATAAGTGCTAAACCCTCTAAAAATCAAAACATTTCAATAAAGATATTTTGTGGAAAAAACACTTTGAAAAATATCAATTTTGCGATTTATGGCTCATTTTACTGGAACACATCCCATATTGTACATGTGGGTAAGATTTTCAGAATATGTACAATTGGCAGCTGTACACACTTAGTAAATTTGGCTAAATTAGGCTGTAATTTGGTCAATACTAGGTACATTCAAGTATATTCGGCATTGCATTGATTCTAGCAATCTGTTTGGTTAGGTTGAACTGAATTTTGAATTTTTATTTTCGTCTGAAATGTGGGTTATTTGAGAGGATTGGCGAAGTTGAATTGTACATTTTCTGACAATCTGACCCATGTGCTACTGTTAGGTTGTTCTACTGTCAGGTAGAATAGCTTGCTATGCAAATTTATATTCTCGAAAATGCTGACTTCCCCATTTCACTCAGTGTACGAAACATAAGGGTGAAGTCACCAGAATGTGTACAATTCACCTTCACCAATCCTCCCAAATAACACAAAGTTAAGACAGAAATGAAGGTTAAAATACAGTTCAAGATAACAACAGATTTTTGTTATTCAACACAATGTCAAATATACTCAGATATACCTAGTATTTATAACTTTTCAGCCCAGATTAGTTGAATCTACTAATTGATTTGATTTGAAAACGTTTTTTTATTTCTTTTGAACAGACCCGAACATCTCCTGGTGTTCACCTAATTTTCGTCAGTAGCCTGATTACATTACCTTTTTTTTTTTTAATCATTTTTATTCAGGTTAACGAGCAGTTACATCAGTGTAAGGTTGTTGTTATTTAAATCATGGCTTCCCAATTCACCCTAAGGTGGTATACCACTGGGCCCTGAGCCGGAGAGAAAAAAGAAACATATAAAGAAACATAAAACATATAAAGAAACATAAAAGTTATACATTATACAATTCAAATTTGTTTTTGGTCCCTTAACTTGGACAAACTAAGTGAAAAATTCCTTCAGTTATAATAAATCTATAGAGCTGTCAATTGTACATTTCTAGGCGACCAGACCAATATGTGAAATAAACATATCCTAATAATAGCAATAATTATTCCAAATATGATTTCATTAAACGACAGATATTCATTCAATCGTATGGGGCCATGCTTTGGAAGCGTAAGGTGATTTAGAAACCGCATTTAATAAAGATGTTTTAGGTTTAAAGGATGGACTTAAAAGGATTGGACCACGGCGAACGTCACCAGGGACGAGGCTGTTAATGCAATGGCACTGTCTCCAGTTCTCATCGCACTCTCGCGAGATTATATATCGCTGCACGTGACCAGATAGTCTGAGCTTTTGAAAAAGGTATGTGGGTCAGATTTTCAGAAAATGCACAATTTACAGTTCTACACATCTATATTGTGCTAAATTCTGCTAAATTAGAGTGAAAATGATAAATACTAGGTGTATCTGAGTATATTCTGTATTGTAGTCATTCAATTAATCTGTCTGGTTGTGTTGAACTGTATTTGAACCTGATTTTCTTCTTAAATTTGGGTTATTTCAGAGGATTGGTGAAGGTGAATTGTACATTTTCTGACGACTTGACCCATCTACTTTTAGCTGTAGAAATATCATTGCTGCGGACATATAACGCAGAGGCTCCTGTCCATTTCATGTAACTGTACTGATCAACTTGAATAAAAATCTTTATATATATTATATATATATATAACCGTACATAAGTCAGAGTGTTCTGTGGTGACATCCCCAGGCTTTTAAACACAAGGTAGTATACTACCATCTTTTGTGGTAACTTACAGTCAACTTCTGACTCATTTACCGGACTTTATTTAGACTGGGTAGACCATGTCCCCTTGTTTGGGGTTTGCACTTTACCCAGTGTTTCTCTATAGGCAGATACATTCCGTATTGACTTACATATGTATTCATACATTAAGGCTGTTTGAAGAAGTTCAACAATAATAGGGAGATTTAGCAACCCCAACGCACCAACCAAACGCATTAACATAGTACATCATTACCGTTGTGGGAATATCTCAAGAGGCCTGCAATGCAGATGCCCTTGGCCTAGCGCCTCTCGAGATATCCCCACAGCGGTAATAATGTACAACTAGTTAGTGGATGCGTTATATTGTAAAATTATCAATGTTTCCAATAGTTTATCTTAGCTAAAATGGCGTCGGTAACCCGAATTTCTAGTGACACTTCAGTCAAGTAAATTAACTAATTAAGGGAAGGCTGCAGTACCGTGGGAAAGAACTGACCAACAATACAACCCACCTTGGTAATTACCTGTACCTGCAATTATCTGAGTAATTAAATGTGGACCAGGGGATAAGGTTTTATAACCACACTGTAACAGACGGAGTAATTGGGGGGGAGTCATTCTTCTAACTACAGCATAACAAAAGGGGAGGGACGCAAATAAATAAATAATCAGACCAATTGGGGGACCATAAGCCTAAGACTTAATACCCTATCCCAATACACACAAGCTGCCCGTACTTGTCAGAGGGGGCTAGTATAAGGGAGGGCCATTAAATATCACCAGAGGGAAGGGGAGTGGGGAATACAATTATTGATTTTCTTGTATGTTTGTAATTTGTGAAATTATTATTATTATCATATTTGTCCTTTTATTATGTAACTATGACTTCTACTTATGCGATTCTTAGTGTAGAAATTATTCTGTACCTGTTTATGACATAACCATGCGTTATGATTACATCATACATACTGACCCACCCCTCATGCGGGAGGTACCCAGGGGGTATAAATGTACAGGAACTTGGCCAGTGAAGGCATTCATTAAACGAACCTAAAACACAACGTTTCTCTGACTTAGAAACCTTTTCAGTGGCGACCACGAAGGGACATAGAATTTCCGAAAGGAATTCATGGATTGGAAGGAACAGCACTAGCCTAGCTAGTTATAGCAGAACTTCATCGGTGAGTATAGGCATTACTTTGGGATGCGGGTCCCGGGTCTGGCAAGCAAGCTTTCTCACCACTAAGGTGACATGTATAGCAGTAACGCTATGATTGAAGTTTAATGTTAGTGCGATACACTTAACACTGGGACGTCCAACAGGCGTCTAATGTACCAGTTCAATTCACACCTGTAAAACAGAAAATTATACACTTAGCATAATGGCAAATCCAAATAACGAAAACGTAGTACCACCCCCACAACAACCGGCTGTCCCTCAACAACCTAACGAGAGGTTGGCAGATGTAGCTGAAGTCAAGGAAGTTAGACGAAGGCTTGAGAGGCATGGGAACACGCTTGGCACGAACGATGGTTCAGACAAGGGTTCCTTGAGGGAATGGTTAGATGGGCTAGAAAGGGCTAGACGTTATTGTAATGCTAACGATATTCTGATTATTGAACTGGTAGGATGTTTAGCGCAGGGTGCCTTAGCCAGGTGTATCGCACATTATCTTGAAAATATCGAAGAACCACAGCGTACATGGGTTAACGTTAGAGCAGAGATCATTAGACTTTTTATGAATGAGGAAGAAGAACAACAACTCCGGGCGGGCTTATCAGAAATTGTACAAAAGAAATACCAAGATGCAAAAACATATGGAAGACAATTTTTATTAGCAGCACAACGTGCTTATGGCGAAGCACGCCTGAATAACGAAATTGTACAGGAAAATGTAGTACGCACATTTATCACTGGTCTGAGGGATGAACAAGTCCGTAGGGATGTGTTTGCAGACAGACCACCTAACTTAATAGACGCTATCAATACAGCCAGCGCCGCTGCGCATACATCGGCCTTAGCAGCAATTCCCTCACGGGGAATGAGACGCGAAGAGCCGATGGAAATTGGTGCACTACCACCACCTAGAGTTAATGAAGGTAATGGTAAATTAGAGAAAATGATAGCTGACCTTTGTAAAGAAGTAGCACAACTAAAAAATGATAAATCAAACATTAACAGTGCTTGCCAACCCAGACCTAGCCCCGCAACTTGTCTCTGCTCCCCACCTTACACGCCGCACATGTATATGCCCTATTATCAACCACCGAACATGCTGCCTATGGCTGCAAACCAGACGAATGGGGTAAACAGGGGTCAAAATCACAATGAAGTACAGCATAAGGATAAACAAGGGAAAGGGGGGACACACCAGAATAAGCGATTCAGGGGCCCAAACAAATGTTACGAATGTGGTAAGGAGGGCCATTTTGCTAGGGAATGCCCAACTAGGTATGCACAGATTCAAGCTGCAGTAATAGCAGCCATGAGGAACCCCGATCACTCCGACCAGGGGGAATAAGGTCGCCGGATCGACGCTTATGTATTTTCCTAGATATTGCAGGTCAAAGTAGGAAAACCCTAGTCGACTCCGGCGCAAGTAGATCAATGTTTCGCAGCGATATTTGGAAATTATTTTGCAAAACTAAACATAGAGCCCCAATCTGCACTAAGGGAGAATATTTACGCTCTCTTAGTGGGCACGAGATCCCTACACTAGGGCAAAGTATAGTAGACTTAGGAGGACGAGCATTTCCAGTTTATGTAGTCGAACAAATGCACCATGACGTCCTTTTGGGTGCAGATGTTCTGGAATTACTCCATAGTATAGTGAACTTTAGAGACAGGACAGTTACCTTAGAAGGGGTTAATTATTCTGCAGCAGACGGGGGGAAAGAAGATAGAATGATGGCTGAAGCCACCGCAGTCTCTGAATTCTGGCAGCTAGCTTTTCCCCAGGCATTTGGAGAAGGTAACGCCACTTTAGCCGCAACTTCTGTAGTCTCTCTAGAAATAGATACAGGGGGGGCCGCCCCAATTAGACAGCAACCTTACCGTGTACCCCTCACAAAACGTTTGCTTATTGATCAAGAAGTAGATAAGATGTTAGCAGAAGGTATTATTGAGCCTAGCTCCTCACCATGGGCCAGCCCAGTCCATCTAGTACCAAAGAAAACTGGTGACACTAGATTTTGTGTAGACTTCAGGAAAGTTAATTCCATCACCAAGAAAGACGCACACCCACTACCAAATATCCAGGATATTTTCGATGGACTGGGGGGGGCCACTGTATTCAGCACCCTAGATTTAAAATCAGGGTATTGGCAGGTAGAAGTAGATGTAAATAGTAGAGAGAAAACCGCCTTTGTCTGCCATAGAGGTTTGTTTCAATTTAAGCGCATGCCATTTGGACTGTGCAATGCACCAGCTGTATTCCAGCGGATGATGAACCATGTATTTGCTGATTGTATTGGAAAATTTGTGTTTGTGTTCATTGATGATATTGTAGTTTACTCGGCAAACGAGGAAGAACATGAACAACATCTGAAAATTGTATTCCAGAAGTTACAGGAAAACAATTTGACTGTGAAAGCCAGCAAATGCGACTTTCAGAGAGAAGAAGTCAAGCTGCTAGGCTATGTGGTATCAGGGAAAGGGATTAGCTCCGACCCCGATAAAACCAATGCAATCAAAAACATGGCACCTCCAGATTCAGTTAAAGCAGTCAGATCCTTCTTAGGTATGACTGGCTACTACCGTCAGTGCATACCCGACTATGCAAGAATCTCATACCCATTAGTACAGCTCACAAAAAAATACGCAAAGTTCCAATGGGGGGAGGCCGAGCACAGAGCGTGGTTTGAACTTAAAGAGGCCCTAGTCTCTGATCGCATCATGGCTTATCCCAAACTAACAGAACCCTACCAATTACATACGGATGCTAGCGATTTTTCTTGTGGCGCGATTCTCTGTCAGAAAGATGCAGATGGGATAGAAAGACCTATACAATATGTCAGTAAACAGTTATCTGGAGCAGCGTTACGATGGTCCACAATTGAGAAGGAAGCTTTTGCTATTATACACGCTCTCAAAAAGCTACGGCCTTACTTATATGGCGCAGACTTTACAATCTACTCGGACCATAGACCCCTGAAAAGTTTGTTTCTATCGGAAATAAAAAATACACGCATCCAAAGATGGGCCGTATTACTAGCAGAATACGGCGCTCCCATAGAATACAGAAAAGGGGTGAATAACGTCAGGGCTGATATGCTATCGAGATTGAAACCCACCCTAGTTAAACAAGAAGACGAGGAAAGTTCTTTCGGGGGGGAAATGGGAGCAATAGAAGAGATAGAAGAAATTCCCTGGGATTTTGATCAGTTAGAACGGGAACAGATCCAAGTTGAACAACAAGAAATGCCAGAATATGCACTGGGCCAGGAAGAAGAGGACGGGTACATTGTACATGAGGGTCTTCTTTATACGCTAATTCCCCCACCAGGAAAGCCTGAGTACCCCAGACTAGTACTACCTAAATCAGCTAGGGGAAGGGTAATTAGACGGGCCCATACAGAGGTAGGACACCAAGGGATGCAGAAAACTATTGATAGGCTTAAGGAAGCCTACAAATGGCCAAACATGCGACGAGATGTTTTTTTGGTGATATCAAGGTGTGCTCGTTGTGCCGTCAATAGAGACAATAAGGACAGAGCCCCACCCACCGCTATGCCAATTGCACAATATCCAGGCCAAATATTGGGGATGGATATGTGTGGCCCCTTCCCAACCTCATCCTATGGCCATAAGTTCATCCTCACTGTCATAGATCATTGCACTGGGTGGGTAGAAGTTAAACCTTTAGCAAACAAAACGGCTCAAGTGGTACTCAATTTCCTCTCAAATGAATACATGCCAAGATACGGCACCCCAGAAATAATCATCACAGACCAGGGTAAGGAATTCAAGAATAGAGTAGTAGAGGGTTATCTTAGAGGGTTGGGAGTCGATGTACGCCACGCATCGCCCTTTAGGCCCCAATCCAACGGAAAATGTGAACGTTTCCACAGATCGTTTAAAGCTATTTTGAGGAAATTTGTGAACGCCAGACCACAGGAATGGGAAGATTTCTTAGGTCCCACCCTGTGGGCACACAGAATATCAACCTCGGCCGTTTCTGGGTACTCCCCGTATTTCCTCACTTATGGGAGAAAACCAAAAAACCCTCTCAGTAAATTATTCCCCCTACCAGAAGAAGCTAGTGAAGATGTATTAGGCACTAGGTTAACCAGGCTCGCAGAAGCATTTAGGGAAGCTGCCGAAAATACTGACCAGAGCAGACAAGCAAATTATAAACGCTTGAGAGAACAAGCCAATGCGGGAGAATTACATGTGGGGGACTCAGTCGTTATTCACCATCATAATGCTGCCCCCCTCGACCCTAACTGGGACCATGGGTACACAATAGCTAGAATAAGGGGGAAGGTAATCACAGTAGTAGGGCAAAACCAGGAAATTAAGAATATCAATAGGGAAAGAGTAAAACTAGTATCACCAGATCTAGAATGGGACACCCTTAGAAATCGACACACCCGCCCAAAACAAAGTAAATTGGAGAAATTACGGCGTGGGGAGATTGAACAAGGGGTAATGCCTATATTTCCAGATACAGTTCCTACACCTGCAGGCCGCACCGAAGACACACCCCCAGCTGTTCCAGAACCAATAGCGGACGAGCTGTCGGAAGCAGGCAGTCACAACGACCCCAGGCCAGATCAAGCACCAAGCACCTCTGCCAAGAAGCGGCCTATCCCTCTACCAGCGTGGCATAACACACCTGAAGACGTGGGAGTAAGCACACGCAGGCGAGTGAAGAGAACACACACCTCGACAGAAGAGGCACTACCAGTGGAACACCAAAGAACAACTGAACCACCAGCAAAGCGGGAGAGATACCAACAGGGGGACAAGAGGACAGCCACTGCACCACCACCAGAAGAAGAAGTAAGGCTACTAAAAAAACAATGTATTCAGGAGGTGGCCGCCTTCTTTGCCTGCTATTGTTGACAATCCACCTTGCATCGTCCTCAAAAGATCTCTTTGGTGAGGAAGGGATTTTAGTGTATCAACTGGGGGAGACGCGTGCGCTAAGCGGCATGTGGACTACTGTCATTCTACTCCATCCCCCTAACCCACCAAAAATACATGAATGGGTGGATGAGATGCAAATTAAAGTACAAGGACTACGAACAGCAGGAGTCGTGGGTGAGGAAGATTTACAAAAATGGCAGGAACATTTGAACTATGTGTTATACGATTTCTCAACTACATACCAGAATCACCATGGCAGGAATAAACGCAGTCCATTTGACTTCATAGGCTCCCTCTCCCATCTTCTGTTCGGCACGGCCACAGAGGGTCAGGTGCGCACTCTTGCCAAAGCAGTAATGGACACTCAGGAGAACGCACTCGCCATGGGTCATCATCAGGAGGCTATGATATCTGTTGTCAAAGAGACCCGCCTATATGTTAAAGAAAATAGAATGGACATTGCTAAGTTACAAGAAGAAGCGGAAAATATCAACAGACAGATTATTTCGGTCCTCACACATCTCAGCGAAGACGGAAAACGAATTCATAGACTACACATGAGAAGGGAGATCGATAATCTCATCTACGCCATCGACCAAGCCATGTTGGTATACCACAGACTCACCGACCTGTTTCATCGTCAGAGACTACAGCTCGAACAGGGACAACTATCGGATGAGATTTTACCCCCTAATTACTTAGCAGAAATATTGGGTAAAATCAGGGAGGCTGGCCATGAACATGCACCCTTGAGATGGCACTACCAAAACTGCCATACAAAAATGATGATAGACCAGGATCATGAAATAGTCTATCAAGTGGTCATTCCAGCTATTGCACCAACCCTTTATTTACATTATAAATTACAATATTTTCCTATACCAATTGAAGGTGGTTATTTACGTACTATATTAGGCAAACCAGAGGTTGCCTTGGACAGTCTCTCACGTAGAACCTTTAACCCTCAACAATGCATGGGATGGCAACCCCGGGTGTGCACCGCCACAGTGGAATTATTAGGCCTAACATGTGAAAGTGAAATATTGACAGGCCGTACTCCGAATCATTGTCAAGCAAAAATTGAACAACAGGGTAACCAGACGTGTGTCGTCTTCAGAGACCTTGATTACCTGTCTACAGTGATCATCATACCTTACATCAAATCGGAAATCACACATCGATGCCCGGGTCAACATCCGGTAATACGCCAGGTACTTAAACCCATACGTATGAACGTGGAGGCTGGCTGCTCCCTGGAACATAAGAACTGGAGAGTAAAAGGTGTGTACGAAGTCAGGGAAGAACTGAAACTACCAAGCCCGCAACCCATACAATTGCCTAGCTTGAATATTACTACCCCCATCATTTCAGACACACCCCTAGCAGAAGAACTAAGATTTTCAAGAAGAGCAGAAATACCCTTGATTCATGTACAACTTAGCCCCGTAATCACGCCAAACAAATTCTTCCAGACCCACAAGGTTACGCTCATTGCCACTGCCATAACAATTACGATTAGCCTCATTTGTGCAGCCCTTATCATAATAACTAGAAAAACCAGGAAAGATCAAAGGAGAATGTGTCAACTCCTCCCAGTGATGGGGGCGTGGAGTTGTTGTCGAAAGAGGGGCCAGAAAAGGAAGAGAGGACTCAGCACAGGTACACCAACCTTATCACGAGCAGCAAGCTACCCGACGTTCATATCCACACACGAGGAGCAGAAACGTCTGAAGGCTGTATCTAAAACTACCAATCTCTCTTGCAATGAGGACACAGGGACGAATAACATAGAACCCACCACGATTAACCCACTCCTAGGTCCTTACAGGCAGGCAGCAATAGGCCTGTACGGATTCTCTAAAGAAGTTTAGAGGTAAAACATTACTTCACATACAACGCCGGATCGAAGACGGCGCCATGACACCGGAAGTGACCGGGTCCCCCACCTCTGGCTAATGTCTATAGTGTAGGATGAGTCCGTGCGTGACTCCAGAAATAGACAGGGGGACCAGGCAATATCTCCATGAACGGAGGATAGTCATACCGACACCCAGCGACTGGGAAAGTGACGAAATGGAAGTGCACCGCCTAGTGTCAAGGTTGACACTAGAGCGGATAACTAGGAAGAAAAGGAGAACTGACTAGCGAACCCTTATCGTACGAACAAGAGAGAATATTCAGTATACGTAGAAACAATGAACAGTAGAACTGATGTATAGGACATTCACGTGTGATTAGATAGATTAATGCACATAATTTTAATTTTAATTGTTGATGTTCAGACTGGGTATAGTCTGAACAAAAAGGTATGGACGACTGTAAAATTATCAATGTTTCCAATAGTTTATCTTAGCTAAAATGGCGTCGGTAACCCGAATTTCTAGTGACACTTCAGTCAAGTAAATTAACTAATTAAGGGAAGGCTGCAGTACCGTGGGAAAGAACTGACCAACAATACAACCCACCTTGGTAATTACCTGTACCTGCAATTATCTGAGTAATTAAATGTGGACCAGGGGATAAGGTTTTATAACCACACTGTAACAGACGGAGTAATTGGGGGGGAGTCATTCTTCTAACTACAGCATAACAAAAGGGGAGGGACGCAAATAAATAAATAATCAGACCAATTGGGGGACCATAAGCCTAAGACTTAATACCCTATCCCAATACACACAAGCTGCCCGTACTTGTCAGAGGGGGCTAGTATAAGGGAGGGCCATTAAATATCACCAGAGGGAAGGGGAGTGGGGAATACAATTATTGATTTTCTTGTATGTTTGTAATTTGTGAAATTATTATTATTATCATATTTGTCCTTTTATTATGTAACTATGACTTCTACTTATGCGATTCTTAGTGTAGAAATTATTCTGTACCTGTTTATGACATAACCATGCGTTATGATTACATCATACATACTGACCCACCCCTCATGCGGGAGGTACCCAGGGGGTATAAATGTACAGGAACTTGGCCAGTGAAGGCATTCATTAAACGAACCTAAAACACAACGTTTCTCTGACTTAGAAACCTTTTCAATATTGTTGTATTGTTGCGTTGTGGTTGCTAAATCTCCCTAATACTCCACCTGAACTCACCTGACCCCACATGGCAACCATTGTTATTGCCTTGGGTGAACAGATATAGGAATCACTATGATGCAACAATAAGGGAAAAGCACGAGCCTACTCTCACTAGCCACCTGGACAATCATAGTTCACATTTCCCTGATACATGGTCGCTCAGCCAGCATTATTTCTATCCTCAGCTTTCACCCCATATGACCCTGAGTCTACAGAAGGGTCAGATTGTCAGAAAATGTACAATTCACCTTCACCACTCCTCTCAAATAACCAAAATATAAGTGAAAAGTGACGTTCAAAATGCAGTTTAACAAAATAAAAGAGATATGTTTAATCAATACAATGCCAAAGATACTCTGATATACCCATTATTTATCATTTTTCTAATTTAACAGAAGTTACCAAATTTGTAGAGCTGCTGATTGTACATTTTCAGAAAATCTGACCCAGAAGCCAATATAACCCATAATTGGGAGGGAAGGAGGTGGATAACCGGACTAAACATAAAGTTGGGCAACACTAATTCCCCATCTAAAATTCCTTTCTCTCTCCCTCTTAAATGTTTCTTCTTTAATTGTTTTCTGTCTCCCCCTCTCTTTCTCCCTCTCCTTTCTTCTCTCTCTGCCACTCCCAGCTCTTATTCTTCTCTCTTCCTTGCTTTTCACTTCCCTCTCCTCTGTCTTACCGCCCTTTCTTTCCTCTCACTCTTGTTATCTCTCCCGCTCTCTTTGCCCTCCTCTTCCACCTCTCTCCCCCCTATCTCTCCCTCTCCCTTTCTCTCTCTCCCTCTCTTCCCCTCTCTCTTTCCCTCTCTCCCCTATCTCTCCCTCTCTCTCCCTCTCCCTCTCCCTCACTCCTCTATATGGTGGTTGCTAAATCTCCCTATTATAGTTCAACATACAATGACTGATGGCCTCGGCCTCGGACGTCGGTGGTGCAGCAGCAATACCACCATGTTGTTTTCAAAAAAACTCTCATGGGGCGACTCCACTAGAGAGAAAAATTGCGCAGACAAATTTTGTTGTTGCCCACTAATTTGTTGCAACAAATATCCATACAGAAACAACAGTTCCCAGAGAATGTGGCAACACATCTTACACTCCTCCATTTGCATTTTCATTGCAAACATGAAATGAACTGTTGTTATTGGGCAACAAGAAAATTTGTCGCCGCCATTTTTCTTCTAGTGGAGTTCCGCTATTATACAAACAATTCCACTATAAATGTGGATATTCTGTTGATATCACATGATGTAATAGTACTGTTGATATCACATGATGTAATAGTACAGCCTGAATGCTGGAATTACGATAGAATTTTATAATCTAGATAAAAAAGATTTGCCTCTGAAAAAGTCTAAAACAAAACTCCTAATTTAGTAAATGTGTAGAGCTGTTGAATGTACACTTTCTGACGCTTTGACCCTTAAACTGAGAATCAGGCTCAGACATGAATTCTAAAATAAACTATTTGAATCAATTAAAACCATCAATTAAACTCTAAATACGCCCATTCAAATATTTGAATCAATTAAATCCATCAATCAAACTCCTACTCTTCGTAGAGATTTGATTCTATTTTTATATTCTATTTTTACTTAGGCTAACAAGCACATTCAGGGTTCAGTACCTGTTCCCAGGCCCGTATATACCTAGACTAGTCTGTGAATAAAAATGAAGGTTATATTTGATCAAGAAATGTGGGGCAAATAAAAACACACACACTTAGCAGTTAGAGTATACACGTCTTAGACCTAGTGACTTACAAATGTCTTAGAAACTAGACAATTTAGTTTAGGACAATTTCTTAACTTAATAATTTAACTTAATAGCAATATTATGATCAATGATTACTTAACTTAAGCAATATTATGATCAATAATTAATGGTCATGAAATTCCAGTCAACTATCGATGAAAATAATTGCAAAAAAATCGCAGAATGATGTCAAAACGACGCAAACAACGCTAAGATGATTACAAGAAATTATTAATAATATCATTCAAAGAAAGACAAAGGTCCATACAAAATTGATAATAAAAAGAAAACCCTATTAAGATTAGGTGATCCTACATAGAAAGGAAACGTCAGATCGAGTACTAAATCATCATATATACAACCTTCCAATGATTTGTTTGGTGTACTATTAATCTCCTGTTATTTATATATGTTTTTGTTAAATAAACATCCGATGTTGGACAACCAAAATAATATCATTCAAAATGTTCAGCATCTCTAAAAATTGAACATAAAATGTAGGAAAATCACTCAAATATTAATTAGGAGAGAAGGATGGTCAGTGATTAAACAATGTCTTACAGAGATGCCAAGTGGTACAAGCAGAGTTCCACAACTAGACTTACCTAGGCTGATTGTTGCACCACTCGGCTGATGTTGGTATATCCTGCTGGTATAGCAAGAGAAGAGCGACATTCATTCAGTGGCTATGTACATACTTGCTTATATAATACACTCTTTCTATAGTCTGTCCAAAAAGTAGTTGACACGGGGAAAAGTGTGGGATTTTTTACTTCTATATGGGTCAAGTTTTCAGAAAATGTACAATTCACCTTCACCAATCTTCTCAAATAACCCAAATTTCAGACAAAAATAAAGTTCAATATTCGGTTCAACCTAACTAAATCGATAGCTAGAATCAATGTAAAGCAGAAAATGCTCGAATTGAACTAGTATTGACCAACTTACAGCCTCATTTAGCAGAATTTACTAAATGTGTACAGCTGCCAATTGTACACTTTCTGAATATCTGACCCATTTATGACAAAGACCTGTCAACTATTTGCCCAGCGAGCCGCTCTTTGCAATCAACCATGACGAAAACAGGGCCACTATAACCAGCTCTTCCTTCCATCCAAGCAAAACAACAGCTGTTGCATATGGAACAGAGACAGAGCAATGAAATACAGCTGTATATTTGGCCATGGTCGATTGCAAACGGCGAAGTCAAAAGTCCCCCACTTTTCTCTCTTCGTAAAGGGATGAAGGAATCCCATGTCAACTACTTTTCGGACAGACTATAGCTTATGTTATACAATCGTAGGAATGGTTTCTATTTTAAAGGTCTTTATATATATCACAAATTGCTTGCTAGAGGAGACTTAGATGTAATGGTTATGTATTCACTCAGCGACTATGGATACTAGCTTATATATAATGAATAGATTCTTAGCGAAGGGAGTAGGACGTATTGAAGTCTTTATAAAACACGCTTAGGATTTAAGACTGAATAAATGAGGACTTTAGTTGGAGGAATTGCTGGGACCGATGGAGATGGTCCTTTTTGATGGATATATTTACAAATAATAGTAGAGTCAATATACGATTTAACCCCCAAAAAATTGCAATAATGCAAAAAAATTGCCTTTGGCGAATCTCGTTCAAAAACGAAGATGACGACTTAGATTTATTCAATTTACCGAATCTTTTAAAGTTATCTGACAGAGCACAGTCTAGGCCCAAATCCTCTGATCAGATAAGAATGGTATGTCAGTGATTGGACGCCTACTTCATTAATCGGTTTCCTGGCCTAGGACTATAGGCGTTTCAATGGAAATATAAGGACATTTTGCGGTCTTAATGAAAATATAATGGCACTTTGCAGTTTGAGACGAGAGGCTTTCCCTCCGTTTGAAGGGACTCTAAACTTTGGGCCTAGATTGGAGCATATACATGTGAAGGGGTGATCTGTTAATCCAATGGTTATGAATTCCACTAGCTTATAGCATAGACATTTAGAAAGAAAGTTCTTTCAGATTCCCCAATAAATCTGGCCTTTTAAGTTGAAGAATTGCTTGGTTTGCAAGAAAAGAGGACAACAATCATTTATTCAATGGCTGTACATTTTAGCTGATATAACAAATTCTTAGAAAACAAGTTTCTTTGCACTTCTAAATGAGTCAGACATTTCTTTTTATGGTCTTTGCTTTCATGTTTAAACTTTACTGGGCTAGCAAGAGGCGAGACATACACCTGCTATCAATGGCCATATGTGATGTGTTTCAGGAAAATGAGTCGCAAGTCGCAAAATTGGTTTTTCAAAGTCGTTTACTTACAAGATCACTTTGTTGGAATGTTTTCATTTTTGGAGTGTCTAGTTTTTGTGGTTGTATGAATACATCTACCAAATTTCAAGACTGTTTATTAATTATATCAGTGCGTTTCTTAGATCATCCCAATTAGTATGTTTAGTATGGCTATTTTACTGGTAATTATCCGCCCGGAAATATTGCAAACTTTTTTTTTCAAAAATAAAAATATCTAACTAAAAAGATAAAAGTACTTATTAGATACTTAACGGTGATATAACGGTAACATTTTCCTGTAACACATCACCTATATCAGGACTTTTACCATTTAGAAAATGCTGAGTTGACAAGAACAATGATTCGGTGGTCATGTAATTATATACATATATCCTTGTTCATGGTTTGGGGAGCTAAGAGGATTAACCACTTGTGCTCACCGCGTTTTCAGCTTTATTATACTTTAGTCGCCATTTGTTGGGATTGCGGGGGCAGTTGTAAGCCTTTAGCGTTTCCGACTGACCGCTTACATCAACGAAAATACAAAACAATATTTACTGCTCAAAATGGCAAGATCATGGCTTTCCACTGGTTCATTTTGCTTCGAAATCATTTATAAATTGTTGTTAATGAGAGTAACAGCCAAACAAAAGGGGACTAAAGCCATTAGATCTTTCGTTTTGTCTAAAGCTCCCGGAAACAAACCTAGGCATCGCCTCAGCTTGGTTCCAGGAGCCTTAGACAAAACTCCTGACCATAACCTCAGGATCTAACCACCTAATAGACCAGTCCTACTAGTGTTGGACCTCCGCTTCCAGCCGACTGGTTAAATCAAAGAAAATAAAAAAACATATTTACTGCTCAAAACTGCAAGTTCATGGCTTTCCACTGGATCATTTTGCTATGAAATCATTTATAATTTGTTGTTGATGACAATAACATCCCAACAAATGCGACTATACTTAGCCATTAGATCGTTTGGTTGTGTTGCTTTGGCTGGAACAAAACTTTGGCTTCGCCTCGGTCTTGTTCCTGGGCCCGTAGATTGGCCTTACCACCACAACCTCATGATCTAGTCACCCATTGGTTCCATGGTTGTACTAGCCTTGTTCATACAAGCTATAGGGTCAGATTTTCAGAAAATGTACAATTGGCAGTTGTACACATTGAGTAAATTAGGCTAAATTAGGCTGCTATTTTGTCAATACTAGATAAATTCGAGTATATTTGGCATTGCATTGATTCTAGCAATCTGTTTGGTTAGGTTGAACTGTATTTTAAACTTTATTTTTGTCTGAAATTTGGGTTATTTGAGAAGATTAGCGAAGTTGAATTGTACATTTTCTGAAAATCTGACCCTATAGTGTACCACCGCAGGAAATCAGACCAATGTTCAGTCGTACACCGGTACTAGTACTCCAGTCCCATTAACACTTGTGACAGAGTATAGTAAGTCGACGAGGACTGAAACATATCCCCCTGTATATACACGCCTATTGACCCTAACCAGGGTGGCCGACCCCACTTATTGCTCTATTTTAGACACACTACAAATACACATACTGGACGGACTAGTTAGGATCCCTATATTAGGGGACCACTATTAGAATAGCTCATACCAAAAGAGCAACGTTAGTTCGCCAATAGGACATTTGCAAGCGCAATGTCAGAGTAAATGTTTCCAATACTCAATAGGGGATTTACATAGCGCCATTTTGAATCTTGATTCGCATAGAATTATGGGACTAATGGTACAGGGTAAAATCTATAGAAAACTTGCCATGTTCAGCATGGGATATGTATTAGTTCTCTAATGTCAATATCCATGTGTTTTACATGTTTTCATAACACAAGATTTCATCTTTCCCATCATGTATTTTGTTTTTCAAAGATCATTTACACAAGCTGTGATATCGGTGAAAAGATCCTTTCATTTTTTTGATAAAAATATTTTGCTAAATATTTACATGTCAGATTTGAACTAAATCCATCCCAGCATGCATTGTAATAGACATGTGCAGTGGCACATACAAATCCCCTATTAATAAAGATCCATGATGAAGGGAAAATACTTATTATCATTTCTGTCTTTTTATCTAGAATATATTGAACTATCTTTGATAGCCGAGCTTGGAAATATCTAGCTGACAACTGCCAGGGAAATGTCAAAACCCTTTCCTGCCTGGCACGCCATTGCATCAATAATTTAGAGCCAGATAGGGTTAATCACTCAGTTATATAACACTTTAATCAGAATTATTGCACATTTATTGCACCTGATGAACGTAAACTAAAGTTAATTATAGGAAGCTTTGATACGAGAGGGACAGAGGGGGGGGGGGGGCAAGAGAGAGCGGGATGAAAGAGAAAGTGAGAGAGAGGGGAAGAGTGGGGGAGGGAGGGAGGGAAAGAGAGGGAGGGGGAGGGAGAAAGAGAGAGGAGGAGAGAGAGGGAGGGAGGGAGAGAGATAGACAGATAGAGTAAGAGAGAGAGGGAGAAAGGGGAGAGGGAGAGATAGGGGGAGAGGGGAGAGAGAAGGGGAGGGGAGGAGAGAGAGGGAGAGAGAGGGAGAGAGAGGGAGAGAGAGGGAGAGAGAGGGAGAGAGAGGGAAAGATGGATAGGGAGGGGAGAGATGGAGAGGAGAGAGGGAGGGAGAGAGGGAGAGAGGGAAAGAGGGAGAAAGGAGAGGGATCGAGAGAGGAGAGAGAGAGGGACAGAGAGAGAGGGAGGGGAGGGAAGGGAGGGGAGGGGAGAGAGGGAGAGGGAGAGAGAGGAGAGAGAAATTAAATGTAAACTAAATCTAACAGGAAACTTGGATAGAGCCTATTCAGAATCATCCACAATTCATTGACAGCCAAAACCTTTTAGTGCAAATAGTACAAATTAGGAACACACTGTATTGAATCAATTTATACGGAACACGCGTTAGTATGTATTCCCAGTGTGTACATTTCAGTTTAGTCTGGATACGCTAAAACAATATTCAGCAATTAACGATTCAATTTAAAGCTGAACAAGTTTTTATAGCCTTTAAGTAATTGACGTATAATAGGATTGGCACTAACTGCAATATCATGCATGGGTAGAAATGTGCAGTTGACAAAATGTGTACAACAAGGTGTATGGCTCAATATTTAGCGACAATTGTAAAATCGGGGAAATTGTAAATATTATAAATGGGTCAGATCTTCAGAAAATGTACAATTCAACTTTGCCAATCCTCTCAAATAACCCACATTTAAAGACGAAAATAAAGTTCAAAATGAAGTTCAACCTAACAAAACTGATTGCTAGAATCAATGCAATGCCGAATATACTCGAATTTACCTATTATTGACCAAATTGCAGCCTCATTTAGCATAATTTACTAAATGTGTAAAGCTGCCAATTGTACATTTTCTGAAAATCTGACCCAAATATTGCATTAGAGCTATTCTTACTACTAACTAGGGAATCCCGGTTAAAGATTTTATAAGTTTGACCTTGAATTTGTAACAAAAAAAAGACTAAATTGAAGCAGGAACACCGGAATAGTATTATGTATACCTCTATTATAACAATAGACGGTATTATCAGTTCCTGAACAGTGGTTTCCTAAAGATAAGATATTTGTCACAAAGTTACCATCCTCCCCACTTACCTAATTCTTCGGAAACATTTATTTCTTTGGCTCAAGTTGAAACAAATGTCTAAATTATAATTCTCCGCAGTCTAAGCTCAGAGTTTAGAGTCCCTCCAAACTGAGTGAAAACCTCTCGCTCCGAAAAAATGCCATTAAAGTCCCATTAGGATGCTTACTCCGGGGTCAGCAACGCCATTAGCGCAGTAGGCGTCCAATCACTGACATACTATTCTTATCTGCTCCGAGAGGCCCTTAACCTAGGCAGTATAGTGAACGATAATGAATCAATGACATGCCATTCTTATCTGATCTGAGATGTTGTGTGTCTAGTAAGTTCAATAAATCATTATTCAGCGAACTCAAAATTGTTTGCATTTTTACTGACTTTAATCACCAATAAAAAGAAAAACTACGTCACAAGAATGCTGACGTTATAAGAATCTATACTTGGGTCAGATTGTCAGAAAATGTACAATTGGCAGCTGTACACATTTAGTAAGTTCTGCTAAATTAGGCTGCAATTTGGTCAATACTAGGTAAATTCGAGTATATTTGGCATTGCATTGATTCTAGCAATCTGTTTAGTTAGGCTGAACTGTATTTTGAACTTTATTTTTGTCTGAAATTTGGGTTATTTGAGAAGATTGACGAAGTACATTTTCTGAAAATCTCGATCCATTTAATATTTAAACGTCATGTAATCTAGGCTTCTATCTCCAGTAGGATTATCCAACTGCTTTTTGTAAAAGAACAAACCTTTTTGTATGCATACATGTATATAACATGTAAAACACTTAACTATTGCATGCTTAACATGGCATGTTTTCTATAGCTGTTACACTGACATACAACTCCATGCTAAACAAGATTCTAGATGGCGGACATGCAAAGTCCCCTATTAGAGGATATTCGGTATTATATGGGTCAGATTTTCAGAAAATGTACAATTTGCAGCTGTACACATTTAGTAAATTCTGCTAAATTAGGCTGCAATTTGGCCAATACTAGGTGAATTCGAGTATATATTCGGCATTGCATTGATTCTAGCAATCTGGTTGGTTAGGTTGAACTGTATTTGAAGTTTATTTTCGTCTGAAAGTTGGGTTATTTGAGAAGATTCGCTAAGTTGAATTGTACATTATCTGAAATTCTGACCCATATATATATCCTGACTCATCCTCATATAAATTTGACAAAGATTGTAATATAGGAAATAGACTAAATTAGTTGTGGTACACTCAATTATTCTAGCTTGTTTATATCGACAAAATGGAACGTTATAACACGCCAACGTTTCCAACCCGTACATAATAGGGTCAGATTTTCAGAAAATGTACGATTCAACTTCAGCAAACCTCTAAAATATCCCAAATTCAAGACAGAAACGAGATCTAAAATACAGTTTAAAATAACCAAACAGATAATTTGAATTCAAACCATACCATATTTACTCAGATTTACTTTGTATTTATCATTTTTCAACCTAATTTAGAAGAGGAAGCCCCCCCGCCCACCTATAGGGCGAAATATTGGACAATAAAATGAAAAATCGAAGATGATGACTTGAGTGATTTTTCTACATTTCGAAGATAATTTAGAAGAATTAATTAAATCTGTAGAGCTAGCGATTGAAAACTACATGGTAAAAAATAGGTAGTATACACTTCAGACAGTCCAGGCCCAAACCCTCAGATCAGATAAGAATGGTATGTCAGTGATTAGACACCTACTGCGCTAATCGATTTCCTGGCCTTCTAATGGGATTATAATGACATTTTTACGGTCTTAATGGAATTATAATGGCACTTTGAGGTTTGAGGCGGGAGGCTTTCCCTCCGTTTAAAGGGACTCGCTCATCTTTGGGCCTAGACTGCAGACTAAAATCAGGTCTTCCACTGTATGCCAAGAAGCTACTGAGGGTAGCTATAGCTACAGGTGAGCTACAGGTGGGGTTGAGTAGGGTTGGGTAACGACCAGTATTGTATATGGGTCAGATGTTCCGAAAATGTACAATTGGCAGCTTTACACATTTAGTAAAATCTGCTAAATTAGGCTGCAATTTGATCAATACTAGGTAAATTCGGGTATATTCGGCATTGCATTGATTCTAGCTATGTGTTTGGTTAGATTGAACTGTATTTTAAACTTTATTTTCGTCTGAAATTTGGGTTATTTGAGAAGATTGGCAAAGTTGAATTGTACATTTTCTGAAAATCTGACCCATATACGAGGGGAAACGTTGGACAAATTCCATCCATACCACCCTCATACGTAATGGCAACTATTTAAAATTCTTCTTTATTTAAACTTGGACCCAATTCCAGCTGAACCCTAACCAGGTCACCTCTATCCTAGTATAATAATGATATAGGGTCGGTGCCATACGATCGATCCTTTGCGCCAAAATATTATGGCACAAGGAACCACCATTTATAAGATCTATACAAGTCATAGTGCACACTTTATGTGATACTGATAGTAATAAAATAGCATGATAAATAAAGCATGTGGATCAGATTTCCAGAAAATGTACCATTGGCAGCTCTACACATTTAGTGTAACTTCTGCTAAATTAGGCTGAAATATGATGAATACCGAGTATATCTGAGTATATTTGGTATCGCGCTGATTTAAAGTATCAGTTCTGTTATGTTAAACTGCATTTTGAAGCTTATTTTTGTCATAAATGTGGGTTATTTGAGAGGATTAATGAAGACGAATTGTACATTTTCTGAAAATCTGACCCATGTCTATGGTTAATGGTGAATGCTGTAGGGTATAAATCAATGGGATACCAGCATAATGCCGTATACTCACCACTCTGTTGGACAGTCATTTCAAGCCCTGTATATCATGTGTTTACTTTAGCGTTCCCTGTGTATTACCGTATTGCAGCGAATGAAACGCTGGGTTAAGATAGGAACTGCTAGGGCAGTCAAAATAGATCAGAAAGTGGGGCAAAATTAGAACAGAATTGTGGAGAATTTCACCCTGCATTTCCATAAGGTACCTGTATGTACAATTCATTTAAATCTTACTTGACGAACCGTTAACGGATGTCTCTCATAGAAAGTAAATAGTTTATTTACTCTATTGTTGTACTTGTATTGTTTAAAATCAGGCGATTCTGAGAATATATATATACTTCATATATAAACATGTCTATTTGTCCTGAATAAAATATTTCCAAAATAAAAAAAATGAACATATTAAAAATGTGGACAAATCGAGAGTTGGGAAGTGCTAGTGCCAAATTAAAAAAAAATCTATGTAACTATTGAAAAATACATAGCAGATATATGTTGTTGATGTTTATTATGGGGTTCATGGTGTGCCCGACACACAGTGGTGACCTTTAAAAATCATTGCCTAATTACTCATATCCAAGATGGCCGCCACCGTAAATATCAAGTTCAAAATATTTGATAGAAGCATTTATAAGGGAAATGAAGATTTGATATCAAAGTCCAGGCTCAAACCCTCAGATTAGATAAGAATGGTATGTCAGTGATTGAACGTCTACTTCTCGATACTATAATAGGTTTTCTGGCCTAGGACTAGGCGTTCTAATGGGATTATAATGACATTTTACAGTCTTAATGAAATTATAATGGCACTTTGTGGTTTGAGGCGAGAGGCTTTCCCTCTGTTTGAAGGGACTCTCTCATCTTTGGGCTTAGAGGATTTCCCTCCGTTTGAAGGGACTCTCTCATCTTTGGGCTTAGAGGATTTCCCTCCGTTTGAAGGGACTCTCTCATCTTTGGGCCTAGAGGCTTTCCCTCCGTTTGAAGGGAATCTGTCATCTTTGGGCCTAGAGGCTTTCCCTCCGTTTGAAGGGACACTTTCATCTTTGGGCCTAGACTGTTAAGGGGGAGTACTACAACACCAGTGTGCCACTAGTCCACAGACCACCCACATCTATATACAATGAAAGTTATCTCAGCCTAATAAAAAAAATCAATAAATCAATTCAATTTTAACATGTTTTACCAGGACTAGGTCACCTTTCAATAGTGTCCTCTAGTACCTGACAGGGGGGAATATAAAATATGTATATTTTATATGAATTAATTGCCAAGAAACATCTGAATTTATGCACTAGGTCCTGGTATAAGGACACTGTCAAAATGAATTTCATGTAAGCCAGGGGCCCGTTGCATAACAAATTCTTACTATATTTTCCTTCCTTAGCTATTTTTCCTTGCTAATAAGCAGCTGGTAAGCAACGTTTTAGAGAGGGAATTTGCTATGCAGACAGTTCTAATAGGGGATTTGCATAGCCGCCATTTTGAATCTTGATTCGCATGGAATTATGGGACTAATGGTACAGTATAAAATCTATAGAAAACATGTTATGTTTTGCATGGAACATTTAACAATGCTCTAATGTCAATATCCATGTGTTATGCATGTTTCCATGACACAAGTCTCCATCTTTCCCATCATGCATTTGGTTTTCATAGATCATTTATACAAGCTATGATGCAATTTTCGATAAAAAATTGCCAAATATTTGTATGTCAGATTTCAACAGAATCCATCCCAGAATGCACTGCAGTAGACATGCGCAGTGAGACATGCAACTCCCCTATTGTTATTCCCTACAGCCATAATTTCCTATCTTAAAGTGTCAGTAAACCCCAACATATTATGAGAAAATCAACTTCTTTGCTCTTAATTGAAATGTATTGTGCACATTTCGGGCGGAACCTTGTGCTAAACAGACCTTTTCAACCAAAGCGGTCTGGCTACTGTCGACAAAATCGTTGGCGATGCATTGGCGATGAGGTAGTCGATAAGATTTTGGGGAAACTTATTGCATCATCTTTGCATCAACTTGTCATCGCTATGCCTTTGGCAATAGCCAGCGATGAGTGGGTGAAATTTCATTGGTAAGGGTAGCGATGAACATCAAACATGTTTGGTATTTCCCATCAATGTGATTTTGCATCGGTGCATTGTCAATGGAGGTAATAACAATAGCGATGCATAAGGCTAAAGCAATGCCTAGTCAATGAGATTGCACATATAAAAGCATGAAAATGAGTTCTAGAGTTGCCAAACTTATTTTATTTGTCGATGCAGCTTCTGATAGCCCTCGAGATCTTTATCGACATGTATCGCCGGCAATTACATCGTCTTTGCATCATCACCATTTTGTTGACAGTGGCCGGACCGCTTTAGGATTTGTGATGCAACAGGTCCCCGGTATTGAATACAAGCCTGGTCTCATTACAAGGTGAGTCAGGACCCAGCTTTACAGTCTAGGCCCAGAGCTGACCGAGTCCCTCCCAACTGAGGGAAAGCCTCAGGCCCCTGACCGCAAAATGCCATTAGGACGCCTACTCCAGGGCCGGGACAGCCATTAGCACAGTAGGCGTCCAATCACTGAGATACCATTCTTATCTAATGATGATGATCTGAGAGGCTGTAAGCCTATACACTCTAGGTCCAAACCCTCAGATCAGATAAGAATGATATGTCAGCCCGCTTCACTAATCGGTTTCCTCACCTAAGACTCGGCGTTTTAATGGGAATATAATGAAATTTGGCAGTCTTAATGGAATTATAATGGCACTATACAGTTTGAGGCGAGAGGCTTTCCCTTTGTTTGAAGGGACTCTCCCATCTTTGGACCTAGACTGTATACTGCTTTAGTGAAATAGAAGCATGGCTTTTATTCGGGGAAACATGGTACATACCGTGTAATACAGGCAATTACTTTGGCATAGATTACCAAATGGTCAGTACACATAATGGTCAAATATCCCTTGTTCACTTGTTATTATGGCTATTATTATGGTGTTTTGCGGGGAGTGGACTAGCCATGCATACTATGGGTCTGGCCATGTAAATGAGTATAAAGCCATTTGGAAAATATCGCCTGAAATGTTGCAAAATTTTAGGCTATATTTAAGGAAATTCTAAGAAAATTGATTATGTACAGTATTTTATATATTAATTATTAGAAAAAGAACGGTAAGGACATGTATGACGTAATAAATGTATCTAATTAAAACAAATATTTTAGAATTGGTTACAATTATACTTAAACAGGACCGGAGAATAGTATATATAATAATAATACATATACCAAAGTTTACAACCCACCAAGAAACGAGATTAAAATATCCTCATGAACCAATTAGGCCTAACCTTAATTAAATTATTTAATAGATCATGACAGCAATAACCCAGATCTCGGATAATCACTAGAACGCCTGAATCACTCAAAAACATCTTAAAATGATTTTAAAAATATAATTTTTAAATCCCAATATATTGTGTGAAATATATCTTTAATTGCATGAAAAATAATCCCAAAAGGTAAAAAAAAAAAATGTGTGTTGTTCAATCTCAAAATATTGGGTGAAATATATACCCTTGTTGTATTATAACATTGTATCTGTGTTATAGAAATACAAATCTATTATTATTATGATAAACGCACTGTTATGATGAACCAGTGTGACCAGATCAGAACTAGCTAAATAGGTCGCCGGTTGTTTATATAAAGTGCATATAGACCGGACACGCTGCTATATGGGTCAGATCTTCAGAAAATATACAATTGGCAGATCTATCACATTTAGTCAATTCTGCTAAATTAGACTGAAAAATGGTCGGCATTTGGCAACAATAGATATATCTGAGTATATTTGATATTGCCTTGATTCAAACAGTCTGTCTGGTTATGTTGAACTGAGTTTTGATCATCATTTTTGTCTTAATTGCGGGTTATTTGAAAGGATTGGTGAAGGCGAATTGTACATTTTCCGGCGATATCACCCATATGCTATACATTCATTGGCGCTATCCACTCAGTGTGAGATATGCCGCACTACACATGCCAGTAGATCAAGGCACCTTCTCAATGAGTGAATGACATAGTATACACATAGGAGCAGCCATTCAGCAAACAGGCCATTGTTATATTATACATACATGTATGGCTGATACGAAACCTGGCTGTCGGCAATACTGATCCAAGTCTAAACTTTAAGCCTTATGTTAGTATGTATGTTCATGATCAAACACTCGCACCTAAATGTATGTATAGGTGTACAAAACATCGTAGACACCTGTTGCACCGGGCCAGTGTTATACTAGAGCTCGTAGCGAAGGAATGAGAGGGTGTGAAATACTGAAAGATTTGTGATATTGCAGCAGCACTCGACGTACGTTCCTACACTGCCTGGATTCTTGCAACTGCTGCAATGGATATCAACAGCTTGCAATAATAATGCATTGAAGGTACCACCAACGGCGAACGTAGGCACGTCAACTCTGAATGGGGGTTGGGGGGAGAGCAAGGGGAATCGTTCGGGGAGGAGGATCGACAGGGGGAAATCCGGCCTGAGGTCCCAGAGTCGTCAGCCAGTCAGTCAGTCGTACACAACACTTAGCATTTGACCAGATGTTTCCATTTAAATACATATTGTCACCCGTTTTCAGGCTTAAAATCCACACCTACCTGAATCCGATTGGGGATCCTGAGTCGGAGCGAAGGTTACGCTGTGTTTCGAAGCAATTGTTAGTGTCTGTTGACGGGTAGGTCTTAGCAGAGCCTACCGTACGTACATCCACTGTGCAAGGTAAAACTACCACTCCCTCTCCCTCTCCTCTCCCGCTAGCTCTCGCGCTCTCTCTCTCTCTCACTCACAGACAGGGTGTGTGAGTGTGGTTTGTTGGTGATGTGTCCGTTTAACCGACCGCGACATGCCGTGGTGGTGGTGGCAGCGAAGGGCCTATACTGTAAGGACCTCTTGTGGATGTGAGTGACACTACACTGGTTGAGTGATACATGTGCTGGCTGTTACCTGCTGCGACATCTGGTGGTATATATATGTTAGAGGCTGGTATCGATGATTGGTGCACTCCAACCATAAGAGTCATAAGGGTCTATTCAAGTGGATTTATTGGTTTGCTATCGACATTTATTATACAGGCATTGCTCTGAAAACAATGTATCTGGAGTGATTTACGCATGGTGCGTATTTCATTAGTGATTTACGTGGGGTTGTCATGGCATGGCAATCAATCTGGGTTTTTTTTGCTAAGATTAGGCTACTGGTAAAATTCAAATTTATGACTCGATTTTTTTTCTATTTTCTATTGAAAGCCTGTATAATAAATCGTTGGTTTCAGTCGCTTAGAATATTGCAGTCGTTGTTACGCAACTCGTGCAATATTCACACTCCTTCAACCAACTTGTTAGTTAGCCTAACCTGTATATAAATTTAAAATGTCAGTACTTGAACGTTTGTATGCCGAATTTAAAGTTATAACAGAAGGTACTCACGAAATAATCGGTTGATTTAATAATGGTGGATTAATAATAATAAAGATTAATTATGATAATACAAAATTAGTTATGCACTTGTCAATTGCAACCCCCCACTCCGACCCCAGAGGGTATAGGGGAATGTCCTCGGCATTTTGGGAAATATGATGAAATCTCCGACCCCCCAGAGAAAGAAATTTGTGTAAATTTCCCGTTCCCATGGGACACATTTTTCAGATTATCATTGCAAATACAAATCATAAAAAAATATATAAATACTGCGGTAAACTAAGGGAAATCGACGCCTGGGTGTATTTGTATTTAAATTATTTTATTCAGCGAAAAACATTATGCAACTGGTACACTATATCTCAGCCGTCGCTGATTTACTAGAATAATCATAACAATATTTCAAACATTAACCAATATCTCGTGATTCACTAATTATCGATTACAATAATACAGAAGAAGCATGTGTTAAGATCAATATATAATTTAAAAACCATCACCGACGCATCTCTTCTACCTACAGTCCGTTTCAGGTTTGTTACAAAAAAATGGTCATATCAAGTACATATAATCCGCCATAATTTGTCTGTGCAACATATATATAGGCATATATATATATAGGCAAGGGGTTCACTCTACCTCTAAAGCTCTAGATACAACGATCCAATACAAATCAATATCAATTTGCTATTTCTTGTTCATTCACCGTCCAAATCTCTTGAGTATTGTAATACAATTCTGCAAGTAATTTTTTAACAGACACCGAGAACAATTTTTTGTCCATAATTTCTTTTAGATTTAAGGGAAGCAGGTTCCAAAGACTTCTTATTCTGGCTATACTACTCCTCCTTATTCCTTCTTTTTTCCACTGGTGTACTTGGAGGCGCGCAGGATCACGCATGCCATATCCATGCCTGCGTGGGTCCTGCGTGCTCCGTTCCATCCAGAAGAGACTATAATTCCTCTTTAAACGCCTATAACAGAGTGGTAAAATTTTACAAGAGTCATGTAGATCATAATTAGTAACTCGTTGTTCTCTCACTCTAACACTTCTGACAATCCTTAAGCAGTCATTCTGCAATATTTGCAGTCTTCGTACATTATGAGAAGATGCAAGATCGACAGCAAAATTTCCGAATTCAATGACAGGGAGGATATAGGTTTTATAAATTGTAATAGCTAGATCTTTCGTAATAAAGAATCTAATTTTCCTCAACCTGTTCTTAAGATTAGTTGCTCTCATACAAGTAATATTTATATGTTGGCTCATATTCAACTTACTGTCTAACTGGAATCCCAGGTAACGAAACTCTTCTACTACATCAATTTTGCTCCCATTGGTATACAATTGATAATCATTTTTCCTCCCTCTAGTACCAATAAAATTCTGTAATTTGGTCAGACGGTCAGACGGTAATTTTCAGACCGTTTTTTCCAACCCAAACATTAAATTTGTTAATGTCGTCTTGGATTTCAACTAAGTCATTTTCATTTCTCCTGGGGTGTAATAAAACGCAGTCGTCAGCGTACATAATTATTTTACCACTGAATGCAACCTCACTTAAATCATTGATATATATAATGAACAATGTCGGCCCAAGGATTGACCCTTGAGCTACTCCTGCTGTCAATGGTAGGATATCTGATATGTTATCTCCAACCTTCACACATTGTCTTCTATCTGTCGAATAAGACTCAAGTAATTTAAGAAATACATCACTCACACCGATAAGCTTTAGCTTTTTTATCAATATACTAACGTTAATCGAATTAAAAGCCTTGGCTAGATCAAAATAGACAGCAAGTGTGTCCATTCCCAAATCTTTGTATTTAAATACATAGTTTAGAAAGGCTGACATTGCATTTTCAACCCCCATACCAACTCTAAATCCAAATTGATGTTCGCTCAAATACCCTATATTACTAAGGTGATCTTCTAATTTATTCGAAATAAGCCTCTCCATGATCTTTCCAAGAATTGGACATATCAATATAGCTCGGAAATCATCCACTCTCTTCGAACCTGCCTTTTTAGGTATTCAATAACATCACGAATTTAGTTATACATGCCAGGCATGAGGGCATATTTTCTCGGACATATCCCTACCATTCCCCCCTTAACCCCGGGGGTGGGGTTGCACTAGGGGATTTGCATGTGCCACTGCGCATGTCTGTCACAGTGCATCCTGGGATGGATTCTGATGAAATCTGATATACAAATATTTGGCAACATTTTTGTAAAACATTTCAAGAATATCTTCACCATTATCAGACCTTGTAAAAATGATCTATGAAAACCAAATGCATGATAGGAAAAATGAGGGCTTGTGTTATGTTAAAATCTATAACAGATGGCTATTGACATTAGAGCATTGATAAATATCCCATGCTGAACATGACATGTTTTCTATAGATTTTATAGTGTACCATTAGTCCCATAATTCCTTGCGAATCAAGATTTAAAATAGCGACTATGCAAATCCCCTATTGACAAGTGCATTGAAAAGCAAACAAACAGCTTGATTGAGTCAATTAAGAAAATATATGGGTCAGATTTTCAGAAAATGTACAATTGGCAGCTGTAGTCCTACACATTGAGTAAATTCTGATAAATTAGGCTGCAATTTGGTCAATACTAGGTAGATTCAAGTATATTTGGCATTTCATTGATTCTAGCAATCTGTATGGTTAGGTTGAACTGTATTTTGAACTTTATTTTTGTCTGAAATTTGGGTTATTTGAGAAGATTGGCGAAGTTCAATTGTACATTTTCTGAAAATCTGACCCATAAATTTAAGCCATTATTACCTACAGCCCCATCTAGTGGAGCAATCAGTGACTCATTTATTTCCTCTTCCTGCAATTAGAATTAGTTTCTCTCCACTTTGGGGCAGCACTGTGCAATGGCTCATACCTTTTCTCTGTCATCAGTGAAAATATATATTTTTATCCTCAAGTCATTGCTGCTGACACTGTGAAATTTAACTCCCTTGTGTTTCAGTTCTGTCACATATTAGTGTTTTTGGGTCAAGTCTTCAGAAAATGTACAATTGACCTTCGCAAATCCTGTCAAATAACCCAAATTTAAGACGATAATCAGGTTCAAAATACAGTTCAATATACCCAGACAAATTGATTGAATGAATACAATAAAGAATACACTTAGATATACTCAGTATTTGGTTCGCAATCCTTGGAGTCACTTCTCTGTCCTCCTGTCCCTTCTCCTTCTACTAGACTCCCCTATCTATCTACCAGCTAGCGCCCATTACAATAGTATTGGAGATATACTCAGTATTTATCGTTTTTCACTCCAAATTTAGGAGAATTTGAGAGTCGTGTAGAAATGTAGATTGTGCATTTTCTGAACATCTGACCCTTTAAATATTTTCTGATCAGTCAACGCGTCAGTGAATCCAAATAATGTGAAGGGAGAAATTAAATAATTAACATATAAAATCGGATATTTCTCTACTAATAACTAATATATTTTAAGAATCAAATTGGGAAAGTTATGTCACTGTCTACTTAACTAGATAGTATATTACTCAAAAAATGCACCATCTAGAGCAAGCAAAACACCTTTCAGTTTTGGGATGGATGCTATACTTTATGGCAGGATAATTATAATGCGGTGATTTCCCTCTGCTGTCGTTGTGATGAAGAAGGAATTCCATTAGTCCCTGTTAATCCATTCACATCCTCATAAAAAACAGCTGGGCCATGGCCTCGGCTCGCCTCCCTCGATCCAATATGGGATGGGAGTTCCTCCTGTCTTAGATCTAATCCTCTCCCCTCTAGGCCAGGTCAAAATAGCACATATCAAGTAGGCGACGTTTAATGACACTTAAATGACACTTAAATGGCACTTAAATGGCACTTAAATGGCACTTAAATAGCACTTAAATGACACTTAAATGACACTTACATGACCAAAACATCTGGCCTTTCCCCGCCCCCTTCCATCTTCCCCCTTTCCCCTTGCCTATAAAGGAAAGGAGCGCCAAACTATAATGGGGCTCAGCCTGATGTGCTGGGATCCTTGAAACAGAAGTCTCTCTGAAGCTCACGTTTGAGTAGTGGTGGTGAGTAGATCATGGATTAACTGGATACATATGTGATCCGTTTTAGGAAAATTATAGGAGTTATCAGTCGCAAAAAATAGATTTTGAGATAGTATCATATTTCAAAAGAGGAGATCAAGCTGATTCCAATGATATTAAACACTAGGACACCTAATAAGAATTTCTATATTTTAAGTTTGATATTTTTATTTTTGAAAAAAAAAGTTTGCAATGTTTCTGGATGGGTAATTACCAGTAAAGTAACTAAATATACTCCAAATGACGGCCTTTAAAACGCAAGGATATATTTAATACTATGTCCTGAAATTTGTTACATGGATTCATATGACTATAAGTGCTAAACTCTCTAAAAATCAGAGCATTTCAATGAAGATATTTTGTGGAAAAAACTCCTGTAACACATCACATATCATATATGTTAACATCAGCCGCTCAATTGTTATACATGTAACTTGTGACCAGTCTAGGCCCAAAGATGAGAGAGTTCCTTCAAACGGAGGGAAAGGCTCGCGCCTCAAACCGCAAAGTGATATTATAATTCCATTAAGACCACAATATATCATTATAATCCCATTAGAACGCCTGGAAACCGATTAGCGACATCTGAGGTATATTCAATACATGAGTATTGTTTAGGAATACCACCAGGTGGCTCCACCGACCACCGGCTGACCAGACTACCTGTCCTCGCTTCTACTCTTAACCTCTCTTCTTATACTTACAATAGTACGTTTTTCTCTTTTGGTGCAAATTGAATATGAATAAAATGAATTAAATTAATAACAAAAAACCCAAACCAAACAAATATACTCAGATATACCTGGTATTTATCATTTTTCAGGTTAATTTAGCAGATTTTACTCAATGTGTAGAGCTCACGATTGTACATTTTCTGACGATCTGACCTTGATAAATCACTGACAGAGGATGTCACTTTTTCCAACTTTATTGCTTGTTCCATATGTACTTCTCTCGACTAGAAGGGATAGCCACTTACTTGATTTGGCTTTTCTTAGATCGAGAAACGAAGATAACGTAGATAAAAGAAAAATAAGTTTGAGGAGTTTAGCGAAAGGCAAGAAATTGGTTGTTCCGACACCAAAAAATGACATTTTTAAAAAGTCGTATGTATATTCATTGACAAGTTTGTGGAACAATCTACCTGATAATATTCAGGAAACCAAAACAAGAATGCAGTTTCGACAATATTTGAAGACAACTTATCTGTGTGATTTTGACGAATATTTGTCTGATGAATAAATTGAGTTTTGCTCAACAGATCATTGAGAAAATGATCAGCCATCAAATAAAAGGCACATAAGACCTTATGTAAAATCGATACAACGATACTTCTGAACCAATGTAATTACATTGTTCTTTATTTTCATGATACTGTATCTGCTTATATGTAACCTTTAGTCATTGTTGAATGTATAAACTGTTATGTAGTTATTAGAATTGATCTCATATAATGATAACTAGTTACTCACTGGAGCCATACATAATGCTTAGTAATGATTAGAGATAGAAGGGTGACTTCAATTGAACTCAAGCCGACTGGACATTGACTCTGAACATTGAACTATGAACAATATAACCAAAATGTTGGATTATTCTAAAATTATCAATTTATCAATGTAGATTTCTCAACACCCTTATAAATATAAATATTGTAGATTGGTATGTAAGGGCTGGCTCTTGTTTATTGTGTTTAACTCTACATCGGTTTTGAACAAGACAGATTAATGTAAAATTTTATAACCAGTAATGTGAAACAGGTATTAACGATTGGGATACCCCAGGAAGACCTTAACTGCGAGAGGCTGGCGTCCCTTTCTGAAACATGTAATTGTCTTATCAGAATAAAAATATGATATATATATACAATGGGTGATACACTTCTGCCATCCAGTGTGCTACCCTATCTCAATCAAATATGTGTTGCGTTACAGGAAAATGAGTCACCTACTTTACTAGTAATTGTTCACCCAAAAATATTGAAAACTTTTTTTCAGAAATAAGAATATCAAACTTAAAATATAGTAATACTTATTTAATATCCTTAATGTTTATCACCATTGGAATCGGCTTGATGTTCTCTTTTCAAATATAATAGTATCTCAAATATATTTTTTGCGACTTATGACTCATGTTCCTGAAACGCATCACATATAGAATTTCTCTTCATATATTTAGTTGAATTACAGTTTACAGATACAAGGTCATCTGGCAAACCAACCTTAGAGAAATTCATTAAACTACTCGTTAGGTGACCTATAGGACTGAAGTTCTCAATATGCTGCTGCTGTAAGGTGGGAGTTAGGCGGGCCACCGAAATATGTGATGTGGTTCAGGGAAATCACAAGTCGCAAAATTGATATTTTTCAAAGTCATTTATTGACAAGTTCTTTTTGTAGGAATGTTATGATCTTTGGAGGGCTTAGCGCCTCAGGTCGTATGAATAAATGTACCAAATTTCAAGACAGTGTATTAAATATATGCTTGCATTTTGAAGGTCATTATATGGAGTATATCTAATTACTTTACTGGTAATTGCACACCCCGAAATATTGCAAACTTTTTTTCAAACATATATATAACAAACCTAAAATATAGAAACACTTCTTGGCTGTCCTTAATGTTTACTATCATTGGAGTCAGCTTGATCTCAATTTTTCTAATATGATGATATCTCAAAATCCACTTTTTACGACTTGTGACTCATTTTCCTGTAACACATCATATAGAGTAAATAAAAGTATAGATGTCGACTTTTATGAACGCTGCAGCAAAAGCAACACTGTGAAATCCTCACTTGTTCAATTAGAGACTTGCATGTGCCACTGCGCATGTCTGTCACAGTGCACCATGGGATGGATTCTATTGAACAAATATTTGGCAAGATTTGTATATATTTGGCAAGATTTGTATCGAAAATTGCAAGAATGTTTTCACCAATATCAGAGTTTGTATGAACGAGTTAGGAAAACCAAAATGCATGATGGAAAGATGAAGACTTGTGTCATGGAAACATGTATGATACATGGATATTGACATTAGAGCACTGATAAATAGTCCATGCTGAACATAACATGTTTTCTATAGATTTAAGACTATACCATTAGTCCCATAATTCCATGCGAATCAAGATTCAAAATGGCGGCTATGCAAGTCCCCTATGGTGTAGAGAAAACAAAATCTCTATTAACATAGAGAAAAGTAATATTCTTGAAATACTTCCAGCAAAGAATGAAGATATCTCCAATAAACATGTTTTCAAGCTTGGAAATGATATAATGAACTATACAAAATCCTACACCTACCTAGGTTTGGTTATAGACGATAACTTAACTTTTAAAAATCATCTAACCCAAAAAATCAGTCAAGCCTCTAACAGATTGAAAGCAATAAAAAAGGTCCAAAAATCTTTATCTCCAAACAATATCATGACACTATACAAGGTAGCAGTGAGACCTGTTATTGATTTTGGAGACTGCTTTTATAATGTAGCACCTATATCCTTACTTAAAAAACTTCAAACAATACAAAACTCTTTTTTAAGAGTAGCTTTTTGCCTAGATAAAATGGATAATGTTGATGAAAAACACAATGAACTTAACTTAGAATTTTTAGCCACAAGGAGAAAACACCATGCTCTTCATATGGCTTTTGAGTTGAGTCATAACGATGCTTTTATTGACAATAATAATATGAACCTGAGATCCCATAAAAAGGGGAAATTATTAATAGTACCTCAACCCCATACTGAAAGAGTGAAAAAATCGCTAATCTACCAAATTCCAATTTTATGGAATGAATTATCACCAAAAGCTAAATCGCTTCAATGCTTAAAGGAATTCAAAACCTATATTTTTAGCAACATAAATTGAAATTTATGTGGTTGAAAATATAATATTCTGGAAAGAGTATTGTTGAATAATGATTATATAAACACTCAATACAAACACAGAAGCGTTTTAACTCAAATCAGGTGAGGTAAAGGTGAGGTTATCAAACAAAAGTGATATGTGATTTCACTACATTATTTTGTACTATAACTTGCTGTTTATTGCTGTAATTCCATTTGCAGAATTACTTTCTGTATTACTTACGAATGTAAACAAAATGTTCAAAGGTAATAGACTGTAAGTATAGTCTAGCTCCTATGTAAAATTATATTGAGATTGTATTATTATCTCAAACATAATAAGTAATTGATATTGGAATAACTCAATGAAAATATTATGTGTTGTACTGTAATTTTGTAATTTTGTAATTTAATAATGTTAAAAATTTCTTAATGAACTACACTCCGATAGTTCCCATATAGTATATGTCATGTACCCACGTCACTTGTTGTATTATTTAATACTTAACATCTAAACATTATGGAATCTCAATCAAACAATACTTTTCTTCCACCATCATTGTAATTTAGGAAGACTTGGAAGACCAGGAGTTCTTGAAAGTTTTGTTATATATGATGTATAGCTTTATTCCTTTTTCCGATATAATGTAACTGTTTTCACGGAAATAAAAATAGTACATACATACAAAGTAGAGAATCTTTATTTTCTGATCGCAGTTGAATTGAATTGAAAATTGAAAAATACTTTATTTGTCTAGGATTATACAGGTTACATTAAGAAAAATAGACAAATGGGTGACCAAGCTTCTAGATAAAATGAATTAAATGAATTAAATTTAGGCTGTCACCTCTGCATCCAATATCTGCAAGTACGCGGATAATTACCAAGAAAACCAATAATGTTTAATAGTTATATTATTTCACCTGCAGGGGAAATTCTAATTAATAAAGCAAATCAAGCTATAAAACGAACCAACTTTGAATTGGCCTTCTCCTGTTTCATGGGTTAGCGCTGAGATAGCCCCAGCAGCCGTAACTCTACACTTCTCGCCCAAGTCTCGCACAGTCTCGCGCCCCGAGACAGGCACGTGATCATTGCGCCTGTTGCACTCAATGCGCATGCGTCCTGACCTGACCTCCCGGAGCGTTTTCAATTCTTCCGGATTAACTTCTCAGCGGTGACAATAGCGCAAACCCGGAGTCATAGTCAGTCAAACGGTGAACACTGGGTCAAAACTGGGCCAAAACAATCTAATAAACTTGTCAATTCATTAGAGTGCGCTACAGTGCACTTGTTTTGACGTCTTGCTTTTTAATTTGCCAAAACCGCCATTATGGGTCAGATTTTTAGAAAATGTACAATTGGCAGCTGTACACAGTAAATTCTGCTAAATTAGTCTGCAATTAGGTAAATTCGAGTATATTCGGCATTGCATTGATTCTAGCAACCTGTTTGGTTAGGTTGAACTGTGTGTTGAGCTTTATTTTTGTCTGAAATTTGGGTTGTTTGAGAGGATTGGTGAAGGTGAATTGTACATTTTCTGGCGACTTGACCCATCATATGTGTTTATAGTACAAAAAGCCCATGTTTCACAATTCCATTCTTGAATATGATATTATTATTTGTATACATAAATACTTCTCCATTCTATTGAAAGAGTTCGGCCAATGACGTATTTTTACCAGCTGGGAGAGGAAAAGGCAAGCGGGGGCGTAATAAGTATATCGTTTCCTGCTTCCACTCTCCTGCGCATTATCGATGCCCCCAAAATAATTAAATGTTAACTTAAAAGTTCTAAATTAAAGGTAGGTGTCAAGGCAACCAATTTGTTTTTAAAACTAAAATTACCGTCGAAATTATGACACGATTTTTAAAAAAAAATTATGATTGAAAGCATGTATAATGCATGTATAATAGATCTGTTAACTAACTCGTTCATTTCAGCTGCTTAGAACATTGCTTAGAATATTGCCTAGAATATTGCCTAGAATATTGCCCAGAATATTGCCTAGAATATTGCTTAGAATATTGCCCAGAATATTGCCTAGAATATTGCTTAGAATATTGCACGAGTGGACAACCTGCTACGGTCCTATATAGTTTTGTCGACAGGCTAAAGATACGTGATTGTTGGTTCCCATAAGAGAGGGAAAATGCGCTCCTTCAACGAACTCGTTAGTGAACCTGTATAAATGTTGGCGAATTATTGAGAAAACTACGTGAAGTAAAGAATAAAGACTGGCATGGAAATAATCACAATTTATTGAACATATGCTGCACGTGATTGATTTGTAAATATCATTATTGATTGACTAGGAAATGAAGACCAGCATAGGACGAGACAAATAAGATAATACACTAGTTTGCACTTTTACTAGACATGGAGTTCTGTGTTGTCCGTACGTATAATGGGTCAGATTTTCAGAAAATGTACAATTCGTCTTCATTAATCCTCTCAAAAAACCCACATTTAGGACAAAAATGAGCTTCAAAATGCAGTTTAACATAACAGAACTGATATTTTAAATCAATGCGATACCAAATATACTCAGATATACCCGGTATTCACCATTTTTCAGCCTAATTTAGGAGAATTCACTAAGTGTGTAGAGCTGCTAATTGTACATTTTCTGAAAATCTGACCTGTATGTTAAAACTCCTTTGAGAAGTACAAGAATATCTAAAATAAACATTGTCTAATGAACATCTTCAGCCAAATAAACATTGTTCAAATCAATAAAGGGCCTCGTTCACTAAGGCGATTCTCATGCAATTTTGCGCCGCTAAATTCCACTAAATTCTGTGAAAATCGCACGAGCATCGACTTAGTGGATGAGGCCCTTAAGATGAAAATCGCATGAGAATCGGCTTAGTGGACGAGGCCCTTAAGATGATAATAGTTCGTGTAAATGCTAACTGCGACTTAAGTACAATCAATTACGATCTTTATGTTGTATTTTGTTAACATTTTTTTAAGAGACATTTATTGTTATTCTTTGCCTGGCCATATGTGATGTGTCAGAGGAAAATGAGTCATAAATCGCAAACAAATATATTTTTTAAATGTTTTTACACAAGAACCCATGCTTTTCATTCTTTTGGTGTTTAGTGCTTTATGTAGCACCAATACAAGTGTCAAATTTCGATACTATATGGGTCAGATTTTCAGAAAATGTACAATTCGCCTTCACCAATCCTCTCAAATAACACACATTTAAGACAAAAATTAGCTTCAAAATTCAGTACAGAACTGATACATTAAATCAATGTGATACCAAATATACTCAGATATACCTGGTATTCTTGATTTTTTCAGCCTAATTTAGGAGAATTTCCTAAATGTGTAGAGCTGCCAATTGTACATTTTCTGAACATTCTGCTAAATAATGATGAATTCCGGGTATATTGAAGTATATTTAGGACTGTGTTTCAGTTCTGTTATGTTATACTGCATTTTGTAGCTGATTTCTGTCTTAAATTTGAGTTTTTTGAGAGAATTGGTGAAGGTGAAGTGTACATTTTCTGACGATCTGACCCATATATTTAAACTAAAGAAAAGTCACCAAATGAAATCAAGACACAGAATGAACGCCTGGTAGAGATAGCGTTTCGATAACACAGACAATATGTGATCCGTTTCAGGAAAATGAGTCATAAGTCGCAAAATATGGATTTTGAGACATCACCATAATTGAAAAGATGAGACCAAGCCGATTCCAATGAATGTAAACATTAAGGGCATCTAATAAGTACTTTTATCTTTTTAGTTAGATATTTTTATTTTTGAAAAAAACCCAAAACGTTTGCAATATTTCTGGGTGGATAATTACCAGTAAAGTAGCTAAATATACTCAATGTGATGATCTAAGAAACGCACTGATATAATTTATGAACAGTCTTGAAATTTGATGTATGTATTCATATAACCACAAGGACTAGACACTCCAAAAATGAAAACATTCCAAGAAAGAGATCTTGTAATAACCGATTTTGAAAAACACCAATTTTGGGATCTGTGACTCATTTTCCTGAAACACATCACATATTGACATCTCCATCCCTCTGCCTTTCTTTCTAAAGCAGGGCCCACACATTCAAGAACTCTGAGCCGAATTGGCCCTAAGACAATTCTGCTGAACCCAGTTAGCCAGATAGCGTGTGAATTTAACACCATGGCGCTGAAGGCTGCTATATGGGTCAGATTTTCAGAAAATGTACAATTGGCAGCTCTACACATTTAGTAAATTCTGCTAAATTACGTTGCAATTTGGCCAATACTAGGTAAATTCGAGTATATTAAGCATTGCATTGATTCTAGTAATGTGTTTGCTTAGGTTGAACTGTATTTTGAACTCGATTTCCGTGTACAATTTGGGTTATTTGAGAAAATTGTCGAAGTTGAATTGTACACTTTCTGAAAATCTGACCCATATCTCCCAGTAGGCTGAGACGGAAGCTTCCACCGCCACTAACAAACACCAACATGGCAAATTTTTGGGTTCATTTTCGGTTCCTAGATGTTTGATATTTGGGTATTTAACCCATATTACATTCGCCATGAAAGGATAATTTACTAGGCTTCTTACTGTCTAGGCTCAGAGTTGAAAGAATCCATCCAAACTGAGGGAAAGCTTCTCGCTCCAAACCGCAAAATGCCATCAGAATTCCATTTGAACGCCTACTCCGAGACTGGCAACGCCATTAGCGAAGTAGGCGTCCAATAACTGACTTACTATTCTTATCTGATCAGAGGCTGTGAGCCTAGACTGTTTAATACTGTACATGGGTCAGATTTTCAGAAATGCACAATCTACGGTTCTATACACATCCAACAAATTATGCTAAATTAGAGTGAAAAATGATAAATACTAGGTATATATATATCTGAGTGTATTCTGTATTGTATATTCATTCAATGTACCTGTCTGGTGTACTGTATTTAGAACCTGATTTTCGGCTTAAATTTGGGTTATTTGAGAGGATTGGTGAAGGCCAATTGTGCACTTTCTGAACACCTAACCCATAATGTACTTTTCCGTGTGGGATGCCCAAATTATATGGATCGGGCATAAGGTCATGGTTTAATCACCATCTCGACACCTTTGAGTTATTTCTAATAAGCCTGGAAATGATGAAAACATGGTATATCTGATCTTAAAAACTTGCAAAATTATAGGACTACTTAATTATTGAGAATATAATATTGCTTTGTGAA
Source organism: Sthenelais limicola (assembly GCA_942159475.1). Taxonomy (NCBI): domain Eukaryota; kingdom Metazoa; phylum Annelida; class Polychaeta; order Phyllodocida; family Sigalionidae; genus Sthenelais; species Sthenelais limicola. Next base: position 25,413,543 of record OW804094.1, on the reverse strand, counting down.
TAATTTTCCAATACAGAGAAAAGTGTTTTGAAACTTGGTTCTTCTATAACAATTGCTATTTTATTATTATATGTTTGTGAATTGCAAATATACACATTTTGAGGACGGGACCCATTATAAGATTGACGACGCCTCTTTTCCCCAACACAAAGGAATGTTCAAGTATCTAAATAAATAAGCAGCTTCATACATGGGTCAGATTTTCAGAAAATGTACAATTGGCAGCTCTTCAAATTGAGTAAAGTCTGCAAAATTCTGCTGCAGTTTGGTCAATACTAGATAAATTCGAGTATATTCGCCATTGCATTTATTCTAGCAATCTGTTTGGTTAGGTTGAACTGTATTTTGAACTGTATTTTTATCTGAAATTTGGTTATTTGAAAAGATTGGTGTAGTTAAATTGTACATTTTCTGAAAATATGACCCTCATGTCCAATTTGCAACGTCTAAAATATACATATTCACAACATAGTTTCAAGTCCTTTTTGGCATATGACCATATTTACACCACTATGACCACTTTTACACTGTCTTTTCACCAATATTTCTATATACAGCGGTATATTGTTATACAGTGGAACCTCACATAAAGACCACCTCTCTATAGAGACCACCCCTATTAAGACCAGTTTCTCTCAGTCCCGAATTGCTTTCCTCTTATTAGATTAGCCCTCTAATATGACCACCTCGCTATGAGACCACAACTTGTTCAGTCCCAAGAGTGGTCATATAAGAGAGGTTTTACTGTATACATATATGGGTCAGATTTTCAGAAAATGCACAATCTGCAGTTCTACACATCTATCAAATTCTGCTTAATTAGAGTGTAAAATGATAAATACTAGGTATATCTGAGTGTATTCGGTATTGTATTCACTCAATAAATCTGTCTGGTTATGTTGAACTGTATTTTTAACCTAATTTTCTTCTTAAATTTGGGTTATTTGAGGGAACTGGTCAAGGTCAATTGTACATTTTCTGACGACTTGATCCATATGTGAACTATCATCGATCTTTGTCTCCATTTATTCATTGATTAAGCGACGAAAGAACAGTAATTTATAGGAAATTGTTCAAAATTTCAGTCAAATGACTTTCAGGTGGGTACAAATAGAGCAGTTTTTGAAAGTCTAGAAAGTTTCTGACCGATGTTTATAGCTGAGAAAGCGGGTTTAATGCAAATCACCTTCTTGAATATCCCACCAAAACGACCACTACTCGCAATGTCAGGGTCAGATTTTCAGAAAATGTACAATTCACTTTCACAAATTCTCTGAAATAACCCAAATTTCAGACAAAAATAAAATTCAAAATACAGTTCAATCTAACCAAACAGATTGCTAGAATCAATGCAATGCCGAATATACTCGAATTTACCTAGTATTGACCAAATTGCAGCCTAGTTTAGCAGAAATTCCTAGATGTGTACAGCTGCCAATTGTACATTTTCTGAAAATCTGACCCTGCAACAGCCCCAAAGAACAAGTAAAGAAACCACAGAAGCGACTGCTAGTCCTATAGGTTTAACATTGTAGAACTTACCAGCCCAGATGGCAGGAAGCTGAATAAAGGTTTTAAAATAAAAAAACAAAAGTAAAATAAAAAAAACAAAAACTTAGGCAGAAGTGGCATGGACGCGCATGTGCCTATTGAGGTTACCAGACTGAGAAAACCTAAGCAGGCACAGCTTACACTGGTAGGGCTTTTCTCCCGAGTGTATTCTCAGGTGTTTAGTAAGCGTAGACGAGTCTGAAAACGCTTTTTTACACAACCTGCATCTATAGGGACGCTCACCGCTGTGCGTACGCATATGCGTAGTGACTGACGATGACTGGGAAAAGCGCCTCTCACATACCGGGCACCGGAAGGGCTTTTCTCCGCTATGCGTGCGTAGGTGAGCCGTCAGGTTAGCCGCTTGCGAGAAGGACTTGCCACATGTCGAACAGCGGTACGGTTTCTCTCCACTGTGCGTACGCAAATGCGTTTTAAGCGTACTCGGCCGTGCGTACGTCTTCCCACATATTCTACATAGATTCAGCTTCGACGTTTCTTGGACTTGACTGTGGCGGGAGTGGCAGCTGGGAGGCGAGCCAAGTTTAGATCGTTTCTGAGGGCTTAGTGAACTCATCGGGGAGTAAAGTGACCGACTTTGATCTTTGTAAAGTCCAGCATCTGTGTTTGGTTTGCCGAATATGGCTTCCTTACTCGAGCAGTTGCGTAACTCGGGAGAGAAGGTGTACGAAGCTGAGTACTGGTTCGCGTTGTTACCACCAGGAATGCCACCGCCGGTGTTGTACTGGCTGTATGGTTGCGGGTGGTGTTGATAGGGGGAGGCACAGGGCTGGTACTGACTGTGTGAGTGGTGGGGTTGTGGGGTGTGTTGTTGAGGGGTCATCCATTGGTCAGTTTGACCCATACCACACTGACCACCCATCCCAGGAGGCATGCCCACGTTCATGCTCATAGAGACGTTGACACTCATGGAAGGGAACATGTTGGTTTGGCTGTGTGATGGGGGAGAGCCCTGTCCAGGGTGCACGTGGTCGCTGTATTGCCCGTGTGAGGGCACTGTGTGGTACTGGCTACTCATCGGGGAATAACCCTGCATCATCTGTAAATAAAATAAAATACGTTAAATGAGAAAAAAACAGGAAAAAATACAAAAAAGGGCTTTTCCCTCTCCAGAAAACAAAGTCAAAAGTAATGTTTTCACCAATATCACAACTTGTATAAAGGATCTAAGTTAACCAAATGCACGATGGGAAAGAACGGTGAGTGAGTGAGTGAGTGACTGAGTGCCATTATCAACTTATTGAAGCTTATATCAAGGGTGGGAGAGCTGAGAGAGCTGAGAGGGCGGCAGTTTATGGTCATACCCAGGAAATAGAGACAGAGAAGAACGGAGAGAGAGACAGAGAGAAGAGACAGAAAGGCACTTTATGGCCTTACCCAGGACCAGGGAACCAGGGAAAGAACGTGGACGTGTGTTGTAGAAACATGTATAACACATGGATATTGACATTAATTAGAGCATTGATAAATACACCATGCTGAACATGGCATGTTTTCGGTAGATTTTACCCTGTACCATTACTCCCATAACTCCATTGGAATCAGGATTCAAAATGGCGACTATATGCAAATCCCCTATACAGCAAGGTTGCATTGCTTGTTTATGTCATTTCTCCTTCAAATTGGTATTCTAATGTTAAATTCTAGTGATTGGGACTGATAGGACATTGCCTAGAAAAACCTCTTATCTCCTATACTACTTCCATCCCTAGGAGTAAGTAGTATAGGCAATGTTGGGTTGTTTCCAGGGATGTGATAACGGGTAATAAGGATAGCATAGAAACAGAGTAGTATAGGGAATTTCAGCTTTGTATCAGGCAGCCAGGCGACTGTTTCATACGAAAGATACTCCTTGCTAAGCTATACGTTTCTCCCCAACGTGTTCATGAATATTTCTTCACGTAGGATATTATCAGATTCCTGTATTTCAATGTTACTTTATAAACATGTCATTTCTGGTTAAAATAATCTGCATCATACATATCTACTATTTCAGATGGAATTATTGTCATCAGATCCGAAATAAAAACTACCACAAACAAGATCTCCAGTTTTCGAATGATTCACACGGGGAGTGCCAGACAGAACAGAGACAGACAGAACGACAGGAATAGATCTACAGACACCAATATCAGACCGACAGAGACCGAAGAAAATACCATACTATAGGCCTACACCCTTAGATGTGATGTGTTCCAGGAAAATGAACAGAATCTCTTTGTTAGAATATCCCATTTTTTGGAACTTAGCAACTGAGGTCATATTGACCAATGTACCAAATTCCAGGACAGTGTATTAAATATATCCTTGCGTTTTGAAGGTCATCATATGTAGCGTATTTAGTTACTTTACTGGTCCACCAAGAAGTATTGCAAACTTTCTTTCGAACTTGAACAAGAACATGAACAAAATGAACAAAATATAAAACACTTACAGATGTCCTATACTGTTTACTATCATTAAGTAGAATCAGCTTGATATAATCTTTTCAAATATATTGATATTTCAAAATTCATTTTTTGCGCTTTGTGACTCATTTTCCTGTAACGCATCACCACAAATAACAATGACCGATAAACTCAATCGGTTGTCTTGACTGAGAAAAATTTATAATTCACAATGTCTTTGCTGAATACAACTCGGTAAATACAAAAATAAAATGACCACCAAACAAAACATAATATTCTGTTACCTTTTGTATGTAAAATCAGCACGTCCTGAGAATAGTCTAACTGTTACATTATGTTCTATTGCTGAATAAAAATCTTAAAATCTTTCTGTAGCCATTTCTAAGAGTTGTAGTAGTTTTTGTTATCGAAGTAGAATGGAGACGTCTCAAGTCTTCGAGTCAAAATAATTGATGGACTGAAAAATGGGCACCGCATGAAAACTTCCCCGAGGGATAGTGCGTTTTTTGTTACAATTGTGTAAATTTGTTATTGGCCCGAAAATATGAAACAAAATAAGAGATTTAGAGATTTAGAGATTTATAAATATTTTATTCAGGAACTTCGACATTTTCATACATAAGCACAAATATTCTCAGGGGAGCCTGAATTATTAGAAAAATATTTTTCACATAATACCGCAAGATGAGAGTTCATTTAGATGAGTTTAAATAATAATATAATAGCTATGTGACTCTTTCGAACATAGAGAGATAGGTAAGTTAAGCTAGGTTTTAAACATATGTCTACATAAATCAATGCAATAAAATAAGAACAGTGTCCATACTCCTGATACACTAACTAATGCAAGGTTGTAGGATGAATTAAAATACATATAATACAGTTGTGTCGACGCCGTGCTCATTCATATTAACCATTAATAAGATACAAATATTCTTGTAATTTAGCTTCTTTGGTAAAATTTCTTTTTAACAAGTCAGCCTGTCCTGAGAATATTTGTACTGTACGTATGAAAATGTTCAATGTCCTGAATAAAATATTTTTAAATCTAATTCACAAATACATACCTGAGGTTGGTGATTGACGGTATAGGAGAAGGTAGGATGCGGGCCGGCCGGGTGACCGGGACTGGCCAGTGAGGCAGCGGCGGCGGCGGCAGCAGCAGCCGATCCCCCGGGCGTCATCTGGGCCGAGCTGGGCGGCGGAGGCGGCGGAGCAGGAGGCGGGGGCCCCGGGGGATGGATTGGCGGCACTTGCGGCTGTTGGTTCGGGGACTGGTGATACTGGTGCCCGGGGTGGTGGTGGTGGTGGTGATGGTGCCCGTGGGAGGACGGAGAGAGAGGGGAGAGAGGGGAGAGTTGGTGGTGCGAGCCCGACACTGGAGCCGGAGCCATACCCGGGTGGACAACGGCGTGTTTCAGCGACAAAAGGGCGTCGGCGATATCGCCTTTTTCCTTGGCGAATACTGAGAACTCTCTGTTGAAAATAGAAGAGAGAAAGGGACAGCTTTAGTAAACGTATGCTACTCTTATACTCATAAAGTGGTTATAAAAGGGTGAAATCGCCAGAAAATGTACAATTCGCCTTCACCAATCCTTTCAAATAACCCAAGTTTAAGACGAAACTCAAGTTCAAAATACAGTTCAACATAACCAGACAGTTTCATTGAATGAATACAAAATAGAATACACTCAGATATACCTAGTATTTATTATTTTTCACTCTAATTTAGAAGATTTTGATAGATGTGTAGAACTGCAGATTGTGCATTTTCTGAAAATCTGACCCAAAATGTACATAATGATAAAAGCACCTCTCAGATGAGATGAGAATGGTATATCAGTGATTGGACGAATTCCTGACCCTTGAATAAACGTCTTGCGACAGGTTTTCCCTCAGTTCTGAGGGACTCTCTCAACTCTGAGCCTAGACATGTGCCAGGGCTAACATGTGCACTAAAACAAAACAAAAAAAAATCACTTGATCCAACTTGACTGTATACGTCACCATTATTTTCCATAGATGATATTAGTTGATAAATCATGTTTTAATTATTGTTGATCTCAGAAATAATTATTTAGAAGGGGGGGTACTTTGTATAGGCCTATTCGTCATGATATAAAATAGGAAAACACAGGTGTAAGGCCCCCCAAAAATATATGTGTGTCTCCGATTTATCTGGCTGAAAACTAGGTATAGGGGAGGTGGTAACTTTTTTAAAAAAACATTTTTTCAGGAAACCACCTCCCAGGGACTGAACAAAATGTCTATTTCATAATGATTGTGTCTGTGACCTAACGCCAATTAGCAGGGCCATATATCAGGGCCAATGTTTTCTCTCTCTCTCTTTCTCTCTTCCCCTCCTCTTCGCTCTCTCCCTCCCCCACTCTCCTTCTCCCTTCCACTCTCTCCCCGCTCTCTCCCCCACTTTCTCTTCCTCCTTCTCCTTGTCTCTCCTTGTCTCTCCCCCTTTCTCCCCGCTCTCTTCCCCCACTCTTCCTTCTCACTCTTCTCCCCCGCCCCTCTCTCCCTCTCTCTCCCCTCTCTCTTAGATTTCATTTTCAAAACTGGTTGATGTTATTTCAAAAACATAAACCAGGACTTGAAATGAAATCATAGGATTTATCGGGAGACCAAAATTGGGGGGCAATCGGGAGCCAAATTGGCTGTGTGTATCCAGTCTCTAATTCATACGTTCTTGATGATCGTAGGCTATTATTGTGTTTTGAACTGTATAACTTGCTCCATGTTATAGCAAGCATGTTTATTGACTCGCTGTATAACCAACTGGGTCAGATTGTCAGAAAATGTACAATTGGCAGCTGTACACATTGAGTAAATTAGGCTAAATTAGGCAGCAATTTGGTCAATACTAGGTAAATTCGAGTATATTTGGCATGGCATTGATTCTAGCAATCCGTTTGGTTAGGTTGAACTGTATTTTGAACTTTATTTTTGTCTGAAATTTGGGTTATTTGAGAAGATTGGCGAAGTTGAATTGTACAGTTTCTGGAAATCTGACTCCACTAGTATCCCACCCATCATGTAGAGTGAGTAGAACCAAGCACTCAGCAGGCAATCTGCCTCAATGTACTGTGAACACACTGTAGGAATGTTGTGGTTGGACCCTTACCTCACGCACTACATAGTGTTTCTATAGGCAAAACACAAACCATAACATTTATACTGAAACGTGTACACTTCCATCTTATTTCCCACGGTATACACTTCTAGATGAAAATACTTGAGAAATCGCCACAATTATAATACTGACCCCACCTGACGGGTCAGATCTTCAGAAATCCTTCACCAATCCTCTCAATTAACCCACATTTAAGACAAAAATGAGCTTCAAACATAACATAACAGAACTGATACTTTAAATCAATGCGATACCAACTATATGGTATACTCAGATATACCCGGTATTCATCATTTTTCAGCCTAGTTTAGGAGAATTTCCTAAATGTGTAGAGCTGCCAATTGTACATTTTCTGAAAATTTGACCCTGACAGTGACACCACCTGACAAATTAGGCACAGAAAGCCCGAAGGCTAGTGAGAATAAATAAGGAACAAGTCTTTTATTCTAAACTTGATGAAATAGATATAAAGTATAGATTCTGCCTCACCGATCTACAGTAACTTTCCCCACCTCTAAGAATTTTAATATTCATATAATCAGTCAGGCCTCTAATTTTATATAAGGCAACAAAAATATATGTGTTTCCGATTTATCTGGCTGAAAACTAGGCTGGGTGGTAACTTATTTTTTATTAGGAAACCACCTCCCAGGAACTGAAAAAAATGTCTATTTTATAACAATAGTTGTTTTAAACAAGGGAAATGTGCTTTTTGACAGTTCCAGGTTAGTAAAACCTGTTTTCCTGCTTTTATTATCTTTTTTGATCAAAAAAATCCAAAAAAAGTAAAGTATGGTACACAAAAATCAGGTATTTTTTTTAGGTAGGGGAAGGTTTTTCTAGCTAGGTAGGGGGGGGGGGGGGTAAATCTGATACACAAGTATTTCTTTTTGGCCTAATCAAGTTATACTCTAACAAGGGCCCTTATCCCAATCTATAATAAGTATCAGAAAATGTATAATTCATCTTTACTGATCCTCTCAGATAACCTAAATTTAAGACAACAAATGAGGTTCAAAATACAGTTCAACACAACGAAACCGATTCTTTAAACCGCATAGAATTATGGGAGTTGTATATCAGTGTAAAAGCTATAGAAAGCATATTATGTTCAGCATGGGATATTTAATATCTATTTGTAATTATGTGAATTGTATTTAGTATGTAATTCATGATCTCATCTATACATAGACACAGATCAAATGTCGACACAGGTGTGTGTGGATTTTAATTTTGATTACTTAAACATGTAAGAACTTTCGATTGGATTTTGATACATAGAGCCTATAGGCATCCGCTGATCGTAACATTATTTGTACACTGTGTATGTTTCAACTGTCATTTTACAGAAGATTAGCTCTATATATATTCTAAATAAAATTGTAAATAGACGAAATAAGAAATAATAATGTAAATATCGTATGAATAAAACATGTTTTTGAATTGAATTGAATTGAATCTTACTTCTGGTATCCTTGCTCCTACCTGAAAATTGCAGAGAAATCCATGACGTAGTTTAATTCCATGATCAACACCCCTATATCTCTCTCTATATAAAAGGGGACAAATCGTTAACTCTCCTCCATAGAATATTGTTCACTATCTACAGATAGGAAAAGTCTTTGGAACTAGAGTTATTCTACTGCAACTTTGAACCAGTCAATACATTGTCTTTACCCTAAAAGGGAGAATGTTATAATTCCAGCTCGAGTTCTGTTCTGAATGATATATGGCACTAGTCTGGTACAGTCAGTGTCAATGGTAGGAGAAGTCACAACCTGCGTCACATTGTTGCATCCATGCTGTGAACAATTTAGATTTCCATCGAGGTAAATCTTGCAGTCTGCAGACTGCGGACTTTCTGGTTCCAAGAGGTTTGTATCTATATAAGAAGTTAGAGCAGAATTCCGATGGTATTTTCTCATTAAAATATTCGACACACCACAACTTCCACCCCAAAAATACTGCAAACTTTTCCCCAAACATAAACATATCAAACATAAAAATATAGAAACACTTCTTAGATGTCGTTAATGTTTACATTCATTGGAATCGTCTTGATCTCATCTTTTCAAATATAACGATATCTCAAAATCCATTTGTGGTGACTTCTGATTCATTTTCCTGAAACACATTACATATGTTATGTAATGTGCAGCTGAACTCACGAGGTCGCGTCCGAATTCCTGCGATCCTGTGCTCAGGGAAGGACATGTAGAGTCTCTCCAGGACAAGACAGACAGTTCTCTATGCAAATGAAACTCTAGCATAATATGTGATCCGTTTTAGGGTAATGCGTCACAAGTCGCAAAGTTAATGCTTTTCAAAGTGTTTTTCTTTATTGAAATGTTCTGATTTTTAGGGTGTTCAGCACTTATAGTCATATGAATCCATGTAACAAATTTCAGGACATTGTATTAAATATATCCTTGCGTTTTGAAGGCCTTTGTATGGAGTATATTTAGTTACTTTACTGGTAATTACCCATCCAGAAACATTGCAAACTTCTTTTTTATTCAAAAAAAAATAAATATCAAACTTGAAATATAGAAATACTTATAACGTGTCCTAGTGTTTACTATCATTGAAATCGGCTTGATCTCCTCTTTTCAAATATGGTGATATCACAAAATCCATATTTTGCCACAAAATCCATATTTTGCGACTTATGACTTATTTTCCTAAAACGGATCTTCCTTATGTTAATGCACTGCAGAGTGATATCTCCATCAAGTAATATTCCGCTGATCACAATAATAAAGCGTGGGAAATTGATGCAAGATGATGCGTCAGTGTTCTTCGCATGGAGAATGGAGAGAAAGAATTGCACCGACTAATTCTCCCATGAGATATAGATTATATGATTCAGTCCTATGTCTATGACAGCAATACAATTTATAAGCATTGTATGTATCCAAATTCCTGAAGAGGTTAGAGAAAAGAAGTGATTCCACTTGTTTAAGGTTCTCCCCTAAGTATCTCTGTCTCTCTGTGTTATGTTGGGAGGAGAGCTGGTTGTTCCATTATATCCGTAGGGTTTGGTGACAAACGGTATGTATGGTAATCTGAATACCAGGATTGTATGTGCTTTAGTTCCTGATGAGGAAGCTGAAGAAAAGAGTTAGTCCAAGTTACCTCCAAGCTCCCTCCCTCTGTCTGTGTCTGTTTCTCTCTGTTTCTGTCTCCCTCTGTGTTGCTCTACCTCTGTCTCTGTCTCTGTATCTCCCTGTCTCTCGATGTCTGTCTGCCTCTCACTGCCACTCACTGCCTCTCTCTGTCACTCTCTATGTGTCTCTCTCTGTCAGATCTCTGTCTGTCTCTCCCTCCCTCTCTGTTTCTCCCTCCCTCTCTGTTTCTCCCTCCCTGTCTGTCTGTCTCTCCCTCCCTCTCTCTCTGTCTGTCTCTCCCTCCCTCTCTGTCTGTCCCTCCTTCTGGCTCTCTCTTTCTCCCTCCCTCTCTGTCTGTCTCTCCCTCTCTCTGCCTCTCTCTCCCTCTCTGTTTCTCTTCCTCCCTCTCTGTCTGTCTCCCTCCCTCTCTCTCTCCCTCCCTCTCTCTCTCCCTCTCTGTCTGTATCTCCCTCTCTGTCTGTATCTTCCTCCCTCTCTGTCTGCTTCTCCCTCCCTCTCTGTCTGTCTCTCCCTCCCTCTCTGTCTGTCTCTCCCTCCCTCTCTGTCTCTCCCTCTCTCTGTCTCTCCCTCCCTCTCACCCTCTCTGTCTGTCTCTCCCTCTCTGTCTGTCTCTTCCCCCTCTCTGTCTCTCTCTCTCTCTCCCTCTCTGTCTGTATCTCCCTCCCTCTCTGTCTGTATCTCCCTCCCTCTCTGTCTGTATCTCCCTCCCTCTCTGTCTGTCTCTCCCTCCCTCTCTGTCTGTCTCTCCCTCCCTCTCTGTCTGCTTCTCCCTCCCTCTCTGTCTGTCTCTCCCTCCCTCTCTGTCTGTATCTCCCTCCCTCCCTCTCTGTCTGTCTCTCCCTCCCTCTCTGTCTGTCACTTCCTCCCTCTCTGTCTGTCCCCTCCCTCTCTGTCCGTCTCTCCCTCCCTCTCTGTCTCTCTCTCTCTCCCTCCCTCCCTCTCTGTCTGTCACTTCCTCCCTCTCTGTCTGTCTCTCCCTCTCTCTCTCTCTGTTTCTCCCTCCCTCTCTCTCTGTCTCTCTCTCTCCCTCTCTGTCTGTCTCTTCCCCCTCTCTGTCTCTCCCTCCCTCTCTCCCTCTCTGTCTATCTCTCCCTCCACTTCTATAACTCTCTAAGCCAGTAGTCCCGCGCCTGCTCTTGCATCCCACCTACCTACCGACCACCTACCCTTAGGGCAGTGCTCCTGGGTTGGTGTTCATATACCACTATACCACCCTGCCCACATGTCTCCATGGCGGGCCGCCCATGTACTGGAGGAGGAGGTACTGGAGGAGGGAGAGGTAGCTGGAGGAGGTTATATGAAGCCTCGCACAACCTCTCCCTATATACACCTATGGGCTGAGCTCCCGGTAATACACGTGGTGATGACAGTGCCCCCTTTGTGTGCTTATCCACATTACTTGTCACTTTAACAATGTCATGTTAACCTTTCAGTCTAGGCCCAAAGTTGAGAGAGTCCCTTCAGATGGAGGGAAAGCCTCTCTCTGTCCTTCCCTTCCTTTCCCTCTCGCCCTCCTCCCTCTACCTTGATATAACTTTCTCTCCCCTCACTGTCTATTTCCATCTCTCTCAATCTTCCCCTCACCTTACTATGGTGGCCCAGGAGTGACATCTCACCCTTTGTCGCCCACAATCCTGCACCCTTGTCCCGCATTCTGCTTCAAACTGCAATTCTCATTTTTGTATAACAAAACAATTCAATTCATTTTGGGTCAAGAAAAATGATGTTTCCCTCTGTAAGAATATTTTGATATTTTGGGTGTTTGTTACCTTGAGCACTATTAGAATATATACCATATTTCAAAACTATTCGATATCTCTCTGTGTTTCTGTTGTCGTCCTACAAATGTATATTAATTTAACTACTTTACTTAAGAAATATCAAGGTAGGTCTGGAAAATCATAACACAGACCTTGAATTAAATACCCCCCTTACCACCATGCCCCCCACCACCCTTCCCCTTCTCCGCTCCTTCTACTCCTCTCCCCTCCTCCTTCTTGGCCTCTCCTTCTCCCCCCCCCCCTCCTCCTTCTCCTTCCCCTTCTCCCCCCCCCCTCCTTCTCCTTCCCCTTCTCCTTCCTCTCCTCCTTTCCCACAATGTATTGTACATGTTACACACCCCTCCTCCTCCATAACCTACACCCCTTAACTTCCCTTCCTTCTCCAGGCCCTCCTCCACCTCCTCCTCCACTGGAGAGAGGAGAGAGGGGAGGAGGATGACAGGATTTTAAAGATTGAATCAACCTGTTACATCTACGAAGGATAAGAACAGTTCAATCTAGGCGCAAACCCTCAGATCAGATAAAAATGGTACCTCAGTGATTGGATGCCTACTTCGCTAATCGATTTCCTGGCCTAGGACAACACGTTCTAATGGGAATATATTGATATTTTGCGGTCTTAATGGAATTATAATGGCACTTTGCGGTTTGAGGCGAAAGGCTTTCCCTCAGTTTGGAGGCACTCTCTCAACTCTTAGCCTAGACTGGAGAGGCTTTCCCTCTGTTTGAAGGGACTCTCTCAAAGCTGGGCCTAGACTGGAGAGGCTTTCCCTCCGTTTGAAGGGACTCTCTCAATGCTGGGCCTAGACTAGAGAGGCTTCCCCTCCGTTTGAAGGGACTCTCTCAACGCTGAGCCTAGACTGAAGAGGCGTTCCCTCCGTTTGAAGGGACTCTCTCAACGCTGGGCCTAGACTAGAGAGGCTTCCCCTCCGTTTGAAGGGACTCTCTCAACGCTGAGCCTAGACTGAAGAGGCTTTCCCTCCGTTTGAAGGGACTCTCTCAACGCTGGGCCTAGACTAGAGAGGCTTCCCCTCCGTTTGAAGGGACTCTCTCAATGCTGGGCCTAGACTGAAGAGGCTTTCCCTCCGTATGAAGGGACTCTCTCAACACTGAGCCTATACTGAGCTATGATAGAGACCCATGCTTATAGTCTAAGAGGTAAAGGTGGTGAATGGATAAAGAGGTTTCGCCTTACCATGTACACATGGCCTCCTGAAGTGAGGTGTATAGCCTTAACTGGATTATAGCACCACCTAACAGTGTTATCCCGTGTTAAGTGCTTGTGAACAACTGATTAAACAGCACAGCAGCAGTCACCCACACAGTCACCCACACCTGCATTTAACATAGGAACTGACTCTTAAAGCTGAACTGTTTAGGTTGATTTCTTATTCTACTTTCTTCCTTGTCCTGGGTAAGAGAATAAATAGCCTTTCTGTCTCTTTTCTCTTGTCTCTCTCTCCCTACTTCTCTATCTCTATTTCCTGGGTATGACCATAAAGTGCCTTTCTGTCTCTTTTCTCTGTCTCTCTCTCCCTACTTCTCTATCTCTATTTCCTGGGTAAGACCATAAAGTGCCTTTCTGTCTCTTTTCTCTGTCTCTCTCTCCCTACTTCTCTATCTCTATTTCTTCTTCTCTATCTGTATTTCCTGGGTATGACCATAAAGTGCCTTTCTGTCTCTTTTCTCTCTCTCCCTTCTTCTCTATCTGTATTTCCTGGGTATGACCATGAAGTGCCTTTCTGTCTCTTTTCACTCTCTCCCTTCTTCTCTATCTCTATTTCCTGGGTATGACCATGAAGTGCCTTTCTGTCCCTTTCTCTGTCTCTCTCTCCCTTCTTCTCTATCTCTATTTCCTGGGTATGATCATAAAGTGCCTTTCTGTCTCTTTTCTCTGTCTCTCTCTCCCTTCTTCTCTATCTCTATTTCCTGGGTATGATCATAAAGTGCCTTTCTGTCTCTTTTCTCTGTCTCTCTCTCCCTTCTTCTCTATCTCTATTTCCTGGGTATGTTCATAAACTGCCTCCCTCTCAGCTTTCCCGCCCTTGATATAACCATATTAAATGTGTTGATAAGGGCATAAAGCAACCAAACTCACTCACTCTCTCTCCCTTCTTCTCTATCTCCATTTCCTGGGTATGATCATAAACTGCCTCCCTCTCAGCTCTCCCGCCCTTGATATAGCCATATTAAATGTGTTGATGAGAGCGTAAAGCAACCAATCTCACTCACTCAACATCTCCTACATTTTCTTTTCATTTCGGAGGATAATCAATAGTAAAAAGGCATCGTTTGTGCTAAAAGAAATAATGTCAATTCTCTACTAGTTAAGTCCTGCATCAATTCAGCTTTAAGTGTAATTATGTGCTGTTACATTTAGAACAATTCAGCTTTAAGTGAATGTGCTGTTACATTTAGAGCAGAAGGACCCTAACTTTAATCCTAATGGATGATGGGTAAGGAACCTAAGTCAGTGAATAAATAAGATTGATTTTCTCTCAAAATGTAACGCAATGATCTCTGATACGTGGGCTATATTAGTTGGTCACTGCCTTGAACAGTCCAGAGGCTATAACCACCTAAGGCAATGACTAAACAGATTAATAACCTCCATTTCGGGGCTGCTGTATGGTAGGGGGTTTGCATAGCCGCCATTTTGAATCTTGATTCGCATGGAATTATGGGACTAATGGTAATGGTCTGGTAATGGTCTAAAAATGGTAATGGTCTAAAATCTATAGAAAACATGTCATGTTCAGCATGAACTATTTATTGATGCTTAAATGTCAATATGCATGTGTTATACATGTTTCCCTGACACAAGTCCCCATCTTTCCCATCATGCATTTGGTAGCCATATAGATGATTTTAGTGAAAACTTATTTGCAAGTTTTTGATAAAAATGTTGCCAAATATTTGTATGTCAAATTTCAACAGAATCCATCCCAGGATGCACTGTAAGAGACATGCGCAGCGGCATATGCAAATCCCCTATTAGATTGATATCACAGACATCAGCACAAGAGTGACATCCCATGCAGATTTAAACTAAGAACTCAATTCAATCTTTCTCCAGCTACTGAATCTGAGCTACTAAGAAAACTCACCTCCGGAATAAATGGGTCAGATTTTCAGAAAATGTACAAGTCACCTTCACCAATTCTCTGAAATAACCCAAATTTCAGACGAAAATACAGTTCAAAATACAGTTCAACATAACCAAACACATAGCTAGAATCAATGCAATGCCAAATATACTTGAATTTACCTAGTATTGACCAAATTGCAGCCTAATTTAGCAGAAATTACTAAATGTGTAGAACTGCCAATTGTACATTTTCTGAAGATCTGACCCAAATGTTGGTTAATCCCAACTTATTATCAATGAATGATCAGCTTACGATCCATGCAGTGAAGAGTCTAAGGATTCATCCAAGTTCTATCTTGGAGATTTTAGTGATTGATTGCAATTTAATTTCCTAATACATACAATTATTTTAAAGAAATTTTGTAAGAAATTTGATATTTTTTACTCCTCCAAAGATGGATTCAATGACACACACTTTTTCTTGTGTCGCTGTCCTTCTTCTTCCTATAGGGTCAGATTTTCAGAAAATGTACAATTGGCAGCTGTACACATTTAGTAAATTCTGCTCAATAAGGCTGCAATTTGGTCAAATCTAGGTAAATTTGAGTGTATTCGGCATTGCATTTATTCTAGCAATCTGTTTGGTTAGGTTGAACTGTATTTTGAACTTTATTGTTGTCTGAAATTTGGGTTACTTGAGAGAATTGGTGAAGGTGAATTGTACATTTTCTGAAAATCTCACCCTATAGTTAGGTCGTTGCTTGATAACATTACTATTGTTATTATCAATAGATTTTATTTCCTCCATAAGTATGTCTTGCAGGGAAGAAGGTAATATTTTCTACGTTAAACATAGGTCTTCTAAATAATTATTATGCCAGTAAAAAAGAAAGAGTGAAAATATTCGTAAAGAAGCATTGGGGCCAGTGTGGTTGAGGGTCATTTGTTACGCCATATAACCCAATCACGGACAATTATTCTTTGGATCATTTTGTATCTGCATCTATAAATGGGTCAAATTTTCAGAAAATGCACAATCTACAGTCCTACACATCTCTCAAATTCTGCTAAATGAGAGTGAAAAATGATAAACTCTGAGTATGTCTGAATGTATTCTGTATTGTATTCATTCAATAAATCAGTCTGGTTATGTTGAACTGTATTTTCGATCTTAGATTTTCGTCTTAGATTTGGGTTATTTGAGAGGATCAGTGAAGGTCAATTGTACATTTTCTAAAAAAATCTGACCCAAATAGACATGAATAAAATTAATGAATTCATCCTCTTCTTTTCTCTGGACCGAAACATACACACTGTGTTGTGTTGATCCTTTTTTTTTGTGTTGATCCTTTTCTCGCCCAATTGGAGATAAACCCAACATTGGCTTGATAATATTCAAGACTTATTAATTTGTCAACGTATGGGCCAGAAAATGTACAATTTGCCTTCGCCAATTCTCTTTCTTTTTCAGTTTCTGAAAATCTGACCCATATATATGGGTGAAATCGTCAGAAAATGTACAATTCACCTGCACCAATCCTCTCAAATTACTCAAATTTACGCAAGGAATGAGGTTCAAAATTCACTTCAACACAACCAAACAGATTGTCTGAATCAAGGCAATACCAAATATACTCAGATATATCTAGTATTGACAATTTTTCAGTCAAATTTATGAGAATTTACTAAATGTGTAGATCTGAAGATTGTACATTTTCTGAAAATCTCACCCATTTAAAGATCCGTTTGAGGAAAATTAGTCATAAGTCGCAAAAAAGGGATTTTGAGATATCACCATATTTGAAAAGATGAGACCAACCCGATTCCAATGAATGTAAACATTAAGGACATCTAATAAGTACTTTTATATTTTTAGTTAGATATCTATATTTTGAAAAAAAAACCGTTTGCAATATTTCTGGTTGGATAATTACCAGTAAAGTAGCTAAAAATACTCAATGGGATGATCTAAGAAACTCACTGATATAATTAATAACCAGTCTTGAAATTTCGTACATGTATTCATACAACCACAAGGACTAGACACCCCAAAAGTAAAAATATTCCAACAAAGAGATCTTGTAAGGAAACGACTTTGAAAAACACCAATTTTGCAACTTGTGATTCATTTTCCTGAATCACATCATATATATGTGGGTCAGATTTTCAGAAAATGTACAATTAGCAGCTGTACACATTTAGTAAATTCTGCAAAATCAGGCTGCAATTTGGTCAATACTAGGTAAATTCGGGTATATTTGGCATTGCATTGATTCTGGCAATCTGTTTGGTTAGGTTGAACTGTATTTTAAACTTTATTTTCGTCTGAAATTTGGGTTATTTGAGAGGATTGGTGAAGGTGAATTGTACATTTTCTGAAAATCTGACCCATGTATAGGCACAAGGGAGGGATTTCACACGGTCATCTGTAGCACTTGTGTGAAGAAAGGCAAGCAGTACAAGATCAACACCCAGATCTATAAATCAACCCTTGACTGCCAGGCTCCATGTCACCTCGCTCCTTAAGCTCTTGTGCCAATGCCACCGACCCACACTTCAAGTGTTGGTCCCTCTACTCTGCCTGGTTAGGGTGCTTGGGGTGGAAACGGATTCATACCTCTGCCTCGCACACAGGAGTCTATTTATTTTATGATCTAAGTGTTCGGTGGAATAACACACACACGGGTGAAATCGCCAGAAAATGTACAATTGGCGTTCACCAATCCTCTCAAATAACCCAAATTTAAGACGAAAATCAGGTTCAAAATACAGTTTAACATAACCAGACAGATTTATTGAATGAATACAATACAGAATATATTCAAATATACGCAGTATTTATCATTTTTCACTCTAATTTAGCATAATTCGAGAGATGTGTAAAACTGTAGATTGTGCACTTTCTGAAAATCTGACCCATATATAAGAACCTTCCGAGGCAGAGGTTAAAACAGTGTACACATACCCTGATGCCACACCCTCTAATCTACCACCAGTAGCTACCACTGCACTATATGGGTCAGATTTTCAGAAAATGTACAATTAGCAGCTGTACACATTTAGTAAATTCTGCAAAATCAGGCTGCAATTTGGTCAATACTAGGTAAATTCGAGTATATTCGGCATTGCATTGATTCTGGCAATCTGTTTGGTTAGGTTGAACTGTATTTTAAATTTTATTTTCGTCTGAAATTTGGGTTATTTGAGAGGATTGGTGAAGGTGAATTGTACATTTTCTGAAAATCTGACCCATATAAATACTACACCCACAGACCCACACTCCACGCACTCAAACAAACCCACAACTTTTTCCTGCGGTCCCTCTTCTAATTCTCGATCGGACCTGCAGGGGGCGGGGCAAACAAACTCTGAGCACACTAGCGCCACCTTGTAAACGCGGCAAGAACAATATTGACCTTTCCTCGCGCGGCGCGTTAATCTTGAGTAAACGCGACAAGTGTTAGCGATGGATTTGGTGGGCGGGGAGCGACATCCCTGTATTGCTATGGCAGGGTTGGGTTAATTTGAATACAATCACTTAGGGATTGTTTAATAGAGAGAGAGGTAGGATTGTTTATTAGCTGGGTGCTTTGACTTAATTGGATTGTCACCACTCTATGATGTATAGGGCAATATACATTGTAAGGCACCTGTCGACATGTATAGCACTTGATGTAATCTCATATAGTACAATAGAGGATATGTGTAATTGTTTTCTTGCCACTGAGTAGTTTGAAAGTAAATAGTTTGGATTGTCTTAATTAATTATCGAACCTCGAATTGGCAGGGTGACATGTTAACGCAGCATTCTCAGCTATTACGACCCAAGAAATCTTACCAACTTCACTCATATTATGACTGTATTTATCAATATTCTGCTGCTGGTATATGTTTATACAAGAGGTACTCCTATTATGACTTATAAGACTGAATTTATCAATATTCTGCTGCTGGTAGGCCTATATGTTTATACAAGAGTTAGTCATATTATGACCTATAGGACTGAATTTATCAATATTCTGCTGCTGTTATATATTTGTACAAGAATTTGAAGTAGAAATGGTCGAGCGAAAACAGCCGCCAGTGAGCGATAATAAGTGAAGTCATCATAAGAGAGTATTCGGACAGGTCCTCCAAATACAAATAAGGATGTTTTAGAAACCCTGTAGCAAAACAAAAACTGGACAGAATCCGCCAACTTTTTTGCCAAATGGGTTGAAAAAGAAGGGGAAGTAAATATAGAAAACATTTTTTTACCGATGTTAACTGAGAATTCAGCTTTAAGATATCATTGTAATATTGTAGATTATTAGATATGGTATAGTTCTGTTAAGTGGTACTCAAATCCTTATAAAGAAAGTGTCTTCCGGACTGAAAATGAATTCAATACAACCAAATTCTTTTAACGATATGGTCCTGGGTAAGACCCTGGGTAAGACCATAAAGTGCCTTTCTGTCTCTTTTCTCTGTCTCTCTCTCTTGTTCTCTATCTCTATTTCCTGGGTATGATCATAAACTGCCTCCCTCCTGAGCTCCCTCTCAGCTCTCCCGCCCTTGATATAACCATATTAAATGTGTTGATGAGGGCGTAAAGGAACCAATCTCACTCACTCACTCACTCACTCACTCACTCACTCACTCACTCAGTCTTTTAACGATAATAACATAATTGCTAAATAACTGCTGAAATATGGTGAGTTTATATCAATGTGAAACATCGGTATCAAGTACATGGCTTTCTTTTCTATAAGTCACAAGAGAAAAAGTTTAGCCGACGAGCCATGATAGAGACCACACAGCCTCTGCCGTGACCAGGATTCGAACCTGGGTTGTCTCGGCCACAACGAGAAGTACTAACCACTATACGATCACGGCTATTGCGCCGGCTGGTGGGTCAACCACAGCCTCCTCATTGTATTTAGTTATTAACGATTATATGCTTATATCACCGTGTAGCATTTCTTTTCTCATTGTATCTTTAATAGGGCTTTAGAATCATACAACACGTTTACAATAGGGGATTTGCATGTCTCACTGCGCATATTTAATAGGACATGCTGGGATTAATATGGGCCTATTCAGTTTAAATCTCACATACAAATATTTGGCAACATTCTTATCGAAGAATGCAAGGATCTTTTTACCAATATCATAGCTTGTATAAATGATCTGCAAAAACAAAATGCACGATGGGAAAGATGTAGGCTTATATTACGGATGATTTAGAACCCCTGTCGCAAAAAAACAACAGTCTAGGTTCAGAGTTGAGAGAGTCCCTCCAACGTAAGGAAAAGCCTCTCGCTCAAAGCCACAGATAACATTATAATCCCATTATGACCTGGGATTACACTCTCCCAAATTCGAGCCTATACTGTCACTCATAACCAGAGTCTAGGCTCAGAGTTGAAACAATCCCTCCAAACTGAGGGAACTCCAAACCACAAAATGCAATTATATTCGTATTAAGACGCCCACTCCAGGGACATGAAAGCCATAAGCGCAGTAGGCGTCCAATCACTGATATACCAATCTTATCTGATCTGAGAGGCTCTGAGCCCCATGCCTAGATACTGAGCAGTTTATCGCGTCGGTGGTTGGCGGGAAGGTCTGGAAGTTGACTGACGGCCGTTGGTCGAGTGCGGCCCGTCAAGATTGTATTCAATCGTCGTCAGACGTTTTTCCATGCGTCAGCTAACTGCCCCCTGTACACCTTAATCCCTTAATTCCCACCCAATCTGCCTCAAAATGTTCTTTGTCCAAATCTTTCAATATTCGAAAGCTCATGAGCGTGGAATTTATTTTGGATTTGATTTATGCTAGTTCCTAAAAATATACTTGAATTGATTCAATCCCATTAGACCATCCAATGTCAAAACATGAAAATAGGTTCATTGCTTGATTTTTTAAGATAATTCAGTCTAGTTTATCTAGGCTTAGAGCATAGATCTATATAGGCTAGAGTTGAGAGAGTTCCTCCAACCTGAGGGAAAGCATCTCACTCTAAATACAAACCAACAAAATGTCATTATAATACCATTAGGCCGCCTTCACCAGGGCAGGGAAAGCTATAAGCGCAGTAGGCGTCCAATCACTGCCATATTATTCTTAGCGGATCTTAGCGGATCTGAGCCTAGACTAAAAACGCTCATTCTTCTGGACCTGACTGTAACAAAGATCCAGCTAGGAAATGCATTCTTAAATTTCCTTATCTCCGTCGGAATAAATTTGGCCTATATGCATGCACGCTGATATTACATTCTCTCCTGTACATATCAAATAACGATAAAAAATATAATAAATCCACTAAAATTGAATAATGAATTCACGGGATTATAACGGTACACCGGAGTCAGTTTTTCACATTTTGTCGTGACCCCTGGCGGGTTGAAACTTTAAGAACATGAGGGTATAAAATATTATACTCCCATATAATATTATAGACTACATACGGCATTCGTGGCATTTTCTCTACAGTTGAAGAGTTGCAGTTAACTCATTAAACGACCTTAAACAACCATTAAATCCTGAAAATAAAGAGTCTAAACTTACAAAACTAAATTTGAAAAGACCTACTTGTAGGAAGGCGTGCAGGTAGCGAAGGAGATGATGTTGGATAAGGGCTCCAGGTCCAAGGGAGACATACCGAAACTATTGAGGAAGTCCACGGGGGCGCGGGCGGTCTGCTCGACGGACTGAGGGGCAGTGGACACCGAGGGCTTCATCAACGGGCTCGCCCTCCACCACTCCGGTTGATAGGACCCACCTCCGCCCGGTATGCACTCCATGGTCACTCGGGCGCGATCTGGTCGCTGGAATAGATCATTTTTATTTATTTATACTTATATTTATCGCCGGAAATTTCGCATGGGTGATCATTATAAACGACACTATCTAAACACCTATTATTTCTCCTGGAAGGACAGATTTATTTTTCCATAGTTTCAAAATTTTGAAAAGGAAAATGATTGGTGAAAATACACTCCAGGTCCAAACATACCTGCGTAATCTTGGTATTGTTTTGAAGAGCTTTTCCCTCATGAATTTAGGATTGTCTCTACATTTTGTCCTTATTTTGTGTGTGAATACATATTAATTTGATTTCGTATTTTACCTTGATTAATTACCAGAAGTGCATCTTTTGTTCCTTTTTTTAACACTCATTTGACAAGTAATAATACATTGTATTACTAGTTTCTTAATCTTTTGTAGTAATTAAGTAATTAAAGTTTCCCTGAGAGATCTCAAAATAAGAATCGCAGGAATAAACTAATTCTAATTTTTATCAGTTTTATATCGCTTTCAAACTCGTTCTCGTTTAAGAACTTAGGTTGAATTATTTGGGTGAAATGTAATATTTAATGCCTGATATTTCATTTCTTCCTTCTTTGGTGCCAAGATTGAATGAACTGCGAATGGTTCTCTGGCTTGGGCTGCTAACGATTAATACAAATTACATACATATCCCCCACGAGTGAATTAGAACAACAACCCACATATATATATATATGCTTCAGTTAGAAATTGCGGTTCCAATTACCACAAGCACAATCGTCAGTGGGTAATTCTGTCAACACCTGTGGGCGCGGGGAAAGCAGAGAGAGGGAGCGAGAGAGAAAGGGAGAGAGAGAGGGAGAGGGAGAGAGAGGGAGAGGGAGTGAGAGAGAAGGGGGAGGGAGAAAGAGAGGGGGAGGGAGTGAGAGAGAGGGGGAGTGAGAGAGAGGGGGAGAGAGAAAGGGAAAGGGAGAGAGAGGAAGAGGGAGGAAGAGGGAGAGGGATAGGGAGAGAGAGGGGAGAGAGTGAGAGAAAGGGAGAGGGGGAGCGAAGGGGAGGGAGAGGGAGAGAGAGAGAGAGAGGGAGAGAGAGAAAGAGAGAGAGAGAGAGGGAGAGAGAGAAAGAGAGGGAGAGAGAGGACACATACAGACAGAGAGGAGGGGGAAAGAGAGAGAGAGAGAGAAAGAGAGAGAGAGGAGACATACAGACAGAGAGGAAGGGGGAGAGAGAAAGAAAGAAAATGAGGGAAAGGAACAGACAGACAGAGAAAAAAAGAAGAGAAAGAGGAACAAACTGAGAGAAAGGAGATACGAATTAGGAAGAGAAACCCCCAAAACTCCGACAGAAATGGAGGTGAACATATATTATATGGTCGCGATTCAACTTTTATTTTAACATTTTAATCATATATATAATCAATGCAGGCTAAATCTAAATACTATATAAATCTGTTTTTATGATTTAATCATGTTTGCCCACCGAAGATTTTGCATGTGGATACAATGTGAATCAAAACAAAACAGCAATATGTGAAAATATTGAGTTATGGAACAGCAACTAGTTAAGTTAAATTGTATTTCTAGTTAGTAGTTATATTACTCAAATTGTATTTGTATCAGTAATATTTCGTACAGTGAAATGTGTCACGAAATAAAACTGTTTAAAAAGACCAAGGTATCTTGCCTATAACTAATTATCGCTGAAAGACTTAATAAACGCAAAGTAATGGAATCAATCATCAATTTATAGAGACGGAAGTTGATTATTATATAAATCACAAAGAAATTTGAATGTATTCTCTAAAACTCCCAGCAACAATAACCTACCCTAACCTAAGTCCCTCAGCCATATACTACTACGCAGGGAAACTGTATATATGCCGGTATTCTGATTATATTACCTTCGTATTATCCTTAACATAATATCAGTCTTTATTTAAAAAAAGAAATCTATTAAAATAATAATATTATATGATAGAAATTATGTAAATAAATGTAAATAATTTCAAAAAGTTCCTCACCTTTGGAGAGCTGTACTTGGTGACTATATTATTCCTCTTGTTGCGAGAATTGATAACAATCTGCGATAACAGAATCACGACGACGCAGATCTGGTGAATGTAATGCACTTAAAGCCCTTTAAAAGTACCTCCTCGGGGACTCTGGAGAAATATTTGGGCTTCCTCACCCAAATCTGTCTTCTCTAAGTTCTCCTGCTCCTGATTATAAAGATGTCCATGAAGTGTTTCTAGATTGAGTGAAACCTGGGGAAAATATTTCACTTGTGCAATAAAAATACAAACATATACGAGTCACATGTATCCACAATATACTCGGTGGTGGTGGCGATAGTGGTGGCGGTGGTGGTGGTGGTGGGATTCAGGAAGAAGTTGTAGACGTAGAAGAAGCTGTTTCGGTGTTGGCGGTTGTGCTTTTTTGCGACTTCTTTCCCGGCGTTTATGTTTAGAACAATTGTCTCCGTTGTTGTGGAGTATGTATAATGTTGTAGAAGTGCAGCAGGAGGAGGAGGAGGAGGAGGGTGGGTCACTGAGAGAGGAGACACAGACAGACTGGTTTGTTAGCTTGTAGAACGTATGGCTGCTGCAGCCGTTCGCCGATCATGGATGAGGTTTGGGTGCGATCTGCCTGCCCTAAGGTTTCTTTGCGGAGATGATAAAGCCAAACGGTGGGATCAGCCAATAAAATTCAGGATGAGCTTGCGGAGGGGGAGATGACTGAGGAGGAGGAGGAGGAGGCTCTAGGTCTTCCTACTGCACAAGACTTCCCAGAGGCCTCTGCGCGCGCGTTCGTACGTCATAACCCAAAGCAGACGACTTTTAGTCAGAAGTGCGCGCTTGGCGCTAGTGTGGCCTCTCGCCACCGGCGGCGCGCTAGTTGCTACTGCTTCTTCTTCCAGTTTTATCACACGTGGTTGAAGGTCTTCTGAGCCACGCGTCCGGGGATATCCCCTCCCCCCCCCGTCCCCGCCCCCCACCCACCCATCCTCCCCCCGCCCCCGACTCACAAGCCCCTGTCTTCCTCTCCTATGGTCTCTTCTCTCTTCGCTAAATACATGGGTCAGATTTACAGAAAATGTACCTACCCGATCCTCTCAACCCAAACTTTAGACGAAAATAAAGTTTAAAATACAGTTAAACCTAGCCAAACAGATTGCTAGAATCAATGCAATGCCGAATATACTCGAATTTACCTAGTATTGGCCAAATTGCCGCCTAATTTAGCATAATGTAGTAAATGTGTACAGCTGCTAATTGTACATTTTCTGAAAATCTGGGTGAAGTCGCTTGAAAATGTACAATTCGATTACATCAATCCTCTCAGAAAACACAAATCTGGGTACAGAAATAAGGTTCAAAATAAAGCTCAACATAACAGAACAGATTTCATGAATCAGCACACTGCCTATAGTGTACACAGATATAGGAGTGAGTGAGTGGGTGGGATTGGCTGCTTTATGCTCTTATCAACACATATAATATGCTTATATCAAGGGTGGGGGAGGTGAGAGGATCGAGGCAGTTTATAATCATACCAAGGAAATAGAGATAGAGAAGAAGGGAGAGAGAGGCAGCGAAAAGAGACAGAAAGGCACTTTATGATCATACCCAGAATTTACTAAAAGTGTTGAGCTGTCGATTGTACATTTTCTGGCAACCTGATCCATATATCCTTCTCAATCTCCATCTTCTCTCTCCCTCTCTCTCTCTCCCTCTCTCCCTCTCTCTCTCTCTCCTCTCTCTCCCTCTCTCTCTCACTTCCTTTCTCTCTCCCTCTCTCTCTCTCTCTCTCTCCCTCTCTCTCCCTCTCTCTCCCTCTCTCTACCTCTCTCTCCCTCCCTCTCTCTCCCTC
Source organism: Sthenelais limicola (assembly GCA_942159475.1). Classification (NCBI taxonomy): domain Eukaryota; kingdom Metazoa; phylum Annelida; class Polychaeta; order Phyllodocida; family Sigalionidae; genus Sthenelais; species Sthenelais limicola. Next base: position 25,387,784 of record OW804094.1, on the reverse strand, counting down.
TCCTCGTCCCCCTGAATACGGCGCGTCACAAACATTAATAAAACACGATTTTGTAAAAGAATTATTGAGAAAATATTAACATATCGGGTACAGTATGAGTGAATGGCTTATTTGATTTCTAAGGCGATTTAATTTAAACTCATAATAATGTTTTGCCTCTGCTTATATTATGTGTTTATAGACACATTGTGTAAATCAATTACCAGTCGCAGTTTTAACACATACACCAGAAAAAGTAAAACCATAATTAGTATTTCTGGCATAGTATGAAATTGAACCGTAAGACTAGGAAAATGAGTCACAAGTCGCAGAAAATGGATTTTGAGATATCATATTTGAAAATCCCTTAATTCAGTAAAAGTAAAATCAGACAATATCATATTAAAGCATTCTGGATGTACTGCTTTAGTATATCACCCAGGCCAAAAAAAAAATAGGTGTGTTTCCGATTTACCCCCCTACCTAGAAAAACCTTACCCTACCTAAACAATTTTTACCATACCTGATTTTCCCCCCATCATATCTTACTTTTTTTTTATTTTTTGACCAAAAAAGCTTATAAAAGCAGGAAAACGGGTTTTCCTAACCTGGAACTGTCAAAAAGCACATTTCCCATGTTCAAAACAACTAGTGTTATGAAAAAGACATTTTTTTCAGTTCCTGGGAGGAGGTTTCCAAACAAAAAAAAATAACAAAAAAAAGTTACCACCCCCCCAACCTAGTTTTCAGCCAGATAAATCGGAAACACCTATTTTTTGTTGGCCTAAATATATACTCTATAGGATAGCTGGGGAGGAATTCCTTGATTTTGTGACGAATCGTGCAAATGGTGATACCTTCTTGAAATTTGGCATGGTGTTAGAATAGGCTATGAGATTTTCAAAAACTATCTGCTACAAGTTGGCGGACACCCCTGGTGGCCGGTAGCTGCAAAATTCAAAATGGCTGCCACCAATTTTAAATACGCCATATCTCAGCTTCTACTGACTGCATCTTCAAGTGTAATACCTCTTTTTTTATGTTTGTGAGTATGGAGAATTCATTTCTGAAGTTATTTTGGGGTTTCAAGGTCATTTCAAGGTCAAAATTCAAATTTGCCTGCCGCTGTGGAAAAAAATGACATATTTTAGCTCCTGTAAACACCATATCCATGTATAATACTAGGTTTTCTATGTTTTAGAGTATGCAGAATCTATTTCTGAAGTCATTTTTCTCTGTCAAGGTCATTTTCAAGGTCAAAATTCAACATGACGGCAAATGATAGATGACAAGGTCATATCTCTGCTCCTATCATTGTGAGGCAGCTTAAGGCCATATTTGAGATAGAAGTGGACATTTAAATTAGGAATGCCAAATTTTGCTTACATGCTACACACAGCCTCAGCTTTTTATTGTTTATAGGAACTTCTTCCTTCTGATTCGTTATGGCGGCCATCTTGGATTTTCCCTGACGCCATCATGAAAAAACCTATATCTACCAATATCTCAGCTTCTAAGACACTTAGGATCACAATCTTGGTGTCTAAACATACATTTTCAGGGTCAAGGAATACAATTATACCATTCAGTAAAGGACCAGACAGTTTTTATGAACACCAAAATTGTATGCAACAATATAATTATGACTATCAGGCCCTACTTTAGTCCTGCAGTAGACCTTAGAAATCCATTTCCAAGGTCAAAATAACGTTTTGATATTTTGAATTAAAGAGCTTCTTCCTGGATTCAAATTCCATGGCCGAATTGCCCAAGCTTTATTTCCCCTCCCACCCAGTGCATCCCAAATGGGAGGCTCACCATGTGTATATTTGTCTATAGTCATATTAAGCATGTAAAAGCATGTAAACTGTAAAAGTGAAGGGATCCATATCCAGTTAGCACATTGGATGTAATGCATATCCAGTTAGCACATTGGATGTAATGCTATATAGGACATGAAGCAAACAACAACAGCTTTAAGTCAACAACAACTTTAAGTGATATCTATTCTAATTGACTATTTTATACCCATTATAATCTAGATCTATGTTCATGCAAATGTAAACCCAAACAAAAAACTACCTTTGTGCAAGAGTGATGCTATAGGCATTATCATGCTTGATCACATCATTCAAGATTGTTGCAGCAGCCACCCTGACATGTGCACAATGCTGTACACCGCAATCCAGATTTAAAACATTTACACCTCCCTTTGCATGCTTTCATGCAGGTGCAGTGAAGCATTAGTGCACAGGATGTGCTAGCATCTCCCAAGTCTGTCCAATATAGGGCCCATGTCTTCAGGCGCCCATTCCATTCCCAACCATATTGTGCAGGATCTGGCAGATACAATTGCTTCTTCAAAGCTTGGTGCCAAATGAAAGCTGACACAAGGATTGTTCTTTTCACATGCTGGTACAAGGCTGCTTTTGTTGGTGGGATATTTTCTAGAGACCTAAGTCTATGAGTGAACATGAGACGTTGTGATTAATTGACAGTTCCACAGAAACCGTTCTTACTATACATGAGCACTGTAAATTGCTCAAGGTGCTGCATGTGGCAAGAATTCTCTGTCAGTTCTTGTGGATTATTTCTGAGAAGTTCTTGTGGATTATTTCTGAGAAGTTCATCCAAGCTTTCCAGCCTGATTTCTTCCCAATGCCTAGCATGCTGGATGTCATGTCACAACCTGTAAAGGCATGGAAGAATGATAGGGCCTTGCACTTATCAGGTCCAAGCAGCAAAAAGAGTTCATGAACTGGAACATATGTGTATGCTTTGCCACTTCCAAAACCAATCCACAACTCATTAAGCCCCAGACTTTGTAATTATGCAAAAAAGTAAACAGACAATACAATAACATCAGAGTCAACTGTTCGGAGGAAAGCATTTTTATGAAGGACAGCATGGTGCAGGTGCAGCATCATACAAGTGTCTGCTTCCTCATGGTCAGATGGAGCCATGTCACATGAGTTTAACATCTTGTTGGACATCACAACTTCACCTTTTGTTGTAAATAGAGAGTACTCAGATGTTGAGATAACATTCATCAGCTCATCAGAAAGAAATCTGAACAATTCCTCTTTGTTCTCACAGACTTTCAGAAATTGCTGCCAATCTTTTCCTTTGGGGTTGGGGACCATTCCGGAAACTCACATCAGTCAAGCAGCTGTCCCACCAAGACGTTTCACTCTTGTTTGATTCTTTAAACTGTCCTGAGGATAACAATCCCAGACTGCATCAATTCTTGTGGTACATGAGTTCATTTGGCTTTCCATGAATGGCAGGATACATACATTGCAGCATATTCACTGAACACATTTGCTCACTGTGGTTTTATGATATGAACTACAACAGGCATATCTAAGATGATAACTGAAGCATTTTTGACACTTGGATTTCTACCGTGTGCAGGCATACTTGGCAAGCAGCCAAGAATTTGTGATTTACTTCCAGCTCGCAAATTGCCTTTATTGTATAAAGAAGGTGGTTCTCTTGCATTTTCATGTATGAAAAAATCATCCATGTTTGATTCAGGGCGAGCTTGAAGAGAAACAAACATTTGTGTTACAACTGCTGCAGAAGCTTTAGTTGAGGCAAGTTTGTCTGTGCCTTTTTTCAAATTCACTGCAGGTCACTGGAGGAATGTATAAAGATCTGCCTTTGGGATGACATCAGACAGTGGTATTGTACAGTCCTCACTCTGCTCCTTTACAAATTTTGAATACATTGCTTTTCCAAGTGTTGGCAACTCCTACATACCCTTGCTAACCTCAGGATCCATATATTCACCTGTGTCCAGTGTCACCAGGTGATTGCTTGTCTCTCCATAAGGGTTGATAATTATCCCCTGATCCACAAGCTCAAGAAGAGAGTTAAGGTTAAGGAATCTTTCCTGCTCAGCTATAGAGGTTTCTGGGTGTTCAATGCCATTTGATTGTATCATATTGATGCTTGAATATTCAAACTCTTCAATCATTCAAAGAACTTCTGGCTTTGAAAGTTCAATGACAATTTTTTCTTCTGTTTGGCCATAAAGACCTTTGGGACCACTGTTCTCTTTAAGCAGCTTAATGCTGTGTTCTTGACTTTGGTCAAGGCCCATGAGACTAAATTTCTTTTCACTTCGCTGGACCATAAAGTGACCCTGCATGAAGTTGGCATGGACAGAGGGATGCCGATGAGGAAGCTGATTCATGTCCCTTAGAAATACTAGGACCCACCTAGAATGATTTGTGTGCCCTAGAGCAAAGAAGTATGGACACAAATCATCAATAGCAGCTAGTGTTCCAAGCCAGTTGCCGAGCTGCTGGTTATGAACAAAACAGCAGCTTGTCAAAAGAAATTCCCGCACTACTTTTCCCCAATAGCATGCTGTTGGAGATTCAGAAAGAAGTTTGTCCTCCCACATTTCAAATGAATCAAGAGGTGCAGGTGTTCACAGTACTTATCATAGGCCTGTTTTCTCAGTATTTCAAGGCAGGCCAAGGTGAGAAGATATGCTTGGCATGTTCTTTTAACATGTTTTCCACTAAGCAGAGATGCTGCCACCCCAGGTGTAAATATTTTTGCTAGGTGAAACATTCTCTCCCAGCCTGAACCACCCATCAACTTGCCTCCGGCTTCTTGTGTGCACATTTCTAGATGGAGAAAATCAATCATGCAGACCATTTGTTGCTCACCAAGCTGATCTGGGAAAAGCAACTGACATCTTTTCTGGCAAGCATACAAGGAGCAGTCACCTTCAATAACAGGTATTTGGCTAGGATTTACATAAGAAATAGCTTTTTTGGCAACAAGCATGGCATGTCTCTGCATACTCAGTGTGTCTGCCTTTTCTTCACTAAATACAGGGAACACTCCAATAACTGCACAGGGCTTGACATCTTTTTCTTCCTGGCACTTTGAAAAGAAACCTGAAAAGGTAACAGGTACTTCATCCAACTGCCACTTGTTATCAACCTTATCCTTTTCGCTAATGCCCAAGACATGGGTCAACCATGCTCCCTCCTCTATACCCACACATGCATTTCTAGTTGGCTGCCCACCACCTTCTGGAATATATTCAAGATTGACAACTCCCCCAATGTCTTCAACAAAAGGGACCACCACAAATTCATCAGGTAGTTCAATAGGAGTGTCTTCTGAAAGATCCAAAGCCAGTGATCAGTAACTGTATTGTCCTTCTGCAGATGACCAATCAATGTCATAGATGTGCCATGCATATCCGTTCTACCAGAGACATCAATATTGTCAGTAGTCACTGTTGAGAAAATGCCCCATTTGCAGTTGGTTGGCACTACAATACCCTCATCTTTGAACATCTTTGACACTGCACGTGCAAGGGTTTTCCATAATGCGACCATAGGAAACACTTTCCAAGTCCAAGTTGATGAAACTCTCTGTCAAGTGACCGCCCAGTTTATTCATGAAGGAAAAATTTCCGTCCGTTGTGTGCGACGCCAGGTATGAGAGTGCCTGGGCGCTGGAACCCTTAGTTACAGGTAAACAACAAATCAGGTGTTGGGACATAGAATATATATACATTATATATCAGCACATATAAGAGTAAATATATCATGCACCTGATATAGGTTCTGAGCATTGGTATTGTATTTTGTTGCATTACTTATTAACAACTGAGAAAGAGTGCAAGCCATACGAGTCCTACCACTAACAGACTCATGGTCTCCAGTATTTTGGAAACTAGATGTGCCCTCAAGCAAGACATGCAAAAGGGTCATTAATGAATTTGGTACTGGCTCACTTAAGCATTCAGAGGAGAATGATCCAGTGAAAGGGACTTGAGATAAAAGTATGTGCTTTCGCAAAAGAAGCCCAACATCAACTATCTTTTTTGCCTCTTCTTCAGAGACTCTCTGTGTCACAGATTCGGACAATAAAGAGCCTGCTTTGGTTTTAGTTGAGAGCAGGACATCTCTCCCTTTGGTAAAGGCCTGCCACTCACCACCAAATTTCTGCAGTAAATGTTCTTTAAATCTAGTGGGATGTATTTCTCCCATTAGCCCATCAGAACCAACCTGTAGTAGCCTTTGACTGTACAGCTTTCTAAGGTCTGCTAGCTTTACCACACTTTCATTATATTGGATAAATGCAATCAATCAGCTCAGCCATAACAAGTGGGTCATATGGTGCTGCTGTAGTTTTAGCTCATATGACTATTTTGATTTGGCAGCTTGTGCTTCATTTGCTAGTTTGCAGTAGGACGTTTTGTGATAGAACAAATCCCCAGCAGTAGCATCAAATGCTGCATTGACACAGGCATAGACAACCCAGTTTTGAGCTTCCTTTGCCATCTCTTTCAGGCTATTACCATCAGACATAGCTTTGCTGATCACAATTTGCTTCAAAACTTCTCCGAGTCCTTTTTGGGCTACATTTGGAAAAAGATTTTGAAGAAGCGTCCATTTCATCCTTTGCCCTTTTTTTCAATTTGCGCTCTACAATGTGTGTACGTATATTGTCACAACATGTCTTATGATACACTGCCTTGTTGTTCTGCAGTGATTTGAAAATACATTCTTCTCCCTCTCCTATAAGACACTGCTGTATCATACCATATGGGAGCATCACATTATTAGAAAGAAAATGAGTAAGGTCCTTTTCAATCGTTTCGTAAGTTTGATAGTAAGACACCTTTGTATATGGACACAGCAACTTCTTAGATGTTTCTGATTGACAAAAGCAACAAATTGCCCAATCAGTTTTCAACCTCCCCTGTAAAGGATTATCCACCACTTTTTAAGTCACCTGCCTGCCACAGAAAAGGTGTGACTTTTCTATTGAAACCTTGCATACAACACTACTTAACGTAGCAATGTTCACAGTTTGAAACCTAAGTTATTGAGATATTAGGTAATGATAACTGCTCAGGTCAAAACAGGATTACCAAATATTATTAATCATGTATACTCTCCAGATAGGGACTGGTAAAATATTATTAAATCTGGGAAGATTAAGATCATCTGATTCCAGGTTCTACATTTTTTATTTAAAAAAAACTCCCAAAAGTACTAAAATAGTTCGAGGTATGATTTATTATGTCAGACAATTCCAAATAAGTAATGATAAGTTGAGAAGGAAATTTGATTGAGAGTGTGAGGAGATCAAATGAAATTTAAGAGGGGAAAAGGAGTAAGTTCTCCAAGACTACAGTATTCAAATTAACGGGAAAGAAATTGACGGGAAATAAATCCTAAATCGGATATTATATGAATTCAACCTACTTATCAATGCAACATAATAAAGTAATCAAAAGACCGCAATATCAGACAGATATTATTCAATAGAAAGACATCATCATAGCGTGAGAAAAGGCTACCTGTAACTAACAGAAATGGTGTCTACAGGTAATTATCATAAAATTGAAGTTGATATTGATTGAATTTAAAGAGAATTCTCAATATATTTATGATTATGACATTTAAAAGAATTGTAATGGAGAGGGCAAACCAACCGATCAGGAAAAGTGAAAAGAGCCTAGTTCTCCGAGACCTGAATTACTTATGGATATATATATAATTATGTATCATATACATACATGTGCTTTTGTATAATGTTATATGATGCCCTCTATATTTTGCTATAGATTTCACATTTATATAATATATATTTTGTAGATATTACATATATGATTTTTTCTAAAGACAGCTCTCTGATTATGATATAGCTTAACTAACTGAAACCAATAAAACTAGACAAGATTTCCTATTTTTTGAGCTATAGAACATGCATATCCGCCAATTTTTACTAAAGTTATAGCAATTTTAATATTTGCATAAAATCGTTAATTAGGTCACAGCTATCTTAAATGATCTACATTCACAGTAGTGAGCAAGTAAAGAGCTTAGCTCATTTAAAATTGATTAAAGCCCGTAACATGATCTTTGTATAAGATGCAGCACATAGTTCTCATATGTATATCTATTTTTTTATGACTTTATTTATGATATAATGTGTAATACATTTTTTGTCAACTTGGTCAGCATACACTCAAGCAGGCATTTGTGACATAATTATTGTACCATGGTGGACTGTAACTTAGATAAGACATATATATGTGGTCCTTTAGAAACATTTATCTTGCTCAGTGAGCCTCCAGGGCTTAAAGTGACACTTCTCACTGTTGCTGGCTAGATTATCGAGTAACGGAATTTCGACTTCATTTTCTAGTATTTGGTGCACATTACCCCACCTAACTAACTCCTGTGAATATCAAAACTATGAAATTCATATTATATGGGATATTTGGAAAATACCAATCTGATATGCCAAAGTGGCCGTTGGGGTGACATCTGGAATTATGTAACACCCAGGTCGGCACTGGTCAGTACAAAGGGCATTCTGCCACCAGGGCTAAATCTGGCAGCACCTCCTGGTCTCCAAAGCCATTTCCTCATGGATTTGACATGGTTCTGATCCATTCATTACACATATTCACTAATCATTGAATAAAAACGCAATGCTGATATTCAATACTTCAGATATTGCTATACCTATTATATATGATTACACTGACAAAGTTTCACACTATTCCATGACTACTCATTTTAACTATCTTAGCCACTTTAATTAGGGCCTGATAGACATATTGTCACTTACAATTTTGGTGTTCATAAAAAATGTCTGGTCCTTTACTGAATGGTATAATTGTGTTCCTTGACCCTGAAAATGTATGTTTAGACACCAAGATTGTGATCCTAAGTGTCTTAGAAGCTGAGATATTGGTAGATATAGGTTTTTTCATGATGGCGTCAGGGAAAATCCAAGATGGCCGCCATAACGAATCAGAAGGAAGAAGTTCCTATAAACAATAAAAAGCTGAGGCTGTGTGTAGCATGTAAGCAAAATTTGGCATTCCTAATTTAAATGTCCACTTCTATCTCAAATATGGCCTTAAGCTGCCTCACAATGATAGGAGCAGAGATATGACCTTGTCATCTATCATTTGCCGTCATGTTGAATTTTGACCTTGAAAATGACCTTGACAGAGAAAAATGACTTCAGAAATAGATTCTGCATACTCTAAAACATAGAAAACCTAGTATTATACATGGATATGGTGTTTACAGGAGCTAAAATATGTCATTTTTTTCCACAGCGGCAGGCAAATTTGAATTTTGACCTTGAAATGACCTTGAAACCCCAAAATAACTTCAGAAATGAATTCTCCATACTCACAAACATAAAAAAAGAGGTATTACACTTGAAGATGCAGTCAGTAGAAGCTGAGATATGGCGTATTTAAAATTGGTGGCAGCCATTTTGAATTTTGCAGCTACCGGCCACCAGGGGTGTCCGCCAACTTGTAGCAGATAGTTTTTGAAAATCTCATAGCCTATTCTAACACCATGCCAAATTTCAAGAAGGTATCACCATTTGCACGATTCGTTGAAATTCCTCCCCAGCTAAGGATGACCCTACAAAAACGCAAGAACCTATTTAATCAACTGTCTTCAAATTTGGATCATGTATTCATTAAATTTGATACGATTAGATAACCGTTCATTGCTAGATACTTGGAAAAACGAGAACATTCCTAGCAAGAGATCTTGTGAATAAAACACTCTGAAAGATATTAATTTTGCGACTTAAATAATGAGTGTATTTCCGATTTACCACCCACCCCCCACCCCTACCTAGAAAAACCTTGCCCTACCTAAAATATTTTTGACCATTCCTGATTTTTTCATTTACCATATCTTACCCTTTTTTTTATTTTTTGACAAAAAAGCTTATAAAAGCAGGAAAACAGGTTTTCCTAACCCGGAACTGTCAAAAAGCACATTTCCCTTCTTTAAAACAACTATTGTTATAAAATAGATATTGTGGTGAGTTAGGTTTGTCCGCTCGCTGCAGTGCTACCCGGGCATGTTCTAAACATGATCCGGGTATCAGCTGACACAGCCGGGTAATAGCCGGACTTGTCCGGAAGGTATTGGATCAGTGTATTTATATAACAGGTGGCGCTGTGTGCCTGTGAGGCTCTTGTTTATGGTATTTTACAGTATTGGTCTCATTTGTTTGCACTTGTTCTTATGTTTAAACACCCAGTAGAATCGGGTTGTTTCTTATTCAAAGGGTTATTCTGCTATTGTATATACGCAACTCTATACTGCGTTATTAGAGTGCCCTGGACTTGTGTGATTATAATTGGTAATAAACAGGAGACTGCTAGCAAGGACTATTAGATCTGGGTTTAGTGTTGTTACTCGAACTGCGATCACGAACCGGCCGGGTAATTCACTACAATTTGGTGCCGTGACCACTAGTTTTTGCTGGAGGTGGGGTGAGACTCGCCAAACTTATGTTTGGAAGAGGAAGAGGACGGGTCCAGTATGAAGACGAAACTGGTAGACCTAATTGGTTATCATCTGGATATAAAATGGTAGATTGGACTGACTATGATGAAGTCAGGGATAATCTGGAGGTGGTTGTAGAATCTGGTGGAGCTACTGCTATGGTTCATTCAACTCCTCCTGCAGTCTATAGGACAGCCGGGCGAGGTAGGGGTGTCTCCCGGGTAGGTTTAACACCTGGCCCTGGTTTTGATAAAGTGGTTGGTCAACGCAAAAAGCAACCTGGACCTATAGTTCCTCCATGTTCTCCGCCTCTAGAAAAGCCGGCTTGGTTTGATGAAGAAGAGCAGGATTTGACCCGGATGTGGAGAAATGATGTGTTGAGGGGAGCGGGTAGGCGGATGACTTTTGACAAAATGGACACTCTTATTGGCTCGCAGCGTCGACGAATTGATGGAATGAATGAATCGGTTGCTATTTCGGCTAGACATAGTCGAGATGCGCTAGAAGCTGCTGCTAGGACAGCAAAGGATCTAGCTAAGGTACAGGAGGAGGATAGAGAGTTACGACAGGTTATCCAAGATCAGGCAGATAGGATGGAGGAACTGGTTAAAGAGTTGAAGGCAGCCAAGGAGTGTGATTCACCCGCTAGCCGGGGAAATTACAGTAGCACTCCATATAGAAAGCCTCCCCAGTTGTCTGATAATACCTATGCCCGTATCATGGGTGAGTTACCCGAATTTGGTCAGTCTCGCCGGTGTGGAAATGTAGAGGTTAATCGGGGCGGGTCACGGGACCCCGAGAAGAAGGAAGTAGTGTTGTATAATAAAAGGGGCGATACTGATTCTGGTCGAGTGACCGCTCTTCCGGATAATACCGTCGGTGCTGATGAAAACCCGGGCGAGAGTGGTAATCCAGTGGCGAGGCGTAATATGCGTCGCTCTATGGACCCGGCAGCTGCTTATGACCCGGTGCAGAGTAAAGTACCGTATGGTAAACCTGGTCGTAACATGAGTAAACCGGAATTAAAACCCAAACCATTGAATTTTCCGATATGGGATGGTAAGAAGGATTGGCGGGAATACCATCGGTCAACCTTATCGGTCGCCAGAGCCATGAATTGGGATGATGACACTTATAAAGTGCAATTAATGGCTGCGGTGTCCGATCACATGCCGAATATAGCGGTATTAAAAGCTGATAAGTATACACTGGATGAAGTATTTGATATGATGGATTATGAATACGAAAATGAGAAACCGGCTGATACCAGGCAGAGGGAATTCTTTGCTCTGCGTCAGACGGCTAATCAAAGTCCTTCAAACTTTGCTCAACTGGTGTCGCTAAAGGCTTTATACGCATTTGGTGAATGGGATTCGACATTGCATTCCATGGCCATCAAAGTATTCCTAGATGGTTTGATGGATCCGGAAATGGCGAAATATGTGGCGCTACAAAATCCTAAAAATGTAGTGTTAGCGGGTGCTAGTGCCACTAGATACCGGGATGTTTGTAAGGAAACTACTAGATTAGTTCCAATATCAACCATGGAAGTTGGATTGGGCCAATCACAATCTAGGGAGTTGGCTATAGTAGAGGCTACAGGAGCAACGGGTGTCTCTACTGATTCGGCTGATTTCTTTGAATTTAAAGCTTGGCAAGCTAGAAATAAAGGAAATGGAGAAAACAAAGGAAATGGAGAAAATAGAAATAAACCGTTTGTGAAGAAATTTCCATACAAAAGTGGTGCTACGGGTGGTAAGCCTCCACCTATGTGTTATTTTTGTAGAGAAGAAGGCCACTTGTTCCGACAATGTCAGAAGCAAGTTCAGCACCTTGCAGCTATGGAAGGGGTGGTCCGGTTTATGGCCAAGTTAAAGGAGAAGGAAGAGGCGGAAAACGCGCTAGGGCCTTCCAAGCAGGCGTAGGAAGTGCCCGGTCGAGTTATATGCACGCCATACCTGGTCATATAGTGAAGGCGGAGTTGGCCGGCGGGGAGCAGGAGGTATGCCCCGGGAAGCTAGGGGACGCCCGACGGGAAAGTTCTCGGGGAACGAGTCATACAGATCGTTCTTTACAATGGTCAGTTCTGGTGCTATGCTCGGCTGTGAGCGTCCGGGGTGGAGACCCGGGCTATTCTTGTGTACCCGGACAAATTTTGAGGTTTGAAAGTGGCTGTTGGGGTACTAGGTTACACAAGATTATGGCATGTGACCTTCAGGACTATGGCATACAAATCTCTGATCTGCATTGTCCCAGAATAGAGGAGAGGTGGTATGTGAGTGTAACTGTAGGGAATGTAACCGGACAGTTTTTGGTAGACTGGGGTGCTCAATGCACACTGATTAAGAAATGTGTATTTGACCAGCTGTCAGTAAGACCTCACTTGATACCGTGTAGAGTGACGTGTTATGCTGGCACCGGACATAACCTGGTTACACATGGTTGCATAAGAGTTGCATTAGGAGTAGGTGATCAATGGTTTGCTCTCAACTGTCTGGTTGTGAGTGGTTTAGTCGGTGTAGAGGCCGGAATACTGGGTATGGATTTTATATTTTTGCACCAGTGTAATTCAGACTGGTCGGGCAAATTCACCTTGGAAGATGGTGAACACACTGTAGCGTGCAGACCATTGCAAAGTGGATCTCTGGTAGTGAATAGGACAGAGAGTGTTTTCGTGGACGCTTTCTCTTCTGTTTGCTCAGGTGGAGTTCTTGGGTCCCCCGGTGGAGGCCAGATCTTTGCCCCAAACGGCTCTGAATTGGGAAGTTTCCTGGAATATAATGATCCGGTTATGGAAACACAAATCGGAAATACGTTATTGGTAACTAACCCGACGGGAGAACCAATACTGGTTGAACTACATACGGCTATAGAGGGAGAGTTGGCTAATGAAAAATATTCACCTATCGTGGATGTGGAATTACTCGAACCGGAGGTCCCAATGCCTCTTGGTGAGAGTTGTCCCCTGGAGAAGTTGGTGATAGGGTCAGATTTGGTCAGGGCGGTTGATCGAGGAAGACTGTTGAAATTATTGCTGTCCTATAAGGATTGTTTTCGGTTACCGGGTGAAATATTGGGTCATACTAATGTAGTAACGCACCGGGTTGATACTGGAGATGCAGCTCCAATTAAGTCCGGTTGCAGAAGGTTACCGCCGGCTAAGCGGGAGGCGGCGGAAAAACAAATACAGGATATGCTCGATAAAGGCGTAATTGAAGAGAGTAATAGTCCTTGGGGGGCTGGTATTGTGATTGTGAAGAAGAAAGATGGTACTGACAGGTTTTGTGTAGACTATAGGCCATTAAATGCCGTCACAAAGAAGGACTCATTCCCTCTTCCCAGAATTGATGAATGTATCGATGCATTGGGAGGCAATAAATGGTTTGTCACACTGGATCTGGAGAGTGGGTATTGGCAAATTGCTATGGATCCAGCTAGCCGGGAGAAGACCGCTTTTGTCTCCTCTATGGGCTTGTATCAATTTAAGGTTATGAGCTTTGGCTTATGTAATGCCCCGGCTACCTTTGAGCGCATGATGGAACAAATGCTGTCGGGTCTGCGCTGGAAGGTTTGCTTGGTGTATTTGGATGATATAATTATATTTGGTAGAACCCTGGATGAAACTTTGGAAAATACTGAATTAGTCTTGCAGAGACTTAGGTCTTATGGGCTAAAATTGAAACCCAAGAAGTGCGAATTCTTTAAACTGGAAGTGCAATACCTGGGCCGGATAGTGTCTGAAGGGGGGATCCGGCCAGACCCCTCTAAGTTAGACCGGGTCCGGGAGTGGCCAGTGCCCTCTACTGTACGAGAGGTACGTCAGTTTCTAGGGTTTGCATCTTACTATAGGGAATTTATGCCTAAGTTCTCTGAGATTGCTGAACCTATTCAAGCTCTGGTGATAGGAGCTAATTCAAAGACAAAAGGGGTGGTTTTTGATGAAAAATGTCTCGAGGCATTTGGTCGTTTAAAAGAATTGTTGACTAAAGCTCCTGTCCTGGGATACCCGCAGCCGGCTGGTACTATAATCCTGGATACAGATGCCAGTGGATTTGGTATGGCCGGAGTTTTGTCTCAGATTCAGGAGGGTAAAGAGGTTGTACTCAGCTATGCAAGTAATAGTCTGAGCCGAGCTCAGCGGAATTATTGTGCTACAAAAAGGGAGTTGTTGGCTGTGCTAACGTATTTGGGTAAATTCCAACACTACATCATAGGGAGGGAAGACTTCGTTCTTAGAACAGATCATGCCTCGTTACGATGGTTGATGACCTTTAAGGACCCATCTGGTATGTTGGCTCGGTGGTTAACTACCCTTCAACACTATGGTATTTCAGCTAAACAGATTTCTCACCGTGCCGGGAAGAATCATTCGAATGCTGATGCATTATCGAGATTACCTGTCCGGAAATGCCCGCGGGAAGATTGCCCTGACTGCGGTGAGCATGATGCGGTTATAGCTGTGATGACAATGGAGTATGAGATATTTGCGCAATTGGCTGGTGATCGGTTGAGACAGGCGCAAGCTGAGGATGTTATATTGAAGAGGATAGTAGCCTTGCTGGAAAGCAATGCCCCTTGCCCGGAGAAAAAAGACCTGTTGGCTGAGGATGATGAATATTGCTTCTATGCTAAGCTGCTGCCTAAAATGGAGTTGGTAAATGGTTTATTGTGTGTGAAATGGGAAAGCGACAATGGTGTGGTGTATACAAGAGCGGCTGTTCCATTCTGCTTGAGGAAGGAGTTGTTTCAGACTTTGCACGGGAACAAGCTCTCAGTCCACTTTGGTGAATTCAAGACATACCAGGCGGCGTTAAAGAAATTTATCTGGCCCCGGATGAACTTGGATATAGCTGACTGGGTAAGAGGCTGTGAAGCTTGCGCTTCTTGCAAAAGCAGGGGTGGTAAAGGCATTACTCCACTGAGAAAGGAATTACATGGAGTGCGTTGGAGCCGGGTCGCTTTGGATATAATTGGTCCATTTAAAAAGACTCCGAGAGGTAATGTCTGTGTAATGGTGGTAACCGATTACTTCTCAAAATGGGCTGAGGCATATCCCTTGCCTGATCATACTGCGGCAACTTGTGCTATGGCATTGTTCACTGAGTGGATATTGAGGTATGGACCGCCCGTGTCTCTGCAGACAGATGGAGCTCCGGAATTCCGGTCAGCTCTGTTGAAGGAATTGTTGGAAATGTTGGATATTGAGAAGCTGATGACTCTTCCCTATAGACCGATGGCGAATGGACAGGTGGAGAGATTTAATAGGGTCTTGGTAGAGCAGCTCTCTTGCTTAACGGAGTACGATGATGTAAACTGGGATCTGCTGGTACCCTGTATTGCCCATGCATATAGGGGTGCGGTACATAAAAGCACATATTGCACGCCGAATAGTGTTGTGTTTGGTACTGAGCTGGTTACTCCGGCTGATATCATATACGGCACATTAACCGGAGATGTTGACTTTCCCTGCCACACTGCATTTGTGGAGGAGATAAGGCAACTGTTGAGGAAGGGGCATAAATTTGTTAGAGAACGGTTGGGTCATGCTGCAGTTTATCAGAAAAGATATTTTGATAGACGGGCTAGACCCCGGGTGTTTCAGGCTGGTGATATGGTATGGCGCTATGCAACACCATTAGCACAAAAGAAATATGGACCCAAATGGGATGGCCCGTTTGAGGTGGTAAGGAGAGTTCAAGGGTGTACTTATGAACTAAGAACAACAGATGGTCTTCTTCGATGGAATGGCAATTTATTGAAGAAAGCTTTCAATTCAGATGGTAAACCGGTCCAAGTAACCAACTTGCACCGGGCCCCGGAGTATCAGAAACAACTGGTTGCCGGGAGAGACATTATCCGAGTTGCCCCAGACGGGAAGGTAATGCCGGGTACTGAAGCTCCTGAGGTTACTCCGGGCGACCGAATTGTTCATCATGTAAAAAGGCGTGGCCGGCCACCCAAAGCTAAGGCTGTAGCAGTGGGGGATAAACCGCCTCTACCCGCTGCACCGTCTTCGGGTGAGTCGAGCTCAGAAAGTGATGTAGAAGAAGCAAATCTGGTTTCTGATGTCGATAAGGTATTACCTAAGGCTCTGGACAAATTGGTTAAATCAGAGTATTTACTAAAGCGTCCTCAGAGAAATGTTAGACAGCCTGATAGATTGGGATTCAAATAAGGTTTATTGTTTCGTCGACTGGTGCTAAAAAATGACACAACGAGAAGTACATTGGTTGATACATGGAAAATGTTTACGGTAGACACTTTTCTGTGCTAAATACAGGTAGCTATACGTGGATACTTCATGTGCATTCTTTTCTGGCATCTAATTATTTGATCATGGTGTAGTATCTTCCATACACGCCTGTTTGTATGTCATGTGGGATTAAATCAACCTGTTGGGTGTCAGGACTGAATGGCTTGATTAAGATGGTTCTTATGGCCATGCTCGGTGGCCCGGTTATATGGATAACTTAACTTGGAGTTGGCGGGTGCATTTGTAGGTCGCCACGAGGGGGCTACGGTTGAAACCAACTCGGTGACAGGGAGAGAGTACTATTTTTAGATGTGTCCCAGCGTTCTGATTGGAGGTTGGCGCATCGAGGTCAGAGGACGGAGCGTGAGTCGGCAGTCAGTGGCAGAGTAACGTTCAGGACACACGTGTATGGTGTCTCTCTAGAAACTGAATCTAACCTTGCCCCAGATAAAGTAAAGTTTGTCCCTTTTGGTTGTGTGTACAGATACAAGGTACATTGCAGATTTATATTGGTGATTCTCATGGCTGACGCCGAGGTCGACATGGAGGTTGAAAGTGGTGATACTGGTGGTGGCGATATCACCCCAGTCGAGGAGACAGTGGTAACGGCTCAGGCCGAGGGTCGTGAATCCGGTCAAGAGCAGAAGGATAGGAAGGAAACTGGACATACCTCCCGATCTAAGGAGAAGAAGGAGAACAGAGACAAGTCGAGGTCTCGTTCTCGCCAATCTTCTTCTGACAGCAAGGGTAAGAAGGAAGATAAGAAAACTGGTTCTGGCGAGGATAAGAAGGATAGGAAGGAAACTGGAAAGAAATCGGATAAGGAGAGGAAGTCCAAGTCGGATGATAAAAGTGGAAGTGTTAACCCGGGTACGTCCGGCAAGGCTAAGCCTAAGCCGGCCGCGACTACCTCCGGGCAGCAACCGGGTAGTGATGTCGAAATGGAGGAATTCCCTACGGTAGCGGCGGCCGCTGCTGCTAGTGGTACTAGCCGGGGAAGGAACTTGGTGCAAGCTGCTAACCCCCCTAAGGTCAAGAGGTCAAGGAGCAGTAGCATCAACTCCTTGCAAACGGTAGAGGATATTCGGCGAGCTCATGAGGGAACTCACTGGAAAGGTCAGCCGAAACGCCAGTACGACACTGACTTTCCCATCAGGAGCGCTGATAGGTATCGACGTAGGGGATTATTGGAAAGGGTCAAGTTGACTCAGCGGAATGTGGCAGACATCGATCCGGCTGAGGATAACGATTCAAAATTGATTGTGCCTGAGTGCCCGGAGTCGGAGGATGAAGATGAGTGTTTACAGGGTTATTGGGATAAAGCGCCTATGATGGGAGAATACGAGGCCAGGTTCCATTTCCTAAAAAACCGGTCTGGTCGTGCTGAGACCAGTGATTCTGTGATTAGTGGCATGGTTAAGAACAAATTGGATGGTGTGAGTTCGTTGTGGCAGCCCGGATTCAGGTGCCCGTTCACCTACTGCCGCTATACTGGTTCTGAGTTGAACAAAGGAGGAGTGAAACGGTACCGCACCCGGGAGCGTTTCTATAGGCATCTGTGCGAGGAGCACTGCCCGGCTGTACTGGTGTTAACGTGTGCACACGCCATGTCATGTAACGTTCGTTTGGATAGACGTTCTGACATGGTGGGACATCTAATGGTCGCACATAAAGATGGTAAACCAAAGGCTAGGGAATATGCTGTTGGTTTTAGCGTCCTGACAGACGAAATTCCTAATTTTGGCTGTCAGCGCTATAGCAAACTTGGTGTTTTGGATATGGAGCGTATTGAACTGGGAAAACGGAGTAGCAAAGTGGTTGGGAAGAAAATTTCCAACGCCCCAATTGCCCCTCCCCCTCTCTTTGGTGCCTGGGACTTAGCTGGTCCAAGAGGGAAGGTGATTAGAGGTGGTGGTTCCGGCCCCTCTGCTGCGACTGGTGTTAACCCGGACAATGTGCCCGGTTCTATGGATTCAGTTGTAGCTCCTGCTTCAATTGCAGTTCAAGTTGCCAGTACCTCGGCAACGACCAACTTGGATCATTCGGGTGGTTGTAATGATTCGCAGGAGACTGTGGATTATTCTCCAAGCATGGAATTGCCTGAATCTGGTGAGGTGCAACGCTCCCTACAAGGAGTTTCCGGGGCAATGGATGATGGTTTTGCCGATATCCAGGCGGCTACATGCACGGCTATGAAAAGGATTCAGTCAGCTGTGGATTTTGCGTGTCGGCCACTGGAGAACTTGGAAAGATGTAGAGTTGCTGCGGAAAGGATCCCAGCCTTGGAGAAAAGGGTGAAAGAATTAGAGGCAAAACTCAAATTCTATAAGGACGTTGATGCCCGGTCAAGGGAGGAAATTCTGTCTTTACAGGAAAAATTGGCTTTGATGGAAGAAAATGAAAGGGCATCTCCTGCTCCAAAGAGGAAGAAGGTAGAACCAGGAGTTGATAAGTCGGTCGGTACTGATAGAGTCATTGAGCCTTCTGTCTCTGCTTCTCCGGCTGCTGAGAAACTGGACACTAGAGATCCGGCTGTGCCTCATGTGTTACAGCAGACTCTCAATTCGGTGATAGCTGAGAACCGGAATGCCATGGCGAATGTATTCCGTTCAATGATGAGGGAAAGTTTACTGCAGTCTACTGCATACAATCCCTTGGATATGAGCCGGGAGTACATGGTTGATGAGATGCAGCCTTCTGCTTCTCAATCGCAAATGGAGATGTCTCAGATGGGTATGAGCCGGGAAGCACAAATGGTTAGACCTCCTCCAACTCCATCGAGGGTGTTTGATCATAATTTTATGATGGCGGGCCTGCAGTATAGACCCCCTCAGCACCCGGGTATTGGAGCATTTAGCAATTTGGTGGACAGTATTTCGGCTGCTGGTATTGGAGCGGGTATAGGTAGTATGAGTGCCTCCGGAAGCATTCCACCTGGTTTTCCTCGCAACCAGCCCCCGTTGCAGAGTAGTTCGCCTGCTGGACACCAAGGTAGGCCGGACATGGTGTTTGTAAACAGTACTTACGCGCAAGGGGTTGTGGAGACTACTCCCACTCGATCGGCCACGCTGGACGCTCAGCGGTTGGAGCAAGATGGTGCGACCGAATCGGACACTGGTTACCCTAACCCGGCCGAGGAGGCTAAGTTG
The DNA here is from genome assembly GCA_942159475.1 of Sthenelais limicola. Taxonomy (NCBI): domain Eukaryota; kingdom Metazoa; phylum Annelida; class Polychaeta; order Phyllodocida; family Sigalionidae; genus Sthenelais; species Sthenelais limicola. Next base: position 25,368,081 of record OW804094.1, on the reverse strand, counting down.
CTCGGTGAGGGTAGTAGTGAAGGGATGCTCTCGGTTGGTGATGAGGACGAGGAGCTTAAAACCATGTAATTTATATGTTTAACTAGGAAATATTGTGGTTGATAAATGGCTATATCTGGTATTTAAGCGTTTATATCTGGTAAATCTGACGGCGGCGTGGGAGCGTCATTCCCCAGCGGGTGACTACTCCATGTGACTACCCGGACGGATGCTGAACGTGGTGATACCTTGCTAGCAGTGCTATGCCTTTCTTCTCCTGCCATCTCCTGCCTTCCTTGGACTTACCTGGACTGTGCTTATCGGACATTATAGACAATACACAAAGGATTAACTGGAGCGTGCCTTACTTCATCGTTTTAGATGGACTTGTTCCAGATACCTAGGATTGTGCGTGGAATATCATGTGAAAAACAGTAAATATATTTTTCTTCGTCCTGTTCTTCTGATATAGACAGACGAAGTTCGGTTATTTATACCTTTTTATACTGTATGTTTCATTCTTGTGTTTTCCACTGTATGTCTATCTTATATTGTGTATCCGGTAAACTTTTCATAACTCATGTATGGGTTTTTTATTGTGTTGGCATATATTCTTATTTGCAACCTTTTGTAACAGTCATGTATTTGTCTGTGTCGGTTGGACCCGCCTAAAAGAAAAAGGATAGGGGGCATTGTGGTGAGTTAGGTTTGTCCGCTCGCTGCAGTGCTACCCGGGCATGTTCTAAACATGATCCGGGTATCAGCTGACACAGCCGGGTAATAGCCGGACTTGTCCGGAAGGTATTGGATCAGTGTATTTATATAACAGGTGGCGCTGTGTGCCTGTGAGGCTCTTGTTTATGGTATTTTACAGTATTGGTCTCATTTGTTTGCACTTGTTCTTATGTTTAAACACCCAGTAGAATCGGGTTGTTTCTTATTCAAAGGGTTATTCTGCTATTGTATATACGCAACTCTATACTGCGTTATTAGAGTGCCCTGGACTTGTGTGATTATAATTGGTAATAAACAGGAGACTGCTAGCAAGGACTATTAGATCTGGGTTTAGTGTTGTTACTCGAACTGCGATCACGAACCGGCCGGGTAATTCACTACAATATTTTTTTTAGTTCCAGAAGAATCGGAAACTCACCTTTTGTTTTTGCCTTATAATTCATTTTTCTGTAACACGACACATGCAGGTTCTTCGTCAACAAGTGGATAGGCAAGTAAACTATAGAGAGACAATGGAACGAACGGAATCTCGTCCAATAAATATTTAATTACTAGTACTGAGTTCCATTCACTATTTATTGTATGTGCCCCATGACAACTATTGAAATATAAATCTTTGTTTCTGGTTTTGAATCGTCATATATGGGTCAGAGTTTCAGAAAATGTACAATTCACCGTCACCAATCTTCTCAAATAACCCAGATTTAGGACAAAAATGAGCTTCAAAATGCAGGTTAACATAACAGAACTGATACTTTAAATCAATGCGATACTAAATACACTCAGATATACCCGGTATATTCTTCATTTTTCAGCTTTATTTAGCAGAACGTCCTAAATGTGTAGAGGTGCCAGTTGTACATTTTCTGAAAATATGACCCATATATATTATCTAAAAGCTGAGAGAAAATATTCTTAATGCACCTTACTTATTGTACCCCTCAGGTGAAATGCGCATAATATAATATGAACAATTCAGCTTTATATATACATATATACTAGAGTCAATAGGTATCTATCCCAATAATAATATTATTGACTATTGGCTATAATATAGCTGGAAATATTTTATTTATATCTTTTATTCTCTTATTGTGTTTTTCTAAACAGCGTACTCAATCAATTAAGCGGGGATTGGTCATAGGAGCTAAGAAACGTATTAATATCAATCTGGCTTCACCGTTAATGCTAAATGCAGCAGACAATATCCCAATGCTGCAACTAGAACTTGTGCCACCACTTTACCTCCCTATCCTTCCTCGTGACACTTGAAAGCAAATAGGAAATATCCTTTCTTCTCTCCACTGGAAGAGAGCGGACAACCTCCGTGTTTACCTTCCAGTAATTGTCCCCCCTCCCTGAGATGTTGTTCTGCTTCCACAGAATATAAAAACATTCTGGCTTCACTGCGCCATTTCCTGAAAAATAGCCAAAGAACAACACAGACGTTGGGGTGTCTATCTCGGCTTCCTGGGTTACGAAACATGGCCCAATCGTTTCTACAGTTCATTTTGATGTCTTTTAAACCTCTCCATTGTTTACCATTGATAGAGCTGACAAGGGCTAAGCCCGACTTAAGCTGCCTGTCATTCCCGCCAGAGGGTGTGTTCTCGCGCATGCGCACTGACCCATGGCGGCCTAGCGGGTAGAATTGTAACTAGGTGAGTTAATAGGGTTGTGTATTTGGGTAGGGAGGGTTAAGGGCTGTCACCGCGGCCCACATCAGAGGGTTAACGATTCCTCAGTTATGTATGTATTATATATATACTTGTGTATACTTGTGGATACAGTTACTCGGTCTATAGTGATCGCTATCGCTTTCATTTTGTGTTGTGTTCTAATAGTTTCTCCGACCACGAGATAACCATAGTTGGTTTTGATGAGGTCAGGAAGGTGTTATTGCTTATGCAGGTAGAAATAATAGTATAAATCGATGAAATCGGTAGAAAATGCGCCATTTGTCTTCTTCCACAATCCTCGCAAATTTTAGACAAAAATGAAGTTTAAAAAAGTTGAACTGAACCTAACAGATATTTTGAAGCATCCCAATACCAAATATACTCAGATATGGGTAAGATTTACAGAAAATGTACAATTCGTCTTCAGTAATCCTCTTAAATAACCCAAATTGTAGAGGAAAATAAAGTTCAAAATACAGTTCAACCTAACCAAACAGACTGCTTAAATCAATGTAATGCCGAATATACTTGAATTTACCTAGTATTGACCAAATTGCAGCCTAATTTAGCGGAATTTACTAAATGTGTAGAGCTGCCAATTGTACATTTTCTGAAAATCTGACCCATATAAATAGTATTTATCATTAGTTAATTGAGTCTGTTAGCTGAGTTATTGCATATGTGGGTGAAATGGTCAGAAAATGTATAATTCGTCAGTACAGTACTTATAGGAATTGGCACGAAGGGTTCAAACTGATCGAGACCCATCAGAAAGTGGGACGAACCCCAAAATGAGAATATTCCAACAAAGGGATCTTGAGAATAAAACACTTGAAAAATATCAATTTTGCTAATTATGACTCATTTCTCTGTGACACACCACACATATATCCTTCTCCTATTAGTGGTTTGATTTTGATTTAGAAATATTTTATTCAGGACAATGAACAGTACAAATATTCTCCGAGCAGCCTGAATTACAATACTTTTACTGATAAGTTAATAGTTAAATAACAATAGGAAAAATATCTTAGGTTCGTTGATACAAGAAGTATTATGATACATCAACTTTCACAAAGTCATCTGATTTATAAAAGTGTTAAAATATATCTTACAATCCAGTCCGTCAAAAATACTATGAAAGTATATTAGAGTTTATAGATGTAAAGTAAAATAAATTCCCACCACCCACGCCGTGCACATTCACATTGTCCAATTTCATTACATAGTGGTTAGAAATAAAGGCAATTAATGTTGCTATAACACTAAGTAGTGAACGGAATAATTTAAATAGAAAATCAGATAATGCTATTAGATTTACATGTGTGTTTTCACAACACCCAAGTGCCCCACTACTTGGCTGACAGCAATATAAACATCAGTTGTCCCCGTGGGCTGCAGAAAACCTGACACCACCAAACTGTACGCTAGTGTACCTAGTCCCCTCCAATGTCCTTCCTTTTTTTTCTTAAAAAAAACCCTAGTTTTTAATGTTGTTTCCACTCAGAAGACTCTATCGCGAATCTTCACAATTTTCAACATTGGACATATTCTATTTATATTGGATTCAACATTGAATCAACATTGGACATATTCTATTATATTAGATTCAATATTGGACATATTCTCTTATAATTATTGGATTCAATATTGGACATATTCTCTTATAATTATTGGATTCAATATTGGACATATTCTCTTATAATTATTGGATTCAATATTGGACATATTCTCTTATAATTATTGGATTCAATATTGAACATATTCTCTTATAATTATTGGATTCAATATTGGACATATTCTCTTATAATGATTGGATTCAATATTGGACATATTCTATTATAATTATTGGATTCAATATTGGACATTATTCTATTATATTGGATTCAATATTGGACATATTCTATTATTTTGGATTCAATATATTCGATAAATTCTATTATATGTTATCCGTTTCAGGAAAATAGTCATAAGTCGCAAAAAATGGATTTTCAGATATCACCATATTTGACAAGAGATCAAGCTGATTCCAATGATAGTAAACACTATGAAAAGTTTGATATTTTTATTTTTGAAAAAATAAGTTTGCAATGTTTCTCGATGGGTAATTATACCAGTAAATTAACTAAATATACTCCATACAAAGGCCTTCAAAATGCAAGGATATATTCAATACAATGTCCTGGAATTTGTTACATGGATTTATATAACTAAAAATGCTAAATCCTCTAAAAATCAGAGCATTTCAATAAAGAAATCTTGTGGAAAAAACACTTTGAAAAATATCACTTTTGCGACTTGTGACTCATTTTACTGGAACACATCACATATATGTTCTATGTTGTCCTTTGTTTTCACGATTGTCTTGTTTCCGGTTTTATCTGATCTGATAGGCTATGAGCCTAGATTGATTAGCCCTTTATCAAGAATAGTGATTATTATTTGATTTGATTTGAAAAAGGTACAAGATTACAAAATAAATATGAAAAAGGGTCGACAAGCCTATATGGAATTAAATTCCATGTTTTCCCGATGTTATCTTTTCCAGAGAATAAAATATAGGGAGGTTTTAAAGTGACTAATGGGGAGCTACACAAGAGTTACAATACAAAGTATGAATCAAGATAAAAGGATGCCAATAATTATGAAACGAATAGGGGAGTTGCATGTGTCATTACGCATGTTTGTTACAATGCATTCTTGGATAGATTCTGATGAAATCTGACATACAAATATTTAGCAACATTTTTATCGAAAAATGCAAGGATCTTTTCACCAATATCATAGCTTGTATAAAGGATCTATAAAAACCAAATGCATGATGGGAAAGATGAAGTCTTTTTTGATGGAGACATAAAAAACATGGCTGTTTACATGAGATCACTGTTGAATATTCCATGCTGAACATAACATGTTTTCTATAGCTTTTACACTGATACTCCCATAATTCCATACAAATCGAGATGGCGGACATACAAATCCCCTATTGAAACAGGATTTATAAGCATTTTTTTGCTTGTTTCACTTGGAACGTGCGAATAATTGAACAAGTAGAAGCAAATTTCCAAGAGTGCATCTTTCCCTAATTTAGTGAGACTTTCCTTTCAGCTTTTACACTAGTTTCTGGTTTCCATCCGTCCTGTTCATGTTCGTTTTCTGATGGACATTGTCGTGGGTTGATTGAAAGACCTTGTCTTCCCACTCACCAAATAAACAGCACCGCGCAGCTCTAAATGAACGTCAACAAACCCTTTACGTTTCCGTATTTGATTACCACCTCCAATATGTGGAGAGTTCTACATGGCCGCGAGGCATGATGGGATAGATTCATCATGTGACTGTTGCTGAGAGGGAGGCGAGGCGGGGGAGGGAGTGATAATAGGGGATTTACACGCGGGATAAATATGAGGAGTCACACACAATAGGGGATTTGCATGTCTCACTGCGCATGTCTAAGACAGTGCATGCTGGGATAGATTAAGCTCAAATATGACATACAGATATTTAGCAACAATTTTATGGAAAATTGCAACAATGTTTTCAACAATATCATATTGTGTGAATGATCTATAGAAACCAAATGCATGATGGGAAAGATGAAGTTGTGTGTTATAGAAACATCTAAAACACGTGGATATTGATATGGACCACTGATAAATATTCCATGCTAAAGATAACATGTTTTTTCAGATTTTGTCAGATTTGAACTGCATCTATCCGAGCATGCATTGTAATAGACATGCGCAGTGAAACATGAACTTACCCTATTCTATCAAACGGTGAATAATCTTAAGGATTTGTATCATACATGTTCTATTAGATAATGAATTGTTTAATATACAATTATTCTCAGATTTGTTGTGACCTTTTCAGATTTATAAAGGCTCAATTTCACTCTGCAAATCATATTCTTCATCTGACCACTCCATTCTCCATCCATGCTCTCTCCATACTCCATTCATAATAATATCATAAATGTGATGTGTTTCAGGGAAATGAGTCACAAGTCGCAAAAATAATAGTATTTTTCAAAGTGTTTATTTTACAAGATCCCTTTATTGCAATGTTCTGATTTTTGGAGGGTTTATCACTTATAGTTTTATCGATCGAGGTATCAAATTTCAGGACAATGTATTTAATATATCCTTTCGTTTTAAAGGTCCTCATGAAATTTTGGAGTTTATTTAGTTACTTTACTATTTATTGCCCCTGAGAAATAGTGGAAACATTTTTTTCCAAAATGAAAATATCAAACTTAAAATCTAGAAATACTTATTAGATTATTAGGCTGTTTACTACCATTGGAATCAGCTTGATCTCATCTTTTCAAATATAATGATATTTCAAAATCTATTTTTTGCGACTATATATTATGAATTTTAATTACTATTTTATACAATACAGTTAAGCAACACATTCGAGCAATAATACATCAGACGCATTAAATAATTATGTTAATTTAAAATCAAGTCTGGTAATCAAGAATAAGTAAAATAATCTCGATCTCTTAAAGAAATTTCAGGACCCGGATTGAGAGGAGAAACATCTCACCTTTGTTGTGTATCTGAGTGACCTTGACCTTTATAGATGGTTATCTGGTAGGCTGACATCGGATCGCATTCTGCTATCACTTTAATCATCGCTTGTTGCCCCGCCTAGCGGACAGATGTCAGATCACCGATCTCTCTTCCCTGTCGCATTAACCTTATTCGTAAGCCAGACTTATTTTGATAGATTTATACCCTTTTGTTATAAGAATGTATGTGCCTTACTCTGTTCATATTTACGATTCACTTTATAGAATTAAACTTGGTTAAGGATTAAACATTTTCAAATCAATTTTAGAATTCGTTATGCTGATATGTATATGATTTCAGAAGGCCATCCAGAATTATCGTGAGAATGTCTAGTTTTAAAGCTGTGTTCTCAGCTATGACGACACAGAAAATGTTACTAAATTACTAATTACTATAATTACTAATACTTACTAATACTCATTGGTTATCCTATTGGACTGAATTTATTAATTTTCGTAACGGTTACATTTAAATTATTATTTTTTGACATAACTATCTTATAAGTTTCACACAACTTTTAGGGATAATGTTCATTTCAGAACAGATATAATTCCAGTTCTTTCGTTATCACCATATTGTCTGACTTAGATGTGAAAATATAACCTCGCTTCCTATCAGGTTATCCTACGGAGTATATTCAAATACTTTATTAGTAATTGTCCACCCAGAAATATTGCAAACTTTCTTTTCACACAAAAAATCCAATCAAACATGACATATTGAAATACTTTTTAGATTTCCTAAAAGTTGACATCGTTGAACTCCACTTATGGGTCAGGTCACCAGAAAATGTACAATTGGCAGCTCTACACATTTATGAAATTCTGCTAAATTAGGCTAAAAAGTTATAAATACTAGGTATATCTAAAGAACATTCTGCATCGAGTTGATTCAGGGATGTGTTTGGTTATGTTGAAGTGTGTTTTGAGTCGCATTTTTTATTAAATACGGGTTATTTGGGAAGGTTTCTAAATGTGAACTGTGCATTTTCTGGAAATTTATTCTGATTTTTTTCAAACAAGATGGTATCTTCTCAACTGATGACTCGTTTTTCTGTGACACATCACAATTATGCATAGATCCAATTGGACCCATCCAGTTGGCCTGACCCACATCTAAGGTCCTTTCCAGCCAAGGGTTACTAACATAGGTGGATAGTGATATCATCATTAGTACTGTCAGGGATTGTAATTGATCCACTTCATGGTTAGCTAACCGTGAAGGTAGATAGAGACGTCTAATCCTCCCAGTTATGTGGGTCAGATTTTCAGAAAATGTACAATTCACTTTCACAAATTCTCTAAAATAACCCAAATTTCAGACGAAAATAAAGTACAAAATAGAGTTCAACCTAACCAAACTAATTGCTAGAATCAATGCAATGCTGAATATACTCAAATTTAGCTAGTATTGACCAAATTTCAGCCTAATCTAGCAGAATTTACTAAATGTGTACAGCTGCAAATTGTACATTTTCTGAAAATCTGACCCATCTATACAGACATCCAGGTAGATCATATTGCGGCTACTAATCCTTTATTTAGGTGGAGAACTAGACTAATTCTACTATTAATGACACCAAAATTGGGGTGTGGGGGGTGAGTGAGTGAGGGAGATTGGTTGCTTTACGCCCTTATCAACACATTGAAGGTTATATCAAGGGCGGGAGAGCTGAGAGGGAGGCAGTTTATGATATACCCAGGAAATAGAGATAGAGAAGAAGGGGGAGAGAGACAGAGAAAAAGAGACAGAAAGGCAGTTTATGATCATACCCAGGAAATAGAGATAGAGAAGAAGGGGGAGAGAGACAGAGAAAAAGAGACAGAAAGGCAGTTTATGATCATACCCAGGAAATAGAGATAGAGAAGAAGGGGGAGAGAGACAGAGAAAAGAGGGGGGGGGGGGCGGAGGTGTGACTGTGGGATCCAGACTGTGGGGCTAAGATCGACCAACTTTGATACAAAATGAATTATTATAAAATGACTTTATTCTGGCTTTTTTTTTGGACAAATTTTATTCACGTGAAACGTGGTACATTTTGAAAAGTATGTTTTCATATTCAAATCAAATCATAATATATTCGTCTATGTTTCCTCTCGTGCTATATACCTATTTCGAGACAACTGGAAATTAAAGTACAGTGGAACCTCAAGTGATATGTGCTCCAGGAAAATGAGTCACAAGTTATTGAAATGTTCTGTTTTTAGAGGGTTTGGCACATGAACATATGAATCCATGTAGCAAATTGCAGCACATTGTATTAAATTTATCTTTGCGTTTTGAAGGCCTTCATGTGGTGTATGTTTAGTTACTTTACTGGTAATACTATCAGATTTTATTTATACTGGGAGACTAGGTCCTTCTCTGGGTTTTCACCCACCCCAGTTTGTCTGGTATACAACTCAATTCTTCAGAACAGTGTCATGTAAAGGCATGTGTCCCATGTATATGATGCAGTTCATTACAAGTTTGCAGGGAGAAAACATTACGGTAGGTGGACTATTTATTAACTTTCATAAAGGCCCATACATAATATAAGAGAAATATCAACAAGCTGTTCATTGTTTGAATGATGCATGGGTTGTTGAGCTTTTGTAGAGGAACTCTGATTTTCTAGGTTTTTATGATTCTGCAATTAATTAATTTAATTTACTGACTCCCATGACTAAATAGATGTTCAGAGGCATTTCTCATGAAATATGATATACAGAGTTCCTACACCTATATTTCATGACAATGAGTCATTTAGAAAAAGAAATAGCTTGGTATCCGATTGAATTCAGTTTTACTTAATGCTAGATGCATATGGGCATGGAATGAAGGCAAAAACTGAGATAATTTATCTTTATTTGGCCCAAAATGCAGGGAAATCTTCCAATATAGGAGACTTTTTCAATAATTAATTGCAAATGATACACTTTTTTTGTCAAAATATATTATTCAAGAAATTTATCTTTGTTGGTACGTAAAGAATGATCATAGGAAGTCTCCTTCAGCAAATATGATCAAAATGCAATGAGAACTAGTACCTATGGAATCTTATTAGTTGGTGAAGGGGGTGCATCATTCCACATCACGTTTTATTCCAGGTACTAGCTGAGAAAAGTGAGCTATAGAATGGGTAAAAATGAATAATGAAATAAATCTATATGTATTCTGGTGTGGAAAAATTAGGAAATAATTCTATTTCATTTACATTTTATGGGTGAACAGAGATGGGTTAGTGAATTTTGTGTAGTAGGAGCGTCATCCCGGGAACGCATTTCAACAGCCTATAAATAAGTAACATATTAAATTTGAGCACAGATAATTCAGCAAAATATATAAGGGACGTATGTGTTTCCAATATGATATCAGGTATTATTTTGGGAAAAAAATATATTTAAGCCTTATTTACTCTGAGGCCGTCATCCTGCATCACGCGTCGTTCCGTGTCACGCTGTGTATATTTGTGCATATTTTTTATGCACACTGGTGCCAAAAATAATGAAAATAGGTATGAAAAAGTATACATTTCTTGAAACAGGATTTCTTTCCTTCGTAATGATACAAATATTAAAGCAATGGCATGATTTGTACTCACACAGCGAACAACGGAATTAAAGATATTATTTTAGCCAATTGCATCTATGAAAAAAATCAAACCAATACACATTGTATGAGATCGATTCCAGAATTTTAATTAGAATTTTCATGTTTTTCACACTTTTTGTTTATGTCATAATCTTTGTCAATTCTGATCGTATAAACCTACAAATGGCTTGTATGTATTCCTAGGAACACGTTCCATATTTCTAAAAACATTTTAACATCAATATTATTGTACCTGGATGCATGGAATATCTATGCTCATACCTCGGAGACTATTTGAGATTTCTACAAAATTTTAAAAACATTAAATATCCCAACATGTCTATTTGACTTTCCATCAACTTTTCATCAATAGAGATGCGGCTTCTCGTGAAATCCCTGGTGGAAAAAACTTTACTTAACATAGGTCACACAGTGCCCAAATGAGGGACTATACTTAACATAGGTCATACAGTGCCCAAATTAGGGACTATACTTAACATATGTCACACAGTGCCCAAATGAGGGACTATACTTAACATAGGTCATACAGTGCCCAAATGGGGGTCTATACTTAACATAGGTCACACAGTGCCCAAATGAGGGACTATATTAAACATAGGTCATACAGTGCCCAAATGGGGGTCTATAGATACTGTACATAGGTCACACAGTGCCCAAATGAGGGACTATACTTAACATAGGTCATACAGTGCCCAAATTAGGGACTATACTTAACATATGTCACACAGTGCCCAAATGAGGGACTATACTTAACATAGGTCATACAGTGCCCAAATGGGGGTCTATAGATACTTAACATACGTCACACAGTGCCCAAATGAGGGACTATATTAAACATAGGTCACACAGTGCCCAAATGAGGGACTATACTTAACATAGCTCACACAGTGCCCAAATGAGAGACAATACTTAACAGGGGGTAAAAAAAATGGCCGAAAAAAAATGGCTGAAAAAAGTTGAAAGAGTTTTGTCAAAAAAGGGGTAAAAAAAGTGAACAAAAATGCTGAAAAAAATGGGTAAAAAAGTTTGAAAAAAATGGGTAAAAAATGGCCGGAAGAAAAAGGGGTAAGAAATAGTGGATCCAAAAAAGTATGGCGAAAATAATTGGGTCGAAATAAAAAATGGCTGAAAAAAAAGTTGGTTGGAAAAAAAAATGGCCGATTGATGGTAATGGCAATGTGTTCTGGGTATCTGTCTACTTGAAAAAATAAAGGACAATGGGTTATATATATATGATGGAAATACTGATAGGCCCATATTTTAGACCCATTATAGGTAACAGTGGGTAGGCCACACAATGCCCGGTTGGGGGTATTATACCCACTCAAGTTGTTACAGCTATATACTAATTATTTGCAAATTTTGAATTTATTTTCGTAACATAGCTACAGTATATATATGATCCGTTTCAGGAAAATGAGTCATAAGTCGCAAATTATGGATTTTGAGATATCCCCATATTTGAAAAGAGGGGATCAAGCTGACTCCAATGAATGTAAATATTAAGGACATCTCATAAGTACTTTCATCTTTTTAGTTAGATATTTTTATTTTTGAAAAAAAACAAAAACGTTTGCAATATTTCTGGGTGGATAATTACCAGTGAAGTAGCTAAATATACTCAATGGGATGATCTAAGAAACGCACTGATATAATTAAGAAACAGTCTTGAAATTTGGTAGATGTATTCATACAACCACAAGGACTAGACACTCCAAAAATGAAAATATTCCAATAAAGAGATCTTGTAAGTAAACGACTTTGAAAAACACCAATTTTGCGACTTGTGACTCATTTTCCTGAAACACATCACATATATAATATACACCTATGTGCATATCCATGTATACATATATGCGGCTTATTAATTTGTAGACAAGATATTAATTAATGTTAATGTTTAATTAAGTCGATTACTTCGAGTACCTTCTCTTTTGTTACCCTATCTTTGGATCACAAGGTACAACTTGTTGATTGTCGGCCATGCACCAACAACCTCCATATTGACACCACAATAGCGTCTTGTTTAGGGGGTCTATTATCGCCACTCATCTATCCCAAGCTGAAACAAGAGTGGCCAGATTTCCGCCCTACCCCCTGACGTTTTTGTCAACAACCGTGATCTCGCGCGCGGGCCGCGCTGCCGCGTTGCCGCGTGCCATTGACGCGCGCGTACAATGCCGCGGCGTGCGAACTGCCGCAGGTGCGCGCTCACGTCAAAGGTGACTCGTCGGAGGGGCGGTCGGCTGGGCGGGATTTGGGGAGTTGATGAAACAGCGGTGAGGTTTAGGGGTGGGGCCTTCGGGGAAGGGGGTTTCTAAGGGGTAAAGTAACCAAAGTAGCATATCCCCCGTCGGGTCCCATCAACAGTGCCCTACCAACCCATACGGATCAGATTTTCAACAAAATGTACAATTGGCAGATGTACACATTTAGTAAATTCTGCTAAATTAGGCTGCAATTTGTTCAATACTAGGTACATTCGAGTATATTCGGCATTGCATTGATTCTAGCAATCTGTTTGGCTAGGTTGAACTGTATTTTGAACTTTATTTTTGTCTGAAACCTGGGTTATTTGAGAGGATTGCTGAAGGTGAATTGTACATTTTCTGCAAATCTGACCCATACGCTAAATAAGAAATCAACGGGAAGGTTTGAATGGGCCAGGTGCGATACGCGGTCGGGAGAAATATGAAGAGCTAATTGTAAATGATTAGGATTGTAAACAATAGAATGTCTTTGTTTTCGACACATCTATGGACCCCAGGATTAAAATGTAATTCACAGTGATGATTCCACTCACTGGAAGCTATGAAAACAGAACTAATTAAGTATAGGTTTTGGTAAAAATAACATTTTGTTACTTAGAATCAGATGTAATTAGACATAGCAGTGAGCCCGTATCTCGATGTATATAGAGGGGGCCTATGTAAATGTAGCTAAATGACAGACTCTAGTTCCATAGTACACCGTGCATTGCTTGTTTGTAACTCAATTGTCTTTTCAGGAGGTAAGTGTGAGTGAGTTTGGTTGCTTTACGCCCTTATCAACACATTTAATATGGTTATATCAAGGGCGGGAGAGCTGAGAGGGAGTGAGTGAGATTGGTTGCTTTACGCCCTTATCAACACATTTAATATGGTTATTACAAGGGCGGGAGACCTGAGAGGGAGTGAGTGAGATTGGTTGCTTTACGTCCTTATCAACACATTTAAGGGCGGGAGAGCTGAGACGGAGGCAGTTTATCATCATACCCAGGAAATAGAGATAGAGAAGAAGGGAGAGAGAGAGAGAGAGAGAGAGAGAGAGAGAGAAAAGAGACAGAAACTGTGAGAAAGGCACTTCATGGACTTACCCAGGACCAATCTTTTTTTTTAAGGATTTGCTGTATTAAATATACTAAATGAAATAGATTGATGCTCAGTGATAGTCCATCAGAATCGGGTAAAGTTTGTTAAAAAGAGGTGAGAGAGGTATATATGGCAAAGTGGTTACGCCAACCAACAAGAAATAATCTGTTAGGTTAGACAATAATGTAAACCCACACTTGTATTTAATCGAAGTACAGTGTAACCTCTCTATTAAGACCATCCTTGGGACTGAATGATTTTTGGTCTCATAGTGAGGTGGTCTCTTTAGAGGGGCCTAAATATAATAAGAGGCAATAATTCGGGACTGGGAAAACTGGTCTTAATAGAGGGGTGGTCTCTATAATGAGGTGATCTTTATATGTGATCTGTTTAAGGAAAATGCGTCATAAGTCGCAAAAATGGATTTTGAGATATCATCACATTTGAAAAGAGAGGATCAAGGTGATTCCAATAATAGTGAACACTAGGACACCTAATAAGTATTTTTATATTTTAAGTTTGATATTTTTATTTTTGAAAAAAGAAGGTTTGCAATGTTTCTCGATGGGTAATTACCAGTAAAGTAACTAAATATACTCCACACGAAGGCCTTCAAAACGCAAGGATAAATATAATACAATGTCCTGAAATTTGTTACATGAATTTATATAACTAAAAGTGCAAAACCCGCTAAAAATCAGAGCATTTCAATAAAGAGATCTTGTGAAAAAACACTTTGAAAAATATCACTTTTACGATTTGTGACTCATTTTACTGGAACACATCATATATCATTCTTAATGTGAGTCTTACGATTTTCTAGATGGACAAGACCAAATATTTTCCGCCTTTGATTTTAGCCAATTTGATCAACAAAATGTGATAAACAACACTTCACTTCTGGGGTGGCCTTGGGCGTCTCCAATGCGCATGTCACAATAGTCACGTGACCGACCGCGGGGGCGGAACGCCATCGTTGTAACTAGATCCGGTTGCAACTTGTTGTTTTTACCCTTTCCTGCGGTCAGGGCAGAGGACATCGGTAATTGGAGGAAAACATGCCATTATAAGCAGAACCAATCAAATAAATGGATGGCCAATATCCTAAATAGATCAGATAAACAATATTTTGACATTTGAGAGGTCCTGATTTGGAAATCTCTCATCGAAGTTATTCAGTATACTAGACTAGTGGAACTTGCTCAGGGAAATGATATTTCCGAAATCTGTAGGCATGGTAAATATCACATGCTAAATAGAGAATGGTGTTGGTTCATAATCATTACTACAATTTGATTTGGAAACTTGAAAAGCAGTAAAACAGGTTTTCCTAAGTTTCTTTTAAAAAAAAGTTACCACCCCGCTACCTAGTTTTCAGCCAGATAAATCTGAAACACACCTAGGTTTTTTTGCCTTATAGTGGGGGAGAAACCTCTCAGATTAGCCATGAATCGTGCAAATTGTGATACCTTTTTGAAATTCGGCATGCTGTTAGGTGAGGCCATGGCAGTATTTCACAGCGCTCATACATGTTAATCTCTCTCTATAACATCTAGATAGTTTTCAACAGTTCTATTACCGGTATTATACTTGACATATCGATGTAAGATCACCGTTTTGACCCATCTATGTATGGTTTCAATTGAGTTGAAATCAGGGTAATTTAACATAGAGTTCAATGACTCGCGGATGTTGTTGTCCCCAATAATCATCGAATGGGCCAAGTCCACGAAGCCAATTCTCATGCGGTTCTCACAGAATTTAGTGCAAAAGAGTCCTCTGCGGCGCAAAATCGCATGAGAATCGGCTTGGTGTACTAGGAAATTTGGATTATTTGAGAGGATTGGCGAAGTTGAATCGTACATTTTCTGACGACTTCACCCATGTTTGCGGTGATGTAGGGTGGTCGAGTGGTCTAAAGCGCTGGGTCGGCCCAGTGGCATGGGTAACAGGTTGTGGGTTCGAACCCGGGCGCGGCCACAATTTCACCTCCTTCCCCCAGGTACTAGTGGAAGACCACCATAATTGTGGTGATCTAGTCATGGTAAAAAAATGAAAAAAAATACATATGAATAACATTCATATAGCACTATATTAATATTGTTAAAATTGTAAAAAATATTTCAAATTGTTTCAATGAAAGGAAATGTGTATTCCTCAACATCAAATCGTTGTATTCAGTCTCCTGGCGAGTTTCTTGCCGAGTCCAGACACTAGAAAACATCTTCTCCATTATCAGATATTACTTGCCCTCCCCCTATTTAGAATAGGGGATTTGCATAGCCGCCATTTTGAGTCTTCATTCGCATGGAATTATGGGACTAATGGTACAGTCTAAAACCTATAGAAAACATGCCATGTTCAGCCTGGACTATTTACCATTGCTCTAGTGTCAATATCCATGTATTATTGCTTGTGTGTACAATCACTCTTGTCTAAACAGTTGCATAAAAAGTGTGTGTATTTCTGTGCTCATTATAATAGTTGAGTATATGTGATCCGTTTTAGGAAAATGAGTTATGAGTCGCAAAATATGGATTTTGAGATATCACCATATTTGAAAAGAGGAGATCAAGCTGATTCCAATGGTAGTAAACGGTAGGACACCTAATAAGTATTTCTATACTTTAAATTTGATAATTTTATTTTGAAAAAAAAAGAAGTTTACAATGTTTCTGGATGGGTAATTATCAGTAAAGAAACTAAATATACTCCATAAAAAGGCCTTTAAAACGCAAGGATATATTAATACAATGTCCCGAAATTTGTTACACATGGATTCATATATGACTATGAGTGCTAATTACTCTACGAATCAGAACATTTCAATAAGGAGATCTTGTGAAAAAAAACCACTTTGAAAAATATCAATGTTGCGACTTGTGACTCCTTTTCCTGGAACACATCACATATTTCTTTTATTGTTTATTGTTTGTCTCTGGCCGGCCGAACTCAGGCAATGGCGGTATATCACCTTATGGTGAGTCGTGGTTATTTTACTGTCAACCTATATCACTTGAAACGAATAATGTAAAACTTGTAACCGTGCCTGAATAAAGACCAGTACCAAAAGAAAAATACACATTTCTATGACACACGTCCCGATCTTTCCCATCATGCATTTGGTTTTCATAGATCATCTATACAAGCTATGATATTGGTGAAAACACTTGCAATTTTCGATAAAAATGTTGCCAAATATTTGTATGTCGGATTTAATCAGTATCTATCCCAGAATGCACTGTGACAGACATGCGCAGTGGCACATGCAAATCCCCTATTACAGATAGCCTATCACAGTCTCTTTCCAACTTCACTAACAAAAGGATGTCCGTAAGCCCATCACTGGACGTTTACTATGTCTTCCCTTACACACTTAGCAAATCCAAGAGTCCTTAACCAACATATCTTTCAATTTGTAAAGAACCTCTCCTCCACCATATGTGTCAGATTTTCGGAAAATGTACAATTGGCAGCTGTACACATTTAGAAAATTCTCCTAAATTAGGCTGAAAAATGGTGAATGCCAGGTATATCTGAGTATATTTGGTATCGCATTGATTTAGAGTGTAAGTTCTGTTATGTTCAACTGCATTTTGAAGCTTATTTTCGTCTTAAATGTGGGTTATTTGAGAGGATTGGCGAAGTTGAATTGTACATTTTCTATAAATCTGACCCATATGCTCTGCTGCCCTTGCATGGTCCCCCAGCCGTCCCCTATGATCAGCACTCTACGGGCTTCCCTTGGTAATTACGTCATTACCAGTGGCGTCCTCTCACGAGAAGTTTTTGCTCCAAAGCAGGGCTGACATCTGGCGAGGAATGGAGGAAGCTTTACCTGCGCGCTCTGCAGCTCTGGCGGAGTAGCGGCGTTCTTGTAGGACTTCATTTGATGAGGATGCTGACAGGAAGCAGATAGAAATGCCGATTGCTGGCAGTTCGTTGAACCCGTCGAAGAGCCTACCTGGCACTTGAATGGCTACCTCCCTGTCGTTCCTCGACATTTTAATCAGAAGCTTGTAGCATTTGTATGGTTCATATTCTGTAGCTCCCGTCGGAACAAAAACTCGGGCAAAAACTATAGCAACTTTCGCTCTCCTTCTCGAAGAGTTGTTTTTGACATGGGGATTCTACATGAGGGTCAGATTTTCAGAAAATGTACTATTCACTTTCACAAGTTCTCTGAAATAACCCAAATTTCAGACGAAAAAAAAGTAGGCCTATAAAATAGAGATCAACCCAACCAAACAGATTGCTAGAATCAATGCAATGCTGAATATACACGAATTTAGCTAGTATTGACCAAATTGCAGCCTGATTTAGCAGAAATTCCTAGATCTGTACAGCTGAAAATTGCACATTATCTGAAAATCTGACCCATGAGTGTACGGTTGGTGTGGATGACCATTTTCTCATCATTCAGGGAATTCAGACGTGCTGTTTTTTGTTTTTAAAAGGTTTTATTCAAAATAACCTGCCATCTCGAGGCTCTTATATTTCTAATGACAAGTGACCCGTGTCCCTTATATTTTGTTGTTTTCTAAAAAAAATTTCTCCACTCTTCCACGGTCGATGTCAAAATGTGTCGACTGAAATATCTCAAATGTTTTAACAATAATAAACAATTTAAACACATAAATCCCTAGTCTTCATTGTCCCGTTCTCTTAACATTATCCACCAGAAACCAGTAAAGAGCAGCAAAGAGCTGTGTAGTGGTCGTGTGTGTATTATTCTATAAGTGCGTATTTCTGTTAGTCTGAGAGTCCGAAAGTGTCCGCTGGTGGAGTTCAGTTCCTTTGGACTACGCCAGGGGGCAGTGGAGGGCCCTCGGGTTGATCCAAAACCTCAACCCTGGATGGTTTTACTATCCGTTTTATCCCTTATTATGCATTACATCCTGTTATCTGTCTTATATGTCTTATATCACTGTTGAGCTTTTATTGGAATATGTATTTACTGATCTTGTATCAACTCCTTTTATTGTATGTGAAAGACTTACTCGTTATTATCTATATTGGTGCTTCATGTCTTATCACACCTGGTTTACATAGGGGTCAGATTTTTAGAAAATGTACAATTGGCAGCTGTACACACTGAGTAAATTCTTCTAAATTAGGCTGCAATTTGGTCGACACTAGGTAAATTCGAATATATTTGGCATTGCATTGATTCTAGCAACCTGTTTGGTTAGGTTGAACTGTATTTTGAACTTTATTTTCGTCTGAAATTTGGGTTATTTGAGAAGATTGGTGAAGGTGAATTGTACGTTCTCTTATATTCTGACCCATATATGTTACCTTTCCCTTTCACCTGATGTGTGGCTGGTCCACAAGGGTTGGTTTAGAACTAGAGTGACTTGTGCAATAAATCCGTTGCAATAAGAGTAATCTCTTGTTCCTTTTCTATGTCGCTAAGAGTCCAAACCGAGTTCACTGCATATATATATATATATATATATATATATATATATATATATATATATATATGGGTCAGATTTAAAGAAAATGTACAATTGGCAGCTGTACACATTTAGTAAATTCTGCTACATTAGAATATTGCACTCGTTCCTAGGCAACTCGTGCAATCTTCACGCTCCTTCAACCAACTCGTTAGTTAACCTGTATTTATTTACAGGTCAAAGGCAAACAAAATACAAATGGGTCAGATTTTCAGAAAATGTACAATTGGCAGCTGTAGACATTAAGTAAATTCTGCAAAAATAGGCTGCAATTTGGTCAATACTAGGTAAATTCGAGTATATTTGTCATTGCATTGATTCTAGCAATCTGTTTGGTCAGCTTGAACTCTAATTTTAACTGTATTTTCGTCTGAAATTTGGGTAATTTGAGGGGATTGGTGAAAGTGAATTGTACATTTTCTGGTGACTTCACCCATATATAAGAGAGAGGAGTAGTTCTCAAAACTACAAAGGTGCAGAATGATATTTTTGTTTTCATCCGCGTACTCATTGTGTATTGTTTTTACCAGGCCACAAAACAATTACAAAAACATATATATGTATGTATTAGAATATATGGAGCTGTATTGTTTTGACGATGCAGTGATGTATATTAAGAGGGCTATATACGATCCACAGCTGCCCTAGAAGCAATCGATTAAGTTTAAATGTGTTAAACTGTTAAACTGTATTATTAAAGAAATCAAGGAGAGTAAGTTAGAATATAATTAATGTAAAAGAAATTAAATAACAAGTTAAAAATGTAATTAAATTGTAAGATTTGTTTTGTACTTGGCGAATGAGAATTATCACTGCGTGAAACTTTGTCCAATAAAATTTAAAAAAATCAAAAAATCATATATTAACTGGACTTGACTGGACTGGAGAGCGAGAGTGTCGGGAGAGTGTGTATGTAACCCTTACACGAATAGAATCAAAGGTTAATAATAACAATCCTGCTCACGGAGTATGACCTGAGTCATAACTCTACTCTGCTAGAGATACCCTGTCTGTCCCGTCCCACCCCCACCACTCCATACCCCACCCTTTCTATCCCATCGCATCACTCATATTCTCTTCTTCTACCATCTTTTATTCATAAAATGAAATATTTCAGACTGTTATATGACCTCACTCACATTTATTGATATCAAAATGTACGATTTGAGAATTCAGGGTGTGAAGGAAGACCGGGTCTGACCCGAGTCACATTAAGTATGGCCTAAGCCAGCATAATAACCTGAATAAAATTTGTCAAAAAAAAGGAAAATTTTTTAGCCAGTACATTGTATAGGGCCTGGATGCAGGCAGTACAGGGGTGTGTCATGGGTCACACATGTATGCGTCCCTGGCTAGGTAAAGGTGGGGGCATAGGTGGGGGAATATCGGCTTGTCCGAGCCATATTTATATACTCTATATTTCCCCTGGCATATGCCTCGTCGGAACCTGAATAAAGATCAGTTCAAAAAAAAATAAAATAGCTAACTGCCCAAGTAGCACACACCACTGACCAGGCTGCGTATGTGTAGTGCACTATGTCCTCGGAATATTATTTAACAAGTTTGCTTTTGGTTTGTGCATTAGCCAATGTTTGAATCGGTATATCAGGAGTGTAAATATATATCTGTTAATGTGTATGTGCTTATAATATTATCTGTGTCATTGTATGCCTAGGGTGTCTATGACCTGTATTTAGGATGATCGCACAAAGTTCTAGCTTTTTCAGGCTAACTTTGGAATTTCAATATAATACGAATGCACTTAGTATAATTTACTCTCAAATATAATGATTAATATCAAATATACTGACCACCCTCTTTTTTTCCAACACTGGAATAAAAGAAAGGGAAAGAGCATACACCCAATGATAGTACCTGAAGAGGCCAAACAGCTGAAACCGTTTTTTTGAATTGAATTGAATTGAAAAACATTTTTATTCAGACACAAGCTGCAATCGAGGGGGGTCTCCGGCAGAATGGGAGGTATCCTTGGCCCTCATGATTATTGTTACAATAGTGTTAAGTAGCAGAGAACAATACTGCCCCCTTCGATGAAGGGAGTCAGCTCTCAGCTGTTATAGTCATATTTAAGATCTACAGTGTTTTTTGAATATGGCGTGAATATCAATCAATAGTATCACTCAAGAGGATGTTTTGGTAATTACAGTAACATGAGCATTTGTAAAGTAGGTTATATACAATCAGGTAGGTATCTATATCAAGGTTGGACAAAGTAATCGTCATTCCAGATCAGGTTTGCCCTAGCGAGGGTTTTGAATCTGTCTTTATCGATGGTTAAATGGGCCATAGTTGGCAGGTTGTTCCATGCATGGGGGATCGTGTTGGCTATTGACTTTCTTATTTGTTCTGTTCTTGGGTGTATTTGTTTAAGAATTTTACGACCTTCTCTGAAGTTTCTAGTATTTAGTAGCCGTAGATCGATATTTGCAGGGACTTGTGCCAGTCTATGACCCATTTGCAGGAGGTGCAATCACCTGCGATATTTGAGGGGGAGGAGCCTTTTTTGCAAATGTAAATCTCTAACACTCTCTCTTGAGGGGATCTGGTAAATAATTCTCAAAATTCTGTTTTGGAGTATTTGTAGACGGTGGAGGTCCGTTGCTGAGTGTGATTCCAAAAGGAAATCTGCCTGGTCAATGGTCGGCAGTACCATAACTTTATAAATCATTAATAGTGTTGGTTTGGGCAATTTCTTACTAAGTTTTGAGAACTGCCAGCATTTATAATTCATAGAATTTATTAGTTTGTTAGTTTGTTCTTTAAATTTTAGTGTCGCATCAACAACGGTCCCCAAGTATTTGTAGGTGTCTACATCCTCTAGTGTCTCACCTCCCAGTTTAATAACATGTTGGTCTAGAGAGGAGAGATTTTGAGATTTCCATCTCGATCTGAGGACAGGCTTCGGGAACATCGTTTGGACCTTTGATTTTGTATAATTTAAGGATATTTTAAATTTTTGGCACCATTTACTCAATGAGTTAAGGTCTGTTTGAAGTTTTTGGGTGGCTTCAAGGGTAGATTTAGCATGACAATAGATGATGGTATCGTCAGCGAACATTTGGATTTTGCATTGGTTAATATAGTTTGGTAGGTCATTGATATATAAGTTGAAGAGGACAGGTCCCAGAGTAGTTCCTTGCGGAACACCACATGTGACTTGTTGTTTATCAGATAATTTTTGATTAACATTGACCTGTTGGTGCCGGTCTGTGAGGTAATTTTGGAACCATTTTAACTCTTTATTTTTAATTCCAGAGGTAGTAAGTTTGGTAATAAGGTGTTCATGGTTGACTGTGTCGAAAGCCTTCCTCAGATCGAGATAGGCCGCCCTAACAATATTTCCATCATTGATTGCTTCATATATTTCATTAAGGTATGTTACTAAAGCATCCTGGGTTGATTTCCCCACTCGAAAACCATACTGGTGTTTGTATAGAGCACCGTTATCTTTTAAGTGGCCAATTAGTTGACTGTATACCACTTTTTCAAGGATTTTAGAGGGTAACTGGATAGTGGAAATTGGACGATAGTTCCCTGGGTCGGTGCGCTCACCTGCTTTGTGGATTGGAGTGACTTTTGTTTTTTTCCATTCCTTGGGTATAACTGACTCTGTCATTGTTAGGGTTAGAAGTTTTCGGAATTCAGGTAGTAATGTCTTAAGTGCTAGTTTTAGTATCCAGGTGGGTACATTTTCTATTCCTGAGGCCTTCGATGAAGGCATAGCATTAATGGTTTTTTCTAGATTGTCTAGGGTTATTGGTGTAACTTTAGGTAAATTTGTTGATCTCTCGGGGGGCCCGTCATGAGCATCAGTAAACTCTTGTTCCATCACCTCAGATAGGGGGGATCGTGCTTGCAAGATTATTTCCTATTGAGGCGAAATATTCGTTGAATTGGTTCGGTATCAATTCCTCTGGGGTCGGGCTATTATTTTGTTCTAATTTGATTTTATCATGTTTCTTTGCTTGTTTATTACTTACTAGGGGGGATATGATTTTCCAAAATTTTTTGGGATTTTGAGTATTATTTTCTACTTGCTCTCGGGTGTAGTTGTTTTTCAGGTTTCTAGCTTGGTGGTTTATTCTGTGCCTCATTTGCTTAGCTTGCCCCATTAGTGTTTTATCTTTTAGTGCTTTTGCATCTTTAAATAGGCGGTCCCTAGCTTTCATTTGAGCAAATAGGTCTCCTGTAATCCATGGTTTTCTAGCCTTTACATTCTTGTAATTTCTAATTGGGCAGAGTTCGTTAATTGTGGTAAGTATTTTATTTATCATGGTGTCCCAATATATTTCGGGGTTTGTTGTGTCAAGTAGGTGAGGCCAGTCGTAGCTCTTAAGTTTATCGGTAACTTGTTTTTCAGTGTAGTTTGCATACGAGCGGCAAGTAAAGCTTATTCTTTCGTGGATTTCTTTTTCTTTTTTTAGGATTATAAATGTGGGGTTATGGTTGCTAATATTAATGTCAAGGACTCCAGCTGTTTTTATGATCTTTGAATTCGTGTATATTAAGTCTATACATGATTCAGTGGTGCTGGTAATTCTAGTAGGGAGGTGTATTAGTTGCTTCAGTGAGGCACTGTGTTCAATAGCTAACAACAGTGACTTAGCTTGTGAGGCTTTTAGGTAATCCACATTGAGATCACCTAACATTATTATCTCTTCGTTGTTGTTATTTATGCTTAAGACTTCCTGGATGGCTTTAATGGCTGCAGGGAGGTCTCCATCTGGCGGTCTATAGAGGTTGTGGACTTTAATTTTTTTAAAGTTGTTGATTTTTACAGTCACGGTTTGTGTTTCAAGGCTGGGTGTGCAGGTGGTTTGCGCGTCATCGACCCAGGTTACTTCAAGGCTGTCCCTAATATACATTGCAAGGCCTCCTCCCCTTCTTTTACCTCCTTGTCTGTCTGATCTTATTAATTTATAGCCATCGATATTCACAAGTGCGTCATAGATTTTCTCGGTTAACCAAGATTCACAAATACAGACTATATCAAATTGTATTTTATGGAGGATTGCTTCAAGCTCGCTAGATTTATTTAGGAGACTTCTTATGTTAAGACTCATAACCTTTATACCTTTTTGGTTGCTCAGCTTTTGGTCACTCTCGAGTGAGATTCTTTCATTATTAAAATTATGGTGTTCTTTTGCTCCACTCACTCTGGGTGTTTAGAGCTACGAGGTGGGGAGGGTGGGGGGGAAGGGTTGCCCATTTTCTTTCCGCATTTAAATAGCGAACTATGTTTAATGTATGTTTCAGGTAAGGTATTTCAAAAGGTATTTCTAAAAGTAGAGCACCATCAGGTAAAAGGCAGTTGGTTAAGTTATCAAGAGGATGCTACAGGTGTACAATTTTTTACACAATTCTCCAAACAGAGGGATTGCCATGAATATGACTCCACATGGATGTTGTCATGGCATTAAGCAACCATTACTCACTCACTCACTCCAAACAGAGGTAAACAACTTAACTTATAGATTTCAGAGTCAGATGTCAGATGTCAGGGGAGACTTTTTTATTTTTACCATTAACATCGCATGACTTCATTTTACTTCATATGACTTAGAACTGGTCATAATTATGGATAACTTATATAACATAGTTTGTCTTTTACATACTCCAATCAAGAGATCTTTTGTATCACTAGTACAGACATTTACATGTCTGTAATTGTCACTTAAGATGTATGGATCTCTAGATTTCAGTTCAACTAAACATCTTTTCTCTGTCTATCAGTATAGATAGGACTTAGGGACTAGTACAATTTCACGCAATAGATTATATTATATGCAACGTGCATATATAGGTCTAGCTTGTGATTAACAAGTTTAGAACACACAGTCATAGATTTGTCTTTATATAACCTATCAAAGCAAGGTAACTCGGGGTTCTTTTGTATTGCTAGCACAAATAATTGTTAACCAAGTTTTAGGTGACTAATGGTCACTAAGGTACTAAGGTTTTAACTTGTCTAGACCTTTTCCTCTGACTATCAGTGTAAATAGGACTTAATGACTAATACGATATCACTCAATAGATCATATGCAATGTGCATAAATAATTTTGGCTCATGACCAACTAAACATCTCTAATTTGAGTATCAGTGTATATTATTCTCGCTGTGTGATCTAGGATAGTCTGAGTATGTATACGACTAGTCTGGGGTAGCACTGTGTTTTATATTTACCACTTACGTCTCTCAGGGCAATTATATGTACTCTAAGTAGATAGGTTTGATCACGTTTTATACTCGCATAAGCTTCGGACGTGAGCTTACAAAGTAATTTTGTACAGTGAGGGTAAGTAAGTCTTATCACATAAGCTTCAAACATAAACATCCAACATATAACTAAGGAACAAGTTTGTGCGACTCATGGTCTCTGGGCAGGTAGGCCTGGTCATATATTATGATCTCATGAGCTTTAAACATAGGCATCAAACATCAATCATATAGCTTTGGATCAGGTTTTCGCGACTCGTGGTCCCTGAGTAAGTAAGTCTGGTCATATAGTATGATTATGACTACATCATCTTTAAACATAAATCTCGCATTATCACATCACATTATATTATATATCTATATAGGGAGATAGTGTGTCTGACCCCTTCGATGAAGGTGGTCAGATAAGGAAAATAGTACTTATTCCTTCATGGTTGATAATGTTTATTCTCCCAGACGCACGATGTGTTTGCCAAGGTGTTTTGCCCACTTCTGTAGGCCAATGGTGGTGAGGTGGCATCCATCAATGTCCAATGTCCAATTTCCAATAATGGTTGGTCTTGAAGTGGTTGGCATTATGGTGTACGTAATCGTGTAGTGGGGGGGTTGCTAGGTAGTTTGTGTCATTCTTGGCAGCTATATTGCGATTTACCTGTATCACAGTGTTGTCGAGCTGGGCCTGCGTTGCCTCACGGGCAGCGGGGTCTCGTCCCGTTTGAAAATGCATTTCCAAAAGAAGCATTAATTTTTTCTCTGAAATGTACAAAAACCCTCTACCCTATGATTATATCCCTTATTATTACCCCTTTACCCTCCTCCACCATCCTCCTCCCCTCCCTTACCTCCCTACACCACATCGTATGGGCCTGATCACCAGAAAATGTACAATCACCAGTTCTACACATTTAGGGAATATTGCTAAATTATACCTATAAAATGATGAATACTAGGTATATCTGAGTGTATTTGGTATTGACCTGATTCTAACAGTCCGTCTGATAAAGTTAAACACTGTTTTAAATCTCATTTTTGCTTTAAATTTGGGATATTTGAAAGGATTGGTGAAGGCGCACACTTTTTGACCTGACCCTTATATGAGACAGGTGCAAGTCTACCAACAACGGCCTTAGGGGTCAGATTCTCAGAAAATGTACAATTCGCCTTCACCAATCTCATCAAATAACCCAAATTTAAGACGATAATCAGGTTCAAAATACAGTTCAACATAACCAGACAGATTTATTGAATGAATACAACACAGAATACACTCAGATATACCTAGTATTTATCACTTTTTACCCTAATTTAGCAGAATTTGAGAAATGTGTAGAAGTGTAGATTGTGCATTTTCTGAAAATCTGACCCCTTAGAGGCAGGCTAACAAGTATAAGGCCAGACTCACCAATGTTCAGTGTGGATCCAACACTGGAGAAAGGATTTGGGATTCGGATAGGAATCATAGGCAGACATAGATGTGGTTGTTCGTCATGCGTTGCCATTAAACTACACTATAACGCAATCTGATTAAAGGACACAAGGGAACTAACGATTAATGAAATAGGTATCATTATATAGGCTCACAGCCTCTCAGATCAGATAAGAATGGTATATCAGTGATTGGACGCCTACTGCGATAGTGACATTCTGGCTCAGGAGTAAGCCTTATAATGAGATTCTAATACCATTTCGCGGTTTGGAGCGAGAGGCTTTCCCTTAGTTTGAAGGGACTCTCCCAACTCTGAGCCTAGACTTCGTATAGGGTTGATCCTTATGCTCATAAAGTAACACTTCCGGACACAAGCAGCCCTAATATACAATCATAGGATATCATATAGACTCGCTCCAGGGTTATGAGGTGCTCACTGGGCCCCTCATCCCTGCTCCCAGTCATTCAACGGTCATACAGGGTAGGTGTCTAATTCCTCGTCTACTTATATGTGATGTGTCTCAGGGAAATGAGTCACAAGTCACAAAAATGGTATTTTTCAAAGTGTTTATTTTACAAGATGTATCAAATTTCAGGGCAATGTATGTAATATATCCTTTCGTTTTATAGGTCCTCATATGGACTACATTTGTTACTTTACTGTTTATTGACCCCCAGAAATATTTTTTTCTAAAGTTTTTATTTTCATAGACATAACAGAATAATTTGCAGAAATAACCGCCGCTGACAAAAAGCGTTTTTACAGGTCATCTGCACATGTCTCTATATTGATGAGATAATTTTAAGAGATCAGATTAAATTACATACATTAAATATACTATACTTAGAGGTAACAAATATATCAAACGAGGTGGACAAATGAAGAGAGAAATGATGATAGATGAAAGAAATACAAATCTATTGTCCTAACATTTCAAGAGATGGGAGTGTGTGTGAGAAGGAGCTCATAATATATTGGAAATTGTTTATTTCAAAAACCTAGACGCCAAATCTAGAAATACTTATTAGATTATGAGACTGTTTACTATCGTTGGAATCGGCTTGATCTCATCTTTCCAAATAATTATAATGGTATCTCAAAATCTATTTTTTGCGACTTGTGACTCATTTTCCACTAACACGTGGGTCAGATTTTCAGAAAATGTACAATTTAACTTCACCAATCCTCTCAAATATCCTAAATTTCCGACGAAAATAAAGTTCAAAATACAGTTCAACCTTATAGCCAAACAGATTGCTAGAATCAATGCAATGCCGAATATACTCGAATTTGCCTAGTATTGACCAAATTGCAGCCTTATTTAGCAGAATTTACTCAATGTGTACATCTGCCAATTGTACATTTTCTGACGATCTGACCCATATACAGGGAGAATGGAGATGGGTATTACTGCTGTGGGGCTGAAGCAGGTGGCCTCATGGGCCAACCCATGTGGATGGAAGAGAGAGGGACCAATGTCAATGTTCCAGCTATTTACCCCTGGACAACTATGAGGATCAGATTTTCAGAAAATGTACAATTCACCTTCACCAATCCTCTCAAATGACCCCCATTTTAGACAAAAATGAGCTTCAAAATGCAGTTTAACATAACAGAACAGATACTTTAAATCAATGTGACCCCAAATATATTCAGATATACCTGGTATTCACCACTTTTCAGCCTAATTTAGGAGAAATTCCTAAATGTGTAGAACTGCCAATTGTACATTTTCTGAAAATCTGACTCATGAGGGAAAACATGCTCATTAACTCCAGCTTTGTCTGTGATCAGTGAGCGGGTGATGGCCGCAGCCTGTTATTACACGTTAACACATTAACCCGCACATTAACTGTATCTCCTCCTGCAGTCAGGCAGCTTAATAAGGCCAGATGTATTTTGTATTTAAAGATTTTTATTCAGCAAATAAACATTATGTAACATTTACACTATTCTCAGATGTGAGATGCATGTGGACACTCTGGACATATCATGTGTTCCAGGAAAATGAGTCACAAGTCGCAAAATTGATGTTTTTCAAAGTCGTTTACTTACAACATTTCTTTGTTGGAATACTTTCATTTTTGGAGTGTCTAGTCCTTGTGGTTGTATGAATACATCTACCAAATTTCAAGTTTGTTTATTAATTATATCAGTGCATTTCTTAGATCATCCCATTGTGTATTAGATGTCCTTAATGCTTTCATTCATTGGAATTGGGTTGGTCTCATCTTTTCAAATATGGTGATATCTCAAAATCCATATTTTGCGACTTATGACTTTTTTCCTAAAACGGATCACATATTGTTTCTACAATTGAGTCCTAAAGTCCGGAACTACCTAAATACTCCCCTGGAAACTTGAAATATGTGGGATTTTTAACTAGGACTTTCAGATCTTTATTGCCCACTTGAATATTAGGGTCAGATTTTCAGAATATGTACAATTGTCAGCACTACACATTTAGTAAATTCTGCTAATTCTGCTAAAATCTGACCCCTATATTACAGCATTACATTACTCCTAACATTGGTAGCTAGCAGAAACCAGGACTAGAGCATCTTCAAATCTACTTTGCTACCTGATTTACCACCTGATCCTGACCAGTAGGTAGCTTGAACTAATAATATGAATAAATATAATCTTAAATATTGTATCGGCCTTAAATTGGATACAAAAAAATAAATGATAAAGACTTTCAAATGTATAAGCATCCTTAAAAATATACATTCGATCTGATCATTTTCCTATTTGTATTTCAGGTGATCATGAAGTCATCTTACAGGATTTTCATTGTTATTGTCATCATCGTCTACTACTATATTGGGTTAGAAAGCGGGAAAGCAGTTATAGGGAAAGCAGTAATCTCTGACCCCTCTCTGCAAGAACCTCTTGTGTCAAAAGGGAATGACACATTGGAAGAATATTTCCATGTTGAAAAAAAGAAACTCCTCACACTATTTACGACCTTCAAAGGAAATTTGGGAAGAAATTTCATAGAGAATAACACGGTGGTGAATTGGGCCTCTCTCGGAGAAATGGTCCAGCCCATTGCCTTTGCCAATTCAGATAACAACTCAGAATTTGCTACCAGTAAAGGCTGGATTTGGTTACCACTACAGCGAACTAACCATTTTGGGACACCTTTTCTCAAAGATATGTACAGGAAAGCTTTTGAAGTTTCAAACAGTCATTTTTATGGTTTTTGCAATGGTGATATTTTATTTGACCAAAGTCTGATAAAAACTGTGGAGGTAGTTCGAGAACATTTAACGATACTCAATCGCACTACATTACTGATCGGAAGGAGGATGAATGTAGATGTCAAAAAGGTTCATTCACAACTAGCCCTACAAAACTACACTCTCCTCAGAGGACTGTCCAAGGCACATGGTAAGCTTTATACTCCTAAGGCTGAGGATTTCTTTATCATGAGCTATCCTTCGGACTTTCCATGGCATATTATAAAAGATGTGGTCATAGGAAGACCTGGTTATGATAATTACTTAGTTGGACAAGCGCTTCATGCTGGAGTGTCTGTAATAGATGCCACTAACACAGTGTTAGCTTTTCATCAAACTGGATCAGACGGCATCCGAGCAGGGCTACGTAATAAAGATAGTGGTTATAACAAACAAATTATTGGGCGGTATCAATATATTTCAGGTATCACTTCAGAAGCACAATATTACACAAAGCATGACTCAAGTGGCAATGTAACTGTAGTTGCGAGACCCAAACCCAAAGCCCACAGATAAAACCAATTTTAAATCCAATGATCAACCCAAAACCAGAACTTGATTTATTTATGTCTGTATTTTTGTAGACATGCTTTGTATGTACTCTGTGTTTAACTGTACTTGGTACAGCCCCGTGTAACTTTAGTCACTCTATCACTGATTGTAACTCTAATTGCTTTATCACTAGTTGTAACTTGAATTGTAATATGTTAAAACCGTTCAAACTGTTATTTAATCTAATGTGCCTAGAGCAACATGTTATGCACTCACAAATGACCAGAATACAAAAAAAGTATATGTATATAAAATGGGATTGTAATCCCATCTTGAAAAGAGAAGATCGATATAACGATATTGGGAAATGGGGAAGTGTGTGTGTGTGTGTGGGGGGGGGGGGGCTGAGTTTATATTGCAATCGGAGAGTGTAAACACAAATAGGTGGGGAGTGTGTGTGTGTGTGTGTGGGGGGGGGGGGGGCAAAGGAGAAGTTGAGATATTATAATTGTGTTCAAAGGGATAAACTAAACCAAATTCAACAAATATAAAATCAACATACTCAAAATTATGTTAATGTTTAATGATGTAGAAACTGATCAATATTAAATGTATTAGCGACTTAAAACATAACCTCATGAAGTATATCATGGGACTATGTCAATAAAAGAAAAGTGCTAGACTTTGTGCAACCGACCCGCCCCCTACAGGGCGGATTTAGACCACCTTTAAACTTCCTTACGTTGCTCAAATACCCCTGGTCTTCTCAGTTATACAGAACTCCCAGCCATGGACCTGTTTTTTATGTTTTCCCATCTAAATGGGTACCATTACATCGTCTGAATGGCAAGTTTTGTTCCTCATGAGGCCTTTTCAGGGGACGACTTATGTATAATATGGTACAGGAAAGTAGCAATTTTAAATATAAAAAGTGGCACCCAATTTGTTCTGAGTCCCAGCTAGCCCTTTCGGACCTCCTCCCCTCTAGTACACATGCACTGTGTTTACATAGCTTCAATACTGGTCACTGCCACCATTACATAACACCCATGCTCACTGAGGCATGTTCACTCACAGTAGGCCTATTTATAGGGTGGCTTGTGGAGGATGGCTTGTGAAGCCTAGTCACCACCATGTGGTGACTAGGCTTTATTAACACTAAATCAAATGGATATTGTAGGTAGGAGGGGTAGAGACAGGGTGGGTGGGTGGATGGGTTCTATTTCTGTCAAAATAACAAACCCCAACGCCCAAAAACAGACACAAAATCAGTAAGTAACACCACCCAAAAATACTCGCGGGTAAAATTTCTGGATCTAACGCAAATTAAGGATGGTCAAATATTCCAGCCGCAAGGCGGATTATATGGCAAACTTAAAAATAGTTGTTAGTTTTGAGAAGCGAAGATTGAAATTGTCAAATTAATTATTATATATTGTTTAATGGGAGGTCGTTGGAAGAACTGCATTTATGCAGATGTCCTAACACACTTCCTGAATTATAATATAACACTTGTGAACCATACTATTGCAAAATGTAAATCGTTTTCTGAATAAAAATATATATTGTGCATGTTTTATGTACTGGCCCTCAGTGGCAAGTACTCCTTTAGTACTGGTCTCCTGAACCATGCTTGTGAATAAATGATGATTGCTGATAAGTATTGGGGCACTACAAATGGGTCAGATTTTTCTGATTGTGCTATTTTGCCGTTATACTTTGTTTTGCTAATATAAGTAGATCTTTGATTATTGAGAGAACCGAAGATTGTATTCCTCTCACGGAGAGCTTCCATTCCATATATACTTTTCTATATCTACAGCCACATTTTACCTCAATAATTCTCGAATACCTCAGAGGACTGTCCAAGGCACATGGTAAGCTTATTATGTTAAGACTGACAGTTGGTATGAGTGACTCTATGAACATAGCTTCAAGCCATTACTTGTGTTTAAAGACTGAAATGTTATTGTGTAACATTAAGTTACATTAGTTTTAACAAACCTTGGCCTGTAAGCCCATGTACAACCCTATCTTATAGATACAAATTAGTTGACAAAGTGAACTTGTATTGAATAGTAATACTAGTGATTATTGTAAGGGTGAAGTACTGTATCGTACTGACCCACGATATAATGTAAAAACAAGAATATATGTATTTTCACATAGAGGTTGATGTTAATAGTGTATTAAGATGTTTCTTGAACCTTATATAAAGATTGTAAAGTAATAGGTAAATAGCTGTATATCAATACGTAGAGGAAAATATAACAAAGAAATTGTACAAAATTGAACATAACATTAGTAGCATGGACACCCTGGAAGAACTACGAATGCTAATTCAAAGAAGGAAATCTAATTTATATATAATATAAGGGATTATCCATTTTCTGGAAGGAATGTAATTGTATAAAACAGAAATAAAACTATTACAACAACAATACCAATATTCAGTCTAGCCGCCTAATGTTTAAATTTGGAACTAATCTGGACGCAGCGCATTCTTCCTACGCTATGTCCAGCTATGGTCAAATGCTAGGGAGTGCAGTTCTATGGTTCTACATACTCCAATGCGTAAACAGAAAAGTATTTATTACACCCCTGTGTTGTTGCTTCCTATACCTTCAGTATTGTATGTCACACTTGGTCAAAGTGGTGCATAACATGTGAGTTATGTCACCCTGGGGACATACAACAAGTAGGTCCGCCCATAACGTAAATTACTTCTTTTATTTTTAATTATTTATATTTTTTATTTATTAATGGGGTGTAATAAATATGGAACAAAGCTCGGGTGAAGTCTGTACACTTGTTAGTGACCTTGGGAGCACAGAAGATCTCGGGCTAACGCCCTCTAACTTCCCGCGCTCCCTCGGTCAATAACAAGTGTACAGACTTCCCCCTTGCTAGGTTCCATCTATGTATTTGAGGTATAAACTAATGTAACATATCAGAAGAATCGCAACGATGTTAGCAACACATAGGTTTTAGAATTTTCCTAATTGATAAATAAAATAACAAGACGGGAGTCCATTCTCTAACAAATGTTTTGCTTTAGCACTGAAACCGGAAGCCTCTTTGACGGCTTCTGGGTAGTGGTGGGAGCGACAATTATCATCGGTGTTAACTTTGCACACCACAAACTGTAACTGGCATAACGAGAATTGGAAAAATCCAATTTTTAACCCCTAATTTCACAAGTAATGAATATACTTCTTTCCATTATATTTCATTTGGAGCAACACAAACCTCATTGATTCTTACCTTTCAAATAAATCCAAATAAAACTTATTCCTGATCAAAACACCCATCCTGGAACTGTAATTTATTTTATTTCAATTTATTGGCTTTTTATATTTGTAGATATAGAAAAGTATATATATGGAATGAAAGCTCTGTATTTCTTGCCAAATTATCGGGACTTTGCTTGAAAACTTTCGAAACTTGCAAGGCAATGGTACCAAGAGCGCAACGTCACCAAACCAATGAAATTGCGTCATTTGGGTCATGTATTACCAATTCGGCTCAAATAGCACATAGGTGCTACTTGACTTTTCAAATAGCACCCTGAATCACACCCTCAAAAGCACAGAAGTATGTAATAAATATTCTTATTGCATCCACTTTATCGCACTTCACAAGTGGAATGCGCATATATATATAATACATTCATTGAAAGACCAATGTGGCTAAACCACTCCTGTTGTGAAAGTACCATATGGGTCAGATTTTCAGAAAATGTACAATTCAACTTCGCCAATCTTCTCAAATAAACCAAATTTCAGACAAAAATAAAGTTCAAAATACAGTTCAACCTAACCAAACAGATTGCTATAATCCATGCAATGCCAAATATACTCGAATTTACCTAGTATTGACCAAATTGCAGCCTAATTTAGCAGAATTTACTAAATGTGTACAGCTGCCAATTGTACATTTTCTGAAAATCTGACCCATATACCCATAGAGTCACAAGACTAAACACTTCAAGATTTATTCTTACTACATTTATTTTATTTTAATTCAATCTATTTAATCATAACATACAACATGAAATGAAATAAAGAAATTGCCAAGGCAAACAGTAATAAACGCGATCTTGTAGGATTCTTGTACAACTTCCAACTTGTTTTCTTGCGGGCGAGGCTACGAGAACATCTGTAATTAATGTTTAAAATTAAAATTATTAAAAGATAAAACAGCAATAGCATGCATCTTAATATCATTGACGGTGATGCACGACCAATATTGAAAAATTGCATTATTCATTTTATTCAATTTTGTGTACACCAATTTCCTTTAAAGTTATAAATTAAGCTGAATTTAAAAATTCATAACAAAGCATTGTGAACCAACGTCGGCTATATGTTTTCTAAAATGTGTGTGAAAAAATGATAAATATGAGTTTCTATCTAGTTTCAAATATCTTGGTTGACTTAACTCTTAACATAACTTAACCAAAAGGCAAAGCACGTAAGGGTCGTTAAATAAAAATGCTAAAATCAAATTAATGTGAAGAATTTTCAGTTAAGTTGCCTTCAATTTCTACTATTAACATAATCATGATCCGTTTTAGGAAAATGAGTCATAAGTCGCAAAATATGGATTTTGAGATATCACCATGAATGAAAAGAGGAAATCAAGGTGATTCCCATGAATGTAAACACTAGGACACCTAATAAGTACTTCTATACTTTAAGTTTGATATTTTTATTTTGAAAAAAAAAAAGAAGTCTGCAATGTTTCTGGATGGGTAATTACCAGTAAAGGATCTAAATATGCTCCAAAGAAAGGCCTTTAAAACGCAAGGATATATTTAATATAATGTCTTGAAATTTGTCACACGGATTTTATATGGCTAAAAGTGTTAAACCCTCTAAGAATCAGAACATTGCAACAAAGAAATCTTGTGTGAAAAAAACATTGAAAAAAAATCAATTTTGCGACTTGTGACTCAATTTCCTGAAAAACATCACATATAATATTATGGTGAAATCAACTGTAATCCACATTCTGTACCAATGATCAAGAAGCTGAGTAGCTTTTTATTTGGAAGTAAAATGGGTGAGTGTTATAATTTGGTTTATAACTTGAATATATAATTTTAGATATTGGAGGACTATTGCCCGGTATTACTAGATAAATTCGAGAATATTCGCCATTGTATTGGTTCCAGCAATCTGTTTGGTTAGGTTGAATTGTATTTTGAACTTCATTTTCGTCTGAAATTTGGGTTATTTGAGAGGATTGGTGAAGTTGAATTGTACATTTTCTGAAAATTTGGCCCATATATGTTTTGCGTATGGGTCAAGTAAGTGTGAGCACTGTTCCCATTGGGGAGAGCATAATATGTTGTGTGTTCCAGGTAATGAGTTTTTCACAAGTTCTCTTTATTGCAATGTACTGAATTTTAGAGGATTTGGCACTTGTAGCCATATGAATCCATGTAAGAAATTTCGGGACATTGTATTGAATATATCCTTGAGCTTTGAAGGACTTTGTATGTAGTATATTTAGTTACGTAACTGGTATTACCCATCCAGAACCAATGCAAACTTTTTTTTTCAAAAATAAAATTATCAAACTTAAAATATAGAAATACTTATTAGGTGTTCTAGTGTTTACTATAATTGGAATCAGCTTGATTTCCTCTTTTCAAATATGGTGATAAACTCAAAATCCATATTGTGATCCGTTTTAGGAAAATGAGTCATAAGTCGCAAAATATGGATTTTGAGATATTACCATATTTGAAAAGATGAGACCAAGACGATTCCAATGAATGTAAACATTAAGGACATCTAATAAGTACTTTTATATTTTTAGTTAGATATTTTTATTTTTGAAAAAAAAAATTTGCAACATTTCTGGGTGGATAATTACCAGTAAAGTAGCTAAATATACTCAATAGGATGATCTAAGAAACGCACTGATATAATTAATAAACAGTCTTGAAATCTGGTAGATGTATTCGAACAACCACAAGGACTAGACACCTCAAAAATAAAAATATTCCAACAAAGATATCTTGTAAGTCAACGACTTTGAAAAACACCAATTTTGCAACTTGGGACTCATTTTCCTAAAACGGATCAGATTTACACTTACTTGACATAAATCAGCAATGTAGCCAACATGATGACCATTGATACGCCCAGCAGACCGGTTAGTGACAGCGGGAACCTAGATTGAAATAATTTCATTCAACATTTTTGTACAGCAAGACATGACTATTTGTCAAGACCAAAGCTCACAGCATCTGTAATGATATTCTGCCTGGCGCTGTGCCTCACTCTCGACTTCTCTCCCTCCCTGTCTCTCCCTCCCTGTCTTTCTCCATTTCTCCCTCTCTCTCTCTCTCCCTCTCTCTCTCTCTCCCTCCCTCCCTCTCCCCCTCTACCCCTCTCTCTCCCCCTCTCTTCCTCTCTCTCCCCCTCTCTCTCCCTCTCTCCCTCTCTCTCCCCCTCTCTCTCCCCCTCCCTCTCTCTTCCTCCCTCTCTCCCTCTCTCTCCCCCTCTCTCTCTTTTCCCCTCTCTATCTCTCCCTCTATCCCCCCTCCCTTGTTTGCCTAGTGGTTGGGAATTTGACAATTGACAAAAATACCATGACGGTTAAGTAATGTATCAATTTAAAAAAGTCTTACTTTGTGATATAATTTTTCCCTCTCTCTCTCTCTCCCTCCCTCCCTCTCCCCCTCTCTTCCTCTCTCTCCCCCTCTCTCTCCCTCTCTCCCTCTCTCTCCCCCTCCCTCTCCCCCTCTCTTCCTCTCTCTCCCTCTCTCCCTCTCTCCCTCTCTCTCCCCCTCTCTCTCCCTCTCTCCCTCTCTCTCCCCCTCCCTCTCCCCCTCTCTTCCTCTCTCTCTCTCTCTCCCCCTCTCTCTCCCCCTCCCTCTCTCTTCCTCCCTCTCTCCCTCTCTCTCCCCCTCTCTCTCCCCCTCTCTCTCCCCCTCTCTCTTTTCTCCTCTCTATCTCTCCCTCTATCCCTCCTCCCTTGTTTGCCTAGTGGTGGGGAATTTGACAATTAACAAAAATACGGTGAAGGTTAAGTAATGTATCAATTTAAAAAAGTCTTAATTTGTGATATAATTTGTTCAGAAACTTGTTGAGAATAATAAAGTCAGAGTGTATTGCATTATTTCCTGGATAAAAAAGATTAAAACTGAAAAACTCACATATATTCTTGTTGAAGATGGGTGGTGGACGAATGTGGCTGTGATCTCTCCTGCACTCCGGCCTGCACTGGCACTGCAGTGGTGGCACCTGGTGGTGATTGATTGCGTGATGGCGTCTGGTACAGATGTGTGTAATTCTCCACCACTGCCACCTCATTCACTCTCCATAGAGATGGCAGATGATATAATACTGTAAATATGGAAATATGAGATCCGTTTTAGGAAAATGTGTCACAAGTCGCAAAATTTGGATTTTGAGATATCACCATATTTAAAATGAGGAGATCAAGGTGATTTCAATGATAGTAAACACTAGGACACCTAAAAAGGATTTCTATATTTTAAGTCTGATATTTTTACTTTTGAAAAAAATAGTTTGCAATGTTTCTGGATGGCCAATTACTAGTAAAGTAACTAAATATACTCCATACAAAGGCCTTCAAAACACAAGGATATCTTTAATACAATGTCCTGAAATTTGTTACATGGATTCATATCACTATTAGTGCTAGACCCCCTGAAAATCAGAATATTTCAATAAAGAGATCTTGTGGGATAAACACTTTGAAAAATATCAATTTTGCGACTTGTGACTCATTTTACTGGAACACATCACATTTAACACTAAGTCTGAACCCTACCTTGGTCCTGATAGAATGGGAGAGGCGGCTCTTCCACTACAATCACCATCAATGTGTACACGTAGGCATTCTCAATGTAACGCTGGAAAAGTCAAGTGAATTCACATTTTTTATTTATTTTAATTCTATTATATTAACCGATCATGGATGATATTCGTTCCGGAGTCTTTATTTTCCACAGATAATTTTTATTGACGAGGCATCAGTTACAATTTCACAAATTCATGTGATTTTCGTTTAGCCCTGATGCATAATTCACTGTAAACATTCCGCATCGCAGGGAATTATTATTGGACCATTAAATGTATACATTTTGATTTAAGATTTGAACATCGAGGTATCAGAAATGCAATAGTCAAGTTCATGAAAAAGGTATGCATATTACTCAAATGTGATTTGGTTGATCTCTAGTCGCGTTACATAATAATGATATGGGATGGGGTATGATGACTACAGACTATGGGTAAACTTTCATTTCTATTATGGGTAAGGGAGTATGGTGGGGTTGGTTTTAAGATCTCGACAGGAAACACACTCCTTAATAGTTGTCCTAGGTGGGAGAAGTAACTAAGAAACATGTATGAGTGTCTATATCACATTATCTAAGGTTTTTCTATAGTGCCAGGAGGCAAAATTAATTGATACAATAAAGAAGTATATAGTATATAGTTATGCCTGGGGTCTTACAGTTCAATATACAGATGTAATGTACCGAGGGCGCCATTAGTCAAACTATTATGCATCGAGGTTGCGGCGGGATACCGAGGGACGGAGCGCAGCGTAGTCCCGAGGTATCCTGCCGCAACCAAGATGCATAATAGTTTGACAGATGGTGTCTGAGGTGCATTACATATTTATTACATCCCGTTCATGAATAAAAAAATATAAATAAATCAAAATAAAAGAACTAATTTCACTTTTCCACCATTTTGTATGCATTTTGCGAAAGATGAAGAAAATAGTCCCTCCACTGCGGCGATCTAGCGAGTCACACTTCTCTGGTCAGACCAACAGACAGTAGTTTCTTGTTACACAAAACGGTCTGAATCGTTCCAAATACTTAGAATTGGACCTTCCCATACTAACAAAACTTCATTGGGATACTTTTTAAGGAACTGAATCATCAAAATATCAAAATATCAAATTGCAGTAGTTTTGGTTGTCATCTACCATAGAATTTAGGATGAACGATCGGTAATGTTACTGACAGATGTTACAGTATTGTAGGCCTTCTTGTAGTAACGTGGGGGCTTCGCAAAATCAAAACAAACCAACTTGGGACCTTTTCTGTTCAGTTTTGGCTGTGAATATCAAAGCTTGTGTTTTCCCATCATCAAAGCTAGTAGGAACACTTTATTTTACATCTGCCATAGATTTTAAGGAATTTAATCGATAAAAATATTAAATTGCAGTGGTCGATTTCCTGCTCGATCACAGCCGCCTAGTATTTTCACTCACTTGTACGCATTTAGTGTGTCTCCAAGGAACACAAAATTTGCAATCAGATAAAAGTTTTTCCAGCTTTCTAGACCTATTAGAAGTTAATCTAACATTTATTGTTCTATCTGTGGAATTATTGGTTGTCAATCTGCGTTAATTATTACCAGAATTTAGGAGAAAACAGGGCTGGGTACATGTGCACCTTGAGCATGGTGCTGTCAGCAGCAGACACTTTATTTCATGATTTGGCCGTGAGCGGACAGTATAGTCGATATACTTGCCGCTCACAAGGTGGACGATATAAACTCCCTGTATTGTACAGTGACGTCATGACCGTTCGAGACTATCGGTGAGCCATGGGGACAACATAGTTTGATGAAACAAATCAAATAAAGTTGTAATAAGTTAAGAATCATGGAATAAAAGCAAGAATAGCATAGTATCGCATCTTCGGGGGCCTATATTCTCCTCGTATGGCCGAAAAACAACTCGGCCTATGGCTTCGTAGTTTTCGGCCATACTCGGAGGATATAGCCCCCCTCATACGCGATACTATGCTGTTCTTGCTATAATATACCCACTCTACTGTCAGCGCAAATTTCGAACAATAAACATTGTGTTTCTATACTTTTCAATGGCGGGAGAATAATTTATATTCAAACTGATGTTACCATGTTGGCATGAATATAGGAGAAACAATCGGGCCTTCTGCTATGATTTATAGGCTAGTGAATCAAACATGCCACTGCATATAACTTATAAGCCTGCGAGTCAGAACCTCTGCTGACACTGACAAAATACAAATGGCGTGTCCGATTCGGTACCCGATTCGCTATAGGATTTTGGTTCATGGTGGGTTTACATCAATATACTTTAGCAAAATCTAATATTTAAATGGCATTATTCGATAGAACTTTTCATTTTGAACCAATAGCTTTATTATTTCCAGAGAAATTAGGGTGAATGATCAACGATTCCACAGTCAGAAATGGCGGTGCATTAATACACAATTTGACTTCCGGTGATCAGGCTTGGCTGCCGGACCTACTTGTTGTATGCGCCAAGGGTGACATAATTTTCATGTTATATACCACTTTGACCAAGTGTGACATACAATGCTGAAGGTATAGGAAGCAACAGCACAGGGGTGTAATAAAATTTGGGTACAGTCTGAGTCTGATGCAGAGGAACTGGAGAGACTGGCGTAGGGAATTGGAGTGGTTTCCTCAAGCAAGGTTTTTTTTAATTCCTAACTCCTTTTTACACATTCAAGACTATTGAATGGATTTGAATTATATACTTTTAATGATTAATATACATTATATAGATGTCAGAAGGACTGACTGATGTATGAAAAGTAATGCTTTTATAGATGCTGAAATGAATTATGTAGCTCCAAGCTCCCCTTGTGTTCAACGGCGCTTTATAGTACAAACTACAACCAGAGACTCCTAGTATCACACCAGTTAACTACTCTGCATTGGCAACCGATGCCTACCACACCACCTGGGAGACAGTTAAGGAACCACTGGCTAGGTAATAGTACGTCCAGTTAACACTAGGTGACAGCACTTCATACCTCATAAAAGTTTTAGCTAAAACCAGTTGAAAACACGAGGGGGCGCCACAATACACTCTCCACACCAGGCTGGATGGAAATAAGTGTGATGTGTAACAGGGAAAAGAGTCACAAGTCGCAAAATTGATATTCTCCCAAGTGATTTAAATTTTAAAGGTAAATACCAGTGTTTAATAAAAAATGAATGAATCATGGATTTTTTTTTAAATTTTGGACTTAGAAAGAACATGGTTGTGGGAATCCCAAAAGCCCCCCAAAAACATGTGTCATTGGATTAGTTTTTATTTCAGGGACTGCTGAAATTTACTACTGTTCACTATAGAAGTCTATGGAAAAACGGGTATTTTCTGCATTTTCCCCAATAGCAGACGATTAAATCATACGATTTTCTTTCAAATCTGCATACACATAGCTGACATGTTATTCTAGCCACGCGATCAAAAGAAATAAGGGGTCATTGAACTAAAAAAAGTTATTCAGCTGAATCAGGGTGCAACCCGCCTGGTCATTACGCTGTGAATGCCATATGCATAATTACTATTTTTTACCAGACCGTGAATAGTCAGCCTATTACCGACGATATCTTCTACCAATTAACATCAATGTTCTCCCTGTAAATGATCACTCTATATCTCATCTCATCCAAGATTTCTGTAAACCAGTTTCGCAACAATTATGTTAATCTTAAGATTCAAGTCCAAAAAAGCGGCACCCTCTGGTAGACCTAAAATTTAGATTTAGAGCAACCGCATTGTAACTACATCTGCAATAAAAGGATTTTTGAATTTGAATTTGAATTTGAATTGTATCACGATGAGTGTCCCCAATTAAAATCAATAGTGAATGGAAATAAACTTCAGTCATCCCTAAAAACAAAATAATATTACATCCTGTTTTTTTGCTGTTTGTATTCCCCAACCATATTCTTTCTCAAGACAAAGTATTGTGACTTCTATTGTTTCATGCATTAGTTCCTTGAATTCCCGCCTGCTGCACTGCTGATGACGCTGGCATTTACCTTTAAAACAGTATTCAATATATTCTTGCGTTACAAAGGTCATCCTATAGAGTATATGTCGTTACTCTACTGGTAATTGCCCACACAGAAATTTTACAAACGTTGTTTCAAACATATATAAAATATAGAAATACTTCTTGAACGTCTTTAATGTTTGCTATCATTGGAATCGGCTTAATCTCATCTTTTCAAATATGATGATATCTCAAAATCCATTTTTTTGCGACTTGTGACTCATTTGTGACACACCACATATATAAGAACTGAGATACACTACTGAGATACACAGGCAAGATAAAAGATAAAACCATATTTTACCATAGCATCAAAATTGAAATATGATTCGACACCAGCTTAAAATCTATATTGTAGATTTTCTAAAAGTTCTAGTTCACATCTGTCTGCTAAAGGGTCAAATTTTCAGAAAATGTACAATTCACCTTCACCAATCCTCTCAATTAACCCAAATTTCAGACGAAAATAAAGTTCAAAATACGGTTCAACCTAACCAAACAGATTGCTAGAAACAATGCAATGCCGAATTTATTCAAATTTCACTAGTATTGACCAAATTTCAGCCTAATTTAGCAGAATTTGCTAAATGTGTATAGCTGCCAATTGTACATTTTCTAAAAATCGGACCCAAAAGCATGTGCCACTGCAACGCTTGAGAATATCCATGACGGACGTACGGTGTTAACACTTGAATTGTTTAAATGTATTGGCCTTTAATTAAATAAATACAAAATATTTGTTGCAGAACATCCTGGGATAGATTCTGATGAAATCTGACAAACAAATATTTGGCAACATTTTTATCGAAACTTGCAAGAATGTTTTCACCAATATCATTTATATCTTTTATAAATAGTCTATAAATACCAAATGTATGATGGCAAAGATGGAGACTTGTGCCATGGAAATATGTAAAACACATGGATATTGACATTAGAACATTGATTAACAGTCCATGCTGAACATGGCATTTTGTCTATGGCTTTTATACTGTACCATAAGTCCTATAATTCCTTGCGAATCAAGATTCAAAATGGCGGCTATGCAAAATCCCTATTGTACATGATTTGTTAACTTGACCAATAAAAGACGTGACAATTAATAATGGCTATTTTTAACCACCAGGTTTCCATCTACATTGATTCTTTTTACTTGAAATCATTTGAAAAGAAAATTGATTCTTTTTTCACATTTCCCTTTTGATTTAACTTCTGCGACATCTCATCAATATGGCCAGAGACCGAATGGATGGAAGTAAACAAAGGATATCTCTCTTTTTGATGAATCCATTTATTTTAAACCAAAACTGTGTAGAACAAAAAGGTTACAATTTTAGTCCACTACTGGTGAGTGAAATTGCCAGAAAATGTACAATTCACCTT
The DNA here is from genome assembly GCA_942159475.1 of Sthenelais limicola. Taxonomy (NCBI): domain Eukaryota; kingdom Metazoa; phylum Annelida; class Polychaeta; order Phyllodocida; family Sigalionidae; genus Sthenelais; species Sthenelais limicola. The sequence goes on along the minus strand of OW804094.1, from coordinate 25,324,063 downwards.
CACCAATCTTCTCAAATAATCCAAATTTAAGACGAAAATCAGGTTCAAAATACAGTTCAACATAAGCAGACAGATTTATTGAATGAATACAATACAGAATACACTCAGATATACGTCGTATTTATCAATTCTCACTCTGATTTCGAAGAATTTGATAGATTTGTAGAATTGTAGATTGTGCATTTTCTGGAAATCTGACCCTGTCGTGCTGTAATGAAGCGTCAGAATCAGACCCATTGACAGCGGGTGATGAGAAATAAAACCGTGTCTGGGGCCTCCCTGCCAGACAATGTCTCATTCCCGGGTCCAGATAATTTGCTTTGGGGAAATTTTGTTAATTAATTCCAGGCTTGAGATGAATATTCGAAAATAATATGTTTTTTACGAGGAATGTTTGTAACTGGTAACTTGTTGCACTACTTTAAAAAAGAGTATTGGACAAAATTTCACATTGAGTTAGTTTCATTTGCTCTTATTAGCCCTTTGCAGACTAAAGTTGTTTTTACCAATTATACTATACATGGAAATATAACGATATAATATGGAAATATACACTGCAACTGAAAACGTCTTCGTACTAAACGTTTTTGAAGACGGTTTTTTTGTCCCCTTTCAGAAGACGGTTTTTTCCGTTACCATGTTCAAAAACGTTTAGCTACTATAATACCGTAATAATGCATATTATGCATTAATTTACCATATCCGTACCCACTGTACTTATTTTAATCTACCCAATATTATCCTACTTTCCCACCACTTCAACCGTTTTCACACATATCTTTTTTGCCCAAGACTAAAACATCTTGTATGTCACAACTAGGTATCATTGTATCATCTTTTATTTTCACTGATCAATACCAAAAATATTTTAAAGGTTAATATTATCTCAAAATGGAATAGTAGTCCTATATTGATGTTATTATTTGCTAATTTGATCTTATATAACTCTAGTAGTTTCTATCATTTTCTATGTAACGTAGAATTATAAGCTGAGAATAGCAATGTTAATTGTGATGTATTACAGGAAAATGAGTCACAAGTCGCAAAATTGATATTTTTCATAGTGTTTTTTTTCACAAGATCTCTTTATTGAAATGGTTTCTTTAGAGAGTTTAGCACTCATAGTCATATAAATCCATATACCAAATTTCGGGACATTGTATTAAATATATCCCTGCGTTTTAAAGGCGTTCCTATGGAGTAATATGTAGTTACTTTTCTGGTAATTACCCATCCAGAAACATTGCAAACTTTTTTTTTCAAAAATAGAAACATCAAACATAAAATATAGAAACACTTCTTAAATGTCCTTCATCTTTACTATCATTGGAATCAACCTGATCTCCTCTTTTCAATTATGGTGATATCTCAAAATCCATATTTTGCGACTTGTGACTCATTTTCTTAAATCGGATCACAATTGTGAGCTTACTGAAATAAAAGATAAACAAACAGACAAACAGCTTCAATGGTTGACAGCAAAATGATCTGTAGTGCCATGTTTTAACCTTACTTTCATTATACTACTCACATTTTGATATAATATAGGTTTATATATGTACGCGCACGATGCGCAGGTATTTCACGCGCATTGCGCACATTATTTCTACCTTTTATTATGTGTGTGATGGCCACAAGGTGGCAATGGAAGTCAGTATACTACATTTTATTCTTACCTATTTCTTTTATACCTTAATCTTACCTTTACAACACCTTTATTCTTATGTATCAAGATCCACAATGTCTAATATCCATCGTCGTAATAAAACAGAGTAATTACAATATAGATTAGATCTTATTGTCGTTATTTCTCCTCCCCTGCGTTAACCGAGGGTCATTACAGATCCAATATTTCACCCTGTCCCGTATCTAGGCTATCCCTTATCCCTCAATCAGGACGCATTCATAATGACCTGGATTCTGGACAACTTGGCTTGTTTCTCCCTTTCTCCTCCCCTCCATTTTCACCTTCACTCCTCAATCCTTCATGACAGTGACTGTCAAGGTGTTAGATGAGGGTATTGTTTGTGGTGGAACAATAGACAAGAAGGTCTCAATTTTGAATGCGACAGAAGGGTGAAATCGCCAGAAGATGTGGGTCCGATTTTCAGAAAATGTACAATTGTCAGCTCTACACATTCTGCTAAAATTCTAAACAATTATGAATACCTGGTATATCTGAATATATTTGGTATCACATTGATTTATATAGTATCAGTTCTGTTATGTTAAACTGCATTTTGAAGCTCATTTTTGTCTTAAATGTGCGTTATTTGAGAGGATTGGTGAAGGCAAATTGTAATTTTCTGAAAATCTGACCCTTGTACAATTCGCCTTCGCAAATCCTCCCAAATAACCTAAATTTAGGACAAAAATCAGGTTGAAAATGCAGTCAAACATAACCAAACAGATTGTTTGAATCAAGGCAATACCAAATAATCTTCAGATATACTTAGTGTTGATGGTTTCTTAGTCTAATTTAGCAGAATTGACTAAATGTGTTGATCTCCAAATTGTATATTTTCTGAAGAACTGATCCAGATACTTTCCCACTCGCATCTCTGAAGGTATTTCTCACTATTAACAAAGGCTTCTCAGCTGTTCGGGAAAGGAGTGTTTGAAAGAAATACTGCTAATGTACGAATTAAGAGCAAGATGTATGGTTGTCATATATGTGCCCAAGCATTTCGCATTGTTAATGCACTTGTCAATTGAATCCCCCACCCCCCACCACCCCCGGGTATGTAGGGGAATGGTAGGGGAATGTCTGAGAAAACATTCCCCCACCCAGGCGGAGATTTCCTTTAGTTGACAGCAATATCAACTGCAGGGTGGGGGAATGTCCACCATTGCCGACTCTGTACCTTGGTTCCCAAGAGAGATTTGATGGTTTTCAGTGTGCATGGGCTTGCCTAGGCTAAGTTCCATAGTTCCAAACCTCCCCCAATATTATATACACAAAGAGTGTCTCCTTTGAACCTGACAGGGATTTGGCACCCCCTATATAGTGTTTCAACAGTGTCAGGCTTGAACTAGACATGCTGAACATGATGTGGGACCCTTTTTCCATGGTACCCTATATTAGACATGTCAAGATCCTTTAGTGTTGGGGTTAGTGTTAGGGTAGGGGGTTAGGGTAGGTGTGGGGGGTGGGGTGGGGTGGGGAGGGAGGGAATTGTGATGTGTCACAGGAAAATGAGTCACAAGTCACAAGAAAATGATTTTGAGATATCATCATATTTGAAAAGATGAGATCAAGTGGATTCTAATGATAGTAAACAGTTGGACATCTAATAAGTATTTTAAGTTGAATGTTTTTATTTTTGAAAGAAAAATGGTTTGCAATATTTCTGGGTGGACATTTATGAATAAAGTAGCTAAATATCCATATAATATATGGGAAGAGCGATTTCTACGAAAAGAGGTAGAAAAGAGGGGTTTCTTCAGGTAGAAAAGAGGGGTTTCTTTGTCTCACATGTTCTCAGAAATTTCAAACAAACAGTTTTTCTCATCTGTAGAGTTCTGTCCACCCTCTCTGGAGGACGTTGTATATGGTTTGTGAAGGTATCTAGGGTGAAAGTGATTAAATCATAATTAAGGGTTTGGGAGAGAAAAACAGGTATGAGAGACAGTGAATCAGAAATGTGGTTGGGACAGAAAAACAGGTATGAGAGACACAATTGCTAGTACTCTATGATATGACCCTAGAAATGAATATATTTAATACGCCATCTTAACATTTGGTAATGTATTCATGTTATGAGCAGGGCTAATATATAAAATATTCCAACAAAAATATCCATATATATAAGTCACTTTGAAAAATATCAGTTTTGCTACTTGTGACTCATTTTCCTGAAACACATCACAAATAATATCATACACAAAATATTAATTGATATGTGCATGCTCATTAAGTTCATGTAGTTCATGATAATTTGTCATGATTTAAGAAATACCGGATGTTATGTCACATACCATTCGCCACTTCCCTCAGACATAGAAAACTGTAGGCTATGTCATAAAACACTCATGATGTTGAGAATTCATATCTGATTAGGGAAAATTCAAAACAATATTTAGGGGTGGGGGGGGGTGGGGGGGGGGTGGGGGGGGGGTGGGGGGGGTTGCAATTGACAAGTGCATAACAAAGAAGAAAGAATAATATGGAGAAGGCTAAAGGCTGATATCGACAAGCAGATAGATCATCTAAAATAAAAAGCAAAGACAAAATCCAACAAGGTCTGAAAAGCTCAAAACCGGGGAGATTTGAAAAAAAAAATGTGATGACCCCCTGCCTCCCGCGTGATGCACACTATCGATGTAAACCAATGCGCCCATGTTCCAGCGCATAAATGCTCCGACTGTCATTTCTCTATGTAAAAACATAAGATTGTGTTTCACCTTCCCTTTTTACCAACAGGCAACTGCAGAAAGCATTGTAAAGGCCCAGACGGCAGGTTAGAGAAAATAAAAATCTTTAAAAAACCAAAAAACCAAAGCTTCTCCAGTGAATCCCCGTAACAATGTTTAAGTGCAATCATGTCATGAGGGGCCAAGTGTTGCCTACGTTATTTCTCTCGAGTGAGTGAGTGAGATTGGTTGCTTTATGCCCTTATCAACACATTTAATATGGTTATATCATGGGTGGGAGAGCTGAGAGGGAGTGAGTGAGTGAGATTGGTTGCTTTACGCCCTTATCAACACATTTAATATGGTTATATCAAGGGTGGGAGAGCTGAGAGTGAGTGAGTGAGTGAGATTGGTTGCTTTACGCCCTTATCAACACATTTAATATGGTTATATCATGGGTGGGAGAGCTGAGAGGGAGTGAGTGAGTGAGATTGGTTGCTTTACGCCCTTATCAACACATTTAATATGGTTATATCAAGGGTGGGAGAGCTGAGAGGGAGTGAGTGAGTGAGATTGGTTGCTTTACACCCTTATCAACACATTTAATATGGTTATATCAAGGGCGGGAGAGCTGAGAGGGAGTGAGTGAGATTGGTTGCTTTACGCCCTTATCAACACATTTAATATGGTTATATCAAGGGCGGGAGAGCTGAGAGGGAGTGAGTGAGTGAGATTGGTTGCTTTACGCCCTTATCAACACATTTAATATGGTTATATCAAGGGCGGGAGAGCTGAGAGGGAGCGAGTGAGTGAGATTGGTTGCTTTACACCCTCATCAACACATTTAATATGGTTATATCAAGGGTGGGAGAGCTGAGAGGGAGCGAGTGAGTGAGATTGGTTGCTTTACACCCTCATCAACACATTTAATATGGTTATATCATGGGTGGGAGAGCTGAGAGGGAGTGAGTGAGTGAGATTGGTTGCTTTACGCCCTTATCAACACATTTAATATGGTTATATCAAGGGCGGGAGAGCTGAGAGTGAGTGAGTGAGTGAGTGAGATTGGTTGCTTTACGCCCTTATCAAGACATTTAAGATGGTTATATCAAGGGCGGGAGAGCTGAGAGAGAGTGAGTGAGATTGGATGCTTTACACCCTTATTAACACATTAATATGGTTATATCAAGAGCGGGGGAGCTGAGAGTGAGTGAGTGAGTGAGTGAGATTAGTTGCTTTATGCCCTTATCAACACATTTAATATGGTTATATCAAGGGCGGGAGAGCTGAGAGTGAGTGAGTGAGATTGGTTGCTTTACGCCCTTATCAACACATTTAATATGGTTATATCAAGGGCGGGGGAACTGAGAGGGAGGCAGTTTATGGTCTTACCCAGGAAATAGAGATAGAGAAGAAGGTAGAGAGACAGAGAAAAGAGACAGAAAGGCACTTTAGGATACCCAGGAAATAGAGATAGAGAAGAAGGGAGAGAGAGACAGAGAAAAGAGACAGAAAGGCACTTTATGGTCGTACCCAGGATATAGAGATAGAGAACAAGGGAGAGAGAGAGACAGAGAAAAGAGACAGAAAGGCACTTTATGGTCGTACCCAGGAAATAGAGATAGAGAAGAAGGGAGAGAGAGAGAGACAGAGAAAAGAGACGGAAAGGCACTTTATGGTCATACCCAGGACCAAATTTCTGTCGAGAGACAGAATTAATACATATACAGAAGAACTTATGTTCAAACTCAGACGGAATGAGTAAATGGGGGGACAAAATGAATAAATTTACTGGTAGAATTGTTATCAATACATGAACAAGTCAGACATATATGGGTCAGACTTTCAGAAAATGTACAGTTGGCAGCTGTACACATTTAGTAAATTCTGCAAAATAAGGCTGAAATTTGGTCAATACTAGGTAAATTCGAGTATATTTGGCATTGCATTGATTCTAGCCATCTGTTTGGTTAGGTTGAACTGTGTTTTGAACTTAAGTTTCGACTGAAATTTGGGTTATTTGAAAAGTTTGGCGAAGTTGAATTGAACATTTTCAGAAAATCTGACCATAGGAAATTTATCATGATGTATGCTAGGTTCTATTATATATACAAGCGTAGGTTGTTTCACAAAAATAAAATATATCTTATAGCGGAACTCCACTAGAGGAAAAACGGCGGTGACAAATTTTGTTGTTGCCCACTAACATCAGTTCATTTCATGTTTGCAATGAAAACGCAAATGGAGGAGTGTCAAATGTGTTGCCCCATTCTCTGGAAACTGTTGTTTCTGTATGGATATTTGTTGCAACAAATTAGGGGGCAACAACAACAATTGTCGGCACCGTTTTTAGATGTAGATTATATTAATACTTACCTCTTTTATAGTGATTTTATAGGTTCCTGGAACAATCAGTGGGCAGATAATGGCCTTATTCACCTGGGTCATTGGATGCTGCAATATGAGAAATTTGCCTTTTTTAAATTTCCTTTTTAGAGTTTTAACCAGAACTAGTTCACCTCGCAGTCTCAGAAATCAACATTACATCATTTATCCTGATACTCACAAAAAGTTGAAATTTCTTCGATAACAATATTTGTTTGTTTATGTTATGGGTCAGATTTTCAGTAAATTCTCAATCTACAGTTCTACACATCTCTCAAGTTCTACTAAATGAGAGTGAAAATTGATAAATACTGAGTATATCTGAGTGTATTCTGTATTGTATTCATTCAATACATCAGTCTGATTGTGTTGAAATGTATTTTGAACCTGAATTTCGTCTTAAATTTTGGTTATTTCAGAGGATTGGTGAAGGTCGATTGTACATTTTCAGGAAACTTCACCCTTATACACAATTAACAACAAGAAGAGCACAAAAATTAAAATTACTGAGGAATTCATAGAACTTGTTAGAATGTGAAATTTTTATGAAGTTTCTATGGGAAGAAAATGTGATCTGTTTTAGGAAAATGTGTCATAAGTAGCAAAATATGGATTTTGAGATATCACCATATTTGAAAAGATGAGACCAAGACGATTCCAATGAATGTAAACATTAAGAACATCTAATAAGTACTTTTATCTTTTTAGTAACATATTTTTATCTTTAAAAAAAGTTTGCAGTATTTCTGGGTGGATAATTACCAGTAAAGTAGCTAAATATACTCAATAGGATGATCTAAGAAACACACTGATATAATTAATAAACTTAAAGAAATTTGGTAAATGTATTCATACAACCACAAGGACTAGACACCCGAAAAATGAAAATATTCCAACAAAAAGATCTTGTAAGTAAACAACTTTGAAAAACACCAATTTTGCGACTTTTGACTCATTTTCCTGAAACACATCACAAAAGAAGAACTCCTGCACTGGCTACTCACTCGTGGATGTAGGTTTTTGGGCCCGATGTCTAGGACCATTTCCTGTGCGCAGACGGCCTGACTGCGCATGTTCTGCACAATGACGTCAGCAACTAAATGGAAGGCGTTCTTCCGGACTTCCTCTTCCGGTGGAAAACGAATGAAATGCTTTCTTTCTGGATTTGTTGACGGCTCTAAGTCTTAAAAGTCAGACAAAAAATGATGATGGCTGAGGCAAGGACATTTTAGCTTTTTGTTTATCAACACAAATAGCAATTGAATCAAGGAGATGATTTATGAACAAGTAGAAACATCGTTTTGCCTTGGCCTTCCTCCTTTTGGATTGTTTTGCCATGGCCTTCGATAATACTATGATTAATCTGCTCAAGAATATTTCTGTCATCAACATATTGTTAAAATATTATTTTAATCATTTTAGGAATTTAGGAACTGCCATCTTTGTGAGTGACTTTATTGTAGTTGTATTGTTTGAAAACTTTGGAAGCGGAAATACATAAGATATATAAGAGGACTTCTCACCTCTGCTGTTTCTACCCTTGTCTTAAAGATATCGAAATAACCTTATTATAGTTTCAACTTTAACCTACTTCATTTCTGAGAGCTCTCCCCAAACCGTTCTAGAGAATCTAGATAAATATAATTATTTATCTAAAAATCTTTAATCTGTAATAGGTTATGCCATAATGCAGAATGGTAAAGTTTTAAAGCTTTATTCTCAGCTGTAACCTAGGAGGGACCTAGATAGATAGATAGGTGGGTCACATTTTCAGAAAATGTACAATTGGCAGCTCTACACATTTAGAAAATTCTGCTAAATTAGGGTGAAAAATGAAGAATACCGGGTATATATGAGTATATTTGGTGTCGCATTGATTTAAAGTATCAGTTCTGTTATGTTAAACTGCATTTTGGAGCTCATTTTTGTCTTAAATGTGGGTTATTTGAGAGGATTAGTGAAGATGAATTGTACATTTTCTAAAAATCTGACCCAGATAGGACTGAGGTTATTAATATATTTACAAGAATTTGAAATCGTTTCGGCCGAAATTAAATGAGCGCCGGTGAGCGATTGCTTTTACTACAAGTGACAGGTAACTTTCGGTATCAGTTACTCTATCATGGTCTATGCAATGGTTTCACATTCCCATATGTGATCCATTCGAGGAAAATGAGTTATAAGTCGCAAAATATGGATTTTGGAATATCACCATGTTTGAAATGATGAGATCAAGCCGATTCAAATGATAGTAAGCACTAGGACACCTAATAGGTATTTCTATATTTTGAGTAAGATATTTCTATTTTTGAAACAAAAGTTTGCAATGTTTCTGGGTGGGAATGTCCAGTAAAGTACCTAAATATACTCCATACAAAGGCCTTCAAAAGGCAAGGATATATTTAATATAATGTCCTGAAATTTGTTACATCGATTCATATGACTATAAGTGCTAAACCCCCTAAGAATCAGAACATTTCAATAAAGAGATCTTTGAAAAATATCAATTTTTCGGCTTGTGACTCATTTTCCTGAAACATATCACAAACGGTTGAAAACTGTCCATACCTTGACAAGTGTCCTCTATAGGAGAAACATCAATAACAACGCGCACCCAGAACATAGTGCCACCTGCCGGCAAAGATGGAACTGGGAAATTCATATCAAACGGTCGAGGGTTCCTGCAATAAAGAGTTATCATTATTATCATTGTTATTAATTGATATTAATTATTAATCTTATTAATGGTTAATATGAAAGAGCACGGCGTCGATAATACTGTATAATTATGTTTCTTAGTTTGTTTTTTCCCAAAACTCTCTCCACTAACAATGTGAGATGAGCATAGATACGTTAATTGTTTTTATTGTTTTTATTATATCATGTCTGTAAAATTTGTACTATAAAAATTCTAGCCTATAATAGTATATTGTATCAACATCTGATCATATATTTTTTCACAGTAGAGTTGATGTATTAGTTTCTTTTTTCTGTTAAATGATTCAGGCTGTCCTGAAAATATTCATGCTGCATGTGTGGAAATGTTGTAGACCTGAATAAAATATTTTCAAAATCTAAAAAATTGAGAACTTTTATTTTTCAAATGAATATTATGGGTTAAACAATTTCTGCACAGCGCAGGCCACTAAATCAAACTAAATAATTCTTTTCTCAACCATGTAAAAGTCATTTGACCAATGCTAGAATGTCAATATCCCTGTGTTTTACATGTTTCCATGACAGACGGCCCCATCTTTCCCATCGTGCATTTGGTTTTCATAAATCATTTATACAGGCTATGATATTCGGGAAAACATTCTTGCAATTTTCGGTAAAAATGTTGCCAAATATTTGTATACCAGATTTCATCAGAATCCATACCAGCATGCACGGTAACAGCAAATCCCCTATTAAATCCCATTTCCTAGGCTGATCCGACTTTAAATTCATACAACAGCAGCAGGTTATTGATAAATTCAACCCTAATACCAATATTTTGGTCCTGGGTATGACCTTAAAGTGCCTTTCTGACTCTATTTCCTGGGTATGATCATAAACTGCCTCCATCTCAGCTCTCCCGCCCTTGATATAACCATATTAAATGTGTTGATAAGGGCGTAAATCAACCAATCTCACTCACTCACTCCCTCTCAGCTCTCCCGCCCTTGATATAACCATATTAAATGTGTTGATAAGGGGGTCAGATTTTCAGAAAATGTACAATTCGCCTTCACCATTCCTCTCAAATAACCCAATTTGCCGACGAAAATAAAGTTCAAAATACAGTTCAATATAACCAAACCGATTGTTGGAATCAAGGCAATACAAAAATGACTCAGATTTACCTAGTATAGACCATTTTTCAGTCTGATTTACAGAATTTACTAAATGTGTAGATCTGCCAATTGTACATCTTCTAAAAATCTGACCCAATTGGGCGTAAATCAACCACTCACTCACTCACTCACTCACAAACATCTCACTCACTCGCTCACAAATTATTTTGGTAAGGTCTTGTTTGTCATGATAGTCACGTTGTTTGTCATATCAGGGTTACCTCAAGTTGAACGCAATAACATTCTTTAAAAGAAAATAATAGCTTAGAATACAGGTTTAATATTCTGAATGAATGAACGGGAGAACCAACACACATTCCAGGAATTCCAGAATCCATCACGCATAATTGGAAGATAAAATACAATAGGGGGATTGCATGGCAGCTGTACACATTAAGTAAGTTCTGCTAAATTAGGCTGCTATTTGGTCAATGCTATGTAAATTCGAGTATATTCGGCATTGCATTGATTCTATCTGTTGGGTTAGCTTGAACTGAATTTTGAACTCTTTTTTTGTCTTAAATTTGGACTTTTTGAGAGGATAGGTGAAGATGAATTGTACATTTTCTGAAAATCTGACCCACATGCGACTCCCACACTTCCATGCGAATTACAATTCAAAATGGCACACATGCTTGTGCTCTATTGAAGCAGAGGAAGAGATAAAACGTTAGTTCTCTCACTGAAGACCCAACATGTGTCATTAACATGCCATTTAAGCTGGGCTTGTCCACTGAGAAAACCTCTGCCACTGCACTCCTCCCATTCCGGTGGCCATTTTGATAATTCCCGATTTATTCATCGATAATTCAAAATTAGGTTTTGAGAGCGAGTGAGAAAGAAATGTTTGGGAATCAGAGGTAAACAAGTGAATCATGGGAAAGCTTGGCTTTGCTGGTTGCCCGGATGTAGGTCATGGTTAGAATCATCACGTGGTTCCGTCACGTGGTGGGAACGCTTGGAATGCTGGCGTTCTAAATGGGGAACATTAGTAATGGCTGAGTTTGCCTAATTTTCAGACATCAGTATGCCAAAGTCGGTCTTCAAGAACAACCATGTGCAACCAAAGGACTCACACAAAAGGCCCATAGATATGGATCAGATTTTTAGATAATGCACAATCTACAGTTCTACACATCTCTCAAATTCTGCTAAATTAGAGTGAAACTGATTTATAATGAGTAGAGTGTATTCTGTATTGTATTCATTCAATAAATCTGTCTGGTTATGTTGAACTGTATTTTGAACATGATTTTCGTCTTTAATTTGGGTTATTTGAGGAATCTTCAGAAAATGCACAATTGGCAGCTGTACACATTTAGTAAATTCTGCTAAAGTAGGCTGTAATTTGGCCAATACTAGGTAAATTCGAGTAAATTCGGTATTGCATTGATTCTAGCTATCTGTTTGGTTTAGTTGAACTGTATTTAGAAGTTTATTTTCGTCTGAAATGTGGGTTATTTGAGAGGATTGGTGAAGGTGAATTGTACAGTTTTTGACAACTTCACCCACCAATACCCGGGCACTATATGTGTTGCGTTACAGGAAAATGAGTCATAAGTCACACAAAAATCGATTTTGAGATATCGTCATATTTGAAAAGATTAGATCAAGCCGATTCTAATGGTAGTAAACAGTAGGACATTGAAATAGTGTTTCTATATTTTAAGTTTAATATTTTTATTTTTGAAATGTAAAGTTTGAAATGTTTTTGGATGGGTATAATTTCCAAAAAAGTAACTAAATATACTCCATACGAAGGCCTTAAAAACGCAGGGTTATATTCCATTCAAAGTCCCGAAATTTGTGATATATGGATTCATATGACTATAAGTGCTAAACCCTCTAAAAATCAGAACATTTCAATAAAGAAATCTTGTGAAAAAAAACTTTGAAAAATATCAATTTTGCGACTTATGACTCATTGTCCTTGAACAAATCACATATATATAGGGCACTGGGTGCTTTTTCCCTACAAAATATGCACTTATTTGCCCCAGTTCATGCAACCTAGTTACCGAGAGTGGTAAAGAGAGAGGAGGATGCGGATATTAAGGGTAAAGAGAAGGGGTTATCAGTAGTAAAAACCCTCATACCTGGGGGTTTATTGCAGATAAATCTGTGTAATATACTCACCCTGGGTCGCTCATATCAGCTCTAGTAGTCACATGAATCATCCGAATAGAGCCGCCTGGATAGCAGTGGAAGGAGGGGGCGGGATGCTGAATAAGAACAATGGTACATTTGGGTCAGATATTCAGAAAATGTACAATTTGCAGATCTAAGCATTTAGTACGTTCTACTAAATTAGACTGAAAAATGGTCAAAACTAGGTATATCTGAGTATATTTTGTATTGCCTTGGTTCAAGCAATCGGTTTGGTTATGTTAAACTGAATTTTGAACTTTATTTTCGTCGGAAAATTGGGTTATTTGAGAGGAATGGTCAAGACAAATTGTACATTTTCTGAAAATCTGACCCATTTGGGTTGGGCTTCCACACAGCGTAAATAAGGGCTAATTCGCCTGAAGATGTATAATGGGGGAATTGTATAGCCGCCATTTTGAATCGTGATTCGCGCGTGGAGAGTGAGTAAGTGAGTGATATTGGTTGCTTGACGCCCTTATCAACACATTTAATATGGTTATATCAAGGGCGGGAGAGCTGAGAGGGAGTGAGTGAGTGAGATTGGTTGCTTTACGCCCTTATCAACAGATTTGATGTGGTTATATCAAGGGTGGGAGAGCTGAGAGGGAGTGAGTGAGTGATATTGGTTGCTTTACGCCCTTTACAACACATTTAATATGGTTATATCAAGGGCGAAAGAGCTGTGAGTGAGTGAGTAAGTGAGATTGGTTGCTTTACGCCCTTATCAACACAATTGATATGGTTATATCAAAGGTGGGGGAGCTGAGAGGGAGTGAGTGAGTGATATTGGTTGCTTTACGCCCTTATCAACACATTTGATATGGTTATATCAAGGGCGGAAAAGCTGATAGGGAAGCAGTTTATGATCATACCCAGGAAATAGAGAGAGAGAAGAAGGGAGAGAGACAGAGAAAAGAGACAGAAAGGCACTTTATGGTCTTACCCAGGACCATTGATTCGCATATAATATGGTACTAAGGGTACATACAGTATAAAAGCTACAGAAAACATGCCATGTTCAGCTATTTTTATTAATGCTCTAATGACAATATCCATGTGTTATACATGACTCCATGACGCAAGTTCCCATCTTTCCCATCATGCAATTGATTTTCATAGATTTTTTATACAAGCTATGATATTGGTGGAAACATTTTTTTTTTCGATTTTCGATAAAAATGTTGCCAAATATTTGTATAGCAGTTGAGGGGGCGGGGTGCTGCATATACAATGGTACATTTGGGTTGGGCTTCCACACAGCGAAATAAGGGCGAATTCGCCTGAAGATGTATAATTCGCCTTCATCAATCATCGCAAATACACCAAACCTGAGACAGAAATGAGGGTTAATGTGATGTGTTGCAGCAAAATGAGTCACCAGTCGCAAAAAATAGATGTTGAGATATCATGTAATGGAGCCCAGGATTCTGATATGTGATGTGTTTCAAGAAAATGAGTCATAAGTCGCAAAATTGATATTTTTCAAAGTGTTTTTCTTACAAGATCTCTTTATTGAAATGTTTTGATTTTTGGAGGATTTGGTACTTATAGTCATATGAATCCATGCAACAAATTTTAGGACATTGTATTAAATATATTCTTGCGTTTTGAAGGGTTTTGTATGGAGTATATTAAATTACTTTGCTGGTAATTACCCATCCAATAACACTGAACACTTTTTTTTTTGAAAATAAAAATATCAAACTTAAAATATAGAAATACTTATTAGATATCCCAGTGTTTACTATCATTGGAATCAGTTTGATCTCCTCTTTTCAAATATGGTGATATCTCAAAATTCATTTTTTGCGACTTATGACTCATTTTCCTAAAACGAATCACATATGGTAAGAGTTGTTTACAGGGTCCACATTATACTTTAGGGTGGATGAGAGGGTTTCTACCCCAGCCCCTCTAGAGGGGTAAATAAGTGCATATCACTTATACTATAGGTCCACCCAAGCGTTTTATGAGAGTACACTGTTGGCCTATCACCATTGCACAAAGCCAGGGCAGAGATACGAGAATGGAGCAATAGGGGAGTTGCATGTGCCGCTGTGCATGTTTGTTATAGTGCATGCTGAAATGGTCCTGGGTATGACCATAAAGTGCCTTTCTGTCTCTTTATCTCTGTCTCTCTCTCCCTTCTCGTCTATCTCTATTTCCTGGGTATGATCATAAAGTGCCTTTCTGTCTTTTTCTCTGTCTCTCTCTCCCTTCTTCTCTATCTCTATTTCCTGGGTAAGACCATAAAGTGCCTTTCTGCCTCTTTATCTCTGTCTCTCTCTCCCTTCTTCTCTGTCTCTATTTCCTGGGTATGACCATAAAGTGCCTTTCTGTCTCTTTTCTCTGTCTCTCTCTCTCCCTTCTTCTCTATCTCTGTATCCTGGGTATGTCCATAAAGTGCCTTTCTGCCTCTTTATCTCTGTCTCTCTCTCCCTTCTTCTCTGTCTCTATTTCCTGGGTATGACCATAAAGTGCCTTTCTGTCTCTTTTCTCTGTCTCTCTCTCCCTTCTTCTCTATCTCTATTTCCTGGGTAAGACCATAAAGTGCCTTTTGGCCTCTTTATCTCTGTCTCTTTCTCCCTTCTTCTCTATCTATATTTCCTGGGCATGACCATAAAGTGCCTTTCTGCCTCTTTATCTCTGTCTCCCTTCTTCTCTATCTCTATTTCCTGGGTATGATCATAAACTGCCTCCCTCTTAGCTCTCCTGCCCTTGATATAACCATATTAAATGTGTAGATAAGGGCGTAAAGAAACCAATCTCACTCACTCACTCCCTCCCAGAACTCCCGCCCTTGATATAACCATATTAAATGTGTAGATAAGGGCGTAAAGAAACCAATCTCACTCACTCACTCCCTCTCAGCTCTCCCGCCCTTGATATAACCATATTAAATGTGTTGATAAGGGCGTAAAGCAACCAATCTCATGCACTCACTTGCATCCTGAGATAGATCCTGATGAAATCTGACATACAAATATTTGGCAACATTTTTATCCAAGATTGCAAGAATGTTGTCACCAATATCGTAGCTTGTGTAAACGAACTGTGAAAACCAAATGCATGATGGGAAAGATGGAGGCATGTGTTATTATGGAAACATGTAAAACACACGGATATCACATCTAACAAGTATTTCTATGTTTAATTTCTTTTTTTAAAGTTTGCAATATTTCGGGTGGACAATTACTAGTAAAATAGGTAAATACTCCAGGTTGACCTTTGAAACGCAAGGATATATTTAAGAGACTGTCTTGAAATTTGGTAAAATGTATTCATACGGTTCAAGGCCCTAGATACAGCAAAACTAAGACTATTTCTACAAAGAGATCTTGTGAGAAATATCAATTTTGCAACTTCTGACTCACAGTAAAAATAACACAGTCAAAATCACGTGTTGGTTATTTTTGGCCCAATCTTATGAAAGGCAATAAGTAATGCGGAATGTCATGCAGAATGAATTATACTTTTTATGTCACAGGATGAATGATGACAAACATCGTAATTAAATGACAAAATGAACGTGCATGGAATACACCCTAAACATGCGAGGAACGTTAAGGGGTCAGATTTTCGGAAAATGGACATTCACCGATGCTCTCAAATAACCCACATTTAAGACAAAAATGAGCTTCAAAATGCAGTTTAACATAACAGAACTCATACTTTGAATCAATGTGATACCAAATATACTCAAATATACCCGGTTTTCATCATTTTTCAACCTAATTTAGCAGAATTTCCTAAATTTGTAGAGCTGTAAATTGTACATTTTCTGAGAACCTGACCCTAAGGCGACCATTTGAGATTCATAACTGGCTCCTAAAGTAAGGGTTTGGCGACAGTACGGCGAGAAGCACGGGTGTTTTGCAATCGGAACATTGGTCGGATTTCAGAAAATGTACAATTCAACTTCGTCAACCTTCTCAAATTACCCTGACGAAAATAAAGTTCAAAATGCAGTTCAACCTAGTCAAATAGATTGCTAGAATCAATGCAATGCCAAATATACTTGAATTTACCTAGTATTGACCAAATTGCAGCCTAATTTTGCAGAATTTACTAATTACTAATTTACTAATTGTACATTTTCTGAAAATCTGACCAATAACAAGCAGGGACAGCATTGCGACACCATTGTGTGTCTCAAATCAACAATTAATGGTAAACAAATCGTTGGGCACAGAACTGCCTTTATTTCTCTGACACCCCTTCCTATGTGCTCACATAAAATAACCATAAAACTTTATCAGTACTCATGACTGACTCATAAACCATAAAGGATACAGATAACAGACCCTCACTAAGGCCTCTGCATGGGTCAGATTTTCAGAAATTGTACAATTGGCAGCAGTAGACATTTAGTAAATTCTACTAAATTAGGCTGCAATTTGTTCAATACTAGGTATATTCGACTATATTCGGCATTGCATTGGTTCTAGCAATCTGTATGGTTAGTTTGAACTGTATTTTAAACTTTATTTTCGTCTGAAATTTGGGTTATTTGAGAAGATTGGCGAAGGTGAATTGTACATTTTCTGAAAATATGACCCACATGGGAGGAGTATTTACTCCAAAATTACAAGTCCTTCTTGGAACTTTTAGGAGAGAGTTACATTCATATTTAAATCCAAATGACTGGAAATATGTGATTCGTTTTAGGAAAATGAATCATATGTCGCAAAATATGGATTTTGAGATATCACCATATTTTTTTTTTAAAGAGCATGAAAAGTGATTTTATTATACCTGGAATTTAGAAGGCCATAGGCTAAAGTAGGCAACTCACAATTGAATGTATAAAGATACCATATTCTGTAAATTTAATTTTCTACATCCGATATCATGATGTATATGTTTTTGCCAATATCGCTAAGGCTATTTGCACTATCATATTGAATTGGAGCAGAAGGTTCCGAAGAACGCTTGGTGTAGCAAGCGAAGTGTCCTTTTCTGCCATGTTTCCGTATGACTATGAAAATAAAAACGTTTAATAAAAAAAAAATATTACCCTTGCAAAACCCCATATTACCCTCTGTAATAGAGAAACTAGTCCACTGGAAATGGCATGAAAGAATACGAACATGCAACCTTATGGGACAACAATTAAATAATATGTGATTTTTTAAATATTTCTTTAATGGGTTTATTCAACATAACCTACCATCGAGGCTTTTACATTTCTAATGACAAATAACGTTGTGTCCCTTGTATTTTGAATTTTAAATTTCTGAACTTTCTTTATTCTTTACTCTTTCACTGTCGATTTCAATAGTTGTCAACTAAAAGATCGACTATAAAATGTTTGACTGAGAGTTCTGCTTCAAGAGGTTGGCATTCCCATGCAAGATGCAAATGATATTCACAAGCCTTCATTGATCATTAAGCGGTCCGGCCACTGTTGACAAAACCAAGTCGATGCAAAGAAGATGCAAAGTCGATGCCGGTGATGCTCATGTATAAAAAAGAAGCTTATCGGTAGCTGCATCGTCTTAGCATCGACAACCAGAATTAGATCGGCAACTATTGAACTGATTCTCTTGCTTTTACATATGTAATCGCATCAACTAGACATCGCCAACGCATCACTATGGACATTACCTCCATTGACAATGCACCAATGCAAAATTACATCAATGGGAAATATCAAACATGTTTGATGTTCATCGCTACCCTTGCAATGACGATGCAATTTTTACATCACCCACTAATCGCTGGTCATCGCTGACTATTGCTAAAGGCATAGTGATGACAAGTTGATGCAAAGACGATGCAATAAATTTCACAAAAACAATAAATTTCACAAAAATCTTACCGACTACCTCATCGCCAACACCAATGCATCACCAACGATTTTGTTTAATGCGGAGAATATCTAAAATGGATAACTCACCAATGTTGCTCGAAGCTGCACTTTCTGACTATCGTTCTGACTATCGTTCTTCATCTATATGAGAAACATTAAAAGTTGTAATTATAACTCATCAACATCCAGAAGTTAGCGAGCATCTGTTATGAAAGTGATTTTCGTAATTATTCATTAAAGTATTAATAGCGAAAATATAATTTAAAGTAAATAATGCATTCTGTAATTGGATTGAAACCAACCCCATAACCATATAGGCCCTATAGTGGACAAAAGTTTCAGAAATCCCAGCCAATGGAATTAACTACGATCTTATCAGTCATTCAGTATTGGAGAAGTTGTTCAAATATCAAATCAATAAATCTGAGATTTTTCAAATCATAATTTAAGATCACTCTCTGATTTGCACAACATCAACACCACATGGGCATTACATGTCTGGTGCTCTTACCATCTGAGCTACCAGGACTGCCTTGTCCTACTACCTCTGTATTACATGTCTGGTGCTCTTACCATCTGAGCTACCAGGACTGCCTTGTCTTACTACCTCTGTATTACATGTCTGGTGCTCTTACCATCTGAGCTACCAGGACTGCCTTGTCTTTCTACCTCTGTATTACATGTCTGGTGCTCTACCATCTGAGCTACCAGGGCTGCCTGCCTTGTCTTACTACCTCTGTATTACATGTCTGGTATTCTTACCATCTGAGCTACCAGGACTGCCTTGTTTTACTACCTCTGTATTACATGTTTGGTGCTCTTACCGTCTGAGCTACCAGGACTGCTTTGTCTTACTACTTCTTTACTCCACGTTGATGTATGTACCACATGCTATTTGTATGGGTGGGAGTAGTGTGGTAATTTGCACCAGTTCAACGCATGTGGTATGACTTCCTGTCCCAGTAAACATAGCCATATAATGTAAGCATAGCAATGTGGGAGTAAATATAGAACCTAAAATCGAATGTGGTACTTGGGACACTATTACACTGTCCTTGGTGTTTTTTTTCATAACCCTATTGGCTCGTGGGCCACGAAATAAAACCAAACATCTTGGACAGTGCAATAGTGTCCCTTGTACCACATTCTCATCAGGTTCTATCTATGTTTTACATTAGTATAGTATACTACCCAAGTAGTTAGTGGAGGAACAATTATAGGGGCTGAACGAAACAAGCTGGTAAAACAAAATAGAACCAGAGTATCGATGTCCCTGCTAATTATTGTTAATTATTGGGTTGAAAACGTCCTACATACTGCACCAAAGCCCAATTAAGCTACACAATTAAACAACATTGGTCTTTATAATCATCGTGATCATAAAACCAATATTTTGTTGAGACAGATTATCCCTGAATTATCTTACTAGAGAAGTCTACCTCAGAGCTTGCATTGAGATCAGTTAAAGCTGCACTCTCAGCTAACATCGGTCAAAAAATGAATATTTTCTAATTGTTGTTCCATTCTTTTCCAACCCATCTAAAAATCATTTGACCAAAATCCAGGAGGACTTGGTTGAATTGACGTTGCTAAAGGGCTTCTTGAATGTCCTCATTTGTATTTGGAGGACCTGCCCCAATCCTTTCATGCGATGACTTCACTTATTATCGCTCATCGGCGGCAGTTTTCTCTTAAATTAGACTGCAAATTCTTGTATTAACATATATACCAGCAGCAGAATATTGGTTAGTCCAGTCGTGTAACTCAAATATTCTCATGTCTCCATTATTATGAATATATGAATATATTGATAATAATTATTATATAGTTTAAAAAACAGGTTTTTGGAGTTTACACACATTTCTCAGACAATAACATTTAAAATGATAATTTTGTTTTTTCATGCGGAATACATCAATTTACACCTAACAATAAACTTTGTACTATGTCAAAATTCAAAATAACATTCTACAAGTGTAAACAAGGAGGATATATACCATAGCAATATAGTATTATCTATTAGTATTAGTAGTCAACTCTGAGCCGAGATTGGAGAGGCTTTCCCTCAGTTTGGTGGCACTATCCCAACTCTGACCCTAGTCTGGAGAGGCTTTCCCTCAGTTTGGAGGCACTCTCTCAACTCTGAGCCTAGACTGGAGAGACTTTCCCTCAGTTTGGAGGCACTCTCTCAACTCTGAGCCTAGACTGGAGAGGCTTTCCCTCAGTTTGGAGGCACTCTCTCAACTCTGAGCCTAGACTGGAGAGGCTTTCCCTCAGTTTGGTAGCATTATCCCAACTCTGACCCTAGACTGGAGAGGCTTTCCCTCAGTTTGGAGGCACTCTCTCAACTCTGAGCCTAGACTGGAGAGGCTTTCCCTCAGTTTGGAGGCACTCTCCCAACTCTGACCCTACACTGGAGAGGCTTTCCCTCAGTTTGGAGGCACTCTCTCAACTCTAACCCTAAACTGGAGAGGCTTTCCCTCAGTTTGGAGGCACTCTCTCACCTCTGAGCCTAGACTGGAAAGGCTTTCCCTCAGTTTGGAGGCAATCTCTCAACTCTGAGCCTAGACTGGAGAGCCTTTCCCTCAGTTTGGAGGCATTCTCCCAACTCTAACCCTAGACTGGAAAGGCTTTCCCTCAATTTGGAGGCACTCTCCCAACTCTGACCCTACACTAGACAGGCTTTCCCTCAGTTTGGAGGCACTCTCCCAACTCTGACCCTACACTGGAGAGGCTTTCCCTCAGTTTGGAGGCACTCTCTCAGGTCTGAGCCTAGACTGTATTACAACACTGTGAACCATATTAAAAGGCATCCATTATTGGTTCTAAGCGAGGATACGCGGGATGAATACTTTAAGGCATTTGTTAGACGAGACTCGAGGAAAAACTTTGCTCATCTGCGGGGTAATAGTAGCATCCATCAGGGAAACATGAGAAGGCTTCTACTAACTGTATCAATACATCGGTCTAAAACAAACGTGGAAATGTAATGCCCAAAGAGACATCGATAAAAACTTATGTGGGAGGTGGAGGAGAGAGAAACAATTCCTTTCTCTCGATTACATTTCAGAGCTGTACAATCTTTCCTCACATTTAAATATAACATATTTCGATTATGAATTGTGTTGTATCATGTTAAGCAACTATTATGTAACAATGAATAACCACTTGATTATTATTAATATTCCAGATTATTAGTATTATCAATTATCTATTGTATTCATTGATTGCGCTTTGATATTTGTGATATCAGATGAACATTTGTAGTAATTTTGATACTGGGTGGTGTACCTGTTAAGAATATATTCTTCTTATTGCGATTTCAGGCCAAGACATTTACAATGATTTAATACAAACAACGCTTGTCCACAATGTGAATATGTTGTAGCGTTGCCTGTCAAAAAGAAAAAAGATTTTCCATCATTCAAAGTTATCACTAACTACTATACAAATAAAATGAAAACTATACCAAAACAAAATCGACTGTCATCTCTATACTTTTCTACATATTAAACCTCCTCACTATTATATGTATGGTCAATTTTAAATACAATAGCTATGCGGTTCATAATCATGGTCATATCATATTACAAATACATTCATTTCCCATATGAGATGTGTTTCAGGAAAATGAGTCATAAGTCGCAAAAAATAGATTTTGAGATATCATTATATTTGAATAGATGAGATCAAGCCGATTCCAATGATAGTAAACAGTCTAATAATCTAATAAGTATTTCTAGATTTTACGTTTGATATAATCCTTTTTTTTTTTTTAAATAGTTTCCAATATTTCTGGGGGTCAATAGACAGTAAGGTTACTAAATGTAGTCCATATGAGGACCTTTAAAACAAAAGGATATATTACATAGATTGTCTTAAAAATTGATACATCGATTGATATAGCCATAAGTGTTAAACCCTCAAAAAATCAGAACATTCCAATAATGTGATCTTGTGAAATTTTTCACTTTAGAAAAAATGAATTTTGCGACTTATGACTCATTTTCCTGAAACACATCACATATTATATTTCATATAACATCGCCTGTAAGTCCTGAAAATAAAGTCAATAAAGGGAGTTGTTAAGGCTCCACTGAAACTGACAATTAATGTAACCGCTGAAACTGAAACGAAATAAAATATTTGAACAACTTACTGCAGTGAAGTCCATCCATAAGGTATACTCATCCACCAGGCTGTTTCCGTGTTTTGCCACTAGACGGCAGCAGGGAGACGCCTGCAGGAGCTTGGGCACCACTCTCCACTCCTTCACCTCCTCCACCACCGAGCCTCCCAATCCCAGCCCAACTGGGAAATGAGCCAGACTGCTTTCAGCCATTTTCCTGTTGGGAAGAGAACAAAAATAATGGAAAAATATAAAACGAGCAAAGAATTAATTCCAATCCCAATAGGTCACTTTGTACGTCAGATGTGAACTTATTTTTCTCCCTTTACAAAAGGAAAAACTGGGCAGAATGAGCTTCAGTGAACAACAGCTGTGCCCATAGCTACAATTAAATGGGCCCGGCCTCATGAGTGGGAGCAATTGTGATGGGTTTCAGGAAAATGAGTCAGGTCGCAAAATTGATATTTTTCAAAGTGTTTTTTTAACAAGATCTCTTTATCGAAATGTTTCAAAAATAAAAATATCAAACTTAAAATATAGAATTACGTATTAGCTGTCCTAGTGTTTACTACCATTGGAATCAGCTTGATCTCCTCTTTTCAAATATGGTGATATCTCAAAATCCATATTTTGTGACTTATGACTCATTTTCCTAAAACGGATCACAAATGGGCCCGGCCTAATGAGTGTGAGTAATTGGCTTTACGTATTAGGTGTCCTAGTGTTTACTACCATTGGAATCAGCTTGATCTCCTCTTTTCAAATATGGTGATATCTCAAAATCCATATTTTGTGACTTATGACTCATTTTGGGCCCGGCATCACAAATGGGCCCGGCCTAATGAGTGTGAGCAATTGGCTTTTGCGAATTCCAAATGTTAGGGATAAGAGAGATTAAAGTGGAATACGATTAGGGTCAGATTTCCAGAAAATGCACAATCTACAATCTTACACACCTCTCCAATTCTGCTAAATTAGAGTGAAATGTGATAAATACTAGCGATATATGATTGTATTCTGTATTGTATTCATTCAATAAATCTGTCTGGTTATGTTGAACTGAATTTTGAACCTGATTTTCGTCTTAAACTTGGGTTATTTGATTGGTGAAGGCGAATTGTACATTTTCTGAAGATCTGACCCATTAACCTGCAAACATTAGTATGCCCCTCAGAACATCAAAATACTCTAATAGGGGATTTGCATGTCCGCTATTTTGAATCTCGATTCGGGTGGAATTATGGGAGTTGTATGTCAGTGTAAAAGCTATAGAAAACATGTTCAGTATGAAATATCTATCAGTGCTCCAATGAGGTATCTATGTGTTTTACATGTTTCCATCTTCATCTGTCCCCTCATGCATTTGGTTTTTAGATTGATGTTATCATCAATCTAATTGAATTGGGGTGAGATCTGTCAATCATTGATATCATCTTGGCTCCTCCCATCCTGGATATCAGTGTGAAGAATCTGTTGATTCTGATATCAGTAGATTGGATCAGAATCATGCTGGTAATGGCTGGGAGGGAGAGGGGATGGCGTTTAGGTGTGAATTAAAGGGTAGACCATGTGTGAATTAAAGTGGCAGGCTGAGAAATAAGATGCCTCATATGCAAAGTGTTAAAGGGACCAACAGAATTACATGGACTGACCAGTCATATATGGGATAAGGATTTCATGTGTTCTGTCTCCCCTTCCACTCCCTCCTACTATACCTCCCTCTCGAATTTTATATTTAACTGACATCAATCTTCGTTTCCCTTGGAAACGCAATCTTCTACATGAACCGGAAATGAATATATAAATGTAAACTGATCACTGTTAACTATTTCTTGTTTTATAGATAATTTACACAGCTAGTGAAAAGGTCCTTGCATTATTCGATAAAAATGTTGCTAAATATTTGTAGGTAACATTTGAACTGAATCCATCCCAGCATGCTTGCACTGTAAAAGGCATGCACAATGGCACATACAAATCCCCTATTGTCTTGATTTATTCATCACAATTCGCCTCCACCAATCTATATATAATGGTTAATAGAGATATGATGTTTTGTAAACTTTGCTTGACATGAAACGTATCACGAATGTGAAATTTTCAATAAAATTTGTTTAAAATCCTGACAAATAACGCGAATGTAAGGCAAAAAAGAGGTTTAAAATACAGTTGAACATAACTGAACACACCTGTTTTAATCAACGCAATAGTGAATACTCATATGCACCTATTTATAATAACTGGAGCGGTTTAGAAGCCTAATTGAGCAGAATGTACCAAACATATGGGTCAGATTTTCAGAAAATGTACAATTGGCAGCTGTACACATTGAGGACATTTTGCTAAATTAGGCTGCAATTTGGTCAATACTAGGTAAATTCTAGTATATTTGGCATTGCATTGATTTTAGCAATCTGGTTGGTTAGGTTGAACTGTATTTTGTACTTTATTTTCCTCTACAATTTGGGTTATTTAAGAAGATTGGGGAAATAGAATTGTACATTTTCTGAAAATCCGACCCTTATAGAACTACCAACTGTACAATGTCCGTCACCCTGACCCATATATAAGGTCATACATTTTATCTATACCAGCGCAACTAGTGCATTAATTAATTCAAATCCTCATTAATATAAATGATTCTTCCAAATCTTGATTTAAAAAAACAACAAAACCAGGCACTTGAATACATTTCTTTTTTCTTCCATTAAATTTTAAAAAGTATTTTTTGAAAATTTTATTCTATTTTCATCATACCAGTGCAAATAGTACATTAATTAAGTCAAATACTCATTAATATAGTTAATTCTTTTAAATTTCATTTAAAAAAACAAACCCTACATTTGAATATATTTCTTTTTTTCCCCATTTTATTGTAAATTCTCTTTTTGAAAACGTAACGTAATGTACACATCTCAGCAAGTAGAACCGTACCAGAGGTAAAACTTCACGTTTGGGCCCATTTAATTTCAGGCTTTCTCCCAGTTTTTCTCTATAGATACACACATGTTCTTCATCGCTTTTCGTTCTGCGCAAACTTAATTATCTCGTTTTATCTTGTCATTCGCTGATAAGCACTCTCTTAGACCATTCACCTCCCTAACTTCAATCTCCCATTCAAACCAGCTGTGCTCTTATTCAATGCTTTTTGTTTGAACAAAGCACCAATGAAGTCAATGAAAAGCTTCTGGGTCAGATTTTCAGAAAATGTACAATTGGCAGCTGTATACATTTAGAAAATTCTGCTAAATTCTGCTGCAATTTGATCAATACTAGGTAAATTCAAGTATATTTGGCACAGCATTGATTCTAGCTATGTGTTTGGTTAGATTGAACTGTATTTTGAACTTTATTTTCGTCTGGAATTTAGGTTCTTTCAGAGAATTGGTGAAGGTGAATTGTACATTTTCTGAAAATCTGACCCTTCTAATCCAGTTAATTCGCTTTTCACGCCCCAATACAAGCTCTCAATAGATTTTATTCTTCTCCTCAAGGTTCCAAGTTTCAACCAACAAAGTTTTTGTCATTTTTTTCTGTCATTTATAAGAAAATGCTGTAAGACAATATGAGGAGGAATTATGCAGCGGAATGTAATACAATGTGGGAATGGAGTAAAACAAAATGGCCGATTAAAAAAAAATTAACAAAATGGCCGATTCAATTACTCAATAAATACTATTGTTTTACTCAGGGATTCCAGTTGCAAAGAACCAGGTAGTCTTTTCCCAACCAATGCGTTCAAACAAAAAGCTAAGATAATACAAATTCAATCTTATTATATTTGAATGATCATTTCAGGGAAATTGATATGATTAATTCGCCCCACGGGACGACGATCTTAGTAATGCCCATAGTTTTGACCAGTTTGATTTCGTTCCAATAACGAGATAAGAAAAGAACAAGTTATTAGGATAATTATGCGCATTCTACATCCGGGAGTTCCATATCTGGGTCAGATTTTCAGAAAATGTACAATTCAACTTCATCTTCTTAAATAGCCCAAATTTCAGACGAAAATAAAGTTCAAAATACATTTCAACCTAAACAAACAGATTGCTAGAATCAATGCAATGCCGAATATACTCGAATTTACCTAGTATTGACCACATTGCAGCCTAATTTAGCAGAATTGGCTAAATGTGTATTGCTGCCAATTGTACATTTTCTGAAAATCTGACCCATCTGTGTATTGATATGGAGCTAGTCCTATATCGACGGGACTTCTTTTTATAATCTGTAATTATGTCGAGGACATCACGGTGTGGTACGACTACATGAGATGATGCATGCGCAGCCAACGCGTCAGGTTTTAAAGCAATACAAGGGTTTCCTAGTGAAAAATAACTTCAACAAATACCTACATCCTAATTAGGACGAGGCAACCACGGTAACGATTGAAATCAACTGGGATATGCAGCATGAAAAGCAGACTTCTCAAAGGTTAGACGTCTCTCATAAAGGTGTCAAAGAAGGAACTGAAAAAGTGAATACAAAACGCAGACGCTAAAAAACAACAAACTTTAATCAACGATCGTTTCCCTTAATTCCCCTGGGAAGAATCAACACAAAAGAACAATGAAAACTTATACAGAGGTGGTGTGACAGTGTCTGATATATATTTAATGAAACAAATAGAAAACATTTCAGCTGACAAGCAATGCATGTCATAATTAAAAATGTCAAAATAAGGGAAATATTTACTTTTTACAACAAATTAGGCAGGTATACTTATAAACTTATGGTACTTGTTCAACGCGCGGAACTCGAAGAACTTGTTTTCCAGCAGTGATACAACACTCACCCGTTTGGTTTGTGTTGTATCAATACGCCTACAAACTCCTTCTTCATTTGTGATGCGTTTCAGGACAATGAGTCACAAGTCGCAAAGTTCATATTTTTAAATGTCATTTATTCACAAGATCTCCTTTTTGGAATATTTTCATTTTTGGGGAATCTAGTCATATAGGACTTACGGATACATGGACCCAATTTCAGGATAGTGTATTAAATATATCAATGCATTTCTAAGATCATCCTATGGAATACATTCACCTACGTTACTAGTAACAGTTCAACCAATAATATTGAAAACCTTTGTTCAGAAATGTAAATATCAAACTTAAAATATAGAAATACTAATTAAATGTCCTTAATGTTTACCACCATTGGAATCGGCTTGATCTCCTCTTTTCAAATATAATGGTATCTCAAAATCTATATTTTGCGACTTATGACTCATTTTCCTGAAACGCATCACAATTATGCCACACTCTGAACCTTGTACCACAAGTGTTTACTGTTATGAGTTATAACCGTTTGGTTGTTGGGCTGTTAGTGTTATCTTATTTGTATTTAGTCCCCGTTTGTTGGGCTGGCCGGGACAGTTATACATAACATACAGACAAGTGGTACTAGTGTAGAACTTCTGTTTCCAACAATATTTACTGCTCAAAACGGCAAGACCATGGCTTTCCACTGGTTTATTTTGCTTCGAAATCATTTCTAAATTGTTGTTAATGATAGTAACAACCCAAACAAAAGGGGACTAAAGCCATTAGATCCTTCGTTTATTAATCAGTTATATCACGTTTACTGTTATCTGTTTTAAGAGCATATGTGGAAATGAACCGGAGCAATTTCACAGAAACACAGATATTGGTGTTAAAGTTAGATAAACTGTAATCGATACGTGCAGTGAAACATGCAGTCCATGCATGCTAAGGGAATGGGTAGTTTTTGTTTTCAACATCCATTGAAATATTAACAACTTAATTTAATCCTTAATTTTATAGCAAGCAATTTATTTTTGATAGGCCTAAACCAGGATAAAACCAAATAACCAAATAAAGCACCTCAAATGAAGGCAAAATTAGACTGGATGGAACATGCTAAAGCCAATCGCTCATGAGATTGAGGACAAGGCTACATTTGTTATGTGTTTTAAGAAAATGAGTCACAAGTCGCAACATTGTTATTTTTGAAAGTATGTTTTTCGAAAGATTCCTTTATTGAAATGTTTTGATTTCTCAAGGGTCTAGCACACTTAGTCATATGAACCTATGTACCAAATTTCAGGACATAGTATTAAATATATCCTTGCGTTTTGAAGTCCTTTGTATTGAGTATATTTAGTTACTTTACTGGTAATTACCCACCCAGAAACATTGCAAACTTTATTTTTTCAAAAATAAAAATATCAAACTTGAAATATAGAAATTCATATTAAGTGTCCCAGTGTTTACTATCATTGGAATCCTCTTGATCCCATCTTTTCAAATATGGTGATATCTCAAAATTCATTTTTTGCGACTTAGGACTCATTTTTCTAAAACGGATCACATTTAGAAAGTACACCTAACAACTTCCTGACCCATTTTGATCTTATTTGATCTACTTTACATGATAAGATAAAATAGGTTGCTGCCCTGCCTATAATAGTGCTCATTTTCTACTTCATATATTCGCCTCTACCTAGCTGGGTAAGCTTTAGCCTTCTCATGGCCCTTTAATTGCGGTTAAAACACCGATGTGTACTTACTTTAATGTCAAAGTTTATCAATGAGTATTTATATCCTATGTCAGTCGATCTCTGTTCAATTACCTCATCATAGTCATCAATGTAATTTCCCCATTCCACCTCATATCAATTTACTATGCAGGTTAGTTTTAAGTTTTAAACACTTTCTGTAACATCATTCAAAGTTCCGAAGTGGGCAGTCATTGTAAGAACTGACTAGTTGTGACACATATGTGATGTGTTTCAGGAAAATGAGTCATAAGTCGCAAAAAATAGATTTTGAGATACCATTATATTTTAAAAGATGAGATCAAGCCGATTCCAATGATAGTAAACAGTATAATAATCTAATAAATATTTCTAGATTTTAAGTTTGATAATTTCATTTTTGAAAAAAAAGTTTCCAATATTTCTGGGGGTCAATAAACAGTAAAGTAACTAAATGTACCTTTAAAACGAAAGGATATATTACATAGATTGTCCTGAAATTTGATTTTAATATAGCCATAAGTGATAAACCCTCCAAAAATTAGAACATTCCAATAATGGGATCTTGTGAAAAAACACTTTGAAAAATATCAATTTTGCGACTTATGACTCATTTTCCTGAAACACATCACATATGACCAACCCTTTGTAATTCCAACAGCAATAAAGAATGTTTGAATTGAATTGAATATATATCTAAATGAAGCATTTTTAAACTAAAAACAGGATGTTTGGTTTCCATGGAAACCATAAACAAATAACCAATGACTAAAATAAAGTTGCTTTAAAGCAAAGCTTGTACTTAGACCACATACTTCTTGATTGTCAATAGGCTTTACCCCAATGTGCTGTAAGTGTTTACCTCCTTGTGGGTATATATGGGTCAGATTTTCAGAAAATGTACAATTGGCAGCTGTACACATTTAGTAAATTCTGCTAAATTAGGCTGCAATTTGGTCAATACTAGGTAAGTTCGAGTATATTCGGCATTGTATTGATTCTAGCAATCTGTTTGGCTAGGTTGAACTGTATTTTGAACTTTATTTTCGTCTGAAATTTGGGTTATTTGAGAGAATTGGTGAAGGTGAATTGTACATTTTCTGAAAATCTGACTCATAATAGTGTGTCCTGTACTGTCATGAGTGTGTTAATCATCTGATTACGCCTGTCATCAAGTCCACCTGCATTGTATAACGCCCTTAAATCACTGTCAAGCTCAGGCCAAAAAAAATAGGTGTGTTTCCGGTTTATCTGGCTGAAAACTAGGTTGGGGGGGGGGGGGGTGGTAACTTTTTTTTTTATTATTTTTTTCTGTTTGGAAACCACCTCCCAGGAACTGAAAAAAATGTCTTTTTCATAACAATAGTTGTTTTGAACATGGGAAATGTGCCTTTTGACAGTTCCGGGTTAGGAAAACCCGTTTTCCTGCTTTTATAAGCTTTTTTTGTCAAAAAATCCAAAAAAAGTAAGATGTGATGGGGAAAAAAATCAGGTATGGTAATTTTTTTTTAGGTAGGGTAAGGTTTTTCTAGGTAGGGGGGGGGGGGGGGGGGGGTTAAATCGGAAACACACCTATTTTTTTTGGCCTCATTCCTATTATCTCCATAATTCATATTCTTGATTGGTCAAGGCTCAAACTTGTTCCCACTTCCTTCCTACCTCTGCCTCAGTCGCTTTCTTTCTGTTTCTCCTCCCCCCTCCCCTCCCTCATATTCTCCTTTCTCCTTCTCTTCCCCCTCCCCCACCCACTCCCTCTCCTTTCTCCTTCTCTTCCTCCTCTCCCCCCTCCCCCACCCACTCCTTTCTTTTTCTCTTCCCCCCTCTCCCTCCCTCTCCTTTCTCCTTTCTTTTTCTCCTCCCCCTCCCCCGCCCTCTCCTTTCTCTTTCTCTTCCCCCCTCCCCCACCCTCTCCTTTCTCTTTCTCCTCCTCCCTCACCTCCCTCATATTCTCCTTTCTCTTTCTCTTCCCCCCTCCCCCACCCTCTCCTTTCTCTTTCTTTTTCTCCTTCCCCCTCCCTCTCCCCCACCATCTCCTTTCTCTTTCTCCTCCCCCCTCCCCTCCCTCATATTCTCTTTCTCCTCCCCCCTCCCCTCCCTCATATTTTCTTTCTCCTCCCCCTCTCATATTGTCATGCAGGCATCTCATTTATAACACTATGTAGGTAATACTTCTATTCTTAAGCCTGGGTTCCACTGCCCCGATACTACTCCCGTTTCTTTGTTCCTGCTACTTTGGAAGTAACGGGAAGAAGCTGTTTCAAATCAAACATGTTTGAATTTAAGCGGCTACTTCCTGCTACTTGCTCCTGCTTCTAAAAGAAGCGGAACCAAAGAAACGGGAGGAGTAGCGGGAGAACTAGCGGGGCAGTGGAACCCAGGCTTTACTCCCATAACGAACCTGGGCTACACTCTAGGGTTAAAGCTGGACTCTCTGCTAACATCGTCAGAAGGTTTTTCTACTTTTTGTTCATCCATTTCCAACCCATTTATAAGCCATTTTACCAAAGTAGTGGAGGATGTTGTGTAGTTCTACATTTGCTACAGGTGTTCATAAAAGTACAGATTCATATTTCGAAGACCCGTCAAAATCCTTTTCTGCAATGGCTTCACTTATCATCTCTCACCGACTGCCCTTTTTGCTCGGCAGATTCGACTTCAAAATCATGTATAAACATACATTATATGTACATAGTACTCACATGACGTCACCTCAGTCAGCGGCTATCCTCACTGGCAGCCATAATGTGTGGCTGCATAGATAGCGTGAGGCACAAGATTAGTGGGCTTTCCTGTGTGACGTCATGCAAAATCTATGTATAGAAAATTTCTACTGTAGGAACTCATACCACCTAATATAGAGGCCATCTATTTGGTCGATGAAAAATACCAAGAAAGGGATTCGGTGTTACCATTATAATTACATGATTTAGTATGTTTCTTTTCTTTTCTATGTTTTTTTTAATACATAAAATGGGCTTTCCCGTTTCGAATGTTTGATAATGGCGATTATACTCATTATTCCATCATGACACACTAAAAAATGACCCTATAGCCTATCAGCATACTATATATATTACATTCTCTAAAACTTTTGGAGGTGAAAACGTCCGAAAAAAAGCATCTTCGAGGCTTGGAGTACACATGTCCAACTAATGTTTACAGTGGTTGACTGACAGTATGGCAGGCCACGGCCAGCGCCTTCATGTCAGTTAATACTATGTACATATAACAGCAGCAGAATATTTATAAATCCAGACCTATAAGTCATTATATGAGTAACTCTTGTATAAACATATAACAGCAGCAGAATATTGATAAATCCAGACGTATAAGTCATTATATGAGTAACTCTTGTATGAACATATAACAGCAGCAGAATATTGATAAATCCAGACCTATAAGTCATTATATGAGTAACTCTTGTATAAACATATAACAGCAGTGGAATATTGATAAATCCAGTCCTATAAGTCATAATATGAGTGACTCTTGTATAAAAATATAACAGCAGCAGAATATAGATAAATCCAGCCCTATAAGTCATAATATGAGTAGCTCTTGTATAAACATATAACAGCAGCAGAATATTGATAAATCCAGCCCTATAAGTCATAATATGAGTAGCTCTTGTATAAACATATAATAGCAGCAGAATATTGATAAATCCAGTCCTATAAGTCATAATATGAGTAACTCTTGTATAAACATATAATAGCAGCAGAATATTGATAAATCCAGTCCTATAAGTCATAATATGAGTAACTCTTGTATAACATATAACAGAAGCAGAATATTGATAAATCCAGCCCTATAAGTCATAATATGAATAACTCTTGTATGAACATATATAACAGCAGCAGAATATAGATAAATCCAGCCCTATAAGTCATAGTATGAGTAACTCTTGTATAAACATATAACAGCAGCAGAATATAGATAAATCCAGCCCAATAAGTCATAATATGAGTAGCTCTTGTATAAACATATAACAGCAGCAGAATATTGATAAATCCAGCCCTATAAGTTATAGTATGAGTAACTCTTGTATAAGCATATAACAGCAGCAGAATATTGATAAATCCAGTCCTATAAGTCATAATATGAGTAACTCTTGTATAAACATATAACAGCAGCAGAATATTGATAAATCCAGTCCTATAAGTCATAGTATGAGTAACTCTTGTATAAACCTATAACAGCAGCAGAATATTGATAAATCCAGCCCTATAAGTCATAATATGAGTAACTCTTGTATAGACATATAACAGTAGCAGAATATAGATAAATCCAGCCCTATAAGTCATAGTATGAGTAACTCTTGTATAAGCATATAACAGCAGCAGAATATAGATAAATCCAGCCCTATAAGTCATAGTATGAGTAACTCTTGTATAAACATATAACAGCAGCAGAATATAGATACATCCAGCCCTATAAGTCATAGTATGAGTAACTCTTGTATAAACATATAACAGCAGCAGAATATAGATAAATCCAGCCCTATAAGTCATAGTATGAGTAACTCTTGTATAAACATATAACAGCAGCAGAATATAGATAAATCCAGCCCTATAAGTCATAATATGAGTAACTCTTGTATAAACATATAACAGCAGCAGAATATAGATAAATCCAGCCCTATCAGTCAAAATATGACTGCATTTGCTGAGATTCTTTTTGTGATAATACCTGAGAGTGCAGCATTAAGCACCATATATTATGCATATTCCAGGCCCTGCTAGATCCAAGATTACTCCGGGCACTTAGTAGAACATGTCAAATGTCTTTGTTAAGTCTGTAGATATCGCCCTCAGATTATATATTCCATTGAAAGAAGCTTTTTAAAAGCTCTTGAGATAGTAAATGGAATATTGTATGGATATACTATATCGGTCAGATTTTCAGAAAATGTACAATTAACCTTCACCAATCTTCTCTAATAATCCGAATTTCAGACGAAAATAAAGTTCAAAATACAGTTCAACCTGACCAAACAGATTAATTGCTAGAATCAATGCAATGCCGAATATACTCAAATGTACCTAGTATTGACCAAATTGCAGCTTAATTTAGCAGAATTTACTAAAAGTGTAGAGCTGCCAATTGTACATTTTCTGAAGATCTTACCTATATATTCCTATCAGCCATCTCAAAAGCTTTTAGAAAGCTATACATGTATTATGGGTGAAGTCGTCCAAAAACGTACAATTCGCCTTCACCAATCCTCTCAAATAACCCAAATTTAAGACAAAAATGAAGTTAAAGATATATGCGGGTGTCAACACACACGCCACCTAGCGGCTCCTATTTTTCTTTGAAATATTTTGTTATTATCATATGTTGAGATGTATTTGTACACCATTTCCAATATCTACAGGGTTTATTTTTACTACAGCAGTTTTGAGTCATGTTTTTTAAGATTCATTTTCATTGCTTATGCTGCTTGATTACTAAATTTGGGTGATGTGGTCAACTTCAAATGACCACAACTTTTTTGTAACCACGTCAACATACAGTTTTTCTGTGGTAAATCGGTAGCATTATACACCAACTATATGTGTAGAAAGTTTTAATGAAAAGTCACCGATCAATTTTCTTTTATATAGTGAAACGTGAAAAAAAAACACCTTTTTCCATAGACTTCAATACTAAAGCAGTGTTATGTTTAAGCGGCTGTAGAAAACAAAATAGGTCGATGAGATGTACTTTTTTTTTCATTTCTTGCTTTCTTATGTAGTCAGGAATGATCCCTGAACGTTTCATGAAAAAGTCACCGACCAATCTTTTTTCCATTGAACACCCGCGTATACCTTTAAAGATACAGATTGTTCAACCAATGTAATACCAAAGATATCCCACAGGCTTAGCATTGTGGACATAATTAGACTCTGTTCTTTCATTGTTCCAGGAGTTTTAAGAATTCTAACCCCCAAATAGCCAACTATAGAACCAAAACATTTCACTTATGTCCACCAGAATCTTTACCCCTCTGATGGAGCGATGTATGGAGTGAATTTTAATCACCTGCAATGTTAAGTCTATGGGGCGATGTATGGAGTACATATTTATCACCTGCAATGTTAAGTCTATGGGGCGATGTATGGAATGAATATTTATCACCTGCAATGTTAAGTATATTGGGGGGTGTATGGAATGAATATTTATCACCTGCAATGTTAAGTCTATGTGGAGATGTATGGAGTGAATATTTATCACCTGCAATGTTAAGTCTATGTGGAGATGTATGGAATGAATATTCATCACCTGCAATGTTAAGTCTATGGGGCGATGTATGGAGTGAATATTTATCCCTGCAATGTTAAGTCCAAGGGGCGATGTATGGAGTGAATATTTATCACCTGCAATGTTAAGTCTATTGGGGGATGTATGGAGTGAATATTTATCACCTGCAATGTTAAGTCTATGTGGAGATGTATGGAGTGAATATTTATCACCTGCAATGTTAAGTCTATGTGGAGATGTATGGAATGAATATTTATCACCTGCAATGTTAAGTCTATGGGGCGATGTATGGAATGACTATTTATCACCTGCAATGTTGAGTCTATTGGGCGATGTATGGAATGAATATTTATCACCTGAAATATTAAGTCTATTGGGCGATGTATGGAATGACTATTTATCACCTGCAATGTTAAGTCTATGGGGCGATGTATGGAGTGAATATTTATCACCTGCAATGTTAAGTCTATGGGGAGATGTATGGAGTGAATATTTATCACCTGCAATGTTAAGTCTATGGGGCGATGTATGGAGTGAATATTTATCACCAGCAATGTTAAGTCTATGTGGAGATGTATGGAGTGAATATTTATCACCTGCAATGTTAAGTCTATGGGGCGATGTATGGAGTGAATATTTATCACCTGCAATGTTAAGTCTATGGGGCGATGTATGGAATGAATATTTATCACCTGCAATGTTAAGTCTATGTGGAGATGTATGGAATGAATATTTATCACCTGCAATGTTAAGTCTATGTGGAGATGTATGGAATGAATATTTATCACCTGCAATGTTAAGTCTATGTGGAGATGTATGGAGGGAATTTTAATCACCTGCAATGTTAAGTCTATGTGGAGATGTATGGAGTGAATATTTATCACCTGCAATGTTAAGTCTATGTGGAGATGTATGGAGTGAATATTTATTACCTGCAATGTTAAGTCTATGTGGAGATGTATGGAGTGAATATTTATCACCTGCAATGTTAAGTCTATGTGGAGATGTATGGAGTGAATATTTATCACCTGCAATGTTAAGTCTATTGGGGGATGCATGGAGTGAATATTTATCACCTGCAATGTTAAGTCTATTGGGCGATGTATGGAGTGAATATTTATCACCTGCAATGTTAAGTCTATGTGGAGATGTATGGAGTGAATATTTATCACCTGCAATGTTAAGTCTATGGGGCGATGTATGGAATGAATATTTATCACCTGCAATGTTAAGTCTATGTGGAGATGTATGGAGTGAATATTTATCACCTGCAATGTTAAGTCTATGTGGAGATGTATGGAGTGAATATTTATCACCTGCAATGTTAAGTCTATGGGGCGATGTATGGAATGAATATTTATCACCTGCAATATTAAGTCTTCTCAACTTGCAACTCATTTTTCTGTGACATATCAGAGATGTACCCTTCCCAGGGATACGACTCAGAGGCATTTGTAAGGATTTTGATAAGCAATCAGCCTATGTATTGTCAGAAAATGGAAAAGGCCATTCCCCATTGTACTGTCCTTACCATCCTATTCCATTAAACCAAGTTCATCGACCGCTGGTACAACTCATTGCATAAATCCATTTCATTAAGATTTACTTGTCTTCTTCCAATGCCAGGGATTTTACAAAGCTTAGGAACATTAGAGACATGAGTATGGATGGAGAGTTGACTAAAGGGATCAGATTTTCAGAAAATGTTCAATTAGCAGCTGTACACATTTAGGAAATTCTGCAAAATTTGGCTGATAAATGAAGAATACCGGGTATATCTGTGTATATTTGGAATCACATTGATTTATATATCTATAGTATCAGTTTTGTTATGTTAAATTGCATTTTGAAGCTCATTTTTGTCTTAAAATATGGGTTATTTGAGAGTATTGGTGAAGGTGAATTGTACATTTTCTGAAACTCTGACCCAAAGTCTTGTTAAAAGAGGGAAATCTATGCAATGCGGAGACAGATCCCATCTAGAAATAATCAAATTAGCAATGTTAGAAAGATCGAGGAGCTTAATTAGAATGCAAAACAAATATGTGCTTCATAGGACTGGTTCAATGGAAAGATATTTAGCAGTAGGATTGTTTCTCCTTGGCTCAGCAGACCCTTCTAAAGCTTCATCTTCTGTTTAATACAGAACAAAAATTCTTGTCCTAATAATTCATTGTTCATTCAATAAGACTGCAATAGTTCATACTTTGCTCTTATAGGGGGGTTGCATGTGCCACTGCAATGGTCTGTTACATTGCATGCTACTCTGGTATATATATGGGTCAGGTCGGCAGAAAATGTACTATCGGCAGCTCGACACATCTAATAAATTCTGTCTAATATGTGATGCGTTTCAGGAAAATGAGTCATAAGTCGCAAGATATAGATTTTGAGATACCATTATATTTGAAAAGAGGAGATCAAGCCGATTCCAATGGTGGTAAACATTAAGGACATTTAATTAGTATTTCTATATTTTAAGTTTGATATTTATATTTCTGAAAAAAAGTTTTCAATATTATTGTTTGAACTGTTACTAGTAAAGTAGGTAAATGTACTCCATAGAATGATCTTAGAAATGCATTGATATATTTAATACACTATCCTGAAATTTGGTTCATGTATTCATAAGTTCTATATGACTAGATACCCCCAAAATGAAAATATTCCAAAAAGGAGATCTTGTGAATAAATGACATTTAAAAATATGAACTTTGCCACTTGTGACTCATTTTCCTGAAACGCATCACATATGGGTGATATAATTACGCACACACGTTCCAACCCAACCACAGTGACCATTGATGCCCCACAAGCCATAAATCACACCCATACTCGAGAACTTCTAGAATTGGGTAGTTGGGGATGCAGTTAGGACTGAATATGGATTGCTTCTGTCTTTATTCTGGTACTCAAGTAAGTGGGTCAGATTTTCAGAAAATGTACAATTCGTCTTCACCAACCCTCTCAATTAACCCACATTTAAGACAAAAATAAGCTTCAAAATGTAGTTTAGCATAACAGAACTCATACATTAAATGAAGGCAATACAGATTATGCTCAGATTTACTCGGTATTCATCATTTTTCATCCAAATTTAGCAGAATTTCCTTATGTGTAGAGCTGCCAATTGTACATTTTCCGAAAATCTGACCCAAGTATGCCTGTGTGGGTATAATTTCTATTTCACCATATGGGTCAGATTTTCATAAATGCACAATCTACAGTTCTACTCATTACTCAGATTCTGCTAAATTAGAGTGAAAAAGGATAAATACTGAGTATATTTGAGTGTATTATGTATTGTATTCATTCAATAAATCTGTCTGGGTATGCTGAACTGTATTTAAAACCTGATTTTTGTATCATATTTGGGTTATTTGAGAGGATTGGTGAAGGCTAATTGTGATGTGTTTCAGCAAAATGAGTCATAAGTCGCAAAAATTTTGAGATACCATTATATTTGAAAAGATGAGATCAAGCCGATTCCAATGATAGTAAACAGTCTAGTAATCTAAGAAGCATTTCTAGATTTTAAGTTTGATATTTTCGTTTTTGAAAAAAAAAGTTTACAATAGTTCTGGGGGTCAATGAAGTAAGATAACTAAATGTCGTCCATATGAGGACCTTTAAAACTAAAGGATATATTACATAGATTGTCCTGAAATTTGAGACATCAATTGATATCGCTATAAGTGATAAACCTTCCAAAAATTAGAACATTCTAATAATGTGATCCTATGAAAAAAAACACTTTGAAAAACATCAATTTTGCAACTTATGACTCATTTTCCTGAAACACATCACAATTGTGCATTTTCTGAAGACTTGTTCTATTAGTATATACCTAAGGCGACGTATGAGAACATCTATAGTGGATACCACGTTTTTCTTATTTGTGAACCATTGATTCGGCGTTTATTAAATGTACTTGGCCTTTCACTATTGTATTTATTCAATACATCAGTCTGACTGTGTTGAAATGTATTTTTCACCTGAATTTCGTCTTAAATTTTGATTATTTAAGAGGATTGGTGAAGTCCAATTGTACATTTTCAGGAAACTTACCCATATATACAATAAACAACAAGAAGAGCACAAAAATCAAAATTACCGAGGAATTCATAGAACTTGTTAAAATGTGATCCGTTTTTAGGAAAAAGAATCATAAGTCACAAAAAATGGATTTTTAGATATCACCATATTTGAAAAGACGAGATCACGCCGACTCCAATGATAGTAGACACTAATAACCTCATAAGTATTTCTATATTTTATGATTGGTATTTTTATTTTTTGAAAAAAAAAAAGGTTTGCAATGTTTCTGGATGGGTAATTAGCATTGTCTGTATGTATACCAAATTCCTTCCGTATATACGGTTCCTTAGCAAGGAGAAATATCTAAAGAAGGAAAGTCGTAGGTAAGAATGTCTTATGCAACAGGCCCCAAGCCTGGACCAATTACGCTTCTGTGCCAATATGTGATCCGTTTTAGGAAAATAAGTCATAAGTCGCAGGAAATGGATTTTGAGATATCATCATATTTGAAAAGAGGAGATCAAGCTGATTCTAATGATAGTAAACATGAAGGACATTTAAGAAGTATTTCTATATTTTATGTTTGATATTTTTATTTTTCGAAAAAACAGTTTGCAATGTTTCTGGATGGGTAACTATCAGTAAAGTAACTAAATATACTCCATACAAATGCCTTCAAAACTCAAGGATATATTTAATACAATGTCATGAAATTTGTTACATGGATTCATATGAATATGAGTGCTGAACTCTGTAAATATCAGAACATTTCACTAAAGGGATCCTGTGAAAATAACACTATGAAAAATATCAATTTTGCGACTTATGACTCATTTTCCTGAAACACATCACATATATTGTATACACAGAAGTGATCCCAATCTTTTAGCAGGCCAACATGATACCGCTGAGGGGGAATGACCCAGCTGTTAATTATGAATGCAGTATACTGTCATGCTTGTCCCTCTACCTTGTCATTGATGGATGAGGGTCAGATTTTTAGAAAATGTACAATTCACCTTCACCAATCCTCTCAAATAACCCAAATTTCAGACGAAACTAATATTCAAAATCCAGTTCAACCTAGCCAAACAGATTGCTAGAATCAATGCAATGCCGAATATACTCAAATCTACCAAGTATTGTCCAAATTGCAGCCTAATTTAGCAGAATTTACTAAATGTGTACAGCTGCCAATTGTACATTTTCAGAAAATCTGGCCCATGAATACATTGCTCACCAATTCCTCGCTTTATTTTAATTAGGATCGGGGGTTTAGCAGGAGTGAAGCCATGCCCACACACAGCCGATTTGCCCCACGATTGCCCCCCGATTTGGGTCTCCCGATGAATCCTATGATTTCATTTCAAATCTTTTTGAAATAACATCAACCAGGATTGGAGGGCTAAGTCTTCAGAAAATGTACAATTGACGTTCACCAATCCTCTCAAACAACCCAAGTAAAGACTCTAAGTAAAGAATCAAAGGAAAGAAAATTTATTTGTTCAAGAGTTTTATCGCATTGTTGCTATGTATAAATTGTTTAAAAATATGTACTCCAGCTTACAGAAATGTAAAATATTTTGAGATAC
Source organism: Sthenelais limicola (assembly GCA_942159475.1). Classification (NCBI taxonomy): domain Eukaryota; kingdom Metazoa; phylum Annelida; class Polychaeta; order Phyllodocida; family Sigalionidae; genus Sthenelais; species Sthenelais limicola. Next base: position 25,283,022 of record OW804094.1, on the reverse strand, counting down.
AGAAAAGATAGTTTGTGACATAACAGAGCAAAGGCTTGTGCCCTTTAGTGAGCCAGTGAAACATATTGAAAGTGAAAAATATGGGCCTCTTCTAAAAAGTGTCATGTTAATCCTCACAATCCTAGATTTCGCCTAAACAGTGAAAATTGGTCAAATGTGGAACATTTCAGCTTTCAATTCTTCACATTGCCATTTCCGCCATTATCATAGTAGAAAGTTGACATATGTGGTAAAAATTGGCAAATTTAATTTTGTATGTTCAACATACATGCTGCAGAACCATTTACCTAAGAGAAATTACCATGGAAACAGTTGAAAGCCAGGATTTTTGTGATATTTCAGATGCGGTTACCATGGAAACAGCTGTTAATATGAAAAAGAATTCTTGTAATTGTGCATGTGACAGTTTCAAATATAGATAGCCCTGAATCTTCTTCTTTTATTTGACATATCATATATTATTCTATCATGACAACTAATAAAGTTATCATGAATCATATGAAATAAGTCAAGGCAACTTTAAGTTTTAAGGCTAGGTCCCACTGGCCGGCTATTTCTCCCGCTACTGCTCCCGCTACTGCTCCCGCTTCTTGATGAAAGAAGCAGGAGCAGAAGCAAGAGAGTAATGGGGATGGATGCTATTGGGCCCCACTAGAAACCCATGTTACTTCCCGCTTCTTTTGGAGCATCTTCGAGGTGTACAGGGGTCCCGCTTCTATCAAACATGTTTGATTTGCAGCGGCCGCTACTACATAGTAGGAAATAGCGGGGTCTGCTTACATTTCTGAGTAGCGTTAGAAGTAGTGGTGGAAGTCAATTCAATTCAATTCAAGAATTCTTTATTGTGTCTTGATCTTAATACAACAAGGTTATTCAGCTGTCTATATAAACAGAGTTTATGCAGTTCTTCCGCCGAGTGCCCGTTCTTGATTGATCTTAATAACATGGTATCAACATTAACATGAAATAAATTTACTTTGAATTCTAGTGTCTAACAAATGACGTAGAAGGTGTATGAAATGTGTTGATGAGATAATAAATAAATATGAGACATGAGTTGTCTGAGGCGTAGTCAGGTATATAAAGTGAGTTAACATTTGCAAGGATTATCACTGTACGTACATAAAGTGAGTTAATATTCACAATGCTGTTAGTCTTCAGTGAGTCTAGTTTTACAAAGTATTGTGTCGAAGTATTTCAAGTGCGAGACAAATAGTTCCTAATCAGTAGGAGTTAAACAGTAAGGCAGTGTCAACTGATAGAAGAGACACATACAGATATATTATCGTGAAAGTACATATTGATAATTCCGTATCTGTTTTGAAGTTTGTAGTAGCGCATAGTATAGGACATAGTTTGCAGTTGCGAACAGTATAAGATATCGATACCGTATTTGTTATACATATCAGTATCAAGTTTCCAGCATTATTCAATACATTAATGCAGACAAGAAGTTTTATAACAGTAGACAAATAGTGAGCAGGCAGTAGGGAAGGCAGTAGCCCCAGTTAAGGTTAGAAGATCCGAAGTGAGGCCTAGTGGAGGAGGAAGGCACTAAAACAAGTGGCACTCCCATCAACCAAAGGTACTCATTCAGATAGTAGCGCAGCAATAGCACCCATTCCGGTTTACCTTCAGTTGCTTGCTCCTGCTTCTAAAGAAGTGGGAGCAAAGAAACGGGAAGAGTAGCGGGAGTAGTAGCTGGCCAGTGGAACCCAGTCTTTAGTTCCTAACTTAGAGCCACCACTATATACGTTCACATGAAAACGGCGACGCTCTCCTCGGCCTGTGACGTCAGTGAAATCTATGTATAATAACTTAGCAAGGACTATTTTAAGCAAGAACTTGATGATTTATACAACAGGCCCCTAATAAGAATGTTATTGGCTTGATGTTGTAGCTATGCTGTGTGTATACAAGGTAGAATAAAGCTCTTTATTCTTAGAAGCAATTGTTTCATTATCCATACAACCAAGGTAATAAATATTGAGGCGGTTTTCCGGCTCTACCGACCAAGAACAATTTTCCTTAAATCTTCTTTAGCATTAGACTGGAGATTTGAATACTGAAAATATCTCTTTTTTGTAAATTTTTAAATTTCACTTGACATAAAAATTCATGTTACTCTACAATGGTGGCTTTGCAGGTCTCACTGCACATGTCTATTACAGTGTATGCTGGGATAGATTCAGTTCAAATCTGACAACATTTTTATCGAAAAATGCAACTTCACTAATACCATAGCTTTTGTGAATGGTTTTTAAAAACCAAATGCATGATGGGAAGGATGGAGGTGATGTGAGGTCGTCTTTTGTCAGCAATGCTCTTCTGTGGTAAAAAAGAAACAACCCCAAACCATCACATGGGTCAGATTTTCAGAAAATGTACAATTGGCAGCTCTACATTTTTAGTAATTTCTGCTAAATTCTGCTAAAAAATGATAGAATTTGGATATATCTGAGTATACTTCGTATCGCATTGATTTAAAGTATCAGTTCTGTTATGCTAATTGGCAGAATTTTGAAGCTCATTTCTGTCTTAAATGTGGGTTATTTGAGAGGATTGGTGAAGGCGAATTGTACATTATCTGACAATCTGACCCACATACGTTAGCATCAATTTACGGAAAACATTTTACGTCAATTATTCCAATTGCAGAATATATATGATATTTTAGTTCTCTGAAGGGTCAATGTATGTATGGGCGGTAATGCTGGTTATAAAGTAAGTAACACTGATTGATGCAATTGGAATGTTAGACGGGAAATATTTCCTGTAAACTACTTTAATTGATGCTAAAGTACAGTGGAACCTCGCATAAAGACCACCTCTCTATAGAGACCACCTCTTTCTCTCAGACCCGAATTGCTTTCCTATTATTAGATTAGCCCCTCTAATGAGACCACCTTGCCATGAGAGAACAAATCGTTCAGTTCCAAGGGTGGTCTCAATAGAGAGGTTCTACTGTACATGTATTGCATGGAGATTTGAACCTAACAACTGGCTGCCATGTTTGCATGGATACAAAGCAACCCCCTAAACCACTGCACCAAGGCCAAGAAAAGAAATAGGTGTGTTTCCGATTTACCCCCCCCCCCCTACCTAGAAAAACCTTCCCCTACCTAAAATTTTTTTGACCATACCTGATTTTTTTGATACCATACTTTACTTTTTTTTTATTTTTTGACAAAAAAAGCTAATAAAAGCAGGAAAACAGGTTTTCCTAACCTGGAACTGTCAGAAAGCACATTTCCCTTGTTTAAAACAACTATTGTTTTAAAATAGAAATTTTTTTCAGTGCCTGGGAGGTGGTTTCCTAATAAAAAAAAATAATAAAAAAAAAGTTACCACCACCCCTACCTAGTTTTCAGCCAGATAAATCGGAAACACACCTTTATTTTTTTTGGCCCAACCACAACCCCCTCTAACGGAGCTTTAGAGAACAATGACTGTATCCTGTGTGTCATTGACCTTGGTGGATGAAAGGGTTGTGCCTAAAGCCGACAGATTGTCCTCCTCAAACAGCCCCAAATTGACTCATGGGTCAGATTTTCAGAAAATGTACAATTGTCAGCTGTACATATTCAGCAAATTCTACTAAATTAGGCTGCAATAGGGGAGTTGCATAGCCGCCATTTTGAATGTTGATTCGCATGGAATTATGGGACTAATGGTACAGTCTAAAATCTATAGAAAACATGCCATGTTCAGCATGGAATATTTATCAATGCTCTAATGTCAATATCCATGTGTTTTACATGTTTCCATAAGATAAGTCCCTATGTTCCCCATCATGCATTTGGTTTTCATAGATCATTATTATAAGCTTAGATATTGGTAAAAACCTTCTTGCAAACTTCGATAAAAATGCTGCAAAATATGTGTATGTCAGATTTCATCAGAATCCATCCCAGGATGCATTGTACAGACATGCGCAGTGACACATGCAACTCCCCTATTTGGCCAATACTACGTAAATCCGAGTATATTCGGCATTGCATTGATTCTAGCAATCTGTTTGGTTAGGTTGAACTGTGTTTTGAACTTTATTTTTGTCTGAAATCTGGCTTATTTGAGAAGATTGGTGAAGTTGAATTGTACATTTTCTGGTGATTTCACCCTCATACATGTTTCAGGCCTGGCCTGGAACCCAGGTTCTTGTGGTATGGCTTCATTAGAGGCAGTACATGGTGATCATACCCTAGGGATGCAGCAACATTGCATTATGGGTGGGCAGGGAATCTTTTACACACACTGTGGAGATACCATAGGGTAGTCACAGATTCACCTGGTACTGTAGTATATGGGTCAGATTTTCAGAAAATGTACAACTAGCAGCTGTAAACATTTAGTAAATTCTGCTAAATTAGGCTGCAATTTGGCCAATACTAGTTAAATTCGAGTATATTCGGCATTGCATTGATTCTAGCAATCTGTCTGGTTAGGCTGAACTGTGTTTTGAAGCTCACTTTTGTCTTTAATTTGGATTATTTGAGAGGATTGATGAAGGTGAATTGTACATTTTCTGGTGATTTCACCCTATCCTGTTGTTATTAATATATTTTATAGCTTACCTACTAATATGAACTGGCAACTCCGGGTGATATGACCAAAACGATTGACCAACACCCATTGCATTAACCCATTGGTGATGTGTTTCGGGGAAATGAGTCATAAGTCGCAAAAAATGCATTTTGAGATATCATCATATTTGACTAGATGAGCTCAAACCGATTCTAATGGTAGTAAACATCAAGGACATCTAAGTAGTGTTTCTATATTATAAGTTTGATATTTAATTTTTGAAAAAAAAGTTATTGATATTTTTGGGTAGATAATTACTAATAAAGTACCTAAATATACTCCATGAGCTGACCTTAGAAATGCATAGATATATTTAATACATTGCCTTGAAATTTCGTACATGTATTGATATCATTGGCAGCATTAAGTACCCTAGGAATTAGAATATTCCAACAACGATATCTCATAAATAAAACACTTTGAATAATATCCATTTTGCGACTTATGACTCATTTCCCTGAAACACATCACATCTGAATTTGTATTAATTTAGAACCAGTGTGAGTCGGTTGTTAGACATAGCAGTGGACAGAAAACTATGGATATTCAACACTGAATAACCTCGATCCGTGAGTCGATGTCTGGTTAAAACCGATTTGCGAAATGACTATGTAGGCCTATCTTAATTGTACTTGACTACTCGGGAAATGATTTGATTTATTGACTTGCTGTATAAACATTCTAAATAAAAAAACCCATAAAAAAATAGGTCTGATTTAAACAGCATCACAGCCAGGCATAGTAGGAATTCAGAAGAGAAAAGATGGATAGCCGGACTACAAACGATGGTACCCAGGGGACTAAACATTTTTTATTGATCTCCTTTCGAATATTTTCACAAAATGAAAAGAAAGCACCAGCCCAACCTAGATGTCAGCTTTTCTATAAGAAACACACTTATTTTTCTTTTGGCCTAAGGGTTCCATGGATGTATTGTTGCCCCTTGAAGGGCAAGTACACTGGAGGAAAATGACAGATTGTGCCCTAAGGACCATTGTGTCCTTAAATAGGTCTCCTACTCAATAGGGCTAGATGAGGTTTGGGGGTTGGTAATAGACCTTCAGTAACTGCAGGTTATTCAAAGGAAAGCCCTGCTGAGGTTGGGCATATGGGTCAGATTTTCAGAAAATGTACAATTGGCAGCTGTACACATATATCAAATTCTGCTAAATTAAGCTGCAATTTGGTCAATACTAGGTAAATTGGACCATATTCGGCATTGAATTGAATCTAGCAATCTGTTTGGTTAGGTTGAACTATATTTTGAACTTTATTTTCGTCTGAAATTTGGGTTATTTCAGAAAATTTGTAAAAGTGAATTGTACATTTTCTGAAAATTTGACTCCTGTGCTCCCCATTAGGGCCGATAATAAAAGAGAAAATTCTCCTAAACTAGGCTGAAAAATGAAGAATATCGGGTATATCTGAGTATATTTGGGGTTGCATTGATTTAGAGTATCAGTTCTGTTATGTTAAACTGTATTTTGGAGCTCATCTTTGTCTTAAATGTGGGTTATTTGAGAGGATTGGTGAAGCCGAATTGTACATTTTCTGAAAATCTGATCCATATCTCTGAAACATGTACAGGAGGCTGTTGGGTCAGATTTTCAGAAGATGCACAATCTACAGTTCTACACATCTCTCAAATTCTGCTAAATTAGAGTGAAAAACGACAAATACTAAGTATATCTGGGTGTATTCAGTATTGTATTTATTCAATAAATCTGTCTGGTTATGTTGAACTGTATTTAGAAGCTGATTTTTGTCGTAAATTTGGGTTATTTGAGATAATTGGTGAAGGCCAATTGTACATTTTCTGACCCTGTAACGCATAAGACATTGTTCCCTAAGATTTTCTTCCCTTAGCGACTTTCCCTTGGTAAGCAGGTGGTAAGAACACTTTAGGGAAGGAGTTTGCTGTACAGAAAATCGTAATTTCTATTCGTGCAGCAAGAATTTCATACCAAAGGCTGGACAAATATTTAATTTTTTTTTAGATAACATCATATTATTTGAAAAGAGGACATCGAGCCGATTTCAATGATGGTAAACATGAAGAACATCTAATAAGTATTTATATATTTTATGTTTGATGTATTTAGTTAAAAAAAAGGTTTGCAATATTTCTGGGTGGACATTTACTAGAAAAGTAACTGAATATACTCTATAAGATGACCTTCAAAATGCATGAATATATTTGATACACTGTCCTGAAATTTGGTGCATGCATTTATAGTACAAATAAGGTTCAGCACCTCAAAAATGAATACATTCCACAGATACTTCTTGTGAATAAAACGCTTTGCAAAATAACGATTTTGTGGCTTGTGACTCATTGTGCTGTAACACATCACAAATAGAGTTCTGTAAATGTCATAAGATACGATGTATTCAATCTAAGGCTCTAACTAAGTCCTCCGCTATGGTAGCAATATGTGATGTGTTTTAGGAAAATGTGTCACAAGTCGCAAAATTGTTATCTTTCAAAGTGTTTTATTCACAGGATATATTTGTGGGAATTGTTTAATTTTTGGGATGCTTAAAGCCTCTTGTAGCTTGAATACATGTACTGAATTTCAGGACAGTGTAAAAAATATACCCATGTATTTCTAGGGTTGTTGTAATGAATATATTTAGCTACTTTACTAGTAATTGCTCACCCCAAAATACTGCAAACTTTGTTTTCAATAATAAAAATATTAACACTTAAAATATAGAAATGCATATTAAATGTCCTACTGTTTACTATCATTAGAATCGGCTTGATCTCATCTTTCCAAATGTAATAATATCTCAAAATCCATTTTTTGCGACTTATGACTTATTTTCTTAAAACGGATCACATATATGCTGTGGCTTCTATTTCTATTCTCTCAGGAAAATACTCTAGAACCGTATGATGTGAATAATTCCCATAGTGGTTGAAACTAGTAGAGACTATACCGCCGCGACCATAGAAAAATAAATAAATAGAAAAATAAGCCTGTGGTAGTACAAGAAGTATGATTGATGTTAACTCATTAGAGAATGCAGTGAAACAATTCTTGCTGCAGAAAATTCCACTGATGACACTTTTTGTTACTGTGGGGAGAATTAGGATCAAGCCGCCAGAAAATGTACAATTCACCTTCACCAATTATCTCAAATAACCCCAATTTAAGACGAAAATAAAGTTCTAAATACAGTTCAACCTAACCAAACAGATTGCTAGAATCAATGCAATGCTGAATATACCCGTATTTACCTAGTATTGACCAAATTACAGCCTAATTGAGCAGAATTTACTAAATGTGTACAGCTGCCAATTGTACATTATTTTGAAAATCTGACCCTTTGGTAGAATCTGAGAGATTTTAAGGCGACCATTTAATAGATTCCAGCAAGAATCCAGACCCGTTCAAACCCCATTTCCCAGGCTGTTCCAGGTCTTGGATTTATTTAACCAAAATTTGTGATCCTTTTCAGGAAAATGAGTCGCAAAATTGCCAACTGCCAATTGTACATTTTCTGCTAATCTGACCCATTAGCTGCTAGACTGTGGTCGTCTCCCATACTATGCTACAAATAAGGCCCTGTGTAGTATGCTAATGATTGATTAGTAACTTGTGTTTCTATTGTATTAGAAAAAGTACTTTACTAGCGGCGCTTGAGAGGTGAAATGCAATTTATTCCTATTAGGTTCTATACGGTTTGGGAAAAACTTTTGCCCTGTTCATTTATAAATCATACAGACATCATATAATTTAATTTTGTCAACAGAGTTAACAGACTTTAAACAACTTATACTGGATATTTTGTAATAGTACGCTTGTCCCTTATATTTGTTTAAAGTCTAAATTAAACTTTTCAATACTAGAAGTAAAGACGGTAGATTTCAGTCAACATAACAGAATTATTTCTATTCTATTCTATGCAATTTCTTATACTATGAACTTAGTGCCAGGTATGAATTGCACAATGTTTACCATTTGTTGGTCAGTCTCGTCTAATCCCTGTCTAATGCAGGGACTCCACTATGGGAAAAACGGCAAAAAACGGCTGCGACGAATTTTTTGCAACGAAATATCGAATCAAGTTAGATATTTTGCAATTGTCGGCAACAAATAAATGTGTTGCTGAAAACCTATTTTACCCCCTCTTCAACTAGAATTTTTAGTCATGTCGAATTTTCCGAATTTTTAGTCATGTCGGCGACGAATTTTGCCTGTCGGCGCCGTTTTTTACCTATACTGGAGTCGCCCTATAAGAATGCTGATCAGTACATCATCACAAATAATAAACATGGAGGTTTGAGGTTTGAATCCTGCCTTGAGCAAACCATCTGCACTGCTGAGGCCAAACAAAAATAGGTGTGTTTCCGATATATCTCGTTTAAACCTAGGTAGCGGTGTGGTAACTTTTTAACTTTTTTTTTAGGAATCCACCTCCCAGGAACTGAGAAAAATGTCTATATTATAACATTAGTTGTTTTAAACAAGTGAAATGTGCTTTTTGACAGTTCCGGCTTAGGAAAACCGGTTTTCCCGCTTTTATTAGCCTTTTTTGTCAAAAAATCCCCCCAAAAGTAAGGTATGGTAAAAAAAAATCAGGTATGGTCAAAAAAGGAGAAGGGGAAGGTTTCTTTAGGTACAGGGGGGTGGTGGTGGGGGTAAATCGGAAACACTTATTTCTTTTTTGGTCTGAGGGTGAGCACTAAACAATTACTGGCAATACACACACTGATCGCGATGTGCCTTGAGATAGATTTATGTAAGAATCCGGTTGTTCAATTGTGATGTGTTTCAGGAAAATGAGTCATAAGTCGCAAAAAAAAGATTTTGAGGTACCATTATATTTAAAAAGATGAGATCAAGCCGATTCCAATGATAGTAAACAGTCTAATGATCTAATAAGTATTTCTAGATTTAAAGTTTGATATTTTCATTTTTGAAAAAAAATATTTCCAAACAGTAAAGTAACCAAATATACTCCATATATATAGCATATGAGGACCTTTAAAACGCAAGAATTATGTTACATAGATTGTCCTGAAATTTGATACATCGATTGATATAGCTATAAGTGATGAACTCCCCAAAGATTAGAACATTCCAATAATATGATCTTGTGAGAAAACACTTTGAAAAATATCAATTTTGCGACTTATGACTCATTTTCCTGAAACACATCACAATTGCTTTATCCAAAAAGTCACACAACTGCAATTTATTGCAAATGCTTTGTGATCAATAGCAAAACACAAATCCTTTCGTGATGAATCACACATAATCAATCATGTCCAATATTTTTACCATGGACAGTGGTTGGGAGTTTGAGGCAAAACACATCACAGGACCTATCATAAAGTGGTGCTAAATACTTAGATAGGGCAATGTTTGCAATAGAATATGTTCTATCACGTCATGAAAATTAATTGAAAAGTTCATTGCTTGTTATTTTTCTGAGGTTTTGATATGTAACCTTATTTGATATCATCTAAGCTAATTAACAGGGTTAATCATCATTATCACATGGGTCAGATTTTCAGAAAATGCACAATCTACAGTTCTATACATTTCTCAAATTCTGCTAAATTAGAGTTAAAAATGATAAATACTGAGTATATCTGAGTGTATTCTTTATTGTATTCATTCAATAAATCTGTCTGGTTATGTTAAACTGCATTTTGAAGCTCATTTTTGTCTTAGATTGAGTGGATTGGTGAAGGTGAATTGTACATTTTCTGAAGACCTGACCCATAAATGATTATATCAATATCGTATTTAATCGTATTTATATAGTTAATTCCTCTATAAGGAATAAGGACTGTTACTACACAGTGTAGGCAACATTCAAGAGATCCCGGATCCTCTTTAAAAAAACAAATTTAAGACAAAACTATGTTTAAAATACACTTCAACACAACTAACTAGACTTTTTAAATCAAGGCAATACATATGCCAACTTCTCAAAAACATCTCCAAGGTGCAGCATGATACTACACCTCAAGGACACATCACGAAAGCTATACCAAATTCCAACTATACTCAAACATCTGACCAACCAAGCAGAAAGTTTTCGAGATTTCGAGATAGTCGAGAATTCCCAGAATTTGCTGAGATATGGGCTTTTTTGTAAAGTTATGTCAGTTTTCAGTAGATGACCTCAAATAAGTTTGGGGAGTGACTCATTTTCCTGTGACACATTACATGTACAAAAAATAATATTAAAAATAAAAAAAAAATAAATGACAGGGATGTACAGAAGGGGAAATGAGCATTATAAAAGTGAAAGAAGTTTGTTGATACTCCAAGAATTAGTGAAGTTACAGACTTTCAAAGTTACCTGCCTCTCAGAATTACTAATATAAACATTGGTGACAGTGACGTCATGAACATGTTGTGACTCCTAGCGGAAATACCAGGAACTATAACTCCCACGCGCAGCCTCCTTTCCCCTCGGCGGGTCACAGTCATATTCATTATTACTCAGCCTGATTCATCAGAATTTACGAAATGTTTGGAGCTGCCAATAGGAGATTTGCATGTCTCACTGCGCATGTCTACTGTACCCGATGGGCATTTGTGCGCAATATATGCGCAAAAAAACGGGTGCAACTGAATGCGCAATACTTCTGAGATGAGAGTTTACATTTTTTGCGCAATTTTAATTGCGTTAAAAAACGCATAAATTGCGTATACTTTTTGCATATATAATGCGCAATTATTGTGTATTTATATGATTTAAATATGCGCATATATAATGCATAATTATTGCGAATTTTGAGCGCAATTCGATGGCATATATATGCGCTTTTCTTGCGCCTATTAATTGCGTATATTATCTGGTTGGGCATGGGGTAATATATTGATACATTATTTATTAATTCGTCTTCATTGAGTATCTTTTATTTTCATTATTTCATCAGTTTCTCTTTTTTCTTGGCTCACACAAGATCCAAGCACATATTATAAGCATCTATAGCGGTACCTGAAATAAGAAAATACAACATTTAATACACATCCCCAGTTGGTGACATTTTTTATCTTCTAAGGATTTACTTTGTTCTTTTTTAAATAAGAGTGACAAAGGATAAAATGACAATGCAAATACCAGAACCATTTCTACTTAGTTATAGTCGTAAAAGACAAATATATAATATGATGTACGTTAACTTATGAATAGGTTATGCTAAATATCATCTGATTACTTATTAAGAAATACATACTGAAGTCTTTGTATATTTGACTGTTTCTTAATTGGCCTGCATCCAGCTGGAGGGATGTAAGGAGTGATAACTCTGGGGTTACTTGATGTAGGAAGGAGCAGGCTCATTGGTTATTAAAACATCCGTCTCAGTATCTGTAATAACTGGAAATGCATTAAAGATGTAAATTAATTAAAATCCTCTTTAAACTCTCTGAATGATAAGTCGAGTTTACTTTTTCTATACTGTACAAGCTTTTTAAATATCAAGGTATAAATACTCAAATTCTGCATAAATGACATGTATGGTCACCTCTGGGGTTGTCTTCCTCCACTAGTCTCTGCAGTCTCATTCTCCTAAGCCATGTCGTCCTGCTATGGGAGTATACATGTGCAGTCTTGTTGAAGTCTTAGGCTGGAGTGAGGGTGAGGGTGAATGTCCTAGTAAAGCTGATGTATCCACGCCAATGATTCCCGCCAAAAACCATGAATCCTTTGTTTCCAGGCCTTGTATATAGTGGATGGCTGTTGCGGTATTTCCGCCCTATACCCTGCATGGGTTGTTTGTTCAGGGGCTTATAAAAGGATTAGTGGGGACTTTCCCAGGTTGGTAACTGATGGTATCTTATGACAGATGTTTAGATCCCTTACAGTGAGAAAAACGGCCGAGTGAGAATCTAGTCTTAGTTTTGGTAGCTATAACAAAGCATGAAGGTGTGGAAATGAACACACATTTCATTCTAGCATTGATGAACGAAATGGCAGTGTCTGGTAAACAACATGTACATCAGAACTTTTAAAAAATAGATTCTAAAATATTTTGTGTATTTAGGCAAAATAATCTGCCGTTCCATTAAAACTGTCTGAATTAAAGTACTAACTACTCTCTTCAGATTTGTCTGAATGTGAAGTGTTTACCATCAAAAGGAAGCTTAGGCTGAGGCAAATGTGGCTATGCAACCCATATAACCTTAATATTAAGTGCGTCATCGACGATGGCGCATGATCGCCGCAATCATGACCACTTGTAAAAACTAAAAAGCATTGCTTTCCACTAGATAGCTCATATCTCCCTCAAAAAGCTTTCAATCTGAATATATAAAAATTAATTGCCCAAGAATCCCTGGACTGTCAGAAGGACAGCCCTGCTTTCAGATTTATAATCGGATAGTTAGTTCCTCCTTAATGAATTATATTCGTTGGCCGCATTAAGTCGTTCGAATCGATGTAAATCACCCAACTCTGTAACTCTGTTAAATTTCTAAGTAATTTATTCACACGATCTCTTTCTTGGAATGTGCCCATGTTTGGAAGGGTTGTTGCTTCTAGTCATATGAATATGTATACCAAATCTCAAGACATTGCCTTGAATATATCATTGCGTTTTGAAGGTTATTGTAAGCCTCCTATTTCTAGGGATATTTCTGAGCTTGTAGGAACCTTCAGTCACTTTTCCGCCCGTAGCTGCTATATCACTTACAGAATTAAGCCTCCCCCCCCCCCCCCCGACCCACATCCTGCGGCCGTAGTGCAGTGTTTTCCAGTTATGTAACTGTTAATGTTAAACTTCTCTCAGTCTAATAAGTATGAATCAATTCTAGTCACAATATTAGAAATATGCTACTTTTCCTTGTGGTTCAATTTTTCCCCCTATGATATATAAGGCAATAAAACAGCAAAGATCAAAACGCAAAAGATGCGCTCAAATTATGCAGATATTTTGCAGTTATTTTCCCTTCAGAAGAAAACAGAACAGTGTGTTAAAAGGTGCAAAAGATTCGCAAATTATTTTGCAGTAATTTACTTCTCAGGTTGATGTGATTCTGTCTATTATAGTGCAATGAATCAGCAAAGATCATTGCGCAAAACTTGCTCTCAAAATATACAGATATTTTGCAGTATTGTGTCTCAGGCATTGATACAAGCAGGCCGGATATTGATTTTTATATCGACCAAAAGGAACTTAAGAGTATGAATCATATATTGTTATTTCAGTCCTTATTTTCTCCAAAAATAAAACAAGTACAAAAAAGTGCAAAAGATTTTGCAAATAATTTTGCAGTCATTTTTTCTCATGTCTGCAATGGATCCGCAATACATGTGCAACAGATTTTGCATTGCAGTCTATTGCTGTTATATTGCTGATATATTGCACACACCATTGCACATCATGCCCAACGGGTAGTGCATGTTGGGATAGATTCAGTTTAAGTCACATAGAAATACATACCCCCTATTGTACATTCATTCCTAGGCAACCAAAATAAATAAGAACACAAATAGCCACGTACAGTAACCATACACAGCTGGTTTGTAACAAGATGTTACAGGAATAGGGGAATTGCATAGCCGCCATTTTGAATCTTGATTTGCATGGAATTATGGGAAAAAGGGTACAGTGTAAAAGTTATAGAAAACATGTCATGGCATGACATGTCTATTTATCGATGCTTTAATGTCAATATCCATGTGTTATACATGTTTCCACGACACAAGCCTTCATCTTTCCCATCATGCATTTGTTTTTCATAGATCATTCATAAAAGATATGAAATGATATTGGTGAAAATATTCTGAAATTTCGATAAAAATATTACCAAATATTTGCATGTCGGATTTTAACTGAATCCATCCCAGGATGCACTGTAATACACTATGCACATGTCATCTATCACAAATCCCCTATATGGGTCAGATTTTCAGAAAATGTACGATTCACCTTCACCAATCCTCTCAAATAACTCACATTTAAGACAGAAATGAGCTTCAAAATGCAGTTTAACATAACAGAACTGATACTTTAAATCAACGCAATACCAAATATAGTCAGATATACCCGGTATTCATCATTTTTCAGCCTAATTTAGGATAATTTCCTAAATGTGTAGAGATGCCAATTGTACATTTTCTGAAAATCTGACCCATATATATCTGGACACATGGCAATACTAGTAAACCCCTAATTATCCTAACTATCCAAATACATGCATATGATATTAATATTTATTCCCCTCCCCTTTTCCTTTTTTTTATCATCACCCATCTACCATCCAACTTGAAATGTTAACCGAAATGATTATAAGCAACATAAATAAAGATTTATTTTAAAATTTCAGGGTGTGAAGGAAGACCGGGATCTCCCGAGTCACATTAATTGCTTTGCATATGCCCTATTCATTAACCTGAATAAAGTTTGTTTTAAAAAAAATAGACATGCGCAGTGAGACATGCAACCCCCCTATTGTCCATTACACTGTAATAGACATGCGCATTGAGATATGCAACTTCCCCTATTGTCCATTATATCCAGATTTTAACTGAATCCATCCCATAATGCACTGTAATAGACATGCGCAATTAGACATGCAACTCCCCTATTGTCCATTATATCCAGATTTTAACTGAATCCATCCCATAATGCACTGTAATAGACATGCGCAATTAGACATGCAACTCCCCTATTGTCCATTATATCCAGATTTTAACTAAATCCATCCCATAATGCACTGTAATAGACATGTGCAGTGAGACATGCAACTCCCCTATTGTCCATTGTATCCAGATTTTAACTGAATCCATCCCAGAATGCACTGTAATAGACATGCGCATTGAGACATGCAACTCCCCTATTGTCCATTGTATCCAGATTTTAACTGAATCCATCCCAGAATGCACTGTAATAGACATGCGCATTGAGACACTCAACTCCCCTATTGTCCATTATATCCAGTAGGGAGATGAGGGAGCTTTCTAGCTCCAATATTTCATTCGCTTTTGAATCCCTGCAGGGGAAGCAAGTTGAATGACCTCCTCCATCAGGGCTCTTCTATTTTAAATTGCCCCAGCGCCCATATTTATAAGCCAACCCCGAATCACTGTCCCCTCATATGCCTTGTAAATCTTCCCTCCTGATCTTTTTTACAATCGTACTCCACATAAATAAGCTGAAAATAACGTGACCTAAGGAAATGGCAAAATTGCTTTTTTTAAATTGACATCAGTGATGCTATAAAAAGGTCCACTCTAAAAAAAAGTGGTTTAGTAATAATAGTAACTATGAATTCGTTATTTTGCAAAACTACATTATACATATTATGTAATACACTTCATATGTTTACATAGCAGATGTTTTGATACCTTACCAAATTCATATATATGTGTCATTACAAATTATAATTGTAATTGTGCAAATGGTAATTACTTTAATTAGGGACATTGAAAACCAAATCTTAACAAATCAACTAATCAAGGTCCGGAATACAATACTTGTACTAGTATATATGAATTTTTGAATAACTTTCCACTTGGCAGAATGAGAGCTATCACAAACCGTGAATGTTTTGTCAATAAAATTTATTATTAAATAAAAAAAAGGATTGTGGTGGGTCCCCAGAACAAGAAAATCAACATTTATGAAGACGTGCAGCAAAGAAATAAACCCAAAACAAAATTCTCCGAAACATTACAAAAGCATCAATTATCCTCCAAAAATTTGATCAAAAATGACTTTCCGATGGGTAAATAAAAACTTGAACAAAAAGTAGAAAATCTGCATTTTCTTATTGGTGTTAATTGAGAATTTGGGTCAGATTTTCAGAAAATGTACAATTTGTCTTCAGCAATCTTCTCAAATAACCCAAAATTAAGATAAAAATGAAGTTTAAAACTCAGGTCAACATAACCTAACAGATTGTTTGAATCAAGGCAATACCAAATATCCTCAGATATACCTAGTATTGACTATTTTCCAGCCTAATTAAGCAGAATTTACTAAATGTCAATTGTACTTTTCTGAAAATCTGACCCATTTATATGGTTAGGTTATTTCTTTCAGTTGCACTATTTTCTTACAGACTACCAAGAATTCTTCCATGAATCTAATTCAACTCCCAAACATCCATTTTTAAGAGTGAATATAAAGAAGTAATCTTATCAGGAGTTGCTGTTTGACTGTCCAGGCACCATCTGTTTTTATGCACAATTGCGGTCGTATACATTTGGGTTTAATGGAGTTTCTCTGACCATATGACCTGGCATAAGTTATATTTTTTATTTCAAGTCTTCTGAAATAGTATAAAGTTGTTTACATTTCATTTTATCACTAGAAAAGTCAAAAAGTGGAATAGATTCACGTGTAGTAACTTTTTGCAATTTGCAATTCCAATTTCATATCATAGTATTATATCAGAGTATCTTTTGCCATCCCCCCCCCCCTACTCCACCAACCCACCCTGCACCATTTTAACTTCAGACTACCAAAAACATTTCAATAAAGGAATCTTTCGAAAATGTCAATTTGAAAAATGTCAATTTTGCGGCTGGTGACTCATTTTCCTGGAACACATCTTACACCTAGTGACATGTGAAATCTATTCCCAAATCCACTTCTCCCCGTATTCCATATAGACTATACAATTTCACTTTGTGGCACAAAGTTGACCCAAGCCATGTTTAAATTGCTTCCTACATGACTGAATAATAACTAGAGAATTGACTAAAGTACTAGTATTCACAGGAGACTTAAAGACCTCCCTTTACTTGGTATTCTGTGTGCATACAGAAACGGACATTTGGAGATTTGGACATTTTCACAGTAATACCCAGGTTGCGCGGATGCACTTAGGATGCGCAGCACTTGCACGGCCGCGGACTACATCCGGACTCAGGGAAAAGTGCAGCCAGTGTAAGCCAGCCTTGCACATCCGGCTGCACTTTGGCTGCACTTTTGCTTGGCTGCACTTTGGTTGCACTTTTTTTGCACATCCGGCTGCACTTTGGCTGCACCTTTTTGCACATCCGGCTACACTTTTTTTGCACATCCGGCTGCACTTTGGTTGCACATCCGGCTGCACATTTTAGTATGCCTGGGGCAGGTAGGGTATTGCGGGTGGACCTCAGATTACTTGGGATCAACTTATATATTTGCTTATGATTTGCACTAAAGTAATGAATATATCCATTATGGGGCCAGAAGTTGTGTTCAATCGTTCTTTTCAGTCTATGCTACATTTACTTGATGGTGGAAAGAAGGTAGAAACAACATTATAACCAGTCATTGTATATGTACATTTATTTTATTTATATCCTTTGTTACATCAATAGTATATCAAGGTGAAGATGAAGGTTACCACAAACCATCCTTGGAAATAGACGTTTTTTGCAATAATGATGGTTCTAGAGTGTCTATACTATTATAAGCATAAACAAATGTACAGAGATGACATAAAGAACAGTGAAGCTCATGGTCACAATACAAGCATGTTAAGAAGAATCCATGTTAATTATTAACCAACAATAAGACGGGAGATAACAAATGTATTTCTTCCTGGTTTGAGGGATACATGTTTAAATTCTTCTAACTCTCAAGACCATTACTTTACGTGAGGGGTGGGGTTATGAGTTTTGGGTAGGGTGTGTGAGTGAGGGGTGGGGTGGGGTGTGGTGGTGAGTGAGTGAGGGGTATATGAGTTTTGGGTGGGGTGTGTGAGTGAGGGGTAGGGTGAGTGAGTGAGGGTTATATGAGTTTTGGGTGGGGTGTGTGAGTGAGGGGTAGGGTGTGTGAGGTGAGGGGTAGGATGTGTGAGTGAGGGGTGTGGTGAGTGTGTGAGTTTGGGGTGGGGTGTGTGATTGAAGTGGGGGGTGGGGGGGGGGGGGTATGAGTGAGTGGTGGGGTGTATGAGTGAGTGGTGTTTGAGTGGGTAGGGTGTGTATGATTGAGGGGTGGACTGTCTTGGTGAGTGAGGGGTGTGTGAGTGAGGGGTGGGGTGTATGAGTGAGGGGTGGGGTGTATGTGTGAGGGGTGGGGTGTATGAGTGAGGGCTGGGGTGTATGAGTGAGGGCTGGGGTGTATGAGTGAGGGCTGGGGTGTATGAGTGAAGGCTGGGGTGTATGAGTGAGGGCTGGGGTGTATGTGTGAGGGGTAGGGTGTATTAGAGAGGAGTGTGGTTGGGTGTGAGTGAGAGGTATATGAGTGAGGGGTAGGGTGTATGAGTTTGGGGTGTGTGGGTGAGGGGTGGTGTGTATGAGTGAGTGAGGGATAGGGTTTCTAAAATTAGCACCCAAAAATGCTAAGCATCTTGTATAAAACAAATATTGGAATACAGAGATCGTCAACACCGAGGGATCATCCAAATTCTTTTTAAAAAATTTGAATTTAAAATGTTTAAAAACTTTCCTAATCCCATTGCTCCAACACTGATGTGTAACCTCCTGAATAACGAGACAATAAAATAAATAATTGAATCAATATTTGTTAAAACTAATCCTCCTGTGTTGACACCTATGACTGATATTTCTACAAACAATACTGTTTGTAAAAACGTACCATGATTCAATTGAAATGACTCAGTCATGCAAAACACCTGAATCCTGTGCTGACATACATACCTCTTAGAGTTTCTAGAAATTTTGACAGAAAATAACAATTTTGAAAGTCTGAACCTTTAATTACAAGTCTTTGATAGCTCTAGGACAATCAGTCACCTAAGGTAAAAACAACTCTCTGAATCACTAAAAACAAGATAACCTGGATGAATATACCTCAACAATACATAATAAACTAATATTTCTGTCCAAAAAAAGTTACAAAATGTGGATGAGGGGAGGGGCAAGATGGAGTGAGGGTATGAGGGGGTGAGTAGAAGAGGGGAGGGGCGAGATAGGGTGAGGGTTTGAGAGGGGATGAGTGGAGGAGGACAGCGGCAAGATAGGGTAAGGGTATGAGAGGAGAGAGGGGAGCGTCTGAGAGGTGAGGAGGAGAGAGGGGGGCAGTGAGATAGGGTGAGTGTATGCAAAATATTTATATCAATAACCACACAATTAATGTGTACAAATCAGGTGTGGAGGTGAGGTGAGGTGAGGTGAGGTGCAGAAGTGGAGATCAGATCTGCTCTAGTGATATGATGTACCATCTAGTTGACAGTGCTCCTTCACTGGATTTTGAACCATTTTCGGTGTAGATTTAGATGAATGGCCATATAAAGTCTGTTGTGATTGTTGAGTTGGAGTTTTGCTTTATCATGACACCATCCCCTGACATCATGAATTATATTGTTGTTTAGCGTCACGTTCCTGAAATGATAAGAACATGAACTTTATCATATTGTATTGTTTTAAAAACTTAAAGTTTTTATTTCGGAACAATTTCACATGATAGCTTATCCGCGCAGAATAAAAGAATGACATACAAACAATATGATTTAGACCAGTCTAAACAGATCTGGTGCAAGTTGATTATCTAAAACATTTTCCAGGTGTCATAAGGGCCAGTCATATCTATCAAGGTTGAGCTTAGATTTCATGCCACTGATCGTAAGGTTTCTTTAAATTCGACCAGGGGCTATCCTTCTCACCTACAGGAAGCCTATGCCACAAGGTGGGGCCTTGTATATGAGGTGATATTGTACATATTTCTCAGAATTTGGAATACTTAATTTTAAGTTTATACTTGCAGTGAGCCTAGTCTGACCCCTGGGGGACTGACAAGGTATTAATACCTGAACCAACACTGGTCACTGGTATCAATGTTCCCTCTATGTTTTAACTCCTGAATATTTAATAAAGTTTTCATGACATGACTTTATTTTCCAAGTCATAGAACCTACATGCATCACTGCTATTTTGACTATCATCAATTTATAAATATCAAATCGACTTTTACTTTACAATAAATGATATATCTCAATCTCCTTCAATATTTAACCATCAATTGCCTAAACGAATATCTAAAGTGCATGGACCTATTGCATGGAATCGTGCTAGGATTGTAAGCATCCTTAAAGTATCCTTATTAGGGGAGATATAGGGCGATATGTAGACCAAATATACAGTCTTCACAATATAATTATGAAGTTGAAGTTTAACTACACATTAATTTCAATTTATGAAATACAAATCTAAAAAGGTAATAAGACGTTTTTAAAAACAGTCATATAGAGATTGGTGTAATATTAATCATAATTATGCAAATGACTCATAAGAGTTATCAGTTAGTCTCTCATTTATACAAAAACGTACTGTACGTTTTCATTGTGGTTTCATTGTGGCGACAAGAAAGTCAGTGTGGCGATAATATTTCTTTGGAATTTTGCCACAGTGGCTAAAGGGAAGAAAGTCCTAGTGCGAGCCCAGGCTCAGGCCTGTCCCTGGGTGAAGGTATATTAGTCACGAACAACCTGCCTCTGCGTATGTCCCATTACTAGATCAAATCTTAAGATGAAGAGGCAGGTTCGATGACAAAGGTATATAGGCCTATAGCCTCCCAACCCGTCACTCATGAAGGAAGTGCTCGGGGGCCGTTTTGACTAGATACCCTACATAATAATTTCCATTGGATACATACATGAACGGCTCTGACTATGCCTCCCATACAGCCTTACAACCTAAGTCAGACTATACTGACCCAATACACTAAATACAGTACTACGTTGACTGTACTAGAGATTGACTTGGCTATAGATACAACCTAGGCTAAAGAGTAACGTTAGATAAACACGCCGACTCGGCCTGGCCTAGCTACTGGCAGAACATGCTAAATATTAACTCAGTTGTAAAGCATTGCATGATTTAACTTACCTGATAATCTCTGTAATACGGTTGTTAACTCCATTGGACTTTTGTAAAGATAAAACGTGTAAAATTGGGTGGAAATAGGCCTATGAACAGTCGCTGCAAACAAATAGTTTGAACCATCCGCCATTTTGTCAAGTGGGTCTGCGCATGCGCGTTTATAACAGCTGATGGTGGTCCATGGATGCGTACCGTAGTCTCTCCACAGACCCCCCGACAGACCCACTATCCACAGCGATCTACAGCGAGTAGGCTAATCGGTGCAGTGTATTTGTATAAACAAGTGGATATGTACCGTACTGTATCAATTAAAAAACGTGTCTGTAGGCCTATGGCTATGTTACAAATGTTGGTAATGTATAGAATAAAGGTATAGGCCTACAGGACAGTTCAACGGGAAAAAAACGCCCAGTCTAAATGTCACAAAAATCCCAGGGATTGCTCCTTACTACTGAAGAAATAAATAAATGAAAAAAAAATGATAGGCCTATGTTACCCCCTTAGTTTGTTTTGTTTTTTTGGGGGGGGGGGGGTCACTTGAAAAAAAAAGTGCTTCACTATGGGACTCTATGAGAAAATGTGATTTTTTTTCACGTTTTATGAAATAATAAAAAAATGCCCAGTCCAAATTAGTTTAGACTTTCTATACATTTATTTGAGGTCATAGCTCACAAATTAAAACAAAAAAAATCATATCTTACCAGGATTAAAGAAAAGTTGGAGACCTCTAAAGTTGACCATGTAGTACACTTTTCATGGCTGGTCTGGCTGATGCCATTCATTTCACATTAAAATTTGTCATTGTTCAGCCTTTTAACTCATATATGGAGTGTCATCATCAGCTGAAGGGGTCTTTGCATCAATATAATTGTGATTATACTTCCCACAGTGAAAAATGGTTATTTATCATATGGTATTAGGCCTAACAGACCCTGTTCGAAAATGATGGAAATGATGAAAATAATTCAATCAGTAAGCACTAGGGGCACCATCAGTGACAGATTTATAGAGGAATATAGTATTATAATACAGCAATCGAGCTTGTATCATCGCCCTGATAGGTTAATGGAGTTAAATGACCCAGCGTTTTTTTTCGGGACAGGCGTTTATTTGAGCCCTGGTGTTCTATTGATGAAATACGGTAATTAATTGAAACTGTTTGTGTCAAAGCCAGACGGCCACTCAGCTGTGCGGGAGGAGCAAGAGGGGTTGTGCGAATCAGGACGCATTTCCAGGACGCGCGGGGGGATGTGCCTCCTATGCACAAGCGTGGACGCACAAATTATGAATCTTAACACTTGTTTAAAGACCTTGTAATGTGGTAAGATTTTAGATAAACATAGTCTTGACATTCATAACATGTCCTGATACAACAACCTATATGTATTGGGCGGGGAGGGAGAGGAGAGGGGGTGATGATCAAGATATAGTTAGGCCCAAGTTAGGCTGGGTTTCCATTGACGAGGATTTTTACCGCGCGGCAACCCGCTAGGCGGCTTGCCTAGCGGGTTGCCGCTACGCGTCAATGGAAAGGCAGCCTTAGGCTATTGTGATGATTGTCACACCCATTTTATGCTTAAACTATTACCGCATCATGTTGATTGCAATCAACATAGTACTGTATAGGGTCAGTTAAGTCTGACTATAGTAGAAAAGGGAGGGGCAGATAGGCAGGAGAAAAGTACATCCCCCCTCGCGCGAAAACATGTATTACGGCTGTACAAAAAAGCCAGCACAGCCGCCGTCGCACTAGGCCAGTGGTATGGTGGTCAAGCTGAGGACTGGCGTCCATGCGCGACGCTCGTACAGCTGGGCAGCAGACGTAGTATTTTCGCACCTTTCCCGCATCGGACGGCAGGTGCCGTGTCACTCGGGTATGTGATGTGTTTCAGGAAAATGAGTCATAAGTTGCAAAATATGGATTTTGAGATATCATTATATTTGAAAAGATGAGATCAAGCCGATTCCAATGATAGTAAACAGTGTAATAATCTAATAAGTATTTCTAGATTTAAAGTTTGATATTTTCGTTTTTGAAAATAAATTTTCCAATATTTCTGGGGGTCAATGAACAGTAAAGGAACCAATATACTCCATATGAGGACCTTTAAAACGCAAGGATATGTTACATAGATTGTCCTGCAATTTGACACATCGATTGATATAGCTATAAGTCATGAACTCCCCAAAGATTAGAACATTCCAATAATATGATCTTGTGAAAAGAACACTTTGAAAAATATCAATTTTGCGACTTATGACTCATTTTCCGGAAACACATCACATATGGGAAGCTACATTCTCAAAATGGGGAAACAAGCCTTTATTCTTGATTTATGTTAATCGTAAGTTTGTATATTCATTAATAAATCTGCCAAGAAATGTTAATAATTGTCTGAATTAGTGCTAATGTATCAATATGCCACAGCCTTCTGGGAAGAACAACGGTGTTGACTTAAGGACACTTTCCTCTTAATATTTTATTGTAACTGTATAAAAAGAGAAATAACAATACTTATTTTATACATACAGGTGATACACAAGAGTGTCAGGTTTTCCGAAAATGTACAATTGGCAGTTGTACACGTTAGTAAATTCTGCAAAATTAGTCTGCAATTTGGTCAATACTAGGTAAGTATTTTACCCAAGTCAAATAAAAGTGAAACAAGTGGGTGAACGATTTAGTCGTATTCAGGCCGGTAGGGTATATTTGTTATGTGTTTTAGGAAAATGTGTCACAAGTCGCAAAATTGTCATCTTTCAAAGTGTTTTATTCAAAGGATATATTTGTGGGAATGTTTTAATTTTTGGGATGCTTAAAGCCTCGTGTAGCCTGAATACTTGTACTGAATTTCAGGACAGTGTAAGAAAGATATTCATGTATTTCTAGGGTTTTCGTAATGAATATATTTAGCTACTTTACTAGTAATTGCTCACCCCAAAATGCTGCAAACTTTGTTTTCAATAATAAAAATATTAACACTTAAAATATAGAAATGCATATTAAATGTCCTACTGTTTACTATCATTAGAATCGGCTTGATCTCATCTTTCCAAATGTAATAATATCTCAAAATCCATTTTTTGCGACTTATGACACATTTTCTTAAAACGGATCACATTTGATTTCTTTAGGGAGACTAACCAGTCTCATGTAACCTCTACATAAACTTCTTATAAAATGTGATCAAAATACTTTAGTTTTGAGAGACTCGAAAACTTTAACACATTATGTCGATGCACTAGTGTTACATTCACTAGGACATAAAACACTTGCATATGGTAAATTTTCAGAAAATGTACAATTTGCAGCTCTACACAATTTTAGTAAATTCTGCTAAATTAGGGTGAAAATGAAGAACATCGGGTATATTACAGTATATTCGGTATCGCATTGATTTAAAGTATCAGTTCTCTTATGTTAAACTACAATTTGAGCCTCATTTTTGACTTAAATTTGGGTTATTTGAGAGAATCGGTGAAGGCGATTGGTACATTTTCTGAAAATCTGACCCATATCTCTGAAACATGTACAGGAGGCTGTTGGGTCAGATTTTCAGAAAATGCACAATCTACAGTTCTACACAATTACATTCTGCTAAATAAGAGTGAAAAATGATAAATACTGACTATATCTGAGTGTATTTTGTATTGTATTCATTCAGAAAATCTGTCTGGTTGTGTTGAACTGTATTTAGAACCTGATTTTTGTCATAAATTTGGGTTATTTGAGAGGAGTGGTGAAGGCGAATTGTACATTTTCTGAAAATCTGACTCATATATGTGATGTATTACAAGATATGACTTGTTCTCATAACTTAGAATCACCTTCTTTGTTCTAACCTTTCTTTACTGTCTCTTTTCTCTTCTGCATTACCTATGCATCTAAGCCTAAGTAAACCAATTCATGAGTTATATTATTTAAACAAACACCAGAAAACAGGAATCCCCAGTGTCTTTGTATGTGATCTCAATAATAAGAAAAAATATGAGACACAAGCTGTACAAAATGTATTTTAAAATTCATATTTAAACGATGAGAGCAAGTGGATTCTAATGATGGTAAACTATAGGCGTCTAATACATAATTCTATATTCTAAATTTGATATTTTTAGTTTAAAAAAAAGTGCAATATTTTCTGGGTGGACATTTACTAGTAAAGTAGCTAAATACACTCCTTAAGATGGCCTTAGAAACGCATGAACGTATTTAATAAACTGTCGTGACATTTGGTACATGGGTCAGATTTTCAGAAAATGTACAATTGGCAGCGGTACACATTTAGTAAATTCTGCTAAATTAGGCTGCAATTTGGTCAATACTAGGTAAATTCGGGTATATTTGGCATTGCATGGATTCTAGCAACCTGTTTGGTTAGGTTGAACTGTATTTTGAACTCTATTTTTGTCTTAAA
Organism: Sthenelais limicola; assembly: GCA_942159475.1. Classification (NCBI taxonomy): domain Eukaryota; kingdom Metazoa; phylum Annelida; class Polychaeta; order Phyllodocida; family Sigalionidae; genus Sthenelais; species Sthenelais limicola. The sequence goes on along the minus strand of OW804094.1, from coordinate 25,257,271 downwards.
TTTGGGCTCTTTGAGAGGATAGGTAAAGATGAATTGTACATTCTCTGAAAATCTGACCCATGTACTATAAAATCGCTCATCCCAAACAATCTGTTCCCTCTAAATTTATATAAAAGTATCTTCCCAGAACTACGAATACCTTCAATCTTCATATTCTCCCGTAAAATATTTGAAAGCTTTCCTAGAATCTAAATCCGGTCACCCAAGCTCCCAGCTAATGCACAACCCGTGGAAAATTGATCCTAAATTGAGAAAATAAATCAAAAACCTCTCCGATCATCTATAAGGTAAGGATGCGGGTATTGGCCATGGGAACCTCTGGTAACAAGCACCCCTAGTGATTAATGCATCGACAAACTCCAATTAACCAAGAAAATAATGAGTAATGAACTAAAGAGGGGGGAATAATTAATGATGTAATCAAATGCCGGTATAATCTACTCTTGAGAATATGATCTCAACAAGAATTAATCACAGCGAGCTTTTAAACCACGCCTTCCATACCGTTCTGCTGCAATCCATGATTCATCTCTCTCATATTTGTCTTTAATGAAATCGCAATGAGATCAATTTCGAAATGTCATTAAGTCCTATAAGCTTTGAATATCTTAAGATAAGGAATGAAGTTTTAATTTATGAATATGGGTAAGATTTTCAGAAGATGTACAATTGGCAGATCTACATATTAAGTAAATTCTGCTGCTGAATTAAGAAAAATGGTCAAAACTAGGTATAACTGAGTATATTTGGTATTAAGTTGATTTAAAGGATGTGTTTGGTTGTGTTTAACTGAATTTTGAACATCATTACTGTCTTAAACTTGTGTTATTTGAAAGCATTGCTGAAGACAAATTGTACATTTTGAGAAAATCTGACCCATATATGTGTGATGTGTGACAGAGAAATGAGTCATAAGTCGCAAAGGTATTCACAAGATGTATTTGTGAGAATGATTTATTTTTGGGTTAGTTAACCCTTCTCATAGCATGAGTACATGGACCAAATGTGATGTGTTCCAGTAAAATGAGTCACAAGTCGCAAAATTGATATTTTTCAAAACGTTTTTTCCCCAAGATCTCTTCATCGCCATGCTCTGACTTTTCAAGGGTTTATCACTTATAGTCATGTGACTCAATGTAACACATTTCGGGACATTGAATGAAATATATCCTTGCGTTTTGAGGGCCTTCATATGGAGTATATTTAGTTACCTTACTGGTAATTACCCATCCAAAAACATTGCAAACTATTTTTTTTTTTTTTTTCAAAAATAAAAAAATAAAAACTTAAAATATAGAAATACTTACTAGGTGTCCTATTGTTTACTATCATTGGAATCAACTTGATCTCCTCTTTTCAAATATGGTGATATCTCAAAATCCATATTTTGCGACTTATGACTCATTTTCCTAAAACCCATCACATATAGCTCAGGTTACCTGTAGACCTTAATTGGAAGAACAGATGGTCCATCCATTATAAAATAATGAGTATATAGGTAAGAATTGCTGGCTGGGCATGCAGCCACCTGCTGTGCACCATCTATAATCCAGATTTACTTATAACTTCAGTGTTTAACATGTTCTTTGGGTGACACAGGCTGCTCAGACTCCCATACTTCCTTCCCTGCCTTCATTTAATATTTATAACCTTTAACACTTTCTTGCTGAAGGAGGTATGTGAAACCCTTCTTGGTTAGTTTAGTAAATTAGCTTGACACCTGATACTTGTGCTCAGTATACACTAATGTAATTGTCTTTATGACTATTTTATTATACACGCATTCCTCATGAGAGGTGCAATAAGTGGGGTGCAATAAAAACATTTTTATCATACGCATACTATAAAAATGTAGATGTCTAAAAATAGCTCTAATGTTACCTCTGTAGTTTGTTGACGTGCTTCGCAGAGATCCAAAAGTGCTTATTTAAGTTGTTAATTTGATAATTCTATGTAGGCTTACCATCTGCGTGAAGCCATTTATATATTACTATGAGATTAATGAATTAATAACATTCAGGTCTCTGCGAAGCACATCAACAAATCTCTAACCATAGGCATGCAGAGTTGATGGTGCTCACACTGACCCAGAGACATCTTTCACCAAGTCAGCTTTACTTTTTCAGATTTACACATGGTATTTGATGAGGTTTTATGCCCATATAATAAATATAGAATGGAACTTGCTGTTGTAATCAAAAATTTATTGGACTTGATTACGGCACAGTGCCTATGTGGACGAATCTCGATAATTTTCGATTACTGGCCGCTCATTCCATTCCAACTAAATTTCTATATTTTTCCCTTGAGCACTGTGAGAATATCACTGTACCATCGAAACCAGTCTCAATAAAATATCTTTTAAAAAACAATACAATTGCATCATTTAAGTCACATGTTGTTACCATGAAACTAAACTTCAAAACTTGCTGAATGCTCACCACAAAACTACATGTAAATGGGCTTTGGGTTTCTGACAAATACACGGCAGGCTGAAGGCTCCTCGAAATGATCGCATCTCACAAATGGTGCATTTGTGAAGTCACTGCACAAAATGTACAACCTATCAATGCGAGCTGTCATTTGAAAAGGCTCCAACTAAGTCACTGCACAAAATGTACTAACTACTAATGCGAATTGTCATTTGAAATGGCCCCATGTCACTGCACAAAATGTACCAACTATTAATGCGAATTGTCATTTGAAATGGCCCCAGCGATAAGTCACTGCACAAAATTGTCTAACTACTAATGCAAATTGTCATTTGAAATGGCCCCAGTGATATATATATATATCATATTTTTATTCTGATCATGTTCAATAACAATTATATCTGCCAGAATATTGGGATGGCTGTCTCTGCCTTAGCAGGTCTACCTTGAGCAACCCAATTAGTTCATTACAAGTTAGTTTACCTTAATAAGAACACAAAAGCACAATAATAAGTCGCTGCACAAAATGTACCAACTACTAATGCGAATTGTCATTTTGATGCATCTACATGGGCGGCTATACATGGATGTGTGGCTTTTCATGCTACAGACATGGGGGCATGAGAAGTCTTTACTTATGATTTCCCTTCCTTAGCTACTTTTCCTTGCTAACTGGTAGTGTACTTTTAAGGAAGGAATTTGCAACAGAGCCAATGCTAATTACATTCCTACAGTACGAATTTCCAACCTAACCAAGAACAGATAGCTTAGGAAAAAACATTTAACCCTTTCACAGCGATAGGCCCAAATTTGGGCCGGGACTCGGCGGGAACATGCTGGCTAAGGCGGGAAATCGTGACTGGATGTACCCGGTCATTATTTGAATGCCGTAAAGGGTTGACTCATGAAACTCTAGATTTATAATAAATGAAACGTCTAGTTTCCGAAAATAACATTTAAAATACATTTCCAGATTTAAAAAATTACGGGAAAACAGGTTTACATCGCGGAAAATGATGCGACATTATACATGCTGGACCTACGCTAAATCTACTTCCGTTTCCGGCGCCGCAACTTCTCCGTCGTCTTTCACATCGACTGGACAAATTAATTTTGCAGATATCACAAAACAAAGCCTAGAATCTGAAAGAATAGCATTTTTTACTACTGTATGTATGATCTCAATGTGATCGATTGAGAAACACCGCTGAAAACACGCTCAGGAGACTTGACAAAATCTGATTTTGTCAGTCGTACACTTCGCTTCCAAGTGCAATGGTGAGTATGGTGTTTATAGTCATCGTGCTAGATAGGGAAAGTTACCCGTTTTGTGTTATGCTGAACACAATCAGATGTTTGAGAGGGTTATTATTGTCCGAATCTTACAATCCCAGTGTCAATTTAATCATAAGAATGTACCCTAGCATTCCTGCAAGTGTCATTACGATTGACCGATTTTAGGTATTATATTTATGAGTGGTAACTAAGTGTAAGCTACTGTACTGTAGTCTGTAGTGAGGAAAGGTTGCTGCTTCAGTCAGCTGTGCGGGGCCATAGGCATGGGTGGGACGGTGATCCCCATAACTGTCCAGTCTTTGTGAAGAATGGGAATTAATGGCCACATGCCACAGTAAAAGAATGCCTTAAATAAATCAAATAATTCCTTTTGTTAATACTGGAAAGTACACGCAACCCCATGTATCTTCTATTGGTTATTAAAATATAAATTCCTTCAGTACATTGACAAAGTATTGAATGATGAATTAAATAAATGTCTAATCGTATGAGTAGGCCTACAACCGGGGCTCTAGCATCACCAGATTATGAATGTGATCTATTTGTCTAATGATTTAAATACTTCTCATGGCCAAGCAAAATTTCAATATTAAATAATATGGAGATCGATCAAAGAACACTAGCAACAATAAAAGAAAATAGTGATATGTGTTCCTTCTGCACAGAGAAAGATGCCATTCTAACTTTTTAATAAAATGTCCAAACACGAAAATTCTATGGCAAAGTGTTTTAAAAAACTAAGATGGTAAAATCATTTTTTTTTTCAGGCCAAAGTATATTGTATTTGGCATTGGAATAACATTCAATAACTCATTGGCATTGGAATAACATTCGATAACTCAAAAATAATTAATTGGATAATTCTCCAGGTGAAAGCCTTTATACATAGGCAGAAACCTTTTGCAAATGGACTTGTCGATGTACTTTCAGCTATGTATGAGTTGAGAATGAGGTGTAAAGTTGTCATCTATTCTTTTAAAATTAAAATCATTCGAAAAGAAGAATGTTTTCTTTGGAGGAGACTAGCAGGAGACATTGACGAATTGATAGAGATGATAAAATAGAGTTTGTTCTCTTGATTTGGTTCTCTCCCCAAGGGTCATCCGCCATGTTTTTTTAATCCTTTTTGTTGCATTTAATCTCACTTCTCTTAACTACGAACGTCCTGGGTATGGCGATAAAGTGCCTTTCTGTCTCTTTTCTCTGTCTCTCTCTCCCTTCTTCTCTATCTCTATTTCCTGGGCATGATCATAAACTGCCTCCTTCCCAGCTCTCCCGCCCTTGATATAACCATATTAAATGTGTTGATAAGGGCGTAAAGCAACCAACCTCACTCACTCACTCTCTTAACTATGTCTTAAGATTGTAATTAAGAGGCCAGATGACAGGTATTTGAATAGTCAGTAGCAAACAAAAATAAATGAATCCAGTTTCGCCACTTAAGTACAGGAGCCTAGGCCTATATACAGACAGTATATATATAGACAATTACAGTAATATGATATTAAGAAAATAACAACAGTTTACAGCAATCACTTCTCACATAATTACGCTTTACAGGCATCATTTAGAAATTATGTTTCTGTTTACAGGCGTCAGAAATTTACGTCCCACCCATGATAGGCAAGAGCCCATCAGAACCTCTGTACTGTAACATAATTTGTAAAGAGAAAATTAAAATTAAATGAACAAAGGTTACATGAAATGTTTCTGTAGTGCTTTGCAGTCATATTTGTTCATTTATTTGCATTTCAACCCAAATTATTTTATTGTCAACACCCGTATAATTCTGGGTCCTGGGTATTTCTGTCTCTTTTTCTCTGTCTCTCTCTCCCTTCTTCTCTATCTCTATTTCCTGGGTACGATCATAAACTGCCTGCCTCTCAGCTCTCCTACCCTTGATATAACACTTCAATGTGTTGTTGGTAAGGGCGTAAAGCAACCAAACTCACTCACTCACTCACCAGTATACTTTCAGTTGTGTCTGCACAACGATATAGATTTGAGCTGTTTTTAGGCAAAACAAAATGTCTGTGTATTTCCTATTTATACTATAGTCACTAAAATTGAGGTTGAGGTTGAGGGATCAAGGTTGAGGGATCGAAATTTCATTCAGAAAATGAAAAATATATATTTCGTAACAATCTATAGTTGTTTTAAACATGAGAAATGTATACTTGAAGGTTTTTCTGGTTAGAAAGACTTTTCCATAGGTGGTGACAGGAAATAAAGACATGTCCATTTGTTTGGCCTTATAGTGCGCAGCTTAATAAATGATAAATGTAGGCTGTATTTTCAATGCTAGGTTATGTTATTCTGCTGCTATTCACAACATTTGTTTATGTTTGATTCAGATATACCTAGAACCCAACTTCTAGGTGTTTATTATGCGGTGAATAGATTATTATTATTAATTATTATTATTATTATGTATATATGGTCAATTCCCATGAAAGTGGTACAAATACGTTTTTATGGAATTTTCATTACAAATTCTTTAAAAACTTTTTCACAAAAATTCTACTTCATTTATGACTTCAGGTTCGTCCAGAAGTGTAACCGCTAGATGTTTATTTTGATATTAAGTCTGGGAAGTCTTAGGCTATTTAAGGTAGGCCTATACAAATGGGTTGTTTTTCTCATTTTCAATGACAATGCCCTCCGCCCGCCCTCCTCTCCCTAAGGGATCGTCTCATTCCCCAAAAACTGTGGGGAGCTGGGAGACCCGGCTACTATACTTTGTCACAAGAGTTGCCAGGTATTTTGCTGTGTGAGGTCTGCAAGAAGACTTCAGTCATTTAGATTTTAGGATTAGATTCTATATTTCGTTTCGAGCGTAGAGGCCAACATCAATGATAGTTGTTATTTAGTGGGGTTTGTTTCGGGAAATTCAACTGAACTAAGGTAGTCGCTGATTCCATACTTTGTAATTCATGGTAGTGACTGCAGAATGAACAATCCATTTAGGGATGCGCTATCTACAATCGCATTACTGAATGTATGGAGTGCCAGTCATGATATTCTATAATTAACATTCCTCTGCTAACAGCAGTTTCAGCACATCTCGTCAAGCTGAATACTATAAGGGTATCCACTATGCAATTAATGTTTTGACTTTTATGACTGACTGACCTTCAACTTTAACGATTGACTGACTTTTGACTTTTATGACTGACTGACTTGTACAACTAACTAACTATTGACTTTTAGGACTGACTTTGGACTATTAGGACTAACTTTTATGACTAAACAACTTTTACAACTAACTGACTTTGGACTTTTACTACTGACTTTCAACTTTTATGACTGACTGATTGACTTTTGACTGTTACAACTGACTGACTTTTAACTTTATGACTGACTAACTGACTTTTACAACTGACTGATTTTTGACATTTAAAATTTTTGACTTTTACAACTAAATGACTTTTGACTGACATACTTTCAACTTTTAGGATTGACTGACTTTTGACTTTAACAACTGACTGATCTTTAACTACAACTGACTAACTTTTGACTTTTAGCACTGACTGAGTTTTGACTTTTGCGACTGACTGATTGACCTTTACGACTGACTTTCAGCTTCTACAACTGACTTTCAATTTTAACAATTGACTGACTTTCAACTTTTTACGACTAATTGATTGATTTTTTACTTTAACCACTGTCTGACTTTCAACTTATATGACTGACTGACTTTTGACTTTTGCAACTGACTTTCAACTTCTACAACTGACTGACTTTTGGCTTTAACAACTGACTGACTTTTGACTTTAATTACTGACAGACTTTAGGACTGACTGATTTTTTACTTTTAGGACTGACTTATTTTTTACTTTTACAACTTAACAACTGACTGACTTTTCACTTTTACAACTGACTGACTTTTGACTCAAACTTTTGAGTTTGACTTTTATGCAACTCTTGACTTTGACTTCTACATAAATTTCAATTTGTACAGATCTTTCAACTTTTACACAAATTTAGACTTGAGAATCTGGACTTGAGACTTGCACAAAACTTTCAACTGGATCTTTTAGACTTGCATGAAAAAGGAGCACCGGACTTCTTATATATAGACAAATTCATCAATGTAAGTCTGGTCTCACATGCTTGTGCCTTGCTGCACTTTAAAGGTACGATAGTATGTACTAAAGGTAGGCAATTCTTAGCCATTACAATAAGTATAAAACAGTAATTAAAGGTAAGGGTTTTATTTTCCCGCTAGTATGGCCTGCACCAATTACATTTGCGTTGGTTGCACAGTCCATTCATGATGCACCCTGGGTTTCAGAATTAGGTCAATGGGACTCACATTAGCTTAGTGTTAGTAAACAGTTGTAGTAAACAAGCCAATCACTGCCCAGTTAAGGTGGGGAAAGGTTAGACAGGAGTGTGGACACCAACAAAGTAGGATCTTTCCCAAATGATTCTAATGGGATTTTAGGCTGGCAAAGAGCTTTGGTTTGAGTCGTTAGTTTTGACCAGAACCCAAGGTGGGACGGAACCATACCCCAAATCTCACTGCCAGTCAAAAACACTTAATCAAATTCTGACAACCAAACACAAAAAATAATCGACTAATTTTTAAGTAGCAAGATGAAGAAAAATATCACTTTCCTAGGATAAGCCTAGGATTTTTCTTCTGAGTTGTAGTGATAATGAGGAATAATTCACAAGTATTTTAGTTTGATGTGTTTTTTATTTTCACTAGCCTTGTTCTTCTTCTGTATATTTTAAAGTTTTATTCTGGTTAGGATAGGTAGTGGCAGTAAATCGGAAACACATTCTTTTGGCCTTAGGCCTATAATGCACAGCATCATAATTTATGACATGAATGATCAACATAGGTTACATTATGTTATTCTGCTGCTATTCATGTTTTGTTTCTTTTTTTTTATTCAGACATAAGCCTACCCAAAACACCACTTCTAGGTCATTCATAATTGATATATTTCGATTATCCGGAACAATAGTGGAAATTGCATTCATTTTCAACCTCAACAATGATGGCATACAAGGAAGCAAACCCCCACGCGTGAAAGACCAGTAGAGGTGAGATTTTTTAGCATACTGTATTTTTATGTTAGCAATGTGGGGATAACTTATTAAAATGAAACAACTTTATTCATCTTGAATTGTTGCTTTATTCCATGATTTGGCCATGAATTTGGTGTATATCAGGTATATGCTACTCTCACAACCCGCTCACGATCAGTGTAGCATTGTTGGCTCATACGCCACTAGTATCGACTCACGATCAGTGTAGCATTGTTGGCTCATATGCCACTAGTATCGAAACTAGTCCTGTTTTCTGTAAAATCATTTTTTAAACAAAACCGTGGAACAAAAGCAAAAATACCAGTGTGAAGTACTCAGTGAACGATTTTCACCTTGTAAGCCTAGAAGCAACTCGGCCTTCAGCCTCGATCTTTGCTTCTAGTCTTACTTGATGAGTATTGTCCACCTTGTACTCCACACTATAGCATTCTTACTATAGTAGCACTTGATGGGTATTAGTTTTTCAACTTTGAATTTAAAACCTATTTATCACCCTCAGGAATTGTCCCACACCCATAAATCTTTTGATTTTTACATGAAGAACGTTTCAGCATACAAACAAATGGTTGATGTTCCAGAATTCTTCTTTTGTTGCTGGTCCAATAGATGTTCAATGTTTAACGTTTTCATTATGATTAATGGAAGAACACAGCAATAAGCCAGTTCACGGTTCCGACTGCGCATGTCTCAAAAGCACTTCCATTCAGCCAACCCGGGATAAACAAAGGCCTGAGAATGGACGCCTACCATAGAGCGATGCCTACGGGGTTGTTTTAATCGATGTTTAAACTAAGTTATAATGAGAATTTGTGCAAAGGGAGGGTATAGCAATATTGCTCTAACATAGGAAGACGGAATCTGACCATGTTTGATACTTGATCTCTTATAATTTGGTTGAAATACCTGAATCACCTTAGTCACACAGTTTGTTTACCTTTCGGCGGGATTTCCGCATGAAGTCAAGTCAAGTTCACATGATAAAAACTAGCCAAATCCTCTCGGACAAATACAAAAGAACAAAGTAATTTAAAAGAAAACTTCATTTGAAAGCCATATTGCAAGTGAGAAGTAATTCCTTAATGAAACAAATGAAGTATTTTATGATTATCTATGATCGAGCAGGAGACCGGGTGGCCCCAGGGGTGCTAGGCTTGGATGGGTATGAGGGAGCGCCGTAGGTGAACGCATGTCCCAGTCGGCCTACAAACTGCTATAGCAGAGCTATACAAATCAATACATTTTCTCCTCTTTTCCCTGCTAACTTTCATGTTTTACATTGCTCCTGTCATGGGCCCGTGTATTACTTCCATTCCCATGTTATATCAAGTGGCTTTTGCTCTTTATTATTATTGATTTACTTAAACTCCTGTGCGAGTCCCCATACGCAGTATTACGATGTGGCTGTCAAGACCAACCTCCCCACGCTCACAACTATAACGTGAAAACAGTGGTTTGAATGCATGACAGATCTCAATTTTTGCACGTCAGTCTTAGACACTACCTAAGAGGTGATTATAACCACAAATAGAATTCCATTTTCATGAATAGGCTACTTAAATGATTGGTACAAAACATGATTGGTGACAAAAGGACGGGGCAAGGTCTAGGCCTCCCAACGCACGGAGACATAAGGTGAAAACCACTGTTTAAATGCATGACAGCATTCGATTCTTATATGTTTAGAAGGAAATCAACTGAGAAGTGGTGATGACTATGTTTAAACAATTTGTTTTGATTAGAACTTTAATGATCGCCACAAAACATGATCGGTGTGCGGGCGATAATTAGGGTAGCCATTGATGCACCGCGCGGCTGAGATCGTGAACTGGCTTATTATTGGTTTAATCTTATGTTCCAAACCTGTGTAAATGTGGTAGTATTTTGGCATACAACACACATACCATATTCTAATGTTCCACTTTTATTCTTCCAGCCTTTCTCCCTCTGCATATCCAATTTTGGATCCAACACCCATAAACCAGCCCCAACATAAGATAGTCAATTCCAGAAGGGTTTCATTATTGTGGCCACCATCTCACCGACCCCCAGCCAAGAAGATGATATCTACTTCATCCACAAAATGACAGTTGCAAAGAAATCCTGAACTAATTCTATGCATTATCAAATCAAATCATACATGTAACCCAAGATTTCTTATTAGAAGATAGCTGATTGGAAGAAGCTTTTGCCTGTAAATGCTTTGTAAACATCCTAGTAAAGTAGCTAGAGCAGAAACTACCTAATTAATGAAGCAACTCTACACACAGCCTTTGTTCTCTGTGATTCCAGAAAAATCTTCTAAATAACATCAGCGCTATTCATGAAATTAATGTCTAGTCAATGAAAGTAGGGAATCTGTCAATGTGCCTGCTCCCAGCATATCGACCAATTCATGCAGCACTGATATTGGCAATAAAAACTATGAATTTTTGTTGACAAGTTAATATCATTTGGAGTTGTACAGTACCAATATATAGATATAACAAACTCTTTGTGAAAAATTATTAATTCTTTCATGTACGCAGGATTATATATATTTGAAAGCATAGGCTATCATGTTATCAGAACAAATTATATTTCTTTGAATCCTTGCCCGAATTTAAATCAATATTAACTTTGCTCCGGAGTTATTTTAATATGTAGGAAGGCTAAATTGCATCCAACTATTAAATCTGAGATGTGTATAGATGCATGCTTTGTCAGTTCATGTCAAACACAAATGTGGTGAGCACTTAAATCAAAGAAAAATAGTCTGGGCATACAGAGTGAATGAACACCTAGACGTAAACTGCTCTGGGAAGTGCTATTATCTGATATCTGAATAAATATGTTGGTGGGAAAGGTCTTAAAAGATTAAGGTAAGAAATAAGCCTAGATACTGTCAATGGAATTAATGCAAGCAGTCTACTAGTCTGATTTGGAAAATCCATCATCATAGACTGTTTCTGATATATGGATAACTTGTCAGAGGATGAACCTTTATGAAAGAATTACACAGAGAAATGTGTATGCATGTGTCAGAAAGAGGTATCACTACGTATAGATTACAGATCTGATACCACTGTAGGATCTTTGCTCCTGAAAGCTGTCAATGGATTGCTGCCACTAAATGATGATGAGGATATGACACCACTCTAATTGGGCAACAAATGTTCTTTAGTGAGTTGTATTATCATTCGGCCTTGGGTAATAAACACCTGCAATAAGACTTATATGGTTAGTGTGATTTCATCATGCCTCATCAATATTTCATATTTACATACAAGTATCAAGACTTCCTCCAAGCAATACAGTGGTGTGTGAGTTGCCCCAAAACTCACTTGCCCAGGGCAAGTGAACCAATGAAAACTCACTTGCCTGACTCAAAATCTCACCTGCTTCCAAATCTGTCCAATGATATAAAATTAATCAAATTACCTGTCCGTGGGCAAGTCACCTGTCCACACGGAAATTCAGGCAGGTCAGAGCACAGGCATTCCAACTCACACACCACTGCAAAGTTCTATTTGTTCTTAGAAATGGCTCATTCAGCCACCCACCATATGTGTAGTTTGTCTGCCTTACTAAAGGTGGCAGAGCAGATGGGTAGACGTGCGCCTGCGCAGCTCGACCAGTTCAACTCGCTTTGCTAGGTTGACCAGCTCGCTGTTTGAGAAGCTTGTGGATTTTACTAAATAATTTCCTTGTTCAAACTCTCACAGCAACTATTTTTGTAAGCAATCTGAACTTAGTTCACCATGAATCAGGACTGATGCATTTCCATTGGAAACACTTAAGAGTCCTACAGTTACAAGTCTTCCATCAGCAGACTGACCAGCAGGGCACTCTAGGGGTGTCCACCATTTTGCATTCCAGTTATGACAGCCATGTCTGACAATGATTCTGAAGCCACCCTCAAGGAACCCAAGACTTCTACTTTCAAGGGTTACTTCAGGGGAATTGTCTCCAGAAAAAGAGAAAGGTATGTTTCTTTCGGAACTGAAGATTGATTTGTATCAAGACATCAGAGACGCCATCATGGATGATCTGCAATGAGATCACAACAGGAAGAGAAGTCGGACAACTAGGTCTTCCGCCAGTTCCAGCGACCGCTCTACCAGGTCTCGTTCCCCTAGGTAGAAGAGGAGGACGAAACCCAAATCCCATAGGAGACAACATCGTCACTCCAGGTCCCCCTCCTGTTCCTCCTTCATTCTTCGGATGACGAGTCACTGCCACCAGAACATGAGGGCTCAGAAATGGGGGAGCACAGTGGTAAGGACCAAAACTCTACTTCTAATGAAGCTGAAAAATCACAGGGTGATTTAGAGAACCTATTTCTTGATTTTACTTGTACCCTTACTTCGGATCCTAACATCGGACCCAGTATTGATCCAGAGCTAGCCAAGTTCACAGACGCAGCTCTTGTGAAAAACTTTGTTCTGGATGACATAAAAAAACTCAGAAACACTATCGAAACACTATCCCTATTCTGACATCACTTTAATAAAGTTAACTTTTAAGATTATGATACTCCTATTGCTTATCTCCTGCCAAAGAATGCAAACCTTATCCAGTGTCCAAGTGGAGGAAGTCCACAGGTGTTCCGACAGATTTAACATTGTGTATTCCAAAGTGCTAAAGCACTCTGAAGTCGGTAAAGCATTAGGCATGCTCAAATGGTTTTGACTGGTTTGAAAAGGACAAAAGACTGTGTGTAGCCACTTTCCTTAAGGACAAACGGACTCCGGAAAACCAACAACAATTGAGATCCAGTAGGTGGCCTTATACTTAGCTACATAGCCCCTTACACACCAGTGGTGTGTCAGACAATGGCGTGTTACATCAGAAACGCACTGCGGATTAGTGGCGTGGACACCACTACAGACTTCGCACACAGCACCCAAGGTGCTTCTACCACTGAACTATTGGCCCTCAACATGCCCCTGAAAGACATTCTTGAGCGTGCAACTTGGACATCGAAATCAACTTTCAGGATGTTTTATCAAAAACATATGATTTGAGACAAGGGGGCCAACAGATTGTTGCAAGCCTTTGCAAAAAAGCCCCCCCTTTAGCCCCGGCTTGCAATTGAGATAGGCTTTTAATTGAGAATTACATTTTAGAGGATTTTATTTTTTCATGACCCCCGGCCTGCATTCAAGATAGGCTTATAAACAGGTCTCGGCTTATAAACGGGCCACTACGGTAGTTTAGTGCATAGGATATTTCATCACTTCATTCTTCTAATAACTCTTCTAGTTCTTCTACATTCAGTGGAACAGAGGACCCAGGGGTCGTGTGTTGCTTTAAAAGTCCCATCTGCTCTGCCACCTTTGGTAAGGCAGACAAACTACAGTCAAAGATTAAGTGAGGTACTTACTTACCTACCAAATATTAATCATGACTGTAGGAGGATGACATCCAGAGGTGGGAGCAGATGCCCACCCTCTCCACCCTGGGCTCTTGCTATTGTCCATCGGACAGTTACCTTTCTGCTCCCTACTGACGAGGAAGATTATTAATTGTTTATTTTGTCAAATTTCCCTCCCAACAACACAACCAGCGCATGTGTATACTTTTGTCAGTGCACTCTGAATAATTGTGAGGACTCGAAACTCAGCCATTTCTTTAGATCAAATAACCATATATTCTGAGGTTCTACTATAAGGGTCTGGTTATCTTTGTCTTGATTCAAGTTTTTGTTTAGATGTGTATGACTCCTAATATCTCTTGGCAAAGACCACATTTCTCCATGCTTGTGACCTAGAAGGAACAGTGGCAAACATAGGTATGCTAGTAGGCAAAGCAATGGCAGATAGCACTTGGCCAAACAAAGCCATCATCAAGGTAAAAATACTCAAGTGTATAGGACGACATTTGTTGAGGCAAAAGTGGGAAGCTGCCAGCTCTGGGAACCAAACCTGGGCCGCCTGCGCCCTAACTACTAGGCTACAGAAACTTGTCTCTTGAGATATAAGAGTGCTTGATATGGAAGTGGGCTGATCGCCAGTGCCTTGTTTTGGTCATAGAACTTCCTAGTTTTATGTTTTGGTCTCTTCCCAAGTCTCATGATATCTCATGTCCAAATCTCTAAAGGCCCACTTCCAAGTGAAATCAAAATGATAGTGACATGTGATATTGAAACGAAAATTAAAACAAGTGACCTGTGATGTTGAAACCATGCACAGCTAGCTTATACCTAGATGGCAGTGTTCCCTAGGTACTTGCACCCTTGGCTTCATGAATATGATGCCACTCAGTTGTCATTGTAGTATTAAACAACTAATCACTGATTCACTCTTTGACTGGTGAACAGACTTTGTGTACATGAAGGTCACCTCACAATACATGGTATGTGGGTATGTGCAGGCTTACACAGAATGATGTACTCCCCACACACACGGTACAGATTATCCTTGTTTTTGAATAAGATGATTTACGGATGCTTCCTCAGGCTAGCAAAGAGTGGAAATCATCCTAGCCTACCAACTACCCACAGGATTTGACTCCTATAAGAAACCAACACACCACCTCTGGCTGTGCATGACATAAACACTGTGCTCCAAGCACCACTCAAGGCGCACCAACTGCATTTGTACCTGTATTGCAAGTTCCACTTCAGCCAACTAATAAGGAAATAGCTTGAGGTGTCAAACATGCAGCTGGATCTGTTCACCAATGACTGATTTATCTGTTCAGACCCTTGGCCGTAGTGCATCGGAAGTTCAGGAGGAGGTTCAGGCCTTGGTGCCAGACCTCAAGGAATCTATGGACTACTGTTTGCAGCTAGAACATCACTATCATGGAGGGAGTGTGGAAAGCTCCATGCCAAATACATGGTGCTGAAGCTACCTTGGTACATCTAGACAGGTGGATAAGGCCCAAGCAGAGGTACAGTCAATTCTACAATTCACCCCATCATCGCCAATGTGATGTTGCATCAGCCTGCCGCAAATGGGTTAGAGACCCCTGCAGCATTCATTAGACTCCATCCATGTAATCAGCTCCACACCCATTAATAATTGGGTTACCATGGCAACAAATGTCTCAAAATAATCAGAATTATTCAGGCTATAGTTCTGGCATAGAAAATATTTCCTTTAATGGGGTTGAACTACTGCAAAGTCCTCATTTTCTCAGGTAAACATGAAATCTTGAATTATCTCAAATGGTTACCATGGCAACCAAAGAAAAAAAGAATAAAACATTCCAATGCAAACTGGAAATAATGCATTGATGGATATGCACACAAAGTATTGACACATCACAGATCAAATGTTGCAAATAAGCCAGTACTATTAGTATCAGCTGAACATAAGTATATGTGGTTGACGGCCAGTCCTGTTTGACGCTAACGTCAATAGCCAATGTGACTCCCTCAATGTGATCAGCTCCACAGGCATTAATAATTGGGTTACCATGGCAACAAAGGTCCCAAATTGATGAGAATTATTTAGGCTATAGTTCTGGCATAACAAATATTTCATTAGATGGGTGTGAAGTACTGTAAAGTCCTCATTTTCCCAGGTAAACATGAAATCTTGAATTATCTCAAATGGTTACCATGGCAACCAAAGAAAAAAAGAATAAAACATTCCAATGCAAACTGGAAATAATGCATTGATGGATATGCACACAAATTATTGACACATCACAGATCAAATGTTGCAAATAAACCAGTACTATTAGTATCAGCTGAACATAAGTATATGTGGTTGACAGCAAATCCCGTTTGACGCTAACGTCAATAGCCAATGTGACTCCCTCAATGTGATCAGCTCCACAGGCATTAATAATAGGGTTACCATGGCAACAAAGGTCTCAAAATGATGAGAATTATTTAGGCTATAGTTCTGGCATATAAGATATATCCTTTGATGTGGATGTAGAACTGCGAAGTCCCCATTTTCCCAGGTAAACATGAAATCTTGAATTATCTCAGATGGTTACCATGGCAACCAAAGAAATATTGAATAAAACATTCCAATGAAAACTAGAAATAATACATGGATGGATATGCCCACAAAGTATTGACACATCACAGATCAAATGTTGCAAATAAGCCAGTACTATTAGTATCAGCTGAACATAAGTATATGTGGTTGACGGCCAGTCCCGTTTGACGCTAATGTCAATAGCCAATGTGACTCCCTCAATGTAATCAGCTCCACAGGCATTAATAATTGGGTTACCATGGCAACAAAGGTCTCAAAATGATGATAACATCCTCCGTGATCTTTTCCTTCATGTGAACTCTTGATAATACCAAGTCTTGATACCTATTTATCACTAAATCCCAAAATATGCACAAAAATAATATTTTGTCCATTTGTCTGGTTACCATGGCAACATTTTTTAAAAAAAATTCCAGAAAACACATCTTGACATAATAAGCTTTCAGATGATATATTGGTTACCTTACTACACAAAAGAGAACATACCATAACACTAGTATGATTTTACTGTCACATTTAGCTGATTTTACCCTCAGGAATACAGATTTCAAAGGGTTAAGTAAGTTTTTTTTAATGCAACATGACTTCTCTATGGCAGATATTGACTGAACCATGTGATTCCTTTTCAAAGTCTAGTCTTTTGACTCTTTTATAAAGTATAGCTACTATTTCACCGATAGAACACCCAGGTGTTTATTTTTTCCAGGTCAGTCTTACCCCCGGCGCTTTTTCGGAGCAGCGTTTATACAGGTCAGGCATTTATTGTTTTATGTTAATGAATACCCATGCTGTAACAGTGAGAAGTCCCTTCTTAGCAGCTTATTAACCTTACTCTCCTTTTATATGGGTATCGGTAGGAAGAAATGGAATCTAATTATCGGGACCCGGCGTTCATTCAGGGCCAGCGTTTATTTATTTCATGACGTTAAATGACCCTCGTTTTTTCAGGGCAGGCGTTAAATTATAATTGTCCGAAACAACCCCTTTGACTTAGACTTTTCACAAATGTCTCTTGCTATTTCTCCTTTATGTTTTCCCTATATCATCATAATGGACGTAGAATGAATCGCAAATTGTCAGATTAAATCAACGGATACTGACAATAATGAATAATTCAGACTTGGGTTTTGGGTCACAAGACAAACATGGTGGGAATTTGAATTTGCTTTTAAAGTGGATCATTCTGAATGCAAATCTGAAGATTCCACAATCCGTTTAGCATTTTTTGCCTGTCCGACCTGTAAATTCTCTCCTTTTGGCCCTTAACATTATATTGCCTGCTTTCTGTGCTTGCCCTGCATTGAATAATTCTCTATTTTCTGCATGACCTAATCTTATGTCATATTATGCAATAGTTGGCAATGATCGTATTTTTTTTGGGACATATTTTATTCAGGTTAACAGGCAGTTACAATCTTCACAAAAATAATTAAATAATTGTGATTTTCATCATGACCTGACCTACATTGGCTATTGAATAAGCTTGGAAGTTTCTTATATAATCCGTACGTTTTTTAGTTAAGTTTTTATTTTTAACCAGTTATATTGAAAATTTTATAAAAGTTAGAAGAAAAATAATGAGAGATGGGGTGATGATTACAGACTATTATAATATATATTGTCTAATAAAGCGAGTGATCATGATATATCAAGGATCCTGTGATACAGGAAAATTATTTCTATATACAATCTTCATCATTCGATATTGGGAGTTTTACACAAATAATTGTCAAAAATTATGTATGTATGTATATCGTTTATTTTCGAAAACAATACATGATAAAAATATAAGATAATTTACGTTGGAAAGGGGTCGGTCCTCTTCCATGGCAGCCATAGCTCTTCCAAAGGGTCCCTTAGACTAGACTTTAAGTTACAATTTACGGTATATATAGAGGTATAAAGTGACTAGTTACCTACACTATTGCAATGGGATGCACTATCTATATGCAATAAGCTATATCTTTTTCAAGGCGTGACCCATGGCATTGGGTTTCCTTGTGTATAATTCTGTGGACGTCGTCCTTTTGTTATATTTGGGTTAATGCGAATCAAGATTCAAAATAGCGGCTATGCCAATCACCTATTTAGTTAACCCTCATATTTAGGTGCTACAAATAATCAAATGTGATTAATAATACTAAAACATCACAACGGTAAATTCATATATATTTCGAATCACCCTAAACTCGAAATTTTCCGTGATGGGCAACTTTAGATGTGAAATCTTTTTTTCAGTTCAAAACACTTATGACTACTGTAAACGTATTTATTTTCGCGCAGATACATTTTCGCGCACTAAGTCCTTTGACTTTTTTCGCGGGGATTTAAATTCGCGCAGCAAGGAAGTATCACACATTGTTTATGCAATAATTATATTTTCGCGCAGGATTTATTTTCGCGCACAAAGGTAGGTGCGCGAAAATAAATACTGCGCGAACATTAATACGTTTACAGTATACAATAAGAAGTTCAAATGTAAAGTGGCATCGTCCTCCATGGATGTATTGTGTACGTTGTTATGCCTCTATAAAATGACGGGTCTCCAAACAAAAAACGATAAGGGAATAATTGACTTATTAATCACTAATACATCACGATGGTAAATTCTCATTCATGTATGACTATATGGGTCAGATCACCAGAAAATGTACAATTCACCCTCACCAATTCTTTCAAATGATCCAAATTTAAGGCGGAAATTGGGTTCAAAATACAGTTTCACGTCATAGAACAGATGTGTTTGATCGATGCGATACCAAATATACCCAGATACATCTTGTATTTATCATTTTACAGGCTAAATTCCCCGTTGTTTATAAAATGTGTAGATTGTAATTTTCTGACGATCTGACC
Organism: Sthenelais limicola; assembly: GCA_942159475.1. Taxonomy (NCBI): domain Eukaryota; kingdom Metazoa; phylum Annelida; class Polychaeta; order Phyllodocida; family Sigalionidae; genus Sthenelais; species Sthenelais limicola. The sequence goes on along the minus strand of OW804094.1, from coordinate 25,237,689 downwards.
CATATATTTATTTTGAATCACCCAAAACACAAAACTCCCATTAGAAACCGAAATTTGACTAAAACAAATACAAATTGGTGAGTTGCATAGCCGCCATTTTGAATCTTGATTCGCATGGAATTATGGGAGTAATGGTTCAGTATGGAATATAAAGAAAACATGTTATGTTCAGCATGGACTATTTATCAATGCCCTAATGTCAATATCCATGTGTTATACATGTTTCCATAACCCTTGACTTCATCTTTCCCATCATGCATTTGGTTTTCATAAATCATCTATACAAGCTATGATATTGGTGAAAACAATTTTGCAATTTTTGATAAAAATGTTGCCAAATATTGGTATGTCAGACTTGAACTGAATCCGTCCCAGCATGCACTGTGACAGACATGCGCAGTAAGACATGCAACTCCCCTATTGAGAGAACAGATTCAGCCTGGAATGTCATCCCCCTCACACTGATGGACGTTATATGCATGCAGTTTGGGTCAGATTTGCAGAAAATGTACAATTGGCAGATCTACGCATTTAGTAACTTCTGCTCAATTAGACTGAAAAATGGTCAATACTAGGTAAAACTGAGTATGATTTGTATTGCCTTGCTTCAAGCAATCGGTTTGGTTATGTTGATTTGAATTTTGAACTTTATTTTCGTTCGAAAATTGGGTTATTTGAGAGGAATGGTGAAGGTGAATTGTAAATTTTCTGAAAATCTGACCCAGTTATCAGTATAATGTGTTTCTCCTTCATTCCAAGTCATTTGTCAGTCGCTCTATTGACAATATCAAAGCTGGCCCCGGATTGCCGCACCCTTCACACAAGGATTAGCCCTTAATGTGAAGCCGGGTTCAATAGCCTTTAAGAAATGGCTCTGTATCAGATTCATCTATGGTCTCCTTCACTTGCTGTCGAGACGGGAGCTTTTCTGTGCTGTGTTAGAGAATTGATTGATATTGTTCAAAGTGTATCATTCATAATTCACTTCAATTCGCTAAGAGTCAGATTTCAGCTTGGCGACAGTGATTTTTGTGGTCAGCACACACAAATTAACCAAAAAAGTGCTGGTGCACCTTTGTACTAAAGAATGCCCCTTAGAGGATTTAGAATGATATATGGGTCAGATTTTCCGAAAATGTACAATTCACCTTCACCAATCCTCTCAAACAACCCACATTTAAGACAAAAATAAGCTTCAAAATGCAGTTTAACATAACAGAACTTATACTCTAAATCAATGCGATACCAAATATACTCAGATATACCTGTCATTCACCATCTTTCAGCCTAATTTAGGAGAATTTCCTAAATGTGTAGGGCTGCCAATTGTACATTTTCTGAAAATCTGAAAATCGGATTTTGCCTAGTCTATAGGTATTTTACCAGCGTCTAGGTCGACAATACAATAATATCCCACCTTCCTCAATAACAGCTCTGGTCAAAGCACGTCGGTTCTAGCTCTATTTCTCACCAAACATTCCCACTAAATTTTTATATTGATATCAGGTCCATACATTGTTTATCATTCTCATATAACCTCTATTCTAGCGGTTATTTTAATTCCTTTTATGTACTTTTTAAATTTAAGTCCATGTTTTAGTCTAACTGAATTAATCACAGGTCATGGATGATGACAAATACACATCCCCAAATCATCACAAAGTTTTCGGTCAGAGACTAATCCTTTTTCTAACTTTCAAAACTGTCCAAGTAACCATTGAAACCGACCCTAGAACCAGCATGGAGACAAAACCATGACAAGAGTGGGCGTGAATCAATGGGTGCATGAGAGAGGTAAGGTTTTGCCTGGGAAGAGGGAGAACTTCACGCTCACTAGTCGCGGTGTATTCAGTTGTGTCAGGGCAGCCTGGGTTCCACTGCCGCGCTACTGCCACGCTATTAGAGACCACATATGGGTCAGACTTTCAGAAAATATACAATTCCCCTTCACCAATCGTCTCAAATAACCCAAATTTCAGACGACAATAAAGTTTAAAATACAGTTTAACCTAACCAAACAGATTGCTAGAATCAGTGCAAGGCCAAATAAACTCGAATTTACCTAGTATTGAGCAAATTGCAGCCTAAGTTAGCAGTATTTACTAAATGTGTACAGCTGCCAATTGTGCATTTTCTGACGATCTGACCCTTGTATGTCTCGTGACCTCATTCTAACTAGGTTGGGAAACCCCCACTGACAGCACCCCACTTGGGGACTAACATTTCGGTGACCCCTATGCTGTAGCATCAAGTCGGAAATGACAGCAGTTTTTCTCCCAAATATAAAGATAAGGTAATATATGTAAATTTATGCCTAGAATGCATTAGAAATGTGTTAGTTATCAATAATCAAAAACGGATAAGACAGTGACCACACTAAATGATGTATTAGATTATGTTCTTTATTATACCTCTGGGAGGGATGGTATGGTAAGCCATAGGCTACAGCATTGGAAAACCGTATTACCCTCTGGGCGGTATTTACATATATTGCCCCCTGGCGGAATTTTTGTTGAAAAAATAGTCCCATGTTCGCTTCCTTATTTTCTATATTTAAATAAATATTTTCGGGGAAAAAAGATGCGTTATACATCGTGCGTAATGATAAAATATAAATGACAATAATAAGCAACTGTGTAATTGCGAATTTTTGAGAATTAAAATAGAAAAATAGACCCGAAAATGCGCGAGGTTGACTGGAAGTGAGAAAGTAAACAAACAGACTGGTGAACAGGGCTCATTGTTCAACTCCAATTTCCATCGAATCACTCCAATTTCCATAGAATTTTCACTATTTTTTCACTAAAAAAACATCAGAAGAGATATAATAAATACAAAATTGACTCCTGGCTGTGTTAGAGCTGGTTATCTCCCTTGGGCTACACAAATTCGTCGGGTGCTACACACCCTTACGAAATTGGTACGCCCACGGGAGATAACCAGCTCTCACACAGCCAGGAGTCAATTTTGTCTATTTATCTCCCGTAGTGACCCTATAGTCCCAGCATTTTGACAGGACCCACCCCACCCCTTTCTTGGCCGATCTCAAATATGTTCCAATTGAAGCAACTACTCCCCTTTACATGCTCCCGCTTCTAAAAGGAGCCGGACCAAAGAAACAGTAGTAATAGCGAGAGTAGTAGCCGACCAGTGGAACCCAGCCTTAACGGGAAGTAACGGGAAGTAGCTGTTTGAAATCAAACATGTTCTAATTGAAGTGGCTACTTCCCGTTACATGCTGCTGCTTCTAAAAGTAGAGGGACCAAAGAAACAGGAGTAGTAGCGAGAGAAGTAGCGTGGCAGTGGAACCCAGGTTTTAGGATGCATTGTAATGTGGTACAGAGAAATGTAATGTGTTTCAGGAAAATCAGTCAAAAGTCGCAAAATGGATAACAAGTGTTTTGTTCACAAGATCATTTAGTAGGAATGTCTCATCTTTGGGGTATCTAGTGCAATCAGTTGTATAAATACATGTACCCAATTTCAAGACAGTGTATGACAAATACCCATACGTTTTTGAGGTCATCCAATGGAGTATATGTAGGTACTTTACCAGTAATTATCTACCTAGAAGATTTGTCAACATTATTGAATGAGAAAAACCATCAAACATTAAACATAGAACATAGAAATTCTTTTCAGAGTTCCTAAATGTCACCATGTTAGAATTCATCTTATCTTTTCAAAGATGAAGTAATCTCAGAAATCATTGATAAGCCGCTAGTAATTGAACATTTATTTATTTATCTCCCTCCCTCTCTCTCCCTCTCCCTCCCTCTCTCTCCCTCTCTCCTCTCTCCTCCTCTCTCCTCCTCTCTCCTCCTCTCTCCCTCTCTCTCTCTCCCTCTCTCTCCCTCTCTCTCTTGCTGGTTAAAGTTCAGTATCAGTTAACATGAGTCGAAAACTAAATATTTTCTACTTTTATTCCATTCTTTTCCAACCCATTTAAGAGCCATTTCACCACAATTTTAGAGGATTTTGTTTGTTTGTTTTGCAAAAGGGCTTCTAAAGCATCCACCACACTCATTCCTCCCTCCCACAGTCCCTTTCCAGTGCTCCCTCCTCCAGTGCTCCCTCCTCCAGTGCTCCCTCCTCCAGTGCTCCCTCCTCCAGTGCTCCCTCCTCCAGTGCTCCCTCCTCCAGTCCTCCCTCCTCCAGTGCTCCCTCCTCCAGTGCTCCCTCCTCCAGTGCTCCCTCCTCCAGTGCTCCCTCCTCCAGTGCTCCCTCCTCCAGTGCTCCCTCCTCCAGTGCTCCCTCCTCCAGTGCTCCCTCCTCCAGTGCTCCCTCCTCCAGTGCTCCCTCCTCCAGTCCTCCCTCCTCCAGTCCTCCCTCCTCCAGTCCTCCCTCCTCCAGTCCTCCCTCCCACAGTCCCTTTCCAGTCTTCCCTCCTCCAGTCCTCCCTCCTCCAGTCCTCCCTCCTCCAGTCCTCCCTCCCCCAGTCCCTTTCCAGTCTTCCCTCCTCCAGTCCTCCCTCCTCCAGTCCTCCCTCCTCCAGTCCTCCCTCCCCCAGTCCCTTTCCAGTCCTCCCTCCTCCAGTCCTCCCTCCTCCAGTCCTCCCTCCCCCAGTCCCTTTCCAGTCCTCCCTCCTCCAGTCCTCCCTCCTCCAGTCCTTCCTCCTCCAGTCCTCCCTCCTCCAGTCCTCCTTCCCCCAGTCCTCCCTCCTCCAGTCCTCCCTCCTCCAGTCCCTTTCCAGTCCTCCCTCCTCCAGTCCTCCCTCCTCCAGTCCTCCCTCCTCCAGTCCTCCCTCCTCCAGTCCTCCCTCCCCCAGTCCTCCCTCCCCTGTCCTCCCTCCTCCAGTCCTCCCTCCTCCAGTCCTCCCTTCTCCAGTCCCCCCTCCTCTAGTCCTCCCTCCTCCAGTCCTCCCTCCTCCTGTCCTCCCTCCTCCAGTCCCCCCTCCTCTAGTCCTCCCTCCTCCAGTCCTCCCTCCCCCAGTCCTCCCTCCTCCAGTCCTTCCTCCTCCAGTCCCTCCCCAGTCCTCCCTCCTCCAGTCCTCCCTCCTCCAGTCCTCCCTCCTCCAGTCCTTCCTCCTCCAGTCCCTCCCCAGTCCTCCCTCCTCCAGTCCTTCCTCCTCCAGTCCTCCCTCTTCCAGTCCTCCCTCCTCCAGTCCTCCCTCTTCAGTTCCTCCCCCAGTCCCTTCCCAGTCCTTCCTCTCCCAGTCCTCCCTCCTCCAGTCCTCCCTCCTCCAGTCCCTTTCCAGTCCTCCCTCCTCCAGTCCCTTTCCAGTCCTCCCTCCTCCAGTCCCTTTCCAGTCCTCCCTCCTCCAGTCCCTTTCCAGTCCTCCCTCCTCCAGTCCTCCCTCCCCAGTCCTCCAGTCCTCCTCCCCCAGTCCCTGCCCCAGTCCCTCTCCCAGTCCTCCCCCTCTCCTCCCCCAGTCCTCCCCAGTCCTCTTCAGTCCACTTTCAGTCCTGCCTATCCCGGTCCTCCCTCAGGCCTCCCCCAGTCCTCCCCCAGTCCTCCCACAGTCCCTTCCCAGTCCTCCCTCTCCCAGTCCTCCCTCCTCCAGTCCTCCCTCCTCCAGTCCCTTTCCAGTCCTCCCTCCTCCAGTCCTCCCTCCTCCAGTCCTCCCTCCTCCAGTCCTCCCTCCTCCAGTCCTCCCTCCTCCAGTCCTCCCTCCTCCAGTCCTCCCTCCTCTAGTCCTCCCTCCCCCAGTCCTCCCTCCTCCAGTCCTCCCTCCCCCAGTCCTCCCTCCTCCAGTCCTCCCTCCTCCAGTCCTCCCTCCCCCAGTCCTCCCTCCCCCAGTCCCTTTCCAGTCCTCCCTCCTCCAGTCCTCCCTCCTCCAGTCCTCCCTCCCCCAGTCCTCCCTCCCCCAGTCCCTTTCCAGTCCTCCCTCCTCCAGTCCTCCCTCCTCCAGTCCTCCCTTCTCCAGTCCTCCCTCCTCCAGTCCTCCCTCCTCCAGTCCTCCTTCCCCCAGTCCTCCCTCCTCCAGTCCTCCCTCCTCCAGTCCTCCTTCCTCCAGTCCTCCCTCCTCCAGTCCTCCTTCCCCCAGTCCTCCCTCCTCCAGTCCTCCCTCCTCCAGTCCTCCTTCCTCCAGTCCTCCCTCCTCCAGTCCTCCCTCCTCCAGTCCTCCCTCCTCCAGTCCTCCCTCCTCCAGTCCTCCCTCCTCCAGTCCTCCCTCCTCCAGTCCTCCCTCCTCCAGTCCTCCCTCCTCCAGTCCTCCCTCCCCCAGTCCTCCAGTCCCTTTCCAGTCCTCCAGTCCCTTTCCAGTCCTCCCCCAGTCCTCCCCCAGTCCTCCCCCAGTCCTCCCCCAATCCGCCCCCAGTCCTCCCCCTCTCCCCCAGTCCTCTCCAGTCCTCTTTCAATCCTGCCTATCCCGGTCCTCCCCCAGTCCTCCCCCAATCCGCCCCCAGTCCTCCCCTCCCCCGCCTCCATCTAATGGATACAAGTGTGTAAATACAAGTACAGCTTGAAGGCAGTATGCGTGAACTGCTGCTCACCCATGCTTAGCACCGTCTCATCATTCCACTCAGTTAACCTCCCTACGGCCTCCTCTCACTCCATCTTTTAACATCCTCATCATCCTCCTTAATATAAAAGCCATCTAGCTAAATATTAGTCATTAAGGACAATGTGGAACACAACTGAAATAGTTCTATACATGGAACCAAGTGGCGGACTTTAAAGCTGGACTCTCAGAGCTTCACAGTTGGGTCAGATTTTCAGAAAATGTACAATTCACCTTCACCAATCCTCTCAAATAACCGACATTTAAGACAAAAATGAGCTTCACAATGCAGTATAACATAGCAAAACTGATACTTTAAATCAATGCGATACCAAATAATATACTCAGATATATGTATACCCGGTATTCTTCATTTTTCAGTCTAATTTAGGAGAATTTCCTAAATATGTAGCGTTGCCAATTGTACATTTTCTGAAAATCTGTCCCAGTTAACGTTGGTCAAAGTCTATTTCCTACTTTTTGCTCCTTTCTATTCCAACCAATCTAAAGGTCACTCGACCAAAGGTGTGGAGGGTTTTGTCCAGTTGTTTTTACTACAGGACTGTTAGAACGTCCTCATTTGTGATGTGTTTCAGGAAAATGAGTCATAAGTAGTGCCATTCACTATGTATTATATATACCCCTCGCATAGAAGAATATGTTGGGTTTTTAATTCTGGATGTTTATACAGCAAAGTAAAAAATAAGAGTGATCAAGTATGGAACGCAGGAGATCGTACGAGACATTATTATGACGTGGGCTCACGGGATTTATTCAACTAGGAATAACCATGGTTTTCTGCCCACTGCTCAGTCTAACTTAGACTAGCCCTCGTCCTTAAGACTGCAGTTGTTTGTAGAGCGCTATTGCAGGTCTAGTACTCCCCATTCATGGACTGAATTCCTCAGTCAAGGGAGGAGTGACCATAACATGGTAGTGACCATAACATGATAGTTTTCGTTTTTTAAACAAAAAAAATTCAAAGACTTGCGCAAGTCTAAGTTTAACTAAACAAATAGATGCTAAGATAATATGAACCTATGTTTTGGGTTCTGAACCGTCATAAAGTATCTAAAATGAAACTATCGTACACCTACAATACAACTCTTTCATTTGCACACCCTTTACTGCGCTTTTCAAGTGGAATGCGTATTAATGCGTATTAACGCATATTAATGCGTATTTACGCGTATTAATGCGTATTAATGCATATTAATGCGTATTAACACATTCATTTAATATCAACACCAAACATATTAGAAACACATTTGTAAATTGGATACTAATTCAAGCCAAACATTTCATTCACAGACAACGTCTGTTTGGTTAGAACGATATGAATATAAATTTCTTTGTGAAAGAGGTGGTAAAAAGATTTCGAGCAATACAATATGGTGATAAAATAAGCTCAAAGGAAGGTGGCAAAGGAAAGAGGTGGGAAAAATTTATAAACGATTTCACGATTAGATTATCATAATCCTGAAAATATAAGAGCAGCAAGGTGCTGAAAGATAGAAAATTGCTAGAAAAAAACAAAAAAACAAAAAAAGTGAGGAAAAGCCTCTGGTAAAATATTATTGTTCTTGAGAAGTTTATTCAGGCATCGCGAGAGCGTTAGAGTTGTATGCCGAGTTGGCAGGATAAATGAAATAAAAACAATTTACAAAAACAAAAAAAAACACCAAACATATTCCAAGTGAATATTACAACAATGTGTAACCTTTTAAAATGCACATGTATACTGTAATGTTATTCGTTCATTGATCAAAATACATACAGTGAAAACGAAAAAGGAAGCAATATAAATTCATGAAATAGTGGGTCAAGGTTATATCGAAGATACAGAAAGGACTTGCATTATAATTAACAAAGTAGCAGCGGAATAGTTAGCGCCAGATTCCTGAACATATATTGGCATTTCCGTTTTTATAATCATTCCCTCCTAACAACTCTATATGTGATGTGTTCCAGGAAAATGAGTCACAAGTCGCAAAGTAGATATTTTACAAAGTGTTTTTTGCAAGATCCCTTTATTGAAATGGAGGAGGAGAGAGGAGGAGAGAGGAGAAGAGAGGGGGAGAGAGAGGGAGAGAGAGGGAGGGAGAGGGAGGGAGAGAGAGGGAGAGAGGAGGAGAGAGGAGGAGAGAGGAGGAGAGAGGAGGAGAGAGGAGAGAGAGATAGAGAGAGAGGGTGGGAGAGGTAGAGAGAGGAGGAGAGAGGGAAGGAGAGAGAGGGAGAGAGGAGGAGAGAGGAGAGAGAGACAGAATGAGAGGGAGAGAGAGAGGGAGGGAGAGGGAGGGAGAGAGGGGGAGAGAGGAGGAGAGAGGGAGAGAGAGGGAGGGAGAGAGAGGGGGAGAGAGGAGGAGAGAGTTCTGATTTTTAGAGGGTTCAGGATGAATCCTTGTACGAAATTTAAGATAACTATTTACCGCCTGCAAAAGACGCACCTCACACAATCCCTCCCTCCCTGCCTACCCACAAAATCCGAGAGATTATATATATGGGTGACATTTGCAGAAAATGCACAATTCACATTTAGAAACCCTCCAAATCAACCCAAATTTAATACAAAAGTTAGACTCAAAACACAACTCCACCTAACCAAACACATCCTTCGAATCAACTCGATACCAAATATATTTAGATATCTACGTATTTGTCATTTTTCAGTCAAATTTAGCACAATTTCATAAATGTGTAGAACTGGCGATTGTGCATTTTCTGGTGACCTGATCCATATAAGAAATTGTTGACTGAGAGAGTAGGGCTGGCTTAGATGTCAGTTGTCACATTTATGATCAAAGCAAAGCAGGCAAGCACACACATTATTAGAACAAGGGTTGTCTGGGCCCATTCACGTCGCTCACTGGGCCCGCCCCTGATTCTTGGTATTAACCCTAATCCATGGGGCTGAGCATGGAATTGGATCATGAGAGAGATCCAACACAGCTCTAAAACAGGACATGATTACCCCAAAACAGCCCTGCTAGATCAATAGCTCTGAGCATCGCCTCAAAACTGAATATTGGGACTTGCGCTGGGAATATTTCTCATAGGCCTTTGTAGGGGGCCTCCACTATTGGCAAGTAACGGCAAGCTGGTGTTGCCAATAGAGTGGCCAATTATTGGCGGCTCTAGATTGGCCTTGCTACTTGCCATAGTGGAGGAGGCGGTGCAAATGAGTGGCAAGTCATTGGCCGCAACTTGCCGTCATTAGCCGAAGAATCAAAACCTTTTGATTTTTTCAATAGATTGCCATTGGCCGTTCATTGGCCACTATTGGCCGCTACTTGCCACAGTGGAACAGCTCATTACCAATTGCATTAACAAGATATTTTCTATTCGACTCTACTTGCCGGTGATTGGGCGATAATCTATTGGTTACGCTATTGGCAACACCATAGGCCACCACTTGCCTATAGTGGAGTTCCCCTATAATTGTATCCGTTTTAGGAAAATAAGTCGCAAAATATGGATTTTGACTAAAAGGTATTTCTATTTTTTAAGTTTTTATATTTCTATTTTTCAAAAGAAAGCTTGCAATGTTTCTGGATGGTTAATAACCAGTAAAGTAACTAGATATACTCCATACAAAGGCCTTCAAAACGCAAGAATATATTTAATACAATGTCCCAAAATGGGGTACATGGATTCATATGACTACAATCGCTAAACCCTCTAAGAATCAAAACATTTTAATAAAGAGATCGTGTGAAAAAAACCTCTCTGAAACACTTTGGAAATATGAATTTTGCGACTTGTGACTCATTTTCCTGGAAAACATCACAAATGTTGTGATCATAGAGTGATTATCATGTGTTTGTTACTACGTTATATCACCACATATTGTGCAGCTAAACACTTTTTCTTAGATACCGCAAAATAATTTCTGGCACCGCATTGTTTGATCTCCGCAAAATTGGGGTTTCACAAATCAGTTCTTCTTTCTCTGTGAAAATCTTTTGAAATGCTGAACCATGAAATATTAGCCAGCACAGTTCCTTGTTATTAACTGCACAACTAACTGATCCCCACTCAGTGTTTTGTTTCAGAAAACCACATGTTTTTCATTATCCTAAAACGGATCACAAATGATGAATCACTCCCGCAGGTCTGAACCGGAAATACATTGGATCATGCTGTACTCTATATAAAATAGAATAAGTAAAGTTAATCAAATTTAAGCTTGGCAGGCTTTAAACCAGTGGGTCTAATGTGATGTGTTAAAGAATGATGAGTCAGAATTGAGATATCGTATTTGAACAGTTAAGATCAAGCAAATTCTAATGACGGTAAACATTAGGACAGCCATCCACATTTTAAGTTTGAATTTTTGAAAAAAGCTTTGTAAAATTTTATGAGTGGACAGTAAGTAGTAACGTAGCTAAATATACTACATAGCACCTTAGTATCTCAAGGATATTATTCATACACTGTCTTGAAGTTTGATACATATATTTATGGGTCAGATTTTCAGAAAATATACAATTCACCTTCACCAATCCGCTCAAATAACCCAAATTTCAGACGAAAATAAACTTCAAAATACAATTTAACCTAAGCAAACAGATTGCTAGAATCAATGCAATGCCAAATATACTCGAATTTACCTAGTATTGAACAAATTGCAGCCAGTTCAGCATAATTTACTAAATGTGTACAGCTGCCAATTGTACATTTTCTGACAATCTGACTCTGATATGACCTAAAGCTCTAGATACCCCAAAAATGAGAACATTCCCACAACGAAATATTGATGTTGCGGAAAATAGATATTTTTCAAAGTGTTTTTTTCACAAGATCACATTATTGGAATGTTCTGATTTCTGAGGAGTTGGTCACTTATAGCTATATCAATCAATGTATCTAATTTCAGGACAATCTATGTAATATATCTTCTCGTTTTAAAGACCGTCATATGGAGTACATTTAGTTATTTTACTGTTTAGTGACCCCAGAAATATTGGAAACTTTTTTTTAAAAAAACGAAAATATAAAACTTAAAATGTAGAAATACTTATTATTTCATTAGACTGTTTACTATCATTGGAATCGGCTTGATCTCATGTTTTCAAATATAACAGTGTCTCAAAATCTGTTATTTGCGACTTATGACTTATTTTCCTGAAACGGATCACATTTGTACTTGTGTGGATAAAGTGCCAAGCTGCTTGTCAAAGGTCAAAAAGTCAGAAGAGTCAAAGGTCAGAAGAGGACCTGTTTTGATGAGATGTAACTGATGCCCTTTCTTATTGCACCGTCGGCATGTTTGGATATGTTGATCAGGATATTGCCCTTGTTGAATCCCAAAGGTCACCTGTATTGTCATAATGAAGAAATCTGAGCAAGATCTCCTCAATTTCAATTGTTCTAGGATAACACGACATTGCTCTGTTTTTACACCATGCTTGTTAACTTCCATAACATCAGCTGTGTTGAATGTTGTGAAGCAATATCTTTTAATGTCACTCCAAAATGAGAACAAGGATTGCATTATAACAATTTCCACCATGCAAAGTGTATTGTTGACAATTGAAGTATTCCAGTGAGAAAGATATTACAACTTAAATTATTTTCACTGTTGGGTTTACAGTTTTATGCCTTTGTTTTATGCCTTTGCTTTGGTACTGATTAAGAGCGGGAGGTATGCTGATCACTCTGGCCTCGTACCCAACTCATTTCATTTATTGTTAACCTGTGGCTGATTGGATCCTTTATCTATCAAGGTAGTTAATTGGTCCAGTCAGGATAAGCCAATCAGCCCAGGCTCTGTGTAATCGCTGTAATCTGTCTAGTATATAAGAATAAAAATGATTATAGCCGACCTCTTCTACTTGGTTGAGTTCTGGCTTTGAAACATACTTCTCTGTGTGTTGCGTTGATTCATTTCTCGCCCAACTGCTGACCCTAAATTTCTATTGAAGAATGACCCTTAATTCTTCAATATTCTGCCTGGCGCTGTGTCTAGTGTGGGATTAACTTTATAGGTGCATGGCTATATAATGTAACTAAAAATAGGAACTAATAACATCGAAATGATAGTATCTATCAACATACATACATTCACCAGCTTGTCTGGTTGAGTGTTTTCTTGTGTGGTGTGCTCTTGTTGTGTGTGTGGTTGTGTGTGGTGTGTTCTGTGGATCTGAATGTTTTGTGAGTTCTCTTGGCCCAGTGTGTTATAGCCCTAGGTGTTTCTTTAGTGCAGACTTGAAGCTGTTTGGGTTTTCTATATTTTTTAGATTGTCTGGGAGGCAGTTCCACAGCTTGGCTGTTTGGTAACCTTGGGATTTATTTTATATTTAAGATTTTTATTCAGCAATGAAACATTATGTAACAGTTACACTAGTCTCAGAATTTGCTGGTGAACTTACAAAAATGTAACAATATGTCCTGACATTTTTCAGATATTCTCTCTCTATATATACATGTATCACAGCGAATCATTATGGATAAGAACAATGTTAAGAGCCTCGCACATTAGGCATTTACAATAGTAACCAGATAGAATGATATTTAAATGATCTTAAAGAGATTATAGAGTAAAAACCAACCCCCCAGCGTTGTGTCTGATACAAATATTCCAAAAGGGTGTATCCTATTTATGTATATATTAAACATTCCAAATGTAGCTTTTTCTCCAAGAGAAGGGTCTTTCTTTTCATTTTATCTCTTCTCATTTAGTGTATACCAAACACTCACACTCTTTAAATTATTTCAAATTTTTGTATAGACTTTATGGGACAAATGGGATTGTTTGAGGTCTTCAGTTTTGGGTCCCGGTAAGGGGAAGTTAAATGGTTGAGGTGCGTGTTACATGTTGGGTTGTGTGTAGGGATGGAATGTTTCGCGATTGGTGGTACATGAGGCAGCGGGTGATGAGATACATATGTCTGGAGTCTATTGGGCTTAGTTTTAATAGATAATACAATTTCTACGAATAACATAATCTACTGTAGAAAGGGTGGCCCTCTACTATGGATCCCAGGGGGTCCCTACTAAGCTCAATGGACAAGATATAATTACATATATATAGAGAGAATGGGACGAGCCGGCAATAATCGAAAATTTATAGGACGAGATTCGTCCACATAAGGCAGAGTGCTTATGTGGACGAATCAAGTCCTATAAATTTTCGATTATTGCTGGCGAGTTCCATTCTATATTTGTTATATGTGCATACAATTTGATCATCATCAGATATCACTGAAAAAGAATTAAAGAACTCTCAGAGAGCCCCAGCTGCCCTGCTGAGAGCACCTTCAGTAGGCTACAACGGTGAGCTGTGTGACTGTGTGACTGTGTGATCATGCAGTGTTTACTTACTGACTTGGTTGAACTTAAACGTTCATATCGTAGCCATTTCTTGAGCTACAATAATAAACCTTACATCATTTGATAGAGAATTAAATTCTCTATTTGATGGTGTGGTGTTTATTATGTATTTTTATAATCACAGGTGGATTACCGATCGCGGGGATCTCCGCGGGGATCTCCGCGGAGACAGCGGAAGTGCTGAGTCAGAGCTATTTTTAGACAACTACATTTTTATAGGACGCATCCTATATGACTATTTTTATAGCACCTCTCATTATTTTTACAGCACCTAGCATGCGCGTATAATAAATAGATATATAGAGACAGAGTATTGATATTGTTAGAAGAAAAGGCTAATTTTACTACAAACTTACAACACTGTTATATATCAAATTCCTGCTTTGAGGAACTTGCCAACTACAGTCCTGAGGCAAAGTCTCACACATATCATCTCCCGGCCCTTGCACAAACTCCTCTATGAGAAATAGACAGTAAAATGAATAGGGAGCTTTTGGGGGAAATATGAGAACTGAACTTCAAGTGGTACAGATATAAATCAAAGTAAACCTCAGCTCTTTGGTTGGAGCGCTGAGCCTTGCCTGAGGGTCAAATGCAAAAGGAAAGTAATACCTAGGGGTCAAATCGTCAGAAGATGTACAATTTACCTTCACCAACCCTCTCAAATAATAGACTGGGCAACAGATGAGAAATTCTCCATCCAAGGGGCATTTTTGCGTACAAAGCAGTTTCTGGCTAATTTGGATGTGCTGAACCCCAAAATCACTGTCGCTAAGCTGAAATCTGACTCCTTCTCTGTCAAAAATCAAAAACAAAAATGGCTGCCATTCATTTGTTGAGGGAAATTGAGAGGACAATCCATTTGACCCACTTACATGGATGTCACAGCAAGACAAAACATGAGGTTTAAATTACAGTTCACCATCTTTTTTTTTTTTATATTTTATTTCATTTAGGCCAATAAAATATTTGATACATTACAAAAATACGCACTGTCCGTCATGGATGGGTCTCAGGCGTCGCCGAACACATTGTCTGAATCAAGGCAATACCAAACATATCCAGATACACATAGTATTTATAATTTTTCAGCCAGATTTACTAGAATTTCATTAATGAGTTGAACTACCGATTGTACATTTCTAGGTGATCTGACCCATGTATCAAACCATTGAATCTGTGCAGTTTAAAGGTCAAGTGTAAAGGATTTTATTTTGTGTTTGATGCATTCAGAGGAATATTTTGAAACGATGTACAAAGTTTTAGCAACCAACCTAACAAATCAAACCAGTGATAGGTGTTTAGGCGCTCCCATTTTCTTAGCCCCACGCAGCCCACCGCGGCAAGGTGGGTAGCCATCTTTAGACGGGCCAAGCGACCTGTGACGTCATCCATGTCCAAGTGCGACTGGCATGCTTTAGCATACAACTATAAACGCTAGTTATTTTTAAGTCATTACGGAGGGTTGGGCGCTGATATTGGTAGGTGGGAGGATAATATATTATGTGTGAATGCACCGCACTGTACCATCTGCTGAGGCGAGTTTGTCTGGCCATAACCCTAATATTTATGTGTATGAATCCTGTCTCAAATATGCATCCCCGCGTCCCCCCCCCCCACCTCAGGATTCAAAAGTGTATGCTTTTTTGTTCCCATTTCCACGGAGAAAGGAGTCATTTTTCACTTACAAGCGTGGAGAGCGAAATGAGAAATAAGGGTACCTATTTGCAACTGATTTCCGCGAAATGCTGATCAAGGGGGTATATTTTCAATAAATTCAGCGAAATGCTGGAAAAGGGGATATATTTTTGCTCACTTTGTGGCACAGGATAGGGATTATGGTTGTATGTATGTATTGTATGTTAGTATGTACTATTTTTATTTCCGTCAATACAGATACAGTCATCGGAATTTAACAAAGTTATACAGTATTGTGCATAGACTAAACACAATTTTCTGGAATTCCAGGTCTTCCAAGTCTCCCTATACATGGAAGATGGTTATTAATCAACGTTTTCTTGCGATTTTTCTATGTGAAGATGTCAATATATAGGCCTATACACAAAAATAATACGAGCACATATCACAGTCTATATGGGAACTGATTTTGAACGCAGTTCATGTTGTCGTCCTCGTAGAGACGCTCCCTAGCAACATGCCTTATATTACATACAGGGGAGGATTTAGGGGGAGGGTACAGGGGCAACATTTATTACCTTATACAACTTAAATAATGCTCAGAAGCAGGCCAATGTGAGTTCGAGGAGTTACCCAATGTTACTTCAATCTTTAGAAGTAAAATCTAAAATTGAAAATAAGATCTATAATGAGATTGGGCATTAAGGAAAATACGTACATGCTCTTAACATGAATCCTTGAATAGTGAGGAGGCATAACTAATGCTGTATTTAAGAAAAGTTCAAAACCAATACCCTTAAATTTAACTAATAGTTTCTAGTCCTGTATTGTGCACAGAATGAAAATTCCTTTTGGGTGAATTTAGTACTTTCATCATGGCCGGCTTTAGGGTTGAAATAAGTGAGAGGCATCTCTGGATATTTATAAAGCATTGCAGAATGAAGTCTGAGCAATTAATTCTTAATAGTACAACGCACCTTATCAGAAAATAAGTACTATATGATTATTTCTGATATTATTTCTAATATTCTCAGATTCGTTTTGCCTTTTTACCTTGTTATGTATTAGTCCTTCTCTCTAGATAATTAGCCTCTATAAAATAATAAAAAGGGGTCCTTTTTGGCATAAAGTTTTCCGCGTTTGCCACATGAAAGGGTGTGTGTGGGTAAAATGGGTATCATGTTAAGGAAGACTCCTTGAAATCATAAAATGCATTGACGGGGGTGGGGGGTATGCATCATCAAATACCCGGATCAAATAATGTTCCTTCAATTATGTCAGTTGTAGAATGGTATTTTATTATTTACCTGTGTGATTGAAATCACCTCTGACTTCTGTCATTAAAGTGTAATTTGTGAGCGGGTAAAGTTATGTGTGGGCGGGTAAATATCTGCATTTACCCGCCAGAGAAAAAAGCTAATTTCACACTCTGTTGATGTAGCGGAAATACACCTCCTTATACTGCTGAAGGTAGCGTTAGACTGGTCGCGCCTTGGACATGGATGACGTCATAGCTCTGATGTGCGAATACACATGCTAAATCAAAACAAAGCTAGCCCCATTTGCTCATTCATCATGAAGCTGTGAAAACGGACGTTAATGAATTGTTTTCCGATTTTTTAATATCAGGGGTCATTACTACCACCACTACCCATGCAAAACAGCTTTCATCTCGATTTTTAAAATTTTCTTTACACTTGACCTTTAAGATTTTAGAAACACTCACAGTACCCTCGAATTGGTTGTCATGAGAGCAGCTATTTTGTCTCCACTGAAATGGATTCAAAATTGGACGTTTTCCAAATTCATTCAAGACAAGTAATCTTCATTCATCACAGATCTGAGTGGCAAAGTGTATATTTAGACTATAACTTGCTAATGCTCATACTTGAAATGATTTTGTAGATATTGTCATAACGTTCCTATAGTACTTCCTTACTGATAAATACATCTTGATGTTTTTTCATGTTTTTCGCCCTATGTCATACTTGATGTAAGACTGGGACGGGCGAAAAACCCCGAAAGGGGACCTGTAGTTCCCCAGTATAAATAAAATCTCTAAAAAAAATCATTTAGTTGACAAAAGGGTAGAGATCATCTGTATTAATTGTATTAATATAAATAATAATTATTATATATTAAGATTATAAGGTAGGAAACTGATCACTACAAGTACAAGATCTGAGATGCAACATTGACAAAAGTATGTTTGTAGATGGTGACATGTATTTCCAACGTTTTGTGGCTTTAGTAGCAATTCATCAGGGAAAAATACAGTGTATTCATTAAGCAATGAGGTTATATAGGAAAATGTGTATTAGCGGAAGTTGACATTGAAACATCATACATTAACACGTCTACCAAAATTATCCTCTCATCCTCTCCTTTTGTTTGTAATAGGTTCCATGTGGTTAGTAGTGACAGTCAACCATGTGCTTTCTCATGATAAAGTTTGAAAAAAATAGTGTTACTCCTATTCTTTCATGCATTAGTTCCTTGAAATCCCGCCTGCAGCAGTGCTGAGGACGCTGGTAGTTACCTTTAACCTAAGCTTTATGTACAAGATATCATTCTGCTACTGGTGACATGGCACTGCCTGCGGGAGGCATCAAACATCACCGCTGCCTACACCCCTCAACCCGCTCCTGCTCCTATTACCATGCTTATTATACAAACATTAGGGTCAGATTTTCAGAAAATGTACAATTCACATTCCCAATTCCCTCAAATAACACACATTAAGACAAAAATCATGTTCAAAATACTGTTCAACATAACCAGACAGACTGTTTGAATCAAGGCAATACCAAATAATATATACCTAGTGTTGATGATTTTTCAGTCCAAGTTAGCAGAATTTACAAAATATATTGATCTGCAAATTGTACATTTTCTGAAACTCTGACCCATGTAGGCATGCCTCTTGAAGAACATGTGATTATATGTGATATGTTTCAGGAAAATGAGTCGCAAAATTGGTGTTTTTCTAAATTATTTACTTTATACAAGATCTCTTTATTGGAATATTTTCATTTTTGAAGTGTCTAATCCTAGTGGTTGTATGAATTCATCTACCAAATTTCAAGACTGTTTGTTAATCATATCAGTGCGTTTCTTAGATCATCCCAATGAGTATGTTTAGTATGGCTACTTTACTGGTAATTATCCACCCAGAAATATTGCAAACGTTTTTTTTTTCAAAATATCTTTCACAATATCTAACTAAAAAGATAAAAGTACTTATTAGATGTCATTAATGCTTACATGATATGTCCTCCATGGCGACCAAATATATATTTTGTTTAAAGTTAGTAATAATGTCCTCTTAAGTTCGGTTTAATGCCAAAGTGCTTCTTCTAAATGCATCAGTTCGTTTTTAAAATGATGCATTCAATTCTTTCAATTCCAGTTTTAATTTTCAGTTTAACATAACAGAACTGATACTTTAAATCAATGCGATACCAAAATATACTCAAATATACCCGATATTCATCATTTTTCAGCCAAATTTAGCAGAATGTCCTGAATGTGTACAGCTGCGTATCGTACATTTTCTGAAAATCTGACCCTCATACATATCTCGCTGCTCTGAACTATAAAGGTCATTAACCGGTAATTCGAGCTCTATTTCGGGCTGTACATTAGTGAATCTGGCCCTTGCATAATAAAATACCTACACTTAACAAGGGTACAGCCGCCTGAAAGTATCCTTATACTAACGCATTAATGGGTCAGATTTTCAGAATAATATTATGTACAATTGGCAGCTGTACACATTTAGTAAATTCTAATAAATGAGGCTGCAATTTGGTCAATACTAGGTAAATTCGAGTATATTCGGCATTGCATTGATCCTAGAAGTCTGTTTGGTTAGATTGAACGGTGTTTTGTACTCAATTTTCTTCTGAAATTTGGGATATTTCAGAGAATTTGTGAAGGTTAATTGTACATTTCCTGAAAATCTTACAGGACAATCTTTTAGGTTTTATAGCTATCTTCTTCCTCAATACTCCTTCTCTACATGTATTCTAGCTTTTTTTGCACCATTTTTAGTATTAAAGTCATTAAGTTGGATAATTCAATCCCTACCTGAAGCGCTAGCTGAGTGAATGAGGGGTGTACATGATAGGAACAAGGACGGCTCGCATGCTGACAGTTGCCTGTCAAAACGTCCTAGATCTCACTTACAAGTCAACGCCCTTAAGGACATGACCTGACAAAGTGCTCGCCTCGTTAGTTGGGTCAGATTTTCAGAAAATGTACAATTGGCAGCTGTATACATTCAGTGAATTCTGCTAAATTAAGCTGCAATTTGGCCAATACTACATAAATTCGAGTATATTTGGCATTGCATTGATTCTAGCTATGTGTTTGGTTAGGTTGAACTCTGTTTTGAACTTTAGTCTCAACTGAAATTTGGGTTATTTGAGAAGATTGGCGAAGTTGAATTGTACATTTTCTGAAGATCTGACCAAGATATGAGCAACTCGGGCTTGGCCTCAGGCAGTGTAATGCTACTGAGAGCTGCTCACCTCTCTTGCTCACTTTTTACTCTAACTCAATTATTAATTTTGGATATCAGGGTGATATGTGGGTTATGCTACAAGCAAATATGGGAGCTCTATTGATATGTAATATTTGTTCTATTTCTATTTATTTTTTCTATTTCTATTTATCTGTTTATTTATGAGCATTAGATTTGTAGGGATCACCATACCATCAAGCTGATCATAAGTGCTTGAAACACAAGCAAAAAGGGTCAGATTTTTAGAAAATGCACAATCTACAGTTCTACACATCTCTCAAATTCTGCTAAATTAGAGTGAAAAATGATAAATACTGAGTATCTCTGAGTGTATTCTTTAGTGTATTCATTCAATAAATCTGTCTGGGTATATTGAACTGTATTTTTGGCAATGAATTGACTCTAGCAATCTGTTTGGTTAGGTTGAACTGTATTTTGAACCTGATCTTTGTCTTAAATTTGGGTTATTTGAGAGGATTGTCAAAGGTCAATTGTACATTTTCTGAAGACTTGACCCTAATATTTTTGGCTAGAAGACATCACAGAGAAAACATCATATATTAATAGAAACTCGTATTAGCCAAAAAGTGTTATGTTGTTGTAGTTGGATTAAGATAATAAATAAGCAATTTTCATCACTGCAAAATGCCTCATATATTTTAAATCTATAGGGATATTGTTGTCCAACTAACATATCTCAACTATGGCCTCAGAAGTAGTTTAAAATATAAAGGGGGGTCTCCACTGGCTGCGATAATCTCTGCGGTAAGCTCTGCGGTAAGCCTTGCAATGGTGCTGTGATGGTGAGAAGTCGCTAGGTCCTGCCTACATGGCCAGTGAACCATGTAGGCAGGATCTCATCATTCCTCTCCACCTACAGAACCAGCACACACCATCGCAAGGCTTACCGCAGAGCTTACCGCATCCAGTGGAGACCACCCTTAACAATTTTGCTGTACCACAACCAAACCAAGTCCATTCCAGAGAAGGGCCACTTTAATAGCCCAGTGGAGGCACTTGCGTCAACTCTCACCCATAATAGGTTCAGATTTTCAAAAAATGTACAATTCAACTTCGCCAATCTTCTCAAATAACCCAACTTTCAGACAAAAATAAAGCTCAGAATACAGTTCAACCTAACCAAACAGATTGCTAGAGTCAATGCAATGCCAAATATACTCGTATTTACCTAGTATTGACCAAATGGCAGCCTTATTTAGCCTAATTTACTCAATGTGAACAGCTGCCAATTGTTCATTTTCTGAAAATCTGACCCAATAGCGAAAAGTCATTTTATACAATTAGAGTCAACACTGTTTGTTATCCTGACCCAGAAACATAGTTTCGACCCTAATACATCACAACCCTGTTACCCACATTCTAAGAGCATTAGCTAGATAACAGAGCAGGGAGGGCTTAGAAGCATTGGAGCACCCTTGCCTACAATGGGTACAACGCGACAAGCCCTTTTGCCCAGGGAAGGGGAAATGTAATGTTGATCAAAGAACTTATGGCACCCCACTGATCTGTGTCTCATGCACTCTTAGAGATAAAGGGTTTGGGTCCAGGCGCTATAGCAAGATAGGACTGAGACTAAAGCTGGAAACCCATGTGTCCGTAGTGCGTGATGCGCACTGCCTGGTGCATACTGCGTGATGCATATTCTCTGTTTCCATGTGCCTGTGAAAATCTTGTAACGCTGTGTACAAGTAACTACAATTGCTCCCTGATGACGTCAATGTGATGACGTCACCAAGTACATTTCTATATGTTCACGTGTAATGTGTATTCAATCGCCTCCTGGAGCGATTGGAATATGCAGTGCGCACTACGCATCATGCAGTACGCATACATGGGTTCAGTCCTGTTAATTTCTTTACTTTTGATTTTCACGCATTACGCACTACGCACCACGCATCATGCAATACAAACACATGGAAACAGGCCTTTAGGAGATTAATAACCTCCATTTTGGGGCTGCTGGTGCACTGTTTGGTACATAATCCCGAGGTGAAGAGAGTTGTACAGGAAGCTTACCAAAGGCTCTCGTGAGATGATCTGTTCTACATGTTATAACTTACTGTTTGAGAGAAGGTCGCTATAGCAAGGTAGGGCCGAGACTAAGGAGATTAATAACCTCCATTTTGGGGCTGCTGGTGCACTGTTAATGTATAATATCAAGGTGAAGAAGAGAGTTGTAGAGGAAGGTTACCAATGGCTCTCTAATGTGAGATGATCTGGAGGCTGTTTCATAAAAGATCGTACAACCTGATCTTAAGTTCAAGAGCGTTGTATATGTGGGTCTTAGATATCATAAACATTTACAAGAAATCTTAAATTTAAGATCGCTTTTAAGAAATATGTCACTATTTATGATGGTCTTTATAAAACTGTTAATTTAACACAATGTAATCAGTTCATGACGGTACTGACTGACTGCATGTCAGTCAATAGCGGCATGTTCGATTCCATGTTTCGAAAGTTTTCAGGCATAGTTCTGATAATTGGCAAGAAATACAGTAGTAATAAGGTAAATATAGCAAATAAATCTACAAATCAGTATGTAATAAATACCAAATGGCACTCTGTACGGTTTATAATCAGTATGTAATAAATACCAAATGGCACTCTGTACGGTTTATAATTGGGTTGAAACAAGCAGAAGAACGAAACTCATCCCTTTGGGACTCATTCTGTTCTTCAGCTTGTCTCAACTGGATTACCTACATCATGCCATTTGGTATAAATATTGCTCTATACTACATTAGGTCTACTTATCTGAAAGATAAGACATTTAAGATATTTTGACCCAGAGAGAGCATTATATACATCATGCGATGTCCTTTTCAGCTGGTACTGATACAAGCATAGACTAGTATAGCATCTATGTTTTCATCAAGCACTAGTTATATAGTAAATCATATGGCTCTGTTAGTCTCATAAAGACACCCTATACCCACTATTCTATACATTCTAAGGCTTAGTATAAAGTCATCTCTGGTCACCCATCAGTTGAACAAAAATGGTCTACAAGGCATATTTCCTATACAAAATAAACATAATATCACAAGAAAAAAAAGAAAAAGAAGGTAACATGGCTAACATTTAGAGAGTGAACCTTCATTTCTAAGAGTGCAACCTTCATATCCCACCCTCGCTTGAGCCTTTAGCTTCCAAGGTTTCTAAGAAAAGTAGGAAAATCTAATTCTGCGATGCCCTATTGACCATTTCCACTTGGCAAGATGGCGCCGGGTGCAAACTATTGATGATCCCATGAAGGGAAAATGCATGTCAGGCAGTCTTGGTCTTTCCCGCCTTTTTATGTAGTTAAAGTATCCACCGAGAGAGGGACCTACTGACACCGGTGGTTCACTCCTCTCCACTTATGTTTGCCTTGGGTAAACACTCTTAGAAATAAACGGTCTTTGAGGTTCAGAAAGATCTAGAAGCCTGTGGGATACATGTATGGGATTAATGGTTCTTTAAGAGGACCTAGGTTTTACCCTTGAGCGATTTGAGATACTTCTGTCAGAGGATTAGTCTCAGAACAAGACTTACAAGAGACATGTGTGATGTGTTCCAGGAAAATAAGTCACAAAGTTGGTATTTTTCAAAGTTATTTACTCACAAGATGTCTTTGTTGGAATATGCTGATTTCTGGCGTGCTTATCGCTGGTAGTAACATAAATACAGGTATCAAATTTCAAGACTCTGTATTAAATATATTCTTGCATTTCTAAGGTCATCATATGGAGTATATTTAGCCACTTTACTAGTAAATGACGACCCATAAATATTGCAAACCTTTTTTTCAAAAATATGAATATCAAACCTAAAATATAAGATAAGATGTTGTTTATTTGTCCAAGAAGTTACAGAGGCTTCGATAGAAATACTAATAAGATTTCAACTGTTTACTATCATTGGAATTGACTTGATTTCATCTTTTCAAATAAAGTGATATCTCAAAATCCTTATTTTTGCGACTTACGACACATCACATATCTGATGTTCTAGATGCGTGATGTTTTAGGAAGCTAGTCTTATAATCAAAGTGTCCTCGATATTTCAACGACAGAATTTCTACAGAAAATTCAAATTATAACTCCCGAATTTTCCACGTGCACTGTTGTTCTGATAATGGAAGCAATGAATATATCTTTAATTTCTGAGGAATTCTTTCCGCGACCTATAAAATGAAAAAATGATAAGCCCCAGTCCCGGCTAGCCAACATAAATGTACAGAACCATTTGCAGAGGAACGCCTAACATTAGTTGTTACAATAATATAGATGCTATAGCATTTAAATATATTTGAATTAACTTATACTTGAAAAGAGTAAGGTATAGGTCCGTTGGCGTACTACCCAAGGGGTTAATGGAAGACGACCTGTAGAAGTTATCTTACATAACTTACAATTTTTCATTGTACTTCTTTAAAGACAATTAAAAAAACCTCTTACTCAGAAAATGGAGAGCTCAGCTGAACTAAACAGCCTGGTAAAGCATCATACAACAGCAGATGGTAATATACTACCCCATGTGTTAGTGGAAGACCAGATATAAGATCTGAACAGCCTTGTAAAATATACAAAAGATGGTAGTATACTACCCCAGGAGGTAGTTGAAGACGAGATATAGGAGCTGAACTATACAGACTGGTAGAACATCATACAACAAAATATGGTAGTATACTACTTCAGGAATAAGTGAAAGACCAGCTATAAGAGCTGAACTAAACAGCCTGGTAAACATGATACAACATTTCACAATGGTAGTATACTACCCTAGGAATTCAATTCAATTCAAAACATTTTTTATTTGCATCAATGGTGATTACGAAAAGGAGGGCCCAGTTTTGAAACCTATGTTTGGTCCAAGTCTTCCACTGGGTTCCTGGATTAGTGAAAGACTATAATTTTTATAAACATATGCTGCTTTGCAGGAAACCTCATATGTTCTCATTGATTTAGCTTGGTCTCCATGCAAACAAATAGCCTAAAAATAAACAAATATTGGGGAAAAAAACAAAAAAACAGCTGCTTTTAAAAAAATATCCAGCAACCGCATCTTCTGCCAGTGTAGCCACTGGCCAGCCACTGAGAGACATAACACTTCTGACATGCATTGCGCAAGTGGACTTTTTGCTTTATCATTTTTTATTTATGACTCTATCCCCGGAGTGCCGTCCACCTTTCACCTCGCCGCCATTAACCTTCCAGTGTGATATGCTAACAGGAAGTC
Organism: Sthenelais limicola; assembly: GCA_942159475.1. Taxonomy (NCBI): domain Eukaryota; kingdom Metazoa; phylum Annelida; class Polychaeta; order Phyllodocida; family Sigalionidae; genus Sthenelais; species Sthenelais limicola. Next base: position 25,212,505 of record OW804094.1, on the reverse strand, counting down.
CTCGTGTGCGCATGGCGAGAACATACATGGCGGTGTCGGTGAAATATTTCCCTTGCCTAAGTTGAGACCTCGTGGGTCAGATTAACAGAAAATGTACAATTGGCAGCTCTACACATTTAGGTAATTCTCCTATATTAGGCTGAAAATTAAAAATTACCGAGTAAATCTGAGTATATTAGGTATCGCATTGATTTAAAGTATCAGTTCTGTTATGTTAAACTGCATTTTGGAGCTCATTTTTGTCTTAAATGTGGGTTATTTGAGAGGATTGGTGAAGGCGAATTGTACATTTTCTGAAAGTCTGACCCTTGCTATATTTCTCATGCCCAAGTTGAGACCTTGTATTGCTATGGTGTACATGAGGACATATATCATGGTATCGGGGCACTGTCCTGTGGAAAGGAACTAGTGGAGAGAGCTGGGTTGGGTAATATGTATTACAACGCACTTGGCCATAAATACAAGATTATAAGGGTCAGACTTTCAGAAAATGTACAATTCAACTTCGGCAATCCTCTCAAATGACCCAAATTTCAGACGAAAATAAAGTTCAAAATTCAGTTCAACCTAACCAAACAGATTGCTAGAATCAATGCCATGCCGAATATACCCGAATTAACCTAGTATTGACCAAATTGCAGCCTAATTTTGCCTAATTTACTCAATGTGTACAGCTGCCAATTGTACATTCTCTGAAAATCTGACACATAAACGTCATAAATGGGATGTGTTTCAGGAAAATGAGTCACAAGTCGCAAACAATTATATTTTCCATAGTGGTTTATTCATATAAGGTGTCTTCTAGGAATGTTCTCATTTTTAGGTGCGTAGCCCTTTAATTTATATTAGTCATGTACCATTCTAAGACAGTGTAATAAATATATTCTTGCGTTTCAAAGGTCATCTTATGGAGTATATTTAGGTCCTTTACTGGTAATTGTCCACCCAGAAATATTGCAAACTTTTGTTCAAACATAAAAATTTCAAACATAGAATATACTTCTAAACACTTCTTAGATATCCTTAATGTTTACCATCATTGGAATCAACTTCATCTCATCTTTTCAAATATGATGATATCTCAAAATTCATTGTTTAAGACTTGTGACTCATTTTCCTAAAAAGCACATCACAAAAGTGGTTAAAAAATCGTTGCAATCAGCGCGAACATCTTGATGTGAATTCTGTTATAAACCATATAGGCCTACATTCATTATATATTTAATAGGTGTCAATCACCGTTTCAAGTAATATTTTCATCATTGCCACATTGTCTATTGCTACTATATTGTTTGTTTGTTTGTTTTACTTTATTCGGCAATGCCATGTCAGCGAGTCTTAAAGTGACACTTCTCACTGTTGAGGGCTAGATTATCGAGTAACGGAATTTCTACTTCATTTTCTAGTATTTGGTTCACCTTACCCTCCTAAATAACTCCTGTGGATATCAAAACTCTAACATTCATATTATATCAGATATGTGGTAAAATAGAGAGCAAAATCGTTTTTGCTTGCCAATCCAATATTCAAACTGTCAGTTGGGATGACATCTGGAATTATGTAACCCCCAGGTCGGCACTGATCAGTACAAAGGGCATTCTGCCACCAGGGCTAAATCTGGCAGCACCTCCTGGTCTCCAAAGCCATTTCCTCATGGATTTGACATGGGTTTAGGTTGTAACCCATTCATTACACATATTCACTAATCATTGAATGAAAACGCAATGCTGATACTCAATACTTCAGATATTGCTATACCTATCATATATGATTACACTGACAAAGTTTCACACGATTCCATGACTACTCATTTTAACTATCTTAGCCACTTTAATCTCCCCAGCGGTGAGAGGTTCCCAGACTCTGCTGGACACAGTGGTCAAGATCACAAAAAATAAGAGTACAATCTACTACTAAGTCAACGCCTTAGCAGCAGCCCTTATTTTGATAATGGTATTATATAAACTTCGGATGATACAATATGGCGAAAAATGGTCGGGAATAAAATCCCTATAAATTATTAATATCAGAACATAATTATGTTCAGAATTAAGTTAATCAGCATAAGATATGCCTAACCTCATTCTTACAATTCTTAAGGCAGGCATATTTATCACATCATTACGAGACCCCCACACTGACCCCGAACACACAAGATTGAGTGTAGGTACGGGAACTTTTATTTTTCAATAAAAGTCAATCAGGTTATTGTGATTAGAGTAGATTATACAATTAGTGTAATTAGTTATATAATTGGTATAATGATTAATTAATTTGATGATTAATTGATTAAGAATGAGAGTATAAATGGCCCCTTGGGAGAGGAGTAGGAGTGGGTGGGAGGGAAGAGAAAAAAGGCAAGGGTATGAGAGGAGCGAGGAGGTATAGTTCTGTTATGTTGTTTAACATAACAGAACTGATACTTTTAATTAATGCTATACCAACTATACTCAAATATACCCATAATTTATCATGTTTTTAGCAGACTTTAGCAGAAATTACTAAATATGTAGAGCTGCCAATTATACATTTTCTGAAAATCTGACCCATTTTTTAGTGAGGCAGTAAACTCCATATTTGGGCCAAGTCTTCAGAAAATGACTAATTGACCTTCACCAATCCTCTCAAATAACCCACATTTAAGACGAAAATCAGGTTCTAAATACAGTTTAACATAACCAGACAGCCAGATTTGAATTCAGATATACTTAGTATTTATCATTTTTCCCTCTAATTTAGCAGAATTTGAGAGATGTGTAGAAATGAAGATTGTGCATTTTCTGAAACTCTGACCCTCATCACCAACCTTTCCAAGTCTTTTACCCCAAAACGTAAAATTGTTATGATGTCAGTGGTTATTATATGTGATCCGTTTCAGGAAAATGGGTCATAAGTCGCAAAATTGATATTTTTCAAAGTGTTTTCTTCACAAGATTACATCATTGGAATTTTCTGAATTTTGGGCACTTCATCACCTAGACTTATATCAATCAGTGTATCAAATTTCAGAACAATCTATGTAATATATCCGTTAGTTTTAAAGGTCCTCATGTGGACTACATTTAGTTACTTTACTGATTATTGACCCCTAGAAATATTGGAAACTTTTTTTTCAAAAACGAAAATATCAAACTTAAAATCTAGAAATACTCATAAGATTATTAGACTGTTTACTATCATTGGAATCCCCTTGATCTCATCGTTAAAAATCTAATGGTATATCAAGATCTATTTTTTGCGACTTATGACTCATATTCCTGAAACACATCACATATTATTACAGAGTAGATCTAAACAGCCTGATGTACTAGTATACTAACGAGCAAGTTGAAGCTTTGTGATGATAGGGGGTTTGCATGTGCCACTGCGCATGCCTGTTACAGTGCACGTTGGATGGATTCTATTCCAATCTGACATATACATATTTGGCAACATTTTTATCGAAAAAATTGCAAGAATGTTTTCACCAATATCACTGCTTGTTGAGATGATTTTGAAAGCCAAATGCATGATGGGAAATATGAAGAATTGTGTTATGGACACATGTATAACACAAGTACATGGTTATTGACATTTAGCACCAATAAATATCCCATGCTGATCATGACATGTTTTCTGTAGCTTTTACACTGTACCATGAGTCCTATAATTCCATGCGAATTCAAGATTCAAAATGGCGGCTATGCAAATCCCCTATTGCTGAATCGCCAGATTACCTTCTACATAAGGGTCAGATTTTCAGAAAATGTACAATTCAACTTCGCCAATCTTCTCAAATAACCCAAATTTCAGACGAAAATAAACTTCAAAATAGAGTTCAACTTACCCAAACAGATTGCAAGAATCAATGCAATGTCGAATATACTCAAATTTACCTACTATTGACCAAATTACAGTCTAATTTAGCAGAATTTACTAAATGTGTACAGCTGCCAATTGTACATTTTCTGAAAATCTGACCCATAAGGGGTTCACCTCTGCAATCAATATTGGACGACAGGAAAGCCTTGGAGTCTAGGCTCAAGAGGCGAGAAAACAGCACTAAAGGTTGCAGTGCTAACAGCTGCATCTGATCATATCACACTATTCCTGCAGGGACACACCCAGGAGTGAGTGAGTGGTTGCTTTACGCCCTTATCAACACATTTAATATGGTTATATCAAGGGCGGGAGAGCTGAGAGGGAGTGAGTGAGATTGGTTGCTTTACGCCCTTATCAACACATTTAATACGGTTATATCAAGGGCGGGAGAGCTGAGAGTGAGTGAGTGAGTGAGATTGGTTGCTTTACGCCCTTAACAACACATTTAATATGGTTATATCAAGGGCGGGAGAGCTGAGAGGGAGTGAGTGAGTGAGATTGGTTGCTTTATGCCCTTAACAACACATTTAATATGGTTATATTAAGGGCGGGAGAGCTGAGAGGGAGTGAGTGAGTGAGTGAGATTGGTTGCCTTACGCCCTTATCAACACATTTAATATGGTTATATCAAGGGCGGGAGAGCTGAGAGGGAGGCAGTTTATGATCATACCCAGGAAATAGACATAGAGAAGAAGGGAGAGAGAGACAGAGAAAAGGGACAGAAAGGCACTTCATGGTCTTACCCAGGTAATAGAGATAGAGAAGAAGGGAGAGAGTGACAGAGAAAAGAGACAGAAAGGCACTTCATGATCATACCCAGATGATAGAGATAGAGAAGAAGGGAGAGAGAGACAGAGAAAAGAGATATAAAGGCACTTTATTGTCATACCCAGGACCAAAGGGACACACCCAAGGGCAATAGGGGGATTGTATGTATATGTGGACGTTTGTTACACTGCATGCTGGGATAGACTCACTTCATGTCTGACATATACATATTAGGAGCATTTTCTCAAAAGGATTTAGCAGAATACCTCCAACAATAATGATTCCTTCTATAAATGATCTATGGGTTCCAAATGCATGAGTTAAAGCTGCATTCTTAGCAATTACGACAAAAAAAGCAACCATCTTATAGAGTGTATTAAGCTACCTTAGTAGTAAATGTCCGCTAAGAAATATTGCAAACTTTTAAAAAAAAAAAAACTTAAAAACTAGAAATACTTGTTAGCTGTCCTAATGTTTAGTATCATTGAAAGCTGCCTGATCTGATCTTTTTAAATATGATGGTATCTCAAAATCCATTATTTGCGGCTTGGGACTTATTCTCCTGAAACACATCGGAAGTTAGTTGATTGATTATGACCAAAACCCTCTTGGCCACCTTCCCCCATCACTCTGCCCACTGGTCCCCTACTGGTATGGCTATAAGGGTCAGTTCGTCGGAAAATGTACCATTGGCTGCTCTACACATTTAGTAAATTCTGCTAAATTTGACTGGGAAATGATAAATAGAAGCCATATCTGAATATATTTGGCATTGCCTTGATTCAGACAATCAATTTGGTTATACTGAGATGTATCTAAAACCTCATTCCTGTCTCAAATTGGGGTTATTTGAGAAGATTGGTTAAGGCAAATTGTACATTTTCTGGCGACTTGACCCTTAACATAGATCTAGAAGAGCTAGAGTGGGAAATTGGGAGAAGAAGAGAGAGTGAGTGGTGAGAGTCTAAAGGCAAATACCAGAGCTTAGGAAAGCCAGCCAGGTCAACCAAACGATGGCACTGAAGCCTGACAAGTGAGGGATAGAATATTGAGTGAGCTGCTCTCTGCCTTATGCTCAGCGACACACCACAATTTCTCAGCTGGCAACTGGAGTATTCTTTCTGTTCTGCCAACCAGTTGCCATGATTTGAGCTGACTGAGCTGGTAACAAATCATCTGCAAGTTCCTCTGTCCTTCAAAGCCATGTTTTTCTGTCTCAGTTTTTCTATGGGCTATATGGGTCAGACTTTCAGAAAATGTATATACATTGGCAGATGTTTACATTTAGTGAATTCTGCTAAATTAGGCTGCAATGTGGCCAATACTGGGTAAATTTGAGTATATTCTGCATTGCATTGATTCTAGCAATCTGTTTGGTTAGGTTGAACTGTGTTTTGGACTTTAGTTTTGATTGAAATATGGGTTATTGGAAAAGTTGAGTTGAATTTGAATTGTACATTTTCCGAAAATCTGACCCAAATGGGACAGGTCGACAATTTCAATTAAATTCAATGTATTTTTCTCTATTTCTTATTCATATACAAGAGGTGCACAAAAAGAAAATTAATGAGGTTCAAAATACAGTTCAAATAGATGTTTTAAATAAATCCAATACCAAATATACTCAGGTATACAGAGTATTCATATCAAGTGCAGCCCAGCCAATAGGGGATTTGCATGTCTCAATTCGCATGTCTGTTACAGTGCATGCATGCTGGGATGGATTCAGTTCAAATCTGACATACAAATATTTAGCAAGACTTTTTTCGAAGAATATGTTCACCAATATCAAAGCTTGAATAAACTATCTATTAAAACCCAATGCATGATGGGAAAGCTGGAGGCTTGTGTTATGGAAACATGTATAATGAACAGTTATTGACCTTGGAGCACGGATAACTATCCATACTGATCGAATGTCTTCTATAGATTTCACACTGACATGCTATAGGGGACTTGCAGTTGTCACTGCCCATGTCTGGTACAGTGCATCATGGGGTGGATTTTGATTCAATCTGACAAACAAATATTTGGAAACATTTTAATAAAAAATTGCAAGAATGTTTTCACGAATACCACAGCTTTTATAAATTTTCTATGAAAGCCAAGTGCATGATGGGAACGATGGAGGCTTGTGTTATGGAAATATATACAACACATGTACGGTATATTGACATTAGAGTACTAATAAATATCCCATGCTGAATATGGCATGATTTCTATAGATTTTATACTGTACCATTAGTCCCATAATGCCATGCGAATCAGCATTCACAATGGCGGCTATGGCACTCTCCTATTAATTCCATGTGAATCGATATTCAAGATGGCGGACAAGCAAATCCCCTATTGTACATTTTCCGACGATCTAACCCAAATAAAAAGGAAAGAGAAGTGAATGAAGATGGAGAGCAAAAACGAAGTGAGAGCAGAGAAAGAGAGAAAGGAGAGGAGGAAAGTTGACGATAACATTACTTGATGACAGATAGAGAACAGGCGGTGGGACAAAGCAAGGGACAGCAAATAGATGGATCAGATTGTCAGAAAAAGTACAATTGGCAGCTATACACATTAAGTAAACCATGCTAAATTAGGCTGCAATTCGGTCAATACTAGGTAAATTCGAGTATATTTGGCATTGTATTGATTATAGCAACCTGTTTGGTTAGGTTGAACTGTATTTTGAACTTTATTTCTGTCTGAATTTCGGGATATTTGAGAAGATTGGCGAAATTGAATTGTACATTTTCTGAAAATCTGACCCACTAGTAGAGAAAAAGAGACCTTTCCTATCATCACCTACTTACGTCCTTAAGCATGGGATATAGACATAGAGCTTTGAGGGGCTTGAGACAGAAAGCCTTCAATCAGTCAAGGGCATTTGAGCACATGTAGGGCAACCTTAGATCTCTCTAGCCCCCCAAATACCCCACTCCAGAGTGGATATAGGCTCTGTACATATATGATGTGTTATAGGAAACTGAGTCACAAGTCGAAAAAATGAGATTTTGAGATATCATCATTTTTTAAAAGATGAGATCAAGTGGATTCAAATAATAGTAAACAGTAGGACATCTAATAACTATTTCTATATTTCTTATTTTAAGTTTGATATTTTCAGTTTTGAAAAAAAAGTTTGCAATATTTCTGGGTGGACAATTACTAGTAATGTAAGTAAATATACTGCATATGGTGGCATATATTTAATACACATTTGTGTATAAAACACATATAGACATATATTAGAAATATAGCAATTTTGCGATTTGTGACTTATTTCTATGTAACACATCACATATGCAGAACAAGTGGTTTAAGGGAGGAGACAATGGCTAAGGGTCCTCTGTAATAAACATTTGTATATTGGTGAAATCACCAGAAGATGTACAATTCCCCTTCATCAATTCTCTCAAATGATCCAAATTTAAGACAAAAATAAGGTTCAAAATTCAGTTCAACACAACCTAACAGATTGTTTGAAATAAGGCAATACCAAATATACTCAGATATACCTAGTATTAACCATTTCTCAGTCTAATTTAATATATTTGACTAAATATGTAGATCTGCCAACTGTACATTCCTTGAAGATCTGACCCATATACGTGGTATGTTGCTTTAATAAAAAAAAATCTTACTTAACATGTTCCTTGCTATAGCAATAAGCTATTTTTGTCTTGCCTTGGTAGCAAGTTTGTTCTTTGTTAGGAAGTTTTTACTGTAGGATTTCTTGCCTGAAGGTTCCTTCATTACTAGCAAGAAAATGTAGCGAAGGACACAGTTTAATCAATTCTGCCAAATCAGGCTGAAAAATGATAAATGTGAGGTGTTTCAGGAAAATGAGTCATACGTCGCAAAACATAGATTTTGAGATACCATTATATCCGAAAAGATGAGATCAAGCCGATTCCAATGATAATAAACAGTCCAATAGTCTAATAAGTAGGCCTATTTCGAGATTTTAAGTTTGATATTTTAAGTTTTGAAACAAAGGTTTCCAATATTTCGTATTAGGTATTTTAAACAGTAAAGTAACTAAATGTAATCCATATGAGGACCTTTAAAACGCCGGGACATATTACATAGATAGTTCTGCAATTTGATACATCGATTGATATAAGTATAAGTGATGAACTCCCAAAGAATCAGAACATTCCAATAATGTGATCTTGTGAGAAAAAACACTTTGAAAAATATCAATTTGCGACTTATGACTCATTTTCCTAAAACACATCACAAATACTATCAAGTCCAAAAACTATACTTCTAGGACCTTCACTCAACAACAACAGATCGTTCTACCTGCCCCATCCTCTGTGCCCGTCCCCATTCTACTATTACCTCTAGACCATTTCAGCAAATTATCTATTTGTAGAGATTAAAAGTTTTAGCACGCACCAAAGACTCATTGAGTTTCCACCAATTCCTCACCCATCTCACAAAGGGGAGCCCTTGGAGGGTTGGATAGGTCCCATGGGTATGGGCAAGTAGAATGCCTATTGCAGCTCGTATAAAAAGAACCTACTTTCAAACTGTTTCTGTAGGGATAACAAGATTCTCTTTCAGGTTCTGAGTGTTAAAAACTGTTGTTACGGTAAGAATCGCTTTTAAAGTTTGTTTGTTTGACTTTCATTAGATCAATATATGGGACATATTTTCAGAAAATGTACAATTGGCAGCTCTACACATTTAGTAAATTCTGCTGAATTAGGCTGCAATTTGGCCGAATACTAGGTGAATTCAAGTATATTCGGCATTGCATTGATTCTAGCAATCTGTTTGGTTGGGTTGAACTGTATTTTGAACTTTATTTTCGTCTGAAATTTGGGTTATTTGAGAGGTTTGGCGAAGTTGAATTGTACATTTTCATCATGTGACCTTGAAGCCATTGCGCATGCGCGCTCATTAACCTAATTATCCAATCAACATCTATATTCATGAGTTGACCACAGGAGGTCGCTGACCTTGGCCAATGAGGCCATTGGCCAATGGTATTGGTTGCCACGTGATTGTTGGCCAATCACCTGTGTGACACCTGGGGTATACCATGTGTGTTATATGGGTGTGTCAGCATGTGGTGTTATACATGACTGAACACATATGAGCATGGCTCCCCCCTGTGGTTAGGTTACATAACGACATATTAAATATTGAACAGATGTAAATATGATATATGATATGATTACATGGGATTACCTAATCTTATATAATAATGAAGATGTCTATTTATAGTCGTGACAACTCCAAGGCAGTCAGTTGTTAAGTGTTTAATACTGAATAGAAGGTGTACATTGTAAAGTGTGTCCACAGGCTGTCGTCCAGCCTTTACATCCTATGTCTGGTATGTGGATATGACATGTGTTGTAATATACGTTTCACAATGGTATTGTTCATATAACGGTGTACATTGGGTCATAACATCTCCTCCTTTATCTCCCCCCCCCCAGTACAGCGCCATACAGGAAAGTCTTAGCACGTCCTCTTGATCACGAAATGTGGCCAAACCGTCGCCCTTTCTTCCATTGATCAGTAGATGTTCGTGAGGGCCAGTGGAATATATCATTACAAGATTCCTGACTCTGATGTAAGTAATGAGTCTCATTTATACAATGAGATCAAATTGTGGCGTACTATTATAGTAATTTCATAAAAAAGGAAAACAGGGGGCTTGTAGTTTGTTGTAGTTTGAGTTTTCTTGGGTTCTCCACCGTTTTGGGCAGCATATATGGGTCAGATTTTGAGAAAATGTACAATTGGCAGATCAACATATTTTTTAAATTCTGCTAAATTGGACTGAAAAATCCTCAACACTAAGTGTATATGGGTATATTTGGTATTGCCTTGATTCAAATAGTCTGTTTGGTTAAGTTGAGCTGTATTTTGAACCTGATTTTTGTCTTAAATTTGTGTTATTTGAGAGAATTGGTATATATGCCCTTTGTCAAGGAGGATTTAAGAAAAAATCAATTCAAATGACCGGGCTGTAGCATACCGCCTTATGCTCCTATCCCGCCCCCCTCCCCCTCTCCCCACACACAGTGGTCCTGGGTATGACCATAAAGTGCCTTTCTGTCTCTTTTCTCTGTCTCTCTCTCCCTTCTTCTCTATCTCTATTTCCTGGGTATGACCTTAAAGTGCCTTTCTGTCTCTTTTTCTCTGTCTCTCTCTCCCTTCTTCTCTATATCTATTTCCTGGGTATGGCCATAAACTGCCTCCCTCTCAGCTCTCCCGCCCTTGATATAACCATATTAAATGTGTTGATAAGGGCATGAAGCAACCAATCTCACTCACTCACCCCCCCACACACCACAGAGTCTGTGGTATCACTGGGACCTGATATACCCAATGGTGTTCATTTATCATACCCACCTTCACTGGACGTTTATGATTTACAGAGCACTGTAGGACCCCTCATCTGCTTTGTGCTCCTTGCCCTGAGTGCACCATTTGCTACAGGCAATATACTTGTACCCTTGACCTCGGAAGCACTACATGCAGGCTTGACCTTTGGGTGCCCTTGACCATGGAACCCTCTCAATCAAGCTGAGAGCCCTATAGTCTCTTCCACTCATACAGACAGCAATTTCCATTCTTTTAAATAAATTTGATTTGTGTTCAATTTTAATACATTGATATTCTCTTGGAACTCAATATGAAAGAAAATAGCAATATACATGTTTCAATTTTAACATTCCAATTTCTTCTTTGCATACTCAATTATATATACACAGAAGCCAGATGCATCGAGGTAAGTTGGTTATCGTTTGTATGTGTCAGAAAATGTACAATTCAACTTCGCCAATCTTCTCAAATAACCCAAATTTCATACAAAAGAAAAGTTTGAAATACAGTTCAACCTAACCAAACAGATTGCTAGAATCAATGCAATGCAGATATATACTCGAATTTACCTAGTATTGACCAAATTACAGCCTAATTTAGCAGAATTTACTAAATGGGTACAGCTGCCAATTGTACATTATCTGAAAATCTGACCCATATCGAATTCCCTGGTAGTCCTTGTTAGTTGATGATGTTGGGTAGGAAAATAAACACTTTATGTTAGGTTTGTTCTTTTTGAGGAAAACCGAAGAAGTATATATCAACTGTACTAGTGATTGACCATCAAGAAATCTCACTAAATATAAACAAATAATGTACTTATTAGATGTCCCAATGTTTACTATCATTAGAATCCACTTGATCTCATCTTTTCAAACATGATGATAATTCAAAATCCATTTTTAGCGACTTCTGAGTCATTTTCCTGTGAAACATTACAAATGCTAAATACTAGACCTGTATGTCTGTAATATCTGTTATTGTTCAGGTTCAAACATTTCTTTGGGTATGATGAATTGTATTTAGAACCTCATTTGTGATGTGTTTCAGGAAAATGAGTCACCAGTCACTAAATTGATTTTTCAAAGTGTTTTGTCCGCAAGATCCCTTTATGGAAATGTTCTGATTTTTAGGGGGTTTAGCATTCCTAGTCAGATCAATCCATGTAAGAAGTCTCGGAACATTGTATTAAGCATATCCTTGCTTTTTGAAGGCCTTCGTATGGAGTATATTTAGTTACTTTACTGGTAATTACCCATCCAGAAACATTGCAAACCATTTTTTAAAATATAGAAATACTTATTAGGTGTCCTAGTGTTTACTAGCATGGGAATCAGCTTGATTTCCTCTTTTCAAATATGATGACATCTCAACATCCCTTTTTTGCGACTTGTGACTCATTTTTACAAAATGCATCACATTTGTTAAATTTGGGTTATCTGAGAGGATTTGTGATGATAAGTTATACACTCGCTGACCGCCTGATCTTATAACAAATGCATATTTGGGTGAAGTCGCCAAAAAGTGTACAAATCACCTTCACCACTTCTCTCAAATGAACTAAAGTTCAAAATAGAGTTCAATCTAACCAAACAGATTGCTAGAATCAATGCAATGCTAAATATACTCGAATTCACCTAGTATTGGCCAAATTGCAGCCTAATTTAGCAGAATTTATTAAATATGTACAGCTGCCAATTGTAGATTTTCTGAAAATTTGACAAATTTGCATTGTCTCACTGAAACGTATGCGATGCTGAGGATAGCATCTCAGATTCAAAAAGGCACACATGGAAATCTCCTTTTGAGGGCGACTTTTATGAATGTTCTTCGTCTTGGCTGGGAGCCTGCCTATGTAGCATGACCAAGCAATACCTCCTCCCTATATTTCATCATATTTATGAAAGACATAAAATAGATATTTTGTGGATCTTAGTCTTCTGTGAGAAACACGTGTAATCCAGTTAACCCTAGTATAATCCTAATCTGTTTTGTTGAAACATTAAATAATATCACTCAATAGATTACAGATCAATTACATATATGGGTCAGATTTTCAGGAAATGTACAATTCACCTTCCCCAATCCTCTCAAAACACCCCCATTTAAGACAGAAATGAGCTTCAAAATGCAGTTTAACATAACCAAACAGATACTTTAAATCAATGTGATACCAAATGTACTCAAATATACACAGTATTCATAATTTTTCAGCCAAATCTAGCAGAATTTTCTAAATGTGTAGAGCTGCCAATTGTCCAATTTATGAAAATCTGACCCATATAGGAATAATTCAATTTTCTGTTGCTTGTACAAGCTTGTTTTTACCCCGAGATGAATCGATATTCACTCGCCCAATTGTAACATATGGTAATGTACCTTATTATACGATCGGACTCGTTAGATTTTGTTTGTTTGTTTGTTAGACTTTTATTCATCGGTGGATGCGTCCTATTACAATATTGGAGGTGTACACGCCGTGCTGAATTTATGATTATATGTACAGGAAATAGAAGAACAATCACCAATAAGTCAATGACTTAGAAGTGTCTCCTATTGATATTGGAAATAAACTCTTTAATTAAATAACTTAAATTGATACGTATACCTCTCAAAGCCAGGGTAACAGCAGGAAGAAATGTGCTGAATCATTTCGGCACATAGGCATGTCGACCCATTTGTCTCACATTATGTAATCTTTCTTAGACAAATAACAGATTTTCTATTCTATTCTAAGAACAAAGTATCAAAAATTAAAAATTCATTTACCATCTGTTACAACACCACTTTCGTTCATGGTTCACTTTGTTTGCATCAATAGAGTAAAGGTCATTCCCATTACCACGACCAGATGTTGTAATGTGAATGCACCTTTATGGGTCAGATTTTCAGAAAATGTACAATTGGCAGCTGTACAATTTAGTAAATTCTGCTAAATAAGGCTGAAATCTGGTCGATACTAGGTAAATTCGAGTATATTTGTCATCGCATTGATTCTAGCAATCTGTTTGGTTAGGTTGAAGTGTATTTTGAACTTTATTTTTGTCGGAAATTTGGGTTATTTGAGAGGATTAGCTTAGGCAAATTGTACATTTTCTGAAGATCTGACCCACATGCTCCTAGTCAGAGTGAGAGGGATGATAAAAGACAAATGAAAAACACTGTTTGGAGGCGATTGCAATGGACTATAGAGGTCAATGTCCGCCAGTCCTGGATTGTTTCCTGTTTTAGACCTACAGTCAATAAGGAATGTTCCTTCCGGATGCCTACTTCCGGATGGCGAAACCCAATACACGGTCAAGGGCATGGGTCTCTTTGATCTGTGTTTAGGCCTATTACAGAAAGAAGTATTAAAGAGGCAATCTTAGTTAAATGTTTATCTTTTATGTAAAGATTGGGAAAACACAGTAAGTCCTATTCCTAAGTCAGCTTTTATTTTGTAGAATTTTAAAGACAGCAATGATTGTAAGGTGTGTGTGTCTGATCCAATGCGTTTCAGCTCTAATGTGCCTTGTTTATTTAGTTATTTTTTCTATTAATTTAAGACAAAAAATACAAAAAGACGCTATGTCCAGCATGGATGTGTTCAAGCATTTATCTTGTTTATGTTGTTTATCTTTTAGCCCTTTCATTGTTTGATTACTGGTACTGGAAATTTGAACTTATCCCCATTTGAAATAGAACAAACTACATCAAAATGCACTTAAAATTGTTTTGTTGTGTTGCATAGCATAGGCAGTTCAGAAAAAGAGTGTAGAAAGTATGTAATATTAATCAGAATAAAAGCCGGGTTCCACTGGCCAGCTACTTCTCCTGCTTCTGCTCCCGCTTCTTGCTTAAAGAAGTGGAAGCAATAGCAGGAGAGTAACGGGGATGGATGCTATTGGGCCCCGCTACAAAGCCACATTATTCCCCGCTTCTTTTGGAGCATTTTCGAAGCGTAGAGTGCTCCCTCTTCTATCAAACATGTTTGATTTGAAGCGGCCGGTACTTTGTAGAGGGAGGTAGTGGGAAGTAGCGGGAGCTGAAGTGGGGCAATGGCATCACTCTATGTAACCCCTCACATTACTTGATGCATTCATTTCCATGTGAAAATAAAATGTTGTCTGCTAACATTTCTGAGAAGAGGTAGAAGTAGTGGTAGAAGTAATATCCCAGTAGCACCCATTCCGGATACTTTCAGTTGCTTGCTCCTGCTTCTAAAGAAGAGGGAGCAATAGACAGTCAAAGTAGCAGGAGGAATAGCGGGAGTAGTAGCCGGCCAGTGGAACCCAGCCTTTAGAGGGGAGTGCACCTTTAAGATAAAATGTCATGGTTTACATGGGATAGATGTTCAGGCCCTGTTCATTACTGGCCCTTGATGTTTGAGTCTCCTGACTAAGATAACATTTCAGTTTCCTATATCAGGTTTCTAACATACTTGCCACATAGTAAAGGAATACACTTAAAGCTTGGTTCCACTGGCCGGCTATTTAATAATAATAATAGATTTTATTTACATCTCACAGTTACATATGAATTAAGTCAAAAGATAATAATGGAATTGGAATACTGTCTGTGCTATTCACAGCTCTTCCGAGTACCCCGTCGTTTGAAACATATAAGAAGTTCTAAGTTATAACAGTTGACTAGTTGACTATGCGTAATATAATTTCTCCCGCTTCTTTATGAAAGAAGCGGGAGAGTAACGGGGATCGTTGCTATTGGGCCCCACTACAAAGCCACGTTACCTTGCGCTTTTTTTGATAAGAACATATATATATGTCTAAGGTTTAATAAGAAACATGATGTAATACTCTTATAATGTGATTAATGTGTCTATTACCGAAGACAAATTGTTGTTTAAACTATCCGTAGATGTATTCGTCCAATTCTGTAAGATTTATTTACTGAATAAAAATTCTATATATATATATAGCAGATGGAAACGGAGTTCTTAAGAGAGGTTAAAAGTATATCCATAAGAGTGTTGTAAGTGCGTGCACGTTAACTGCTAGAGACATGTTCCCGTTAATTAGTGTGTGTGTAACACATCACATCTGTCCTCTTTCAGATTTTCAGAAAATGTACAATTCAACTTCGCCAATCTTCCCAAATAATCCAAATTTTAGACGAAAATAAAGTTCAAAATACAGTTCAACCTAACCAAACAGATTGCTAGAAACAATGATATGCCAAATATACCCGAATTTACCTAGTATTGGCCGAATTGTAGCCTAATTTTGCACAATTTATTAATCGTGTAGAGCTGCCAATTGTACATTTTCTGAAAATCTGACCCATGTGGCCTTGGTCTGTTTTCTAATGACCAGTTACCTTTACAAGGCTGACCAGGTCACTCAGCCACAGCCTGAGGCCCTGCTTATGGACATTTAAGGAGCAGCAGTGGATAGAGTAGCTCCCGTTTGATGTGTGTGGAGGGAAGAGAGAAGGAGCGACTCAGAGAGTAACTCTGAGTGAGTGCAAGGCCTCATCTGTAGGATTACTTACTCCTTTTATGTGTGTTCAAGCCTTGCATAACAAATCCTTATAGAGATCCTCAACTAGCTGGTGATTGGGAGTGGACGTCATTGCCACTGACCTAGTGAATATGGGTGAAGTCGCCAGAAAATGTACAATTCACCTTCACCAATTCTCTCAAATAACCCAAATTTCAGAAGAGAATAAATTTCAAAACACGCTTCAACCTAACCACACAGATTGCTAGAGTCAATGCAAAGCCGAATATACTTGAATTTACCTAGTATTGGCCAAATTGCAGCCCAATTTAGCAAAATTTATTGAATGGGTAAGCTGCCAATTGTACATTTTCTGAAAATCTGACCCATATAATGGCTAGGCGAAATTGGAAAAAAAAACTTGCAATATTTCTGGGCACTTGCTAGTTAAGTAGCTAAATATACTTAATAAGATGACCTTGGAAATGCATGGATATATTTAAAACACTGTCTTTAAATTTGGTACATGTATTCATGCTACGAAAAGTCTTAAGCAATCCTCCCACAAACAAATCTTGTGAATAAAACACTTTGAAATTTAACAATTTTGTAACTCATTTTCCTTCAAGACATCCGTCAGATTTTCAGAAAATGTACAATTTCAGCTGTACACATTGAGTAAACTCTGCTATATTAGGCTGCAATTTGGTCAATACTAGGTAAATTCGAGTATATTTGGCCTTGCACTGATTCTAGCAATCTGTTTGATTAGGTTGAACTGTATTTTGAACTTCATTTTTTGTCTGAAATTAAGATTATTTGAGAAGATTGGTGAAGGTGAATTGTACATTTTCTGACGATCTGACCCATATATTCAATTCTAACCTGCTCACTCTTGTGCAAAGTTTAGCGACAGATGTTCAACTTAAAGGAGAAGAAGTTTAAAAGAAAGAAGTTGTCAGTAGTAGTCCTTGTGTTGGGGAGGCTGAGTGATGAGCTGAGTGTCCAGTAGAGGGGGCTACAAGTGCAAGGCGTGTAAGGTGTGATTGATCTGTGCTTAAACAATTTACTGACCCTCGTCTGCCATTGATTACACATCCTCTATTGGGTCATGTTTCCAAAAAAATGCACAATTCATATTCAAAAATCCTCATATATAACCCGAATTTAATGCAAAAATGAGACTCAAAATACAGTTTGACATAACCTAACAGATTGTTTGAATCAAGGCATTGTTAAATATACTCAGATATACCTAGTGTTGACGATTTTGCGGTCTAATTTAGGAGAATTTAGTAAATGTGTTGATCTGTCAATTGTATATTTTCTAAAAAATCTGACCCTATTAGTCTGTGTCGGCTCCTCAAAGGTTTATTGGACAGATGTGGGTAAGGAGAGCCTTGTAGAGCATACTGTAAACGTATTAATGTTCGTGCAGTACTTATTTTTGCTATTTTTACGCACCCCACGTTGTGCGTTAAATCCTGTGCGAAAGGTATAATTATTGCATAAACAAGGTGTGAGACTTCCCTGCAGCGTGAATTAAAATCCATGTGAAAAGGTGTCAAAGTACTTTTGCGCTAAAATTTATCTGCGCGAAAATAAATACGTTTATAGTACTTATACTTTAGGGTAGACTGTTTGAGAAGTAAAAGGCGTTATTTATCTTGTTATCTTCTGATAAATATTTGATTCAGGCTCCCAATGGTTTAAGACGAATTGTATCGGTTGTTTAAAACAATAAGATGTGCCACTACGCATGTTTATTACTGTGCATCATGGGATGGATTCTGATGAAATCTGACATACAAATATTTGGCAACATTTTTGTCTAAAATTACAAGAATGTTTTTACCAATTTTATGAATAAAAGTTTTATATACATGTATAAATGATCTATGAAAACCAAATGTATGATGGGAAACATGAAAGCTTGTGTTGTGGAAACATGTATAACATGTGGATATTGACATTAGAGCATTGATGAATAGTCCATGCTGATTTTATACTGTACTATTAGTCCCATAATTCAGATAAAAAAATGTTTCCCAAATTAAAAACAGGTTAACCTTGATAAGCAGAGTTGCTATTTTTTTTTTTTTTACAAAACTTTGTATAACAAGTGATGTCGATTGTTTTCAAGTGATGAACAATTCAAGATCAAATATCTGATTATCTCACTAAGCACTCTGGTGAAGCTATCACATGCCACTAACCCTTAACACCTCTCTGCTCCAGCTCCATGGATGTGTTACGTAACACCTCTGCCCACCCTATCTGTCTGATTACCGTATAACCTCGAATAAAAATGCAACATCAATAAGAGTCAGGATATTATATTCTTATAAATAACAATAATTGTCACTTGACCAGGGGTTAGATGTAACTGAAATCTACCACTGTGTCCCTTGGAAATGGAAATGAATTGAAATAAGCTGACACAAGTTGTAAATATGGCAAAACAGCAATAGCAAATTAGTAATAGGAGAACTGCATGGACGCCATTTTGAATCTTGATTCGCAAGGAATTATGGGAGTAATGGTACAGTCTAAAATCTTTAGAAAACATGTCATGTTCAGCAAGAGATATTTATAAACGATCTAATGTCAATATCCATGTGATTTACGTGTTTCCATTACACAAACCACCTTTTTTCCCATGATGCATTTGGTTTTCACATTCCATTTTTACAAGCTCTGATATTTGTGAAAACATTCTTGCAATTTCCAATAAAATGCTGCCAAATATTTGTATGTCAGACTTCAACAGAATCCATCCCAGCATGCACTGCTGTAGACATGCGCAGTGGCACATGCAAACCCCCTATTATCAACTGCTTCTTGTTATTTGATAAGCAGAGTTTCTGCTCACAAAGCAGTGTTTTCCATCAATTAACCTTTACATGGTTTGTGGCAAGAAGCAGTATTTATTGGACGAAAAACTGTCAATAGAAAAACACTTTTTTAAAACACTGTTTCTCTTTAGAAAAGCACTCTGTTTCCCTTTAGAAAATCCCTGTGTTTCTCTTTAGAAAATCCCTGTGTTTCCCTTTAGAAAATCCCTGTGTTTCTCTTTAGAAAATCACTGTGTTTCTCTTTAGAAAAGCAATGTGTTTCCCTTTAGAAAATCACTGTGTTTCTCTTTAGAAAAGCAATGTGTTTCCCTTTAGAAAAGCAATGTGTTTCCCTTTAGAAAAGCAATGTGTTTCCCTTTAGAAAATCACTGTGTTTCCCTTTAGAAAAGCACTGTTTTTTCTTTAGTAGGAGTTCATGAAGTAGAATAATTGTCGCCCAGTTGATAGGTAAGCCCCGGGGGCAACGATGGTCCTGGGTAAGACCATAAAGTGCCTTTCTGTCTCTCTCTCCCTCAATCTCCCTTCTTCTCCATCTCTATTTCCTGAGTATGACCATAAAGTGCCTTTCTGTCTCTTTTCTCTGTCTCTCTCTCTCTCTTCTTGTCTATCTCTATTTCCTGGGTATGACCAAAAATTGCCTCCCTCTCAGCTCTCCCTCCCTTGATATAACCATATTAAATGTGTTGATAAGGGCGTAAAGCAACCAATCTCACTCACTCACTCCCTCTCAGCTCTCCCGCCCTTGATATAACAATATTAAATATGTTGATAAGGGCATACAGCAACCAATTTCACTCACTCACTCACTCTCAGCTCTCCCGCCCTTGATATAACCATATTAAATGTGTTGATAAGGGCGTAAAGCAACCAATCTCACTCACTCACTCACTCTCAGCTCTGCCACCCTTGATATAACCATATTAAATGTGTTGATAAGGGCGTAAAGCAACCAATCTCACTCACTCCCCGGGAGCAACGCTCAAATCATTCACTATCAAAGTGTTTTCATTTCTATTTTTTTTTATATTTTCCTTCCTTTTATTTCATCTTCTTGATAAGAAACTTTTAACTAAGCAAATTCACGTGATGGAAAACGGAGATTTCTTTCACGATTATTAATTAGCAGCTCTTCTGCATGGTCGAGGTTTGAACTTTTGAAATCATAAAATTGTATTTTGTATTACTTATTGACCAGGTTCAACAAATGAGTAGTCTTTGCCATCTTGGTTTACAAGGTTCAGCCAATTTTGTTTCTTTTCTCACTTTTTTAGGTTTAAATAGCTATAGGACAAATAGGTGATCCGTTTTAGGAAAATGTGTCATAAGTCGCAAGATATGGATTTTGAGATATATATCATTATATTTGAAAAGGGAAGGTCAAACTGATTCCAATGATAGTAAACAGTAGGACACCTAATAAGTATTTCTATATTTTAAGTTTGATTTTTTATTTTTCAAAAAAAAGTTTGCAATATTTCTGGATGGGTAATTACCAGTAAAGTAACTAAATATACTCCATACGAAGGCCTTCAAAACGCAAGGATATATTTAACACAATGTCCCGAAATTTGTTACTTGGATTCATATGACCATAATTACTAAACCCTCTGAAAATCAGAAGATTTCAATAAAGAGATCTTATAAAGAAACACTTTGAAATATATCAATTTTGCGAGTTGTGACTCATTTTATTGGAACACATCACACATGTTTGGGGTGGAATGATATGAGATCAGATGTAACATGGCATGGTATTATGGCTCGGTATTATATTTCATACTATTCTCCAGGTCATCCTGAACCAGTCTAGGCTCAATGTTGCGGGAGTCCCTTCAAACTGAGGGAAAGTCTCTCGCTCCAAACCATGCCATCTAAATATCATTATAATCACATTAGGGTGCCTACTCTTGGGTCAGAACAATTAGCCCAGTAGGCGTTCAATCAATGACATTCCATTCGTATCTGATCTGAGAGGTTTTGGGCAGAGCCTCCCAACAACTCTGCCGCCCTTCACCCCCGCACGCAACTTTTCTTGCCCTCTCCACTGAACTGAAAAGTTGCTCCAACTACTAGTTTCTTCAATTATCGCTCTTGACGGCCACCGGTCCCTCCTCTGCCTTCATCACACACTTTTCCTTTCAACCTCTCACTCGGATAAAAAAAAACCAGTCACTACACCGACTAGGAGGCTTCGGACCTTTTTCTCTTATTCAAGCATCTACCATCTGCAATAGGGGGGTTTGCATGTCTCACTGCACATGTCTACTACAGTGCATGCTGGGATGGATTCTGTTGAAATCTGACATACAAATATTTTCAATATTTTACTGAAAATTGCAAGAATATTTTTAACAATATCACAGCTTGTATAAATGATCTATGAAAACCAAATGCATGATGGGAAAGATGGGGACTGGTGTTATGGAAACATGTATAACACATGGATATTGACATTAGAGCACCGATGAATATTCCATGCTGAACATGGCATGTTTTCTATAGATTTTTCACTGTACCATTAATCCCATAATTCCATGCAAATCAAGATTCAAAATGGCGGCTATGCAAATCCCCTATTTAACATGTTCTTAATGGCAGTGTAATTGGATATCTGTCCTTATCTAAAGCTTCTTTTTTTTCTTTTTTTCAAAAGCTGTTGTACATAAGTCACAGCGTTGTCCTTCCGACCTTCTTCCCGCTGCCTGCTTGTTAGTAAAGCTTTTGTTTTGTTTTTGAGTTTAATTCATGATCATTGAGGAGTGAGCGAAGCAGAGTACAAAAATATATCAAGACCAAGTTTTCGTTCCTTGAACGGTTGTGCAAAAATAACATAACTGAAATCTGGCACTTCTTCTTTAACATGAATACATTACCAGTAGAGGCTTTCATATGGCGTTCTCTCTAGGTTTGGTAATTGATGTATTATGGCAGGAAGGGGGGGGGGGTTAGACAAAGTTGGAATGGCATAGAATGGGCCTCCCAGCGTTTCTTTCTAGCAGAATTTACTAAATGTGTACAGCTGCAATTGTACAATTTCTGAAAATCTGACCCAAATACGGACTTGTTATGAAACAGGGCCTGGGAATATTTCTACGTTAGAGTTAGAAACTCTCTGATCTGTAAAGATTCCACAAGTAAGAAATATTAAACACAAATTTGACAAAACTTATAGTCCTTTCTCAACAAAATCCTGTGTATATATTGGCGCTGGGTTTGTTTGTTTAGGCGGCGGGGTCTTGTGTTTACTGCACGAGTTGGCGCCTCATGATAGATTCTTAAACTCTTCGTCCTTTTCAAACTTTTCTTTTTGATAATTTATTGGAATAACTTCACTTGGTAAATTAAAGCTGCATTCTCAGCTATTACGACAAAACACATCTTACCAAATTTACTCATATATAACTTATGAGACCGATTTTATCAATATTCTGCTGCCGTTATATATGTTTATACATGAATTTGAAGCCGAATTAGACGAGCAAAAACGGCCTCCGATGAGCGATAATAAGTGAAGTCTTCATTGGAAAGGATTTGGGCGGGTCCTCCAAATACAAATGGGGACGTTTTAGATGCCATGTCGCAATAACAACTGGACAAAATCCTCCAAAATCTTGGTCAAATGACCTTTAGATGGTTTGAAAAGAATGGAACCAAAAGTAGAAAATGTTCAGTTTTGACCGATGTTAACTGGGAGGGTGGCTTTAAATCAGTGATATGGGTCAGATTTACAGAAAATGTACAATTGGCAGCTGTAAACATTTAGTAAATTCTGCTAAATTAGGCTGCAATTTGGTCAATATTAGGTAAATTCAGGTATATTCAGCATTGCATTTATTCTAGCAATCTGTTTGGTTAGGTTGAACTATATTTTGAACGTTTTTCTCGTCTGAAATTTGGGTTATTTGAGAGGAATGGTGAAGGGGAATTGTACATTTTCTGAAAATGTGACCCATATGCGTTGTTAGCTCTACCCTCTTGCCTTATGATAAAGAACATTTCTAACAAACACTGGTGAACTGTTTAAAGAGCATGCTTATGAACTCTTTAGTTATTATGATGAATAAACGAATTCCATAATTAATGCAAATTAACTCTTACAATGATATTCTGATGTTTTACTTCTCGAGTAACGTACCAGACATGAATGTTCTTGATGTTTAAAGTTTTACCTTCGAAAGGTAATCCTCCGTTAAAAGTCACTGCGCCGTTTTACAAACGCCAAAATTTTATTATAATCAAACTGTATTTGTGATGTGTTCCAGTAAAATGAGTCACAAGTCGCAAAATTGATATTATTTTATGTGTTCTTTCCACAAGATCTCTTTGTTGAAATGCTCTAATCTTTAGAGGGTTTAGCATTTATATCCATATGAATCCCTGTAACAAATTTCGGGACATTGTATTAAATATATCCTTGCGTTTTGAAGGCCTTCATATGGAGTATATATTTAGTTACTTTACTGCTAATTACCTATCCAGAAACATTGCAAACTTTTTTTTCAAAAATAAAAATATCAAACTTAAAATATAGAAATACGTATTAAGTGTCCTAGTGTTTACTATCATTGGAATCAGCTTGATCTCATCTTTTCAAATATGGTGATATCTCAAAATCCATATTTTGCGACTTATGACTCATTTTCCTAAACCGGATCACATTTATGTAGAGAATCATGGGCAGTCTATGACTGAGATAACATTGATAGTCTACCTCAGGACAATGTAGGACAAAGACTGAAGGGGAACTGAAACCTCCCAATCAGCAGGAGATCCGTTTCGATTGGCAAGAAATGTATTGCAATAACATGTTTTTCAATTCAATTCAATTCAAAGGTTTTAATTGTGTGTGGGGGTGTGACTTTGTAAGCTATCTAAAATAGCTTGAACATAAGGACTCCATTCATATTTCCCATGAATGAATGTAATCCTCATCTATAAAAAATATTGTGTTAGGCACAGCAGTGGGCGGGAGACCTTGGTTATTCTATATTGAAGTATTGTCCGTGAATCCATATCTAAATGCAAATATTCTCAATTGATTATAACCTTCATTGTACACTGTGCATTGCTTGTTTGTAGTACAACTGCCATTTTCAGATTTGCTGTATAGAAATATTAAATACAAATGGTAATATGTGATGTGTTTCAGGAAAATGAGTCATAAGTCGCAAAAAATAAATTTTGAGATATCCCCATATTTGAAAAGATGGGATCAAGCCGATTCCTATGATAGTAAACAGTCTAATAATCTTATAGGTATTTCTAGATTTTAAGTTTCGTTTTAAAAAAAAGTTTCCAATATTTCTGGGGGTCAATACACAGTAACGGAACTAAATGTAGTACATATGAGGACCTTTAAAACGAAATGATATATTACATGAATTGTCCTGAAATTTGATACATCGATTGATATAGCTATAAGTGACAAACCCCCCAACAATCAGAACATTCCAATAATGTGATCTTGTGAAAAAAATACTTTGAAAAAGTATCAATTTTGCGACTTATGATTCATTTTCCTGAAACACATCACATATGGGAAAACCAAATACATTTTAAAGCTCAGGCATTTATTGGGTCTGTCACGGATAACAATATACCAAGCTTTTTAGGACATCCATCGGGTATTTTGATCCCAGTGCATCAAGCAAAATAACAGCAAACAAAAACTAACTTTTGTACTTTCTCTTACCAGCCCTATTCAAATGTCAGACTTTTATATTAAAAGAAAAGACGGGCTATAATCCACTAAAGAACATTTATAGATTCTTCTGATCATCCATCATTTAAGAGCAGGGGAAGGCCTTGACCAGCACCTCAACATCGTTTATCAAAGTCCATGTATTTTTAGTCCAGACCTCATGTTATAGGGGAGTTTTATTAGCACTTGTTAAGTACTTCATGTAATAGGGGAGTTTTATTAGCACTTGTTAAGTACTTCATGTAATAGGGGAGTTTTATTAGCACTTGTTAAGTACTTCATGTAATAGGGGAGTTTTATTAGCTCTTGTGAAGTACTTCATGTAATAGGGGAGTTGTATTACCTCTTGTTAAGTACTTCATGTAATAGGGGAGTTGTATTGGCTCTTGTTAAGTTCTTCATGTAATAGGGGAGTTGTATTAGCTCTTGTCAAGTACTTCATGTAATAGGGGAGTTGTATTGGCTCTTGTTAAGTACTTCATGTAATAGGGGAGTTTTATTGGCTCTTGTTAAGTTCTTCATGTAATAGGGGAGTTGTATTAGCTCTTGTTAAGTACTTCATGTAATAGGGGAGTTGTATTGGCTCTTGTTAAGTACTTCATGTAATAGGGGAGTTGTATTAGCTCTTGTTAACCCATTCAGGCCGCGTATTGCTTTAAAGCATTCCCACGCGTGTGGCCGCGTATTGCCTTAACGCACTCCCACGAGTTTGGCTGCGTATTGCCTTAAAGCACTCCCGTGCGTAGGAAGCGTAGTGCGTGAAAGCACTCCCACACACAGGACGCGTAATGCGATAAAGCACTCCGTGGGAAAGGACGCGTATTGCCAAAAAGCATCATAGTAACAACGTTATTCAATGGTGGCGACGTTATTGGCCGTCCTTAATTCAGATGACGTTATTAGAATGTGCGTCATCCAGAGTAAAGTGGACACGGTGGAGCGTCGTCCTGATGTGATGTGTATATTTCACACAGACGTCATCAATTGAATGTTCTTTTCCCGCGCTTGGTCGTCAAGCATAATGCAACATTGGCAGCGCTGTCCTGAATGGGTTAAGTACTTCTTGTAATAGGGGAGTTGTATTGGCTCTTGTTAAGTACTTCATGTAATAGGGGAGTTGTATTAGCTCTTGTTAAGTACTTCATGTAATAGGGGAGTTGTATTGGCTCTTGTTAAGTACCTCATGTAATAGGGGAGTTGTATTGGCTCTTGTTAAGTACCTCATGTAATAGGGGAGTTGTATTGGCTCTTGTTAAGTACTTCATGTAATAGGGGAGTTGTATTAGCTCTTGTTAAGTACTGATTATGAGAGGTAGCCTGTAGGAACACAGAGAGGCGTGTGATGGGTGAAATCGCAAGAAAATGTACAATTCACTTCCTCAAATCCTTTCAAATAACCCAAATTTAAGACAAAAATCAGGTTCAAATTACAGTTCAACATAACCTAACGGATTGTTTGAATCAAGTCAATACTAAATAATATTATATTCACATATACCAAGTGTTGACGATTGTTCATTGTTAATTTAGCAGAATTTGCTAAATGTGTTGGTCTGCCAATTGTACATTTTGGGAAAATCTGGCCCTGATCTCGTATATAACTGAGCTGTAACTGAGTTTATTAAGGCAGAGAGTATACAGGACAAATCACCAGAAAATGTACAATTGACCTTCACCATTGTTTTTCAAATAATCCAAATTTTAGGCAGAAATTGGGTTCAAAATACAGTTTCACTAAACAGAACAGATGTGTTTAATCAATGTAATACATAATATACCCAAATATATCTTGTATTTATCACTTTACAGGCTAATTCATCATTGTTTATCAAATATGTAGAGTTGGCGATTGTACATTTTCTGACGATCTGACTCAGTTGGTACTGTAGTTTTCATTGAGCAAACACTCTTTAATTTCTAAAGGTCAAAGCGATTGATCTACCCTTATACATAGACATTGACTGGGTCTTCCCTGGTACATGAAGGTGGATATAAGGGAATATATATGGATTTTGAGATATCACCATATTTGAAAAGAGATCAAGGTGATTCCAATGATAGTAAACACTAGGGCATGTAATATCTATTTCTATATTTTGAATTTGATATTTCTATTGTTGAAAAAAAAAGTTTGCGATGTTTCTGGATGAGTAATTACCAGTAAATTAACTAAATATACTCCATCCTAAGGCCTTCAAAATGCAAGGATATATTTGATAAAATGCCCTAAAAGTTGTTAGGTGGATTTATATGACAATAAGTGCTAAACCCTCTAAAAATCAGAACATTTCAATAAAGAGATTTTGTGAAAAAACACTTTGAAAAATATATATTATGCGACATATGACCTATTTTCCTAAAACGGACCACAAATGTGAGTAAATTTGTGACGTGTTCCAGGAAAATGAGTCACAAGTCGCAAAATTGATATTTCCAAAGTGATATATTCACAAGATCTCTCTAGTGAAATATTCTCTATTTTGGAGGGTATAGCGCTTGTTTAAGTCATATGAATACATGAATCGAATTTCAAGACAGTGTATTAAATCTATCGTTGGGTTTCGAAGGTCATCCTATGGAGTATATTTTATTACTTTACTGGTAATTGGCAACCAATTGCCCACCAAAAATTAAAAATGGTCTCAAAATCCATTTAAAAATAGCGTTCTCAGCTATTGCGACGGATACATCTTATCAAATATGATGTGTTGCAGGAAATGTCACAAGTCGCACAAAATGGATTGTGAGATATCATCATATTTAAAACGACGAGGTCAAGCCGATTCCAATGACAGCAAACATTAGGACAGCTAACAAGTATTTTTATATTTTCAGTTACAGCCACCTCAAATCCTTGTATATAGGGGAGTTGCATGTGCCACTTCGCATGTATGTTACTATAGATCTTATGCAGGGACTCCACTATGGGAAAAACGGCAAAAAACGGCTGCGACGAATTTTTTGTGATGAAATATCTAATCAAGTTAGATATTTTGCAATTGTTGGCAACAAATTTACCCCCTCTTCCACTAGAATTTTTAGTCATGTCAAATTTTCCGAATTTTTAGTCATGTCGGCAACGAATTTTGCCTGTCGGCGCCGTTTTTACCTATAGTGGAGTTCCGCTATAAGACCCACATATACAACGCTCTTGAACTTAAGATAAGGTTGTACGATCTTTTATGAAACAGCCTCCAGATCATCTCACATTAGAGAGCCATTGGTAACCTTCCTCTACAACTCTCTTCTTCACCTTGATATTATACATTAACACTGCACCAGCTGCCCCAAAATGGAGGTTATTAATCTCCTTAGTCTCGGCCCTACCTTGCTTATAGCGCCCTTCTCTCAAACAGTAAGTTATAACATGTAGAACAGATCATCTCACGAGAGCCTTTGGTAAGCTTCCGGTACAACTCTCTTCACCTCGAGATTATGCACCAAACAGTCCTATAATTCCATGTGATTCAAGATTTGAAATGGCGGCTATGCAAATCCCCTGTTATGTAATAGAGGTGTGGGATGGACCTTATAGGGCAACTCCAGTAGAGAGAAAAACGGCACTGACAAATTTTGTTGTTGCCCACTAATTTGTTGCAACAAATATTCATACAGAAACAACAGTTTCCAGAGAATGTGGCAACACATCTGACACTCCTCCATTTGCGTTTTCATTGCAAACATGAAATGAACTGATGTTAGTGGGCAACAAGAA
Source organism: Sthenelais limicola (assembly GCA_942159475.1). Lineage (NCBI taxonomy): Eukaryota > Metazoa > Annelida > Polychaeta > Phyllodocida > Sigalionidae > Sthenelais > Sthenelais limicola. The sequence goes on along the minus strand of OW804094.1, from coordinate 25,183,825 downwards.
AATTTGTAGCCGCAGTTTTTCCTCTAATGGAGTTCCACTATTAAGTATACATGGGTCAAATCGCAAGAAAATGAACAATTCACATTCGCAAACCCTTTCAAATAAACCACATTTAAGACGAAAATCAAGTTAAAAAAACATTTCAACATAACCAAACAGATTTATTGAATGAATACAATACAGAATGCACTCAGATATGCCTAGTATTTATCAATTTTCACTCTAATTTAGCAGAATTTGAGAGAATTGTAGATTGTGCATTTTCTGAAAATCTGACCCATATTTGATATACCTATATAAGCACGCCCACCAGTCACTTGTAAGGTGTTATGTGTTTATCATGTTATTTATCAGAGGCTACGGGAGGAGGAGAAAGAAGTGAGGAACACATCAGATTCATAGATTGAGCTCCTTAACCACCCACGTACATATGGGTCAGATTTTCAGAAAATGTACAATTCACCTTCCCCAATCCTCTCAAATAACCCACAGTTACAACAAAAATAAGCTTCAAAATGCAGTTTAACATAACAGAACTGATGCTTTAAATCAACGCGATACCAAATATATACTCAGATATACCCGGTATTCATCATTTTCCAGGCTAATTTAGGAAAATCTCCTAAATGTGTAGAGCTGCTAATTGTACATTTTCTGGAAATCTGACCCATATAGAGATCTTATATAATAGCATCATAGAGTAGTGAGGGGGTGGTGGAGGCAGAGGCTGAGTGAGACTAAGGGGGCTGAGGGGCAAGGCTCCCGTTGAATAAAAAGGTGGGCAGTGTTGGTATCATACTGGTTATGTGCTGGTACTGTGCTGCTGAAAGTTGTATTGAATAAAAGAGTTCTGTATCGGTTCTGTGTCAGTACTGTGTTGGTTTTGTGTTAGTTTTAAAATTTGATGTGGGGAAAATATCTTGATACACAAGAGTTTTGCCACAGCTTTCTGTAAAGTGGCAAAGGCTGGGGTCAGAGGAAGACTGAGGGAGACTGAGGGAGACTGAGGGAGACTGAGGGAGACTGAGGGAGACTGAGGGAGACTGAGGGAGACTGAGGGAGACTGAGGGAGACTGAGGGAGGCTGAGGGAGACTGAGGGAGACTGAGGGAGGCTGAGGAAGACTGAGGGAGACTGAGGGAGACTGAGGGAGACTGAGGGAGACTGAGGGAGACTGAGGGAGACTGAGGGAGACTGAGGGAGGCTGAGGGAGACTGAGGGAGACTGAGGGAGGCTGAGGAAGACTGAGGGAGACTGAGGGAGACTGAGGGAGACTGAGGGAGACTGAGGGAGACTGAGGGAGACTGAGGGAGACTGAGGGAGACTGAGGGAGGCTGAGGGAGACTGAGGGAGACTGAGGGAGGCTGAGGAAGGCTGAGGGAGGCTGAGGGAGACTGAGGGAGGCTGAGGAAGACTGAGGGAGACTGAGGGAGGCTGAGGGAGACTGAGGGAGACTGAGGGAGGCTGAGGGAGGCTGAGGAAGGCTGAGGGATGCTGAGCGGGGCTGAGGGGACTGAGGGAGACTGAGGGAGGCCGAAGGTGGCTAAAGGAAAGCTGAGCAAGGCTGAGGGAAGCTTAGATAGGCTGGTCCAAGAGGGGTTTCGGGGAATGGCAGGGGGATGTCCAAGAAAAAATGCCCCCATCCAGGCGGGGATTTCCCTTAGTTTACCAAAGTTTCATGTCTGTCAAGGTTTATATTTTTTATAATTTTTATTTGCAATGATAATATGAAAAATGTGTCCCATGGGATCGGGGAATTTACACAAATGACTTGTCCTGGGGGGTCGGAGATTTCATTATATCCCCAAATGCCCAGGACATTCCCTTATATACCCCCGGGGTTTGGGGTTTGGGGTTTGGGGTTGGAAGTTTGGGGTTTGGGGTTGGGAGTTGGGGATTGGGATTTGGGGTTTGGGGTTGGGATTTGGGGGTTTGGGGTTTGGGATTGGGGATTGGGGGTTGGGGGTTTGGGGTTGGGGATTGGGGATTGGGAGTTGGGGGTTGGGGGTTGGGGTTGGGGTTGCAACTGACTGGTGCATAACAGCCATGCACAGCAGCACATGCAACTCCCCTATTGTGCCTCAGGTGGGAAGTATTGGAGGGAAATTAATCTGAGAGTTGGCACATCCTAATCCTCACACCTCTGTGTACGCACACTCCCACACATTCACTCCATTTGTATTTTCTTTTATGTTGGAGCAGGGAGGTATATACAGGGGTTATGGGTCATATGTTTAGAAAATGCACAATTGGCAGCTCTCCACATTTAATAGATTCTGCTAAATTAGGCTGCAACCCTCTGCTCTGTGGGCTAGCATGCTAACCACTACACCACAATGGCTGGTTGGGGAGACAAGGCTTAATTCTGCAAGTCATATAAGAGCAGAAGGCCATTGCATGAGGTATCGCTAAATTAATTCTGTTCCACTAAGGTTCCGTTAAATGGTACCTTCGCCGTAGCTTTTGCTGTTTTGAACCAACTAAATTAAAAGGATCCAATCGTAGCAAAACTACACAATTTGCACGACTCATGAATTCAGTGTTTCCCTTTCAGAATCTAAAATCATATATGGAAGTAATCAGTAGAAGCTGGGTAAACAAAACAGTGAAGACGACGACGGAACATTTTCTGACGAAGAAAAAAAAAACGGACATAAAAATGTATTCTTAAATAACAACATACTCTAGGGTTGCCATGGCAACTATCCAACCATTTTCCTTGTGACTCATTTTCCTGTGATTTGTTTTGATTTGAAAAACATTTATTCAGGAACACCAACAATTCATCACAATGATATTGTGATATCGCATACTTCGCTGAATGACATTAAAAATAGCCATTTAAATATAATAGTAAAAAAATACGGAAAGAATATCAATTGTATTTGTATTTAAATTATTTTATTCAGCGAGAAACATTATGCAACTGGTACACTATATCTCAGCCGTCGCTGATTTACTAGGATAATCATAACAATAATTTATTTTACATCAATGAAGCTTATAATCTCTTCTATGTATGGCTTAAATTACCGGGTAATCATGACAATCGTATTTCACTAAGTATCGATTACAATATACAGAAGAACATTTGTTAAGAACAATATATAATTTAAAACCATCACCGACGCATCTCTACTTACTACAGTCCGTTAGGTTTGTTACAACAAATGTTCATATCAATTACATATAATCCGCCATTATTGTATGTGCAACATATATATATTATTATATATATAGAGAAATAGGCAAGGGGTTCACTCTACTTCTAAGATCTAGATACAACAATCCAATACAAATCAATTTCAAGTTCAATTTGCTATTTCTTGTTCATTATGACGACATTTAACATCTGACATTCAAATAACATGGTAAGGTAGAGACGACTAATGGCTAGACCTGAAGGTAAGGTAAATCGCAGCCAGAGCGACTTGTCTCTCGTTGGTTTGATTATCACAAGTTAGAGAAGATTAATTTATATGGCAGCAGCTGCGATAAAGACATCGTTTGTTTGATGGAGTAATAGGTTAGGAACAGTAAAAGAGCTCTATGGGCGAGGAGACCAACATCCTAGCCTTGACTCAAGGGTCAGATTTTCAGAAAATATACAATTGGCAGCTGTACACATTTAGTAAATTCTGCTAAATTAGGATGCCATTTGGTTAATAGTTAATTAATATATATTTGGCATTGCATTGATTCTAGCAATCTGTTTGGTTAGGTTGAACTGTATTTTGAACTTTTTTTTCGTCTGAAATTTGGGTTATTTCAGAGAATTGGTGAAGGTGAATTGTATATTTTCTGAAAATCTGACCCTCAAGCATAGTAGGCCTCTTGTATGACCTTGTCCATCTTCTGATTATTGACCTTGGACAAACTAGCGGTGGTGACCACAATAATTATCAAGCAGTCAGTAGTAGAAAACCCTAATGACCCCCTAACTTTTAGGGGTCAGGTGATTCCCATTAACGCTTTTAGCCTTAGTTTTAGCCTTGTGGTTAAGCTTATCGCTGTATGCGGTGACCTGCAACGCTTGAAGAATGTGGCTTTCTGGACAGGACTGTAAAGGTGAAATTATAACCTATACGACATTTTGCTCAATAAGAAATGTTTAAAAAAGAATTACTAAAACTACGGAAAACTAAAATAATGGGTGGATTGTAGGAAGTAACTTCAGCCAATCTTCCGTGAGATGACAAACGAACATGAACGGGCATGAGTAGCACAGTGTACACATAATATTATGAACAAGGAATATCATGAACACATGAGGATAATGGGCTCACGGTTGATAATTCAACTTAGATGCGGTGAAATTAGTTTATCATTTAAAAGCTTATATATGAGAGGTCCTTTTTTCTCCGGTTGTATAAAGAGCATCTATTTTGCTTGAACAAATCTTTATTCAGGATAGGAATAGTCCTGACAAAACGATATGTAAAATATGATATGAGACATCTTCTTTAATTACCACATACACTTTATCTTCCTTCATCATTTTGTGGACGTTAGTTAATCAATGCTTTTAATCATTACTCAACAGGGGATTTGCATATCCGCCATTTTGAATCTTGATTCGCATGGAATTATAGGACTAATGGTACAGTGTAGAATCTATAGAAAACCTGCCATATTCATCATGGAATATTTATCAGAGCTCTGTCAACACGTATTCATAGCACAAGTACTCATCTTTCCCATCATATATTTGGTTCTCATAGATCATTGATAAAAGCTATGATATTATTAAAAACAGTCTTTCAATTTTCAATAACAATTTTGCAAAAGATTTGTATGTCCGATTTTATCAGAATCCATCCCAGTATGCACTGTAACAGACATGCGCAGTGGCACATGCAAAAACTAAAGTTATCAAATTTAAAAATGTAGATGTGATGCGCGGCTCTGGATTAGGTTTCCTGAACCAGAGCCGGGCTCACTTGACCGATCCCGGTTCTGCATTGAAATAATAATGTATTACAAGAGGGTGCTGGTCGCCAGGTGTATCATTCACAGACTTGACCAACAGAGGTTGTGTATATCCGTATGGTAGCTTTTATTTATTTTTGACCTGGTTATTCATATTGCTATTGTGTAGAAACCATATAACACTGAGTTGTTACTTCATGTATACTGTGGTTGACATGTGTGATAGTCAGTTGACTAGATGGCCGCAAGCCATCGTTAACTCCGGGTGTGGTTGAAGTGAGATATTAAACAGAGAGTGCTGGTGAGGTCCAAGAGTTCCTGTCGTTGTCGTTGTTCTTGATCTTGATTATATTAAGTTTCCATAGTCGCTTAAGGTTATCGACCGGACATTACATAGAAATACTAGTCCTAAATGTTCTAATGTTTACCATCATTGGAATCAACTTGATCTCGTCCTTTTAGATATTTATATTTTTATATGTTATGTATAAAAATCTATTTCTTTGCGACACATGACTCATTTTCCACTAAAGGGTCTAGTCCACTGAGCCGATTCCCATGCGATTCTCACATAATTTAGTGCAAAATCGCGTGAGAATCGGCTTGGTGGACTAGGCCCTTAACACATCACATTTTTAGTAAGGATTTCTTATACACCATCTCCTTGTTAATATTCAGACGGTTAGAAAATATGAATGTTCCCCCGTCATAGTCCATTATTGTGCCTATTTTGCCCTTTCCTCAACTGAGTTGTCTATTATTTTATGAGCACTTTTGAAAATGTTAATATTAAACATCACCCATGACCTCCACGACACTCTGTAAGACAAGATGGAATTGCTTCCTGGAAGAACATCTTTAATGATAGATAAGAAGTAAAGTAGCTTTGGAAGTAAGCTGTTATTAATTCTACATTTCCTGGAAGACAACTTTACATCACGATGGCATGGGGTCATAAATAATAATCCATCGTAAATGTACCAGGAGCTCTCATTCCCGGACAGACATTCTCTCGCTCTACACTGTCAAACATAGTGGATGGAACTAAATGAGATTCACTCAGTTTTTCTCTGAGTTTAAATTGATATAACTCTTTATATCTCTACTTAGCTTGTTCCCAACCGCACTATAAGGTGGCCACACTATGTGCTTTGTTTAGAGGCACTTGAGAGAGAGACAGAGGAGACAGAGAAAGACAGAGTGGTTACATTTATATAAGCCTATGTTGGGGATTGGTGAGAAGAGCGCCATCCTGCACAGCACTGACCACTGTGGTGGAGATAAAACTCAGGGTTGCAGGGAGACATGAGCAGTGAGGCATAACGAGTTATGTAACTGGGGATTGTCATTATTTAGCGGAAATGTCCCATGCCCGAATTCTGGTAGCTGTCTATCCATGCTCCATGCTATCCATGCTCTGCGTAAATCTGGTAAAAACACCTGGAATTTTGCAAATTGACATGCTTCAGGGAGGTGCAAAGGCACTTGTTCATTTTGTAGTTCTATGTAAACCATGTTTGGGGAACACTCACCCAAGGTAATTTATGCCTTAAAACATGGTAGTTGTGATATAAATGTGGAATGCATGGAGTGTAGATGTTGGCATCATGTTGTGTGGCTTTGTCACTCTCTATGATGCAAACATTTACACTCCTTGTGTATCTGATACGCTGTTTCAGAAAAAAACAGTCAGTGTGTTCCATCTAAATATTTTCATCTCTGGGTGCAGTTTGCTTGATCCAACAGCACAGATGGGTCAGATTTTCAGAAAATCTATAGTTCTACACATCTTGCTAAATTCGAGTAATAAATGAAAGGTACTGAGTTTATCTGAGTGTATTCTGTATTGTATTGATCCAGATAATCTCTAGATAATGGTTTTAGAGGGGAAGTAGCTCCTTGATCCTCCTCACCATCCACTCCAAGCACAATGTCCGCGCCAGATCTAGCCGGCAGATTTGAATAGTCTAGGTAAGTTTCCCAGTTATCCTCAGTTTCGTCTTTCTCTAACGACTTGGCCTTAGCTTCCAGCATATACTTGCAGTATTGGCCCCACCGTCCAGGGTGTTCCTTATTACACTGAGAGCAAAGCCCCCAACGAACCATAATGAAGTTTGGTAACGGTCACACACAAAAACAAGCAAAAGGTGTGTCCTAGTTGGGGCGTGAAAGTGTTCCGAAGAGAGCTGGCTTGAGAGCTGGCTTGAGGTTTGCACTGGCCACTAGGTGGCGGTCAAGTTGACCATATAGGTCTATAACCACAGGGGGTTATATAATGCCAATCATTCAATGAACCTGTCTGGTTATGTTGAAAATGTGGGTTATTTGAGGCGATTGGTGAAGCCCAATTGTGTATTTTCTGAAAATCTGACCCACATGATCAGTTCAGAGTTCAGTGGTAACACATGACCTAAATGCCGCAATCTGATTGGCATAGGGAGGTGTGTTCGCCTTCTTTGATGTAAAGAAGTTATTTATTGAATGAATATGGCTTTAGTTATGATTAATTCTTTTAACCTCCTTTCGATCTGGATGAGAGCTGATGCATTAAGTTTGGTTCAAGCATCTTAGTATGAGGAAAAACAATTATTTTTGCTTCTCCAGATTGTCATTCAGCGGTCGTGCAGGTTAGGTGTAACATGCTTCGTTTACCATATATGGCTTTTGGATAATTTCAATGTGTAAATCATTGAGTGTGGAAATAATGTGACCCTCTCAGTGACGTCATGTTCGCCTTCTTCGATGTAAAGAAGTTATTTATTGAATAAATATGGCCTTAGAGTCATTTCAGTGTGTAAAAATAAACTTTTATTTAAAAACCTATTGAAACTATTGTAACTCTGACAGAAATTTTTGAATGGGTTCTATACGAATAGCATGAATTTGTAATTTGACCCATGAAATTTATTAAAAAAAGAAATGCAGTGTGGAAATAATGTGACCCTCTCTTTGGTTTTAAACTTCAAACCATTTGAAACCTCCATCAGGCCACATTCTATAATAACCAGAGGACCAATACTTTGTTGGAATGTTGGTAAATGTCATGATTTGTATTGTTTCTATCACTTTTGGACGATTATGGATGTAAAATTAAGCAGCTTTTGTTTACAATCATTGGTAATCCCAAGCTGCTTAATTACATGGGCTGCAATATTTCATGGGTCAGATTTTCAGAAAATGTACAATCAGCAGCTCTACAAATTTGGTAACTTCTGTTAAATTAGACAGAAAAATGATAAATAATGGGTATATCAGAGTATCTTTGGCATTATATTGATTAAAAATATCTTTTTTATTGTGTTAACTGCATTTTAAACGTCAATTTTCACTTAAATTTGGGTTACTTGAGAGGATTGGTGAAGGTGAATTGTACATTTTCTGAAAATCTGACACATATGGTAATGCATTAAATATTGCAGCCCATGACATTTCCATGAAATAGTTTGTACAGAATGGGTTAAGAGAATAACAAGTCTAATTATCTATTTGCAGTTAAACCAGCTTGATGTAAAAATCATCCAAAACATTTGATGACAACCACCATTTCTACCAGTGTCACGTCTAGGATTAATAAGTTATTGCTTAACGCAGGATATACACTATATTGGATGCAGAGGTCGTGGGCCTGTTGCATAAAATATTCTAACCTAAAATGTTCCTTGCTATGCTACTTTCCTTTGTTTAGGACATTCCTTCTGAAAGGAAAACAATAACTTTGTCTCTGTATACATAGCAAATTTAATTCCTTCCCTAAAAGTTCCTTACCATCTTCTATGTTAAGGGTGGTCTCCACTGGCTGCAGTAAGCTCTGCGGTAAGCTCTGCAGTAAGCCTTGTGATGGTTCTGTGTTGTTGAAGAGTGGTGAAGTCCTGCCTACATCATTCACTGACCATGTAGGCAAGCACCTCCCCATTCCTCACCACCTACAGAACCAGCACAAACCATCGCAAGGCTTACCGCAGAGTTTACCGCAGCCAGTGGAGACCCCACTTTAATTTTAACCAGAAAAGAAGCTCAGGACAGAAAATTCTTTTATGCAACGGGTCCCAGGCAGAAGATGATGAATGTTTATAATTAGACACGATTTGATCAGATTTTGGGAGGTTTTTTCTTACCTATAGACCACGTTTTATCAACGGAGGTAGTGTCTGAACGGCAGTGTTAAAGCTCCATAGAGTGTGGCGCCACCTATAGTATTTGGCGGTGTCAGTGGGTGAGCTTCCGGTATCAACTAAAAACTAGCTGTCAGGATGCTTGTGGGGTATAACTACTGCCTATACTGACCTAGGACCACACATTTAAGGTTAGGTTTAGGGTTATAATTAGCATCAGTATCCACCCATGTACTCTATTCCACTTCACAGAACACATGAAAATACAGTGCATAATGGTAACAATGCTCTATTAACATCCTGGCAGCTAGTATATAGACGCTTCCTGAGCTTCCAGTTCCACATGAGCACTCAATACCTGTTTCGCAAGGCTTATTTGATTGAAATAAATAATTGTACAGGTTGGTAAAATGAATTGAGCCCTCGAGTTTCCATGATCACACGAAGCACAATGAACCACCAAACCTCGGGGTAATAATGCTATAATAAGTCCAGGAGGGATTTAGTGATCACTTTTATAACACTCACTGTACCGAGTAAGTAGTGTACCCTACTATTCGAAACATGTCCTAGTCGATAGATAACATACTTATATTTAGATTACTAGAAACATAACCTATTCCAACCAGGGTAGCGGCTGGAAGAGATGTGTTGCCTCATGTGACACATAAGCATGTCGACCCATTTGTCATTTCTCCAGTAAACTGCCATAAGACAAATAAAAGATATTCTATTCTATTCTATTCTATTCTATTCTATTCTATTCTATTCTATTCTATAATAGATTGTCTGACCTGAGAATGGGTGGTGTAAGGAAGGTGGCCAGGGCAGTGTAGTAGGCTCTCTTCTCATAGTTCTCCACCATAGCACTCCGCATACTCGACTCCAGTGATGTATTGAACTTTCTGGCGAAGAAGAAATGATGAGAGAAGAGTTGAAGTCTCTGTCGGTCCTCCTCACCAAAGGTACCTGGTCCCTGGAAGAGATTAGGAAGATATTGAGGGATTTGGACGAATATCAATTGTTCTAGCAAATATTCTGCTGCTGTGATAGGTTTATGGGTCAGATTTTCAGAAAGTGTACAATTCGCCTTCACCAATCCTCTCAAATAACCCACATTTAAGACAAAAATAAGCTTTAAAATGCAGTTTAATATAACAGAACTGATACTTTAAATCAATGCGATACCAAATATACTCAGATATACCTGGTGTTCATAATTGTTTAACCTAATTCAGCAGAATTTTCTAAAATGTGTAGAGCTGCCAATTGTACATTTTCTGAAAATCTGACCCTTATCCAAGAATGTGAAGTCAAATAGGGAGCAAACAGCGCCCATGACCGATAATAAATGTGATGTGTTTCAGGAAAATGAGTCATAGGTCGCAAAAAATAGATTTTGGGACATCATTATATTTGAAAAGATGAGATCAAGCCAATTCCAATGATAGTAAACAGTCTAATAATCTAATAAGTATTTCTAGATTTTAAGTTTGATATTTTCATTTTAAAAAAAATGGTTTCCAATATTTCTCGGGGCAATAAACAGTAAAATGACTAAATATACTCCATACCAGGTCCTTTAAAACGTAAGGATATATTGGATACATTGTTCCTGAATTTGATACATCGATTGATATAATTATAAGTGATAACCTCTCCAAAAATCAGAACATTCCAATAAAGTGATCTTGTAGAATAAACACTTTGAAAAATACCATTTTTGCGACTTGTGACTCATTTCCCTGAAACACATCACAAATGAACTTTGTACAGGGAAAGATCCTTCAACTACAAATGAGGACGTTGAAGAAACCCTGTACCCTGCAAATGAAAACATCTTTGTACTAAACATGTTTGAATACGTTTTTTTGTCCCCAGTTAGGAGACGTTTTTTCCCCGTTTGCATCATCAAAAGTGTTTAGCCTCTTCATTACCGCCTAGGTATTGAAAACATTATTCAATAGCGTATTAAAAAACGTTTAGAGATCCATTTACAGAATCGTTCACTAATTGATTGAAATAAATACAAGAATCTGAAGTAAAATCGGCCGGGAGAAAACGGCGCCCATGAGATAATAGGTGATGTTCCTTCAGGCGGGTCATCCAAATACAAGGGTCAGATTTTCAGAAAATGTACAATTCAACTTCGCCAATCTTCTCAAATAATCCAAATTTTAGACGAAAATAAAGTTCAAAATACAGTTCAACCTAACCAAACAGATTGCTAGGATCAATGCAATGCCGAATATACCCGAATTTACCTAGTATTGGCCAAATTGTAGCCTAATTTTGCACAATTAACTAATCGTGTAGAGCTGCCAATTGTACATTTTCTGAAAATCTGACCCACAAATAAGAACGTTTTAGAAACCCTGTAGTAAACACAACTTAACAAAACCCTCCAAAAGTGTGGTCAAAATGACTTTTAGATGGGTTTAAAGGTAGTGTAACAAAACGGAGGTGTTCTGGCCAAAAACTGTACCCTTCAAATCAATTCAATTCAAGAATTCTTTCATTGCATTTGGTCTTTTTTTACAATGTGGTAATTCAGCTTTCTAGATAGACAGTTGTCTAAGTAGTTCTTCCGCCGGGTGCCTAATCCTTGATTGTTCTTAAACTGTACAGAGTTTCAACATGAACATAGAAAATAAATTATAGGTTTACAACAAGTGAAGTAGTGTAGTGACTCAACACTAACTCAGGTTCTTGATCCTTGTCAGCAATCACCTCTTTATTCTCCACACACATAAACATGGCTCGGGAGGCCAGTACTACTAGAGTACTGAGCCTAAATAGGACCAGCCACTCTGGGACTAGTCCACACATTACACATAAGGCAAATAGGGTGTCACAACACCATATATATGTTACACAGAGAACACACAGTACACTTAACATAAGACAATACAGTGGTAAATAGCAATATAGGCTGCAGTGCATAAGAAGGACATCTGGTGGTCCATATGGGAGTATACATAAAGTACTGTACTGCAAACCCCTGGTGGAATAGACTGTAACTCCATACCCAATGTAGCTGTATAGAGTATTTGTGATACCCAAATACTACAGTAGTAATTATATGAGATGGTGAGATGAGCGAATCGACATTCGTGATACATGAAGTGGTTAATGAAATAGGAATGAGTAAACAATGCTGTTGGAATTTGGGGAGGGTGTTAAGGTGTTAAGAGGTCTAATTGCCTCTAGCATGTTAACAAGTTGTTTAAAAGTTTCCTTTTAAAATCGAAATTAAAATAAATTACAAGGAGTCATTGCACAAGCAACTGGTTCAACAGTGCTTTGCAACCAGAAGAGAGGAAGAGGGGGAGGAGCAGGGATTCTAAGTGAGTAAAGGGGGGTCTCCACTGGCTGTGGTAAGCTCTGCGGTAAGCCTTGCGATGGTTTGTGCTGGTTCTGTAGGTGGAGAGGAATGATGAGATCCTGCCTGCATGGTTCACTGGTCATGTAGACAGCTTCATCTGTATGTTATGTTTGATATATTTATGTTTGGAAATGTTTGCAATATGTCTGGGTGGGTAATTACCAGTAAACTAATTTAAATGTACTCCATAGGATGACCTTCGAAACGCAAGTATATCTTTAAAGTGGCTATGGTCACTATTTGAGTATATGTCATTTAGAAATATGTTTGTAGTTTTCGATGACATGCATAAGTAAGAACATTTGTGTAGAATACCAACGCTATATATTCCTTAGATTAATTGATATTTGTTAATGAAGAATGTGGCAGAGGTTCCATTGGGGAATTCAAATCTGAGAGAGCAGTAACTAGACCATAAGGTGCTGCCCCAGTGTATGGTAAAGGGATGTGAACTAGGAGCGAGACAGGAGGTACATGGTCACATTATATACCCTGTCCCAGCCAGGTGGTAGTACTTAACTAATTAAGATGCATACAGGCGGCAAGACCTCTTCCAACTGCCATGTCTGAGAGACTATAGTGTGATGGAGGCACCCCACGAAGTTTGAAGTTTTAAACTCTTATATATTCCAAATACTTGTATTTCATACATTAATGCTCCCAGGTATTGGTTAATGGCATAATGATCCAGAACATTGTTGAAATTCAAACATATGTCAAAAAAATCAGGAGCTCAGCGGCAAGTGTCACTTTAATACACAGTCTTGAAATCTGATACATATATTCATATGCGCTACACCCTCCAAAGATTAGAAGATTATGACAAAGAGATCTTGTGGGTTAATCACTTTGGAAAATCGCATTTGTGCGACTTGTGACTCATCGTCCTGGAACACATCACATTTCATCTGCTCTAATGCCATTTTTTTTAAAAGAAATTTTATTGAGCACATTTTCATGGTACATGATAATCTCATGATACTCAATGGAAAAATCAATTTGATAATTGGTAAGCAAAGTACAAGTTTAAATCGTTTAAACAACAATATTACAGTTTCTAATAAGCGAAGTATATAGTCGAACGACGACACCAACTATTAATGGTTAATAAGAATGAGCGCGGCGTCGACACATTGTATTACATGTATTTTAATCATCCTACAACTTTGCATCACCTTATGTAACAGGAGTATGGACACTGTTCTTATTTTTATTCGGATTGATTTATGTATAGATATGTTTTAAAAAACAAGCTTAATTTACCCATCTTTCTATGTTCGATAGAGTCACAAAGTTATTATATTACTATCTAAAATATTTAACTCTCAGCTTGCTGTATTAAAAGTTCTAATAATTCAGGCTCCCCTGAGAATATTTGTGCTTCTTGTATGAAAATGTCGAAGTTCCTGAATAAAATATTTTTAAATCTAAACAAAAATCTACTATAATTAGACAATTATTTCTCAATATTTGGGCTCAAGGAAGCATATCATTGTCAAAGCTTGATATTTGAAAAATGTAAAAACAGCCTTATTAAGCCATGAAAACATCAAGGTTACTACAATTCAGTTCAGTAGGACTTTTACAACCACCAATCTTTTACAACCACCAATTAGAATTTACTTTAAGGATTTTGTCCAGTCACTATTTACTTTGGGGAATTTTTTCATATCTGTCCATTCACTATTTCGAATGTGAACTGGCAGCTTATAGAATAGAATAGCCATAGAATTCCCGACATTTTGATATATAGGATGGTATAAGATAGACACAATACCCAATAAGACACTGAGAGATAAAGTTTTTTTGTTGTTGTTTATTTATTCACGACCATACATGTTTCGGAGATGGGTTGTCTCCTTCTTCAGTGGTCATATAATATAGTGGATATATAATTGAGACGTGTTCATAACGTTCATTTTTGTATTCCTTTCTCAGTTGGTCAATAGACAGTATTTTCAGTTTCAGTGGAGGCCCACCATCTCATTTTATTAAACTTTCCTAACAATTGCAGTTACATCAATGTCTAACGCCTTTGAATTGTCACCATGTTCTATGCAGCATATATATGGGTGAAGTCGCCAGAAAATGTACAAATCACCTTCACCAATCGACTCAAATTACCCAAATTTCAGATGAAAATAAAGTTCAAAACACAGTTCAACCTAACCAAACAGATTGCTAGAATCAGTGCAATGCCGAATATACCCGAATCTACCTAGTATTGACCAAATTGCAGCCTGATTTAGCAGAATTTACTCACATTTTCTGAAATTCTGACTCATATATGCCAAATGCCATCCATTCATTCATTGTCAATACTGCAGATATCGTGTAAAGGTTACGGGAAATGTTTCAGGATCTGTTGCTTATTCTGCAAAGTATTTTGTGAAATCTTTATTGTAATTAGTACAGTACGCCTCAATTTTCTCATACACCTTCGTCTTACAAATAACATTCAACATGTGTTTGTATCAGGGTGGCCAGTACTGCCCACGATAATACAAGAAATAAGTGGAATTTAAGAAAAAAAGGCAAACATATGGGTCAGATTTTCAAAAAATGTACAATTGGCAGCTGTGTACATTTAGTAAATTTTGCTAAATTAGGCTGAAATTTGGTCAATATTAGGTAAATTCGAGTATATTCTGCATTGCATTGATTCTAGCAAGCTGTTTGGTTAGGTTGAACTGCATTTTGAACTTTATTTTCGTCTGAGATTTGGGATATTCGAGAAGATTGGCTTAGTTGAATTGTACATTTTCTGAATATGTGACACATATCTGTAATTGGTAAACTTATCAGCCAATTCTTCTAAGTTCGTTATTTCAAAATCTCTCGTACTATTTCTTAAAAACTGGTTTTTATTCATCGAAATTTCACATAGTGATACATTTCATTCGAGAATATAAAAATTTACAAACAATGATGCGTAGTGCTTTACGGTATGAAGATAGAAAAGTTCAAATAATACTAGTTTATCTATCCTACAGAACCGTGTTCCAATACCAGATTTCTAAACCCCTATGATACTAGACGAATAACTATATAATACCGTGTTTATCGCTGATTTAAGTCAATACCTACTGATGGTAACCCTTCCTTCATCTCTCTTCTATTTCAGCCATCATCTCATACCATCTACTCACCTCATTATTTCTAACTATGCAACAAAGTAACTGTCCACATGCTATGATATCAACACCTAAAATTTTATTGATTGAAATGTAATAGCCAATAATTCAGGGCTTGGCGGTATACTGGGAATGAACCGAGCCTCTCAATAAATAGCTATGGCATACGCCACTATATTATTATATCCTGAATAAAGATATGTTAAAAAAAAAATCTAAAGAGGATGAATAAGATGTGACTTTTAGTATAAGTCATTAAGTTGATTGCGTAATTATTACATTTTTACACAACAGATTACAGGATACTGAATCTCATATCTACCATAGAACAAGAATCACTTTTTTGTTCGTTTTTTTCCCGACATTAAGCCTAAAATACATAATCATGCAGTAGTCTGCATAGGATAAAACAGTTGATAGTCTGAAAAACACCAATATGACTTAAAAATAAGTCCAATCATTCCAGATTTAAATAACTATAGAATTTTAGATGTGTGGTGCGCGGCTGTGGATTAGCTTTGCTGAACCAGAGCCGCGCCCACACGTGTCTCAGCAGTTGTCGCTATGGGACTTTAGGGTTATGTAAGTTGTGTATTGGTGCTAGCTGCGCGGGTCGTGGCTGTGGTCTTAGTCACCAACAGAGGTCGTGCTGTGTTGTGTATCTGTATTTTTGAACTTTTTATTGCTGTATGTTGTACTTATCCTATATGTATGTCTTGTACTTACATGTTATACACCCTTTTGTATTTGCATGTTATTATCATGTACTACTCTCTTTATATATGTTCGGTTGTTGTTGTCACAAGCCGTGATATCTAGCAACCCGGGTGTGAATAGGAAGATATTAAACATTGAGTGCTGGCGAGGTCCATTAGATCCTGTTGTTGTCGTTGTCTTTGATTAGATAAATTAAGTTCCCATAGTCGCTTAAGGCTGTCGATCGGACACTACAGATGTAATAAAACATTGCATGTACAATGTCAAAATGTCAAAATGATCCAAACAAGTCAATCCAAAATGACAATTAAATAGAAAACGTAGAAAGTATCCCAACTTGTATTAGCTTACCCACCATTGTGCGCTCCTCTATCCTGCATGGAATTTCAGAATGACGACCTTTACAGAAACTAAAATTTAATAGCTCTTTATTTCTCACGTAAGCTTATTTGCCCTTTTTCTGAATTTATTGCAAAATATCAAATGTCGTCGGACAAAGTAAGATAGTACTCGGATTCTTATAGTAGGATTTTTTATAGTAGGATTTAGTAGGATTTATAGTGGCATTCTTCGCCGTGGCCTCTAGCACTAGTTGGTCTGATCGTCAGAAAATGTACAATTCCCCTTCACAAATCCTCTAAAATAACCAAAATTTAAGACAGAAATGTGATGTGTTTCAGGAAAATTAGTCATAAGTCGCAAAATTGATTTTTTCAAAGTGATTTCTATATGGATCAGATTTTCAGAAAATGTACAATTCGCCTTCACCAATCCTCTCAAATAACCCAGATTACAGACAAAAATAATGTTCAAAATACAGTTCAACCTAACCAAACAGATTGCTACAATCAATGCAATGCCAAATATACTCGAATTTACCTAGTATTGCCTAAATTGCAGCCTAATTTAACAGAATTTACTGAATGTGTACAGCTGCCAATTCTACATTTTCTGAAAATCTGACCCATATCTGTCCATTTTCTAGTATCACAACCCATAGGCGAGCTAGAAGTAATATATGGGTCAGATTTTCAGAAAATGTACAATTCACCTTCACCAATGCTCTAAAATAAGCCATAATATTATTTTAAGACAAAATTTAGCTTCAAAATGCTGTTGAACATAACAGAACTGATACTATACATCAGTGAGATACCAAATATACTCAGATGTACCCGGTATTCATATAAGTGTTCAGCCTAGTTTAGCAGGATTTCCTAAATGTGTAGAGCTGCCAATTGTATATTTTCTGAAAATCGGACCCATAACACAAGTTGATAAAAAGCCTAATCCATAAGACCAATATGACGCAATCAATCTTACAAAAGCCTGATATAACAGCCTGCCGTATTTCCCCTGATGGATGAAGAGAACAGGGCCCTGGGTAATATCATGCTTTAACAAATGTGATGTGTCACAGGGAAATGAGTCAAAAGTCGCAAAATATGGATTTTGAGATATCATCATATTTGAAAAGATGAGACCAGCCCGATTCCAATGAATGTAAACATTAGGGACATTTAATAAGTACTTTTATCTTTTTAGTTAGATATTTTCATATTTGAAAAAAAGTAAAGTAGCTAAATATACACAATGGGATGACCTAAGGAACACCCTGGTACAATCAATGAACAGTTTTGACATTTGGTAAATACATACATACAACCACAGGGACTATACACACCAAAATGATATTGAAAAACACCAATTTTGCGAATTGTGACTCATTTTCCTGAAACACGTCACAATAGGGATGTGTCACAGGGAAATGAGTCACAAGTCGCGAAATGTATAGATTAAGGTCCAGATATTTAAATCATGAACAACATCAAGAGGGAAACGTGTTTAACGATAAGGAAAATGTGTTATGCTGACTGATCTTTTGGCTTGCTAATACACATACGGTTGGAAGTGAGTATATGGGACTGACATAATTATAAGAACATCTGATGTCTTCTTTGAAGTAAGACCTGCTCATAAATACAAGGTACGTCCCGGTAAACAATTGTTATTATCACGTAAATGTTTTCCTTTGTTCTTAGATGTAGTTTTGTGTACGTGTTGTATGAAGTAAAAGTAAATTGAGAGCTGTAGAAATAATACTATGAGGACTGTGGCTCTGAAGTTTCTAAGATCTGTTTGTGTATGTAGAGTATTGTCTTTATTATAGTGAGGAACAACAACAACAGGGGTCTGTTGCATAACAAGTTATTGTTAATTTAAAGCTGTATTCTCAGTTAACGTCAGTCAAAAACTAAATGTGATGCGTTCCAGTAAAATGAGTCACAAGTCGCAAAATTGATATTTTTCAAAGTGTTTTTTTCACAATATCTCATTATCAAAATGTTCCGATTTTCAAGGGGTTTAGCACTTATAGTCATAGAAATCTATGTGACAAATTTCGGGACATTGTGGTAAATATATCCTTGCGTTTTGAAGGCCTTCGTATGGAGTATATTTAGTTACTTTACTAGTAAAAAAAAATATCAAAATATCAAACTTGAAATATAGAAATACTTATTAGGTGTCCCAGTGTTTACTATCATTGGAATCACCCTGATCTCCTCTTTCCAAATATGGGTCAGATTCTCAGAAAATGTACAATTCACCTTCACCAATCCGCTCAAATAACCCACATTTAAGACAAAAATTAGCTTCAAAATGCAGTTTAACAGAAGAGAACTGATACTTTACATCAATGCAACACCAAATATACTCAGATTTACCCGGTACTCATAATTTTTTAACCTAATTTAGTAGAATTACCTAAATATGTATTGCTGCCAATTGTACATTTTCTGAAAATCTGATCCATACGATGATATCTCAAAATCCATATTTTCCTAAAACGGATCACATTTGATCAAAATGAACTGAGAATGCAGCTTTATTCTAAACTACATCGCTTTTGTGTAGGCGTAGTGTTGAGTTCAAGTCCCCCTTCAACTTATCCTTATATCCATCCATGTCGCAAAAAGGTGTTGACGGAAATGAATCTAATTTTACGACATCTGTCAATAAAGCGCAGTGTCATCTAGCGCCATTTAATGTAAATGTCGTCTGCGCGTTGTCCTGGCAACAATGCCTGCTATCAAATGATCCTTGTTGTAAAACCCTCTCATTGTGCTGTTTCATGTCATGCGATACTTTCCATCACATATTTGTTTTTACTCTTTGTATAAAGGTTTCAATTACTTCACTGATTGAGTTAATATGATCATAGGGACATTATTGTACCGTGTGTAGATTTGTATTAATGCTGAATTCTTTAATATTCAATCCGTGTGAGTTTTGCAAGAGTTGGGAAGCGCAGACCACATTTTCCGGTGACACATAAGATGTGATGTATTACAGAATAGAGAGTCATAGTCGCAAAATTCATATTTTCAATGTGTTTTATCCACAAGATTAAACACGTTGACCATACTACATTTTAAGACAGTGTATTAACCTATCCTCGTTTTACTCAGGTCATTCAGCTACTTTATTATTAATTCTTTGAGACGAGAATCCGGTAATTTACAGGTGGCGCTGCGATCGGCGGCAAAAACTCGGGTGAATACAAGAGCTGAGTCTCATAGGCGCTAACGCTAAACTACCTGTTTTCAACCCCTTTGAAACCATGCATAAACGGGTCAAAATGCTATGATCTTACATGGATATATCAATTATAGTTCATACATTGCAGTCGCTTGTTCCGTTTAGCCGACAAATGTGTATACTTTAAGATATCAAGGGGGAAAGTTAGAGATTTTAAGCTGGGTTGCTATGGTCGTCAAGGGCCGGATTCCCCCAAGTCCCGGCCCACTGCTCGCCAAGATGCACTGTCACGTGACCAGATGACCGGAGGCCATGTCCACCCATGATTTAATTCTATCCCAGAATCTTTTAGGATTCGAACAACCTAAAAAGAAATGATCGATCGAGTCTGTTTCCTCGCAGAAATTACAAACTGGGGAGGGTTTAGCATGAATCTGTTTGAGGTAGCTATTACACCCAATTGTTCTATGAACCACTCTATACTGGAGGGCCTGCCATTTACTGATGTTACAGCATTCTCCAGGAATCTCGAACTTCTCCTTCCATTGATTTCTATCACCTTTAAATTTATTGTCATTGAGAATTTCATGCCATCTATCCAACTTTTCATATTCTGGAACTGATAGTTGTACCAATTCTGCGTATATTTCTTTGGTCTTAACTTCTTTGATACTCATGAGTTTCTCATTAACTTTAAACATTGTATCTTTGGTTTTTGGTAATGAAAAATCTTCAGTTGCTACTAGGCGGAGCCACTCTCTAGGTATTGCAGCTATCAATTTAAGCCTGTCAGTTACATCACAACAGATATCATATTTATTAACTAACTGCGTGGTTGACATGATTTTCTTGTCGGAGTTTAACAAATCTCCTATTACCTCTATACCACTTGCTCTCCAATCTTCATTGTTGAGCATCTTCCCCTCTTTTCTGATCCAATGATTTTCCCATACTTTCTCCAAGAACACTTCTAGGCCAGATTCAGGCTGTTTACAATAATAAATTTCATTCCACTCTCTCAGTATTTCAGTATAAAAACCACTCAAGGACTTCTGGGGCATCTTTCTACTCGTTATCAAATTATGAATATTATGTTGGTGAAAGGATTCGAGTATACAAGACCACTTTGAATGCGATTCATTTAACAATCTTTGCACCCATTTTATTCTATTAGCCCTGGCTATTTCATCAATACATCTTACTTTGAGACCGCCATCTTCATAGTTTTGTTTCAAAAAGTTAAAGCTAATCTTCACTCCTCTGGAGCCCCACATCATTTTTTTAGTGATCGATTTTATCTCTTTTCTAACACTCTCATCTAGTTGGACGCAAGATAAGACGTGTTGTACAATCGGGAGTAACAGTGTATTGTTTATGGTGGCTTTGCCTTTCAAGGACATATGCCTTCCACTCCAAATACCTACAACTTTCCTCATTTTAGACAGAGCATCATCAAAATTAACTTTGGCCTCATCTTTCCTGTCATATGGATTGAAGATATGAACTCCTAAAATTTTGACCGATTTTTCCCAGCGTATTTCCCTATGTTCCCTATCCCCAATGTTTGGATTTCTTTTTATTATTATTCCTTAAGTTTTATTAATGTTCAATTTCAGACCAGAAGCTTCCCCGAACAGTTTGATTTTGGCCATTGCTTTAGTCATCGATGCACTGTCTTCTGTTAAAATTGTGGTGTCGTCCGCATATTGTATGATTTTATGCTCTGTCTCACCAGTCATAATACCTCTCACAGATTCAGCTTTTCTTATACTATTTGACATGAACTCTACAGCTATTGTGAATAAAAAAGGAGAGACGGGATCTCCCTGTTTCACGCCTCTCTGTATATCAAAGAAACTGGACATATGCCCATCAAAGGTAAAACATGCTTTCGAGCCCTTCAATAATATCTCCACCCACTCAGTTATATATTTGGGGAAGTTGAACCTCTCCAAGCCTCTAAATAGAAAGTCCCAACTTATGGAGTCGTATGCCTTTTGGAAATCAACCGTCACCATTCTACCACCTTTGTTTTTCTGTTTTTGAAAACTGAGTACATCATGTATTCTTCTAATGGCGACTCCGATGTATCTATTATTCATGAACTCATATTGATCTTCATCAATAATTTCTCCCAGGACGCTTTTCATCCTTTCCGCTATTACTTTGGATATCACCTTGTAGTCCACATTCAACAATGTGATCGGACGCCAATTTTTGATGTAACGTACATCTGCGTCCTTTTTAGGAATTACCGACACTACACCTTGGTATTGATCCCAAAACAATTTCTTGCTATTTCTTGCATCTTCAACCATGCGACAACAAATTTTCTTAATATCACTCCAAAAGAATTTATAAAATTCTACCGTTAGACCGTCGTTCCCTGGCGATTTTCCATTCTTCATTTGGTTCAGTGTAACATAGATTTCATGCTCAGATATCGGTCTGCTCAGTCTGTCGTGGTGCTCGTTTTTAATTTTTACCTCCATCTCTTCTAGGAATTCCTCTCCCCTTTCCTTGCTCACTTCTTCTCTCTTATACAGTTTTTCATAAAAATTCATTCCCTCCTCTAGTATTTCTCTCTTGTCACTACTCAGTTTTCCATTAATAAACAAGTTGTTAATCGATTTTTTCTTAGCGTTTGATTTTTCTATATTTAAAAAATATTTTGTAGGCTTCTCCCCAGCTCTCGCCCAATTTGCTTTGGATCTAAATAACGCTGCTTCTGCTTTCAAAAGCTCACTTGTTTCTATGCCACCTTTGATTTTTTTTCATCTCTTCCATTTCGTCCTCTAGTAGTATATGTTTCTCATCTAACACTGCGAGTCTATCTCTGTCAGCCCTCCCTTTTTCCCTTCTTAGCTTGGCGTCTTCCACACTTATCTTTATCGCCAATTTCTTGCTTTCACTCTTGACCATATGCCATCTGAAACTGTCGCTTATTCCCTCTATTTCTTCGCATTCTCTTATAATTTCCCTTACTCCCTCTGTATACTCCTCCCTATCCAGTAATAAGCTATTGAAAAAACCTCTCCCCCTCCCCCCCTCCCCCCCCCCCCCCCGAAAAAGAACTATGCACCTCCTTGTGATCAGACTGGCCACTAATTTTCAGTTTAGCACCTATTATTTTTAACATCAGGTTATCTTGTACAAATATATAGTCTAGCCTTGACTTCTGATGTTTTCTTCTCCACGTGTGTTGGGCTTTGTTTAACGCTGCTAACACATCATTCAGTTCAAATTCATTAATTAGTTCAACCCATGCTACTCTGGCTTTGTCACGCGGATCCCCATCTATTTCTAGATTGAAATCCCCCATTATTACCAGACTATCATAGGACAATGTACCAATTACCTCCTTGATGTTATCGAAGAATTTAATCTGTTTTTTTGCGAAGCATGCATTAGGTGCGTATATGGAGAAGACACATAATTTCACGCCGTTCGCTTTTGTTCATGAAGTACTTATTATAGATGTCCTAAGGCCCCCCCCCCCCAAAAAAGAAAGTAAAATAAAAAAAAATAGGTGTGTTTCCAATTTGCCCCCCCCCTTCTCCTCCCCTACCTAGAAAAACCTTCCCCTACCTACAATTTCCTTTGACCATACCTGACCTGAACAAAAGCAGGAAATATACATTTTTTCCAGTGCCTGGGAGGTGGTTTCCTTTAAAACAAATTAAAAAGAAAGTTTTCAGCCAGATAAATCTGAAACACAACATATTTTGTTTTGGCCTAATGTTTAGCACCAAATTCCGCTTGGTCTCAACTTTTCAAATACAATAAGTCCATAAATCCTTTTTGAATTATGACTCATTTTCCGGGACACATAGGGAATAATCACAACTTACCTGACCACATGTGTCTGTTTCCTCGGAGTGACGACATAAGTTGATAGAATTCCTTCCTTCAAAATGTTTTAGGTAGTGAAACAAGTAGGGGATGTGGGTGTTTCTGAAAGAGAAGAAATATAATTCAGCACAAACAATGATGATTTAGCAATGTATATGCCCAGATGGCAGGTGTTTTTGAATAAAGAATTGTCAAAAAAAACTCATCTAAAAGTAATTAAATCACTGTTTTGTGCAGTTTATACAACTGCACAAAGTTAGGGCCTGCAAGTGTGTCACGAGAAAGGCCCAGATCGGCCAAGAAAGGGGTGTTGTGGGTCCTGTCAAAATAGGGTCACTATGAAAGATAAAGAACATAATCTAATACATCATTTAGGGTGGTCACTGTCTGAACCGTTTTTTGGTTATTGATAACTAACACATTTCTAATGCATTCTATTATTATCTGATCTATATATTTAAGAGAAAAACTGCTTTCATTTCCGATGTAATGTTATGATATGCTATGTAGTTTGTGCTGCATTGGAAGGCCATACACTTGGTATTCCTATTATCACCCAGTGATCCGTTTTAGGAAAATGAGTCATAAGTCGCAAAATATGGATTTTGAGATATCACTATATTTGAAAAGAGGAGATCAAGCTGATTCCAATGAATGTAAACACTAGGGCACCTAATAAGTATTTCTATATTTGTTTCTGGATGGGTAATTACCAGTAAAGTAACTAAATAAACTCCATACAAATGCCTTCAAAACGCAAGGATATATTTAATACAATATCCCGAAATTTGTTACATGGATTTATACGACTGTAAGTGCTAAACCCTCTAAATATCAGAACATTTCAATAAAGGGATCTTGTGAAAAAAACACTATGAAAAATATCAGTTTTGCGACTTATGACTCATTTTCCTAAAACACATCCCACCCAGTACAAAAGCACCTGATGAGGTTGCCACATTCCTACTGTATTATTGAGAAGAGACACTATACTGATAATTGGCAGTCAGGTACTTTATCTTTCATGCATCTAAGTAGAGATTTATTATACAACGAGCCCCAGAAGGCCTTCTACCACGGGGTCCAATCCCTCAGGTACATAATATTATGGTGCCTGTTGTACAAGCTGAGGAAAGTACCTTCTGTGGCTATTCCTTCACCTGTGGCAAGGAACAAATATCCTTCAAAATAATCATTCACAGCTTGAAGTATAAGGGTCAGATCTTCAGAAAATGTACACTTCACCTTTACCATACTCTCAAATAACCCAAATTTAAGACGAAAATCAGTTTCAAAGTACAGTTCAACATAATCAGACAGATTTACTGAATGAATACAATAAAGAATACACTCAGATATACTCAGTAGGCCTATCTATCAATTTTCACTCTAATTTAGCAGAATTTGAGAGGTGTGTAGAACTGTAGATTGTGCATTTCCTGGAAATCCGACACATAATATAGCCTTTATACACGCAATGCAGTTTTATTCATTGGTCAATTTTTAAGAAAATGAGCAATTGGCAGATCAGCACATTTAGTACATTCTGCTAAATTAGACTGAATAATCGTCGACATTAGATATATCTGAGTATATTTAGTATTGCCTTGATTCAAACGCTCTGTATGGTTATGTTGAACTGTATTTTGAAACTGATTTCTGTCTTAAATGTAGGTTATTTGAGAGGATTAGTGAAGCTGAATTATAAATTTTCTGGCGATTTCACCCTCATACCCAGGGGATTTGCATAGTCGCCATTTTGAATCCTGATTCGCATGGCATTATTGGACTAATGGTACAGTGTAAAATCTATAGAAAACATGTCATGTTCAGCATGGAATATTTATCAATGCTCAAATGTCAACATCCATGTGTTATACATGCTTCCATACCACAAGCCTCCATCTTTCCCATCATGCATTTGGTTTTCATAGATCATTCATAAAAGCTGTGATATTTGTGAAAACATTCTTGCAATATTTTATAAAAATGCTGAATTATACCACCCAAGCAAAGTCAGATTTATAATTAAACCTGCTCCTCGTCCTTATGTTTACAGAGCAAAAGACGGACTGAGCACCATCTCAGACCACCCCAAAACCACCTACGAACAGCATTTCCCGCTTCACCACGCTGCTAGAGCGGATAACCAAACAGCAGAATACGAGTCAGGGCATCAAAAGACGAATAGTATAAATCGACCCGCACCCATACAACCCCTGTGTGAGAAAACATGGACGGGTGGCCCACCCAGTCAAGATCATTTTTGACAACAAAAATAAAAACAAAGACATATCATTCACCTCCATCGCATCAAGCTCCGGTGCCCCAAACATAAGTATTAGCAGCGGTAGGAGAAGCCTGAACACGTCGCTTGAGTCGCTCACCTCAAATCGCTCAACAAAAGATGACCACAAAAAGATGGAAGTAGACAACAAGGAAAAGCCAGAGGTAGACTTAAAGACCCTATCAGCCGATCTCACCGTCAGTGATTCTGACGACGATGACCTCACCCCAGGGACCGGGTACCCCTTGGAGAAAAGTGCCGACACAACACCTAAAACTAATCTCAGCCCAATAGCTGCGATTATGAAAGATATACGCCTTATGGACCCACCAACCTCAAAACCTAATATAAAGAAAAAGAAGCCATGAAAACAACAACAACTGCGCCTACATCCCCAACTGATAAATTGCCACATCGCCCTTGGGAAAAAACAACGACGAAACAAAAACCACGATCCGCGAAACACAACAAGAGACACATCATACGAGAGAGAAAACAACTGGACGACCCAAAAATCTTCAGACCATGGGAAAACACTAAGAAGAGTCACAGATCCAAACCATACAACCCTGCGAGAAAGGCTCAGGAAGAGTATATTCCCAATCTACAATCCAACACCAATAAAGAGACAGGACCATGGAAATATTGGCAAAGGCCAAATAATCTATGATTTATGGAGATTCATAAATAACATTGACCAAGATATCGGCAAAGCAATGCAAGAGATTATGATAAAGAAAGAGTATCTCAAAATGGATTGAAATTATTAAACGAGTTATTGACATGTTCTCAAAGTTATACAGAATTTATGCATATTATCAATTGATTAATGTTCAATTACTTCATATTATATATGAAATAATTTTTTTTATCAATATTATATTCACTCTTTAAATACCTTCGAAACGAACTATAAATAAATTTGTTGGAGTTAGATTTGGATTTAAATTTATTGTTTCTTAATGTCAACTAATACCTGCTACTCGCACCTATTAGCTTCGTAACTGTTGTAACCTGCGGGTTACCCACAAAACCACTGTTAAAACTTGTTAATGGAATTCATATGTAGGCATTCATTAGAGGAAATGATATTATTTATCATCATTGATCGAACGACCTAATTTGTAATTTCAACATACTTGCAAATAAAGAATTCTTGAATTTGAATTTGAATTTGAATTTGAAATAATCTCTCTAGCCCTAGTATCAACCAAGTAATCAGCTTTTAAAATATCAGCCAATCAGAGGCCTTATTTAAACTTATTGACATGGTAACCAAGCAACCCAACTTACACTATATTCATATACCCCCTGCTAGTTTCACTGTAAATCATTCCCTGGCGAAGGATCAACTAGTATCCGAAACGTAGGAATCATACGACCATTGTATAAAGTTTGAATAAAACTTAAAGATCACAACAATCAGCTGACTCATGGTTTTGATGTCCATCGACTATTATTAATTTCATAAAAATGTTCCCAAATATTTGTATGTCAGATTTCAACAGAATCCATCCCATGATGCACTGTAATAGACATGCACAGTGGCACATGTAAGTCCCCTATCCTAACAAACTATTTTCCTTTCCTTAGCTTATGCAACAGGCCCTTGTGCCCGTCTCTGAGGACCCAAGTGAGGACATTATGCCTCCCCTGACAAAGGTAATGGTATGAACGCTCCCACAACGCTCCCACAATGCTGGTAGACACAGCCTTGGTAGGCAAGGATTCCCACGGGGATAATTGGTTGATCTCTTTAAGCAATGACTAATGGCAAAAAGGACTGGACGTTCTCATCGATTAATTCGGATACTTCCCACTGGAGGCAGTGTTTCTCATGGGGCAGCTTTTTCATGGCATTGATGTATCTCTTGATCAATCAAAGGACTTTTTTGTTTGTTGGTGATACTTTAATGAATTGAGTAAAAAGGTGAAATCGCCAGAAAATGTAGATAAATAGTTTCATTCAGGATAATTAAGTTTCAAAGTTTATATATTTTCTTAAATCATATTTCAACTTTCAGACTCACCCTGATATATTTCAATCATGAACAACATCAAGGTAATAAAGAAGGGAAACGTGTTTAACGACAAGGAAAATTGTGATGTGTTTCAAGAAAATGAGTCATAGGTCGCAAAATTGATATTTTTCAAAGTGGTTTTTTTTACAAGATCACATCATCGGAATGTTTTAAAGGTCCTCATAATGGACTACATTTAGTTACTTTACTGTTTATTGACCCCCAAAAATATTGGAATTTTTTTTCAAAAACGATAATATCAAACTTAAAATCTAGAAATACTTATTAGATTATTAGACTGTTTACTATCATTAGAATCAGCTTGATCTCATCTTCTCAGATATAATGGTATCTCAAAATCTTTTTTTTGCGACTTATGACTCATTTTCCTGAAACACAGCACAAATAAGAAAAAACAGGAAGAAATACAAAAAAAGGCAAGTCTTCAGAAAACAAAGTCGTCCAGATCAAAAGCAATATAACCGAATATCTAGGTAACCCTTTTATATGAATAATCCTATCGTCATATTGTCAAATCTATCGAAAAAAAAGAAACAAATAGACTTCATACCGTGTACTTCTTCATGTTTCTTCATTTTCTCATAAAAATATTACTCTTTTCGATGTTTTCACCAAGTGTTCAAGTTTTTATTGTTTTCATGAATAAAGGCCCGATGATGGACAAAAAGAATGATATGTCAGTGATTGGATTCCTACTGAGCTAATGGTTTTTCTGGCCCAAGAGTAGGCGTCCTAATGGGATTATAATGGGATTACGATGGCAATTTTGGGGCGACAGGCTTACCCTCAGTTTGAAGGGTCTCTCTCAACTCTGAGCCTATAGACTGACCTGAAGAAGTGCCAGTCAGCTAGAAAGTTCATAAATAAAACGTAGTATCATTAATACATGTACCGAATTTCAAGCTGATAATGTGATGTGTTTCAGGAAAATGAGTCATACGTCGCAAAATTGATATTTTTCAAAGTGATTTTTTCACAAGATCACATTATTTGAATATTCTGATTTTTGACGAGTTTATCACTTAGAGCCATATCAATTAATGTATCGAATTTCAGGACAATCCATGTAATATATCCTTTAGTTTTACAGGTCCTCATATGGACTACATTTAGTTACTTTAGTGTTTATTGACCCCCAGAAATATTGGAATTTTTTTTTTCAATAACGAAAATATCAAACTTAAAATCTAGAAATATGTATTAGATTATTAGACTGTTTACTATCATTGGAATCAGCTTGATCTCATCTTTTCAGATATAATGGTATCTCAAAATCTTTTTTTTTGCGACTTATGACTCATTTTCCTGAAACACATATATTGAAGGTATTTATCTATATCTGGGGTTATTCTAAGGAGCGTATTACTTCTATATAACTAGGGGTTTCTCGAACTTTGAACCCCTGGTCTTTTCCCGCCTGGAACTTTGAACCCCTGGTCTTTTCTCGCCAGGTCTTTTCAACCCCTGGTCGTTTCAACCCCAGGTCGTTTCATCCCCTGGTCATTTCAACCCCTGGTCGTTTCAACCCCAGTTTCTTTAATAGAAGAATATACTTTGATACATACATGATGTTGGGACAAATCTGAAAAAGCTGCTTGGTCTGGGATTCGACCCCACAATATTCAGTTTGAGAGTTTTAGATGCTAAAGATTATATCAAGGGTATTCTAATGATGGTAAAGTCATGAGGTCATCTATTAAAGAAATCTATATTCTGTTTATGCATGGTATTTATTATATTAGTATTTTCTCGTATTTTCAACGATGGCAATGCATGAGAACAATCATATTAGCGGATTATGCATATTTTCTGATTATCCTGTTAAATGAAACAATGAAATGGGTTACAGCAACATAGATCATAATAAGTCGCAAAACATGATAATTCTGAAATGTGTTTTTCACAGGAACACTTTCTCAAGATGTTTTCATTCTTGGGGTGGTTAGTGATGGTAGTATTTTGTATTTAAAGATTTTTGTCCGGCCATAGAACATTATGTAACAATTATAATTTTCTCAGAACAAGCTGATATACGTGGGTCAGATTTTTAGAAAATGTACAATTCATCTTTGCCAATCTTCTCAAATAACCCACATTTCAGATGGAAATTAAGTTCAAATTAAATTTCAACCTAACCAAACAGATGGCTAGAATCAATGCAATGCCGAATATACTCGAATTTACCTACTATTGACCAAATTTCAGCCTAATTTAGCAGAATTTACTAAATGTGTACAGCTGCCAATTGTACATTTTCTGAAAATCTGACCCACTTACAAAATAAAGTTCATCGAGTATAATCTGATAACAAACTTTTACATGTGTTCGAAAAGAAAATGACTGACACTAGAATAATATTACTGTTTCTAAAAGCCTGGCATTTAGGCAGATTTTAAGGAAAATCAAGAAATGTTAAAATCCACTCCCAGCGTTGTGCCTTATTCAAACAGTCTACATTAATACATGTAGCAAATGTCAGGATTGTATCAATACATATGTATTAATTATACTAAGTATTATGCCATGATAGCTGTGTGTATCCACAAAAACATTGACAGATTAGCCCATGGCATATGCATGCAGAGATTTCACTAGCGGAATCCGTTTTTCGAATGCAGCCAATTTACTCCCGCTATTTTGACGCTCATTTTATGACGCTCATATCATGACGAAACGTTGTTGGTGCTTGTTTTTGCTGAGTCAGAGGGTTGCGAGACAGGAAATGAAGGTAAATAATGATTAAATAACTCTTAGATATATATCATGGCATAACAATAGAACTTAACGCGAGCTGCATATGCGACAACGTATTCACAAAACGCGAGTGGCTTTTGGTGAATGTCTTTCACAAGTGCCGAAGTAATACTTATGTTTGCTTTTATGACCTATTTTGCTGTAACACATCACATATTTCTATTTCATTGTCCCCCTAGATGGACCATCACTTGAACATATTGGCCGACATCCCAATCTCTATATTGTCAGGGCTTGCCTAATCCACTTCTTGCCCTCTATCTGCTCTCTACACTCAGTCAATACAAGTCCTCTTCACAAGCCTAACATCAATAAAGCAATGCCAGGCCTTTGATCTCAATCTTTACAGCTGTGCCCCATTGAGACACAAGCACAAGACAACAAATCCCTAGAGAAGTTAGACACAGATTTCCTCTCTCTATCCAACCCAGCTTCGATTTTTCTCTGCTTTGACTCACATAAACCACTTACAAACATAGATGTCTGTTTGTGTTCGGCCTTTTGTTTCTTTTTATATAGATGACTGTATGCGTGTTCTTACATATAGGTTAGTAGGCCAGTCAGGGTGAAATTACAGCAACTTTCAGATACATGTAAATGTAAAGATTATTAATTTTAACACATTTTTGTCATGCTATCACTGCCTAGGTTTAAAACCTGCAGTACTATTGTTCGCTTTGATATTATATGTAGGCCGCCAAATTTAAATGTGAAGGCCATTCTTATCATGTCTGTGAAATATTGTCTTTAATTTAATTAATTGCATGTATCATTTATATTATCTAGATTATCTCTTCATATAAATATTAACTTCTGCATTGTCATCTCGCGGAGTATGTTCTGAAGTATTGTAACAGTTTTTTGTAACATCAGGCAATTCTGTGAATAGCATCAGTGATGTAATGTATACTTAGTCCTGAATAAAGATATTTTTCAAATCAAATCAAATCAAATCAGTTTCGAATTCATAAGAGCACATTTTGCTCATTATAAGACGGAAGACAGAGATGTTAATTATATGTTTTATTTCGTAGTGGGAAATAATTTTCATTAGATGGTATATGATTTCAATATCGGTGTAAAGTCAGAGTTCTGGATATTCGATTCAATGTCCACGGTTGAAGAATGTTCCTGTTAGTTGATGTTAAGTAGGGAGGTGGGTGGAAACACAATGTTTTCCCCGATGTAACTGGGAAGATATTAAGCGAGAGAGGACCTGTCGATGTACGTAAGAGTCTGACGTCGATGACGTTTGAGTTGACGTCGAGAAACCCTGTCTCCCACCACAATGACCAGGAATTATCTAAAAGGACAATTCCTAAATCATTGTGATATGTTTCAGGAAAATGAGTCACAAGTCGCAACAACTGGATTTTGTGATATCATCATATTTGAAAAGATGAGATCAAGCCAATTTCAATAAAAGTGAATAGTTGTTTTGTCCCCAAGAGGAAAGGATATCTATGTGAAATAGGGAGAATTGAAATATTCCTTTTCCAATATCCTTTACCTTTTCTAATATAAAATATTTTCATGTTTGAAAAAAAGTTTTCAATATATTCTGGGTGGACATTACTAAAAGAAAGTAGCTAAATATTATACTCTTTAGGATGAACTTGGAAATGGATGGGTATATTTGATGTGTTTCAGGAAAATGAGTCATAAGTCGCAAACAATAGATTTTGAGATACCATTAGTTTTTGAAAGGTGAGATCAAGCCGATTCCAATGATAGTAAACATTTTGATAATCTAGTCCTAATAAGTATTTCTAGATTTTAAGTTTGATTTTTTCGTTTTTGAAAAAAAAGTTTTCAATATTTCTGGGGGTCAATAAACAGTAAATTAACTAAATGTAGTCCATATGAGGACCTTTAAAACGAAAGGATATATCATATAGATTGTCCCGAAATTTGATACATCGATTGATATAACTATAAGTGATCAACCCACCAAAAATTATAACATTCCAATAGTGTGATCTTGTAAAATAAACACTTTGAAAAATATCAATTTTGCGACTTATGACTTATTTTCCTGAAACACATCACATATTTGATACACTGTCTCGGAATTTGGTACATGTATTGATGCTACGCATAACATTAAGGAACCGAAAAAACTTCAAGACATTTTGTTAATAAAACGCTTTGAAAAATAACATATTACATATAAAATGATTCCAAAGAATTATTGTAAATATTTTTGTGACTTGCGACTCATTTTTCCATATCTGATATGTTACATGAAAATAAGTTGCAAGTCGCAAAAAAAATATGTGAGGTATTATGATATATGAAACGATGAGATCAAGCTGATTCCAATGATAGTAAACATTAGGGCATAATAATACATATTTCTATATTTTAAGTTTTGATATTTTTATTCTTTATTTGCTATATTTCTGGGTAGACAATAAAGTTCTAGTAAAGTAGCTAAATATATTTTTTAAGATGGCCTTAGAAATGCAAGAATATATCTGATACACAGTCTTGAAATTTGGTACATATATTCATACACCCTCAAGCACGTAATACTCCAAGAATAAAAATATTCCACCAAAGATATCCTATAGATAAATTACTTTGAAAAATATCAATTGTGTGACTTATGACTCATTTTCCTGAAACACATCATACATATGGATTCAGGTTCCTGCACTCCTGTGATCAAAGTGAACTAATCCTCAATAATACATCCAAGCCTAGTTCACAGCCTTCCATTTATCTCCCCAAGGTCAATATACAGAGAACAAAGGTCACTGACAAGTTGACCCTGGTGCCCCTGAGTTCCTCAGGGTTGGTACATCAGTCAATACATAATAGGATAGTGTGAAAACCTTTTATGCGGTCCCAGTGCTTCCTCCGCTCAGTACCCAACCACTACAATGTTTTCCTTGGTGAAGTCGCCAGAAAATGCCTTTCTGTCTCTCTTCTCTTGTCTCTCTCTCCCTTCCTCTCTATCTCTATTTCCTGGGTAAGACCATAAAGTGCCTTTCTGTCTCTTTTCTCTGTCTCTCTCTCCCTTCTTCTCTATCTCTATTTCCTGGGTATGACCATAAAGTGCCTTTCTGTCTCTCTTCTCTTGTCTCTCTCTCCCTTCTTCTCTATCTCTATTTCCTGGGTATAATCATAAACTGCCTCCCTCTCAGCTCTCCCGCCCTTGATATAACTATATTATATGTGTTGATAAGGGCTTAAAGCAATCAATCTCACTCTCTCACTCCTGTATGGTGAATAATGACAATATGGGTCAGATTTTCAGAAGATGTACAATTCAACTGCACCAATTCTCTCAAATAACCCAAGTTTCAGACAAAACTAAAGTTCAAAATACAGTTCAACCTAACCAAACAGATTGCTAGAATCAATGCAATGCCAAATATATTCGAATTTACCTAGTATTGACCAAGTTGCAGCCTAATTTAGCAGAATTTACTAAATGTGTACAGCTGCAAACTGTACATCTTCTGAAAATCTGACCTCTTGTTCGGTCTTGTTCACATGGTGTCATCATCAAAGAGGGAAATCAAACCCTTAAACAGCATTTGAGATTGTTTAATTCATATTAAAGTTACTATTTCAACTCTGATATCCCTTTCGTCATCATCATTTGTGTAGTATACATGTGATGTGTTTCAGGAAAATGAGTCGCACGTCGGAAAAAATGGATTTAGAGAGAGCTTCGTATTATTATCTTCTTAAGTTGAGATCAAGTCCATTATAATGATAGTAAACGTTAGGACGTCTAATAAATATTTCTATATTTTAAGTTTGATATTTTTATTTTTGAAAAAAGTTTGCAATTCTTCAGGGCAGATATTTACTAGTAAAGTAGCTAAATAAACTTCATAAGATGATCTTACAAATGCATGGATATAGTTAATACACTCTTGCAATTTGGTAAATGTGTTCATGCTACAGACAGCGTTAAGCACCCCAAAGATAAAAACATTCTTACAAAGACATCTTGTGGGTAAAACATTTTTGCGACTTTTTCACGAGGAAGATTTTCCGCCATCCTGAATCCAATTTCACATGGAATAATTGGAGTGGTATGTCAGTGTAAAGGCTATACATAACATGTTATGTTTAGTATAGAAATTTAACAATGATCTCATGTAAACAGGGATGTGTTTTACATGCTTTCATAAAGCATGACCTTATCTTTCCCGTCATGCATTTGGATTGTATAGACGACTTACACAAGTTATGATATTGGTGTAAAGATCCTGGTATTGTTCAATAAAAATGTTCTGAATTGTGATCCGTGTTAGGAAAAGGATACCTAAAAAATATTTCTATATTTCATCTTCGATATTTTTATTTTTGAAAAAAAAAGAAGAAGTTTGTAATGTGTCTGGTTGGGTAATTACCAGTAAAGTAACTAAATATACTCCATACGAAGGCCTTCAAAACGCAAGGATAAATTTATTACAATTTCCCAAAATTTGGTACATGGATTCATATGACTATAAGTGCTAAACCTCTAATAATCAGAACATTCATACTAAGAAAACTTGTAAATAAATCACTTTGTAAAAATATCAATTTAGCGACTTGTGACTCATTTTCCTGAAACACATCACAATTGAATTCATCTTTCAGCAAAGGTTAATTGACAATCATTTTCAATCCCTTGGATGCCTCATGACCACTCCCTATGGTATAGGAGCGACACTTTGAATAGGGGATTTGCATAGCCGCCATTTTGAGTGTTGATTCGCAAGGAATTATGGGACTAATGGTACAGTCTAAAACCAATAGAAAACATGCCATGTTCAGCATGGAATATTTATCAATGCTGTGATGTCAATATCCACGTGTTATACATGTTTCCATAACACAACCCTTCATCTTTCCCATCATGCATTTGGTTTTCAGAGATGATTTATACGAGATATGATATTGGTGAAAAGATTCTTGCAATTTTCGATAAAATATTGCCAAATATTTGTATGTCAGATTTCATTAGAATCTATCCCATCATGCACTGCAGTAGGCATGCGCAGTGAGACATGCAACTCCCCTATTGTCCCAATTAATACTTTAGCGTGTTCTCTCAGAACTAAAATACATAGTACTCATAGCCTGAATGACTAATGTATATATATCTCGCATACACTGTCCTCGTTGTGCAAGTAAAACTATGGCGCAGCACTGGCAACAGATGTTTCAAATCCGTAATTCACCCCGCCATAAATTTACACATGTCCCGTAGTTGAGCGCGCCGTAGGCGGGGGACGTGTAATTAAGGAAGCGTAGCTCAGATCGTGCTACATTTTATGAAAAAAAAAAGCTGCGAGACGCGACCGACGCGCGAGCATGCAACCTTCTGGTCTGAATCCCAACGTGCTAACCACTACACCACGGCCGCAGGACTGTAAGTGCAGGCTTAATTCTACAAGTGATATAGCAAGCTATAACAACTACACACTCAGATTGAAGGAGAATGTCCTTCATTTCAGAAACACAACATTATAACTGCAGGCTTACGATAACCTTCAAAACGCATAGATATATTCAATGCAATGTCTTGAGATTTGATACACATATTTATATCACTAATAGCAATAAACCCTCTAAAAATAGAAACATTCCACCAAGGAGATCTTGCGGATAAATCACTTTGAAAAACTTTAAAATTAAAAAAAATGTGCGAGGACAGACTCGGGTGTGATTTAAATTGAGTCGAACGACTTGATGCGGCCGACGGAAATAATTTATTACGGAAGAACTAGTTGTCCGATTATGAATATGAAAGCAGGGCTGTCCTCCTGACAGTCAGGGAATTCGGGGATAATTTTTATATTCAGATTAAAAGCATTCTGAGGGAGCCATGAGCTATCTAGTGGAAAGCAATAATTCCGACTTTGTACAAGTCGTCATGATTGCGGCGATCAAACGCCATCGTCTATGACGCATTTAAGGCTATGCAAATATAAGTTGCCACATTTGCCTCAACCTAACCTTCATTTTGATG
The DNA here is from genome assembly GCA_942159475.1 of Sthenelais limicola. Lineage (NCBI taxonomy): Eukaryota > Metazoa > Annelida > Polychaeta > Phyllodocida > Sigalionidae > Sthenelais > Sthenelais limicola. The sequence goes on along the minus strand of OW804094.1, from coordinate 25,147,094 downwards.
GCAAACAATTCACATTCAGACAAATCTGAAAAGAGCAATTAGTACTTTAATTCAGCCAGTTTTAGTAGGATGGCAGACTATTTTGCCTAAATACACAAAATATTTTAGAACCTAGTTTTTCAAAGTTATGATGTACATGTATGTCGTTTACCAGACACTGCTATTTCGTTCATCAATGCTACAATAAAATGTGTATTCATTTCCACACCTTCATGCTTTGTTATAGCTAGTGATATATATATAGCCATATGTTAAGACAAAAGCGGGACAAAAGCTACCAGGCTTTCTCACATGGGCGCTAAGCTATACGGCGCTGCACTGTATATCTACCAAACGTAAGGGTGGACCAAAGCAAAGGCCAGTTACACTTATTCTGAAGGTGCCCCGCCATAGTTTTACACTTTTTCAGGACAGTGTACATATAGGAAAGCTCCCAGAGGCTATATAGCATCCATTCAACCTCCTTTATCATACCCACAATCCTTCACTTTAGATGTACTCTGCGGCTGATACATTACCCTTATAAATGAAAATGCTGGGAGGTACAGGCTCCAATCTAACCTCATATATCAATTCCATATCCCTATAAGTCTGGCTCTCGAATGGAACTGAAATAAATGGCATTTTTTCTCAATGATAATTATTTTAATGTAAAAAGTATGGGCTAAGGCAAAGGCATGGAACTGTTCCCTCCTAAAAAACCTGTTCCACTCGACTATAGAATAGGGGATTTGCATAGCCGCCATTTTGAATCCTGATTCGCATTGAATTATGGTACTGTGTAAAATTCTATAGAAAACATGTCATGTTCAGCATGGAATATTAAACAATGCTCTGATGTTAATATCAATGTAATATACATGTTTTCATCACACAAGTCCCGATCTTTCCGATAATGGGTTTGGTTTTCATAGATCATTTATACAAGCTCTGATATTGTAGAAAACATTTTTCCAATTTTGGATAAAAATGTTGCCGAATATTTGTATGTCAGATTTCAACAGAATCCATCCCAGCATGCACTGCAGTAGACCTGCGCAGTGGCACATGCAACTCCCCTATTTGTTATTGTGTTGTACGGCTCATTGATTTTTGCAATCTGACATGTTGCATGACTTTAAACTTTAATAAAAATGATTTTCAAAATGTGGAGATATGGAGTTTAGTTCCCTCGGCATTGATTTGTGCAATCAGAAACGTTGCATGACTTTAAACTTTATAAAAATAATTGTGGAAATGTGGAGATATGAAAATTAGTTCCCTCGGCAAAGGGAGATTGATGAGGTCGATTTTGAACATTATATTGTCTGAGGCAACTTATAAACACCATCAGGATACCAGAGAGTTTTGTCAATCAGCTAAATTACATCTTTGCTGTGGATATTAATACAGAATTGATACTTGTAGTTAAGTTACATTTGTTTTCATCATTAGCCAAAAGCCAACGCAAAAAGGAGACATATTCAGACTGAAAAACTTTATTTTGTGTGATATATAGTTTAGTCAAATATAATTGTTGAATATTTCAAATTGACGGAGAAGTATTGAATTATAAATGTCTTGTGAACTACTGGGCTTGCATATTGCAGACAGTGGAATAACTAGGCCTTCTATTAAACAATATTTAATCAATGACTGCATATCATTTATAACTGTTATAATGGAGAAGGGACATGTGGATATTGAACGGGAGATAAAGTTCGTAAGTCTGGATAAATTAAACTGAGTTGATATTTCCTGACCTGTAAAACCGTTATCATAAGAAAGATAACACAATTTTCCCCCAAAAGATTTTGCTTCTTGTGATAAGAAAAATAGGTCATAATTGTTCAATGCTAGCTGCATCTATCACTCATCTACCAACTCCTACCTGTATCAGTTTGACTCACCAGCAAGCGTATTAGCTGTTCTAAATATAAGCCACACTCCTGAGGATCAAAATGTCTTCTATTGGTAAATATGAAAGATTTACTTTTAATTGTTATGAATTCTGTACTATTGGTTATATGTAAGGTTGTTGATTGATAGATATAACCTGACGAGAATGTGGTACAAGGGACACTATTGCACTGTCCAAGATGTTTGTTTTTTCGTGGCCCACAAGCCGATAGGTGAGTGAGTTACGACAAAAAACAAACATCGAGGAGAGTGTAATAGTGTCCCGAGTACCACATTCAAATTTAGGTTCTATATTTACTGCCACGTCACTATGCTTACCTTATATGGCTATGTGGGGACAGGAAGTCATACCACATGTGTGGAACTGGTGCAAATTACCACACTACTCCCACCCATACAAATAGCATGAACCAATTGGACTTCTATGATTCAGGTGTAATGGGATCTTGACATAATGTGCATAATGTATAACAAGGGTTACTAAGAATTGAAGGACAAATATTTCACAATATTTTTTTCCATGTAGGTACTCCACAATATAGAGTCTAATTTAGGGATGTTATGCACACATTGTAGTTTATTATGTCTAATTATTTGCAATAATCATTTTTGATGTTGCATGAAAATATCAACCCGATTTAATGTTTTTCATCTATGTAAGCCGAGAAGATCATTGTCACTCAATAAGAGCTTATAGGAATAAAGAAAGAGAAAAGCAAACAAATAAAAGAATACTGCTGAACTACTTCCATTTAATCTAGTAATCAGTTTGATAGTTATTTGTTTAAATATTGATATTTGTAACAGTGATCTGCATCTCTTCTACTATTGTTTTCTTAATCAATTAATTGAAAGTGTATTAGCATATAGCTGGCACTTCTCAGTTTTCTAAAGTATTTTAGCTTACTTCCATAGTTGGAAACATAGTCTCATATATGGGTCAGATCTTCAGAAAATTCGCCTTCACCAATCCTCAAATAACCCACATTTAAGACAAAAATAAGATTCAAAATGCTGTTTAACATAACTGAACTGATACTTTAAATCAATGTGATACCAAATATATTCAGATATACCCGGTATTCTTCATTTCTCAGCCTAATTTAGCAGAATTTCCTAAATGTGTAGAACTCCCAATTGTACATTGTCTGAAAATCTGACCCACACATGTGATTCATCATGATAATATTACGTTGAATTAAAATTAGAGGGATGCCTCTATTTCATTTTTAATGGTGAGACTCTTAATTTACCCTTTTTTAGGGTGAGATGCTGAATTTACCCTTTTTAAGCGTGAGATGCTTAATTTACCCTATTAACTTGGGAATTTCAGACGCTGAGATTGATGCACTGTGTGCACATCATATGAAAGCATATAGTATGGGAGACCTGGATGAGGTAGTTGAGTTTTATACAGAAGATGCTTGTTACATGTCGCCAGGTATGGATACCATTCAGGGAAAAGCAGGTGAGAAGTTGTACCAATGTTACTCCCATCCAGCCTTACTAACAGGTTTCTAACACAAAATAAATATCTATAAAAAATGAATGTAATATTTGATTAGGATTGATTTGCTTCCAGCCAAGGCCCTGAGAAGAAGGGATAATTCTTGGTAATAATATGTGATCTGTTTTAGAAAAATAAGTCAGAAAATATTGATTTTGAAATATCATTATATTTGAAAAGGGGAGGTCAAACTGATTCCAATGATAGTAAACACTAGAACACCTAAAAAGCATTTCTATATTTTAAGTTTGATATTTTTATTTTTGAAAAAAAAAAGTTTGCAATATTTTTGGATGGGTAATTACCATTAAAGTAACTAAGTATACTCCATACGAATGTCTTTAAAACGCATGGATATATTTAATACAATGTCCCGAAATTTGTTACACAGATGCATAATTATGACTATAAGTGTTAAACCCTCTAAAAACCAGAAGATTTCAATAAAGAGATCTTGTAAAAGAACCACTTTGAAAAATATCAATTTTGCTACATATGACTCATTTTCTTGAAATGCATCACACATAGCATTACATGATCTGAAATGTAATAGATAAATTACTTAGCTGAGAACAGGATTATGTTTTCTTCATAGCTATCAAGAAAGTGGTTGAAAAGTTTGCAGCAGAATACAACAAGCTTGAATTCAAGCAGGTTGATAGAACTATCTCTGGGGACATGTGCACTGAGGTCGGACATTACTCACTGTATGGCAAAGGCAAGGAGGCACATGGACGGTGAGTCAGAATTGATTGTTGGCTTCATAACAAAACCCTGTACATATTCTATTTATAAATCCTAATTATCAATCTAATTCTCTCTACCATCGTAGCTAACATCGGTCAACAAGTAAACATTTTTCACTTCTTATTACATTCTTGTCCAACCCTTCTAAAAGTCATTTGATCAAATTTTGGAGGAATTTGTTCAGGATGTTGTGCCAAAGGGCTTCTAAAACATCCTCATTTGTATTTGAAGAACCTGCTTGAATCCTTTCATGGGACGACTTATTATCACTCACAGGCATTTTTCTCTTGGTGATTAGGCTACAAATTCTTGAATAATCATAGAACATTAGCAGAATATTTATAACTCCAGTTGTATCAGTCTTAATATGAATGAATTTAGTAAGATTTGTTTTGATTTAATAGCTGAGAATGCAGCTTCAAGCAGCCCATGCAAAAATTTCATAAGGAAAGCAATCTTGCAATACAGGAAGAACACAAAAAGCACCAATACTACAACATATATATATATACATATATATGGGTACTGTTTCTTCAAACAATGTACTATGAATAGTGATCCACATCACTTTTTATTTTGAAAGGTACTTCATCTGCTACATACGCCAGGATGGTATATGGAAATGCAGATATGATTGCGGAATCGACTAATTTTCCCCATAGGAATTATTGTAATGTGAGAAGGACATGTGAGCCCTGCAATCGGCATCCAGTATTTCTTTCAATTTTGCCTAATAAATTGTCTTTGATGAAAGAAGGATTATAGCATCAGGGAATTGAATACTGCTGATTTGGTTGTGTTGTTTTTGATACTTTTATAAGACCAACCAGGACCAAGTTAGTTGGTATGATATCACTTTATTCTCATTCAGCTGAAAATGGGTGGAATTATTGCGGGTGGATAGGTGGAGATATGGACCTCTTTACATTTGGTCAGTTATAGAATCTTGCGGCAATCTTGAAGTTGCCTCATAGGTCATATATGCTTTATTTGCCTAGGAGCAGATGCTTGTTTTGTTAGGCTGCTCTCTGATTGGCCACACCAGCCACACATAAATAGCTCTGTGGCACTAATTGCCACTTCATACTGACAAAGTCGGTGGCTAATTGTGGGCGACTTTTTCAACGGAGAAAGAAATCCACTGCCAATGTTGAAAAGACTCAGCTTGTAAACAGTGAACAAAGAGTAGATGTTCACAATTCAAAACATAACTGGTTAAATCTGGGAAAATTAGGGGCATTCCACAACTTAAAATTAGTCAGAACAGACTCAGTACTTTCGCAGTGACTGATGCACTATTTAGCAAGTAGTAGTGGAATTTCACAGGAATTCCAAACCTGCCATTGTAGTAGAAGCATTCTAGGGTTGAGTATGATACCATGCTTCCCTCCCATGCACACAGATTTTTGGTTGACTGGAATGTACGATTCCGAATGTGATATGGGTCAGATTTTCAGAAAATGTACAATTCAACTTCGCCAATCTTCTCAAATAACCCTAATTTCAGACATAAATAAAGTTCAAAATGAAGTTCAACCTAACCAAACAGATTACTAGAATCAATATAATGCCAGATATACTCGAATTTACCTAGTATTGACCAAATTGCAGGCTTATTTAGCAGAAATTACTAAATGTGTACAGCTGACAATTGTTAAAAATATTACGCTTAGATATATGCTATTCATGCCATATGAATATTGAGCATTATGTATATATATATAAGGTCATTGTAGGTGATAACCTACTATAGTTTAGCTGTGTAATCTGTGTGTGTGATATAAAATAGTTAAATTAAGCTTTCCTTTCCATCAAGATCATAAGGCTGGTGTATAAAATAGCCTAAATGCACTGTTAGTAAGCATGATTAATTATCCTATAGGTTAGCTTGTTGAGTGTCTTTAGCAGTTCTTTGCTTAATATCAGAAGCAAAGTATATTATTTCTCTAACTTCTTTCTTGTATGATATATATATGTGTTCATTTTGTCATAGTCCTATATGCTAGATATTACTTCTTTTTGAGGCAAAGGGTGAAAACATCCGGGTCGGATACTGCAACTTTTTGTATCATATTTATATTTATTAAATCAGCTTTAAATAAAAACTAATAACAATAAAAAAAGAAAAGATTTATCACAGAGGGTTATGTAAACAACGCTACGATGCTGGTGGTATTATTGCAGTCATTTCCTGGTAGCAAGCTACGTTGTGACAGCAGTAGAGCAGTGTTGAACATGCAATGGTGCAAATACCACTGTTATATGGGTCAGATTTTCAGAAAATGTACAATTGGCAGCTGTACTCATTTAGTAAATTCTGCTAAATTAGGCTGCAATTTGGTCAATACTAGGTAAATTTGAGTATATCTGGAATTATATTGATTCTAGTAATCTGTTTGGGTAGGTTGAACTGCATTTTGAACATTATTTTCGTCTGAAATTTGGGTTATTTAAGAAGATTGGGGAAGTTGAATTGTACTTTTTCTGAAAACAGGTGATGTAGTTGTGTTATATATAATATGGCTACAAATACGAAATTATATTGTCTTTTCTTATTCCCAGCTGAGAGAAGTGCTGACGCACAATAGTCACCTTGTGTGGTGTGACAAATTAATCAGATCAGTTAACACTGGCCAGACAGCCACTATGAGCAAGTATCAGATGTTTGGATCTTTTTTTGTTTTATATTTTTATATCGGGACTAGTTACCCACATGGTGGTCTTCTCCTAGTATCTGTGGAGAGGAGACAAAACTGTAGCAGCGCATATTTCACTTGAATATTACATGAACAATTACCTAATTAACCTATCAAATTGAGTCTACATTTCGAACATTTTGAAAGACTTACACACTTGTATTCACACCCACTCGCCATATTGTATTGCTCATTCATTCATTGTTTATATAACTTAACTTAAAGAGATAAACCACAGTCATATGCACTGCTGCAGGCGGGAGTTCAAGGAACTAACGCATGAAAAATAAGGAGTGACAATAATTTTTTCAAACTTGGTCTTGAGAAAGACGATGGTTTGGGGATAACAAAAAGCAAAAAAAATGGATCTCAGCATATTTTTTTTTCGTTCTAGAGATCACCAAAGTTTAGTATTGAGGTATGTGGGGAAAATGGATATTTTCTCAGTTTTTCCAAGATTTCAGACAGACAAATAACATTTTTCAGTTGAAATGTCTTCTAAACATAGACACTATACAGGTTTACCCTCATGCATGAAAGAATAGAGTATCAACATATTTTGAGCAATATTATTTAGCATTGAAATTATTCAATATTCCTGTTTTTAACTCATTGGGAATCAGATTCAGTTGAATAACTTTTTTAAAAAGTCGGTGACCCCCATTTTTTATTGCTTGAAAGGGTAAAGCAATATGTTAGCTATGTCTACAGAGATTTTTAGGAAAAAGTTATTTTCAATTTTTTTTTATACTGAAAAAACGAAAAAAATTGTCCTTTTCTCATAGACTTCTATAGTGAACAACCCCAAATTTCAGGGCTTCCTGTAATGAAAACTAACCCGGTGACATATTGTTTTTATTGGCTTTTTGAATTCACATAACCTTGTTCTTTCACAAGGCAAAGTTTAAACAAGATGTTACTTTCAGTTTTTTTCCCAGTTGAACTGTGGTTTATCTCTTTAAAGTTATGTAGTGATGCCAAAACACTACACACACACGCTTACTGTAATATACAAAGGATGCCACAGAAACCTACCTCATGTTGGAGAATCGTCATCTCATGTGCAATCTTTGATTGAAATAAAAGGTTTTTTAAATCTTAAATTTTACATGGATAGTGCATGGATAGGGGCCTGATAACAAATCCTCATTTAAATAATATTTACTTTCTCTTGATAAACAGCTGGTAAGGAACATTTAGTGAAGGCATTTGCTATATAAAGGGTGGTCTCCACTGGCTGTGGTAAGCTCTGCGGTTTCCGCAGCCATTAGAGACCCCCCTTATATTTCTATCAAGATAAAAAAATGTCCAAATATATGGGTCAGATTTTCAGAAAATGTACAATTGCCAGCTGCAAGATTAGGCTGCATTTTGGTCAATACTAGGTAAATTCGGTTACATTTGGCATTGCATTGATTCTAGCAATCTGTTTGTTTAGGTTGAACTGTATGTTGAACTTTATTTTCGTCTGAAATTTGGGTTATTTGAGAAGGTTGGCGAAGTTGTATTGTACATTTTCTGAAAATTTGACCCATATACAAGTTTATCATTAGTAGCCACACTGAAAGACCCAACCTCGGTGAGTGACCGATTTTTCTCAGGAATTCGCTGGCATCCAATTGCCAGGCACTGACCGAGAAAAAAACGGTCAGATTTTCAGTGACCGAAAAAAAACGGTCAGATTTTGGTGACCAAAAAAAAAAACGGTCATCACTTTTGGTGACTGAGAAAAAAACGGTCAGAAATATGGTGACCGAAAAACGAAAAACGGTCAGTGACCGATAAATCCCAGTCATCTCAATGGTTTGTTTTTTGCAGGGTGTTTTTTTTACCAATATTTGACCGTTTTTTTTTGGTGCTAACCAAGGTTTGACCGTTTTTTTTCAGTGGCCCTTTAACTTGACCATTTTTTGTTAGGATGACGGTTTTTCATTCATTCAAATTATAGGGGTTATGAAAAATAGGAATTCTCAGGTTTTATAGTATTATTTTCCCCTGTGACACACTGGGAAGCTGCAATTCCTGGGGTGTCACAGGCTAGTAGTATACCCCTGATGAAAACCTAAAACAATTTTCAATATGACTAACTAGAAAGGAAATGGTAACAAACACTGAAATCATATAAAGCAACACTTTATTTACATTCATCATATATATACACATTTATTACTTTATTTACAATTGTGTGAGCTTGGCACAGCCAGGCATTTGGGAGGACTAGCCTCTCATTGCAGATTATTATCGGGCTTAAAATTACGTTGACTGAAGCCTAAAAATGAATCAAAATCAATATGAGGAGGAGGTGGGCGAATGGTACTAGTAAAATATTTCAATTGAGAATGTAATCATAAATTATGTGTCACCTCCATATAAAATGGTTTCTGTAACAGATACAAACTATAAAAGTTGTCCAAATGTTCCACCATCAATGGTATTGTATATTAAATATTCGTAACATCCCAAATTGTGTGGGAGAAATCAAATTTGTATTGACGAGAACATCAAGATACACCTTTCTCATTCATTATACATGAAGGAAGATCTTCAATTCTCCTATATACACATAGCTTCATAGTTTAACATCCAATCGAATGGAAGAACATGGGTGCTCCCTTTTGAGAAATGTTTTTCAGGTCAATGAAATACCTCTGGTTTTGGCACATCTATAGCAAAGCGGAATTAGGACATCAATGGAAAAGGGTAGGGATATATAAATTTTCGAATTCACTCCACTGGTTCTGGCACCTCCTCATGTGTCTCTAAACTAGGGGACAAGCGCAGACTTGGTTTCTCCTTCTGCTCAACCTCCATGACTTCTTCATCCTCCTCGTCGTCATAGGCTTCCAGTCCATACTCGCCCAGCTTCCTGGCCCAAGACTTATCCTCGGCCTTTTTCAGAAAAACTACCACTTGGTTCGCTTTTATCTTGTGATAAGTGGGGGTTGTTTCGTAGTAGTGTCAATGTTTCTATCACAAATAATATTTCAAGATAATCAGCACACATGCGTCACATATATAATGCAGCAGGCGGAATAATGGTAGACTGGTAGATCTTGCTAATCGTATCATTGGAACTGTGGCCACTCAATAGGAATGCTCCAGACTGCTGGTAGACTGAAGAAACCTTGGGATGAAACATGGCATCTGTTGCTGGATAAGATTTGACTTGTTGAGCTAATATTGATGTAGATCCTGTAAATATAAGGAAACTTCTGATTATATATTTTAGACATGGCAACCGTATTCAAATTTGCAGATGACTAGGTCTATGGATATAGCCCAAATACATATTGCAGAAAACATTACATATTTGTTGACAATAACAGCATAGCTACGGGGATTTCCCCGAATGTATTCTGGGCTATTTTTTCAATCACTTTTGATTGGCATGAAGACTATATATTTATTAAGCTTAGTCTCCCTCTTGGGCCAGGACTACAAATTAAATGGGAAAGATGAACTCATGAGATCTTTATCTGAGGAGAACCTTTTCTCATGTTAAAAGTAATAATTCTTTTTTGCAGTCTCAGTAAAATCATGTAGGTCCCCACTGTTACAATTTGACAGAGACCGATGGTCTCGGGTCTCCCAATTCACTATGTGATATTAGGGTGGATGTGTATTTATAACAATTTCAGATCTCCCAACCTGACCTTCATTCCCTCTACTTTCCAAAGGAGGAGATATATGGTTATTATACAGGAAAGCTACTGTTGGAGATACAGGAGAAGCTAATGGACATGCATGGGATCATATTAATGAAAAGTACAGGATCACAATCAGGTAGCAAACCTTAAAGGGGGGGGGGTACAGGAGGAGGTTCCAGAGGAGGTAAAAAGCAGAAGGTACGGAAGGACGTACATGAGGGATACAGAGGGACATACAGGAGGGGCACGTACAGGAGGGGGTACAGGGGACGTACAAGAGGGGGTGCAGGGGATACAGGATTGGGTACAGGGGGACGTACAGGAGGGGGTACAGGGGACGTACAAGAGGGGGTACAGGGGATACAGGATTTGGTACAGGGGGACGTACATGAGTGGGTACAGGTGGATGTACAGGAGGGGCACAGGGAAACGTACAGGGGGGATACAGGAGGGGGTGCAGAGGGACATAGAGGAGTGGATACAGGGGGACATACAGGAGGGGTACAGGGGGACGTACAGGAGGAGGTACAGGGGGACGTACAGGAGGAGGTACAGGAGGGGGTGTAGGGGGATACAGGAGGAAGTACAGTGGGACGTAGAGGAGGGGGTACAGGGGGACCTACAGTAGGGGTTCCAGGGGGATGTACAGGGGGACGTACAGGAGGGGTACAGGTGGACGTACAGGAGGAGGTACAGGAGGGGGTCCAGGGGGATGTACAGGGGGATATGCAGGAGGTGGTGCAGGGGGACGTACAGGAGGGATACAGGAGGGACAGGGGTGATACAGGAGTGGGTACAGGGGGACATACAGGGGGACGTACAGGAGGGGGTACAGAGGGACATAGAGGAGGGGGTACAGGGGGACATAGAGGAGGGGGTACAGGGGGGCATACTGGAGCGGGTACAGGGGGACATACAGGAGGAGGTACAGGGGGATGTACAGGAGGGGGTACAGGGGTGATACAGGAGTGGGTACAGAGGGATACAGGAGGAGGTACAGGGGAACATACAGGAGGAGGTACAGGAGGACGTACAGGAGGGGGTACAGAGGGACATAGAGGAGTGGGTACAGGGGGACATACAAGAGGGGTACAGGATGGGTACAGGGGGACATACAGGAGGAGGTACAGGGGGACGTACAGGAGGGGGTATAGGGGGATCTCCAGGAGGAGGTACAGGGGGATGTTATAGTCACCAATAAACATACCTGTCAATTTCTCTTCATGGGTAAGGGCTCCAGGCGGTGAAACCATGGTTACGTTGGCCAGTCTCCAGCAAGTCCTATGCATTTGAACCTGCAAACACTTTTAAAATTTTTAAAAACTTATTATAGTTTAAACACGAGTAGGCCTAAATAATGTTACGTTCCTTTAATTACTATCATGTTACTTTATTATTGAGCTGACATCTCTTATAATTACATCTGCTTTACCTTGTTTTGAGATCAGGATTTTGTATAAACACAATAAATACTAATAGATACCTAAATATATGAATATTGTCAATAACTGACAAGATACTTAACGTTCCAATTATACCAAGGTTACGTTGAGTACTTTCCAAGTTTTTCTGAGTCATGAGAAAGAAATCAAAAACTTATGCCCGAAATGCTATCATATGTGAGTGAAAACCAAATCTAAAACTTAGGGCATATCAGAATTATGCAGACAAAGTTTGCGAAGGCTGGGGCAAATATTTCGATTCCTAAACCTATGCTTCAGATACCTATATTTTCCCTATTATTTTGCCTTATTAAACCCTATTTATCAAATGATTAAGAATGAGATTGAATTACCCACTAATTCGGCTACAATAGTAAATAAAACGTCAAAGCTAGAAGATGAATGTTGGCCGGCAAAAGAAGGCCTGGTTCTAAGAAGTTTGAGTTGATTTTGTTAAGAAATATCACTGTTTGAACAAGAGGGTCTCTTAATTTATAAAAAAAAACATAGCGACAATCCAACGGCTGTGTCTGTGAGGAATTCGTCCTGGCGGCTCCATAGGAAGTTTTAAACCTTCAAATAGTCCCAATACATGTATTTCAATCATTAATGCTCCCAGATACTACTCCTGCCATTCCTGATATTATCTGCATCAGAGCTACTGCAGCTCCCAACTGGTACGGTATAAAGCATACAGCGCAGGTAATGCTATAATAATTGTGAAAAGAACTATAGCAATCTTATATGGCCAAAAGGAATTCTGGGACAGTTGATCATAGCCACATCATCAGAAGGTAAATCAGATTTAAATCCCATATGTTGATTTTTCAGAATGTCCACTATCTCATCCAAATCCCTTTCCCCCTCAAACAAGCCTCCCTCCTCCAATAGAGAAAGACTTGGTAGATCGAGAGAGAAAGTATTGATGAATTAAGCACCAGCGGGGGATCAAATCCAACCCTGTACTAAAAGATGATACATATTTCTATAAGTAATAACGTATATTCTGGGATCTAATAAAAGATCTTAACTAATTAATTACGAAGAACCAGAGCGAGAACGAGTTCGGGGAACTTCCCTTACTGTTTTATACTCAACTAGTCCTGTGGGCGAGTGCATGATGAACATGTTTCGTGAACCCTGATACATATTTATCGAAATCTGTTAGGCCTACTATATTATGTTGGTACAAAGAAAGAATGGTATTTTATCATTTACTTGTGATTGAAATTAATTTCGCACTCTGATATATCGATGAGCCTATAGTTTTCCATCCCTCCCCACCCCACTTCACTCAAAGGAACACTTAACTTAACTCATATAACTATTTGTTTTCTCACATACATTGTGAGAGGTGAAGGTGGCAGAAGCATTCCTTACACCTACACTAGGCTACAGGTTTAACTTGTCGCTCACTGCAACACTTACACTAAGACACAAAGAAATGCTAGCCTAAAATGTATTATTCACTGTGAATATAACTTCTACCCCATACCTATCTTTTTGCAATAAGATATCATTTGAGTATTTCAGACAATTATTTACCAGTTTAATTATGGTAGGGGCGGTCCCGTCGACGTGAAGCGGCGAGCGGTCATGACGGGCGGTCATGACTTGTACCTGAATCGAATAGTAGAGTCACAACCAAAGCATATATAATTATTTTAAAAAGAAATTCTGTTCCGTTTTCAAAATCCAAAATCTGTATTTTACATTCCAGTCTCACAAATAACCAGTGTGACGGATATAAGGGGTATGCCGGCAAACCCATTTACCTAAATTGTTCAAATCGGTAGGATACAATTTTTATGTAAAAACTCATATTTAGCAAGTGGGATGGTAGCTCTATAGGCCTATGTTTGAAAGCTTCCAGCTAGGCCTATTTAAAACAAGTATTTCATGTATTTTTATCGTAAGTATAGCTCATATAGCTTCACTCACGCAATGCTATAACCCTGATGTGCATTGACTACTTGTCCCCCCATTCCCGTTTTCTCATTTCCATCCTGCTATGTGCTAGAAAGTCGTGCAGTGTTTCACGGGACCAACAGCAGTGCCTCCCGGCAGAGTTGGCCATGACTGACCGTAGGCGGACATGTTGGACAGCAAATTTCTTTTAAAAATTAGAAACTAAAGCATTGGAACCTTGGTCATGATGAAATATCCATCCTTAGAATTTGTTAATATTGTCAGGTTTCAGAGTTTAATATTCACCAAAATGAACATCATCATTGTTGGTCATTGCTGTGGCGAGCGGGTCCCATGAGTGACCAAACACCGTGTAATAGCCTACACACACACGCCTTTGTTTGGCCGCCATATTGGAATAACAAACAACATATATTTAGGCTAATTAACAATCATAAATTAGACCTGTATTTAATGAGTGATGCATATATAAATGAGCCTGATAACCCCTGTCATGTTATTGAATAATAATAGAGCTTACCTGGTGAGTTTAGGTGAGAAATACTGACGTGTAGAGCTGTAACAAACTGCAGGTAACGAGTGCTTGCCACAGAAACAAAGCTTACAGCTTAGAACAAAAGGATTGGTACCGGTAGCTGTAGCCTACGCTAGGTGTCACTGCAAGCGGCGCTGTGAAGGCTTAAAACGTCAATGGCATAGGCATAGTGCTATCGTTAAAAGAAACATGAATGATTTTAACAGTTTATGATTTTAGTGTTTAGAATATTTTATAGGCAATACTGCAAATGGTAGAGCAGTGATGTAAGCAGCGGTACTACCATCATTCTACATCAATGTTATGCTACCACTACTGTGCATTAAGCCCCCATGCAGGATAGGTAAAGTAACTTCTAAATTAATCAATATGAAAAGTATAGTACTTATGGGTCAGAATTTCAGAAAAAGTACAATTGGCAGCTATACACATTTAGGAAATTCTGCTAAATTAAGCTGGAAAATGATGAATAGCAGGTATATCTGAGTATATTTGGTATCACATTGATTCAAAGTATCAGTTCTGTTATGTTAAACTGCATTTTAAAGCTCATTTTTGTCTTAAATGTGGGTTATTTGAGAGGATTGGTGAAGACGAATTGTACATTTTCTGAAAATCTGACCCTTATATTATATTATTATACACACATTCAATACTGAGGCCCAGACAGCCGCACATTACTTGTAACGTGGTATTGGACTAGTACATTACCGGCGCGTTGTCATGGCGACGCAAGTTTGGTGGCGCAAGATTGCCGACGCAAGTTTGCCGTGTGCGAGGGCTTTCTTTCTCCAACATTTCAACTGTTTCTATAGTTATATTCCTCTTGTACGAACCCCAGATATGGCAAATTATGTTAATGTGTCTTTAATTAAGCATGTTTTGCATGCAAAACTAGGCATGTATAATAATCAACTTATAGGACTCGTTGCCACACGGAGCGTAAATAAAGGAAGAGACCGCAGGTCTTGTCCTTTATTTACGCTCCGTGCAGCAACTCGTCCTATAAGTGCTAAGTAATGATGTCGGCCGTGCCACCATGGTACTTTAAGAGTATACTGATCATCACCAAAATCTAGTTAATTTCTGTAAATATTAAAGGTTCAACTGGGAGAACTCCTGCAATGCTACTTAACAATCAATTTCTTTTATATGTCAAAATAACTATAATAATTATAATAACATAAACAAAAGGAAGATGTACGGGTCAGATTTTCAGAAAATGTACAATTGGCAGCTGTACACATTTAGTAAATTCTGCTAAATAAGGGTGCAATTTGGTCAATACTAGGTAAATCCGAGTATATTCTGCATTGCATTGATTCTAGCTATGTGTTTGGTTAGGTTGAACTGTATTTTGAACTTTATTTTCATCTGAAATTTGGGTTATTTGAGAGGATTGGTGAAGATGAATTGTACATTTTCTGAAAATCTGACCAATTATACTTCCATTATATATTAGTTTGTTTGGCAATATTAGATTAAAAATTACACCCCATGCATTTCCCTAACTAAGCATTTTAAGCCAATACTAATCAACTCGTATTAATTCCTTACGATCCTCTTTCTTTCAGACGATAACAACCCAATGAATTTGAATTTTCACATGATTGCACCACAAAAATATGATTCAATGGAAGTTAAAGACTTTTGGCAGAGGAAGGCCAGTGTTCAAACTCCTCCATTTCCCCAGTAGAGGCAATCATTATGGTGTGGCTAGAGGAAAAACCTAATTGATGGGGCCAGGCATCTAATCCATCTTATTAAAACATTAATAAGGTGCTGCAGTCATAGGCTAAACTATGGATCATATTATAGGCCCAACTTGGAGAATAGGTGCGGGTAAGGTTTTCAGGAAAGGTACAATTGGCTGCTGTACATTCTTCTAAATTAGGCTACAATTTGGTCAATACTCAAATATAATTGTTAAATATTTCAAATTGACGGAGAAGTATTGAATTATAAATGTCTTGTGAAATACTGGGTTTGCATATTGCAGACAGTGGAATAACTAGGCCTTCTATTAAACAATATTTAATCTATGACTGCATATCATTTATAACTGTTATAATGGAGAATAGAGAGACATGTGGACATTGAACGGGAGAGAAAGTTCGTAAGTCTGGATACATTAAACTGAGTTGATATTTCCTGACCTGTAAAACCGTTATCATAAGAAAGATAACACAATTTTCCCCCAAAAGATTTTGCTTCTTGTGATAAGAAAAATAGGTCATAATTGTTCAATGCTAGCTGCATCTATCACTCATCTATCAACTTCTACCTGTATCAGTTTGATTCACCAGCAAGTGTATTAGCTGTTCTAAATATAAGCCACACTCCTCAGGATCAAAATGTCTTCTGTTGGTAAATATGACAGATTTACTTTTAATTGTTATGAATTCTATATTATTGGTTATATGTAAGGTTCTTGGTTGATAGATAGAACCTGATGACAATGTGGTACAAGGGTTATGAAAAAACCAAACATCGAGGACAGTGTAATACTGTTCCAAGTACCACATTCGAATTTAGGTTCTATATAAATCTACTCCCACGTTGCTATGCTTACCTTATATGGCTATGTTTACTGGGGATAGGAATTCATACCACACGTGTGGAACTGGTGCAAATTACCACACTACTCCCGCCCATATAGCTGGCCCTTCTCAGTTTTCTAAACTATTTTAGCTTACTTACCTATTTATATTCCATTAAATATTGCATTTGAGTTCTTTAGATGATGGTTCTCATATAGTTGGAAACATATATGGGTCAGATCTTCAGAAAAAGTACAATTCACCTTCACCAATCCTCAAATAACCCACATTTTAGACAAAAGTAAGATTCAAAACGCAGTTTAACATAACTGAACTGATACTTTAAATCAATGTGATACCAAATACTGAGATATATCCGGTATTCTTCATTTCGCAGCCTAATTTAGCAGAATTTCCTAAATGTGTGCCTATTGTACATTTTCTGAAAATCTGACCCATGTATGTGATTCATCATGATAATATTACGTTGAATTAAAATTAGAGGGATGCTTCTATTTCATTTTTCATGGTGAGACTCTTAATTAACCCTTTTTAGGGCGAGATGCTGAATTTACCCTTTTAAGTGTGAGACACATGATTTACCCTATTGACTTGTGAATTTCAGATGCTGAGATTGATGCACTGTGTGCGCATAATATGAAAGCATATAGTGAGGGAGACCTGGATGAGGTAGTTGAGTTTTATACAGACGATGCATGTTACATGCCGCCAGGTATGGATACCATTCAGGGAAAAGCAGGTGAAAAGATGTTTTAATATTACTCCCATCCAGCCTTGCTAACTGGTTTCTAACACAAAATAAATATCTATAAAAAATGAATGTAAATGTTTGATTAGGATTGATTTGCTTCCAGCCTAGGCCCGGAGAAGAAGGGATAATTCTTGGTAATAATAAATGTGATCCGTTTTAGGAAAATAAGTCATAAGTCGGAAAATATTGATTTTGAGATATCATTATATTTGAAAAGGGAAGGTCAAACTGCTTCCTATAATAGTAAACACTAGGACACCTAAAAAGGATTTCTATATTTTAAGTTTGATATTTTTATTTTTGAAAAAAAAAAGTTTGCAATATTTCTGGATGGGTAAAGTAACTAAGTATACTCCATACGAATGTCTTCAAAACGCATGGATATATTTAATACAATGTCCCAAAACTTGTTACACGGATTCATATAACAATAAGTGGTAAACCCTCTAAAGACCAGAAGATTTCAATAAAGAGATCTTGTAAAAGAACCACTTTGAAAAATATCAATTTTGCGACATATGACTCATTTTCTTGAAATGCATCACACATAGCATTACATGATCTGAAATGTAATAGATAAATTACTTAGCTGAGAACAGGATTATGTTTTCTTCATAGCTATCAAGAAAGTGGTTGAAAAGTTTGCAGCAGAATACAACAAGCTTGAATTCAAGCAGGTTGATAGAACTATCTCTGGGGACATGTGCACTGAGGTCGGACATTACTCATTGTACGGCAAAGGCAAGGAGGCACATGGACGGTGAGTCAGAATTGATTGTTGGCTTCATAACAAAACCCTGCACATATTCTATTTATAAATCCTAATTATTAATCTAATTCTCTCTACCATCTTAGCTAACATCGGTCAACAAGTAAACATTTTTCACTTCTTATTACATTCTTGTCCAACCCTTCTAAAAGTCATTTGATCAAATTTT
This sequence comes from Sthenelais limicola, assembly GCA_942159475.1. Classification (NCBI taxonomy): domain Eukaryota; kingdom Metazoa; phylum Annelida; class Polychaeta; order Phyllodocida; family Sigalionidae; genus Sthenelais; species Sthenelais limicola. Next base: position 25,128,442 of record OW804094.1, on the reverse strand, counting down.
GCAGGATTTTGTTCAGGATGTTGTGTCAAAGGGCTTCTAAAACGTCCTCATTTGTATTTGAAGAACCTGCTTGAGTCCTTTCACGGGATGACTTATTATCACTCACAGACATTTTTCTCTTGGTGATTAGGCTACAAATTCTTGAATAATCATAGAACATCAGCAGAATATTTATAAATCCAGTTGTATCAGTCTCAATATTAATGAATTTAGTAAGATTTGTTTTAATTTAATAGCTGAGAATGCAGCTTCAAGCAGCCCATACACAAATTTCATAAGGAAAGCAATCTTGCAATACAGGAAGAACACAAAAAGCACCAATACTACAACATATATACATATATATGGGTACTGTTTGTTCAAACAATGTACTATGAATAGTGATCCACATCACTTTTTATTTTTAAAGGTACTTCATGTGCTACATACGCCAGGATGGAATATGGAAATGCAGATATGATTGCGGAATCAACTAGTTTTCCCCATAGGAATTATTGTAATGTGAGGACATGTGAGGACATGTGAGGACATGTGAGCCCTGCAATCGGCATCCAGTATTTCATTCAATTTTGCCTAATAAATTGTCTTTGATGAAAGAAGGATTATAGCATCAGGGAATTGACTACTGCTGATTTGGTTGTGTTGTTTTTGATACTTTTATAAGACCAACCAGGACCAAGTTAGTTGATATGATATCACTTTATTCTCATTCAGCTGAAAATGGGTGGAATTATTGCGGGTGGATAGGTGGAGATATGGACCACTATACACTTGGTCGGTTATAGAATCTTGCGGCGATCATGAAGTTGCCTCATAGGTCAAATACTCTATTTGCCTAGAAGCAGATGCTTGTTTTGTTAGGCTGCTCTCTGATTGGCCACACCAGCCACACATAAATAGCTCTCAGACTCACAAAGTCTGTGGCTAATTGTGGCTGACTTTTTCAATGGAGAAAGAAATGTCAGATCCGCAGCCACTGTTGAAAACACTCAGCTTGTAAACAGTAAACAAAGAACACTGTAACTTCCCTACATATCTATCCTCAAAAAAAAACTTTGGGTACTGACATTGAAGTCATTAAGAATGAGTAAATGTTCACAATTCAAAACATAACTGGTTAAATCTGGGAAAATTAGGGGCATTCCACAACTTAAAATGTGTCAGAACGGACTGAGTACTTTTGCAGTGACTGATGCACTATTTAGCAAGCAGTAGTGGAATTTCACAGAAATTCCAAATCTGCCATTGCATTAGAAGCATTCTAGGGTTGAGTATGATAACATGTTTCCCTCCCATGCACACAGATTTTTGGTTGACTGGAATGTACAATTCCGAATGTGATATGGGTCAGATTTTCAGAAAATGTACAATTCAACTTGGCCAATCTTCTCAAATAACCCAAATTTCAGACAAAAATAAAGTTCAACATACAGTTCAACCTAACCAAACAGATTGCTATAATCAATACAATGCCGAATATACTCGAATTTACCTAGTATTGACCAAATTGCACCCTTATTTAGCAGAATTTACTAAATGTGTACAGCTGCCAATTGTACATTTTCTGAAAATCTGACCCGTACATCTTCCTTTTGTTTATGTTATTATAATTATTATAGTTATTTTGACATATAAAAGAAATTGATTGTTAAGTAGCATTGTTCACAGACAATTGACAATGGACAACATTGGACAATCAGAAATTTGGATAAATCCATTTTACTATACTCGGGTGCTACTTGAATATCCCCCTCATATAGTCTATTTACTTGCTAAGAATTCATCAAAATCAGCAAAATAACCAGTTTTTAGATAAGTCCTTAGTTGCATTCTCGTCTTAGTTACTTGAATATTTTCAGGAAGATCATTCCATAAATTTGTTAAAACATATACATATGATCGTCTAAAAATTTCATTTTTCGGCTGCGGCACTAACAATTTTTTTCCTTTTGACAATCTTCTCAAACTAATATTCCTTCTATCGACATTTTCTTCTAATCTTGTTCTCGTGAAAGATAAATCTAACAAATGACTGTTTCTCCTAGATGAGAGAGATGGTAAATTTAGTTCATTATGAATTACTTTTGTACTAGTTAATCTTGGTAACCTAAGAATAATTTTAAAAGCAGAATTTTGCAATGTCTGAAGTTTTTTTAACTGATTTTGTGCCGCCGAACCGTAGAATAAATCGCCATAATCTATAATTGGGAGTACCATTGTTTTATATAACAGCAACAAGGTATCCTTCTCACATGCATTATAGAGTTTTGACATGGCATGAATTTTAGACTTTACCGTGTATACTTTCTTTCTCAAAAATACCTTATAATTTAACCTCTCATCTACCTCCATCCCGAGGAACTTATAGTTTTCGACATTTTCTAGTTCATGATCCCCAATATTGTATTTCACTATATTCTTGGGGTCACTTTTAGTACGAATTGTGAGTTTCTTACATTTGTTGATATTCAGAGATATGTTATTTACCGCACACCATCTTACTATTCTATTAAGATCTTCTTGTAATTCAAGATTTTGCTGCTGACCCAATTTCCTGTCATTGAACAACACCGTGTCATCAGCAAAAAGTTGTATATTACTGTCCTTCACCACTCTGTATAGATCATTTATATAAACAATAAACATTAACGGCCCCAGACTAGTGCCTTGAGGCACTCCACATGTAACTGGTTTCAAGGAGGAAAAGGAATCGCCTACCAAAACTCTCTGCGTTCTATCACTCAATTTATTAGACTGTCCTGAAATTTAGTGCACGTATAAAGGCTACAACAAGCGTTAAGCAACGAAAAAATGAAAACATTCCAACAAATGCATCATGTGAATAAAACACTTTAAAAAATATCAATTTTGCGACTTATGACTCACTTCGCTGGACATTTATTGACAAAATTTCACATTCGTGATACATTTCGATTGCCAAGTGAAAACCTATCATTAATCTTATCGTTATAGAAATTATACATCGAAATCATAATAGCTATTAATTTTAGTCATAATTATTGACGCAAAGAGACAATTTGTAATAAAGTATAGCAGAGTTTCTCCTTGAGAATTTAACATTTATACATATACCAAGTCCATCTAACGTTTTGGGCAGGCTATCAGTCGTTATATTAACTTAATTCCGTAGATCTTGATACAGTATACACACACATCTAATTATATAGTGATACATCTAATTTGTTGCCCATATCTAAAATGGAACAAATATCTTCAGAACCATATATACAGCTCCCATAATTTCCTGCTAATCATGACATGCATAATCGGACATGCAAATCCCCATTATTCGAATTAACAGAACATGAATAAACAGTTTCCATCTATGTACGTCTCCTAAACCACATAATTTATAGATTTAGCCTACTTTGCTTGTTCTATGAAACGCCTATTGGAATTAACGGAGCATGAATAAACTGTTTCTATCTATGTAAGTCTTCTCAACCATATAATGTTTATGTTTGGCCTACTTTGCTTCTTTTGTGGAACAGTTATTATAAGAAAGATAACATAAATTTCCCACACATGGGTCAGATTTTCAGAACATGTACAATTCAACTTCGCCAATCGTTTGAAGTAACCCAAATTTCAGACGAAAATAAAGTTCAAAATACAGTTCAATCTAACCAAACAGATTGCTAGAATCAATTGAATGCCAAATATACTCAAATTTACCTAGAGTTGACCGAATTGCAGTCTAATTTAGCAGAACTTACTCAATGTATACAACTGCCAATTGTACATTTTCTGAAAACCCACATACAGTCTGCTTCTTGCGTGTTAAAAAGTCCAATGCTAGCTGCATCTATCACTTGGTTGCAAACTTCGACCTGTATCAGTTTGAATACTTCTACCTGTATCAGTTTGACTTGTTACCAATTGTAGAATCTGTTCTAAATATAAGCCATACTCCTGAGGATCAAAATGTCTTCTGATGGTAAATATGACACATTCAATTCTAGTTGTTATGAATTCTGTACTATTGATTATATGAAGGTTTTTTTTGTGAATTGACAGGACTTCAGGTGTAATGTAATGTTGTCATAATGTGGAAGAAGGGTATCTAAGAATTGATGCACAGCGTTGTTAGCATTTATATCTCATCATTCTTCCCTGAGATCAGTAATGTTGCTAAAATTATCTCATCATATGTTTTATCAAATATTTTACAAGTTTTTATTTTCATGTAGGTATTCAAGAAGCGGTATTCTCTAATTTAGCAATGTTATGCATCCAAATGATAGTTTATTATGTCAAATGCTATGCAATAATTATTTTTGATATTACATGAAAATATCAACTCAGTTTAGTATATTTCCATCTATGTGAGCTGAGAAGATCATTGTCACTCAATGAGAGCTTATAGAAATAAAGAAAGAGATTAACAAACTAACAAATGAATCAGCTTGATAGTTATCTTTTTAAATATTTATATTTGAAACAGTGATTCTCCTTCTACAATGGTTCTCCTTAATCAATTAATCTATTAATTAATTAAGAGTTGATTAATGAATAGCTATTTTAGGTTATTTGATTTGATTTTGGAAACATTTTATTCAGGACCAATAGACAATTTTTATACATGAAGTATAAATATTCTCTGAATAGCCTGATTTTAAACTATATATACAAGGACAACAATAAAGTTAATAAAGTATTTACTTTCTATGAGAGACATCCGTTAATGGTTCTTCAAGTAAGATTTATGAATTATACATACCGACTAAAAATTATTACAGACCATCATATTATACCTATATACTCAGTATATGCAGCACATACATAGTTTGTTGTTTTAAAAAATCCCTTCACCTGCGCCGGGCTCTCACAACCCTATGGGCATTTGAGTGCAATCATTGCACTGGCTATTGCGTTCACATAGCGCAATGATTGTGCAATGTGACCGCAATGGGTGTAACCACTTAAGCTAACCATTAATAACAAAATATTTACATTTTTGTATTTATTTAAATATTGCGATTGAGTTCTCCAGACTTTCACTAGCGAGGAGACATTGTCTCATATATATGTATGGGTCAGATTTCCAGAAAATCTACAATTTCTTTCGCCAATCCTTTCAAATAACCCAAATTTCAGACGAAAATAAAGTTCAAAATACATTTCAACCTAGCTATCAATACATTGCTAGAATCAATGCAATGCCTAATCTACTCAAATTTACCTAGTATTGACCAAATTGCTGCCTAATTTATCAGAATTTACTAAATGTGTGCAGCTGCCAATTGTACATTTACTGAAAATCTGACCCATATGTGATTTGATTTGATCAGATGCTGTGCTTAATGCAATGTGCAAGCATTTTTGCGAAGCATTTAGTAAGGGAGACCTAGAGTTGGCTGTGGATAGGTTCTATTCAGATGATGCTCATTACATTCTGCCAAGTACGGATATCCTACAAGGAAAAGCAGGTAAGAAGTTGTCTTAATGTTACTCCCATCCAGCCTTACTAACAGGTTTCTAATAGAAAATAAATATCTATAATAAACATGTCCTGTAAATGCTTGAATAAATTCGATTTGAAATGTACTTGATGAAATACTGAGATGAGAACCGGATTATGTTTTCCTCCTAGCTATCAGGAAAGAGTATGAAAAGTTAGCAGCAGAATACAACAAGCTTGAATTCAAGCATTTTGATAGAACTATCTCTGGGGACATGTGTACTGAGGTCGGACATTTCTCATTGTATGGCGAAGGCAAGGAGGTACATGGACGGTGAGTCAGAATTGATCGTTTGGTTCATAACAAAAGCATGTACATATCCTATTTATAAATCCTCCAGTCTAATTCTCTTTAAAGCTGCCCTCTAAGCTAATGTCTGTCATATTTCCTACTTCTTATTCCATTCTTGTACAACCCATCTAAGAGTCATTTGACCAAAGTTTTGTAGGATTTTGTCCAGTTGTTGTGCCAAAGGGCTTCAAAAACGTCCTCATTTGTATTTGGAGGACCTGCCCAAATCCTTTAATCTGATGACTTTACTTATTATTGCTCACAGGAGGCACTTTTCCTGTGGTGATTAGGCTACAATTTCTGTATAAACATTTTACCAGATGCAGAATATTGATGAATCCATTTCTATCAGTCTCAATATGAATGAATTTAGTCAGATTTGTCTTGTTAAAATAGCGGAGAATGCAACTTTAAGCAGCCCATGTCATAATTTCATAAAGGAAACAGACTTGCAATACAGGAAGAACACAAAATAATACAAAGAATACAAAAATTATGAATATTGATCGACATCGCTTTTTATTTTGAAAGGAATGTCACCAGCTACATACGCCAGGATGGAATATGGAAATGCAGATATGATTGCGGCATCTACTAGTTTGTCTCCTTAGGAATTATTGATAACTGGCAATGTGAGAACAACATGTGAGCAAGCCCTGCAATTGGCATCCAGTATTTCCTTCAATTTTGCCTAATAAATCATCTTTGATGAAAGAAGGACTATAGCATCAGGGTATTGAATACCACTGATTTGGTTGTGTTGCTTTCGATACTTTTATCAAGCCGTTTTTACATATATGGGTCAAGTCGCCCAGAAATGTACAATTGCTCTCAGAATGGCATATTTAAAACATTGGTAAATTAACATGTTATCTGGTCTTATTTCATAGAGCACATCTCCAGTTTTAAGTAAATATAAATTATACTACAATAGTCCAAGTGGTTCATGTTTTTTTTTCATGCCGAATAAAAGAAATAAAGAATAAAAGAATATTCCACCATTAAGTCATGCCCTAATGAACCTGGCACTCAGAGAAGAGTCCTTCTTTCTAGATCTGGCAGTTAATAATTATACAAATTAAAACGCCCATTGATATGTCCAGAGATATGTATGGCACCAGTGGGCCTGGGGGACTTTGGCTTTGTGACTTCTATTTCGCTCTTAGACACAGGGTAGAAATCTATTGAATTGTGACATATATCAATTAGCTTACTGCGATAGTCGACTGCGATATGTATGCTTCGGAATGGGGTATAACAGCCGTATTGGGACCATTGCATGTTTACACTGTTCTATCGCTGTCACAACTTAGCTTGCTACCTGGAAATGACTGATAATACCGCCAGAATAACAAAGTACACTTTGTGTTTAGTGTCCCGCTCAAATAGCACATAGGTGCTATTTGACTATGCTGAACATAACATTCTTTCTATTTCTGAATTAACAGAACATAAATAAATTGTTTTCATCTATCTAAGTCTTCTCAACCACATTATTTATAGATTACCCTACTTTCCTGACCTGTAAAACAGTTATCATGAGAAAGATAACAAGAATTTCCAGAACATATGGGTCAGATTTTCAGAAAATGTACAATTGGCAGCTCTATATGTTTAGGAAATTCTGCTAAATTAGGCTGAAAAATTATGAATACCGGGTATATCTGAATAGATTTGGTGTTGCATTGATTTAAAGTTCTGTTATGTTGAACTGCATTTTGAAGCTCATTTTTGTCTTAAATGTGGGTTATTTGAGAGGATTGGTGAAGGCCAATTGTACATTTTCTGAAAATCTGACCCATATAGTCTGCTATTGTGATAAAAAAGTATGTCATAATTGTTCCATGCTAGCTCCATCTATCACTCATACACAAACTTCTACCTGTATCGGTTTGATTCAACGGCAAGTGTGCAAGCTTCTTAATATAGGTCTCACTCCTGAGGATCAAAATGTCTTCTGTTGGTAAATAGGACAAATTGACTTTTAATTGTTATGATTTCTGTATAATAGGTTATATGGGTCAGATTTTCAGAAAATGTACAATTTGTCTTCAACAATCCTTTCAAATAACACAAATTTAAGACAATAATGATGTTCAAAATTCAGTTTAATACAACCAAACATATCCTTTAAATCAACTAAATACCAAATATATTCTGATATACCTAGTTTTGACCATTTTGTGTTCTTAAATTAAGGGATTTACTAAACATGTAGATCTGCCAATTGTACATTTTCTGACAATCTGACCCATATGTAGGGTTGTTGGTTAATAAGCGAATTGACAGGCCAACTATGATTTAGGTATATAGTGATTTTTGTCATAATGTGCAAGAAGGGCATCTAAGAGTTGATGCATGCTGTTATTAGCATTCATGTCATCATTCTTCCATGACCTTAGTAACGTGTCAATTATAATCTTTTCATATGTTGAGATAAAAACCAAAATCTATTTTACCAAGGCCCTATTTGTATCTTTAAGTAAGTAAAGGAGCAATAGTTCTGTATACATTGTAGCTCAGAGTGCAACATCACCAAGTGCGCAACATCAGCAAACGAACGAAATTGCGTCCTATGGGTCATGTGTTTGTGTCCCACTCAAATAGCACATAGGTTGTTGCGTCCCAAAGTAGACCTGTGTACCAATGATGACATCCATACAGACTTTTCCTCTGTGGTACAAGCTATTTCTCATATTACAAATTCTTTTCTGACTACTAACTTCCTATGTCCGGGCAGATTTTACTATTTCCAGAAAAAAAGTTCCATGTCAGTGGCGATTTTCTCCATGTCAGCCTCCTTTTCCACTATTTCCTTTAGATAATCACCACAGAAAAGTATGTCACTGCACCTTTTTCCTATGTCTCCTATGGTATGTCCTATTTCCTCTACATGAAAAGCCATGTCTGGCTGCTCTGACACCTATGTCAAGATTTGGTCATCCATGTCCTCCCTGGTACACTCCTTTTCTACCCATACAAAAGGAGACATGAGTAGGCAAGTGAGTGTTAGTATAGAAGTGTTACATAACACACCCAACTCAGTCACTGGTGCACCTGCACTCCACCAGCTGCATGCATGAGTGATCACACTGATCAGTCTGGTCACCATAGCAACACAGATGGTTTGAGGCACTCCCTGTTGTTTCAATGAAGATGGGTGAAAAGGAGTGGATATTTGGAAAAGGAGTGGATATCCGGAAAAGGAAAAGGATATTCTAAAAAGAAAAATATATTCCAAAAAGGAAAAGTATAATCCTAAAAGGAAAATGATAACCCAAAAAGGAAAAGGATATTGGCAAAAAGGAAAAGAAAGTTGACAAAAAGGTGTTGGATATTCCAAAAAGAAAAGTCTTGGATATTTTTTTTTTTTCCTATTTCACGTTTATATCCTTTCAGATTGGGGACAAAACATATGTTTTATTTGAATTTTCAAATAGAACCCCTGAATAGCACCCTCGAAATCACACACATATGTCATAATCATCTGAAATGTATTTTAAGCTGAAAAGATCATTGTGAATTAATAAGAGTTTATAAATAAAGCAACTAAAAAAGAGATAAACAGACAAATGAATATTGCTGAAGTCCTACCGTTCAATCTGGTAATCAGTTTGATAGTTATTTGTTTGAATATTTACATTTGTAATAGAAATTCTGCTTCTCTTCAATTATTGTCCTCCTTAATCGATTAATTAATTAGTATTAGAGTTAATTAGTGTATAGCTGGTACTCCTTAGATTTGACATTTGAAGCTTACTTATATTTAAATATTAAGGTTGAGTTTTTCAGACATTGGTTCGAGCTGGGAAGGAAACATGGTGTCATATATATGTCATGTGATTCTTTTTGATTTGTCAAATCAAATAAAGAATCTGGTTCATGATGATAGTATTATGTTGAATTAAAGTTACAATTCTCCTTTTTTTTGCCAGACATGAGACGCAAGTTTAACTCTTTTCAGGGTGGCACGCTGAACTGAATTTACCCCTTTTTAGGATGACACACTAGATGAAGCCTTTTTCAGAGTGAGATGCTGAATTTACCCTATTGATTTCGGAATTTTAGATGCTGAGCTGGACGCTATGTGCGCTCGATTTATGAAAAAAATATTCAATGAGAAAGACCTGGATGGAGCTCTTGAGTTTTATACGGAAGATGCTTGTTACATTGTGCCAAGTACTGATATCGTACATGGAAAAGCAGGTGAATAATTGTATCAATGTTACTCCTATCTAGGCTTTCAAATGGGTTTCTAACAGTAAAAAACCCATCCATCTATGATAAAAAAGTAATGACTAGGATCAATTCACTTGCTGCTAGGGCCCCAGAAGTAGGGAATATTCTTAAATATGACATAGCATTACATGATCTGAAATGTAAACGATGAATTACTTTGCTGAGATGAGGATTGTGTTTTCTTCATAGCTATCAGAAAAGGGCTTGAAAAGTTTGCAGCAGAATACAACAAGTCTGAATTCAAGCATGTTGATAGAACTATCTCTGGGGACATGTGTACTGAGGCTGGAAATTTCACATTGTACGGCGAAGGCAAGGAGACCCATGGAAGGTGAGTCAGAATTGATTGTTGGGTTCATATATATCTATATTCTATCCATAAAACCTCCAATCTAATTCTCTTTAAGCAACCCATGCTACTATTTCATAAAGGAAACAAATCTTGCTATACAGGAAGAACACAAATATACCCCAACATATTTATGGGTGCTGTTTCTTCAAACTATGTATTATCAATACTGATCCACATTGCTTTTTATTTAAAAAGGTACTTCATTTGCTACATACGCCGGGATGGAATATGGAAATGCAGATATGATTGCAGCGTCTTCTAGTTCCCCAAAGAAATAATTGATAACTTGCATTGTGAGATCGACATGCTGCAAGGCCTGCAATTAGCATCCAGTATTTCTTTCAATTTGACCTATCAAATTGTCTTTGATGAAATAAATACTATAGCACATTGTGCACTATAGTAAATGCCATACCACACTATATAGTAGTTTTTATTTCTGTTATAAGGGTATTTAGATTTAGTCTTCCTGACAAGCCAATAGGAATAGGTTTCATTCAGCATATCCTGCCATCGAGGCTCTTAAATATGTAACAACAAGTATGCAGTGTCCCTTATTTTGATTTTTGATTTTGATATTTTGATTTTTTTGATTTTTTTTTCTGAAATTTTGTTATGCTTTACACTGTAGCATGTACATGCTTTGTTCTAAACAATATAGCAGCTGCCTAGCAGCTATTAACAAAGTGTGGGTTTTCCCTTTTTATCCATGTATCAACATTCAGTTCCTCTATCCGTGGATACTAGATTAATTTACAAAGTTTAGCATGGTCAATGCCATGGCGTCAGCTTTATATGCTTAGTAATATAAGATGGCAGGCAGGAGAAAATAAAGAATTTTGCACAAAAAAAACAAAATTATCTTTATTAGTTATAACAGTTTGACTGCTGGACTGTTTTTAGTGCATAAAATTTCCCAAGTGGAAATGTAGGGCTATTGGTAATCAGTTATACAACAGTAACATGATCTAAATCTTTAAGATTCCCAGTTCTCATTCTTAACCATGAAGATATCATGGGTACCCTTCAGATTTCATTCAGGTTATTCTAATATTTTCAAACTTAGAATGTGGATTAATAATCAAGCAATCATCCGATTTGAAAAAGGAAAACAGCTCTGTTATTGTTTTTTTTCTCCTTTAATTACACCCAGTTTTCAGATATGTATTTTGGAAATTTTTATTTCGAGAATTCTAAGAAAGTTGTCAATCATTGATAAGGATCAGGCTAATATGGCTTGTCTTTGCCATTAGATATCATCTAATCTGAGCTTGGAGCATGTTGGAAATCTATTGGCATGTGTTGGAAACAAGACTCAATCTATTGTCATGTTGTAAAATTCTGGCTTAAACTTTGCAAAGTTTGGAATTGATTTTGGAAGTCTTATTCAGAAATGCATCTGCCACGCCCCCTACCGACTCAGAGGCCTAACTACCTTTCTTCCCGCCACACACTCATGAGTGTCCTTCTATTGTCCAAAGTTAATGCTGCGGTCCACATCACTGTTTATTTATCGGAGAATGACCCTGAATTCTTTAATGTGTTGGAAACAAGATTCAATCTATTGGCATGGCCGAGGTATGGCTGAGACAGCAGATAGCATCTCTGCTGTGTCATACTGTATTGCTGTTGACACTACAAACACTCACAGTCAAAGAGATGCATACACTAGCACCCGGTCCGGGAAGTACAGTGGCGTAGGACAAGGGGGTCCGGGCTGGGGATGAGGGGGGATGGGTTGGGCATGAATAGCTTATGCGCACAATGTATTTCTGTCATAGTACATCAAAGTAATTATCACTTGACATCTGACACAAGTAATTGAATTTGAGAAACGTTTCCGAAACGAAAATTAGCTAAATTAAGTTCACATTAATTGTAAAGTAGAAAAAACATCAAAAGTATAATATACTGTTTACTACTTCTTGTTTAGGTATGATACTCCGGGAGGAAGGTGTTCCTGTTCATACAGTTCTTTACTTCCCAAACAGGGCCACTACTCTTCTTTACACGGACTACCCGCAAGGTATTACATAAGACCCAATGCTGCTTACAGATTATTATTGTTGTGTCAAACTAGATTAGCAAAGGTTTCAAGTGAATCTGTGTGACTTCACAAAATTTATCGAATAGTAAATAGGGTGCTATAGCTTACAAGTGAACTTTGGGAACTGAGTGCAGTAGAATGCTTCAAACAGAGCTTTGAACACTTGTTAAAAAGAGATATAGAACTGAGGGTCTATGTAGTGCATGGAGCAACAATGTAGATAAGCTTGCCTGAGGAGGGAGGTGTTGTTATCATATGTGCCTTAGACAATGGATGGGGAGATATTAGAGGGTTTAACTGGCTGGTCAATCGTGGGGGAGGGGGGGTTGTATGGGGGAGTGGGGATCCATTTATACATTATTTACATTGATTCTAGTACTGTAAGTTATTAATGTAACAAGTAACATTCTAAATTGATGACAATCTTGGTATTATATGATGATGTGATGTGATGTTGAGGTAAATTTGGTGCGATTTCATTGGCTGAGAATGCAGATTTACATTCTACAGTCTAGACTCAAAGTCAATGTGAGGTAAAGCCTTGTGCTCCAAACCGCAAAATGACATCATAATCCCTTTAAGACCGCAAAATATCATTATAACCCCATTAGGACGCCTACTCCTGACCGAGAAAAGCCATAAGCGCAGTAGGTATCCGATCACTGACATAGGCCTACCATTCTTATCTGATCTGATAAGCTCTGAGCCTAGACTGATGGGTCAGATTTTCAGAAAATATACAATTGGCAGCTCTACACATTTAGGAAATTCTCCTAAATTAAGCTGAAAAATAAAATTATGAATACCGGGTATATCTGAGTATATTTGGTGTCACATTGACTTAAAGTATCAGTTCTGTCATGTTAAACTGTATTTTGTAGCTCATTTTTGTCTTTAATATGGTTTTTTTTTAGAGGATTCATGAAGCTGAATTGTACATTTTCTGAAAATCTGACCCTGATTCTACAGTCTTGTGTGTGCCCCCCTTTTCAAAAAAAGCTTCACATTCTCCTCCCTGTGTGATCGGTTTTGTACTAATCCTCACACTCTGTATAGATGACAGTCTATATATCTCTCCTCGGTTAATATAATCCCTACACATGGGTCATCCATTAATAAGTATTAACCCTCCATATTTGTGATGGGTTACCGGAAAATAAGTCACAAGTCGCAAAATTGGTGTTTTTCAAAGTCGTTTACTTACAAGATCTCTTTGTTGGAATATTTTCATTTTTGGAGTGTCTAGTCCTTGTGGGTGTATGAATACATCTACCAAATTTCAAGACTGCTTATTAAATTTATCAGTGCGTTTCTTAGATTATCCCATTGAGTATTTTTAGCTACTTTACTGGTAATTATCCACCCAGATATATTGCAAACGTTTATTTTTTCAAAAATAAAAATATCTAACTAAAAAGATAAAAGTATTTATTAGATGTCCTTAATGTTTACATTCATTGGAATCCGCTTGATCCCCTCTTTTCAAATATGGTGATATGTCAAAATCCATATTTTGCGACTTTTGACTCATTTTCTTAAGACGGAGCACATTAACGGGATGGTATGGAAAGCGATAGGCTACAGCAGTGGAAAGTCATACTACCCTCTGGGAGATATTTACATATCATATCTACCTCTGGTGGGGGTTGAGGGGAAAAATAGTCCCTTGTTCGCATCCTTATTTTCCGATTTATATAATTGTGTTTGCGGAAAAAAGGCTTATACATCGTATGTAATGATATAATAATAATCATAATGTTATTAAAGCAGTTTTTAAATTGCAAATTTATTGCGTCTTTGATGCTCGTATATTGCATTTATTTATTTCAAAAAAAGATTCTGATAAATACTCACTTCATTACCAAATAGCATCAACTTAGAACCAACTATCTATCAGATTACGTAATATACAAGATAATAATTATGTTCGAAATTCAGGTAAAAACATTGTATTTAGACAAAGTCTGAAATAGGCCACTTGCTCAGCTCGCTCTCATTCTCACTCCTCACCTCAAGAATCATTTCATGATAGATATGTACACCATCATTTCTTTAATCATGTCCACTCTTGATTGATTTATTATGCACCTTAGGCAAATGTATATTAATCCATAATTTAGTTAAATTCATCTTTTTGTAAATTACGATGAAATATTAAGAAGAGATGTCTGCAGATAACCTATAAAAACGCTAAATATCAGCGGATATTTGAGAGGATTGGTGAAAGCGAATTGTACATTTTTTGAAGATTGGACCCATATACGTACATAAAAGTTCCGCCCCACACTCATCGATGCCCTTGCACTTCCCCACACGTGACGGTAGCGTTAATTCATATTAACACACTTTTAGGGTGTTTTCAGGCAATATTACCATTAATTAATAAATTAAATTCACGGAAATGATGGTACAAATATACTCCAATACACTCTTTGGCAAATCAACATGCATTATTATATAGGATTTTAGTAGGATGATAATCAACAGTTTTGCATTGAATCACTTGTACCCTTTTATGACTGTATTGAAGGCTTTGAAAATGATATGTTATACATAGACAGAACCTGATGAGAATGTGATACAAGGGACACTATTGCACTGTCCGAAATGTTTTTGTTTTTTTGTGGCCCACAAGTCGATAGGCGAGTGGGTTACAAAAAACCCCAAACATCGAGGACAGTGTATTGTGTCCCAAGTACTACATTCAAATTTAGGTTCTATAATTATTTACTCCCATGTTGCAATGCTTACCTTATATGGCTATGTTTACTGGGGACAGGAAGTCATACCACACACGTGGAACTGGTGCAAATTACCACACTACTCCCGCCCATACAAATAGCATGAGGTACATACACCAACGTGGAGTAAAACACATTATGGGTGAAATCGCCAGAAAATGTACAATTCAACTTCACCAATCCTCTCAAATAACCCAAATTTAAGACAAAAATGTGCTTCAAAATGCAGTTTAACATAACAGAACTGATACTTTAAATCATTGCGATACCAAATATACTCAGATATACCTAGAATTGACAAGTGTTTAGTCTAATTTTGCAGAATGTCCTAAATGTGTAGAGCTGCTAATTGTAAATTTTCTGAAAATCTGACCCATGAACACCAAACTGAAGTAAATGAATTGATTAATGGACTCTCATTTCTATGTGGATGCTTTATGAGAGTGGCTGGTATTGCTGAATAGAATTACTGATGTGTTATTACAGCTGGGATACTTGCTGGTCATTCAGTATTGTAAAGGATTGACTAAGGAGAGAAAACCCATGTGGATAATTACTATGGTGGTGGGTCAGATTTTCAGAACATGTACAATTCATCTTCACCAATCTTCTCAAATAACCCCAATTTCAGACGAACATAAAGTTTAAAATACATTTCAACCTTACCAAACAGATTGCTAGAATCAATGCAATGCCGAATATACTCGAATTTACCTCGTATTGACCAAATTGCAGCCTAATTTAGCAGAATTTACTAAATGTGTACAGCTGCCAATTGTACATTTTCTGAAAATCTGACCCTGGTAGCGTTAATTCCTAATCACCGCCAGCTCAGTACATATCAGTATGAGAGTTGATGATGAGACAATATTGATGTTTCACAAGGCGTTTCATAAAACATCTCTCATATTGACTTGCCATATTGCTGTATACCATAGCCAGGGATGGGCGATGCGCGCATTTTTGTTGGCAATGACTTAGCATCTTTAGCCTTTGCTAAAACACTGTTTAAAGAGGCGTTAATGATGGGAGAGGATGATGGTGAAGGGAGGAAGGGAATGAGAGAGGGAGGTGAATGGGGTAGGTGTTGGTGGGGGTGGGGATAGGGTATCGTAGATACAGACAGGAGATAGATTGAGGCAGGAAGAGAGTGGACGGTAGACTTGACAGGTGCTAGTCCCCATTTATTGGGCTTGCTGGGACAGTTATACAGACCAGTGCTACCAGTGTACAGACCAGTGCGACTAGTGTTGGACGTCCGTTTCCGGCCGACCGCTTACATCAATGCAAATAAAAAATAGTATTTATTGCTGAAAACGGCCAGATCATGGCTTTCCAGTGGTTCATTTTGCTTCGAAATCATTTATAAATTGTTGTTAGTAACAGCCCAACAAAGGGGAACTAAAACCATTAGACCATTCGGTTATGGTCCTTTGTTTTGTCTAAGGCTCCCTTAAACAAACCTCGGCTTGGCCTCGGCTTGATTCCCAGGAGCCTTAGACTAAACTCATGAACATAACCTTAGGATCTAACTGTTCAGGAGACAGAGAGGGGGATAGAGAGGTGACAGAAATGGGAGAGAGATAAATGGGAGAGGGAGAGAGGAG